>OY992781.1:15525571-16775571 GCA_963921375.1 Tiliacea citrago
ATTCTGGTAACTTGGAGGTCTGTATACGCATACTATAACATGCTTATCAAGCTCAACACAGGACAATTCAATGGTGTGTTCAACCGACAGTCCGATGATGTCTTTCCGTTCTTTCGATTTGATAGAATTTTTAATTAATATTAATGATCCGCCATGTATCATACGTTTTCGGCTAAAATGGCTAACTACACAATAATTTTCATAATTAATTGACATCACTTGATGATCTTTTAACCAATGTTCTGTTAAACAAATGACATCAAACTTGGTATTTTCTAAAAACAATTCTATTTCCAGTAATTTGGAAGAGCAACCTTGGATATTTTGATGAAATAATTTTAAAGTATGTTGCACTCCCTTTGTTTTTTTTTTATGAGTTAAATGGCCAGAAGATACCTTTTTATTATTCGCTAATAATAATAATTGGTTATTTGAATGGGTAACTTCTGTTGTCTTACAGTCTAGTTTAAAGAATTATCTGGAGTGACCTCCACAACTACAACTGAAGAGTCTAGAATGCCTGTATGAGTTCCAGCAGGAAGAGAATACCCTATCTGACTGGTAGTGGCCTCCAAGGATGTTGGTATTATAGGTGGATCCTCCTTCGTACAACATGATGACTCATAATTAATCTCTATGTTGTTAGCATAACTAGACAACACAGACTCGTCACTAATACTAAATTTCGTTATATTAGCTATAACCTCATTAATATTATATGCTATCAACATAGCAATCTTATGTCTACATTTCCCAGACAGAGATAAAGTTCTCTGAGTCAACTTAAAACCACTAACAAACTTATTAGTGTCAAAATACAGTAATTTGTCACTATGACAACATGTCAGCCTATGAATAGTATTATTCAACCTAAAAATATAATTATTATCATCATCTGATAAGGTGTCAGAATAAGGAAAAGCACACAATATCAGCTTTCCTACATTTAACTTTAATAAGGTGTTCTAAGGGAACTGTTTAAAGATATGACATATATACATCATGACGGTACCTTGTCAATATATCTATGAAAACATCATGCAGGTACGTAAGGAAAAATCTAAATCATTTCAGTAAAAGAGGTGAAAGACACAATTATCATGGGACTAGAAATAAGGACCAATTAGTTCAACCAGGTTTCAGACTGGCTAAAGTAGACTTATCTTTCATGGCGTACTGTTTAAAATGTTACAATAAAATACCTCCCCACATACTACAACTATATGAAACGAATTTTAAATCTTGTATACAACGCACAATATGCAGCTAATCATAAAGTTGGGGGATTACATCGCTGACAAAAATGCATGGCTTATCGCTGGTCCTGCTCCACAAGGGCGCATAAATTAATTGATTAGCATTCGAAAATATTGTTGAAGCTGCTGAAGATTGTATATACTACCTTTATATTGTATAAATTAAAACTCTTAATATTGTATAATTATATAGCACATATGTGAGCACTATGTACCTACCATTTATTGAGTACGTTACATTCAAGTCAATGAAAGATCATTGACTTAAATGTGCCCTGGCGGCTGAGTGTGTGTCATGCTCACTTAAATGTCTCGCGGATGGTGGCGTGTGTGTTGGATCATTAAATTCCCTTCAAAATGGTTGAGCTGAATGGTGCTGATCCATGCGTCATGTTCGTGAACGGGCGCCGTGAGTAGGGACTGGTCATTACTTAGCTGCCGCAGTTTATTTTAACTTATTTAGTTTAAAAAGCAGTTAGCAGCAAATAGATTTGAATATTACAAAGCGAACCAAACACCGGTTAAATGATCCATCAAGCACAGTAGATATCTCACATTCCGATTTATTGACCAAAATGGACGAAATAAAAAACCGGTCAAGTGCGAGTCGGACTCGCGCACGAAGGGTTCCGTACCATTATCTATAAAAATGGCAAAAAAATCACGTTTGTTGTATGGGAGCCCCCTTAAATATTTGTTTTATTTTAATTTAATTATTTATTTTTAAAGTGAATATATAACTAAATATTCTGTGAATATTTGAAGCGTCTAACTGTTGCCGTTATCGATATCGAGCAAAAACGAGCAAAAAAAACACGTTTGTTGTATGGGAGCCCCCTTAAATATTTATGTTATTCTGGTGTTTAGTATTTTGCTATAGCGGCAACAGAAATACGTCATCTGTGAAAATTTCAGCTGTCTAACTATCACGGTTCATGAGATACAGCCTAGTGACAGACGGACAGACAGACAGACAGACGGCGGAGCCTTAGTAATAGGGTTCCCGTTTACCTCAAGGCTCAATTCTAGGCCCATTCTTATTCTTAGTGTATATTAACGATTTACCATTCTATATAAAGGGTGTCTGTGACGTTGTACTGTTTGCAGATGATACCTCTCTTATTTTTAAAGTAGACCGGAATAGACAAGATTTTGACGACGTAAACATTGCACTCTCAATGGTTACGGATTGGTTTACGACAAATAATTTAGTTCTCAATGCCAAGAAAACGAAATGTATAAAGTTTGCCTTACCGAATGTTAGAAATTTAGGTCCCAACATCGTTTTAGATAAAGAGGTGCTTGAAACTGTAGACTCGGCAGTGTTTCTGGGTATAACAGTAGATGCCAAACTTCAGTGGGGACCTCATATATCAAGCCTAGCGGGAAGGCTCAGTTCGGCCGCATACGCCGTCAGGAAAGTAAGACAATACACTGACGTTGATACAGCCCGATTAGTCTATTTTAGTTATTTTCATAGCGTTATGTCCTACTGTATTCTGCTGTGGGGTAAAGCAGCTGACATTCAAAATATTTTTGTACTCCAAAAACGAGCTGTTCGAGCAATTTACCAGCTGGGTGCCAGAGTTTCTCTAAGAGATTTTTTTAAGGATATTGGTATACTCACGGCGGCATCACAATTCATCTTCGCCAACATCTTATATGTTAGGCAAAATATACACTTATACACTAAAAACAGTGATATTCACAATATTAACACCAGAAATAAGGATAAATTACGTGCTTCTTTTCACCGGCTTCATAAGGTTCATAACTCATTTGTTGGACTTGGTATAACTTTTTATAACAAGCTACCCTCTTCTTTGTTAGATTTGCCTTTTAATGCGTTTAAAGTTAAAGTTAAATCCAATCTTTGTTCAAAGGCATACTATTCTATCAATGACTACTTAAACGATAAGAATAGTTGGTCGCTGTGATTAACTCAAGACAATGTTCATCTTCTTTCTCCAGAATTAGCGTACCTACTGACAGGTTATATGAGTTCATATAATTGTTTATTTTTATTTGACTGTCTAAGTCAATTTATTTTTATTTATTAGTGACATAATATACTCATGAAAATGTTTTTTTTATGAGTTGTATTGCAATAAGTGGTTAGCTAGCGACCTAGACAATTGATTATATTATTCTTGCCTGAGCAACCGGCAGCAAGTTCGTCATGCTCCCTTAGATGTCACTGCTTGTGGTAGCGTCGGGGGTCGGGTTGCCTCCTTCCCTCAAATATGGCGAGGGGGGTGATGGCTGATCTTTGCGTTATGCTCGTGAACGGGTGCTGCTTGTGGTGACTGGTCGTCTTGCTGACCATGGTTTTATTATTGTTATTAATGATTAACTGTTTTTTATTTTACTACGATGGTGCTAGTTTATCATTTTTGACTTCGAGTTGCAGCTATAGCTTTGTGTGGGCGGGCACGCCCATTATGCCTGGTGGCTTTTATTTAGGTACGTTCTGTTTACGTTATTTCTGCTTGAGTATAGTTTTCGACGATTTTTATGTTTTTTTTTGGTATAGTGGCGTGTGCTAGCTAACATAAGGCAAATAATCTAATGTTGTGTTGCGTAATGCAAATTCTTTTACATTTTATTGTATAGATTCAAGTTTTATATCTGAACAGACAGCTGTGCTGCTGGAGAGTTTGTTGCGCCACTTCTTCTTCCCAGCTAAAGCACTAGGAAGTGGTGAAGGGTGGGCGTTTTTGGGGGACTGTCTTATGTAATTTTTGACGTTCGAAAAGTGCTGATTCTCAGCCTAGTTTGAATAAATGACTTTTGATTTTGATTTTGATTTTGTTTTACCCTTTGGGTACGGAACCCTAAAAAGCAGCAAGACGCTAAACTGACCACATTGGAAATGTCTCTGAAGGAGCTAACAAACCAAAACGCTGAAATAAACAAATCAATGATGTTGCTGTCCGAGAAATACGATGGCATTGTCGTATTGCCATTATTATAAAACCAATTAGTAGAAATGTCATTAATTTGTCATTATGTACGAGATTACCAATATATGCAATTTCTTTCAATGTAGTGTCAGTGGCCGGCCATTGGAAAGTCATAATGACGCCATTATAATAGTAGATTACCAAACTTGTCAAAATCAACAATTATGAAATCAATGATCGACCATTCTGACACTATTGTAATAGCAGACTTGAGGCCCTGGATTATTACCGATAATTGCCAGAATGCCAGAACTGCGGTGGATTGGGATTGCATTGTTTTGACAGAGTGCTAGTTGTCATCAACTATGTTCTTACCCTCCTTGGACGGATATGACAGTTTTGCCACCACTAACAACCTTACGCAGAATTAAGGTGTTGTTGTGTACTACAAGAACACTTTGTTTATCTCAGTTGAAGAACCTGTAATTGCGGACGCAAACTGTCTTGTTATTACCCTAAATAAAGACACAGTGGCCTTGGCCATTTATAGGCCACCTGGGTACAGAAATATTGATAACTTTTTGCAATCTCTTAGTCAGGTACTATTAAAATATTCGTTTATGCAAAATGTCATATTATTGGGGGACATTAATATTAACATTGCCGAACGCAGTTCTGACAGTAATCTTTCTGCATATCTAGATATGATGGCATTCCACGGTATGATTCCTGCATACATATCTCCTACGCACAATAAAATATGTTTGGATCACACGTTTCTAAAGACGAAACTAACGGCTCGTTGTCTTATACTCCAAACAACAATTACAGATCATAATAGTGTTGCTTTGTACATAGCTAGTCTTCCTTAACAAAAACCTGCCAAAATTATAAATTACTTAGATCACAACTCTCTAAATGCGGAACTTAAAAGTGTTGACTTTATTCCACTATACACAATTAAAAACGCCAACGAGGCTGCTAATTTCTTCCACAGTATCCTATATAGGGCTATCAAGAACAATACTGAAGAAGTCAAAAAATCAAACAAGAAAAAAATTCTAAAACCGTGGATAACCCCAGGCATTCTGAAGTGCATTATAAACCGCGATAATCCATATAAAAAAGTAAAGAAACACCCAGACAATGAGATATATAAAGCTACATACAAACGATACCGAAATTTTTGTTCATCTTTACTAACAAGACAAACTAAAAAGACTTCCAAAGATGAACAAAAATTTCGGTATCGTTTGTATGTAGCTTTATATATCTCATTGTCTGGGTGTTTCTTTACTTTTTTATATGGATTATCGCGGTTTATAATGCACTTCAGAATGCCTGGGGTTATCCACGGTTTTAGAATTTTTTTCTTGTTTGATTTTTTGACTTCTTCACTATTGTTCTTGATAGCCCTATATAGGATACTGTGGAAGAAATTAGCAGCCTCGTTGGCGTTTTTAATTGTGTATAGTGGAATAAAGTCAACACTTTTAAGTTCCGCATTTAGAGAGTTGTGATCTAAGTAATTTATAATTTTGGCAGGTTTTTGTTAAGGAAGACTAGCTATGTACAAAGCAACACTATTATGATCTGTAATTGTTGTTTGGAGTATAAGACAACGAGCCGTTAGTTTCGTCTTTAGAAACGTGTGATCCAAACATATTTTATTGTGCGTAGGAGATATGTATGCAGGAATCATACCGTGGAATGCCATCATATCTAGATATGCAGAAAGATTACTGTCAGAACTGCGTTCGGCAATGTTAATATTAATGTCCCCCAATAATATGACATTTTGCATAAACGAATATTTTAATAGTACCTGACTAAGAGATTGCAAAAAGTTATCAATATTTCTGTACCCAGGTGGCCTATAAATGGCCAAGGCCACTGTGTCTTTATTTAGGGTAATAACAAGACAGTTTGCGTCCGCAATTACAGGTTCTTCAACTGAGATAAACAAAGTGTTCTTGTAGTACACAACAACACCTTAATTCTGCGTAAGGTTGTTAGTGGTGGCAAAACTGTCATATCCGTCCAAGGAGGGTAAGAACATAGTTGATGACAACTAGCACTCTGTCAAAACAATGCAATCCCAATCCACCGCAGTTCTGGCATTCTGGCAATTATCGGTAATAATCCAGGGCCTCAAGTCTGCTATTACAATAGTGTCAGAATGGTCGATCATTGATTTCATAATTGTTGATTTTGACAAGTTTGGTAATCTACTATTATAATGGCGTCATTATGACTTTCCAATGGCCGGCCACTGACACTACATTGAAAGAAATTGCATATATTGGTAATCTCGTACATAATGACAAATTAATGACATTTCTACTAATTGGTTTTATAATAATGGCAATACGACAATGCCATCGTATTTCTCGGACAGCAACATCATTGATTTGTTTATTTCAGCGTTTTGGTTTGTTAGCTCCTTCAGAGACATTTCCAATGTGGTCAGTTTAGCGTCTTGCTGCTTTTTAGGGTTCCGTACCCAAAGGGTAAAACAAAATCAAAATCAAAATCAAAAGTCATTTATTCAAACTAGGCTGAGAATCAGCACTTTTCGAACGTCAAAAATTACATAAGACAGTCCCCCAAAAACGCCCACCCTTCACCACTTCCTAGTGCTTTAGCTGGGAAGAAGAAGTGGCGCAACAAACTCTCCAGCAGCACAGCTGTCTGTTCAGATATAAAACTTGAATCTATACAATAAAATGTAAAAGAATTTGCATTACGCAACACAACATTAGATTATTTGCCTTATGTTAGCTAGCACACGCCACTATACCAAAAAAAAACATAAAAATCGTCGAAAACTATACTCAAGCAGAAATAACGTAAACAGAACGTACCTAAATAAAAGCCACCAGGCATAATGGGCGTGCCCGCCCACACAAAGCTATAGCTGCAACTCGAAGTCAAAAATGATAAACTAGCACCATCGTAGTAAAATAAAAAACAGTTAATCATTAATAACAATAATAAAACCATGGTCAGCAAGACGACCAGTCACCACAAGCAGCACCCGTTCACGAGCATAACGCAAAGATCAGCCATCACCCCCCTCGCCATATTTGAGGGAAGGAGGCAACCCGACCCCCGACGCTACCACAAGCAGTGACATCTAAGGGAGCATGACGAACTTGCTGCCGGTTGCTCAGGCAAGAATAATATAATCAATTGTCTAGGTCGCTAGCTAACCACTTATTGCAATACAACTCATAAAAAAAACATTTTCATGAGTATATTATGTCACTAATAAATAAAAATAAATTGACTTAGACAGTCAAATAAAAATAAACAATTATATGAACTCATATAACCTGTCAGTAGGTACGCTAATTCTGGAGAAAGAAGATGAACATTGTCTTGAGTTAATCACAGCGACCAACTATTCTTATCGTTTAAGTAGTCATTGATAGAATAGTATGCCTTTGAACAAAGATTGGATTTAACTTTAACTTTAAACGCATTAAAAGGCAAATCTAACAAAGAAGAGGGTAGCTTGTTATAAAAAGTTATACCAAGTCCAACAAATGAGTTATGAACCTTATGAAGCCGGTGAAAAGAAGCACGTAATTTATCCTTATTTCTGGTGTTAATATTGTGAATATCACTGTTTTTAGTGTATAAGTGTATATTTTGCCTAACATATAAGATGTTGGCGAAGATGAATTGTGATGCCGCCGTGAGTATACCAATATCCTTAAAAAAATCTCTTAGAGAAACTCTGGCACCCAGCTGGTAAATTGCTCGAACAGCTCGTTTTTGGAGTACAAAAATATTTTGAATGTCAGCTGCTTTACCCCACAGCAGAATACAGTAGGACATAACGCTATGAAAATAACTAAAATAGACTAATCGGGCTGTATCAACGTCAGTGTATTGTCTTACTTTCCTGACGGCGTATGCGGCCGAACTGAGCCTTCCCGCTAGGCTTGATATATGAGGTCCCCACTGAAGTTTGGCATCTACTGTTATACCCAGAAACACTGCCGAGTCTACAGTTTCAAGCACCTCTTTATCTAAAACGATGTTGGGACCTAAATTTCTAACATTCGGTAAGGCAAACTTTATACATTTCGTTTTCTTGGCATTGAGAACTAAATTATTTGTCGTAAACCAATCCGTAACCATTGAGAGTGCAATGTTTACGTCGTCAAAATCTTGTCTATTCCGGTCTACTTTAAAAATAAGAGAGGTATCATCTGCAAACAGTACAACGTCACAGACACCCTTTATATAGAATGGTAAATCGTTAATATACACTAAGAATAAGAATGGGCCTAGAATTGAGCCTTGAGGTAAACGGGAACCCTATTACTAAGGCTCCGCCGTCTGTCTGTCTGTCTGTCCGTCTGTCACTAGGCTGTATCTCATGAACCGTGATAGTTAGACAGCTGAAATTTTCACAGATGACGTATTTCTGTTGCCGCTATAGCAAAATACTAAACACCAGAATAACATAAATATTTAAGGGGGCTCCCATACAACAAACGTGTTTTTTTTGCTCGTTTTTGCTCGATATCGATAACGGCAACAGTTAGACGCTTCAAATATTCACAGAATATTTAGTTATATATTCACTTTAAAAATAAATAATTAAATTAAAATAAAACAAATATTTAAGGGGGCTCCCATACAACAAACGTGATTTTTTTGCCATTTTTATAGATAATGGTACGGAACCCTTCGTGCGCGAGTCCGACTCGCACTTGACCGGTTTTTTATTTCGTCCATTTTGGTCAATAAATCGGAATGTGAGATATCTACTGTGCTTGATGGATCATTTAACCGGTGTTTGGTTCGCTTTGTAATATTCAAATCTATTTGCTGCTAACTGCTTTTTAAACTAAATAAGTTAAAATAAACTGCGGCAGCTAAGTAATGACCAGTCCCTACTCACGGCGCCCGTTCACGAACATGACGCATGGATCAGCACCATTCAGCTCAACCATTTTGAAGGGAATTTAATGATCCAACACACACGCCACCATCCGCGAGACATTTAAGTGAGCATGACACACACTCAGCCGCCAGGGCACATTTAAGTCAATGATCTTTCATTGACTTGAATGTAACGTACTCAATAAATGGTAGGTACATAGTGCTCACATATGTGCTATATAATTATACAATATTAAGAGTTTTAATTTATACAATATAAAGGTAGTATATACAATCTTCAGCAGCTTCAACAATATTTTCGAATGCTAATCAATTAATTTATGCGCCCTTGTGGAGCAGGACCAGCGATAAGCCATGCATTTTTGTCAGCGATGTAATCCCCCAACTTTATGATTAGCTGCATATTGTGCGTTGTATACAAGATTTAAAATTCGTTTCATATAGTTGTAGTATGTGGGGAGGTATTTTATTGTAACATTTTAAACAGTACGCCATGAAAGATAAGTCTACTTTAGCCAGTCTGAAACCTGGTTGAACTAATTGGTCCTTATTTCTAGTCCCATGATAATTGTGTCTTTCACCTCTTTTACTGAAATGATTTAGATTTTTCCTTACGTACCTGCATGATGTTTTCATAGATATATTGACAAGGTACCGTCATGATGTATATATGTCATATCTTTAAACAGTTCCCTTAGAACACCTTATTAAAGTTAAATGTAGGAAAGCTGATATTGTGTGCTTTTCCTTATTCTGACACCTTATCAGATGATGATAATAATTATATTTTTAGGTTGAATAATACTATTCATAGGCTGACATGTTGTCATAGTGACAAATTACTGTATTTTGACACTAATAAGTTTGTTAGTGGTTTTAAGTTGACTCAGAGAACTTTATCTCTGTCTGGGAAATGTAGACATAAGATTGCTATGTTGATAGCATATAATATTAATGAGGTTATAGCTAATATAACGAAATTTAGTATTAGTGACGAGTCTGTGTTGTCTAGTTATGCTAACAACATAGAGATTAATTATGAGTCATCATGTTGTACGAAGGAGGATCCACCTATAATACCAACATCCTTGGAGGCCACTACCAGTCAGATAGGGTATTCTCTTCCTGCTGGAACTCATACAGGCATTCTAGACTCTTCAGTTGTAGTTGTGGAGGTCACTCCAGATAATTCTTTAAACTAGACTGTAAGACAACAGAAGTTACCCATTCAAATAACCAATTATTATTATTAGCGAATAATAAAAAGGTATCTTCTGGCCATTTAACTCATAAAAAAAAAACAAAGGGAGTGCAACATACTTTAAAATTATTTCATCAAAATATCCAAGGTTGCTCTTCCAAATTACTGGAAATAGAATTGTTTTTAGAAAATACCAAGTTTGATGTCATTTGTTTAACAGAACATTGGTTAAAAGATCATCAAGTGATGTCAATTAATTATGAAAATTATTGTGTAGTTAGCCATTTTAGCCGAAAACGTATGATACATGGCGGATCATTAATATTAATTAAAAATTCTATCAAATCGAAAGAACGGAAAGACATCATCGGACTGTCGGTTGAACACACCATTGAATTGTCCTGTGTTGAGCTTGATAAGCATGTTATAGTATGCGTATACAGACCTCCAAGTTACCAGAATCTATCTTTGTTTGATTCTGTACTGGAAGATGTGTTAAAAAAACTTAGTACTAATAGTAAGTCAATAATCATATGTGGTGATTTTAATATTAACTTATTAGAAAATAACTCGAACACTGTCAGATTATTGAGTCTTTTTAGGTCATTTGATTTGTCAAATGTTTTTATTGAACCAACCCGAGTGACAGCTTCTTCTGCCACTTGTATAGATAATATTTTTTGTAATTGTGATTACTTACACAAACAAATTGTAAATAAGTTGCCATCTGATCATAGTGGTCAAACAATAACATTTTGCTCCTATATGCCTGTACAAAAAACTCAAATAAGGTTTAGGCCAATTACAAGTAAAAATTTAGAGAAATTAAATAATTCTTTGGCCAGTGCATTATGTGTTCAGAGATTTAATAATATTTGTGACCCAAATGAGTTCTACGCCGAGTTCTTTTCACTATTAAACTCACAATTTAATGACACTTTTCCACTAAAGACTAAAAGTATTTACACAAAGTTCGTATTTAGTGATTGGGCGACTCCAGGTATTCGTAAAAGCAGGGAAAATCTTTTTGAACTTTATGGCCTAAAGCAACATAAGAATAATACAAGCTTTCATCAATATGTTGCAAAATATTCAAAAACTTTTAAAAGTGTGTGCAAAATAGCTAAAGCTCTTTATATTAGCAATAAAATAAAATCAGCTGATGATAAAATAAAAACTACCTGGCAAATAATAAATAATGAAACAGGTAGGAAAAAACAGCGTAATACTGAATTAAATTTAGAAACTGCACATGGGCCCATCACTTCAGAGGTAGAAATAGCTCAGGAATTTGAAAACTTTTTTGCTAATATTTCCCTTAAAACTACTGAAACTTTAAATTCCTCACCCGCGCTCTCGGCTGCCTTACTTAGAAAGAATGTAAAAGTATGCCCTTTGGAATTTAGGTTCCAACATACAAACCCCCAGGCTGTTATAAAAACTTTTAAAGATCTTAAAATTAAATTAACAGAAGATCTCTGGGGCATGTCTGTAAAAGTCTGTAGATCTATAATCGAAACCATTGCGCCCTATTTAGCTTTTATATTTAACACCAGTGTGGATCAAGGAGTCTTTCCGGATCTCATGAAACACAGTAAAGTAGTTCCTTTGTTCAAATCCGGAGATAGTAAAGAACCCAATAATTATAGGCCTGTGTCAATTCTGCCAGTTCTCAGTAAGGTGTTTGAAAAGTTGATGCTCAATCAAATGTTACGTCACTTTAATAAAAAATCCATCTTTCATGAACAGCAGTACGGTTTCACTAAAGGGCGTTGTACCACTGACGCCGGTGTTAACCTAATAAAGAACATTTTTAACGCCTGGGAGGAAGCACAAGATGCCATTGGAATCTTTTGCGACCTCTCTAAAGCGTTCGATTGCGTGAACCATGAGACACTTTTGCTGAAACTAGAGCACTATGGGATTAGGAATGCAGCTCTTGATTTACTAAGATCATACCTAAAAGATAGAAAGGTTAAAGTTCAAATAAACGGCGTTAACTCATTAGGGTCTGAAATGGCAATGGGCGTTCCTCAAGGTTCGATATTGGGTCCATTCCTCTTTTTAGTTTACATTAATGATTTACCCCAAGTACTTCAAAATCAACCGAAGATGGTGTTATTTGCTGATGACACATCATTGATCTTTAAAATAGATCGACGATCACAAAATCTTGACGAAGTGAATAACTCTATTCTTCAGGTCCAAGATTGGTTTACGGTAAATAATTTGGTATTAAATGAAAAAAAAACCAAATGTATTAGATTTAAATTACCTAATGTTAGAAGTAGCGAATGTGATATCATATTGAACGGAGAAAAACTGGAATTTATTAATCAAACGGTTTTCCTAGGAATCACTATAGACGAGAAACTGCAATGGGGACCACATATAACCTCTCTGGCGGGGCGGCTAAGCTCGGCCGCTTATGCTGTTAGAAAGATAAGACAGCTAACAGATATAGAAACCGCGCGTTTGGTTTATTTTAGTTACTTCCACAGCATTATGTCGTATGGCATTTTACTGTGGGGTCGGGCTGCTGACATTGAGTCCATCTTTATTTTGCAAAAGAGAGCTGTCAGAGCAATTTATAATCTCCGTCGCCTCGAATCTCTTAGGGAACTATTTAAAAGGATTAATATTATGACGGTACCTTGCCAATTCATTTATGAAAATATTATGTATGTAAGGAAAAATCTACATATTTTTAACAAGATAAGCGATAGACATAATTTTAATACTAGAAATAAAGATAAAATAGACCAACCATTTTTCAGATTATCTAAACTACATACATCTTTTATGGGGTACTGTGTTAAATGTTACAACAAAATACCTTGTGATATATTGAAATTAAATGAGAGAAAATTTAAAACACATATTAAAAGTACACTTTGTAAACAAGCATATTACAAGTTAGAGGATTATATCCAGGACAGGAATGCTTGGAAACATGCTGGTCCAGCTCCATAGGACAATCTAGAGTCTAGACAAAATCAAACTGGTTGCTATTTTTATGGTAAAATCTGTTATTTTTATGATATTCATTTTACATTCTGTGATAACCTATACTCACACACTGACTTATTTTTTTAGAAAAACATACTTGTATGATGTTTGTAAATATGTGAACACCACGTATCTATCTAATACTTAATTAAGTTATTTTTCATTGCTTAGTTTTTAATTCGTTTTACCTATTATGGTATAGTAATTTTATTCTAGGTGCATCGTCTTCACATATAATCATATAATTAATGTAATCAAACAAAATATTGTAAAACATTTTTAAAAGAGTACCGGTGGAGTTTCTTGCCCATTCTTCTCCATACGAAACTACCTTTTGGAAGGGGCAACTAGAATCAATTCTATTTTTTTTGTAAATTTTGACGTTCAAAAGTGCCTCTTATGTGCCTATTTGAAATAAATGGTTTGACTTTGACTTTGACTTTGACTTTGACTTAGAGAATCGCGCCTGCGGAGGCCATAATTATATTGCTCGGGTGGCTCTTTTCTGCAGAATAAAAATAGACTGGATATCTGCAGCCTGTCCCCATAGTAAAATACCGTAAGACATGATACTATGAATGTAACTGAAATAGACTAGCCTCGCGGTATCTACATCAGTGAATTGACGGATTTTTCTCACAGCATATGCTGCTGAACTTAGCCGTCTTGCAAGAGATGTTAAATGAGGACCCGATTGTAGCCTTGAATCGAGCGTGATACCAAAGAAAACAGTTTTATCGACGAATTCAAGTTTCTCCCTATTATACTATATTATATTTATACTATGTCACAATTACTACTTTTAACATTCGGCAAAGTAAATCTTAATGCATTTAGTTTTTTTCCCATTTAATACTAAATTATTAGCAGTGAACCAATTTTGGACCTGCAGTAGGGCATTATTGACGTCGTCAAAATTTGTAGCACGTCTACCTAAAAAAATTAAGGAAGTATCGTCAGCAAATGGAGTAGATCCTTAATATACACTAAAAAGAGGAAAGGACCCAATATCGGGCCTTGAGGAACACTCATTTTTACTTTTAAACCGAGTGAATTGATACATTTATTTGAACTTGATGTTGTCTATCGTTTAATTAAGATTTCAATGAACTAAGCGCAAGATTTCCAAGTCCGTAATGCTTAAGTTTCAAGAGTAAGGTTTCGTGGTCGACGTAATCAAATGCCTTGGAAATGTCACTAAAGATTCGTATGGCGTCTTGGGCCTCTTCCCACGCGTTAAAAAGGTGTCTTAATAAGGTTAAACCGGCGTCGGTCGTACAACGTCCTTTGGTGAAACCATATTGTTTATCGTGAAAGCTTTTATTCGTGTTAAAATGATTGAGAATTTGATTAAGCATTACCTTTCGAAACACCTTGCTGAAAACCGGCAACACGGAGACGGGTCTATAATTATTTGTGTCTTTACTGTCCCCGGATTTGAAAAGTGGTATTACCTTACTGTATTTCATTAAATCCGGGAAGACTCCTTGATCCACACACAAATTAAATATTAAGGCTAAATAAGGCGCTATTGTCTTGTGACTTTAATGGACATTCCCCAAAGATCTTCGGATAATTTGATCTTGATTTGCTTAAAAGCTTTTAATACTATTACTAGACCACGCGGCTGTGGTTTTCCATTGCTAAGGAGACTGCTATATGTAAGGATTACTGCTACACTGGGTTGTGCATGGCTTCACTGTGTACTATACCTAAGAGGTAGCGACCCATCTACTAAGGTCTTTGTTACTTGCCCGCATGTACACATACATAACCTCATAGTGCATCTGTCATTGTGTCACGCTGTCTTTGCAAACTCTCTCTGTCTGTAAGCCGCTGCGATGTGATAAGTTTCCTGCCTACGCTGCTTCCCCACACCGTAGTAGTAGTAGACCAGTGAACATGGCAGTCTACCTTACCCGCGACCAAGCCGTGTTACTCCTAATTATATGTATTAACTGAACTCGAGTTTCCTTTGTCTCTATCTATACTACCTGTATCCATCCGTTAACGGCCTGGCGCCTGCGCCTGTCTACCTGCAAAGCCCTAGCCGTTAGAATAAACATTGCAAAACAAGCAGTAATAAAACAAAACGTGGTAAGAGCGGATTTTGATGAAACACAGGGAGACCATGGCCTGAGTCAGAACCTATGATACTATTTATCCCGATAGTACCATCCTGTGGGGTAATTTATATTGAGCTAGCTAGTAATAAGTATAATTAAAATGCGAAAGTAAGTCTGTCTGTCTGTTACATATTCTCGCCTAAGCCACTAGACCGATCGAGATGAAATTTGAAGATAGGTAGCCTGGGACCTGGAGAAGGACATAAGCTACGTTTCATCCTTGATATTTGTATTAAAAATTATGAACTACAAAATACCTACTCGCAGAAGAATACGCGGGCAACTTGCTATTATTATTATATACTAGCTTTTGCCCGCGGGTTTGCCCGCCTGGAGGTCGGAAATTATCCCACGGAATCATAATACCGCTAATAATTTATCCCATGTGTTAACAGGTCATTAACTATCTTTGTGCCGAATTTAATTAAATTCCGTTCAGCCGTTTTTAGAGTTCCGTACTTCAAAAGGAAAAAAAATGGAACCCTTATAGGATCACTTCGTTGTCCGTCTGTCTGTCTGTCTGTCAATCTGTCGAGAGTCTTTCTCAGGAACGCGTGTAGGTATCAAGTTGAAATTAATATCAAATACGTCAGTCTACGGTCCCTTGGAACTCTAAAAAATCAAGCTTCTAAGTCAACGCAATAAAAATATGCGGCGATTTATGCGACATGTTTAGATAGGTACTCGCAAATAAATCAAACCTATAGGGTACTTCCCGTTGACCTACAATCATGAAATTTGGCAAGAAGCAAGGTCTCACAGCACAAGTAAAGGGAAAAGTCCAAAAAACGAAAAGGATGATGCCACGAAATGTATCGAAGCTGGTACCCACTCCAACAGGATTAAATTATATGTCATTAGAAAGGTATTAAGATTAAGTATAAGAATTCTAATGGCCTTTGTCTTGATTCCTTGTCCGATTGGAGCTATACAGGGTGAAAGTTGAGACGAGTCAGTAAGGGAAGCTACCTTAACCGTTGTAGCTACAGGAAAACGTACTTAAGAGACTGTCCTTTAACTTCTTGAGTAATTGCTAACGACAGTCACAGATTTTAAGAAAAATGGTACAGTCAGCTAGAAAAACGATAATTCTTACATTTAATTTTTATGATGCCAAGCAATGCAGTTTCAAATACTCTTTTGGACTAAACTAACTGTGATTTAGTAGTTTTTTTTTTATGTGTTCATTAATTATTTTTTCCCAACTATGTAAGGGTCATCTTCCATCTAACTAGATGCAGATGAATATCAGTATTTTACATGGAGCGATTGCATATCTAACCTCCACAACCCAGGCACTGGGTAACACGATAGGTACCCATTGGTAAGACTGGTTGTCGGACTTACGGGCTTCTGACTACCCGTAACGACTGTCAAATATCGGTGAAAATTATGGATTTTCAGGACAACCGTTATTTGGCAGCTGTTAAGGTCATCATCATCATACACATTTCAGCCCAGCGTCGGATCAGCAGACAGCACCACCACACCTCTTCGACACATCGCCAACCAGGCAGTATGAATTTAATAAAAGTTTCATGACGTTGCAGGTGCAATGCTGTAATGCTTCGTTGTAAAGCTTCATTTAATGACATCTCTGAACGATAGAAATCCAAGATTTTTAGTTTTGGAAAGGGGGGGGGGGAATGGATCGTTGATCTGTTACTGGGTAGCGTGTGATGTCGACGCCTAGTTATCCTCAAAAGGGCAGTGAATTATGAAATATCTAAAAAAAAAACTTATTTAGGTATTGCTAAAACCAGGAGGTCTGGTACAGTAAAACTCTGACCGGACAAGCATTTGGAATTAGGCGCCATGGTAACTTCTAGTCAGTTTACAAAGAGCTATCCAACAATGTATCACACATGGCTATTGGTACCAAAATGAGCATCATCCTTTGTAGTTTTATCACATTAAAAAAAAAATGGGTTTGGGATAAATGCGTCCAAACTACGGAACCCTTCATTGTGCGTGGTTCGACACGCACTTGGCCGGTTTTTCTATCGTAAGTAGCTAGCAATGAACCATAATTATTTTGTTACGCGTAATTTTGAATCTGTGTTATCTTTTATTTAAAGTTAATTTAAATGATATGATGTCATATTTAAATTTAATGCCTAATTTTAATAACATATTTTATTGGATAAGGATTAATAATATACCGGTCAAAATAGCTTCGAAATAATTATTTTTTTATCAAATTCTGAAAGATAAAAATGGTTGCTGTGGGTCATTCTTAGAAGATACACGCATGCTATCGCGGACTTTTTTGTTGATCTTTTTAAGATGTACAATCCTGTAAGACATTAATTGTATGTAACATCTCTTTCTGTTTACGCAGCTCACGCCAGCAAAAAGGAACCTACTTCCAATCATTGGATTCGACGAAGTTATTCCATCGTGTGTGTTGATGAATCAGTCAGTCAGTCTCCTTAGGGATAGTATGTACCTTTCAGGATGTGAAACTATTCATGAATATGACATTATTATAATCAATTATTGTCCTAATATTGTTGTTCATGATAATGTCTTCCACGTTATGGTTAAAAAAAAATGCTATTTATAACGGCATATCATTATATCGAACTTTCGTGAAATGGTACTGCATCTACCCTGTCTGACGCGACGTCCGTAATGTGTTACACACCTGTTTTGTGTAGCTTTCACCGGTCATTTAAACAATTCTTGGAAGTTAAATAAGTATCCGCGGTCTTGTGGTGGTCGCTACACTGTTTCGAGATTCGTATTAAGATTGTCTATAAGTGAGTACATAAAAACTCTGTTAATTAATTACAGAGTTATAGTATCATAATTTTCATAAGTCTCCATCACCAATAACTAGAAAACGGCAAATCAAAACTACAGGTTTTAAAAAGAGCCCTCGGGTTAATTGAAAAATCGAATAAAAAAACAAAAAAAAAATGCCTTTATAAATTCACTTACATGGTGTTAGATCTGAGGTCTAAAATCCTAAGGTACTGAATTCATGGTAACAGTTTGCGCGTCGATGTCGGGATTACTTTATTTAGGAATACAAACGCGCTACATACTTTACCCATACATACATTACATAATACCCCAGCCCTCCACACTTCATCACTCCGACAGCACATCTCCCCTTGGACTGCACAATACACACACAATACTTAAAACAATATAATAGTAAATATTCATGTCATTGTATATATAAAATTAATCAATGTCAATGTGTATATAAAATACGGATATAATCTTGGTCAGATCATTTGAGGACCATGTAGATTGGTGTCTGACATGGTCTTTTGACGAAAGAACCACACAGATTTGAGTGGACCTGTCCAGTCAGTGCACGCATTTTTCAGTTATCGTGCAGCTCAACTCAAAACTTAAGGAGCTCAGTGATTCAACGAACACTACCAAAGAAAGGACATTTGGTCAGGCCGCATAAAGTACTCAAACTGCCAGACCGGCATTAAAACTAAGAGAATATAAATAAAAAAAACAATGCACATAGTCCTCACATTCATAATAATTAAAATAATATAATACTTTACAAAGTCAATGGGGATGAGCAATATTGCATTATGTTTGTATTCCTGTATGGTTTACAGCAAATTGTAAAAAGACGAGCCAAACGGTTAGAACCATAGATAATTATAAGAAAGATCATTATATATATAAGTTTTTATATTTTTATGGTTAGAACTTAGCAGATACACACACACACACTCATAAACAGATAGTTACAGATTTAACCTTTTAAATGATTATTATCATGCTATGTCTTTATGGGGCTAAGCAGTAAATCATCATGACTTAGGTAGGTATATAGGGTGGATTTTTAAGATGGGGAAGTAAGGGTATCTTAACCGTGGTATCGCTACACGAAATCGGTCTAAGGAGACTGTCCTTAACTTTTTTAGAGATTTTGATCTGCATACAGATTTTGAAACAATTGCCTGTCTGCAAGAAAATGTTTCTTAAGAGAGAGTAAAACCAACTGAGGTGTGATACATTGGATTTGGTACACTTGTGCGAATGTCATTTCAGCGAAAGACATTTGCGCGAACCCACTTGCTCGAAAAGATGGCTGTGATTATGTAATAATTTTTCGTCATGGGTGTCGTTTTCATGGTTTTGGGCGTCTCTGATAACAAAACTGGGGTCAAAATCAAAATTCAAGATGGCACCAATGAAACTTTGCAAATTTTTTGTCATGGGTGTCGTTTTCATGGTTTTTTGAGGATACTGACGACGATAATGGGGTCAAAATCAAAATGCAAGATGACGCCGACGAAAAAAACGCAATCCTTAAAGATCACTTCTTTGTCTGTCCGTCCGTCCGTCTGTCTGTCAGTCTATCAGCCAGGACCCTTTTTCACAGGTACGCGTGAAGGTATCAAATACGAAGGTCGTTTTTTGGGACCGTACACCAAAAAAACAAGCTTCAACGCAATAAAAAAATAATGGCCATTTATGCGACATATTTTGAGAGGGTACATTTATCCCAACTATGCGGAACCCGTCATTCTCGTCAACAGAATAAAATAAATATTTAAGGGGTCTACCATACAACAGACATGATTTTCTTGCCGTTTTTATAGATAATGGTACGGAACCCTTCGTGCGCGAGTCCGACTCGCACTTGGTCGGTTTTTTATGAACAGACTGGTCGCTACAAAAGTCAGAAATAGCAAAAAACTTTTCCCATCAAAATCGTTTATTTGCATAAGATGTGATGGTTACAAAAGATGTTACATATACAATTCAGTGCAAAGATATAATTATGCCGCAAATATTCAATGGACGTTAGTCAGTTAAACAGTATTTACAATTTTAGTATATACAATTATAGACAAAAAGAATTCTATGAACGAAAGGAACAAATTATTCAAGTCAATAAAAGTCATAACAATATACCCATACAAGTCTAAACGTTCTATAAATTATTTGAGGTCCAAATTTTCTTCTTAGAATGTCAGAAATCCCAAGCAACATACTATCTAAATTCTGTTCTCAAAGCAAATAAAATTATATGGTGAACTATTTATTATAGGTGACTGTTATCTTATTGATAGCCATTCTTCAGGAAAAATCTGTAACAATGCATCAATCAATGTACCAGTGTTGTGACATTAGGTAGTATATGCACGAACGCAGGCCTAAAAACGAAAAACTTCGCAAGTAATGGAGAATTGCTACTGAAGACTGCGGAGTAGGTCTCAGGACTAACTGTTTCTTCACACGAACAACTGTACGTTATGTGCACCAGTCCTGAGTCTGTATATTTTGGCTGCTGAGATCAAAACTACAAACGTAGTATGCAGGGAATTTTAATAAAAATAACAACATCACGCCTGTATTCCCCGTATTTCGCCCCATGTAATAGGGGGCGAGCCTATTGGCACTAACCGGTCAAAACCCAGACTTCGGACTGTTACTGAGAAATTTCAGGTGGAAAACCCTATAAAACTGCCTGACCCGGGAATCGAACCCAAGACCTCATGCTCAATAGTAGCGCTTGCCACCACTAGACTAACGAGGCCGTTTTCTATAAAAATGTGGCTGTTATTTTAGTATGTGATGTCTTACGACTTCTACGCGAACGAAGTCGCGGACAGAAGCTAGTGTATAATAAATACTGGTATTCGGCTGCATCCGGTTAAATTGGAAGCGACCCCAACATAGTTCGGAAAAGGCTAGACAGATTGATTGATTACTGGTAAAAAGTTGTCTGACAGCTTTGGGAACGATATCCATCGTCAGCTAATGAGAGTCAGATCTTCAGAGAGAAGAATCTTATCATTCAGCAGCTATCTAATATGTAGCCTTTTTGCTGTTGATGCATCCGATCCAGCGAATCAAGTAAAACCATAGATAGTTAGTCTGAATCCCTTTAATTAAGCATGTCGTAGCTATTCATAATCTCGTGCCATCCGGTTTTCGCCTGATAAAAGACATCAATCCATACTTATTTCAGGCAGTTTCGATTCTTCAACGATTGTTTTATGTCATTCACAATCTTGCCAAATGTTTCCGGCATTCAAATGCACCTTGTAGGCAGTTGAGAAGAGCGATCTAAGTTATATGGAATCAGCGTAATTTGCTACTGTCTGCGCAAAGTTCGAGTATCGCTTTTTCTAGCTACATTACTCTATTGCCTTCCGCTTGTCCCTTATCTATTATTTTTGAGCTTCCTACAACTATACATGTAAATTCCTATATACCTTCGTAGTGGATTCTCTACTACTTGATATAGGAATGAATTTGAAAACTGACGAATGTATAAAAGACTGGGCTAAACCTACATGAGGACTTAAACATAACAGGTGAAATGTGGGTATACGATGGGTATATCTCTGCCTAACCCTTTGGAAAATACATGACATTACATGTTATTATGTTTTGATTTAATTTGATTACTGTGTCTTTGATTAAGAACGAAGAGATAAAATAAAACCGGCCAAGTGCATGTCGCACCACGCACAAAGGAGGGTTCCGTAGTTGGGATGAATTTATACCAAAAACAAACTTAACATTGTAATTGAAAAACATGGTCTCCCATACATCGATATACGTCACGGTCAATTCTCCAACTGCAAATGTAAGTTGATCGACTATTACTCGTTAACTCGTGAAGCCTACTTGGTTGTGATAGTCTTTGGATCTGTATTTTGGTTTAATGCCACCGACTTCCGAAATTAAAGTTATTTTTCACTTTGTAGTATTTTTTTGGAAGACGGTTATTTTTTAACCAAATAGTGACAAATAGTTAGTGGTTTAGTGACCAATAGTGTAGTGACCAAATTGGTGATGTTCTTCAGAAAGGTCAGCATGTCGATTCTGTAAAAATCTCACCGTGAATTCTTACGTGGAGTGAGCTGTCAGTGTCATTCCACTGATGCTAGGGATTGACCAAGCATTACATTTACAATCATAATCGAGATTTTTATAATATTTTTTTATGCTAATTCTGTTTAGCATTTTATATTATTTCAAAGCTAGTATTTACACTAATTAGGAGGTTTTTAAATAAATTAGCAAAACAGAAATTCAATCAGAAACTCAACTTAAACATTACTATGTTTAGACAATTACTAGCTTTGAAATAATATAAAACGATCAACAGAATTAGCATAAAAAATATTATTAAAATCTCGAATATGATTGTAAATGTAATACTTGGTCCATCCCTAACATCGAGTGGGATGACACTGACAGTTCCCTCCACGCTCACTTCACATGAGTTTTCACGGTGAGATGGTCACAGAATCGACATGCAGGTGCGTAGTACTCGCAATCGGCGTGCGCGTATGGCCAGATGTATGAACGTAGGCGAAGCAAAAGGAGTATGTAAGGAGCGTAGGAGGTGGCGTTCTATAGTTTCTGCCTACCCCCATGGGAAGAAGGCGTGAGTTTATGTGGTTATTTTTTTTTATTAACCGTTTTTTATTTTTCACTTTTTAGTTGGTCAGTTTTTTATTTATCTAAGTTACAATAGCCTAATGTCAACTGTTCATCACCTTTTACAGAATATTGCTTTTCCCGATGCTGGGACGTTAATTGTTGAGGAGTTCTCTTGGTAAAAATTAGGAGAACTGACACTCACCATATGCATTGTGACGAGCATAAATTGCTTTGCACCCATATTAAAGTAGGTACCTAATCTAATTGCAACCCGTTAAATACTTATTATTATGTTGTTCCGGTGGCCATCTGTGATCTCCATCATTAGTTCCGCTTGACCAAATGGTGATTTCCGAGAACAAATAAGATACTATAAGAAATACCCAAAACGCTATAGGTTTGCCTATAAAATTTGAGGGTTTTCCTTCGATTTCTATGGGATCCCCTTATCAGAGTCTGATTTGGTGGCAATAGGACCACCTCAGGAGCATACCCTTTTACACAAAAAAATAATTTTCAAAATCGGTCCATAATTGACGGAGATATCGGCGAACATACAGCCGAACATATAGGTAACCTCCTCCTTTTTGGAAATCGGTTAAAAAGTAGATTCTACAACCCGCAATAATTTTGAATGGTACATCCAACGATACCCCACACCATGGGATAGACGAGAAAATTATACGCACTTCACGTGCAAGGGAGGTACTCTACAATTTTTTTATTAAATTTAATTATTTTACCACAGCCGAATTACAGCTTTCTAGTACTAAGAGTCTCTGAGCTAAGCTACGGACAGACAGACACGGACATGGTGAAACTATAAGCGTTCCTTGTTGACTACGGAACTCTAAAATCGTGTTCACTTTCTTAATAAAGCCCATTCGCAATAGAACGCTCATTCATATACGGATCCAAAAGCTTTCATTGATCTTCGCCGTTCTACATACGTGGTGAGAATGCAGCAGAATCACGCTCAGTGAACGCGAGAGGGTCGATCAAAATACAAATTAATAACGACGTTATCGATAGCAACTGTTTAATTTATCGCAAAGATCGAATATAGATATAAAGTAGGTAAGTAAATGCAAATGATTTTTTTAAATATATCGATTCATCATATCAGTCAGTCAGTTGTTTGTTACAAACAGATTCACTTTGTGGTTACCGCTAACCTACCGTTATAGATATGACGGCGCAGCAAGTGGCTCCGTCTATTTTTGTTACGAAGTTACTGGAATCACCGAAAAGGTCGGATAATAGTGACACTGGCTGGTGACAGTCACTCTAGCAGCAGAGCGTCGCATCGATGGTTGCGTGGCGGCTGTCTTCTGATGACAGAAGAAGATGTGAAGGGAGCCGCTGTTACCCTATATACAAATGTACTCTGTGGCCGCTGTCGTACCACGTCCATGACGAACTGCTATATATTCCGGCACAATCTTGATGATATTGAAGCTGCTGAACCACTAATACGATGATCACTTCTGGCAATGGCTATCCTGCCGTCCTGCGCCGTTAGATATATGTAGAATGTAACGTGACGCATATTTTCCCTCAACTTGTTCTTTCGTGTTTGTGTTTTTATTTCTTTGCGTTATGTTTACCGCAAATAAACGTATTTTCTTTCTTTTTTTTTTAGAATGAAATGTTTGTATGAAGTTAAACCCCTAATTACACTACACGATATTTAGGTCCCGGTGGTATACTCCGAAGCGATAATCCGAAGTATCGGCCGTATGGCCGAATTATTAATTCTATTTTTTATACAGGAAACATCCCTGTTGAATGGAAACGTCAAATGGTGTTGCCATTCCTTAAACCAAATAAACCTCCTTCTGATGCTTCTTCATACCGTCCCATAGTTTTGTCTTCAATTATGATGAAATTAGCGGAACACTTAATTAAAAATCGACTAGAATGGTATGTTGAAAGTAAGGGTCTCTTGGCAGAATCACAATATGGCTTTAGAAAAGGTAAAAGTACAACTGACTGTTTAAGTATACTAACATACGATATTCGGTTATCCTTCTCTAATAACCAATCCACCGTTGCAGTTTTCCTTGATATTAATGCAGCTTATGATAATGTTGTATTATCGGTTTTACAAAATAAATTAGAAGCCTTACAAGTTCCATTGAATTTGTTGAATTTCATTATTAATATCTTGACTGAACGCTCTGTTAACATGTTAATAGGAGACCATGAGGTATCTCATCTTGTATGGAGGGGTCTCCCACAGGGTTCTGTGCTCAGTCCCCTTCTATACAATATCTACACTTATGATTTAGAGTTATCCTTAACTAGTCATGTTAAGGTTCTTCAATATGCCGATGATTTATTATTATATTCTTCAAGTCCATCTGTTGAGCAAGCTAGCTCTGCCATCAATTCTGCTTTATCTATTTTGGCGTCATGGTTACATCTAAACGGTTTGGATTTATCCACGTCTAAAAGCGCGGCTGTTTTATTCACCCGGAAGAGAAATATTCCCATAGTAAATCTCCTTTATAAGGAAATACCTATCCCTGTTAAAGATAAATTCAGATATCTAGGTATAATACTTGACTGTAAATTAAGTAGTGTCCCTCATTGTGAATATATAAATAAAAAATATATATAATAATATATATAAATAAAAATATATAACAAATGTGAAAAACACCTAAACATGCTTAGATGCCTCTCTGGTGTGTGGTGGGGTGCACATCCCTTTTCTTTGAAACTCATTTACAACGCAATCATCAGAAGCACTCTGGATTATGGATTGTTCGTTCTAGAGCCAGGTAATGTCATGGCTTTTAAAAAATTGGATCGCATCCAGTCTAAAGCATTACGCATTAATTCAGGTGCAATGAAGTCTAGTCCCACTAATGCACTCCAAGTTGAATGCGGGGATGCTCCTTTATATCTTAGAAGACAATTCCTATCTGACAAATATTTGTTCCGGATTCTTCAATTCTCAACTCATCCTCTCATTCCTAAACTGGACACATTAGTGTTGCAGATTGAATCATCAGATTACTGGTCCCATAGACGTGATCCTTGTTTAGTTGTAAGTTATAAAAAATTCCTTTCACTTTCTTCTCCTATTCACCGTTCCAATAAACTTCCCATATTTAGCTATAGTTATGAGAGTTTACAATTCAGTCCCATTATAAAATATAACTGTGTAAGTAAATCAGATCCCGATTGCCATTTAAGTTTTAATCATTTTCTGGCTGAACACGTAGAGTACCACCATATTTATACGGATGCTGCCAAGCCTTCTCCGACGGGTTGTGTTGGAATAGGTACTTACCATTCTCAATACAACATCGAACAAAAAATAAAACTGCCTCCGGAGACTTCTGTTTTTACCGGGGAATGTTTCGGCATTTTTAAAGCCATAGAATATATCCGTATTTTAAAGCTCAAAAAATCTATAATTTTTACAAAGTGCTCTTCTAGCCATCAATAAATCAGCTTTTGAACACAAATCGCAGTTACCTATCATTTATTTAATAAGAGAATTTGCGTTCAGGACCATTTCTGAGGGTAATACACTACAATTTGTATGGATTCCGGCCCATGCTGGAATCCATGGCAATGAAGCGGCTGATAAACTTGCCGGTGATGCGGTGCAGTGTGGGGACTTAGTTCCTTATACAAATTTTAGTTATGACCTCGTATCGTTACCAAAGACTTTTCTTCGGGAAACCTGGAAGGTGGCTTGGGATATCGGAAGCAAATCGAAGGGACGTTATTTTTCGCATATTCAACCCGACGTTCCAGAAAAACCGTGGTTTGGCAGGGCCAAGTTTGGCAAGATGGAGACCTCCATTCTAATACGGATGAGACTGGGTCATGTTTGTTCTCCAGCTTATCTTGCCAAACTTCATATCATCGACGATCCCATATGCTTGTGTGGCACAGATGTAGGCGACTTAGATCACATTTTTTTCTCCTGTCCCTTATAAGACCGTTCTTCCTTTCTTAGTAACCTCTTATCCCTCCATACTCCTTTTCCTACCTCAATACTTTCTTTACTTTGTACAAATAGCTCTCTTGTTTATAAATGTATAGTTTCATTCATTACTCTAAATAATATTAAGTTGTTATTTATTTTCTATTTTTTTATAGTGTAATTAACGTAATACTGATCCTATCCCGTCTATCCTAAAGCCCGTTAAAATTTATATTTATATTAATTTTGTTTCCCTACCTTTTTTTAAAACTAAAACGTGTCATTGGCTAAATGCACAAACCGTGCGAAGCCAGAAGAAGAAAAAAAAAAAAAAAAATGGGGTAAAATATTGTTTAGTGATGAGTGCAGAAGGCAAAGAATATATACACGCAAAGGAGAACGATATCAGACAAATTTTAAAACTACAGTGGCATATGAGGTGGAGGATCGATAAGGTTTGTGGGGGGATATGTTTGGGAGCTCGTACGGACCTGGTGGTGATCGATGGAGAAAGTCTGACTGCAGCTCGTCATATAAGAGACATTTTAGAAGAAAATATAGTACCATTTGACCCCTTTATCGGTGACGACTTCGTTTTGGTGCAGGATAATGTTCGGCCGCATACTGCTCGCTCAACTCAAGCATATCTTAATAATGTGAATATTACCTACAGTGGTGGCCGGCGAGGTCATCGGATAATATGAATCCAATAGAACACGTCTGGGACCTGCTGAAACGAATAGTAAAATCCAGAAACCCAGCTCCTATCGGGTGAACTGCAAATCGCCGTAGTTGAGGAATGGCAGAGACTGTCACAGGACACAAAAGATAACAATCATTCTCAGCATGTCTAGGCGGGGGGAAACTTTAATAACAGCACGTGGAGGAAGCACAGGAGATATTAATTTGTATTATTTTTATTTTAAAATTTGTTTTTAATTAGCTTTTTTTTTTTTTTTAGTTTTAACTTTTATTGGTTACCTTAAAAACGCAAGAAAGTACATTTTTCACAAAAAAAAATATTTTTCTCGCAAAATTAATATTAAATGTGATCTCATTTTAATTTTAAAAGGTGTAATTTTAAATAAGAAAAGAAGACTCAATACTAGATATTACAACCAGATATTACAACTATACGTTTTTTTAAACAGAGTGTTTAATAGGCTTTAGTGATTTAGAGACCTAGTTATCTAAGAAGTTACAGATTAATGAAGCCCTCAAAATTCAAAATTCCTTTGGTTTTTTGCAATTTGCTGCAGGTCCGTGATATTGCGACCGTACCAAATATGTATTTTCAACACATTTGCTCAAAAAATGCATTTACGAAGCCTGTATACATTATTCGAAAGTTAAAAATTTGTCACCATACAACGGAATGTGCAGTAAAATTTTAAGTAAGACATGTTTTACCGCATAATTCGTTGTTTAGCGCCGTGCGTATGTTTTACGGTTTTTTTTAATTTCCATAAAAAATATATAAAAATTCTACCAAGGAGTTTCAAATTACGAGAATAAATAAGTAGAATGACGGAACCTCCATGGAAGCGCTTTTGCTTAATACGTTTCTCTCACTTTATTATTAATTAAAAGAGAAAATGAGACGAAAGATGTAGTACTAATGTTTACCACGCGCATGTGGCGCCATTTGCAAGTTAGCTCCATTTTCATATTAGAAACGTTGACGTTGACGTCTTCAATCTTTGAAGATTGTTGCGACTTTCCGACTGATACTTATAAACAAAATAGATAATAATAAGAGTTCAAGCAAGGAATCCGATATTAATATGGAATCTACTCCACCTTAAAATCTAAAAAGAGGCGTAAACAGAAAATGGTCTGTTTCTGAAAAAATCGCGAGAGCACTAGGTATTTAATGATTTACAATAACTAATGTGAAACATCTATAGGCGCACGTAAATCCGATTGCTGGCGGGAAATGACAGAAAATGGTCTGTTTCTGAAAAAATCGCGAGAGCACTAGGTATTTAATGATTTACAATAACTAATGTGAAACATCTATAGGCGCACGTAAATCCGATTGCTGGCGGGGCGACGCATGCCGCATGGCGATTGGGCACTATACTCTTATACAGTCTATATGTAGTAGTGTGTAAATGTGTGTGTAGTGCGATGTTTCACATCTGCCAGTCGTCCCGTGACGGCTCAATTTTTGTTTTTATATCATGGAAGACTCGAAGAAATACTCAATCATTGTCCTAAATGTTTTGATGGCATGTTTAATTACCTATTGTACTGATTTCTCGCAAAATGTGTTGAAAAATGTTGTATGACACACGTGCGGAAATTGGAAAGTTACCGCACTAGTATCATAAATAACTATTACAGCATTATAACCATTAGAATCAGCAATACAACTCTACGTACTGAATGCATGAGTTTATCTGTCCGCCAATATCGTGTCGATGTCGATATCAGCCAATGTGTTGTGTTGTAACAATCAACTTATTTTATTAATGAAACAAAATGAATTTTAATATCAAACTCAAAACTCAAAACATTTATTTCAAATAAACCAATTACAGCCACTTTTGAATTGTCAAGGGGTCGGTCAGTCAGAGATGAAGCTAGTTGCCCATTCCAAAGCGTAGTAGGTTCCTATGGAGAAGAACGGGTAAGGAATTCCATGGACATACTTTTAAATTAAAATATTGTTACAAAGTATTGGTTACATCATTCATGATGACAGTATATGGGAGAACAATGTAGAAAGACGTGCACGTTAAAAGCGTCCGTAATAAAAAGATTTAAACAAAAAAAAAAAACATTAATTAAAATAATCAAAATCATAAAATTCTTTATTTCTCCTCACAATGACAAGCTTAATCTAGGTTTCACATAATTATTTGTTTTTTTTTATAAGTAATGGTAGGAGCTGGTGTCTAAGTTAGGCGTAATGTGCCTGTATTACAAATCACCAGGTCCCCACCCCACGGAAGAACATAAAGTTTTTCTTAAATATATGAAATTACATCTAACGTTACAGTTATGGAGACTAAAAACTAAAGTTATTATAATTTTGGGGGTAAAAGTTAAAAAGAAACTATAAACAAAACGTTAATCAGGGCGCCTATATCTGTGTGTATGTATGTGTCTATGAGAGTGTATAATGTTAGTATGTAGTGTTGAGTGTCAGGTGTAGTGTGCCGATGTGTACGTGAAAGTGTTATGGTGCAAGTTATAAACTTATATCGTGCCAATTTAATTTGGATGAAGTAGACTTTCTGTAACAATATAATCCATTTTTTTTTAACCAGCCCGAAGAAACTAAAGACTTGCATTTGGTTTTTGGCAAGGGATATAGCGTTAAGGATCGATTTACCTTATTGTATAAATTTGGACCCTAGTAGCAGAAAAACCGATGTGCAAACTTAGTTTTGAATGACGATGAAGAACAGACTCAACAGACTATATGTTTGCGACGTTTGTTTCTGATTCAAAAGTTGTTATCTTGTTTCATAACCGTTTTAAGGATGAAGAGCTGCCTCATAGTAAGTACCTCCCATTTCGAGTAGAGATCAGTAGTTGGGTGATAAAAAGGGAGAAACAAACTAACTTCTTATTTAGCCAACTGATCACAGTGTTCGTGCCTATCTGAGCTTTGACAAAAACTTCATGCCAGGAGTCACCACTGAAAAGTAAAGCCGTATCATCAGCAAACGCAACAATTTTCGAATCCGGAAACATAAATTGACATATAATATATCATTTATATAGACTAGGAACGGCGTCGGTCCAAGAATACTGCCCTGTGGAACTCCAAATGTCACTGGGACCTCTTCAACCCTGTTATTAAAGACCTAACCTCATCTTCACCCGTAGGGAGCAGATAAAAAGAATGGCTACACGAGTTAAAGGTGATGGGTCCCATTTGTAGATTATTCTTAATGATTTTTTCTGCAAGCGTTTTTCCAACATTAGCAAAGTATTGATTAACATTGTTTGCCGAATTTTGGGGGTCATTGGTGCTTATAAGTTCGATCGGGCTGTCTTTGGGTTTAGTTGAGTATGTAATCTTTTTTACTATTTTTCCCTGCGTTTTGGAATTGTAGCTTCTCATATTCTCTTTTAAGTTTTTTTGCACATCGGTTTTTCTGCTACTAGGGTCCAAATTTATACAATAAGGTAAATCGATCCTTAACGCTATATCCCTTGCCAAAAACCAAATGCAAGTCTTTAGTTTCTTCGGGCTGGTTAAAAAAAAATGGATTATATTGTTACAGAAAGTCTACTTCATCCAAATTAAATTGGCACGATATAAGTTTATAACTTGCACCATAACACTTTCACGTACACATCGGCACACTACACCTGACACTCAACACTACATACTAACATTATACACTCTCATAGACACATACATACACACAGATATAGGCGCCCTGATTAACGTTTTGTTTATAGTTTCTTTTTAACTTTTACCCCCAAAATTATAATAACTTTAGTTTTTAGTCTCCATAACTGTAACGTTAGATGTAATTTCATATATTTAAGAAAAACTTTATGTTCTTCCGTGGGGTGGGGACCTGGTGATTTGTAATACAGGCACATTACGCCTAACTTAGACACCAGCTCCTACCATTACTTATAAAAAAAAACAAATAATTATGTGAAACCTAGATTAAGCTTGTCATTGTGAGGAGAAATAAAGAATTTTATGATTTTGATTATTTTAATTAATGTTTTTTTTTTTTGTTTAAATCTTTTTATTACGGACGCTTTTAACGTGCACGTCTTTCTACATTGTTCTCCCATATACTGTCATCATGAATGATGTAACCAATACTTTGTAACAATATTTTAATTTAAAAGTATGTCCATGGAATTCCTTACCCGTTCTTCTCCATAGGAACCTACTACGCTTTGGAATGGGCAACTAGCTTCATCTCTGACTGACCGACCCCTTGACAATTCAAAAGTGGCTGTAATTGGTTTATTTGAAATAAATGTTTTGAGTTTTGAGTTTGATATTAAAATTCATTTTGTTTCATTAATAAAATAAGTTGATTGTTACAACACAACACATTGGCTGATATCGACACCGACACGATATTGGCGGACAGATAAACTCATGCATTCAGTACGTAGAGTTGTATTGCTGATTCTAATGGTTATAATGCTGTAATAGTTATTTATGATACTAGTGCGGTAACTTTCCAATTTCCGCACGTGTGTCATACAACATTTTTCAACACATTTTGCGAGAAATCAGTACAATAGGTAATTAAACATGCCATCAAAACATTTAGGACAATGATTGAGTATTTCTTCGAGTCTTCCATGATATAAAAACAAAAATTGAGCCGTCACGGGACGACTGGCAGATGTGAAACATCGCACTACACACACATTTACACACTACTACATATAGACTGTATAAGAGTATAGTGCCCAATCGCCATGCGGCATGCGTCGCCCCGCCAGCAATCGGATTTACGTGCGCCTATAGATGTTTCACATTAGTTATTGTAAATCATTAAATACCTAGTGCTCTCGCGATTTTTTCAGAAACAGACCATTTTCTGTCATTTCCCGCCAGCAATCGGATTTACGTGCGCCTATAGATGTTTCACATTAGTTATTGTAAATCATTAAATACCTAGTGCTCTCGCGATTTTTTCAGAAACAGACCATTTTCTGTTTACGCCTCTTTTTAGATTTTAAGGTGGAGTAGATTCCATATTAATATCGGATTCCTTGCTTGAACTCTTATTATTATCTATTTTGTTTATAAGTATCAGTCGGAAAGTCGCAACAATCTTCAAAGATTGAAGACGTCAACGTCAACGTTTCTAATATGAAAATGGAGCTAACTTGCAAATGGCGCCACATGCGCGTGGTAAACATTAGTACTACATCTTTCGTCTCATTTTCTCTTTTAATTAATAATAAAGTGAGAGAAACGTATTAAGCAAAAGCGCTTCCATGGAGGTTCCGTCATTCTACTTATTTATTCTCGTAATTTGAAACTCCTTGGTAGAATTTTTATATATTTTTTATGGAAATTAAAAAAAACCGTAAAACATACGCACGGCGCTAAACAACGAATTATGCGGTAAAACATGTCTTACTTAAAATTTTACTGCACATTCCGTTGTATGGTGACAAATTTTTAACTTTCGAATAATGTATACAGGCTTCGTAAATGCATTTTTTGAGCAAATGTGTTGAAAATACATATTTGGTACGGTCGCAATATCACGGACCTGCAGCAAATTGCAAAAAACCAAAGGAATTTTGAATTTTGAGGGCTTCATTAATCTGTAACTTCTTAGATAACTAGGTCTCTAAATCACTAAAGCCTATTAAACACTCTGTTTAAAAAAACGTATAGTTGTAATATCTGGTTGTAATATCTAGTATTGAGTCTTCTTTTCTTATTTAAAATTACACCTTTTAAAATTAAAATGAGATCACATTTAATATTAATTTTGCGAGAAAAATATTTTTTTTTGTGAAAAATGTACTTTCTTGCGTTTTTAAGGTAACCAATAAAAGTTAAAACTAAAAAAAAAAAAAAAGCTAATTAAAAACAAATTTTAAAATAAAAATAATACAAATTAATATCTCCTGTGCTTCCTCCACGTGCTGTTATTAAAGTTTCCCCCCGCCTAGACATGCTGAGAATGATTGTTATCTTTTGTGTCCTGTGACAGTCTCTGCCATTCCTCAACTACGGCGATTTGCAGTTCACCCGATAGGAGCTGGGTTTCTGGATTTTACTATTCGTTTCAGCAGGTCCCAGACGTGTTCTATTGGATTCATATTATCCGATGACCTCGCCGGCCACCACTGTAGGTAATATTCACATTATTAAGATATGCTTGAGTTGAGCGAGCAGTATGCGGCCGAACATTATCCTGCACCAAAACGAAGTCGTCACCGATAAAGGGGTCAAATGGTACTATATTTTCTTCTAAAATGTCTCTTATATGACGAGCTGCAGTCAGACTTTCTCCATCGATCACCACCAGGTCCGTACGAGCTCCCAAACATATCCCCCCACAAACCTTATCGATCCTCCACCTCATATGCCACTGTAGTTTTAAAATTTGTCTGATATCGTTCTCCTTTGCGTGTATATATTCTTTGCCTTCTGCACTCATCACTAAACAATATTTTACCCCATTTTTTTTTTTTTTTTTCTTCTTCTGGCTTCGCACGGTTTGTGCATTTAGCCAATGACACGTTTTAGTTTTAAAAAAAGGTAGGGAAACAAAATTAATATAAATATAAATTTTAACGGGCTTTAGGATAGACGGGATAGGATCAGTATTACGTTAATTACACTATAAAAAAATAGAAAATAAATAACAACTTAATATTATTTAGAGTAATGAATGAAACTATACATTTATAAACAAGAGAGCTATTTGTACAAAGTAAAGAAAGTATTGAGGTAGGAAAAGGAGTATGGAGGGATAAGAGGTTACTAAGAAAGGAAGAACGGTCTTATAAGGGACAGGAGAAAAAAATGTGATCTAAGTCGCCTACATCTGTGCCACACAAGCATATGGGATCGTCGATGATATGAAGTTTGGCAAGATAAGCTGGAGAACAAACATGACCCAGTCTCATCCGTATTAGAATGGAGGTCTCCATCTTGCCAAACTTGGCCCTGCCAAACCACGGTTTTTCTGGAACGTCGGGTTGAATATGCGAAAAATAACGTCCCTTCGATTTGCTTCCGATATCCCAAGCCACCTTCCAGGTTTCCCGAAGAAAAGTCTTTGGTAACGATACGAGGTCATAACTAAAATTTGTATAAGGAACTAAGTCCCCACACTGCACCGCATCACCGGCAAGTTTATCAGCCGCTTCATTGCCATGGATTCCAGCATGGGCCGGAATCCATACAAATTGTAGTGTATTACCCTCAGAAATGGTCCTGAACGCAAATTCTCTTATTAAATAAATGATAGGTAACTGCGATTTGTGTTCAAAAGCTGATTTATTGATGGCTAGAAGAGCACTTTGTAAAAATTATAGATTTTTTGAGCTTTAAAATACGGATATATTCTATGGCTTTAAAAATGCCGAAACATTCCCCGGTAAAAACAGAAGTCTCCGGAGGCAGTTTTATTTTTTGTTCGATGTTGTATTGAGAATGGTAAGTACCTATTCCAACACAACCCGTCGGAGAAGGCTTGGCAGCATCCGTATAAATATGGTGGTACTCTACGTGTTCAGCCAGAAAATGATTAAAACTTAAATGGCAATCGGGATCTGATTTACTTACACAGTTATATTTTATAATGGGACTGAATTGTAAACTCTCATAACTATAGCTAAATATGGGAAGTTTATTGGAACGGTGAATAGGAGAAGAAAGTGAAAGGAATTTTTTATAACTTACAACTAAACAAGGATCACGTCTATGGGACCAGTAATCTGATGATTCAATCTGCAACACTAATGTGTCCAGTTTAGGAATGAGAGGATGAGTTGAGAATTGAAGAATCCGGAACAAATATTTGTCAGATAGGAATTGTCTTCTAAGATATAAAGGAGCATCCCCGCATTCAACTTGGAGTGCATTAGTGGGACTAGACTTCATTGCACCTGAATTAATGCGTAATGCTTTAGACTGGATGCGATCCAATTTTTTAAAAGCCATGACATTACCTGGCTCTAGAACGAACAATCCATAATCCAGAGTGCTTCTGATGATTGCGTTGTAAATGAGTTTCAAAGAAAAGGGATGTGCACCCCACCACACACCAGAGAGGCATCTAAGCATGTTTAGGTGTTTTTCACATTTGTTATATATTTTTATTTATATATATTATTATATATATTTTTTATTTATATATTCACAATGAGGGACACTACTTAATTTACAGTCAAGTATTATACCTAGATATCTGAATTTATCTTTAACAGGGATAGGTATTTCCTTATAAAGGAGATTTACTATGGGAATATTTCTCTTCCGGGTGAATAAAACAGCCGCGCTTTTAGACGTGGATAAATCCAAACCGTTTAGATGTAACCATGACGCCAAAATAGATAAAGCAGAATTGATGGCAGAGCTAGCTTGCTCAACAGATGGACTTGAAGAATATAATAATAAATCATCGGCATATTGAAGAACCTTAACATGACTAGTTAAGGATAACTCTAAATCATAAGTGTAGATATTGTATAGAAGGGGACTGAGCACAGAACCCTGTGGGAGACCCCTCCATACAAGATGAGATACCTCATGGTCTCCTATTAACATGTTAACAGAGCGTTCAGTCAAGATATTAATAATGAAATTCAACAAATTCAATGGAACTTGTAAGGCTTCTAATTTATTTTGTAAAACCGATAATACAACATTATCATAAGCTGCATTAATATCAAGGAAAACTGCAACGGTGGATTGGTTATTAGAGAAGGATAACCGAATATCGTATGTTAGTATACTTAAACAGTCAGTTGTACTTTTACCTTTTCTAAAGCCATATTGTGATTCTGCCAAGAGACCCTTACTTTCAACATACCATTCTAGTCGATTTTTAATTAAGTGTTCCGCTAATTTCATCATAATTGAAGACAAAACTATGGGACGGTATGAAGAAGCATCAGAAGGAGGTTTATTTGGTTTAAGGAATGGCAACACCATTTGACGTTTCCATTCAACAGGGATGTTTCCTGTATAAAAAATAGAATTAATAAGTACTAAATAATAACTGAGGACTTCATCATTTAAATTAGCAAAAAAGGAATACGGGATGCCATCAATGCCTGGTTCAGAATCATTAGTTTTATGGATAACAACCTTTAATTCAGTGAGAGTGAATGCAAGATCTAGCGTCGTATGAGTGTCTCGGATATTGGAAACGAGAGACAGGTTATGGTTAGTACAAATAGCCTTAGCCTCAGGAACCCAAGGCGGAGCTAATATATCAAAAAAATCACTGGCTAAAGAATCAGGAATAGGAGAAGGGTTGTTATATATGGACCTAAATCTACGAATGTTGCGCCAGACAATCGTAGGGTGAGTATTCGGTGAAATTGATAAGCAAAAAATACGCCAAGATTCAAATTTTTTCTTTTTAAAAAGTTTATAAGTTTCATTATTTAACTTAGTAATGATATCAAAATTCTTATCAGACATATCAACGTTATAATTATATTCAGCCTCTTTACGTTTTTTAATCAATTCAGTGCACTCAGAGTCCCACCACGGAGGTGAGGGAATCGTACTAAAATTGTTATTTTTTACAGGAAAAACTTCATCAGCCGCTGCAATTAATATGTGTGCTAAAGCTTCAGCACAACTATTTTCATTGCCACCAGAAATTACGGGCAAGGAGCTAAGCTTACTGTCAACAATGTTCCTAAATTTGCCCCAGTCAGTATTATTTCTATTAGGCAGTTTATATTTTAAGTTTGATTTCTTTTATATTTTAATTGTGCATTTGGTTTGGAAAGAGGATAAGAAATAACTATTGGAAAATGGTCACTACCATAAGTAGAGGTTAAAGTATGCTAAGTTAATGAAGAGGCTAAGTTTGGAGAACAGATAGAAAGGTCAATTGCGCTTTGGTTCTGATTGGGATCTGAATGACGTGTGGCAGCTCCAGAATTTAAAATACATAAGTTGTGTAAGTCTATTATATCTATTAACTCATCACCATAACAGTTCGAAGTTGAACAACCCCATGATTGGTGATGGCAATTAAAATCCCCCAGTATTAATAATGGCTTTGGAAGAAAAGAAACGAGATTATTCATCTCTTGAAGAACAGAAAAAGAAGGGTGAGGAATGTAAATAGAAACAAGACAAGTATGATGCACTTTAATAGCTACAATTGAAATTTCCTCACTATGAGGAGGTAATGTAATGGTAGAGAAAGGGATAGAATTCTTGATAAGTATAGCTACTCCACCATACCCATCAGATCTATCCTCTCTAATGGTTAAATAACCATTCATTTTAAAAATATGATTAGGTTTGAGCCAAGTCTCTGCTAAAGCAAAGGCAAATGGCTCATATTTGTTTAAAAGATGTATAACATCACTCTTTTTGTTTACTAGACTGCGGCAGTTCCACTGGATTATTTTGGATGTGTTGTCCATTAAGGATGGATTGTGATACATTGAAAGATGGGGCAACGTTGGACAGTGAAATGTTGAACTGAGACAGAAGATTGTGTAATGCAGAAAGAAAATCGTTTATGGAAAAACTGGCATCAATTTGTCCATTGTTATGATTAGAAAAAGCACAACCATTTGCTGGTTGAGGAATGTCGTAATCTTTAATAATGGCGTTGTGAGCCTCTTTATTATATCCTTGTACAGATTTGGGAGGCGAGCGTGGTTTAAGGAAGACAGTTTTTTTATAGCTACTTGAAACAGGCATTCTATTAGAAGAAGGGAAAGATGGAGTATCTGCCAAGTTTTTGGAAGGAGAAGACAAAAGTGTATCGGCATACGATTTAGTAACTGGGGGATACATTTTTGCCGCTTCAGCATAAGATACTGAACTTTGTGCCATGTATGTTTTAATTAATTTTTGTCTAGACATTTCTGGGCAAGATTTATTAGTAGCATAGTGAAAACCGGAGCAAAGGCAGCAAGATGCACTTTCTTGTTCTCTTTCACAACTGTCCCCAGTATGGCCTTGGCCACATTTATAACAACGAGGTTTGGACCTGCACTGAATTTTTGTGTGACCAAAACGACAGCAATTGAAACACTGTACAGTAGGGAAAATATATAAATCTACAGGTAATGCATTATACCACATAAAAATTATTTTAGGCAGAATCTGCCCATCAAAAGTAATAACTATTGATTGGGATGGTTTCCAAATGGTTGTACCATCAACAACAGTCTTAAAATTGAGGCGTCTGACTTTTAAAATTGGACCGCAACCAAGTGGTACCGTTATATTATCAATAACTTCCTCTGGAGACCATTCCGCAGGAACACCACGTACTAAACCCATTCTAGTAACATTAAAAGTAGGTATAAACGCTTTATAATTATATGTTTCAAGGCTATTATGAGTAATAAAAGAATTTGCGTCCAGGAAATTGGAAAAAGAAATAGATATTTTATTACGCCCGATTTTTTTGACGCTACCGTTAATAATATTTTGGAAAGCGTTGTGTTTTAGGAACTTGCCAAATGTAATAGGGTGCAATGACGTTCCATCATCTGGTGATAGGTACTAATATTTTTTGTACATGAACAACGTATGGCGCGCTGTCAGTTTTATCATATGTTTTTCGACCAATCTGAGTGGGAATAACTGAAGGCGGAGCAGGAATATCCGGAATATCTTTACAAATTACTTCAGAGCTTTTAGGCTCCGATGGAGTTAGAGAGGGAGGTGTAGAGTCCAAGCAACCACAACCCAAAGACTCTGAACCTTGATTTTTGCGGATACGACGGCGTTTATTGCAATTCTTGCACACATGTATGCGGCTTCTTTTTAAATGGCGAGCCGACGACGACCCATCGGTATCCATGCCCGATTCGTTGGAAATTATAGTAACAAAATTGCCTGCCGGGGGAACAAAGTCCCCCGGGTCAGGCGGGTCTTTCATTTTCCCGCTATGAAATAATTATTAGTAAAAAAAACTTACCCTACTGAAGAAAATATACAGAACTATAATTAAAATAAATGTGAAAGAAGATAAAACACTAAAACTACTACTGATCCTATTCTACAAGTTAATTAATTATTTTCAATTTAAGTAAAAAAGGACACGTCCTCAAAGTTAAGTTTCCCGCGCTTTTTTCCTACCGAAATTTATATTGAACTACATCTGGGTTTACACCGTTGAGTGTCTTTTACCCCATTTGGTCCGTGGTGAAATAATTATTTCTAAAATAAAATGATTTAGCAACCAGCCAGCAATGTTAGACAAACTAGTTTTTCGAAAAAAAATATATGTTCAGCTAATTTTGCTGGTGTCTGTGTGTATTATAGGGTAGATAGACTAGGTATATAGTATAGAGGGTAGTCTGTCTTATAGGTATGAGCTACGTTTTAATAAATACCATTTTTATAGATTTTTACCATGGAATTAGTATGTACTTACATAGAGTGCTCGGGAGAATGACCTAACGTGGTACCAAAACGTTTCATGCATCAAGATAAACAATTTATAGTAATTATTTACATATTTTTTTACGACATTACGCGTCGGGGATTTGATTTTTGAACAGGGAATTTAATTTAAAGTAAAAAAGTATGGATAATGTTTTACTCCCTTCACATGACGTTCCGTTTCACAAGTTATGATTAATATATCCTTGAATTTTGAAAGTGACAATATCACGTCTTTCAAAAATCACGAAATAAAATTATGCTTTGCCGATTCTACATTAATTAAAAATGACTAGAATAGAATTTTTATTTTTAAGATTATATTTTTTTTATCTATGGCAATTGGCCGTTCACAGCCGGTCCTAGAGATATAGAATGCAAAAAAATCTATTTTTGATGCATCGACTAACCAGCTACAGTTCCTTTTTCTTCCCGTGGGTGTCGTAAAAGGCGACCAAGGGACTTACTAGAGAATGGGCAGCAGCGTTCTCTATGCATTTTAACACCATACTGCGATCGCCAACCCGCCTACCAAGCGTGGCGAGTATGGGACGTCTTTCGGCTGAAATGATGACTAACCAGTCATTTTCTTAATAAAACCGATGTGTCAATTGTTTATTTTTGATACCCAGAAACCTACCTACACATTCATAAGCGTCTACTCCAATGATTAACTTGTTACAGTCGTGGATAACTCCTACTCAGGTACAAGCAGATCTTAATTTACTCTTTGAATATTTAAGAATGTCAGCCACCCTTATTTCCTGACAAATCTTTTACTGACTGTGCCATCTTTAATCTTACAAAACATTATTTTTATAGAAAGGAAGAAAGAAAACATATTTATTTTAGACTCACACATGAAATAACAACGGATAACAAAAAATAAACCTGTTTGAGGCCAAACAAGGCTTTACTCTTGAATAAAGGTGTAACTTCTGTGAATATGTCACAGAAGATATATCATCACACTAATATTATAAAGGCGAAAGTTTGTGAGTGTGTGTGTGTGTGTGTGTGTGCGTGAGTGTGTGTGTGTGTGTGTGTGTGTGTGTGTGTGTGTGTGTATGTTTGTTACTTCTTCACGCTCAAACGGCTGGACCAATTTTGATAAAATTTTGTATGGAGGTAGCTGACACCCTGGATTAAGACATGGGCTTACATAGGCTACTTTTTATCCCGATATTCCCACCGGATCGAGACTCACGCGGGTAAAACCGCGGGGCGCAGCTAGTATCTATATAAAAGTTAAAAACACACCTTTTCATTTACTGCATGATCATAAGCATGTATTCAAAACAATTACATAACATTATGTACATACTTTTATGTCTGTAACCCATTGCAAAATAAACATAAACAATAAGCACGAAAGCGAAACCTGTACCCTAATTGCTTAACGCAGTTTGAATCGGAATCGGAATGATTTTGAAGTATATTGCTAATCCATTGCTTCATATGTTAGAAAAAATTGTCTGCTCAACAACGTAAATAACGCAATGAATGTTGTTGAACTGTCAAATTGAAACCGATTCCTACTGATAGTGTGTTACGCAATTAGCCCTCTGAATATAGTTTGATCAGAATAAGGAACTGAATCGATTTCAATCATTTTTACACCGTGTTATATTTCGTCTCAAAAATATTTAAGTGTGATGGAAAATGTTATCACCATTTAATTACTTACAATACAATCGCCGTACGGTTAGGTGCCTACTGCCAAATTATTATCAATGTGCGCCTCCAGGGTCGTCACCCTGGAGGCGCGGGGGCGCCGCGCCGTTAGCATGTTTTTGTACGCACAACTCGGTAACATAACAACCTTATAACTTTGTGATTTTTCATGATACAGTTTTGAAATTTTGTACATAGATTCTTTACATAAAAATACTATAGACTATTTATAGACACGTGTTTCGGGTTTCGCGTATACTAAAACTAATATTATATATACATATTTATTTGTTATGTGTTACTTTTTTAAATCTGGTGATTGGAAAGGGTATGTGCTGCTTGGTCATTTACAAGAGAAGTGCAACGTCGTGATCAGCACAACTCCAATCTCCCTGGTCTGCCAGACGTTATTTTGCCAGATGCTTGATCAAGTGGGGATCTCAATATTCCTGAGCCGCCCTACTTCCATAACAAAACTTACTCACTGTAAATGTTAGATCAAATCCAACAATTATGTTTTCTGTTTATCAGAGTGCTGCTAGCACATCCAATCACTGTAGGTATATTTTTTAATTGTTTTGAAACAGAACGTTTATTGGTACCGGAATATGATGAATGATTTAAGTATAAGTATTTTAAATAAATATCTTTGACTTTAAATTGCTATTAAAACCAAAATGGACTTGTTTGTTTTATTTTTTCTGTCACTTAGCTAGTCGATTCACGACGACAACATGAGCATGAGCAGTGTCTGTCATGGATAGTATTTTAAGATTATTACATGATAACAGAAACGAGAGGACAAAGCAAGCAATTGAGCAACATTGCAACGAAATTTGGGATTTTATGAGAGGAAGTGATATTTGCAGTTGCATTATTGGATCAATGAGGTTGAGACTATTGGCTGATATTGCAAGCAATGGTGGTTACACTCGATATTAACTATTGTTAAATAATAATGAGTTTGATATTATATTTTTTAAGCGTTTTACTTCCCAATTTCTTATTGTTGCCTTAACACACTTATCAAACAAAATACAGTGAAGATGTATGCAAAGATGGCGGAATCTCGTTAGTAGTACATTTAGCTGAACACATATTAAAATAAATAATAAATCAGGTATATTAGATTAAAAACACATTGATTTTAGTACGAAAATGCGCACGCGTCGTATCTATTTTGGGTGTGCATTCAGCTTTATACCGCACTCGTGTGTAAAATCTCATAACAAAGATGGAGACTGCAACATATAAATATCTGTGTAATTAAATGGCAGATAACAAGGTCGTTACCATAGAAATGTATGTTTACGCGAATGTCGACCTAATTGAATTTGAATGTCGGTATGAAAATAAGCATACCTATGGTGGGTCATAATTCAAATTTTTCGATTGCACCTTTTGGTGCTTGAAAGACATTAACAGGGTACGGTAAACCTTTATAAAATTATAATGAAAATCGACAACCGACCACACCCCAAAAAAAAAGTGATATACTAAATAGTTACAAATGTTACGATTTGGCACACGCGCCAAAAGACCCTTGTATTGTACTACTTATCAATGACAATATGTATTGTACTAAATAAGACAGAAAAGTTACAATATTCAAAAATAAAAGCTAGTACGAGTTACCAACGGAAAAAAAATATAATAAACGTCAACGTTTCTGAGGTTTTTTTTTTTTTTTTTTTTTTTTTTTTTTTTTCTTTTTGGCTTCGCACGGTTTGTGCATTTAGCCAGTGTCATGTAAAATTAGGTAACAAGTACAAAGTTATTTAAATAATTATGAAATGAACTCCACTCAATGCATGATAAAGATGATTGATGATATCCGCCCCACTCCCCTTGGGTTTAAGTAAAGACGCGGCACTTTACTGAAACCTCGCGCGGACTTCTTGAGAGAACTTAAAGTGATGTTGCACTGTTTTGTTTCATTTGCCTACATTAATGCAGGATCACGAACACTTAATGGTTAATAATCCACCACTATTACACATTAATATTCGGCTAAACACAAATTTTAGAAAATAAAACAAAACTGCTAACATGACGCTTCACTTTCCCGCCAAGAAGTCCGTTTCTGAGGTTTTTACTCTGTCCAAGAGGTCCACGTTCACGTCAAAGGTACGTTCCGAGTTGCGCTGTAATCGATTTGAGCGCGCTTACACCCGTTCCGAATTAGCATGAGCGTGAAAACGATGTTGCATGAATCGTCATAGATGACGTCATGACATGTGCCATCTTGCGATAACGCCGACCATGCCCTAAATTAATATCACCGTGAGCGCTGTCAAAAATGACCGCTGTGCTGTTTTGTTTAGAGTCGCATCATATTTAACGTGGCATTTTCGAAATTGGGCTTCTGGCTACAGTCTCCACATAACTAAAGAAGAAGAAGTAATTTGTGGTGTATAAACAAAGAATTACTACATAAGATCCAACCGTGAGCGCGTTCACGAGCGTTCCGAATTGGTGACAGCTCTCAGCTGTCATAATCGTGATATCTAAATCGGAACACAAATTATTAATGCGAGTGCTGTGACCGATTAAGGCCTAATTCGGAATGCAGCCAAAATCAACGAGTCAACGTGTGCGTGTTTCGTCGTGGAACTTACTGCTGTACTGTGATTGGTTGAAAAAATCAGATTGTGTTGTGTATCGCTTTCATTAATTTTGTTGTCTCTTTCTTTCGCGCCCACCAAAAAACCGACGAGTACGGTTTTCTTTCCTGTTGTAAACTTCGGATTCAAATTCATTATTTTTGTGATCCATTTATTTTTAAAACTCTTCAATTTATTTAATAACATAATAGGTAAGTTTTGCATCGTCAATCATCAAATGAATTGTAATGTTCAATTGAAATATAACCTCTAAAGGTTGTCGAAATTTGAAAGTTTTATCTGCCTTCAATCTGCCAACTAGAAATTTATATAATCCAAAATGTTTTAAACTTATCGTGTTTTGTGTATTTAAAAGTAATTTATAAATGTGTTATTTTACGTTCAGAGACTGCTCAGTTTCACAACCTTAACGTCACTAAATTATAACCTTTCTAGTTCTACTAGTCGCTTTTAGCATTCTGAAGATTATTTTAATAATTTTATAATATAAATTTTGAAACATAATTAAATTAACAAACCTACGTACAGCCAGTACCACGCGCACCACACGGTACCATTTAAAAATATAACTCCAAAAATTGTAAACAATGTTTTATTCATTATTTTCAGAATGTCTGCCTTAGTTCATGAAAAGATTTGGTTGGACAAAAACATCTATGGTGATGCTGAACGAAATCATTATGAATCATTATCAAAGGTTTGTATTATTTGATTCAGCTTGTAATACCTTACTTTCTTAGGAAATGACCTATTTTGAAATTACATTATTTACATTTTCAAAGTTGATAAAACATAATGTCAAAACTTTGTAGGTCCAAGCTACTCCACTTTCAGTAGCTCGCACTTCTTTGGCCAGTGAAGTTGCTAAGGCTAGACAACATATCAAAGATTCTTTAGAATGTGTGAGTACACAAATTTGATTAAAATTCACACATTGTCTTGCTAGAGTTTTATGCTCATTTTCTATCTCATTTCATAAGTACCTAGTCAAGATAAAAGTTTTTGCTTTTTAAACAAAAATGAAGTTCAATATTGGAAAACTAATTAGTACTTACTAAATAATTCCAGATGGACAGTGTTGCTACCTTAGCGGGAGTTCCTAACACAGAACTCACTAACAAAGTCAACACACTGGAGAAAGAAAATGGTGATCTGAAGAAAGCTATAAATGACTTGCGTAATTTGGTCATTAGCCTTCAAGCCAGAGTAGATACTTTGGAATCAACAGGTGGTGGTGCCAAGACTGAACCTTCCAAAGTGAGTTACTGTTCAGTTTTTAACAAAAAAAAAACATTATTAAAATAATCACTATACCTACATAATAAATAATAACTCTATTAGGCCCCAGCATCCAAGGCACCAGCTGCTAAAACTCAAGATGATGATGATGATGATGGTGTTGACCTTTTTGGCTCTGATGATGAAGAAGAGAGTGCAGAAGCTGCAAGAATAAGAGAGGAGCGCCTAGCAGCATATAATGCCAAGAAAGCCAAAAGTTTGTAGAGTAATTTATGTATTTGTCACTAAATCATTTCTAAACAAACAAGCAATTTATTATAATATTTGTTTATAATTCTTTGTTTTAGAGCCAGTTCTCATTGCAAAATCTAACATTATTTTGGATGTTAAACCATGGGATGATGAAACAGACATGGCAGCTTTGGAACAGGCAGTAAGAGTAATTGCTACTGATGGCCTTTTGTGGGGTGCAGCTAAACTTGTGCCACTAGCCTATGGAATTCACAAGCTACAGATATCTTGTGTCGTGGAAGATGACAAAGTTTCTGTTGATTGGTTAACTGAAGAAATTGAAAAAGTAGAAGATTTTGTAAGTTGTATATTTTGTTTATACTATGTCTATATTGCAAAACACAGAAAATATTTAAAACACACACATACACAACAAACAAAAAAAGAATAGAAAAAATACCTAGTTGAGTGCAAATATCTCAAAAAAAGTGGAACAAAGTTTATAGTGGATGGATTTTCAAGAAACTTTTTTTTTTCTAGTTCCTTGAAGGCAGAAGAACAAAGATAAAATTAAATTGAATTCAATAAATTTTTGTTCATTAAATTCAACAGAAGGATGAGAGTTGAATACATTTTGTGGAAATGCATTCCTAGATGTAGTGACAATAATTGAAAAGAATATGCTTTGATGGTTTGGTCATGTGTAATGTATATGACTCATATTGAGAGGATGAATGAAAGGTGAGTAACACAAAGTATTTATAAGGCAGATGTGAGTGGAAGCACCGGGATGGTATACCTTGGATACTAGAAGGTCATTATAGTGACGTTATTGGTGATGTCCAGAAAGGTCGGGTGCGTAGTACTCGCAACCCACATGCGTATATGACTAGATGTATGAACGTAATGCAAAAGGAGTACATTATTATAGATGAAAAAACGTATGAGTCTGTATATGTGTATGTACATTCAACAGTTTGGTTTTGTTAAACATTTCTATAAAATAAATAAAAAATTAACAGCAATAGGAGTTAGGTATTCTAGAGTATAAAAATTAAAATAATGAAAAAAAATATATATATCAAATTATCTAAATAATACCCCATTTATTCGAAAATGTTGTACAAATAGACAGATCAAATAGGTAGTGAATGGTTGTGCACAGGTCACACTATTACGCCATAACATGAATTCCTCGAATTTCAAGTTAGAGAGGAATATTGGAAAATCCAAAAAAAAACAGGTTAATAATGTAAGTAATTCAAACAATAATTGTTGGAAAATGTGGTGAGGTATAATTTTGTGTTGTAACCTTCTAAATTTAGATGAAAGTGTTACTGATTCCCTTAGTGAGTGACTGCATAAGAATTTAACCTGAACAGGGTTTATTTATCACCAAAAAGTTTTGAAACATATTATAGTAAACTATAATTTTGAACTCAATTGACTTTGTATGTTTTTGCTTGTTACAGGTCCAAAGTGTTGACATTGCTGCCTTTAATAAAGTATAATAAGACCTTGTTAGGTTCAGTGACTTACAAATTTACCTGATAATAAATGTGCCTTTTTTTTTTCAATGTATACTGTTTTAATTCCATGTATCACAAAACGAATGTTGCCTAGCTTGAATGTAAAGTTAGCCACACAGCGGTAACACTGGGTCAACGACGGCGCTGTCAATGTCCAATTGCTACCACTGATGTGCAGTTGTTGACTGTACCTGAGAAAAAGGCTTACAAAATCTCTGCATTTGTAATTATAGTGAATTTGTGTCATGTTTTGAAGTTCAATTTAAAGTTAGTAAAAAGGAGCTGTTAATACCACCCCCAGCGCTCATACTAGCATTGGTCACAAAGAGCCGCGTGAGAGTGGCAGCGTTTAAAAAGCTTCCTTGATTCAGAATTTCCGATTCGCAAAACGTCCGGACGGTTTAGTTTTATTGTAAGTCATTATTAATTATACAATAAAATACGTCATGTTGCATATAAATAAGCGTAAGAGGATTCTTTATTTAACGATATCTGATATAAATTACGAGAAAATTTATAAACGTCATAATGGCGGGACCAACTCTTGATAGTGAAAGATGCTACCACGTATATTTAGTTCCCATTTTGTACCTGTCCTGAAATTTTTTGTACCGCACACGGCATAAACGGATTTTTACGATAACACTGGTCCCGCCATTATGATGAGTCATAATGACATGGTCTCGTCATTATGACGCATCATAATGGCGGGACCAGTGTTATCGTGAACAGCCTGTACTCCAAAAATACAACGAATTACATCATTCTGATCAAACCAGTATTTAGTACCTCCAAAAATCAATAGTGGGTGACTGAGACCTAGTTTCTTTACAAAATATTTTTGACATTTTCTATGCCTGAATAATTTAACGAGCAAAAATACTTCAAGTCAAAAGTTGCAGTGTAATTTTCTCTTTAATAATAAAGTGAGATAAACGTATTGAGCAAAAACGCTTCCAAAGAGGTTCGATCATTCAGCTTATTTATTCTCGTAATGTGAAACTCCTTGGTGGAATTCATATACAGTTGTAACAAAAACCCTGTTGTTCCTTTTAGGGACGTATACATTTACCTACAAGCACAACATTGATGGAATTATAATTTAAAAAACTAAGCATTGGCAGTCGAGAGTGTGGTATTTTGCTAATCTAAGCCATATCTTTATTATATTTATACCTACATTTACCTTTTAAAGGGCTACTGTGTCCATCAATTCTTATTAAATCTATTCTTTGTTTTCAAACATGAATTCTTACACATAATATTATCATCCCCTTTACAAATTACTCCTTGAACACTATTAACGCTCAAAAACACAACCTTTTAGTCTCTTTTAATTGTTTTTGCATACAAATACTGTATTTTATAGCATTAATTCTCATTTTGTAAACAATTTTAGAATATTTGTGACTTTGACATATTTCATTATAAATTGTCACCTGTCTGTTTTATTTTCTAAACTTTATAGCTTTCTTAATTATGGTCTACACTACATAACGTTAGTGTTACATAGTGTTGTAAGGCTAGGTTCACATCGTAAGCCGTTTTTATTGATTCTGGCTGACAATCAAACGAAGTAATTTTTAAACTGTCGGGTCTTTTCGAAGCTTCTAGAACGATGGCCCAGAGTCTATAAAAGTGGTCATCAGACCTGAGGAAGATTTAGTGCCAATTTCACCAATGAAACTGAACGCGATCAGCACATAAACCACGTTTAAGAGCTTTCCGTGTCATTATTTTCTTTGGAATATTGACACTGACAGCTCTTGAACTCGGTTTAGATCTGAAGAACTGTTTGTGAAACCAAATACAACTTTATTGAATGTTTTAAATGTGTGTGTGTTTGGAGTCCTTACACTCCACCCTTATCGCTGCCTCTCGCCTGCGACTCTGGGAGGCCTCTGATGTCTGCGGCACTCCGGCTGCTGTTCCAGAGTTCGCAGCTGATCCTGGCTGTCTACTGTGTACTCCCTCATTCATAGGGAGGCCAGGATTCACCTCATGCTGAGCGTGAGGCAGTGCCTCCGCTCTCCTTCAACGGCGGCGTGTCACAAATCCTCAACAAAGCTCGCTCCCAGACATCAAACTTAGACGGAACAAACTTACATCCATCATTTTCCACTCCTGAACAGAATTGCCTCCTCCTGCCCGTTCAACGCAAGATGCTGCAATCCCGTCCCGTTCCGGTTTTGTCCTGAACCTGGCTGAAGAACCTGATCCCGTTCCTGTGTACGTGGTCCCGTTCCAGTTTTCCTGATCCCATTCCTGTTTTTCGGAGCCCGACCCACTGAAGACTAGATTCCTTTTGTATTCTTAGTTATTTAATTTGTGACCTACGACTGCCACTCCGGCCAATCGAAACGTTACAAGAGGAAAAAATCAAATAACTTCAAAAAAATGTTTAGAGTATCTGATTTTACAAGTACATCTTTATTTCGGTAATTTTGATTTTGAAAGTGATCAACAACAGCTGACCAGGTCACGAACTTGTGTAGCAAAATAGGTAGATAAGCGGTGGCGGTGCACCGGCACCGATCAAAGAGAGTGGCGGGAACGTTCTATCTACCTATTTCTGGTTTCGCGTCTTCGCTTCATGCAGAATTGCAGAGGTAAGAAATCAGTGAAACATTACAAATATTAATAATTAAATATTTATTTTAATTTATTTGTTGAACAGTTTTTATAAATGACTTCTTTAAATAGAAGGAGCAACAGGGTTTTTGATAAATATTGTATATTTTTTTATGGAAATTAAGAAAAACCGTAAAGGATACGCACGGCGCTACACAACGAAGTATGCGGTAAAACATGTTCTTAGGTGAGAGTACCTATTTTACCGCACATTCCGTTGTATGGTGCGTAATTTTTAACTTTCGAACAATGTTTATAGGCATCGTAAATGCATTATATTTTAGTCTGTGGTAAATGCATTTTTTGAGCAAATTAGTTGAAAAGTTATTATTATACGTTCCTTAACATATTTTATGAAGGTATTACATAAATAATCTGTACATCCTACTTTTTAAATTTGTATACCTATTTACGCGAGGGTCAGTCTGCAACATAAATACTTAAGGCCAGGTAGACCAAGCGAAGTAGGCATTTAAAACTACGCGAAGCGAGCCGTGCGGTTACGTCGCCGCACACTGGTCCCGAATGATAAAAAAGTGGACATTAAGAAATTTTTGACAGAAGGTCAACGGATTCGGCTGATTTTTTTTTTGTAGACAGCTGATGCAATTACAAATCACTTTTATAGATTGAGTTTTTGCCAAATAAGCCGTATTTTCAGAGAAAAAAAATATTGAAATATTTTTTGTATGAAAGAAATCCTAATTTTGTCTTTATCTTCCAAGATTCAAACGTATTCAAAATAAAACTTAGCGCAGCTTGTAGAAGGGCTAATTGCTCACCACTTTGTCATAGACACTCTTCTGCGATTTTGTGCTCCTTTTGAGTTACATGCACTTTAAATATTTTTTGTATGAAAAAATCCTAATTTTGTCTTTATCTTCCAAGATTCAAACGTATTCAAAATAAAACTTAGCGCAGCTTGTAAAGGGGTTAATTGTTCATCACTTTGCCATAGACACTCAATTGCGATTTTGTGCTCCTTTTCAGTTACAGGCACTTTAAATTTTTCGTTGTCGGATGAGCTTTACTAGTTTTTTGTAGACAGCTGATACAATTACAAGTAACTTTTAAAGATGTATTTTTTGTTAAATAAGCCGTATTTTCAGAGTTAAAAAATTAATTCAGGCGGATTAGAAATAATCTTGTTAAAGATAGACTAAGATGTAATAACATTTTCTTCATTAATAAGTAACTCTTATCGATGGCTTAACCTGCAAACCGGCTAACTCCACTTTTGACCCAAAATCATGTTTTGATGTCATCGAGTACGCGGAGTTGCCACTTACGGTATGCAAAATGAAACAACTCCCTAGCTTTCAAAATTACCGAAAAAATCGCGTGCACGTAAATTGGGCAACTCCCAACACTGACATAGCAACACGTCAAAGTGGCTAACTCCGGTGCCAGCCGCCATTTTGTACTGGACGGCGTGCAAGAAAGAACAGGTTTTCGTGGCTTGAGTTTATATTTTTGTCAATGTGCGTAAATAACAGATAGTTTAACCTGAAAACAATACATGGAATTGGTGGTAAGTGACTTTATTTAAATAAGGTATAATTGTTGTGAATACTCAAAAAGAAAACCATAAATAACCTACAAAAGTGCGATGATGGAGTTGGCCATTTTTTGTTGTGACAATTTGTTCTTGATTTGGGAGTTACCAGTTTTGTGTTTTTAGGTAAATTAATGTTAAAAATATTTAATGGGATTGTTACTTATATTGTAGACAAAGAAAATGTCGAGGGCGAAAAAAATGGTTGAAGCTGCTTGCAACCGAAGTCGTCAAAATGATAAAATATTTTTCACAAAGGAATCGATTGAAAATATGCCTGTTATACTGGCTGCTGATTCGTCATTATCTGAAGCTGTTCCAGAAGTAATTATGCGAATTGTCCCATTAGTTGATGATGCGGCAACATCTGATGCTGTTACAGAAGTGGTCATGGAAATTCCTCCACTAGCTGATGGGGCTTTAACATCTGATGCTCTTACAGAGGGGATCACGGAAATAGAACCAATAGCCGAAGGTTCATCTCTGAATTCCGGCCTGTTAACATTGGTTACTGAAGCATCCATGGAATCATCCAGACCAGCTACAAATTCACAGGTTACACCACGTCATGATAACAATGCTGCCTTGATTGACAACTATATAAGCGATGATAGTGACTACAATAATGAACAACTTGTACCCTATTCTGAGCACTCGGATTCTAATAGTGAAGAACAACCAATGAGAGTTAAGAGAAGAAAAAGGTGTCAGGTTAACAAAGAAACATGGAATGAATACAAAAACAAACTTAATCGGGAAAAGGGGAGGCAGTATATTGGACGAAAAAAAGTTGACGGGAAATGGGAAAAAACACTAAAGAATAAGCGAGTGCTTAAACTTCGATGCAAATGTAAGACAAATGACAAAAGTGCTTTAAAATGCTGTGAAATTACAGAAGATGATAGAAAAGTAATATATGAAAAGTTTTGGGGGATGACTTGGGGAGAAAAGAAGGTTTTCGTAAATAGTCTTGTACAAGAGATGCCTACAAAACGCCCAAGAGATAGAAAAGACCCATCTATTACAAAGAGAAAAAGCTCAATGATTTATAACTTGCATTTGAATGACGAACGTCGTGTGAGGGTCTGCAAAACAATGTTTCAAAACACTTTGTGTATCACCAAAATGACCATCTGGAACTGGAAAAAAGGTAAAGAAAATACCTCTCACAATGAAAACCAAAATGTATCTGCCAGAAAAAATCCCCACGAAGCAGAGGTAGAATCACTTAAAGAGTTTTTGAACAATATACCAAAAATAGAATCCCACTATTGCCGCAAATCTACATCAAAGCTTTATTTGTTACCAGAATGGACATCAAAAAGAGCCCTATACGAATTCTACAAAAAAGACTGGTGTGCATCGCGGAATAATAAACCTCTCTCTATAGCAAAATTCAGCAACACTTTAGAAATTGAAAACATATCACTGTTTAAGCCGAAAAAAGATGAGTGCGAAAAATGTCTATCCCATAAACTCGGAAATATACCTGATACAGAACATAAGGAGCACATAGAAAGAAAAAATGAAGCCCGAATCGAAAAAGAAAACGATAAAAATTCAGAAGAACTCGTATTTACGATGGATACACAAGCTGTGTTATTAGCACCTAAATCTAATGTTTCATCTCTATATTATAAAACTAAGCTATGCACACACAATTTCTGTTTATTCAATTTGAGAAACAAAGATGGATTTTGCTATCTATGGAACGAGACTGAAGGTCGTCGGTATCGTCTGACAACTATGCAACCATAATAGTCAAGTTTATTACAAATAATCTTCTGCCGAGCATTCACAGAGAACCTGAAAAGGATATTAAAATTATATTGTACAGTGATGGATGTACAGCACAAAATAGGAACGTGGTATTGGCAAACGCTTTACTGAATGTGGCAACATTAAACAATATTATAATTGAGCAAAAGTATTTGGAGGTTGGCCATACCCAGATGGAGGCTGACTCTATGCATGCCGCCATAGAGAGGAAGCTGAAAAATAAAGTTATTCATGTACCAGCTGAATATGTAGGAGTTTGTCTTGGAGCACGCATACACCCTAAGCCCTACAACGTGTCTTATTTAACGCACGATTTTTTTAAATCCTTTGGAAGTCTACAATATTATAAATCTATAAGACCAGGAAAAGCGACAGGAGACGCTAAGGTACCTTTGATTTTATTTATATTTGATCTTATTATTTTATTCATTTTTATAACTCTTTTTGTTCAGGTTTCAGTAGAAGTGTAAAAAACACATTTTACAGTGTAATTCATTGATTAGGTATAATTATTATTGTTTGTGTTCAGGTCACAGACATTCGTGCGCTGCAATATAAAAAAGGGAACATAAACTTTAAGCTAAGATTTAAAGATGAGTGGCAGTTACTACCACAACGATGCGATAGAAATATCACACCCTCGGCGATTGAAAGCTTACCGAATCTTCATAAAAATCGGCTGCAAATTAAAAAACGTAAGTTCAAAGACCTCCAGGAATTAAAATCTACCCTACCGGTGGACTACAGGGACTTCTACGACAACATACCACATGAATGAAGACTTACTTTTTTTTTTCTTGTAACATTATAAGACGTAATAAAACATATTAAGTGATAAAAATATAGTTTTTTTTTCTCTTATTACCCAATACTAATCTAAAAAACTCTATATAAATCTAAATATAGGAGTCACAGAAAAGTGGACAACTCCCGTATTTTTATTATTTTTTAATTTACAAATAGGCCAACTCCAAAAATCTATTTTAAAGGTATGTGATCAATATATTTTTTCATAATGTTCAGTTAATTCCGTATGCAAAATAAAAAAGCACCAAATAGTATTTTGGAATATGGATATTGTAAATATTTAATTTTTTATTCAGTTTTTTTGCCTCCCTCTAAAATTGCATAAAACGGAGTTGGCCGATTTGCAGATTAAGCCATCGTTATAAATGTCTTTCTATTAAAAAAAGTCTTATTTTAAATATATCAAATAAACAACTTGGATATCTCAAAACGTGTACAGACATGTTCAGGTACAGGTAATTTATTGTGTGACTCATATTCAGATTATAAGCATTTTTTGGTAATGAGTCATTGCTTAATTAGCCGATTACTTACAATTTGGGCTATATTTGGTCATCTAACGCTAGTGAATGCGTCGGAAACGCTGAATGATAAAAAGGTATAAATTGCAATTAAAACTTTTCCTTCGTACTTTAACGGGCTTAGGACCGTCAAAATACAAACCTATATAATAATATAGGTATTGTATTAAGGCGTACTTAAAAAATTTGAACTACCTGTAACCCTAACGCTTAATTTATCTTTACATGCATGTTTTGTTTATTTATTTACAATGACTTGACATTGAATCTTGATCGCACGAACATTGCTCTGTGAATTAACCTGTGAAAATAATTGTAAAAGCGTGTGTTTTGTTGTGGAACTATAATTAAAAGACTGTTAATAGTGCAAGTGCCGTTTATTATTGAAGAAAGTGACCAAAACAGATAAGCACGCCAAGATCCCTGCCCTAAATCAAATACATATTAAGTGATAAAGTATAAAATAAATAAATAAACAAAACATGCATGTAAAGATAAATTAAGCGTTAGGGTTACAGGTAGTTCAAATTTTTTAAGTACGCCTTAATACAATACCTATATTATTATATAGGTTTGTATTTTGACGGTCCTAAGCCCGTTAAAGTACGAAGGAAAAGTTTTAATTGCAATTTATACCTTTTTATCATTCAGCGTTTCCGACGCATTCACTAGCGTTAGATGACCAAATATAGCCCAAATTGTAAGTAATCGGCTAATTAAGCAATGACTCATTACCAAAAAATGCTTATAATCTGAATATGAGTCACACAATAAATTACCTGTACCTGAACATGTCTGTACACGTTTTGAGATATCCAAGTTGTTTATTTGATATATTTAAAATAAGACTTTTTTTAATAGAAAGACATTTATAAGAGTTACTTATTAATGAAGAAAATGTTATTACATCTTAGTCTATCTTTAACAAGTTTATTTCTAATCCGCCTGAATTAATTTTTTAACTCTGAAAATACGGCTTATTTAACAAAAAATACATCTTTAAAAGTTACTTGTAATTGTATCAGCTGTCTACAAAAAACTAGTAAAGCTCATCCGACAACGAAAAATTTAAAGTGCCTGTAACTGAAAAGGAGCACAAAATCGCAATTGAGTGTCTATGGCAAAGTGATGAACAATTAACCCCTCTACAAGCTGCGCTAAGTTTTATTTTGAATACGTTTGAATCTTGGAAGATAAAGACAAAATTAGATTTTTTTCATACAAAAAATATTTAAAGTGCATGTAACTCAAAAGGAGCACAAAATCGCAGAAGAGTGTCTATGACAAAGTGGTGAGCAATTAGCCTTTCTACAAGCTGCGCTAAGTTTTATTTTGAATACGTTTGAATCTTGGAAGATAAAGACAAAATTAGAATTTTTTTATACAAAAAATATTTAAAGTGCCTGTAACTCAAAAGGAGCACAAAATCGCAGAAGAGTGTCTATGACAAAGTGGTGAGCAATTAGCACCTCTACAAGCTGCGCTAAGTTTTATTTTGAATACGTTTGAATCTTGGAAGATAAAGACAAAATTAGGATTTCTTTCATACAAAAAATATTTCAATATTTTTTTTCTCTGAAAATACGGCTTATTTGGCAAAAACTCAATCTATAAAAGTGATTTGTAATTGCATCAGCTGTCTACAAAAAAAAAATCAGCCGAATCCGTTGACCTTCTGTCAAAAATTTCTTAATGTCCACTTTTTTATCATTCGGGACCAGTGTGCGCCGCCGCGCCGGCGTGAACTTACATGAACCCATAGCCGAGCAAAGTATCACAGTTTAGGTAAGCGTGTCGTGTAGGTCAACTTATTTTGTTATATTTGTTTAAAAAAAAAAAAACCATTACTGTTGTAATGTATTGTAGTACCTTTGTACTAATATTATAATTATGTCGTATCTCTCTTTACTGTGTGTACAGACGCCAGCAGGTCAAGCTACCCGAAACTGTCAAATTTTCCCGATCAACCTTGAACTTTATGCTGTAGAGATAAAGTTGAAAATCTATTAAATAAATTTGACAGATTGTAGTAGCTTGATGTGCTGGCGTCTGTACATAAATAATAAAATAAATAAATATGTAAAAATTGTTTTATGGGCCGGGTGTCCCAAGCGCAATAGGTATTTGCGCGCGGACGTCGCCGCCGCGCCGCGCCGCAAATATCGAGTTCAGAGTGTTCGCGCGCCACAGTCTAAACTGAACAGTATTCCAACGGTATAAACAAATGAATAAATTTGATGAAAATAGCTTAAATCATTTATACTTACTGTAAGTGATTGATATTATTATGAAATAATAAAGTTATAGTTTCACTTTCAGCTTTCAAACTTTGTATGAAGTTTGTGATGTAGCTTAAAAAAACTATATCAAAGTGGTCTCAAAAAAATAGGGATAGTTAAAAATAATACAAATTGCGAAAAAAAAAAATGATGTGTCATAATATTGTCACAAAAATTATAGGTAATATTGATTACATTTTTCTTACTTCTATGAAACACATTATCCAACGTCCTAATATTATTATTTGCAGTTTCTTCCCATTTCTTATAAACTTTATTTTGTAGTTGATTAAAATATTTTGAAGAAAATATGGAAATGTATATAGGCGAAATATCGATCTGTGAAAATCCTATACTCTGGTATCGGATATATATATATATGAGATACATGAGTCTTATCAAACGTATCGTCACATGGTTTTCTGAAAAAACCGGCCAATGCGTGTCGGATCACGCACAATGAAGAGTTCCGTAGTTGGGATGAATTTATCCCTAAAACAAACTTAATATTGTAGTTCAAAAACATGTTTTCCCATACATCGTTATACGTTACAGTCAATTTTCCAAATGAAAATTTAAGTTTGTAATCGCAAAAAAGTTTTTTTTTTATATGATAAAACAACAAATCAACAATTTTCGAACTTTTTCCTTTACTTGTGCTGTCAGACCTTGCTTCTTTCCAAATTTCATGATTCTAGGTCAACGGGAAGTACCCTATAGGTTTTGATTTACGTGCGAGATATTCGCAATTTTTTTTTCGATGTGATAAAACTTCAAATTTACAATTTTCGGACTTTTTCCTATACTCATGCTACGAGACCTTGCTTCTTGCCAAATTTCACGATTCTAGGTCAACGGGAAGTACCCTATAGGTTTTGATTTATTTGCGAGTATCGAAATATGTCGCAATAATGTCGCTTATATCGCCGTATTTATCTATTGCGTTGACTTGGAAGCTTGATTTTTTTATAGTCTCAAGGGACCATAGACCTACGTATTTTATATTAATTTCAACTTGATACCACTACGCGTTCCTGAGAAAAAGGGTCTTGACAGACTGAGAGACAGACAGACAGACGGACAACGAAGTGATCCTATAAGGGTTCCGTTTTTTCCTTTTGAGGTACGGAACCCTAAAGAACTTTACTTTATTAAAATGCAAAATTAACTAAATCTAAGATAGTATTGTGGCACTAAGTGCAATGGCCGAGCCACACCGGCAGTGCTATTCTGTAACCATCTCACCGTGAAAACTTAGGTGAAGTGAGCGTGGAGTGAACTGTCAGTGAGGGATTGACACTATTAACAAGTCACTTCAAGTTCACTTCACCTACGTTTACACGGTGAGATTTTTTCAGAATAGATCGGCTGGTAGTCGAGAGCCGGCCACCACGCACAAAATTTCACCGCTTGCCGCGGTTGCGCGTGGCCGGCTTCATAAATTTTTATTATTCGCACGGAGTGAATTTTCAGTGCTCAAGACCGGTTTGGAGGCAATAATAGGTACCCAATGGAATGTGAACCGTTGCAAGAATGAAATAGGTGTCAGTTTCGCCATTTTAGGGTCCCGTACCTCAAAAGGAAAAAACGGAACCCTTATAAGATCACTTCGTTGTCCGTCTGTCTATCTGTCTGTTAGTTTGTCAAGAACATTTTTCTCTGAAACGCGTAGAGGTATCAAGTTGAAATTAATATCAAATACGTAAGTATATGGTCCCTTGAAGCTATAAAAAATCAAGCTTCCAAGTCAACGCAATAAAAAATACGGCGATATAAGCGACATTATTGCGACATATTTCGATACTCACAAATAAATCAAAACCTATAGGGTACTTCCCGTTGACCTAGAATCATGAAATTTGGGCAGAAGCAAGGTCTCACAGCACAAGTAATGGAAAAAGTCCGAAAATTGTTATCTTGTAGTATAATCACATTAAAAAAAATGCGATTACAAACTTAAATTTTCAGTTGGATAATTGAACGTGGCGTATATCGATGTATGGGAGGACATGTTTTTCAACTACAGTGTTAAGTTTGTTTTAGGGAAAAATTCCCTTCATTGTGCGTGGTCCGACACGCACTTAGCCGGTTTTTATACTTTATACTGACTATTGTTCGGGGGTGATTTTCTGTCCGCTTGTAAAGTAGGTACTAGTATTTATTCTGTTCTGAGGATTCCGATTATCAAGAAAACAAAGACAGTAAGTACTTACTGTTCTTCTGTGCTTTTTTCCGAACAAACAAGCCTTTTTTATTTCGATTAATTTTTGAAATGAAACAATAAAATTGGGGATATTAAAACAATTCAATCAGAGCATATTAACTACTTAAAACAATAAAAATAGGTAAGTAAAAGAAAAACAGTAGGCTTTTACCTCTCTTTGAACCTACTGATGTTATATTTAGACTGTGGCACAGTTTTACAGTCCATACAGTTGTGAAACGAATGTACTTGCCTAGAGCAACGGCGGGGATCTCGCGTGCTCGAAAGTCAAAATTTGCGTGGACAGCTAAGTACCTAAGCGTAAGTACACGGGTGGAAAATAATAATTATTGTAATACTGTGACTGTGGTCAATAGGGATAAATGAATACAAAATATAACTTACCATATTTCTTTCGCGATTTTTTTACCTTAAACCTTGATTTAGTCCTATATTTATAATTTTTGTTTGCCATTTTCACAAAACAATCACAAAAATATTGTCTTAAAGTTATATACAAATATTTACTCAAAGAGAAATAAACACAGAAATAAAATGTTAACTGTGGCCTCTAAAAGTTCTATAAAACAATAATTACTTAAAATTAATTTTATTTATTCTTTACGCAGCAGAAAAGATGCGCGCGCGCAAAAATTTGGCATAGGTCTTACCTCTGTAACGTCCCGCGGGACACTAGCAGACACTGGCAAGCGACGCGCGGATCGAAAACCACTTGAATAAACGATCAAAAAATTTATAAATACAATAAAAAAAAACCATCAGGTAAAATCGATTCCTAAATTAATTACCTGTATATTGATATAAATTATAGAAAAAAAGGAGTAATAGCACTCGTTTAAAATGGAATTTGGCTTGTAAAAAACCTGCAAATCGAGCTTAGTTCAGTATTTTTTTCTATTGAGAAAATTTTATTGTATCGTAAATTGATCGGGTACAACCTATGGAGAAAGAATGTATCTGAAATATATATTTTTTTCAGATTCTAAATTTAATAATTTGCCTATCAAAACAAAGTTCTTAAACATGCAAAACGGGAACACCCGGCCTTAAAACTTTTACTCAAAATTGAAATAATATAAATAGTAATAAAGCGCCTGCATGAAATGTAGCTGCAACTAAATTATTCAGGCGTAGAAAAAATCAAAAATGAAAAATTATTTAGTAAACTAAATTAAGAATTCCGTCACCCACTGTTGATTTTTGGAAGTACTAAATACTGGTTTGATGAAAAAAAAAATTGTTGTAGTTTTGGAGTACAGGCATGGTCTCGTCATTATGACGCATCATAATGGCGGGACCCTTGTCATCGTGAAATTCCGTTTATCTGTGACGTACAACCAGGTACAAAATTGTACTAAATGGGTACTAAATATACGTGGTAGAATTTTACAATTACAAGAGTTGGTTTTAAAAGCGTTCAAGTGGTATTTTTTTGTTAGAGTCAAGTGTCCCCCCCTCTTGCCAGCTAAATGGTTGATTTGGATATGTGCAAAAATTCATGGCAGTAGTACATAACGAAATTAAAAGGAAAACTATCACGGCTAAGTAAGCCTTCTAAGTTAACGAGTAATAGTCGACCAACTTAAATTTGCCGTGAACGTTAAATTTAAAATTACCGTGTTACGTCACGGTGTTGATCGATGTATGGGAGAACTTGTTTTTCAACAATGTTAGTTTGTTTTTGGGATAAATTCATCCCAATTATGGAACCCTTCATTGTGCGTGGTCCGACACGGCGAGGGACCTCGGCGGCGAGGTCGGAATGTCGGTTTATCGTGTAATCTGTGTACTGTACTGGTGGCCCTACTGCTTTCCTGGAGGAGGGTAAGGAAATAGGAAACTAGTTTCCTATTCGGCGAACGGCCCGTATATAAACCGCTATGCATCGAATTTCGCGACTTTTCTCGAACAATTTTATTGCCAGTCAGAATAACGTATCGCGATCACTAGAATGCCCGCGAGTTTTAAGTGCCAGAGAATAATAAATCCGATGACATGCTACTTATGAAAGTACAACTACTCGATTGACGAGTACTTTGCGTGCAGATGGATACGCAGTGTCACGGGCGGGCGGCGTGCCCTCTCCTTACCGTGTATCGCGCTTTGCTGGACCGCCCGCATGGACCCGCGTAGTAGATTACGGCCCACTCCATCTTACAGAGAGGAGGCCTGTGACCAGAGGCGGCTCGTCATAAAGAGCGCTGGTGCAGTGCACTCCCACGGAAATAGCATAATCTATATTTCTTTATTATAATCCTATACATACATTCTTTCTACTATGCCCATACGCATACAATAGCAGTTTACTAGAAAACCTACGCGTACATTTGGCGTCAAGTTGTAACGTGTGGAGCACCAGCGATTGCGCTCCTATGAAACAAAGTTCAGTACGATTTCTAGCACTGTATTCAATGAGTGCGAAAGAGAAATATCGACACAGTCCGACGCGTGAAACAGAAGATTTTGTATGAGAAGTTAGCCTAATTTGGAGCGCCGCTCACGCGCGACGTTGCCCAACGGCAACGAACTACGGAATGCGATCTATGCCTATGCGCTGTTGCCGATCTTATGTAAACAAACGGTCGGCTCAACTCGGCTGTCAGTAGATTCGCAGTGTTTATTCTAAATAATTATTAAAAATAGTTTGTGCGCGACATTTGTATTAAAAATGGAACAATACAGTGTATATTTTATTAAAAATTGTGAAAAGACTCGAAATGCGTATCGAACTGAAAGCTAAGGGACCACCACGTCCCGAAATTGCACTTTCTCAAAAATGTGTTACGAAAAATAAATCTTTTACGCGTGGTTTTAAATCTGAACAATATTTCAAAACACCTTGGTTGTGTGGATGTGAAGAAAGCAAAAAATTATTTTGTTTCCCGTGTCTGGTGTTTGGAGCTGGCGCTGGCAGTGGTGGTGAATCTGCATGGACGGAAACGGCCGTGTTGACGATTTAGCGCATCTTTCAATAAAAGTGAAAAAACATTCGCAATCTCGATTTCATATCTTATGTGAAGTGCAATTGGCATCTATCGGCCGTCAAGATATTCGTAAGGCGCTCGATTCTGCGTATCGAAAATCTATTAGAGAGTTCAATGAACGCGTTGATGAAAATCGATAAAGATCGCCGAATGGATTTTCTTTACAAATAAAATAAATGGTAAGCTCTAGTTCTACGTTTCTTTTTTTAGTGAACCCCCACAAATAAATGTCACGAGCCGCCTCTGCCTGTGACCCAGCAGTGGGAACATTATAGGCTGATTATGCTAAGACAGGTGATGGTGTTATTTTAACAGATGTTCATCTTTGTAGTTTGTAACGCAGGCTGAAGTATTTATGTAACACGTTAATTTGTTATAGTATTTACATAGGTTAAATGCTCTAAGTATTTACAGAATATAATAACTAAAAACCTAACAAAAATAATAGCATACGTAGTACGTGCAACTGAAAGTTTTTATGCCAATGACCAAAATGTACTGTAGGTAGTACTGTAATATTAGTAGTAGTATACTGTAGTACTGTAATGTAGGTAGATAGCAATGGCAACCCTCATTTCAAATCGGTAGTGTTTCAACTTTCAAGAGTGGTTACAAGTTTGAAGACATCTTGGTACTTACTAATTCCATGTTTCAAGTCCATTTGATAGAAGAAGTTTGTCAGTGTCAAATTGACACTGGCATTTGTGTCAGACTGTCAATCAATCAATAGCAACACAACCACAACTCACTGTCGCGCAAAAAAGAGCGGGAAACCTAACTTTGAGGACGTGTCCTTTTTTACTTAAATTGAAAATAATTAATTAACTTGTATTATAGGATCAGTAGTAGTAGTTTAGTGTTTTATCTTCTTTCACATTTATTTTAATTATAGTTCTGTATATTTTCTTCAGTAGGGTAAGTTTTTTTTACTAATATTTCATAGCGGGAAAATGAAAGACCCGCCTGACCCGGGGGACTTTGTTCCCCCGGCAGGCAATTTTGTAACTATAATTTCAAATGAATCGGGCATGGATACCGATGGGTCGTCGTCGGCTCGCCATTTAAAAAGAAGCCGCATACATGTGTGCAAGAATTGCAATAAACGCCGTCGTATCCGAAAAAATCAAGGTTCAGAGTCTTTGGGTTGTGGTTGCTTGGACTCTACACCTCCCTCTCTAACTCCATCGGAGCCTAAAAGCTCTGAAATAATTTATAAAGATATTCCAGATATTCCTGCTCCGCCTCCAGTTATTCCCACTCAGATTGGTCGAAAAACATATGATAAAACTGACAGCGCGCCATACGTTGTTCATGTACAAAAAATTTTAGTATCACCAGATGATGGAACGTCATTGCACCCTATTACATTTGGCAAGTTCCTAAAACACAACGCTTTCCAAAATATTATTAACGGTAGCGTCAAAAAAATCGGGCGTAATAAAATATCTATTTCTTTTTCCAATTTCCTGGACGCAAATTCTTTTATTACACATAATAGCCTTGAAACATATAATTATAAAGCTTTTATACCTACTTTTAATGTTACTAGAATGGGTTTAGTACGTGGTGTTCCTGCGGAATGGTCTCCAGAGGAAGTTATTGATAATATAACTGTACCAATTGGTTGCGGTCCAATTTTAAAAGTCAGACGCCTCAATTTTAAAACTGTTGTTGATGGTACAACCATTTGGAAACCATCCCAATCAATAGTTATTACTTTTGATGGACAGATTCTGCCTAAAAGAATTTTTATGTGCTATAATGCATTACCTGTAGATTTATATATTTTCCCTACTGTACAGTGTTTCAATTGCTGTCGTTTTGGTCACACAAAAATTCAGTGCAGGTCCAAACCTCGTTGTTATAAATGTGGCCAAGGCCATACTGGGGACAGTTGTGAAAGAGAACAAGAAAGTGCATCTTGCTGCCTTTGCTCTGGTTTTCACTATGCTACTAATAAATCTTGCCCAGAAATGTCTAGACAAAAATTAATTAAAACATACATGGCACAAAGTTCAGTATCTTATGCTGAAGCGGCAAAAATGTATCCCCCAGTTACTAAATCGTATGCCGATACACTTTTGTCTTCTCCTTCCAAAAACTTTGCAGATACTCCATCTTTCCCTTCTTCTAATAGAATGCCTGTTTCAAGTAGCTATAAAAAAACTGTCTTCCTTAAACCACGCTCACCTCCCAAATCTGTACAAGGATATAATAAAGAGGCTCACAACGCCATTATTAAAGATTACGACATTCCTCAACCAGCAAATGGTTGTGCTTTTTCTAATCATAACAATGGACAAATTGATGCCAGTTTTTCCATAAACGATTTTCTTTCTGCATTACACAATCTTCTGTCTCAGTTCAACATTTCACCGTCCAACGTTGCCCCATCTTTCAATGTATCACAATCCATCCTTAATGGACAACACATCCAAAATAATCCAGTGGAACTGCCGCAGTCTAGTAAACAAAAAGAGTGATGTTATACATCTTTTAAACAAATATGAGCCATTTGCCTTTGCTTTAGCAGAGACTTGGCTCAAACCTAATCATATTTTTAAAATGAATGGTTATTTAACCATTAGAGAGGATAGATCTGATGGGTATGGTGGAGTAGCTATACTTATCAAGAATTCTATCCCTTTTTCTACCATTACATTACCTCTTCATAGTGAGGAAATTTCAATTGTAGCTATTAAAGTGCATCATACTTGTCTTGTTTCTATTTACATTCCTCACCCTTCTTTTTCTGTTCTTCAAGAGATGAATAATCTCGTTTCTTTTCTTCCAAAGCCATTATTAATACTGGGGGATTTTAATTGCCATCACCAATCATGGGGTTGTTCAACTTCGAACTGTTATGGTGATGAGTTAATAGATATAATAGACTTACACAACTTATGTATTTTAAATTCTGGAGCTGCCACTCGTCGTTCAGATCCTAATCAGAACCAAAGCGCAATTGACCTTTCTATCTGTTCTCCAAACTTAGCCTCTTCATTAACTTGGCATACTTTAACCTCTACTTATGGTAGTGACCATTTTCCAATAGTTATTTCTTATCCTCTTCCCAAACCAAATGCACAATTAAGGAAATCAAACTTAAAATATAAACTGCCTAATAGAAATAATACTGACTGGGGCAAATTTAGGAACATTGTTGACAGTAAGCTTAGCTCCTTGCCCGTAATTTCTGGTGGCAATGAAAATAGTTGTGCTGAAGCTTTAGCACACATATTAATTGCAGCGGCTGATGAAGTTTTTCCTGTAAAAAATAACAATATTAGTACAATTCCCTCGCCTCCGTGGTGGGACTCTGAGTGCACTGAATTGATTAAAAAACGTAAAGAGGCTGAATATAATTATAACGCTGATATGTCTGATACGAATTTTGATATCATTACTAAGTTAAATAATGAAACTTATAAACTTTTTAAAAAGAAAAAATTTGAATCTTGGCGTAACTTTTGCTTATCAATTTCACCGAATACTCACCCTACGATTGTTTGGCGCAACATTCGTAGATTTAGGTCCATATATAACAACCCTTCTCCTATTCCTGATTCTTTAGCCAGTGATTTTTTTGATATATTAGCTCCGCCTTGGGTTCCTGAGGCTAAGGCTATTTGTACTAACCATAACCTGTCTCTCGTTTCCAATATCCGAGACACTCATACGACGCTAGATCTTGCATTCACTCTCACTGAATTAAAGGTTGTTATCCATAAAACTAATGATTCTGCACCAGGCATTGATGGCATCCCGTATTCCTTTTTTGCTAATTTAAATGATGAAGTCCTCAGTTATTATTTAGAACTTATTAATTCTATTTTTTATACAGGAAACATCCCTGTTGAATGGAAACGTCAAATGGTGTTGCCATTCCTTAAACCAAACAAACCTCCTTCTGATGCTTCTTCATACCGTCCTATAGTTTTGTCTTCAATTATGATGAAATTAGCGGAACACTTAATTAAAAATCGCCTAGAATGGTATGTTGAAAGTAAGGGTCTCTTGGCAGAATCACAATATGGCTTCAGAAAAGGTAAAAGTACAACTGACTGTTTAAGCATATTAACATACGATATTCGGTTATCCTTCTCTAATAACCAATCCACCGTTGCAGTTTTCCTTGATATTAATGCAGCTTATGATAATGTTGTATTATCGGTTTTACAAAATAAATTAGAAGCCTTACAAGTTCCATTGAATTTGTTAAATTTCATTATTAATATCTTGACTGAACGCTCTGTTAACATGTTAATAGGAGACCATGAGGTATCTCATCTTGTATGGAGGGGTCTCCCACAGGGTTCTGTGCTCAGTCCCCTTCTATACAATATCTACACTTATGATTTAGAGTTATCCTTAACTAGTCATGTTAAGGTTCTTCAATATGCCGATGATTTATTATTATATTCTTCAAGTCCATCTGTTGAGCAAGCTAGCTCTGCCATCAATTCTGCTTTATCTATTTTGGCGTCATGGTTACATCTAAACGGTTTGGATTTATCCACGTCTAAAAGCGCGGCTGTTTTATTCACCCGGAAGAGAAATATTCCCATAGTAAATCTCCATTATAAGGAAATACCTATCCCATTTAAAGATAAATTCAGATATCTAGGTATAATACTTGACTGTAAATTAAGTAGTGTCCCTCATTGTGAATATATTGTTAACAAATGTGAAAAACACCTAAACATGCTTAGATGCCTCTCTGGGGTGTGGTGGGGTGCACATCCCTTTTCTTTGAAACTCATTTACAACGCAATCATCAGAAGCACTCTGGATTATGGATTGTTCGTTCTAGAGCCAGGTAATGTCATGGCTTTTAAAAAATTGGATCGCATCCAGTCTAAAGCATTACGCATTATTTCAGGTGCAATGAAGTCTAGTCCCATTAATGCACTCCAAGTTGAATGCGGGGATGCTCCTTTATATCTTAGAAGACAATTCCTATCTGACAAATATTTGTTCCGGATTCTTCAATTCTCAACTCATCCTCTCATTCCTAAACTGGACACATTAGTGTTGCAGATTGAATCATCAGATTACTGGTCCCATAGACGTGATCCTTGTTTAGTTGTAAGTTATAAAAAATTCCTTTCACTTTCTTCTCCTATTCACCGTTCCAATAAACTTCCCATATTTAGCAATAGTTATGAGAGTTTACAATTCAGTCCCATTATAAAATATAACTGTGTAAGTAAATCAGATCCCGATTGCCATTTAAGTTTTAATCATTTTCTGGCTGAACACGTAGAGTACCACCATATTTATACGGATGCTGCCAAGCCTTCTCCGACGGGTTGTGTTGGAATAGGTACTTACCATTCTCAATACAACATCGAACAAAAAATAAAACTGCCTCCGGAGACTTCTGTTTTTACCGGGGAATGTTTCGGCATTTTTAAAGCCTTAGAATATATCCGTATTTTAAAGCTCAAAAAATCTATAATTTTTACTGATTCTCAAAGTGCTCTTCTAGCCATCAATAAATCCGCTTTCGAACACAAATCGCAGTTACCTATCATTTATTTAATAAGAGAATTTGCGTTCAGGACCATTTCTGAGGGTAATACACTACAATTTGTATGGATTCCGGCCCATGCTGGAATCCATGGCAATGAAGCGGCTGATAAACTTGCCGGTGATGCGGTGCAGTGTGGGGACTTAGTTCCTTATACAAATTTTAGTTATGACCTCGTATCGTTACCAAAGACTTTTCTTCGGGAAACCTGGAAGGTGGCTTGGGATATCGGAAGTAAATCGAAGGGACGTTATTTTTCGTATATTCAACCCGACGTTCCAGAAAAACCGTGGTTTGGCAGGGCCAAGTTTGGCAAGATGGAGACCTCCATTCTAATACGGATGAGACTGGGTCATGTTTGTTCTCCAGCTCATCTTGCCAAACTTCATATCATCGACGATCCCATATGCTTGTGTGGCACAGATGTAGGCGACTTAGATCACATTTTTTTCTCCTGTCCCTTATATGACCGTTCTTCCTTTCTTAGTAACCTCTTATCCCTCCATACTCCTTTTCCTACCTCAATACTTTCTTTACTTTGTACAAATAGCTCTCTTGTTTATAAATGTATAGTTTCATTCATTACTCTAAATAATATTAAGTTGTAATTTATTTTTTATTTTTTTATAGTGTAATTAACGTAATACTGATCCTATCCCGTATATCCTAAATCCCGTTAAAATTTATATTTATATTAATTTTGTTTCCCTACCTTTTTATAAAACTAAAACGTGACATTGGCTAAATGCACAAACCGTGCGAAGCCAGAAGGAAAAAAAAAAAAAAAAAAAAAAAAAACTCACTGTCGCAACTGCACAACCTAACCCAACTAAAATAAAAGCAATAATAATCACTCAATCAGAATTGGGATGTGTTTCGTTGCTTACAATACAAGGTTTTCAATATAAAAACATGACCTGCAAAAAGTGTGAGTCTCCTAAAACAGTTGTCCTAAGAAAAAAGGATTATTATTGTGATGATTGTTTTATGGTTAGCACTAATCACAAATTCCGTGCATGCATTGGCAAAAATAAGGTTTTGTCACCACATGAAAATGTTTTAATTGGTCTCTCAGGAGGTGTGGGCTCTACAGTGTTATTAGACTTAGTCCACCATGGTATATCATTAAGCAATACTAAGAAACTACGTATAGCTCCAATCTTTATACATTTGTTTGGTAAGTATAATACTAAGCAGATAGCTTTCCAAATGACTTTTTGTTTTAAACTGTTAATTACATGAAAACCTAAAACAATAAATTGATATGTATCAATATTGATAGTCTCCACTATTTTTGTGTCTAGTATGCAACAGCATTGCATGGCTGTTTGTGTGCATTTAAATGAGATAGTAAGTATAAGTCAGTAGTTCCCTGAAAAGATTAAAGTTTCCTTGACTTTGCAACTACTTATCCCTGCAATTAAATAATGTTGATGTCATTAATATTCAAGGGTGTTTAAAAATAAAAACTTCTATTTAAAATGTAAATCCCTGCTGTAGTTTGAAATAATACTTCTTCAGGTACATAAACTAATTTTGTTTTGTTAAATTGCAGATAAGAACAGCAAAGATTTAGCAGAAACAGTAATTAAACAATGTCAAAATTATAATTTCAATGTTTATATAGTCCATCTTGCAGTTTATATGAACACAAATTATCCATTACCTGAAGCAAACTTTATACCTGATGTTGAAGAAAATGAAACAATAGCATTTCATGATTTGTTAAATACCATGCCTCCATCAGCAGCTACAGATTTTCTGCTGAAAATTAAACGCAATTTGCTGGTTGAATATGCAAAGCAATTGAAATGTAATGCTGTTTTTACTGCAGAAACAACAAATACTTTGGCAATTAACTTGTTATCCAACCTTGCTATTGGTAGGGGATCACAGGTTCAGAATGATATTGTAAGTACCAATGTACTACTTTTTGTATGTAACATGAAGTTGTAATCACAGGGTTACTCTTGAGGGGTTCACATCGGCGTCGAGTCGACGATGAAGTACCTGGGACTCGTCCTCGACAGCCGGTGGAACTTCGTGGAGCATTTTCGACGTTTGGCTCCCAGACTGGAGCGGGCCGGGGCTGCTTTGAAGCGGCTCCTGCCCAATCTAGGGGGTCCAAACGCCTCCTGCCGGAGGCTCTACGCGGGGATCGTGCGGTCCATGGCCCTTTACGGGGCACCGGTGTGGGCGCGTTCTCTGAGGCTGCGACCAGCGCAGCGGTTGAACGCGTCCCAAAGGGTCATGGCCATCAGGATGGTACGGGGATACCGCACGGTCTCCCGTGAGGCGGCGAGCCTCCTTGCCGGATTGCCGCCATGGGATCTGGAGGCGAAAGTCCTCGCGCACATTTGGGTGTGGCGCGAAGAGGCGAAACTCCGGGGCATAACTCCGCTGCCGCAAGAAATTGCGGCACAGCGGACGGAGCTCCGGAGGGATCTCATGGCGACATGGAGAGTGCGATTGTCGCAACCCAGCGCTGGGCACGCCACGATTGTGGCGATAAGTCCCCTCTTTGAGGAGTGGCTGGAGAGGCGCCACGGCGTCCTTACCTTCCGCCTGACGCAGGTCCTCACCGGACATGGATGTTTCGGGAGGTTCCTGTTTAGGATTAAGCGGGAGGAAACGCCCGGGTGTCACCACTGTGTGGATCGCCCGGAGGACACGGTGGAGCATACGGTGGAGGTCTGCCCAGCTTGGGCGGAGCACCGCCGTGTCCTCACGGAGGCGATCGGCGGCGGCGATCTCTCGCGTCCGGGCCTGGTTCAGGCCATGGTTCGGAGCGAGAGTGCATGGGAGGCCGTCACCTCCTTCTGCGAAGCAGTTATGCTAGCGAAGGAGGAGGCGGAACGCGTGAGGGTGAGACAAGGTTCGCGCCCTCATGCCCCTAGTCGCCGCAGGAGACGCCCCGGGCGTCGGGAGTCGCAAGCCGATTTCCGGCCACCGTAGGCGCGGGCCTGCGGACGGTGAGCGATGGGTAGCTCACCATCCGATAAGGACCAGGCCCGGGTCGACGGCGCGTTGTGTTCCACGCGCGCCTCAAAGAGATGTCAGCACAAACTGACGGGGTCCGTCAGGACCAATGCCTGCCGGGGTTGCGAGTTTGTCCGAAAGGGATATCGTGGCCCTGGCACACAGGCAACGGAAGGAACACGGGTGGGTTTTAGTCAGTAAAAGTCTGACACGCCCTCCCGCTCCGCCCAGAGCGGGAGAAGTTATTTGATGATTTCCCACCCAAAAAAAAAAAAAAGGGTTACTCTTAAATATAATTTTGTATGTAGGTTGGTATAAGCAAAAAACGAATATAGAACACAACAACAACAAGACATGTAAATAAACTTCCTAATTTTAAATTATTTCCAGGGATTCTGTGATCTTCGTGATGAAAATGTTAAAATAATAAAACCAATAAAAGATATCAGTAATGAAGAATTGAACTACTATGTTGACATAAGGCATTTGGCTCCTGCATACTACAGCAATATAAAAAACAACAGCCTGCAGTCAGTAATCTCTTCATTTGTATCAGATCTTCAAGAGAACTTCTCCGCCACTATATCAACTGTTTGTAAAACTGCTGACAAAATTGGTGACCATAATAATGAATACAAAACACATGAGAGATGCATTATCTGTGAGGTATATTTCAATTTCCATACTTATAAAACTTCATATATATTCATAGAATGCATTTCATTTAAGGAGGATGCGCTAAGGTAGCGCATCCCCCTTAATGAATAAAGTGGCTTAAAGTTAAGACAAACTAAATTATTATTTTATATTATCTTATCAGTTACGGTAGGTATTCTGAAATATACTTAGGTATTCAGAGTGTCGAGCACTTCAGACGCATCCTATTTCTTCTTGTGGGTGTTGTATAAGGAAACTAAGGGACTTACTAGGGCAGCAGCGTTTTCTATGTATTTTAACACCATACTGCGATCGCCAAGTCGCCAACCCGCCCGCCAAGAGTGGCGATTTTGGCTCCCCCCCCCCCTCCTTTTGGGGGAGGCCGGGGGGGTTGAAATGATGATGATGATTTCAGACGCACAACGGAACTGTAAGAATCTAAGCGAACCTCTCGCATCAAAAGCATTATAATAGGTTGGGGAAAAAGTTTCTTCGCACTTTTTATGAAAATTCAAAACATTTTTTAATATAGTTTATTTACATTTAACTAAAGTATGTAGGTACCGTTTTGTTCGATAACTTTTTGCCATTTTGTAGGTAGGGACATGATCCCATTGCTATAGAAATTTTGGGACTTCTGATCAAAATACCGCGACAAGTGGTTTAGGCAGTCCTCTCGTGATGTTAACCTGACACTGCCTAAAGAATTCTGAAGAGACCGAAACAGGTTGAAATCGGAAGGTGCAAGGTCAGGACTATACGGCGGATGCATTAACACCTCCCAGCCAAACTCTCTTAATTTTTGCTGAGTGGCTAAAGATGTGTGAGGTCTACCGTTATCATGATGAAAAACCACACCCCTTCTGTTGATTAATTCCGGCCGCTTTCTCTCAACTTCTTGCTTTAATCTCATCAGTTGTTGGCAGTAGAGTTCAGAATCGATGGTCCTGCCTGGTGGTAACAGCTCATAATGAATAATGCCCTTCCAATCCCACCACACACACAGCATTACCTTGTTGCGAGTTAGCCCGAGTTTCGCCACAGTCTGTGAAGCCTGACCGGCCTTTGACCACGACCTTTTTTGCACGTTCTTGTCGTACGTGATCCAATGGTTCTTCAGCTACGTCGTAACTACTGCATCTTGCTCCACTTTTTCAAAAATAGCATCCATTTTATCCGTAATAAGACCAGAGCGACGTGCATATTTGACATCAAAATTTCTGGATTGAAAACGCTTAACCAAATTTGTGCTACTCTCACAGATACTGCACTAGGTCCATAAATATCGCAAATTTTTTTCGCGACTTGCGTTGCATTTTTACCTTTTTTGTAGTAAAATTTTAAAATGTATCGAATTTCTTCATTAGATTCACTCATCTTGACAGTACGAAAAACAAATAAAAATCACACATTTTCCTAATTTGAATTTGGCATTATGTTCTTTAAAATTTAAACTTTCAATGATACCATAACCAGCCAGATACAAATAGTATAGCCAAAGAGATTTTATTACAACTTCATACATACTATAATGCGAAAAGACTTTTTCCCCAACCTAATACATTCACGTAGCCGTCATATATCGGCTGTCCTGAGATAGGTTTTTTCACACCGTTATGATACGGCTACATTGTCGCGATAACGCGAACATGCGCTCTCGTTGTACAGCAAAACGTCGAGCGGTGTGCGAGAGAGGATGTGCGTAGTGTAGTTCGCGTTATCGCGACAATGTAGCCAGCGTCATTTCACGGGCATTACAATGACGACACGACCTTCACATTTATTTCATTCGTATTCCTGTACAGTGGACGGCACGTCAATCGTAATACCTACTTGAACTGGCTTAGCGTAGTACGGAGTTTCAATAAATGGTAATTTATTTGCATTCATTTCTTTTCAGAGCGACCTGCACACAAAGAATATGAAACTATCAGCTCTTGAAGCAACTAATTTATCAAGAACAGTTTCATTTGGGAATACTCAGTTAAAGCAAGATTTAGCGAATGATCCAGATCTTCTCGACAATCTTCATGACGTCAATCCCTCCATGTTTCCGCTAATTCATAAATATCTTTGTTATGGCTGCAGCAGGAATCATTTAGAAATGACTCAATCTAAATTACCGCTACATATACAAAAAGTTTTAGTCTTAAAAAAATAAGTTATTCGGTTGAATAAGTTATTTTTAAGACTAATTCTATGAAGCAGACTATAAACAGACCTACTTATTATTTTATTTCTGAATTAGCGACGCGCTGCTGCTTCGCTGGGGTGTCTTCTGATGTGGCGACTTGTCAAAACAAACATCGAGATTTATATACTATTAAATAAGCTTAAGTCAAATGTTATGTATTATTGATATACACCACAGATATACACCTTCCGGAACAAAAATCTAAATAATGGTGAAAACCACATCAAGATCCATTGTCTTGTGTATGTAGTTTAGAACTTTAGAAGAACTAAGCGGTCAGACCTAGATGAAAAGCGCGTTTTATACTAATGTAGAGATACAACGGGAACGAGAAATAGTGTTTATTTTTAACCGGCTCAAAAAGGAGGAGGTTATTATGTTCGTTTGTACTTATGTTGGTTTTTTTTGTATAATACTCCATAAGTTCACCGATATCTCCGTAAATTGTGGACCAATTTTGAAAATTATTTATGTGAAACATCTATAGCTGCACGTAAAACCGATTGCTGGCGGGCCGACGTCTGCCACGTGGCGACGCGTAGCTACTATACAGTCTTTAAGTAGCAGTGTGTAAATAATTTAGATGTTTCACATCTGCCAGGCGTCATGTGACGGCTCAATTTTTTTTTTCGGTTTGAAAGGATGTGCTCCCGAGGTGGTCATATTGTCACCAAGTTAGAATCTGATGAGGGGATCCCATGGAAATCGAGGGAAATCCTCAAATTTTATAGGCACACCCATAGCGACTTGGGTCTTTTTTATAGTAACTCATGCAGTTGCACTCGGAAAGCACCATTTGGTGAAGTGGAACTGATGATAAAGACCACAGATTGCCACCGGAACTACTTAATAATAAGTATTTCACGGTTTCGATTCGATTAGGCACTATAATATGGTTGCTAAGCAATTTATGCATTGTGACGAGCATAAATGGTGAAGTCACCATCAGTTCTAGTTCTCCTGATTCTTATCAGGAGAACTCCTCAACACAAAAATGGTGAAGTCACCATCAGTTCTAGTTCTCCTGATTCTTATCAGGAGAACTCCTCAACACAATTAACATCGGGCAAAGCAATATTTTGTAAAAGGTGATGAGCAGATGACATAAGGCTAGTGTAAAGTAGTTCTATTACTACAGACCCACTAAAATGTGAAAAATAAAAACTTTACAAAAAAAAAAAACAAACGCGTTAAAAAAAACACTATAAAGTGAAAATACCTTTAATTTTTCGGAAGTTGGTGGCAAAAAACTAAAATGCAGATCCAAAGACGCGACTTCCGAAATATAAGTTATTTTTCAATGTGTAGGTAGTGTTTTTTTGAAATTCTGTTTTTTTTTGCGACTACATGCTTCTTGTAATTCAAATCAAATCAAATCAAAAGTCATTTATTCAAACTAGGCTGAGAATCAGCACTTTTCGAACGTCAAAAATTACATAAGACAGTCCCCCAAAAACGCCCACGCCCACTTCCTAGTGCTTTAGCTGGGAAGAAGAAGTGGCGCAACAAACTCCCCAGCAGCACAGCTGTCTGTTCAGATATAAAACTTGAATCTATACAATAAAATGTAAAAGAATTTGCATTACGCAACACAACATTAGATTATTTGCCTTATGTTAGCTAGCACACGCCACTATACCAAAAAAAAACATAAAAATCGTCGAAAACTATACTCAAGCAGAAATAACGTAAACAGAACGTACCTAAATAAAAGCCTCCAGGCATAATGGGCGTGCCCGCCCACACAAAGCTATAGCTGCAACTCGAAGTCAAAAATGATAAAGTAGCACCATCGTAGTAAAATAAAAAACAGTTAATCATTAATAACAATAATAAAACCATGGTCAGCAAGACGACCAGTCACCACAAGCAGCACCCGTTCACGAGCATAACGCAAAGATCAGCCATCACCCCCCTCGCCATATTTGAGGGAAGGAGGCAACCCGACCCCCGACGCTACCGCAAGCAGTGACATCTAAGGGAGCATGACGAACTTGCTGCCGGTTGCTCAGGCAAGAATAATATAATCAATTGTCTAGGTCGCTAGCTAACCACTTATTGCAATACAACTCATAAAAAAAACATTTTCATGAGTATATTATGTCACTAATAAATAAAAATAAATTGACTTAGACAGTCAAATAAAAATAAACAATTATATGAACTCATATAACCTGTCAGTAGGTACGCTAATTCTGGAGAAAGAACATGAACATTGTCTTGAGTTAATCACAGCGACCAACTATTCTTATCGTTTAAGTAGTCATTGATAGAATAGTATGCCTTTGAACAAAGATTGGATTTAACTTTAACTTTAAACGCATTAAAAGGCAAATCTAACAAAGAAGAGGGTAGCTTGTTATAAAAAGTTATACCAAGTCCAACAAATGAGTTATGAACCTTATGAAGCCAGTGAAAAGAAGCACGTAATTTATCCTTATTTCTGGTGTTAATATTGTGAATATCACTGTTTTTAGTGTATAAGTGTATATTTTGCCTAACATATAAGATGTTGGCGAAGATTAATTGTGATGCCGCCGTGAGTATACCAATATCCTTAAAAAAATCTCTTAGAGAAACTCTGGCACCCAGCTGGTAAATTGCTCGAACAGCTCGTTTTTGGAGTACAAAAATATTTTGAATGTCAGCTGCTTTACCCCACAGCAGAATACAGTAGGACATAACGCTATGAAAATAACTAAAATAGACTAATCGGGCTGTATCAACGTCAGTGTATTGTCTTACTTTCCTGACGGCGTATGCGGCCGAACTGAGCCTTCCCGCTAGGCTTGATATATGAGGTCCCCACTGAAGTTTGGCATCTACTGTTATACCCAGAAACACTGCCGAGTCTACAGTTTCAAGCACCTCTTTATCTAAAACGATGTTGGGCCCTAAATTTCTAACATTCGGTAAGGCAAACTTTATACATTTCGTTTTCTTGGCATTGAGAACTAAATTATTTGTCGTAAACCAATCCGTAACCATTGAGAGTGCAATGTTTACGTCGTCACAATCTTGTCTATTCCGGTCTACTTTAAAAATAAGAGAGGTATCATCTGCAAACAGTACAACGTCACAGACACCCTTTATATAGAATGGTAAATCGTTAATATACACTAAGAATAAGAATGGGCCTAGAATTGAGCCTTGAGGTACACCTAACTGAACTGGTAGCTCGGAAGATTTCACACCATCAACATCTACACATTGGAACCTATTATACAAATAAGAATTTATTACTTTAAGAGCTTCATTTTGGACGCCGTAATGATGTAGTTTACGCAAAAGAGTGGTATGGTGCACGCAATCAAAGGCTTTGGAGAGATCACAGAAAACTCCAATAGCATTTTGCGAGTTCTCCCATGCGTTAAATATGTGTTTCAGCAGTGCAACACCCGCATCTGTAGTCGAACGACCTTTTGTAAAGCCATATTGTTCATTGTGAAGGAGGCTGTTTATATTAAAATGTCTTAGCAACTGCTTGAGTATTAACTTTTCAAATATTTTGCTAAATGCAGGTAAGATAGAAATAGGCCTGAAATTGCCAACGTCATTTTTATTACCTGATTTAAATAAAGGTATGACTTTACTACTCTTCATAAGGTCAGGAAAAGTTCCTAAATCAACACATTTATTAAAAGTAACAGCTAGATAGGGGGCTACGATGTCTATTATATTACTTAATAGTTTAATGGAGATGCCCCAGTAATCACCAGTGTTTTTAGATTTAAGTGTGATAAAACCATTAACTACATCATGAGGTGTTACATGTTCGAAGCTAAATAAACGACTACATTTAGGCACACTACTATGCAAAAGATTTTCAGCTTTAGACAGGGATGAGTTTAAGGAGCGAGTCGTAGTTATAGGTATGTTGGCAAAAAACTCATTGAATGCTTCAGCTACGTCAGCTGCATTATTAACTAATATGTTTTCGACCATAATTTCTAATTGTTTTTCTTGTTTAACAGACTTACCAGTTGCATTGTTAATAATTTTCCAAGTGGTTTTTACTTTATTATTAGATTTTTTAATTGTATCGCTTAAAAATTTAGATTTAGCAAAAAAAAAAAAAATATTAATGTTATCGTGAAGCTTTTTCTCGTTTTGAGTTTCGTTGATTGGTATATGGTACAAGAAAAAGAAACAAAACGACCAAGTGCATGTCAGACCACGCACAATGAGAGATTTACCATGTTATTGTAATACCATAGACCTAAGTTTTCTTTTAATCTATAAGTAAAGAACTATTTTCTTGTATTATAGGGAATATGCACGTAATTCAAAACGTATCCATTATTTTAATATACATTGTGTAGGAGTCAAGAAACAAATTCCAATATTTTTTACATTTTTTAATGCATTACTTATTTTACAATTAATTAATTTATGTTGCGTTTTTGTGGTGGAACGGAACGCAAACTCAAAACGCGTCCTCTTCAAAAATGCCGGAAGTGACGAAAAAATACATGCATATTCCCTATTGTTTCAAAATTTTAGGCTCTGTAGTTTTGGAGATAGGTTGGTCAATTTAATTTATTATCCTAAATAACTTTAAAGGTATTTATTTTAAAATGATTAAAAATATATAGGTATCTGAAATAGTAGATTTGGAGCAAATTGGCTGTGACTGACGGACAGACATACAGACCAGGGACCATACAACCCCGGTTAAGGGTTAAGCCTTTCGAAGGGGTAACCCATACAATGGGTTACCTTTATCATGATGTAACCCATTGAATGGGTTTTATACTAGAAACCCAATGAAAGGGTTACATGATAACCCATTGAATGGGTTTTATACTTGAAACCCAGTGAAAGGGTTACATGATAACCCATTCAATGGGTTCTATACCTACTTGAAACCCAGTGACATGAAAAAATCATAATATTATGTTATTTCGATACCCGCCCAGCACGCGTAGCATGACCAATTCTATCTCTATTCTATCCAGGAACCATTTTGGTTACCATTTTAGAAAAACCCTATTGAATGCCCTTTCAATGGAACGGGTTTTCGATAGGGGTTTTCTAAGAAGTTAATTAAAAACCCATACGGTGTGGGTAATTTTGAATGGCTTAAAGTAAGCCGTTCAAAAGGGTTACCCAAACCGTATGGGTTTTTATCGAAAACCCTTTCAACAGGTAACCAAAATTTAATTTAAGCCGTTCAAAAGGGTTACCCATATCGTATGGGTTTTTGTTTAACCGCTTAGAAAAACCCTATCGAAAACCCTTTCAATGGGTAACCAAAATGGTCCCTGATACAGACACACGAGTAGTGATCCTATAAGGGTTCCGTTTGTTCCTTTTGACGTACGGAACCCTAAAAAGGGAGGGAAAAGAATCAAAAAGGCAGGGCAGGGGCATCAAAAAATGCGTCCACATCGCGGTCAACAGGAAAGTGCCAACGGGACACTATTAGGTACTAAGGCTCCGCCGCGCTGTCTGTCCGTTTTTCACAGGGCTGTATCTTTGAACCGTATTAGGTAAACGCTTGAAATTTTCAGGGGTTTCAGATTCTGCCAGATAAGAGGGATATCTGGCAGAATCTTGATGCTCCGAAATTTATTTGGCATAATACACTTGGCATAATTTTCTTTTTAAACGAATATTATGAAGGCATGAAAATTATTTAATATAATTATTGTTTGGCCGAATGTTTTTATAATATGTCCGAATTTACAATGGCATACCTTTAAGATGGCAGAATTTTATTTGGCATAATTACCTTTGGCAAAGTTAAAATTCCGCATAATTTCATTTAGCATAACTTTTGTTTAAAGCGACGATTATTTGGTACAATTTCACTTGGCATACTATGAAGATGGCAGAATTTAATTTGAAATAATTTTATTAGGCATATTGCCTGATAGCATTTTTAACTTTCAATTAAAATTAAAATAATATTCTTAAAAAGTCATTAAGTTGTGCTACAAAAGTTAGTGACAGAAAAGAATCGCTGCAATTTTTTTGGGTAGGAAATTATGAAATAACTTCACCCGCTCTGGGCGGAGCGGGGGGCGTGTCAGACTTTTACTGACTAAAACCCACCCGTGTTCCTTCAGATGCCTGTGTGCCAGGGCCACGATATCCTTTCGGACACGCTCGTAACCCTACCCCTAGAGTGTAATTTAAGCCCGCGTATGCGCGGAGTGGCGAAGCGGCCCGCGAGCTGAGGAGCAGGTGGTGAGCCGCGGCCACGGCCGGCGAGTGCCAGAAACAACTAGATTATATAGAAAAAAAATATGGAAAAAAGGAGATTATTTTTAGCAGGCTATCAAGAACCGAACTAATTAGACGAGGTTAATTATAATAAATAAATGGTTAGGTTAAAACTGTGATCTACGCACGAGCCGAGCGAGCGTAGCGAGCGGTGCCGCGGCAGCGGGCGGCGAGTGCCAGAAACGACTAGATTATATAGAAAAAAAAAACTGTAATGTGATAGATGGGTTTTTCAATTTTATGGGTAAGAAATGTATGCCAAAAGATGAATCTAACTGTAAACTTTCTGAGAAATGATAGTTCTGCGTTTTAATGACTGTCGATATGAAATGTATACCAAAAGACTATTCTGACTGTGAACTTTCTGCGATATGATGGTTCTACTTTTTAATTATAATGGATATAAAATTTATGCCTAAAGATGATTCTTACTTACAAACTTATGAGTTTTGAATGTATGATAAATGAGTGTCTGCCAAACGATTATCTGCGAAATTATGTTTATGCTATCAGCTGTTAAGCAAAATAATATTATGACAAAAAAAGTTCTGCCATAGAGGGTAGACCCAATTTTCAGGGTACTTACCTACTTTAAAAATCAAGAAAGTACAGATTTCACAAAAAAAAAAAAAAAAAACTCAAAATTAATAAATAAGAAAAGAAGACTATACTAGATTTTACAATTAAAAACGGTATGTTCCGCCAAATGTGCATGTACTGTGTATTAATAATTTTTAATAGGAATAGGTATAAGTACTTAGATCATTATATTCAAATAAATATTTAGTCCTCAATTTTCTTTATTGCACCTACTGTTTGTCTTTGATTTGTTTGGTTGACTGGTAGGTACCTAGAGAATGCCTATGGCATTGTGTTCGCCTTTGTACATTTGTGCTTAAAGTATAAATAAATGCGAATTTAACAAACAAACTACATACAAGCTGCTAGCTGCGGGATTTCCCGAGAATGAGTAACAATTCTCCGGAAGATGCGCGACCTGTTTTTAACTCTTCTCTAATTTGTGAGTTTCACAAATGACAAAGTGAAAGTTACTACAGTTTTTAAGTTTTAAGCAGATGCACATTACGTCTGTCTCACGGAATCGGGAGGGTGAGGCAAAGCTGATTACAGATGACGCCACCCTCGCTGGTAACGGTTAGCTGTCTACTGTTGAATGTTTTCAAGGATACTAATCAGTATCTGCGCCATATTATTATATGACCCTTTTCTTTCCTCATCAGCAAGATAACGGTGTACGCCTTTATTATTACAGCTCAGTTATGCCGTGCACTACATACAGGCATTAGGCTGCCTGTCCACCGGAACGGAGAAACGGAGAAATATTAACCAATAGGATTGCTAATACCTGTCAACTTGCTTGTTGTCTTGCTTGGCTATTGGTTAATATTTCTCCGTTCCGCAGACTTAAATTTAATAATAAAGTGATAATTTTAATAACACCAATATATTTGTTGCGTCACTTAGCGTGATTAATCGGTAGTCTCCCCTAATTAAAGCATGTCGTGTGGGGGATTATCTAGAAATACTAACAATATTATAAATGCAAATGAAACTGTGTACCTATGTCTGTTATCTTTTCACGCTCCACTCTGATAGGGCTTGCTTATGCCTGTAATAGCCTCATAACATAACTCACATTGATACCAAAAAAGCTTGGAAACTGTGCTGAGGAATGAAAACGTATCTATGTCAACCATATATTAAGGTTTACGTCCATAAGCAAAAGTAAGTTAAGCACCAACAGAACAAACAATAAATATTATAAGGATGCGAAGTTTTGATCTTCGAACGTAAATAATCCAAAACATTTCCAGGCAAAGTTAGTATTGTTTATTCAGAAAATTTTATGCAACAACTTGAAGTTATCACACTAAAAATAAATTATACTCCATGAGGCTCACCTTCCAATTGAAGATACGATTTGATTTTCGCTATGTATAATATTTATGAGGACAGCTAACGTAACTTATTAAAAATATACTAATAGAAAACAATGTTTAAATCCGACAATATCTAATAATGTTAGAAGTAGCTGGTTTCTTTTATAAAATACGTAATAAAAGAAAACGATTAATTAATCATCTTAAAATTTTGTATTTATATCACACATATCTACATTTTACTTCTATTACATAAATACAAAATTTTAATAAGTAGAGTACCAACGAAAAGCTGCTAACCAGTATTTGCAAACGGTATGCAGGTGTTACCAATATAATTATACAAGTAATTACAATATCAATACCATAGGTTAATAAATGCAAAAGATCAAGTGCAATGAAACTCGATGCATTTTCCTTTATCTCATAATTATTATCGAATTTCATATAAAAATGGATGTTTCAGAATTTACTTTGACAATTTGAATTTCCCACCACAAGATATCTACTCAGCTTGAGTACACGAGCACTTTCACAAATGTATGTCAGCAGTTTATACCAGAGATAAAAACACTTTTAAAACAATGAATAAACCAGATTTACTAATATTAAACACTAAATTATATTGTCTTTCCAAATTATTCCATTTATATCAAGCATTGGAATTATATTATCAGTGTTTTTTAAACAGAATTGGAGTCCTTCACTGTCCCTGTGTATGTATTTACACCATCAGTGGCCTCTTTTTGGTGTTATTTTTACAGTGTTTTTCTTCCGGAATCTTGTACAAGTATATCATATCAATACATTATAAAGAGCATTTAACACCTCATTGTAACAATTATTCTGTAGTACTTATTGGTCCTTGCAATGCATTGGGAGTTGGAGAATTGGAAGAAACCATTCGCCCCTGCTCCTTCACAATCGGATCTGAAAGAACAAAATACAAAAATAAATACAATTTTACTTTCTCAACAGTAGCTGTAAATGTTTGGTGGCATCTCTTGACTGATAGTTGTAAGTATTTAGCTTGCAAGAATCAAATAACTCCCTGCGATAAAAAATATTACTTTTTCTATTAATCAACTTACAGCAGTAGGTCTTAGCATGTAGAGGTGGCTTCTTCCCACGGTGTGATTTTACGGATGCGCAACCCATATTACAAACGATTTTAGAGATAATTGCTAATATCATAAAAATAGCAGGTAGAGGAAGAGGAAGAATCGAAGGCCCGTGTGAGTCTGCGTAGACAACGCACTCACACGGGCCTTCGATTTTGATTACAAATTTCATTTTATTATTAACTACATTATTTCTAACTAGGTACATAAAGTTAGAAATTTTGTAGTAAATAATGTAATGAAATTTGTAGCAATGTGACCTTAATGAACAATAAACAACTTCAGGTAAGACAGATATAGCACATGAAAGAAAAAGGTACTTAGTAACTTAGCCATTCCCTGTGACAATGAGACTTTGATCTTCAGACTAGTGAGACTGTATGATGGTACTTGTCACATCTTCCAAACAATAGAATTTAGGCCTTTTCCAGAGAACTTGCGGTGGCAAGAGCGTTGTTGTAGCACGCAATAGAGGCTTTTGTTAGTAGCGTTGTTTACGATTATTAGCAAGACCTGTCACTATGGCTGGAAGGAGCGGATAGACGTGTCAAACTATCGCATACTCGCTGCCCGGTGCTAGGCTTCGGACTGCCGTCTCCGCCTTAGTCACTTTATTGTGGACGCACGCGGGCGCATACCTTAGCACCCTACCCTAGCAAGCCCCTACGCTGGACGTACATAACATAAGGTTTAATAAAATAATAGCTCCAGGGGTACGTCACCATAGCGGCGCCTACAACGATGAAGTACCTTTGTTCCTTCACACTATGCAATCGATATTCACAGACCTTGATTAAAAACTGACAATGCTACACTACATGCATCTTAGTAAACTTATGGAAAATGCCTCCAATAAAGGATCAGTTACCTAAAGCAAAAATTTTCTACGAGTGGTTTTATGATTAAAAAAAAAAGATAATTGCATTATGGTGATTCCACAGCTATAGCACACAAACTTCATTTTTTTACGTATTTTACTATTTGCAGGTCTGTGTCAGGTTCTATCTTGATCAAAATATGATTCGCAACTAAGTATATCAGAGAAGCATTTACAGAATTATAATCATGAATCATTAATACAACTCTCTCTAAGTTAGATTTGTTCCCCAATGTCATGATTTCATGAAATCTAACTTACGAGAGATGTATTTATTAGCCGCGAATCATATTTTGATCAAGATATAACCTGCAAATTGCGAAAAACGTAAGAAAACTTGAATTTCGCGAGCTACCCTGACGCTTTCGCCTTAAAGTAAACAATTTTAGGCTTGAGTTAACAAAAAACAAAAACAACTTAGCACTTTTTTCAATATGAATAACATTCTTACTAGAAAGTATAACTTATTGTGTGGCTATTGGTTATCAAACTTTGTGTGGTGAATTCAAACATAAATTATCAAGTTTTACTTACAGAAGTATGGATGCTCCATTGCCTCACGAGCAGTATATCGCTCATAGTGATCATAGCGTAGAAGACGATCTAGGAAATCTAATGCTTCAGGAGACACCAAGTGTTGATTTTCAGAGTGCACAAACCGCTCCCATCGCTTACGAGAATGCCTTTAAAAAAAAGATACAATAAGAAAATGTATAAACTCAATTCTTTTTTTAATTCATTCAATATAGTAACCAGACAACATACCTGCCAAGTATATCATTAAACCGAGGATCCAATTCTATATGATATTTATCCAAATATTCAAATAGCTCTTCAGTGCCCAGCACTTTAGCAATACGCACAAGTTGATCATAATTGTCATGGCCATGGAAAAATGGCTCTTTGCGGAAGATCATTGATGCTAACATGCATCCTAATGACCACATGTCCAAAGAATAATCATACATTTGATAATCCACCAAGAGCTCTGGACCCTAAAACAAGTTAAAATTTATATTAGCTATAAATTAACTTTATTATTACTTTAAAACATTAACAAGTAAATTTTAAAAGTGCAGTTAAATTATTTGAGTAATATCAAGATCATTAGTAAGTAACATACCTTAAAATATCTAGAAGCAACACGAACATTATAGTCTTGCCCAGGGTGGTAAAACTCGGCTAACCCCCAATCAATGAGACGCAACTTTCTGTGGTCATGATCAATCATCACATTATGAGGCTTCACATCTCTATGCATGATGCCCATACTGTGGCAATAATCTAATGCCTTCAGCAGTTCATACAAATAATATCTGTAATGAAATAAACATTGATTGTACAATTATATAACTGATAGCATTATTTAATTAATGATGTTAAGATTCAGTCTGATATCTGAGCATTCTTCCAATGCTACTTATTTATTAGGATAGTTTTACCTTATATCATAATCTGACAGTGTTTGATACAGCTGTTTAAAATCAGTATTGTTCACATGTTCAAAAATGAGTGCTGGAGTACGAGAAACAGGATCTTTGACTACAGCTTGTAAAGTAATTATATTTGTGCCTCCTCTTAAGTTTTCTAATATTTTTATTTCTCTTTTTATCTTCTTCTTTTTAACAGGCTGGAATAAAATTCTGTAATTAGGGCATATAAAACAGTGATTTAAATGCTTAGTCCAAGCATAGTAGCCCACCAGTGGTAGTACCTAGTCATTAGATTATGCATACAATGTAAACAATGTAGAACTAGACTTCTAGGCATATATAATATGTAATAATGTGACTCACCTTCAATATTTTAACTACACACTTCTCATTATTTGTGATATTTATTGCCTCGAATACTTCACTGTACTTTCCACGCCCAAGCTTACGCACCAACTGGTAGTCTTCCTGGTTGCCCCAGTCAACCACATAGCTTTCATAGTCCCAGTATTCTCTCGGACGTTGTGAGTTGACATCGGCATATACCCGCGCTCTACTCGGCACTGCCATCGTGCTATGCCTCCGCCAAATTAAGCTTTTATCAGCGATAGTCTTTCCGGAAATCGCGTATGTCTTGAGTAACGATACTGCGAATAAATATTTTCTACGTCACTTTCTTAAATTCACGTTGGTGAAGAACTCCACTTAATTGCAATGTGTTCATGCATAATGATTCGACCAGACGAATCGAATCATAGGCGGTTATGATTACAAGTCACTATTCAATTAAAGTATTGTGATGTATAACCTAAAAACGACATCCAGCTACGATTACTGTCCAACTAACATAATAATTGAAGCCCATTTCATAATAATGAAGACATTTACACAATTATAGATCAGATGCGTTAGATGTTACTATTCTTAAGATCTGACGACATGGAATAAAATATGAAAGTGTCTTCAAAGAGAAAAACGCACGCCATTACTCTTCAAACGATTAAATGTTTTAGCAGACGTTCATACCTAAAACATAACTGTAGTTAATCCTATTTTAAACGATAAATAGTTTCGGCATACATAAAACTTCTTGAAAACTAACGATTAATATGAACTCCAAGCTACAAAATACACTTTTATTAGAACTAAACCGGCTCAAACCCAGTAAAATTTCAAGATGGACGCCCACCTATCCACTACTTTACTAAATTACTACCTACCCTACCAGTACTACCAGCATCATTATTCCCATTAATGTTGCCATGTATTTTTTACATTAATAATAAGTGCTCCTACAGACTGGTGCGATATCGCGGGCGCGACAAGGATCGCACTGACTGCCGCGCCCGCGATGTCGTACCAGTCTGTAGAAGCCTTTATACGATGAAATCAGGCTGCCCCCTCCTTTGAATGTTTATCCCCCGCCGTTAACCTACTCCGCCAAAACGAGCCATTTAGTTGTCTGTGGCATACAAAGTAAAACAAAGAATAAAGACTTGCCTAAAAGCCCGTCAGGGTTTTTAAATGTTCTATGGCTAAAAGTTCCTAGCAACTAGGCCATTAAAATATTATTAAAAAGCACACACCAACACCGACCCGAAAGGAAGGCCTGCCTTCCTCGAGTATATTATTATGTTCTGTGGGAAGGCCACAGACAAGAAACGTGCATCGTGTAAGATGCTCTAAGGATTGGCAAAAAAAAACCATGAAAAATCTAATCCTTTCGATATTCCTAGGACTTTCTCAAAGATCCGATTTTTCTGATTAGGTATCCAGTATGTCCGTGACTACCGCATGACCACGAACGCCAACCGCTTCCATATTTGGCAAATAATTAGTGCTCAATTGGTGCTAATTAGTGCTCGAACAACAGAATTGGTGCTTTAGTAGTTTTCGAGAAAATCGACTTTGAAGGTGGTCCTGCGGTAGTCACGCTCTCTTCAGCAGGACCACCATGAGCGCCGAAAAATGGGGCATGCTACAGCTATTCCAAGTATACAAATAATTAGTGCCCTTAAATGTGATTCATTTCGTAACAAAAAAAGAACTGAAACGTTTGTATTTACCGAGAAATCAACGATAATAACTTTCACGCGCTCGTTCAGCAGGACCACGACTTTGAATGTTGATTCCAAGTTTCAGGAGCTAGTCGCTTTCCTGAAACTCACATAGAAAATTAGTGCTCTGCGAGATAAAATTGATACCCAAAATTAAAAATTACTACTCCAGTAGTTTACGAGATATACCATATCATTGGTGGGGTGGCGGTAGTCACGGTTTTAAATTTTCATTTGAAGATTTCCCTATTAAAAACTCAAGTGATTTCTTCCCAAATTTATACAAAAATTAGTGCTCCTAAAGAAGTTATAGTGACCAAAAATTCAGATTCCCAAGTGTTGTATTATAAGAGAAATTAGCTTTCATTACTTTTTCATACTAAATCTCCGCGTATAACCCGACCAAATTAAGTTGTCAATGGTATTGAGTTGTATATGAGATGTACATTCGTGCACATAAATTGATGGATGTCGGAATAGTAATAAGAACAGTTCAATATCCATAATTTTTATACAAACTGTGTACCTAGGTACATATTAAGAAAAAAATAACCTATCGTTACCCATGGCCTGTGATACCTTTGTTAATGACGTGGGTAGGTAGGTACTCGAATAATTATTTTTCTGTATTGTAAGTACCTACCTTGTGTGTTGTTCTATGAATATCATTAAAGAGCGATAGGAATTTCTTATTTATTTCTTTCCTACTCATTATTTACCGTTGCTGCAAGCAGTACCTAAGTATTCAAAACCTAATTTATTGCATTAACAATATGTTGCTAATAACGTAAGTATAAAAGTATTGCATAAGTAATAGTTATGTATTTTTTGCAGCTTCAGTTCCTAAAGTCGATTTTATCAAATTTCCACTGACATATCTGTGGACCTCGGGTGTATTTTTAGTTACCAATTCAATACCTACTTTGTCAAAGCTGGGTTATAAATTAGTAGGTGTATTTTTAATGGAAAACACATTTATAAATCGAATAAGTTTTATTAATTATAGATCACAGTTCGATAACAATTTGTAAAATCAGTAGAATTTTAAGTAGGTACTTAAAATTCTACTGATTTTTCATAACCCAGCTTTGACAAAGTAGGTATTGAATTGGTAACTAAAAATACACCCGAGGTCTACAGATATGTCAGTGGATATTCGATAAAATGACTTCAGGTACTGAAGCTGCAAAAAATACATAACTATTACTTATGCAATACTTTTATACTTACGTTATTAGCAACATATTGTTAATGCAATAAACTAGGTTTTGAATACTTAGGTACTGCTTGTAGCAACGGTAAATAATGAGTAGGAATGAAATAAATAAGAAATACCAATCGCTCTTTAATGATATTCATAGAACAACACACAAGGTAGGTACTTACAATACAGAAAAATAATTATTCGAGTACTTACCTACCCACGTCATTAACAAAGGTATCACAGGCCATGGGTAACGATAGGTTATTTTTTTTCTTAATATGTACCTAGGTACACAGTTTGTATAAAAATTATGGATATTGAACTGTTCTTATTACTATTCCGACATCCATCAATTTATGTGCACGAGTGTACATCTCATATACAACTCAATACCATTGACAACTTAATTTGGTCGGGTTATACGCGGAGATTTAGTATGAAAAAGTAATGAAAGCTAATTTCTCTTATAATACAACACTTGGGAATCTGAATTTTTGGTCACTATAACTTCTTTAGGTGCACTAATTTTTGTATAAATTTGGGAAGAAATCACTTGAGTTATTAATAGGGAAATCTTCAAATGAAAATTTAACACCGTGACTACCGCCACCCCACCAATGGTATGGTATATCTCGTAAACTACTAGAGTAGTAATTTTGAATTTTGGGTATCAATTTTATCTCGCAGAGCACTTTTACAATAGCACTTATATAATTTTCTATGTAAGTTTGAGGAAAGCGACTAGCTCCTGAAACTTGGAATCAACATTCAAAGTCGTGGTCCTGCTGAACGAGCGCGTGAAAGTTATTATCGTTGATTTCTCGGTAAATACAAACGTTTCAGTTCTTTTTTTGTTACGAAATGAATCACATTTAAGGGCACTAATTATTTGTATACTTAGAATAGCTGTAGCATGCCCCCTTTTTCGGCGCTCATGGTGGTCCTGCTGAAGAGAGCGTGACTACCGCAGGACCACCTTCAAAGTCGATTTTCTCGAAAACTACTAAAACACCAATTCTGTTGTTCGAGCACTAATTAGCACCAATTGAGCACTAATTATTTGCCAAATATGGAAGCGTTTGGCGTTCGTGGTCCTGCAGTAGTCACGGACATGTATCCAGTGACATAGCGTAAAATTGGCGAAACAAAACAGTTGTAAACTATTTGATATTTTATTTATTTTATTCACATTAAAACATGCTTTTATTAGCTTCGCCTGTATCTACTTAACTATCTATGTTTCGGTAACGGAATCTTTGAACTCGATTTTCGACCACTTCAAATCGTCGGATTAATTTTAAATTTTGCACAATTATCAAGGATCGATGACAATACATTAATTTAATAAGTTTGTCCTATTATCCTTACCATTTCAGGAATATCGATTTTTCATATTCAGAGACACGGTAGTGACTAAGGCATAAATGACTAAACTTTGAGACAAGCATTTACGACTATTGGCAGGATCAACTGGAGTTTTGTACACACAACAAAAAAAAAATAGTTTACAAAAAAAAAATAAGTAGTGTTTAACTCAAAAAACCATTTTAGATGAAATGGTTTCTATGATTACGAAATAATTCATAGACCGACCTGGTAATCTCTTTTCATATGTGATACGCTAAAAGTTATAGTTTAAAAAACAAAAAAACACGCTTGATTATAAAACTAAACTAAAAAGTAGAAAATAATTTTAAATAAGTTTGAAATCGGGGTAAGTGGACTTATTTTCATTTATATGTTATTATTACATCGTTTTAGATAATAATTGCACGAAATCACGTCGTAAAATTTAAATTTTTGAACAAAGAAATGTTACGAGAAAATTCGTTCCGCCGAGTACCTTTTTTTTTTACGAAATATGGCTCATTATGGCCTGTCTAATAAAATTAGCTTCTCAGAAAAAATTACTCTTTAGGCTTTACGTCTTTTATTTTTTTTTAAATATGTTTATGAGTGCGGCGGCCCCTGTCATAACAATGACAAGCCATAAAAAAGGGCGGTCCCTGAATAGGGTTAAGTCAAACGCGAGTGAGGCCTCAAAGGTTAATAGTGATTAACAAGAAATATATTTTATTGTAAAAAGCATAGTTATAAGATATTTTCATAATGATTCTACTTTTAAAAATAAAAGATTTACAAGAATTGACGTCAAGCACCCCACGCTTTTTTACGATAAAATAAATTTCTTGATTTATTTATTTAATACTTTATGCACAACAATGTACAATACGCGGATTAATACCATAGGCATCTACTACCTACCTATAGGTATAGATATGACTTGCTTACCTATTAGTTTAAAAATATAATATATATGCCTAATTATATACAGGGTCAAATTAAATTAACTAGCGAAACTCCGCAGACGTGATGAGTATCGATATCTAAAACGATAAAAATGGATTATTAAAAATAGATGAATTGAAAATAAAATTAAGAAAAAAAAACGCAAAAATTTCCGACGCGTCTTGTTAGTCACGTGACACTGATGGCAGTGAAATGAAAGATAAATAATATAATAAAGAACGAAAAAAATACAAATATACTCTCTCAACGAAAGGAAGCCTGTGTCACAGCCACAGCAATGGGGAACATTAAAGGCTGTATACGTGAAACTTGAATAGAATTAATTACCTGGATACAGAACGCCTGCTTTTCTCTGATTATAACCCACCCTAAACCCATCCACCGAGAACATAACACACATTCTGCACCGACACAATACACACCATCACCATTATACACATATACACCTTCGCACACAGGACACACACACACACACTATCACACACACACACAAACACGAATAATCCAAATGTTGAAATAAATTAATTAAATTGTAATTTCTGATTTCTGCAATTATGGTCTTATCATAACTTTGATTTGTTTTTCTTTTCTTTGTAACACTTGTTCTGCCTGCAATTCCTTTGTGAAAATAAAGTATGTATGGGCTTGTACCACTGCCCTTAATACAAGTTATTTCATAACTTAGTAAGGGTGCTGGTTGCAACACCTACCTGTTTTTGTTAACTAGCATAAGTCAAGCAAGTGTACCTACCGATGATAGTATTTAATGTTAACATTGTTATTTTGATTGATTTAATAAATTAAACCTCAGAATTTGACATGACAAAAAGAAGTAGATTGTGTTATAACTTTTAAGGAACCAAAATAATACCTTGAGGGCGAGAGGGATTCAAAATACGTCGCTCGAGGTCATAGACTTATAAAAAAAAGTAAATAATTTTGGTACGTACCATGTGGCACACTCTGCTTTTAGAGAATAAAAAAAGTTAAAAATATCTACAAACCCGACTGTGTAAAAAGTGATCATAAAAAAGATGGAAACAAGATTTAAATATTATATTAATACTATATAAACAATCTCATGCAGTCGCACTTTTTACGCAGTCGGGTTTTTAGATATTTTTAATTAACTTTTTATTTGACACTTTTACTCACATATAATCGGTTTTTTTAATATGTAGTTTTTTGTAGATTGATTCTAAATAAATTTAGTTCTATTTTTAAAATTCGTTCCCGCCCTAGAGAGGGAAGCAGTTACGAGTCAGCAGTCTCCCACCCGCTACTCGGATCAAACAAGACTATTTTCCGAGTATGAGAAATTAAAAAGCCCTTTTATAGTAAAACAAATAAATTATACAGGCTCTCGACAGCTTGAATAACTTCGGGTCCGCACCCTGCGTGATCGAATAAGAAATTCAGCGATCCGCAGGAGTCAAAAGTGCCAGCGGGCACAATTCTCGCAGAACGGATGGCCGATGGGACCGAAAGGACCAGGGGGTCTACTCCGAAGATAAATCCGAAGTATCAGCCGAATGTTAGGCTGTTTCCTGACTACGGCTCACTATCTCTGTGCTCACTATGATTGACTAAGGCGATGGGCGTTGTTGGTAAAAATTGTAGTGATAAAACAAGATGGCGGCGTTAGTACGTATTTGGCCAGTGAATAAAAAAGTGGTGCTAAAGTGTGTTAAAAAAACTTTTGGTGCACCTATTGGTGGGTTATCAATTATCATATAGTTGGATAGATAGGTCTCTATAGGGTGCATTATAATTTTACCAGGATTTCTTTCACGCCTACACAACATGCACTTACGTTTTCATGGCAAAGTTCTTACGCTATTTATTTAGTAACTACGCTTCAAATTCAATCAGCGAGCAAGCGATTTTGCGCTGACTGGAGAGGGTAGGGACCTCCGCAGGAGTATTAATGTTCTGTGGTAGGGACGGGATGGAGTGCCCGGGCTTCGCGGTCGTGCGGCAGACACTATCAATGAACTTTTTACAAAAAAAAAAACAACAGGCTTCCAAAAAAAAACGGCAAAGTGAAAAATGACTTTCAATTTCGGAAGTCTGTTGTTTTTTTTTAAAGATTATTATTTTTCACTTTTTAGTGAGTAAGCTTGTAATCTAAGTTACAATAGCCAACTGCTTTACAAAATATACCTGCTTTACAATATTTATCTTTTTACAAAATATAGCTTTTCCCGACGCAGGGGCGTTAATTGTTGAGGAGTTCTCCTGGTAAGAATCAAGAGACCTTGGTGCTGTGAGTGGAGCCAGTGGTGAAGTCACCATCATCTCCACTTCAGCATTGTGACGAGCTTAGATTACTTTGCAACCATGTTAAAGTAGCAAATGCACGAGTTACTATAAAAATACCCAAATCGCTATAGGTGTGCCTATTTGGGACCACCTCGAGAGCATATGCATTGCATTCAAACAAAACATAATTTTCAAAATCGGTTCACAATTGACGGATAAATCGTTGAACAGACATCCAAAAATAAAAATAAAACGAGTGTGCTTTAGACCACACGACTGAAGTAAAACTTACAAATAACTCTCTTTCTTTCTATCTTCACTAACTTATATCTCCCTCTCAACTTCCGTTCGCTCGCTTCCGTAACGCTCTCGTCACGCATTCACCAGCTTACTCCCCAAGTCAAGCGTGCATAAAGAAGTTTGACTTCAAAAAATATGTACAGACGAACATACATAACCTCCTCCTTTTTGGAAGTCTCCATATTTGATCCATAACATATTCGATAGACCCCACCGAGTGGTGCCATAACAATACAGGATGTATTTTTAGGTACCTTACCTTTGGTTTGATTACCAGCTGAGGTCGCTTGCCTCAGCTGGTAATCAAACCGACACAAATGTTTCAAAAATGTTCTTGAAACTGTATAAAATTTAGTAACTTCACTTGGTTTGGGGTTTTTGGTACACGGGGTTTTTGGTGTGAGGGACATCGACGCACAAACTGCAGTTTGAGCGTCGATGTACTTTAAACTGTGAAACCTATTCAGGATATATTTCCCATAAATAGGGTAGGGTACGGGTACCTAACCTACATGTCACCGCGGCGGCGCTTGTTTGAAGAAACGGCGGTCTGTTTTTACAACTAGACTAGTGAACGTAATAATATTTACTAATATAAAAACTTGTCAAGAACGAGTCGGGCGCACACAATTAAAGTTCCGAACCAAACTACACTGAACAGTCTGTAGACCGGTCGCTGGCCTGCCATAATTACGGTACCTACTACGCGGATTTAAACCTACGCTTGCTTCTTAACTATACACATTTAAATGACAGTGGCAAGAAAAAAAAGTATCTGCACTATAAGATTCAGTTAACTAGCAATTTGTATTTCATAAAGATTAATACTATATATATATTAATATATAGGTAATAGACCTTCGTAAGGAAGCATCTATTTTCAGTATTTTATCAAAATCAAAAGTTTAGTTATAGAAACCAAGGAGATTTAACAATGGCGGATTTGTTGCAAATTTGGAGCTATAAACATAAAAAATATTTTTAGAATCCTTAACGAAAGCTCTAACGATATCAAAAACGAAATTGTAATAATTTTTTTTTCCCTAAAATTGATCCCAAAAAAAAAATATTTGGTCTTTGACTGGCGACCTGTAAGCACGTCACCGAAACCTAAACCTTATGCAAATTCAAATTCCTGCTTTGCATAATTCTGGAGATATCCCTCTGTGACAGACGGACAAAAAAGTTATGTTTTGAAGGTTCCGTTTTTATTAAGTATTAAAAATTAGGTATTTACTAAATACCAATAATATAGCAAGAGGGGTCATAATAAACATCGGTCAAAAATCACCATACGAGAAAATATCGAGTTGGGCTAAACGTGGCCAACATAAATTACTATAATCCAAAGAAACTTACCATATATTAAAATAAGAATATAATTCTTTTCACAGTAAAAAAAATATTTTATCATGCTTATTTTAAAGATTTATATAAGAGTTACTGTACAGTCGTTGGAGAAAACAATAAAATTATGTTTAGTTATTAACATTTGCTACCAATAAAATATACTCCATTTCACCTACACGTTGCGCCATATACTTATAGCTTACACAGAAGTAGTGTTTGTGGATGTGGTAAGAAAAATAAGTTTTAAATGGCATTATTATAATTATTGAAATTTAAAAACAATAATATTGTACATACAAAACTTAAATCATAAGGCGTAACACTTAGCAATCAATTAATTAAACCTACATGATGAATACATAAGTAATACCACGAAGTAAATATACAGTTAACTTCGTGCTCTTCAACAATTTATTTTTAACAAAAATAATATATGACATAATAAAAACTGCTACAGATATACTATCATCGTGGCAAAGTAGTTTAATTAAGAGGCATATTAATATGCTCGCCTTTCGCATGGGCACCAATGTTTTTAGATTGAAACGGAACCATGCTTTGAAATTTTAGTCATCGATAATGATAACTGGGGGTCTACTCCGAAGCGATAATCCAAAGTATCGGCCGTTGTATAACTTCCAAAGTTTCCATTTTTTGACTTTGAGTCCTTACTCGACTTCAAGTCACATTTTTTACTTTGGCTTATCTCTTTGACTGTTTGGTTTTTTCTTTCTTTCGCCGTACTCAGCCATAGTTAGCCGTAGTCAAGAAATGGCTGAACATTCGGCCGATACTTCAGATTTATGTTCGGAGTAGGCCCTTGACGCGGAAGTTCGCGCCGAAACAAAAACTTCGTTAGGTTCAAAATAAAATGTTACAACCTTGGTTGCGAGTAAAATCGTACTATTGTAGTTTTGAGAATCGAGTAACTTTTCAGCCAACTACCAAATCTCATATAGATATATTCTCTATTAGATATAATATGAATGAAAATTAAATGCTGTTCGTTGGTAAGCGCATCACTTGAGAACGGCTAAATCGATTTGACGATTTTTTGTTTTAAAATGTTCGTAATAATAGCCCGAATAAGGTTTTAAGAGAAAGAAAATTGGAAAGCTCCCGGAAAAATGTAAAAACCTGAAAGTTATTTTTCTATAGGATTTTTGTATGAACTATTGTTTGGACAGGACAAAGTCAGCTAGTTATATAATGAAATACAATTTACAACTTTCTGTGCGTCGCTCCACCACCTATGGCGGTTGGAGCACCTAACCGTTCATAACGCGTAATGGCTTTTCAGAATCTACTGATTGAATGCGTAGTGGGCTAATACCATCCTAAGTCTCGATGTAAATTTCTTTTGTAATCTTCTTAAGTTAGTCAAAACCACGTTGTAGCTGTTGTTACAATTACAACAAATATTTCGATGCATGAGCTTTTGTTTTGCTTAAAATAGGAATACAATATCATGTCAATTATAGTCATAATAAAAACCAGGTAAAAGTAACTTGACTTAAGACAATGATTGGTCATAATTATTATTGTTGGCCAGTTTGGCAAAATCTTTGCCAAAGCAGTTCTCTGCAAAATTATAGGTACCCGATGAACTCAAGAAGCACGAGCACCTAAACTTGGACTTTTGATCGTATTTAGTAACATGACGGTTGGTAGGGTACCAGTAGAGGTCAAAAAATAATGAGCGAAATTAAATTAACTACTTGTAAAATGAACTAACTGTAATGTATTTACATGCATAGTTTTAATTGAATTTAATAACTTAAACTTATTTTGTTTTCTCAAATTCGTTCACAAACCCAACACTATAGTTTTAGTATCGTCACCTAATATATAATTATATTTTACTGAAAACTGTCAAGTTACTGAAAACGATCAAGTATAATTAAATATTATTAATGTCTATGCGGCTTGCTCAACTACCAATAAAGAAGTATTGTTGGAAACATTAGAAACATTGAGATTTGCATCTTCTCCGGTAGTAGAGACTAAGAATGCCGAACCAACGAGATAAGTGCCGGGGGCAGCACAAACGCCACGCACTTGTACCCGCTTGGACTCAAACTTGTCTAAATCCACACTAACGCCCAGCTCTTTAGCTTCCACATCGCATCCGTAACTGAGTGCACCGGCCCAACCAAGCTCTCCGGACAACTCTCTGAAACAACAGATAAATTTTATTGCAAGTAATTGTTTATTGTGTCAGTACTTAATGCCACTGAAGAGACAAGGAGCTTCTTTAAAAAATAACTGTCTGCAATAGTGCTTTCAGCTATTACGTATCTACCTCACTCACTTTTTTCAGTCAGTCTGTATCGTTTCTAGAGCTCTAGTTACGACACCATTCAATATTAAAACAAGCATAAAATGTCAATTACCTGTTTTTCTGCTTTGACATGTCTATAAAAACTTTAACAGGAACTCCATAACAGTTGACAATATTTAAAGTAATTGGAATCAAGCATAGCTTCATTTCATTAAAATTATGGTTAATGTGATTGGAATGTTCCAATCTGAATATCACAACATTGGCTTTTTTACTTTTATTGTTGGAGTCACGTAAATCTAATTTGTTTTCCAATTCGTCAAGTTGTATGGGAGCCACCACTCCAGGCACATATTCCCTTTCTCGGGACATAGCTTTTGTAAAACAATCCAGCCATAAACAATGTTGACCGACTGCAGCCTTTCCTTTGGTTTTTTCATGCACTTTCCAACGAAGGACAAACATGGACTGTATAAGTCCTGTTCTTATACCAGATATTTCCTGAGCCATGGCTGCGTCGGGGGCATCGATGAAAGAATGTTGACCGTCCACCACGAATTTAGAATAGGGAGGCACGTTAATATCGGCCACAGCGTCGGGGTGGTTCTCGTTGATTTTGACGCGCGTATATTGAACTTGTCCTTCTGGTAGCTCTGCAAGTATTCGTCGCGCTCGGAGCACGAAGTGTAGCTTCTCGCGCGCGCCGAGCGAATCGGCCGCACCGCGCGCAGCCACCAGTCCCGTCAGGCTCCACTGGCGACTCAACAGAGATGCCTCCAACACCTCCACGTTCAGCTCCTCGCCTTTTTCAGCGAAAATATTTTTAACTTCAACCGCCAAACTCATATTTTCGACGACTTCCCCATCGACACGCCGAAGACTTCGACGAGGGGTTACAGCCAACTCGACAGCCTCCTGGAAACAACATTTCTAAATGTGATGAAATCGAAATATTAGGTGTTTCATTGATACTTTGACTTCGTTAAAACTATTTGAAATTAACGGTATTTTGAAATGCTAGTGGTTTGGTTTATAATCGTTTTCAGTTCCAACTCCGTAGTTGAAAGTTTGTAACGGATTCGCGACACGGTCGTCGTCCGCAGGGTACCGAATAGACTGCCAGGGTTGCGACTTTGTCCGAAAGGGATATCGTGGCCCTGGCACATAGGCAACGGAAGGAACACCGGTGGGTTTTAGTCAGTAAAAGTCTGACACACCCTCCCGCTCTATACCACAAATATATCACAATAACTTCTCCCGCTCCGCCCAGAGCGGGAGAAGTTATTTGATAATTTCCCACCAAAAAAAAAAAGGGTACCGAATAGAACGTTTGGAGGGTAGTCATACTCACGGCGACTCTGAAGCGGAAGACGTGCCTCAGCAGGCGGTAGGGGCGCGCGTGCAGGCCGGTGCTGTAGTAGGCCAGCAGCAGCAGCTGGGCGCGCGGGCGCAGCAGCAGGCGCGCGCGCACGGCCGCGCCGCGCGCCAGCCCCGCGCCCACGCCGCGCACGTGCCGCGCCGCCGCTGCGCGCCAGCCCGCCGCGCGCGCCGCGCGGTCGTCTGTCACATGCGTTTCTTACATTATCTCTCGTGTCGAAGATCTTTTGATATTGATTCTTTGATACTATAATGCTGACTTTCTACGGCGCGTGATATCATGCGTCGACTTGGAGCGGACTCGCACGAAGCGCGTGATCGCTCTTACGAATCGATTTGACGGGGCGAAACTTAAGATACCATGCGCGGTATGAAGTAGGCTTAATAATTATAAATTCTACACCATAAAATTATGTAAAATTGATTTTACTGAACACAACTTTTTTACATGTTTAAGATGCAACATAATAATATTATTACCTGAGTAAGCGGGCGGTTTACGATACTTCTCGTTATATAAAACTTTAAAATCATCCTCTTCGTCTCCTGTGATGAGATTGACGCAATCGGGATGGGAGACAGCAACAAAGAGATTATTCATATCGACAGGTCCTACGTTTGTGAACTCGACGTCGACGGCTCTCATTTCCCCGCTTATGACATCCGGACTGGTTTCCGAAAAGGTCATCTGTAATTATAAAATTAATAAGTACAAGTTTATGACGGAGCATTGAAAACATTCAATAATAACGAGCTCTAGTCTCTGTGTTGATGTTATCTTTCGAGCTCATTGATCAAAACGAATTTCCTATGAAAACGACTTACTTGTAAACAAGGAGCTTCTGGAATTACAGTAATTTGTAGTCGTTTATCGGGGTTTCTGTCACTTGGGGTTAGGTTCACTTTTCCTGATATTACCACATTGTTTACGTTTTCGGTACCACCTTCGCCGGCATTGATAAGCCTATAAAAATCAAATCTGTATTTTGGGAAAGGGGGAATGTGCATTCTGTCTTCAAAATTATCATTAAGAGCTACGCATATAGCATGTATACGGAAGCTTTAGGAATCGCCAGCAGGCGGATTTGTTAACCCAGAAGTAGGTTATCCTACTATCTAATGCTAACAAGAGGCAGACAGTCGAGTTGCTGTTGAAACCCACTTGCTTTGCTGCACTGTCATCTCATCATCAACAAGGATTTCACTTCTATTTGCGAATGGAGTGAAGCACATGGTTGCTGGTTAACCCGTCGATGACCCAGCGGGGTTATCGCGTAACACACTATCAGTAGCAATTGGTTTTATTTTGACAGTTCAACAACATTCATTCCGTCATTTACGTTGTTGAGCAGAAAAATTTTTCGAACATAAGAATCAATGGATTAGCAATATAATTCAAAATCATTCAGATTGTGATTCAAACTCTGTTGCGCAATTAGGGTGCAGGTTATTGTTGTTGGCAGCTCTAAGTTGACCGCTAATATAAACTGGTCGCAGCTTCCTCAGGTATACAATTCAACGGTAGAGATTAACTACGATAATATGGTCCGCCCCTCCAAAATTCAAAAAGTTTGAAACTATTTTTACGCATGTGTGCGTAATGAGACGGCCGTCAATCGTGGCGTCATTAATCGCTCATTATTTAAGTATGGCGCTGCACTGACGAAAATCTCTATGAAAACGACACGTGCGTTGTCTTGCGCGATCGGCTAGTTATGATTAGTTGACCGACAAATCTGGTAATAAGTGCGAAATTACGAGTACTTACAACTACATACAAACTCTTTCGTAAGGATGTGACTACACACATTGAAACAGTAATTTGGAGTGGCGAGCCATGTTATCGTAGTTTATCTCTACTGCTATTCCCATAAGTTACTGGGTTGTGGAGGTCAGATAGGCAGTCGCTCCATGTGAACAAACAGACTCAAATTTTAAACGCTCTATCTATTCAAATTGTGAAACAACTACCTTATCCCATGGCTGTAACTATTGTTTTTTTTTTGTAATAAATCTGTTGAAAATTTTCTTACTCACTATAATGAAGTTCATGAATTATAGTTTCTGTGCTCAGTTAACTCATCAAATTCTTCCCCTAAACCAAATGCAACTGTCAATTTACAAAGTTCAAAGGTGTTCAGCCGCATACGGTTAGACTGGAAGCCAACCCCAACATAGTTGGGAAAAGGCTAGGCAGATAGATAGATACATGTTTTTTCATACGTTTTGTATGGATTCGTCGCACACGTGTGGCCAGTAGCCACCCACTACAACAGTACTCAACGCCAGCAGCAAGAGGCGACAGCCACCGGTGGCTGTGGTCGGTGGCTCGTTTGCGCTGTGCCATAAAATTACAAGTAACAATGAGCGGGCTTGTCGCAAAAAGCGAACTGTTACAAACTACCTTTGGATGGACTTGATCGAGAAGGAGAAGCATGTCAAATTTGAAAATCCTTTTTCTCAAATCAAGCTTTTTTAGAGATTCAACTTTAAATGTCTGATAAAAAAAAATGTGCCAGTTTTTGAATATTTTTTTAATACTTATTATCTACTATTCTAGATACCGAATCTAGTCTTAACTCAATACCCCACTACTGGACCCTTTTTACTTGGTGCCGACATTTGTCTGTAAATACACCACGGCCTACCCGCATATCGTTTCTCCTTCTCTATCAATTCCATCCAAAGGTTGTTTGTAACAGATCGCTTTTTGCGATAAGCCCGCTCATTTTAACACCCTATGTAACTCGTAAGTTCTTACTTGTAATTTTATGGCTCGGCGCAAACGAGCCACCGACCACAGCCACCGGTGGCTGTCACCTCTTGCTGCTGGCGTTGAGTACTGCTGTAGTAAGTGGCCGCTACTGGCCATACGTGTGCGACGAATCCATACAAAACGTATGAAAAAACATCTATCTATCTGCCTAGCCTTTTCCCAACTATGTTGGGGTCGGCTTCCAGTCTAACCAGATGCAGCTGAATACCAGTATTTCACATGGAGCGACTGCCTATCTGACCTCCACAACCCAGTAACTGGGTAATACCTTTGATAAGACTGGTTGTCAGACTTTTGGGCTTCTGACGACCCCTAACGACTGTCAAAGACCCACAAATGACAGCCGGGACGAACGGCTTAACGTGCTTTCCGAGACACGGAAGAGTCTCGGTATGTAAATATGGTCGCCCATCTACGGACCAACCCCGGTAAGCGTAGCTTAACCTGATGGATCGACCCGTGGGGCTGTTATTACTTAACTATGAGGTACGTATGTACGAAAAAACATATTGAATATAATAAACATACAACTGATCCACTTACTTGTACGCCAATCCATGAATATTAAGTCGACCAACCCTAAGGGGTGTCAAAGTGAAAATTAATACTTTTTTGCAATCGCCTTCCAGAAGAACGGATTTAATTTTCTGACTAAATATAATGTTGCTCTCCAACGCTTGTCCCGCAGACACCGCCTGCTCATTGCTCAGTACTTCATCAGCTCCCAGCGTATCATCGTCAGTGGCCAGTACGAATCGCCACAATAGTTCCACATCTTTCAAAAGTAATGAAATCTTCAAAGGATTCCATAAAGTCACCGAGATTTGAATTGGTTCTAAAATTTAATAAACAACATAAAATTTTAGTGATTGAGTATTCAAATGAACATCAAGAAGTTTTTTTAAATATTTGTATTCAATTTAAAACTAAATACCTATAAAAAAAGCTCTTCGTTTAATAAAAATAAAAAAAACATTATTTCTTCCTGTATGCAAATACTAATATTTCCATGAGGCTAAGTCCTAAATTCTGCAAATACCTCCTTGCGGCACCAGTGGTTCGCAGTCGGTGGCGTCGGTGTACAGATCGACGGTGGGCTTGAATATCATGGGCACCGAGCCCTGCGCCACCTGCAGGAGCATCTCCTCCAGCGTGCGCCACACTCCGGCCGCGCCCCCCGCACCCCCCTCGCCCGCCAGCGACAGCGAGGACGCGGCGCGGCGACGCGGCGAGCCCAGTGGCGCCGGGCCCACGCACAGCACGCTCGTGTCGCGCTCGACTACCAGCGGCAGTGGCAGCACTTCCAGCTGCTCCCGAGGCTCCTCACTACTGTCCACCCATTGCTGTTGATATGGTCGCCGCATTATTATAATGTTATGGGTCCTTCTTGAAGTTGAGCGACAAATCTGTTACGCTACATTCTCTTAAGTTTAAGACCCTGTTAAATTACTTGGCAGACAATTTCATAGGAATTCTGTTTCTTTTTTATTTATATGGTGGGTAGTGGCTATTCGGATCGTACATTGGAAAACAGTATTTTTGCCCCAGCCCACTTATGACGCGTATTTATTGAGAAACAAAGTTGTTCAACATTGTTTTAGCAACAAGTTTGTGTGTAGCGGGAAACAATGTTGCTGGCAAGTGGCAACGTGGAATGTTGCAGTGTTGTTGACTGCATGCTTAAAGCGTGTAGAAATAAACTATGATAACATGGCTCGCCCCTCCAAATTACTGTTTCAATATGTGTAGTCACATCCTTACGAAAGATTTTGGATGTAGTTGTAAGTGCTCGTAATATCTCACTTATTACCAGATTTGTTGGTCAACTAATCATAACAATCATAACTAGCCGATCGCTCAAGACAACGCATTGTCAGTTTCATAGAGTACGTCAGTGCAGCGCCATACTAATAATAATGAGCAATTAATGACGCCACTAGTCGAGCAACAAATCCGTGATTTGTTTTTGTTTGACGGCCGTCTCATTACGCACACATGCGTACAAATACTTTCAAACGTTTTGAATTTTGGAGGGGCGAGCCATATTTTCGTAGTTCATATCTACGCACGATTGAACAAAACAGGGTGAACACGTACATCGAACACGGAACATTTGGTTCTTACGTGTGGACGTAAATTAGCAAAGCGAACACGAACACTATACGTACACAGTTTGACTTGTGTTCGTGCTCAACCGCCCCGCCCTCTTTAGTAGCCATGGATTCGCCGTTGGAAGTGGACGACAGTGGTGAAGTAGCCAAAAATGTTTTGCTATTCGTAGTGATTCACGAAATATTGTTTCCAACGGAGGATCCTAGCTGGTGGAGAAACTGTTTTGCAAAAAGGCGAAAACAAAAGACATTAATTTTAAACTTAAAGTCACAAGAAATTAGTTGACGAACAATTTTTGCATCAATTTTCTCCAAACACCGTCCATACAGAAAAACGAAATTGGATCGCCGCGAACATAGTGTTTTGATGTTCGTTAGTGGTACGCACATGCGAACAAAGTGTTCGTGTTCACCATGTTCTTGTTCGTTCGTGCGTACACGCCTTTATGGTAAACAAAAGAACATTTGTAACATCAAAAATATTGCGAAATATTTTCCCAATTAATACAGCCGGGCTTTAACTGCAAGCTGTTTTTCAAATTCAGTCGATGTAGTGATGATAGTGTGCGGCAATGAGAGTGACCTGGTGCGCCAGCATGTACTCGCGCAGGAAAGCGTCCTGCTGCTGCGGCGGCTGCGGGCCGGCAGGCGCGAGCGGCGCGCGCAGCCAGCGCAGAGCATCGCGCGGCAGACGCAGCGCGCCCGCCAGGCGACCCAGCGCGAACTGCACGTGGTCTGTTGCTAGCCGCCAGCCGCTGCTCTCGTACACCTGCCATGTTTATAACTTAATGGATCTGGTTTTCATGAAGAATAATAGCTTCAGGACAAATACAGATAAAGACTATCTTAAAGTTAGAAATCTACGATTAAGAGGAGGTTCCCTATTTTTATGTTAATTTGAATGAATATTCTGAAACAGTCACACATACTTAGCAAAATAAAACTTTAGTATATGATTTATTCGATCTTTTTCTTTCCATGTTGAAGACAGTTACGTAATTGTAATATTACTCTCAATATTTTTTTTTATTTTTTTTCTCTCAATGATTGTTTAGCTTTTATGTCTAAAATAAATATTCACAGCAAGAAAATATCGTTTATTATCCCGACGCAAGATATTTTTTCTCTAGATCGATTATTACTTTAGTTATAAACGAAATAAGAATTGAGACTTACGCTATTTAGTTTCGTGCTCAAACACGATGAAAGAGCGCACGCAATATTCAACTTTATTACTGATGTGTTAGCGTTTAGCACATAACAGAGTGACGGGGAGCGAGGGGCGGAGCGTGCGTTCGAAATTTGATTTAGACTGCCTGCTCTTAAGTTACAATACGTGGAAAACAATAACGAAGCCATGCAATAATTATTGAAACATTTATCGAATGCCATTCTATAATCTTAGGCCCCTAATATTATCTATCAACACCCGCAGCAGGGGGCAGACAAAATTAAAAGAAAAATACCTCAATAAAAACAAAAGACTGTGATGCGCCGCGGGTACATTTATTATTACAGGAACCATAAGAACCTTGAAAGGTGGACGGGCAAATTTATATGAAATCTGGTCCAATCAAACAACAGAGTTGAAATAAGTATTAATGAGATTTGATAAGCAGTACAATTTAGCAATCATTATTATTATAGTAATTTTGATATTGTCAAAATGAAAACGTGTCCACTTAACAACGCAACGAGATTTAAGATACTAAAGAGGCTATCAGAAGAAATCTCATTGAAAAACTGTAATCGCATTGTCTTAGTGAGCCATCAAATACAGCAAAATTACCTAATTGGTAAGTTTGACCCGTTACACTTTTACCGATACCAGGCTTTGATTACCAACAGTCAGATAGTTTGACACGTCTATGAATAGTCTGTGCGTCTATGAAAATCAATACACTAAATCACACTAATATAGTAAAGGCGTAAGTTTGTGAGTTTGTTTGTTACTTCTTCACGCTCAAACGGCTGGACCAATTTTGATAAAATTTTGTATGGAGGGAGCTGACACCCTGGATTAAGACATGGGCTTACATAGGCTACTTTTTATCCCGATATTCCTACGGGATCGAGACTTACGCGGGTGAAACCGCGGGGCGCAGCTAGTAATATAATAAAGCTAAAGAGTTTGTTTGTTTTTTTTTTGTTTGATCGCGCTAATCTCTTAGAACTACCAGTCCGATTTAAAAAAATAATGTTGAATTTGATAGCCCTATTCTTGAGGACGGTGATACACTATTTAACAACATCAAGCTACGACCCCTAAGAGTCGAAAAAAAAAGAAAAAACATCAGAAAGAACGTTAAGCGAAAACAAGTAATAGCGTGGGCGGGCGATGCGATGCGTCGCAGTGGGTCGGGGTCCGAAATTTCACGCGGACGAAATCGCGGGCAGAAGCTAGTTATTTATTACAAGTCAAAGAAGAAGCTAGTTATTTATTCAAAGTTCAGCATTGGCAAAAATAAAAAACTTTAATTCCCTACCCTTTAGGCGAATTTTCCAAAATACTTACTTAATGCTTCCTTTCCTTATTTATGGAACTCATGTGCAAGACTCTTTTTGAAATCCCGTAGGTACCTAGTCATCGTCATACATACTCGCACGCTTGTTGCATAAGTACACACTTCAAATGTTTATATGGCAATTTTAGAAGAGGGGCGTGCAGTTTTAAATTTGACGATATCTACACTTATGGTTGCTAGACATTTTTTTAATTATCGTAAGGTTTGAATTGATAATGGACAAAATGAAAAACAATGCTGTGGTTACAGTGTATTGTTTACTGTTGCTTTTACTTTGAAACTGACCTGCATGAAATTTTGTAATTGTTCGATCTTAATTCTTTTTAAAGACAAACAAGTCGAGAATTTTGTCTTTTTAGGGTTCCGTACCCAAAGGGTAAAACGGGAACCCTATTACTAAGGCTCCGCCGTCTGTCTGTCTGTCTGTCCGTCTGTCACCAGGCTGTATCTCATGAACCGTGATAGTTAGACAGTTGAAATTTTCACAGATGATGTATTTCTGTTGCCGCTATAACAACAAATACTAAAAAATAGAATTAAATAAATATTTAAGGGGGCTCCCATACAACAAACGTGATTTTTTTGCTCGTTTTTGCTCGACCTTGATAACGGCAAGGTAGACGCTTGAAATATTTATTCACAGAATATTTAGTTATATATTCACTTTAAAAATAAATAATTAAATTAAAATAAAACAAATATTTAAGGGGGGCTCCCATACAAAAAACATGATTTTTTTGCCGTTTTATAGATAATGGTACGGAACCCTTCGTGCGCGAGTCCGACTCGCACTTGGCCGGTTTTTTATTTTTCTATACTACTGTTTTTGGTAAGATTATTATTTACTTTGCTCTAATACACGTACAAATACAGAATAGAATCTCACCTGGTAAGCTTGTTTGTAACATCTGTACGCATGTTTCTTTTGGCCTGCTTTTGAGAATCTGTGGCCCGCCAGTACCATGTGGAATGCGTATTTCCTGCACATGCCTTTAGATGCGGGGCCAGATAAGAAACATAGCGCCGCTTGTTCCAGTAACATTGCACTACGCAAGTCGCTATCCTCTGACGTCATACGGATCAATTGTTTGGCTGCCTCACCATGCAAACCTGAGCCACTTAAGCAAAGCACGGACAGTAATGTGGCTCTGACAGCATACTGAACCATCCTGTAAAATAATGGTATCTTTACTTAATTTCTATATCGCGTTACATATTGTTAGACTTGCATTGTCAATATGGGAGCCTCTAGGTACTGTTATAAGAAAATTATAACAAGCTTTTTGATAGTTTTTGTGCACTTTGGATGTGCCTGTATCGTATTTAGCAAGATCAAACTCGATACTGTCGAACTGTTGAATGATAAATCATTACAAAAGTATTTGATATATGTGGATAAAATCCCTGTTCCGGTTAAATTCTTACGCAAGTTTTCACTGAAGGGTGGGTAACATATTCATTCAACACAAGGGGAAGTAACATATTAATCTGCATTTAAAAGGTTTGACCATTATATCTCACCAATTTCTACAACGATTATTGTTTGAATAACATAATTAAATTGTAAATATATGTTTGTACCACAGATCATAAAAACACAGGAGATATGGTAAGGAGGCGTGGCGCTTGCGAACGCATCTGGCCGCAAAGCGGCTTGATGCCAGTTTCAGTAATTACTGTAATTAGTCGAATGTCAACTTGCGACGTCTTCACTGCTCGTGATTTTTGACAAAATGCCGCGTTGTTCAGTGATTGTTTGCAAAAATAACAGCTGTATTGTGAATTACAAGAAAGATGGCATCTCATTTCACACGTAAGTATTAAAATATTATTGTTTTTCTTAATAAATTCATTAAAACATTATTTCGTGGTACTGATGAAAAACCGTGGTACTGAGAAACACGATGAAAAACCAAATCAATTGTTTTCATTAGGAACAAAAACCATTGCTTGCTTAGTACAAATCTACCAGTTAATCGGCTGGTCTAATAGCGCAATGGATACGTGTTTTACTGGTACTCAGTCACACGATAGTTTCGTGAAGCGGCCGCTGCCGGCTTTTGTTAGTTAGAGATGTGATGTGATGTTTGTGGTTGTCGATATTTTATACGATTCTGCTAAGTACGAATGATTTTAAGCATGATTCAATTAATTATTGAAAAACACAATTTGTTACTACAGTGTAAGAAGGGACGATAAGAAAATCAATATTAAATTATTATTAATATTGATAATACAAATAACAACGCTTATTGCAAGAAATACTGAAAATAGAAAGTACTGTTTATTGCTTAATATTGACTGAATAAACGGAGTGTACACTGTATTTCTTGATTACTCGAGTTATCGTTTATGCTTATTTAGAATCAATAGCCAATGGGAATATAGGTAACTAGGAACTTCAGATAACAGGCATTAAATAGTTGACCAAATAAGTGTAGGTGAAGTAAAATTTATTGTGGTACACACGACTACACATCAAGCTATAAATTTCCAGTATAAGCTGATCTCGCATTGTATAGGATTTCCGTACAATGAGAGGTCAGCGTAAACTGGAAAAGTATAGCTTCATGTGTAGCCGTGTGTAATCATACATGATTCCTTTATCATCATCATCATTCATATTTTGCTTTTATTATAAAATTTTAGCTATCCGAAGAATCCAAAAATAAAAGAAAAGTGGATAAATGCGACAGGCAGGGGTCCAAACTGGTTTCCAACGAAAAAAACGAAAAACGATATGCTCGTCTCACTTTGAGCCAAAGTGATTTCAACCTTTAAAGAAAGTTCGTCGGCTCTTCGAATGGTCGGTACCAACATTGAAGTTGCGTATGGTGTTGACGAATATGGAACCTTCCACATCCACTTTGTGTGTGAGTTTTATTTTTTTATAGAAATATAGAACGAAGTAATATTTTATAACTGTAGCTACTATGAGACATTATCTAAACGCGAACTTAATATTTTTTCTTAATTACAGACAATTGCTTCAAAACCTCAAATCGGAACGGAATTACAAAACCTCGCTTGTGAGCCAAACGATGATTCGGAAAATACTGTTCCGATATCTACAATAGACGGTGTCGATACTAACTTGAACGCTCGACAAAATAGCATTTTGGAGCATCAAGAAAATCCGCGACAAAACGATCTCATTGAAACACCTCGAAAGCGTAAATTACGCCAATTGATACAAATTAAAAGCCTTCAAAAGAATACCAGCCGGTATCAGAAAAAAATCACAAATTAAAAAGAAATTTTGAAAAATCTCAATGAAAAAAACTACATTAGCGCTGATCACGTTACGCAATTTGAAAACATTGGAGTAACCGACCTTATCCAGCGTTATGAGAGAAATGTTTCATCGGGGCAAAGCACTAACCAGAAATATTCTCCTAGTTTAAGAATTTTTGCAACTACTCTTCACTTTTACTCGCCAAAAGCGTACGCGTATGTAAAGAAAAAAATCCAAACAGCTCTGCCTCATGTTCGAACAATAAAAAAGTGGTACCAATCAATCGATGCTCAGCCTGGATTCACGCAAGAATCATTAAAAGCAATCAAACTTAAAACTGCTTGCACTAAACACAAATTGTTGTGTAATTTAGTTATAGACGAAATGGCAATCAGACAGCGTGTGGAGTGGGACGGAAAACAAATGCACGGGTCGGTTGATATATCGAATTCAGCAGAACAAGGGGATTATTTCGTTTAGTCGTATAATGCCTAATTCGCAAAATGGCACACAGTCGCAAAAAGGCCAATTCGCGAATGGACTAGTTCTCAAAAGGACTAATTCGCGAAATGGCTAATTCTCAAAAGGACTAAGTAGTAAAATACCTAATTCGTGAAAGGACTCATTAGTAAAAGAACTAATTCGTAAAATGTCTAATTCTCCAAATGGCCAACTTTTACCAACTCATGCCATGAGTTAAATGACATGAAAAATCTAACTTAATTTTCTAGGTTACTTATGTTAATACTTTATACGAAATGCAAACAAAAAACATTTATTATTAAAATAAAACAATCATAGCGAAAAACAACGCATCTTACAATCTGTCATACAACCAATTATATTACAACGATACAACCTATTTTATTTTGGTAACTGAATTTACCAACAATAGAGGGGATCTTGTTCTTGTTAATGGTTACTGTTCTAACCTAACCTAACCCAAATGATTTTACCCGAAAACAATCGGCTCGTACTAGGTTTAACCAAGAGTAAGTGGCTCCACCTAGTTCTAACCGGCTAAAACTAGGTGTAGCCACACTTCGAATTAGTTATTTTACGAATGAGTCTTTTCACGAATTAGGCATTTTACTACTTAGTCTTTTTGAGAATTAGCCATTTCGCGAATTAGTCCTTTTGAGAACTAGTCCATTCGCGAATTGGCCCTTTAGAGAATCGGGTGCCATTTTGCGAATTAGGCATTATACGACTAAACGGATTATTTACCTGAGGCCAAAGAAGTTCTTGTGTTTTTAGTTACCGCAATTAATGGGGCTTGGAAAATACCAGTTGGTTATTTTCTCGTTGACGGTGTCACGGGGGAACAGTGGTCCAATCTTGTCATACAATGTTTGGAATTACTAGAAGATACAGGTATTCAAGTAACCTCGATGACTTTCGACGGCTGTCCAGCCAACATCACCATGGCTAAGAAACTCGGATGTTCTTTTGAAGTTGAAAACTTAAAATCTTATTTTAAACACCTTGTTACTCGTCAACCTGTACATATTTTTCTCGATCCATGCCATATGCTGAAGTTGTTGAGAAATGCTTTCGAAACATATGGGTACTTTATGGATGCTTCAAATAGGGCCATACAATGGAGTCACTTGAAAAACCTGTATGACATTCAGGATAAAGAAAAACTGCACTTACCAAACAAAGTACGAAAAAATCACATCTATTTCAAGAACCAAAAAATGAAAGTTCGCTTGGCGTCGCAATTATTTAGCAACAGTGTAGCTGATGCCCTGAATTTTTGTTGTGAACTTCAAATGGCTTGTTTTTCATGATGTAGAAGGCACCGTCGAATATTTAAAAACTGTCAACAACTTGTTCGATGTGTTAAACTCAAGGCATATGGCCCAACTCCATTATAAGAAACCAATTTACCCAGGCAACAATGACATGGTATTTGAAGCTTTAGAAAAGGCGAAACGGTATCTAACGTCTATAAAGCTTCCAGATGGTACAAAGGCTATCAGTACACCAAGAAAAACCGGTTTTATTGGATTTTTAGTGTGCATAGAAAGCCTCAAGGCATTGTATATATAACTAGTTGAAAAGGACCAAAAACTTAAGTACGTTCCAGTTTACAAGATCAGCCAAGATAATTTGGAGCTTATGTTTGGACATATAAGGTGTCACGGTGGATGCAGCACCAACCCAACGGTGCGACAGTTTCAAGCGATACATAAAAAGCTCTTGGTAAAGTCGGAGCTTAGAGATGTAGATCAGGGAAACTGTAGAGCTCTTGAGGTTTCTTTTTTGACGTGCTCGTCTGCTGTTAAAAATATAAATCTGACAATCGAACCATGTAAGTTAGACGAAAGTAATGATGAAGACGAGATGACTTTGTTGTATGAACAAGCCGTATTTGATGAGGAAGTTAGTAGCCAGATAGTGTCATATATAGCAGGATTTATAGTTCATCGCTTGCTAAAATTATTGAAGTGTGTAACATGCTGTAGCGGTTTGATTGCAGATACAGTTGACGACAAGAACCTCAAGTTTATAAAATTGAAGGATAAAGGCGGCCTTATATTTCAATCCAATGACGTAATAATCATATGTAAACGGATGGAAGTAATAATAAAAACTTCTATTCTTTCATCTGATAACACAAACATTTCGTCAAAAAATATTAGACCGGAGCTCATGACAAAATCCTTATCGCATTTTATAGGTATGAATCTTTTTGAAAAAAATATTTTTCTCCAATACAATCAATCGCCTATGAATAACCATTTAATAATACTTATAAAAGCCGTAATGGAAAAATATATAAACGTAAGATTACATTATTTAACTAAGAACGCAACACCTAAACTGTCTAAGCGGCAAGTTTTAAATAAATATTTACATTTTACTGGTCAATAAAAAAAATTGTGTAATGTTTTGGTGAAACATTAGTGAACCGGGTTCAACTAAATCTACGGTTTCAATACGCTATGTATGACAGCCTAAATCAACGTAACCCATTGATATATTAAAAGTACATCAATGACGTAACCGGACTTTTTCATCGTTTGAATTTTTGATTTACTTAATAATATTTTGTTTTAGCTACATATTGTTTATTTCAATTATAATATTTTCTGGACATATCGTATTTAATTTATTTTATTTTCAGGACCCCAAAAAATCTTTATTGTAATAATAAATGGAAGAATCGATAACTTTCCAATTTAGTCAATCACTAGCGTATATGTAAAATAAATGGCTTTTGCACAGCACAACGATAACGTTTGATGTTTTCGTGTGAGTAAGTTGTACGGTGAATAGTAAATGCACGCTGCGTTTGATGGGGTAGGGTTTATAATTGATTGTGTAGTACTTTCTGATTTATTTCTTACGAGTGTGTGCGCGACTTCGTATAGATTGCTTTTACTGAACTGCATGTGTAGTAGTTGGTGAGTGGTGGGGACAAACTGGCGACACCAGGTTCCGATACATTTTAACTACCGGGCATATCTCTGTGTTTTTATGATCTGTGGTTTGTACGCACATTATTGGCAGATTTACCGTGTTATTATAACACCATCGATTTCTTATAGGTTTTCTTGTAATCAATAAGTATAGAAGTAATTTCAGTATTTTTTTGTTCAAAATTTTCGGCTCAGTAGTTTCGGAGATAGTGAGGGTCAAAATCATCTATTTTCTTAGGTAACTTTAAAACTAAAAAAAAAACATAGGCCGTCATGGGGACTGCCGACAGAAGTGAAAATTTAAAACTACGCATAGCTACAGTTATACTGTTAACATAACTGTTAACATTAGCATGTCGGTGACGCAAACCCATAAGTTTTGGCAAAGCATTGGGAACTATACTTGAGACCTCACAATAAGCCCTTTCATTTGATATGTCACACTACGCAAATGCTATGTGCGCTTTGTGTGATGTGCAAAACTTTTATTTTTAGTTTTCTTATATTTATCTCCCAAAAATGACCGTCATTTTCAAAGTTCATTTATTTACGAACCACGTCCGTGTTCTCAACTTAATCGGTCCATTAGATTTGGAGAAAATGACATGTTGCGCCGACCCCAAATCAATTGTGATAAGGGCAGGAGAATGATGATAGATTTGGAGAAAATTGGTTGTGACAAAAACACGAGTGATCCATTAGGGGTTCCTTTTTTTTCATTCGGTCACACGGAACCCTAAAAATAAACGGCTTAATGGATTTTACCATATTATGAGGTTTCGTTAGATTTGTCTTAATTGTGAAAGAATTAAACCATAGATTCACAAATATTCGACTAGTTAGATTATTTTTAAGAAATATTCAAGTACCTAATCAAGAAGGGTTAATAATGTAATTTTTGTCGTCGCCGCGCGCCGGCCGCCAGTTTGTCAAAATAAAGCACAAATCAAAGGACAAATACATAGCAATCTTTGAATATTTCACCCAGCAAAAATGCCCAGACATTTTTAACTGACTTTATAAAAAGGAGGAGGTTATGCATTCGGCAATGCTTTGTGCAGAAGACCGAAGAGTACAATCAGCCGCTGTGTATGGCATTTGTGGACTACGAAAAAGCCTTCGACTCCATCGAAATTTGGGCAGTTCTGGCCTCTCTGCAACGATGTCGAATTGACTGGCGCTACATCGAAGTGTTGAGGTGTTTGTATGACGCTGCAACGATGACTGTCCAGGTCCAGGATAAGGAAACCAGCCCCATCCAACTACTCAGGGGGGTGAGACAGGGGGATGTGATATCCCCGAAACTGTTCACCAATGCGTTGGAGGACGTCTTTAAGACGCTGGACTGGACTGGACAGGGTATCAACATAAACGGCGAGTACATCTCACACCTTCGTTTTGCCGATGACATCGTCATAATGGCAGAGACGCTGGAACAGTTAGACCAGATGCTGCACAGCCTAAATGGAGCCTCTCGGCGGGTTGGCCTCGGCATGAATTTGCATTGTCATTTGGACAAGACGAAAGTCATGTACAATTGGCACGTCTTGCCGAGTCCAACCCACATCGAAGGGTCGCTTCTCGAAGTTGTGAAGGAGTATGTCTACCTAGGGCAAGTTTTCCAGCTTGGTAGGCACAACTTTGAGAAGCAAGCCAACAGAAGGATCCAGTTGGGTTGGGCAGCGTTTGGAAAACTTCGTCAAGTCTTCTCGTCGTCAATCCCGCAGTGTTTGAAGACTAGGGTCTTCAACCAATGCGTCCTGCCCGTTATGACATACGGTGCCGAAACGTGGACACTAACAGTCGGGCTGGTCCACAAATTTAAGGTCACTCAGCGTGCTATGGAGCGGGCTATGCTCGGAGTTTCTTTGAAGGATAAGATCAGGAATGAAGTTATCCGGAAGAGAACCGGAGTTACCGACATAGCCTGCAGACTAAGCAAGCTGAAGTGGCAGTGGGCTGGTCATGTTTGTCGAAGGACCGATGGCCGGTGGAGCAGACGAGTTCTTGAGTGGAGACCGCGTATCGGCAAGCGTAGTGTGGGGCGCCCCCCAGCTAGATGGACCGACGACCTTAAAAAGGTGGCTGGGACAGACTGGATGCGGAAAGCGGAGGACAGGGTGTTGTGAGAGGCCTATGTCCAGCAGTGGACTGCTATAGGCTGAGTTGATGCATTCGGCAAGTTTTTTTTTTCATTACCGATTTTCCGTGGTTACTGGGCCGGTTTACGATACTTCTTTTTACTTGGTAGAGGAAGCTCGCGTTGTGGAGTTTTTTTTTATGCGAATGTATTTTTGGTTTACTTCAATGAACTAGCAAATAAATACAAGCCTAGCACGCTGTAGAGTATCAATGATAATAAAGGTCTATTGCATGTTAAAAAACACGGAGAACTAAAAATGGTGGAGATATCAAAAAAGTAATTTTGACACTATTTAATTATTTTACGAACAAAATAAGTTTTGTGTTTTGTTTGTTTCCTCGTAAGTATGTTGAAAAAAGTCGTGCAGTTCGAGCCGGGAGGCTCTGTAGGCGTAATGGGACCGAAAACTTTCCACAGTTGCATCGAAACGTACTATTAATGCGATTTAAAATTCTAATTCCAAGTTAAATTAATCAAATAATCAAATCTAAGCATTCAATGACACTCTAAATGTGCATCCACAGGTACGTTTTCTGATCCAAATGGATCAGAAAACGTACCTGTGGATGCACATTTCATTTCATCACGTATTCATCAGATAGTTTTGGAACAGACCTACAGAATGACTATCCCATTCATGGATTTAAAAAAATGCAGATGGTTACTAACCTACAGGTATTCAGATAGGTCACAATGCTCTCTTCCATGTAGCCGTGAGTTTTCCGATTAGAGTCTCCAGCCATAAACGCACTTATTGCCGCCATTTCAAGCGCGCCGGAGTAACAAAGCCAAGCACTGTCGGCGTAAAATTCTCTCTTGGCGGTATGATATGCATCGAACGCACGCTGCCATTGCCGACACATAAACCAGAGGTCGCCTAATCGACGTAATTGTAACTCAGGACAGTCCGTTGTATATCTGAAATAATTTGAATAGTTTAAAAATGTAGTTGTGTTTAAAGTGCAGCTTCAGGTTTTCTTTTGATGAACACATACATGACAGTGCTGTTTCCTGTAGTATTGCCGGCCTTTCCGGTGCCAAACCACCGTTTTGTGGCTGATAGTAACGATCTACTCACGCCCTTTCTGTTTGCAACCTGTAATTTTTTATTTCAATATTATGATAAGTTTGAAGCGTAAAATGTTCCATGTAGAATCTATGCAAAAAAATTTAAAACAAAAACCTTGCTGCACCCACCTAAATTACTACAGAATAGATATTGTTTAAGTATAATAATTCTTACAATAAAATGAAATATTGTCAAGAGTTGTAATAAATGCAAAAAGCGTTGATTTTATAAAAATGTACAACTCACAACTTCAGATAACTGTGATATTTGTTTCTCCATGTAAGGTAACAATGCCTTAGAGGCATACTCCTGCAAAAAATTCTTGATGCCTTCAATATCACTTGCATTCAGAGCTGTGCCATGAACTTCTGTAGAACAATCTAGGCCTTTATTAGCTACGTTCATGCTTTCGGAACTTCCCGAGAATGAATGAGTCTGAAAATAATTTATTTTATTTATTTAACAACATTCATCTTTTAAAATAATGTGTTTGTAATTGTATTACCTGCAAACTATTTGCATTATCATAAACATCTGTTTCAGTGGCTGTTAGTGGATGAGCAGTTTCTGGATTGATTGAAGAAATAACTGTGTTCTCATCTGTAATTAAATTAAAAGAATAATTATGATGATTATTTCCCCTCCTTTTTTATATATTTACTTGTACATATTATTATTTTCATTTTAAGTCTGTTTAGTTTTTAAATTATGTAAATACTTTCAAAATGGTTAATAAAAACTTTTATATCCAAGAATAATGCAATTGTAATTATGTCCCAAGACTTCAAGCATTTATTTCAAATAAACCATTTACAGGCACTTTTGAATTGTCAAGGAGTCGTTCTGTCAGAAAGTTCAAGCTAGTTGCCCATTCCAAGTGGAGAAGAATGGGCAAGAAACGCCATGAACACTATATCAATTCAAACTATTTATGTTACAAAATCTGGGTTACATCATTCATGTTGAAATTATACATAACGTGAGAACAATGTAGAAAGAAGTGCATGTTAAAAGGGTCCACAGTAAAAACTAAGCAAAAAACTTTTTAAAATAAAATAAGCTGTGTCAGACATGGCACATGAATTAGCACCATTTAACACAACCATTTTGAAGTGAACCATCTGTGAAACAGAGTATGACATTCTCAACAATGTGCCCTAGGCACATTCAAGTCAATAAGACATACCTAATGGTAGGTTAAGGGAGTGACCACACTTTTTGACACAGAACCAGGTTGAGCTGGTTAGAAAGAGCTTTATGTGGATAGTACTCACACATGTGCTATTTATGATGATTTAGTTAATTAGAATGCAATGCATGGATAATAACCTGACATATTATTTGCTGCAGCCGGTGGGAATACTGGTTGCGGTTCAGCTGGTGTGGTAGGTAGGTTAGTGAGTGAAGATGACATTTCATTCTGGAAAATATAAAAAAATTGTTACTCTCTCCAAATACAAAGGATAATTATGTGGTTAAAAACAATTACATTTGCTTGTGATGATCTTTTAACAAACTGAGCCCACAAATCTGTTGATACATTTTGATCTAAGGTACTTTTTGAGTTTATTGATAGCATAAAGCAGTTGTTAGCTCCAAAGGTCTGTTTTAGTGTTTCAAACGTAGCATCTGCCCTGTAACAAATTGTACATATTAATATTACTTTTAATAAATTTCAAAAGTTGTTTATACTAGTAACAGTAGACTTACTTTTCTTTAGGGACTGCAGAAACATCATGAAGAAGAAGATAAGACTTCAACACACTACTGTTGAACCACTTAGGTAATTTAGGTGGAGCAACATTTTGTAACAGAGCATACTGCTGATTTAAATTGTTGAAACTATCTATCACATTCTCATCCAATGTTGTACCTACTATAATACAAGATATAAAATGTTTGGTAAATTCATGATCTGAGGGAAACTGGACTTCTAAGTAAGTCTCCCTCCAGGCATCAAACCAATATGTTGATTGAGGAACATCAAATTTTCGACCGTCTGCAAACAATAATTAGGAGTTATACCATACGTACATTATATTGAAAAAGAATTTTGATTAAAAAAAATGGCACAATACCTACCTATTTCAAGAGATACAGTTTTGTCATGATAATTGTGTAATACAGCATTATTTAACTGTCTTCTTGCTTCTGTAGGTTGTAATGGCTTCCAATTAACATCTCTTACAATTAACTTCCAATTCTTGATAGAACATGTGTTTCCACTTGAGTCTCGAAATTGACCTGAAATAAAAAATAAAAAATTAATGAACATTGGTTAAACTATAAAAGCACACATATATTTTTGTTTTGCATTTCTAATAGCTTCTTGCCCCGGCTCCATCTACTCAATAGTCATGTTTGAAATGCTGAAGACCTTACTTTAATACCAGAGTTAGTCCTATTGACTTCCTTTTTAAAATTTTATAATAAAATTCCTCCCCACATACTTCAACTGAATGAGACGAAATTCAAATCTTGTATAAAACGCACACTATGCAAGCAGGCATATTATAGGCTGGGGGGTTACATCGCTGATAGAAATGCTTGGCTCAATGCTGGTCCTGCTCAACAACCTCAACTAATTGATTAAGGATAATAATTTTCCAGGCGACTAATAACTTAAAGAGCGACTAACTATTTGCTACTAAAATAATAACTTGGCGACTAATAACTTAAAGGGCGACTAACTATTTGCTACTAAAATAATAACTTGGCAGCGATTATTAGTCATCTACTGTTATTGAATCATTTGGGTTAGGTTAGGTTAGAACAGTAACCATTAACAAGATCCCCTCTATTGTTGGTAAATTCAGTTACCAAAACAAAAATTTGATGCCAGTTTAAATTAAAATAAAGCTAAAAACTGATTATTGAGCTGCTACTTTCTACTTAAAATAATACTTCGCTGTAGCTGCCAACCTATTATTTTTGCTGCCAACCTATTATTTTTGCTACCGGCTTTAATTATTTTTTAATCCCAAATTCAGATTAATTTGTCGCCGTGTTAAATACATGCCATTGATTAACATTTGAAAATACTGTTGGAGCTGCTGAAGATTGTAAGACTATCTTTTCATTGTATAAACTCAATCTCCTTTGTATTATATAATTGCATAGCACAGGTGTGAGTACTATGTACAATAGAGCTACCATTTACCAGGTAATATGTCTTTCATTGACTAGAATATGCCCTGGCGGCTGAGAGTATGTCATGCTCACTCAGATGTCTCGCGGATGGTTGCGTGTGTGTTGGATCATTTAGCTCCCTTCAAAATGGTTGAGCTGAATGGTGCGGTGTGGTGGTGGTGGTGGCGTCATGTTCGTGAACGGGCGCTGTCAGTTGGGACCGGTTATCTCTTAGCTGCCACGGCTTATTTTTAATTATTTTAGTTTTCAAGGTTTTTTTTTTTTATCATGGACGCTTCTGACATTTTGCAACATTCTCATGTATATTTTCAATAAGAATGATGTAACTAATACTTTGTATCAAATATTTTATTTTAAAAGAGTGTCCGTGGAGATTCTTGCCTGTTCTTCTCCATAGGAACCTACTATTTGGAATGGGCAACTGGCTTCATATTTGTAACTTACCGACGAATTGAAATAAATGCTTTGAGTTTGAGTTTGATTTTATATTTGTATACCTAATAGTCTTTGGGCCACCTGTAAGTTAGAATACAACTTCTCCTGTAAGTGAGCCTGTGTTTCATCACCAAAGATCAAAAAGGCATAATTTAATTTGGCTGAAAAGCTTCATCCTAAGGTATTGAAGCATTTCACAAAGTATGTTTTTAGGGACAGCTGTCAAATTTACAAAATGGGTTGGGCTTGAAATTTTAAAATATATGGCATGTAATAAAATAATAATTTAATACCAAAATAACTACAATATGTACAATGGCTGATTTTAATTTGAATAGGAATCAATTCTATTCTACCCACTATAAACAATTTCTGGTCAGAGGGTTATCCTAGGACCGGGGTCAATTCATCAAGATGACATCCACAGAGCATGTAACTTTATAATATCAAAGAAAAGATATAAAGCAAAACATTTTAATCAGCCTGTGAATGAAATGAACACTCAGCTTATGAACAATACCCCCAGTAGAATTACAATAGAACAAGAAACATTAAGGATACCTTCCCAGTCCATTGTTGTGAAGGGTAGTAACATTTCAGTAAAGGACAAATTATTCTTAGACACGACATTTTCTACTTTAGGACTGCACAGAACTGCGATTATGGGTGAAAATGAGTCCTGAATGAATTCCTGCGCTGTTTTTCCCAATCTAGCCATATTTACTATGGGGCCTTTCACACTTAAACTGTTTTATCACCAGAAGAACACTAAATAATTACAGAATCAATAATCTCTAAAAAATAAACAAATAGGTAAATCATTGAATTTATTTAGCAATTTCGTATCAATCACCAAAAATTAAAGTAATTTCGAATCTGTGACTACCTGATTCGGTCAAAATTGACACTGACAGGACAGTTGACAGTGACACAGAGATACATGTAGAATATTTTTTTGCCATGGAATTAGTAAGTACTATAAACTTTATCTGAAGGCCAATCAATTCCCGTAGAGACGAACTACGATAACATGGCTCGCTCTTTGAGTGTTTATCCTGCTCTCTATCTCTCTATCCTGCTCTAAGGGCTCGCCCTTAGAGCATTTAACCTAGGCTCGCCCCTCCAAATTACTGTTTCAATGTGTGCAGTCACATCCTTACGAACGAGTTTGTATGTAGTTGTAAGTATTCATCTTCAGTAGCCCTTGAGTGTTGGCTATATGCTCTTATTAAGTCAGTAGCAGGCCAGCTTAGCCGGCAGCACCAGTGGTCTGACTCCTAATATCTCACTTATTACTAGATTTGTTAGTCAACTAACTAATCATAACTAGCCGATCCCCGATCGCGCAAGAAACGCACGTGTCGTTTTCATAGAGTACGTCAGTGCAGCGCCATACTAATAAAAATGAGCGATTAATGACGCCACTAATCGAGCAACAAATCCGTGGATTTATTTTGGTCAGACGGCCGTCTCATTACGAACACATGCGTTGTTGTGAGCCTTGGTGCTGGTACCGCTTTTTAAATAATTTCAAATGATTTGAATTTTGGAGGGGCGGGCCATATTATTGTAGATCTCTAATTGAAAACGTTAAAAATCTGTCTAGTCACAATCTCTTTTCAGCGACAATTGTTAAACAACAAATTAAATTAGTTAGCGAAACTCCGCAGACGTGATGGGCATCGATATCACAACAGGATAAAACAAAAATAACTGATTTCCTCAACTCATACACTACTCAACAAAATCGAGAACAAGCAAACTAGGTATAAACTTGTTCAGCAATATACTTCAAAATCATTCCGATTCCGATTCAAACTGTGTTACACAATTAAGGTGCTGTACCCTAACTGCGTAACACAGTTTGAATCGGAATCAATTCTATTCTACCCACTATAAACAATTTCTGGTCAGAGGGTTATCCTAGGACCGGGGTCAATTCATCAAGATGACATCCACAGAGCATGTAACTTTATAATATCAAAGAAAAGATATAAAGCAAAACATTTTAATCAGCCTGTGAATGAAATGAACACTCAGCTTATGAACAATACCCCCAGTAGAATTACAATAGAACAAGAAACATTAAGGATACCTTCCCAGTCCATTGTTGTGAAGGGTAGTAACATTTCAGTAAAGGACAAATTATTCTTAGACACGACATTTTCTACTTTAGGACTGCACAGAACTGCGATTATGGGTGAAAATGAGTCCTGAATGAATTCCTGCGCTGTTTTTCCCAATCTAGCCATATTTACTATGGGGCCTTTCACACTTAAACTGTTTTATCACCAGAAGAACACTAAATAATTACAGAATCAATAATCTCTAAAAAATAAACAAATAAGTAAATCATTGAATTTATTTAGCAATTTCGTATCAATCACCAAAAATTAAAGTAATTTCGAATCTGTGACTACCTGATTCGGTCAAAATTGACACTGACAGGACAGTTGACAGTGACACAGAGATACATGTAGAATATTTTTTTGCCATGGAATTAGTAAGTACTATAAACTTTATCTGAAGGCCAATCAATTCCCGTAGAGACGAACTACGATAACATGGCTCGCTCTTTGAGTGTTTATCCTGCTCTCTATCTCTCTATCCTGCTCTAAGGGCTCGCCCTTAGAGCATTTAACCTAGGCTCGCCCCTCCAAATTACTGTTTCAATGTGTGCAGTCACATCCTTACGAACGAGTTTGTATGTAGTTGTAAGTATTCATCTTCAGTAGCCCTTGAGTGTTGGCTATATGCTCTTATTAAGTCAGTAGCAGGCCAGCTTAGCCGGCAGCACCAGTGGTCTGACTCCTAATATCTCACTTATTACTAGATTTGTTAGTCAACTAACTAATCATAACTAGCCGATCCCCGATCGCGCAAGAAACGCACGTGTCGTTTTCATAGAGTACGTCAGTGCAGCGCCATACTAATAAAAATGAGCGATTAATGACGCCACTAATCGAGCAACAAATCCGTGGATTTATTTTGGTCAGACGGCCGTCTCATTACGAACACATGCGTTGTTGTGAGCCTTGGTGCTGGTACCGCTTTTTAAATAATTTCAAATGATTTGAATTTTGGAGGGGCGGGCCATATTATTGTAGATCTCTAATTGAAAACGTTAAAAATCTGTCTAGTCACAATCTCTTTTCAGCGACAATTGTTAAACAACAAATTAAATTAGTTAGCGAAACTCCGCAGACGTGATGGGCATCGATATCACAACAGGATAAAACAAAAATAACTGATTTCCTCAACTCATACACTACTCAACAAAATCGAGAACAAGCAAACTAGGTATAAACTTGTTCAGCAATATACTTCAAAATCATTCCGATTCCGATTCAAACTGTGTTACACAATTAAGGTGCTGTACCCTAACTGCGTAACACAGTTTGAATCGGAATCGGAATGATTTTGAAGTATATTGCTAATCCATTGCTTCATATGTTAGAAAAGTTTGTCTGCTCATCAACATAAATTACGTAATGAATGTTGTAGAACTGTCAAATTGAAACCGATTCATACTGATAGTGCGTTACGCAAGGTTTGGTTGCCGACATGGACTCCGAACGTTGGGATGTATCCCACAGTAAGTATTATAACTACTAACCTACGCAGATAGCTATTCGCCTACACAGATAGCTACTCGCCTACACAGATAGCAACTCGCTCACAAGGGAGCTACTCGCCTACACAGATAGCTACTCGCCTACACAGATAGCAACTCGCTCACAAGGGAGCTACTCGCCTACACAGGTAGCTACTCACCTACCCTGGTAGCTACTCAGGCATAGCTACTCGCCTACGCAAGTAGCTACTCACCCACGCAGATAGCTAGTCGCCTACGTAGATAGCTACTCGCCTACACAGATAGCTACTCGCCTACGAATTTAGCTCCTCACCCACGCTGGTAGCTACTCGCCTATGCAGGTAGCTACTCGCCTACGCAGGTAGCTACCTACCTACACAGATAGCTACTCGCCTATACGGGTAGTTACTCGCCTACACAGGTAACTACTAACCTACGCAAATAGCTACTCGCCTACACAGGTAGCTACTCACCTACCCATGTAGCTACTCACCTACGCTGATATCTACTCACCTACGCTCGTAGCTACTCGCCTACATAGGTAGCTACTCGCCTACACAGGTAGCTACTCGCCTACACAGGTAGCTACTCGCCTACACAGGTAGCTATTCATCTACGCCGGTAGCTAATCACCTACGCTGATAGCTACTCATCTACGCTGATAGCTACTCACCTACGCAGATACCTACCTCGCCTACACAGATAGCTACTCGCCTACACAGGTAGCTACTCACCTACGCCGGTAGCTACGTGGCTACATTGATACGCGGGTAGCTACTCGCCTACGCAAGTAGCTACTCACCTACGCTGATAGCTACTCACCTACGCTGATAGCTACTCACCTACGCAGATAGCTACTCGCCTACACAGATAGCTACTCGCCTACACAGGTAGCTACTCGCCAACGCGGGTAGCTACTCACCTATGCTGATAGCTACTCGCCTACTCAGGCATAGCTACTCGCCTACTCAGGCATAGCTACTCGCCTACGCAAGTAGCTACTCACCTACGCTGATAGCTACTCAACTACGCAGATAGCTACTCGCCTACACAGATAGCTACTCGCCTATGCAGGTAGTGTCTCGCCTACACAGGTAACTACTAACCTACGCAAATAGCTACTCGCCTACACAGGTAGCTACTCGCCTACACAGGTAGCTACTCGCCTACACAGGTAGCTACTCACCTACGCCGGTAGCTACTCACCTACGCTGATAGCTACTCATCTACGCTGATAGCTACTCGCCTACACAGATAGCTACTCGCCTACACAGGTAGCTACTCACCTACGCCGGTAGCTACGTGGCTACATTGATACGCGGGTAGCTACTCGCCTACGCAAGTAGCTACTCACCTACGCAGATAGCTACTCGCCTACGCCGGTAGCTACGTGGCTACATTGATACGCGGGTAGCTACTCGCCTTCATAGGTAGCTACTCGCCTACACAGGTAGCTACTCACCTACGCCGGTAGCTACGTGGCTACATTGATACGCGGGTAGCTACTCGCCTTCATAGGTAGCTACTCACCCACGCTGTTAGCTACTCGCCTACGTAGATAGCTACTCGCCTACACAGATAACTACTCGCCTACGAATTTAGCTACTCGCCTACACAGGTAGCTACTCGCCTACACATGTAGCTACACACCTACGCCGGTAGCTACGTGGCTACATTGATACGCAAGTAGCTACTCGCCTACGCAAGTAGCTACTCACCTACGCTGATAGCTACTCACCTACCCAGATAGCTACTCGCCTGCACAGATAGCTACTCGCCTACACAGATAGCTACTCACCTACGAATTTAGCTACTGACCCACGCTGGTAGCTACTCGCCTACACAAGTAGCTACTCACCTACCCTGGTAGCTACTCAGGCATAGCTACTCGCCTACGCAAGTAGCTACTCACCCACGCAGATAGCTAGTCGCCTACGTAGATAGCTACTCGCCTACACAGATAGCTACTCGCCTACACAGATAACTACTCGCCTACGAATTTAGCTACTCGCCTACACAGGTAGCTACTCGCCTACACATGTAGCTACACACCTACGCCGGTAGCTACGTGGCTACATTGATACGCAAGTAGCTACTCGCCTACGCAAGTAGCTACTCACCTACGCTGATAGCTACTCACCTACCCAGATAGCTACTCGCCTGCACAGATAGCTACTCGCCTACACAGATAGCTACTCACCTACGAATTTAGCTACTGACCCACGCTGGTAGCTACTCGCCTACACAAGTAGCTACTCACCTACCCTGGTAGCTACTCAGGCATAGCTACTCGCCTACGCAAGTAGCTACTCACCCACGCAGATAGCTAGTCGCCTACGTAGATAGCTACTCGCCTACACAGATAGCTACTCGCCTACACAGATAGCTACTCGCCCACGAATTTAGCTATTCGCCTACACAGATAGCTACTCGCCTACACAGATAGCAACTCGATCACAAGGGACCTACTCGCCTACACAAGTAGCTACTCACCTACCCTGGTAGCTACTCAGGCATAGCTACTCGCCTACGCAAGTAGCTCCTCACCCACGCAGATAGCTAGTCGCCTACGTAGATAGCCACTCGCCTACACAGATAGCTACTCGCCTACACAGATAGCTACTCACCCACGCAGATAGCTAGTCGCCTACGTAGATAGCTACTCGCCTACACAGATAGCTACTCGCCTACACAGATAGCTACTCGCCCACGAATTTAGCTATTCGCCTACACAGATAGCTACTCGCCTACACAGATAGCAACTCGATCACAAGGGACCTACTCGCCTACACAAGTAGCTACTCACCTACCCTGGTAGCTACTCAGGCATAGCTACTCGCCTACGCAAGTAGCTCCTCACCCACGCAGATAGCTAGTCGCCTACGTAGATAGCTACTCGCCTACACAGATAGCTACTCGCCTACACAGATAGCTACTCGCCTACACAGATAGCTACTCGCCTACACAGATAGCAACTCGCTCACAAGGGAGCTACTCGCCTACACAGGTAGCTACTCACCTACCCTGGTAGCTACTCAGGCATAGCTACTCGCCTACGCAAGTAGCTACTCACCCACGCAGATAGCTAGTCGCCTACGAATTTAGCTCCTCACCCACGCTGGTAGCTACTCGCCTATGCAGGTACTCGCCGACGCAGGTAGCTACCTGCCTAAGCAAATAGCTACTCGCCTACGCAAGTAGCTACTCACCTATGCTGATAGCTACTCGCCTACGTAGATAGCTACTCGCCTACACAGATAGCTACTCACCTACGCAGATAGGTACTCGCCTACACAGATAGCTACTCGCCTACACAGGTAGCTACTCACCTACGCCGGTAGCTACGTGGCTACATTGATAGGCGGGTAGCTACTCGCCTACGCAAGTAACTACTCACCTACGCTGATAGCTACTCGCCTACTCAGAGCTACGTGCCTACAAAGATACGCGGGTAGCTACTCGCCCACATACGTAGCTACTCGCCTACATAGGTAGCTATGTGGCTACATTGATACGCGGGTAGCTACTCGCCTACGCAAGTAGCTACTCACCTACGCTGAGAGCTACTCACCTACGCAGATAGCTACTCGCCTACACAGGAAGCTATTCACCTACCCATGTAGCTACTCACCTACGCTGATAGCTACTCACCTACGCAGATAGCTACTCGCCTACACAGGTAGCTACTCACCTACCAATGTAGCTACTCACCTACGCTGATAGCTACTCACCTACGCTCGTAGCTACTCGCCTACATAGGTAGCTACTCGCCTACACAGGTAGCTACTCGCCTACACAGGTAGCTACTCGCCTACACAGGTAGCTACTCACCTACGCCTACGCCGGTAGCTACTCACCTACGCTGATAGCTACTCATCTACGCTGATAGCTACTCGCCTACACAGGTAGCTACTTACCTACCCATGTAGCTACTCACCTACGCTGATAGCTACTCACCTACGCAAATAGCTACTCACCTACCCATGTAGCTACTCACCTACGCTGATAGCTACTCGCCTACTCAGAGCTACGTGCCTACAAAGATACGCGGGTAGCTACTCGCCCACATACGTAGCTACTCGCCTACATAGGTAGCTATGTGGCTACATTGATACGCGGGTAGCTACTCGCCTACGCAAGTAGCTACTCACCTTCGCTGATAGCTACTCACCTACGTAGATAGCTACTCGCCTACACAGGTAGCTACTCACCTACCCATGTAGCTACTCACCTACGCTGATAGCTACTCGCCTACTCAGAGCTACGTGCCTACAAAGACACGCGGGTAGCTACTCGCCCACATACGTAGCTACTCGCCTACATAGGTAGCTACTCACCTACGCTGGTAGCTACTCACCTACGCAGATAGCTACTCGCCTACACAGATAGCAACTCGCTCACAAGGGAGCTACTCGCCTACACAAGTAGCTACTCACCTACCCTGGTAGCTACTCAGGCATAGCTACTCGCCTACGCAAGTAGCTACTCACCCACGCAGATAGCTAGTCGCCTACGCAAATAGCTACTCGCCTACACAGGTAGCTACTCACCTACGCCGGTAGCTACGTGGCTACATTGATAGGCGGGTAGCTACTCGCCTACGCAAGTAGCTACTCACCTATGCTGATAGCTACTCGCCTACGTAGATAGCTACTGGCCTACACAGATAGCTACTCGCCTACGAATTTAATTACTCACCCACGCTGGTAGCTACTCACCCACGCAGATAGCTACTCGCCTACGTAGATAGCTACTCGCCTACGAATTTAGCTACTCACCCACGCTGGTAGCTACTCGCCTATGCAGGTAGCTACTCGCCTACGCAGGTAGCTACTAACCTACGCAGATAGCTACTCGCCAACACAGATAGCTACTCGCCTTCATAGGTAGCTACTCACCCACGCTGTTAGCTACTCGCCTACGTAGATGCTACTCGCCTACGAATTTAGCTCCTCATCCACGCTGGTAGCTACTCGCCTATCCAGGTAGCTACTCGCCTACGCAGAAAGCTACCCACCTACGCAAATAGCTACTCGCCTACACAGGTAGCTACTCACCTACGCCGGTAGCTACGTGGCTACATTGATAGGCGGGTAGCTACTCGCCTACGCACGTAGCTACTCACCTACGCTGATAGCTACTCGCCTACTCAGAGCTACGTGCCTACAAAGATACGCGGGTAGCTACTCGCCCACATACGTAGCTACTCGCCTACATAGGTAGCCACTCACCTACGCTGGTAGCTACGTGCCTACGCTGGTAGCTACTCGCCTACTCAGAGCTACGTGCCTACAAAGATACGCGGGTAGCTACTCGCCCACATACGTAGCTACTCGCCTATGCAGGTAGCTACTCGCCTACGCAGGTAGCTACTAACCTACGCAGATAGCTACTCGCCAACACAGATAGCTACTCGCCTTCATAGGTAGCTACTAACCCACGCTGTTAGCTACTCGCCTACGTAGATGCTACTCGCCTATGAATTTAGCTCCTCATCCACGCTGGTAGCTACTCGCCTATCCAGGTAGCTACTCGCCTACGCAGAAAGCTACCCACCTACGCAAATAGCTACTCGCCTACACAGGTAGCTACTCACCTACGCCGGTAGCTACGTGGCTACATTGATAGGCGGGTAGCTACTCGCCTACGCACGTAGCTACTCACCTACGCTGATAGCTACTCGCCTACTCAGAGCTACGTGCCTACAAAGATACGCGGGTAGCTACTCGCCCACATACGTAGCTACTCGCCTACATAGGTAGCTACTCACCTACGCTGGTAGCTACGTGCCTACGCTGGTAGCTACTCGCCTTCTCAGAGCTACGTGCCTACAAAGATACGCGGGTAGCTACTCGCCCACATACGTAGCTACTCGCCTACATAGGTAGCTATGTGGCTACATTGTTTTTTTTTTTATTATTATACATACATCATCATATATCATACATTTATATGATACTCGTCGCCGGTCGTAGTGAACAGACGTATCGAACAATTATTGCAATAAACAAATAATCACTTGCGAAATTGTGACCTAGTTATCAATAGCCAGTAATAAGCTCATTCTCGTACAGTAAATTTGTGTAAAGTATTATTAGACGAAATGACAAGTGTTTAACAAGAACGATATAACCTGCTTCATGATGGAGGATAGTCCATTCAACCGGAGTAGTAAATGTGTTCGCTCCCCGCCTTCTACTCCTGTGCCCGTGGCCGTAGCTCTACCCCTCAAGCACCTATCCAAAGGAACGATGCCCCTGAAGTTGTATCGACGTCAGAACTTCAGAGCTGGATGGCGAGTATCGAACAGAGCCTGAAAGAGGTGTGCGCTATTGCAGCTGAGGGAAAGCTGAACGTGGAGCAGAAAACGTGCATCACTAACCTATGCCGGAAGATTGGTCACGGAACCTCGCAGATGGCCGTCATGTACCAGTCCATCAAAGCTAAAGCCCTCCAATCGCACTATGCCGTCCGAACTCTGGAAAACCAACTCGACTTTTCGCAGCAGCTACAGAACCTTAGGCGGAGTATTGAAGATTCGACGAAATCTGCCCAGGGATCTTCCTTTGCTGACATGGTAAAGAAAGGTGCCAACAATTTTATCCAGCCAAGTTCTGTAAGTTCTGTGGCCATATATCCGAGTGACAAATTGAAGACCAGCGATGAGACTAAAACTCTTGTCCAAAAAATTATCAGCCCCGAACAAATGAAGCTCCACGTGAGAGGCCTGCGCAAAACGAAGAACGGCGGTGTTATCATCAGCACCGAGACGAAGGACGACATCGAGAAGCTGAGACAATCGGTGCAGCTCACCAAATCAGGTCTAACAGTCGACGAGCCCCTTAAAAGGAAGCCTAGGGTTGTAATTATAGGAGTGCCGACATCCATGCGGGAAAATGAGGTTTTTACCTGTGTGTACAACCAAAACCTAGCTGAAAAAGTTCATGACTGCAGCCTTGAGACGTTTTTGAGTTTGATTAAATTGAGTCATAAGTCAGGTAAGAAAGAATCTGATACATGTAATTACATTGTTGAGGTACCTGCAGTCATACGCAAAGCCCTGATATCACAAGACCGAGTTTTTGTAAATTGGTCATCATGCCCTGTGAGAGACTTACTTTGGTCACACGATGCTATAAGTGTCAGCAGTATGGACATGCGGCCAAGTCATGTCGGCAAACATCGCATACCTGCGGCCACTGTGGTGATCAAGGTCACTCAGTAAAAGAATGTCCAAAGAAGGCTGACGAACCAAAATGTGCAACTTGCTTGCATTTCAAAAAGCCAGACAAGCATAACACAGGTGCTGCTGACTGCCCGGCGAAAATAATGCCTGAAAAAAGGTACATCAATTCTGTAGATTATGAAGGCGCCTAAGAGCGTCGTTAATTTGTTATTTTTCTGTCCTTTTTTGTTTAATTTTATATTTTTATTTAAACTACCATTATGATTAATAATTTAATTAATGATTTAGATAATTTCTCTGTATCCGAGTCCAAAGTTTGTGAAGCTGAAAACTGCAAACAATATCTATCCGGCTATAAATCTCCATTAACCATATTAACACAAAATATTCGCAGTGTTTTTAAGAATTTTGATAGCCTTAGTACATTTCAGCAACGGCTAAGCATAAATTGTGACGTCATTGTTTTAACCGAATGCTGGCTTGCCAAACAATATAACATACCACAAATCCCGGGATATAATATGTATCGAAGCACCATAAATTACAACCAAAATAATGGTGTGATAGTTTATGCAAGAAATCATCTGAACGTCTCTGTTGAGGAACCTGATATGCACGACTGTAACAGATTGTTAGTTAAAATTGGCTCAGAATTTGCGATATTAGCATTATATCGACCTCCGTCTTTTAAAAATACTAGCAATTTTACTGACTCTCTGAATGAAATCTTGCAGAACCTGTCATCCATCAAAAACACGATTGTAATTGGAGATATTAATATCAGTATTCTTCCCGGAAGTGCTGATGCTACTGCTCAGGACTACCTCAACCTATGCGCCTTTCATGGCCTGCTCCCAGCACACAGCTTTCCTACACATCACAGTGGTTCCTGTTTGGATCATATTATGCTTAAATCGAATTTCCCTTCACTTGCACTTGTTGTTAACTCAACTATTACCGATCACAATGCTGCCCTACTAACCCTAAATTGTAAATTACCTAAACAAGACACTCGCAAAATTTCAAAACTGAACATAAATAAACTTGAAGATGATTTACGCGTCATCGATTTCGATCCAGTCTATAATTCCGCTGACCCGCAGTTTTGCATGTTGTTTGTAATTGAAAACTTACGAAATGCAATTCAGAAAAACACAGTCGTATCGCAGTTGAGCAACAAAAACCACAACATAAAACCATGGATCACATCAGGTCTTATTCGTTGTATGAAACATAGGGATAAACTGCATATGAAAGCTAAATCGAATCCAGAAAATGCAGTATTGCAACTTTCGTACAAAAGATATAGAAATTTCTGTAATGATCTCCTTAAAAAAGTTAAAAGCAACTACGACAAAGTGGCATTGGAAAAGGCTGGAACAAATAGTAAAAAGATCTGGAAATGTATTAAAGACGCAACGTATACCACAAAACAATATGAGTCATCTTCAAGTTTATTACAAGCACACTCGTCACCGGTGGAATCCGCTAACATAGCAAATAACTTGTTTGTAAATGTGGGTAAGTGTCTGGCAGAGAAAAATCTGGGTCAATCCCAAAACCTAACGAGCACTCCTTTTACATCTAACACTGCTTTAACATCCTTCGCGCTGCTAGATACTGACGAGACTGAGGTAGAAAGTATAATCATGACCTTGAAAGAAGACTGTGCAGTAGGCTGGGACAACATATCGAATAAAATTATTAAAAAATTCAAGGACATTTTGGTACCACCACTGACTTATATTTTCCGCATTTGTTTATCTTCAGGTAATTTTCCAGAGTGTCTCAAAAAAGCTGTAATTGTCCCTGTCTATAAATCAGGCAGCAAAGAGCAAGTGGCAAATTATAGACCTATTTCTTTACTTCCTTCTATGTCAAAAATACTGGAGAAAATAATAAACAAAAGGTAGTTGAAATATTTGGAAGATAAATCTATTCTGTCTGAACGGCAGTTTGGATTCAGGCCTAAAGTTTCAACTGCCGATGCGATACATCATTTGACTGACTATCTGGCGCAAGAACTTGACAAGGGTAACCACACAGTAGGAATTTTCCTGGACCTTGCCAAAGCTTTTGACACAGTTTCCATTCCAATTCTGTTGCGCAAGCTTGAGACCATGGGTGTAAGAGGCACCCAGCTGAAAATATTCAAAAGTTATTTAGAAGATCGTTCTAAGCGAGGTTCAAAAAAACACATTTTTGGTGTTCCCCAAGGAAGTGTTCTAGGGCCCACTTTGTTTTTGATCTACATAAATGACCTTTGCAATCTAAAGCTACAGCATGGCACTATCATAGCTTACGCTGATGACACTGCTTTACTTTTTTCGGCTGACTCAGAAAACGAAGTCTACAATCTTGCGCAACACGGATTTAATATTGTAAATAAATGGCTTAAAAATAACTTACTAACTCTAAATGCAGAAAAGACAAAATACATTAAGTTTTCGATGCGCAAGCATATATCAAATATCCCCACAGCGTTACATGCTCATTGTTGCCCAGAACCAGCAGATGACAGGTGTAAGTGTCCCAATATTAAAAAGACTGATAACATAAAATACCTAGGTATTATAATAGATGAAACCCTTTCCTTTAAACCACATATGGAAGCTCTAAATAATAGAATTCGTAAGCTGATATTCGTATTCAAAAAGTTACGATTTATTACAGATCCAAAAATGCTGAGGCAAGTATATTTTGCTCTTTGTCAGTCAATTCTGACTTACTGTATTACCTCATGGGGTGGGGTGAGTAAAGGTCTGTTATTGCCCATTGAAAGAGCTCAAAGAGCTATTCTCAAGGTGGCTACTTGCCGCCCTTTCCTTTCACCCACTAACCTCCTGTATAAATCTTGTGAAGTACTAACAGTTCGACAGTTATTTATTATGAGCACTGTACTAAAACAACACGCAGCACTTCCATACAGCACTGATTTTACTAAAAAAAGACGGAAAGATATAGTTTGCCCTCAAAAAAGTACAAAACATGCTTTCACAGCCAAGTTTTATATGTACCTCGGACCGCTACTCTATAACAGGCTAAATGAAAAAGGAAACATCTACTCCTTAAACCACAGTAACTGCAAGAAAATCCTTAAGGAAGCTCTTCAAACTATGTCCTATGAAGATACAGAGAAGTTATTACTTGTGCTAAAGTAAATATTGTTATTTTTTATTTTTATTTTATTTTAGTTAGTTAGTTAAGATACTATAATTTTTTTTATATACCTTGTTACCAAATATATTATTAAGCTATGTGATTATTATGTCAACTAAAGTTACCTCCAATCGCCTGAAACACAGGACTTCCTAGTTCAGGCACAAATCATCGTGAACTTGACGTAGATTTAAGGAAAACTGTAAAAGTTGTATAAATGTGTGTGTGTGTGTGTGTTCAATAAATTTTATTATTATTATTGATACGCGGGTAGCTACTCGCCTACGCTGATAGCTACTCACCTACGCAGATAGCTACTCGCCTACACAGGTAGCTACTCACCTACCAATGTAGCTACTCACCTACGCTGATAGCTACTCACCTACGCAGATAGCTACTCGCCTACACAGGTAGCTACTCACCTACCAATGTAGCTACTCACCTACGCTGATAGCTACTCACCTACGCTCGTAGCTACTCGCCTACATAGGTAGCTACTCGCCTACACAGGTAGCTACTCGCCTACACAGGTAGCTACTCGCGTACACAGGTAGCTACTCACCTACGCCGGTAGCTACTCACCTACGCTGATAGCTACTCACCTACGCTGATAGCTACTCGCCTACACAGATAGCTACTCGCCTACACAGGTAGCTACTCACCTACCAATGTAGCTACTCACCTACGCTGATAGCTACTCACCTACGCTCGTAGCTACTCGCCTACATAGGTAGCTACTCGCCTACACAGGTAGCTACTCGCCTACACAGGTAGCTACTCGCGTACACAGGTAGCTACTCACCTACGCCGGTAGCTACTCACCTACGCTGATAGCTACTCACCTACGCTGATAGCTACTCGCCTACACAGATAGCTACTCGCCTACACAGGTAGCTACTCACCTACGCCGGTAGCTACGTGGCTACATTGATACGCGGGTAGCTACTCGCCTACGCAAGTAGCTACTCACCTACGCTGATAGCTACTCACCTACGCAGATAGCTACCCACCTACGCAAATAGCTACTCGCCTACACAGGTAGCTACTCACCTACGCCGGTAGCTACGTGGCTACATTGATAGGCGGGTAGCTACTCGCCTACGCAAGTAGCTACTCACCTACGCTGATAGCTACTCACCTACGCTGATAGCTACTCACCTACGCTGATAGCTACTCACCTACGCTGATAGCTACTCACCTACGCTGATAGCTACTCACCTACGCAGATAGCTACTCGCCCACACAGATAGCAACTGGCCTACACAGATAGCTACTCGCCTACGAATTTAGCTACTCACCCACGCTGGTCGCTACTCGCCTATGCAAGTAGCTACTCGCCTACGCAGGTAACTACTAACCTACGCAGATAGGTACTCGCCTACACAGATAGCTACTCGCCTTCATAGGTAGCTACTCACCTACGCAAACAGCTACTCGCCTACACAGATAGCTACTCTCCTTCAGAGGTAGCTACTCACCTACCCTGGTAGCTACTCGCCTACGCAGGTAGGTACTTACCTATGCTGATAGCTACTCGCCTACTCAGGCATGGCTACTCGACTACGCAAGTAGCTACACACCCACGCAGATAGCTACTCGCCTACACATATAGCTACTCGCCTACACAGATAGCTACTCGCCTTCATAGGTAGCTACTCACCCACGCTGGTAGCTACTAGCATACGTAGATAGCTACTCACCTACACAGATAGCTACTCGCCTTCGTAGATAGCTACTCACCTACACATTAGTTATCAGTAGCTGTAGGCGAGTAGCTATCTGCGTGGGTGTGTAGCTACCTATGAAGGCGAGTAGCTATCTGTGTAGGTGAGTAGCTATCTGCGTAGGTTAGTAGTGCCCTGTGTAGGCGAGTAGCTACCTGCATAGGCGAGTAGCGACCAGCGTGGGTGAGTAGCTAAATTCGTAGGCGAGTAGCTATCTGTGTAGACGAGTAGCTATCAGCGTAGATGAGTAGCTATCAGCGTAGGTGAGTAGCTACCGGCGTAGGTGAGTAGGCGCGGGTAGAGCTACGTGCCTACGAGCGTAGGTGAGTAGCTTGGTTTTGGGTTCGTTCATACAGTATTATCTCCATCTGTCAGTTTTAGTGGCACGAAGGAGGTCATGAAAATGCTTGCATCATCTTGCTCACCCTCTATTTTCTGCTTGTATCGGCTTTGGTTGAAAGCACCATCAAATCCCCACTTGGATATCAGCTTTAGCTGCTTATTTTGCACATCGGCATAGTCAGAAAGACTTTGAAGGATCCTCGTCACCGTGGTCAAGTAAAGCTTGAAGTGTAATCCTAGCCGAGGAATCCGTAACTGACATTGATTGCTTCGGAGGGTAGCAATCAAGCTTACTTTGTTGCACTTTATCGTAGGATGGATAAATATCCTTAGCACCTTCCCGAATAGCAGCCTCTCGCAAAGTAATATATTGCCACTTTGACAGTTTTAGCGAAAAAAGCAATCCAAGCGCTTTCTCTGGTGTAAATATGACTGTTTTCACTGGTTTCCTAAGCGTTTCTTTAATTTTAACGGCTGCTTGTGAATTTTCATCATGTATTCGATCACAGATGCGATATCCTCATGCCCTTCTTCTTTTAAACGCGCTGCAGCTGTATATGCCAATTCACTGGAGTTTTCGCCTGTATGATCATCAGATCTTCTCTCTTTCTGTTTACTTCCCAAATCTTCGAATGGTTTTCGAGAACTTTTTGTCATTGTTCCAACGGAAGATGATGGCGACGGTTCTTGAGAGTCTGATTGTGCTCTTGGTATCTCATCAACAGTTGGTTCTTGATTAACAAAACTTTGCACACAACTTGGCCAATCGATATTTGCTTGCAGCCAATTTATGTACAGTCTTCTGAAGTGATCAAGGAATCGGTTGGATTTCTGCCACCTCTGTAAAGCAGCTCGCATGAATTTCCGACAAAATTCTTTGAGAGTTACTCGATCTTCGGCAGAAAGGCAATCGCCTATGCGGGATACAGCTGCACCAAACAATACTTCATGTTTAAATGAAGTACTCTCACTTTTTAGAAGAACAAACAAGTCTAAATTGGTGATTAAACTTTATATTTTAAGATTTTATAGTCGCAGAGCAAAAATTTCGTGTTAGCAGTTACACAATTACGAACAATCTAAATTATAAAGCAAAATTTTAGCCCTTTTATTGCAAAACATCGATAATTAGTTAACTAGAGTTTATTCACTCATTAGAGTTTTAAAAAGATGTGCTAAAGAACATTATTAATCGTCAAAAACATTTCTTAGAACTCATAACACAACCTCAGATTATAGAAAGAAGCAGATAGACCGCGCGGAACACCGAGAGTTCGGCCAACAAATCAAATACAAATTCAAAAGCTAATACATTCTCGAATCAGTACAGCACGAAGCGCCGTATCGTTAGTACGAGATCACGGGCTCTAACAGATAGTTTTAAAATAATGCCGTCTTGTGTTTTAAACATTGTAAAAAGTGATCCTAAAATCAAAAGAAAGAAGACGGAGTAGGTATCATTACATACTTAAATATTGATTATATTATTATGTCTATTTGGATATTATTTTACGAGTTTAAGTGAAACACAAAACCTTGACAAAATCGTTCGGTGTTGCTAGTTTATATTGAAACATTTACCCCCTAAGTTAGGAAAATAAGTATAGGATACAGGTATAACGATTTACAAAAATATTTATTTCGATAATAGTGTTTTATGCCTTTTCTGGTTGGTATGTATATAAATAAATAAATATGTATGTCTTCGTAACTACTTAGTGGATTTTGTCTTATAATAATTATTACATCAGTCGATATGTCATATCTGGGTTCTAAACCCATGATATGGCTGTCGATGTCGATGACGTCACCATAAAGTAAATATAGCTACCAAAACAATAAAATATTGTGTCTCAAAATAAAAATATATCGCAAATGTATCGTTTATTACCAAGATACATTTCCGATATTTTTTATTAAGGGCGTTGTTAATTTGAAATATACTGTTAATAAAAAGAACTGATTTAAGAACAAAAAAAACACGTTTATAAAACACGTTAGGTATGTGATATGGTAAATAAAAGGGCTCGATATAGAGGAATATGATTAACTAGCTGCGCCCCGCGGTTTCACCCGCGTAAGTCTCGATCCCGTGGGAATATCGGGATAAAAAGTAGCCGATGTCTTAATCCAAGATGTCAGCTACCTACATAATTTTTTTAATCAAAATTGGTTCAGCCGTTTGAGCGTGAAGAAGTAACAAACACACACACACACTCACAAACTTTCGCCTTTATAATATTAGTGTGATATGATAGTGTGAATACCACGTTTTTATGTAGTCACATTCTTGCTTGTCAGTATGTCTTCCGGGTGGAATCTTGCAACTTAAATTTCGAGCACTTCCCGATTAGCTATCCGGCTGAAACTTTCAGGGTAGCTCACTACTCGATGACAATACATTCTAAATCCATGTATTAGCATTAAATTCTGACCTTACCTCAAAAAATAAATAAAAACTGCTATAACTTGTAAAGGAAGCGAGATAGAGCAAAAATAACACGTTTTAGTGGTTTAATAAAGGAGTTTCACTTAATCAAACACATGGATCGAGAGGTTCACAAACCTGAAAACATAACCTATTTTTAAATTTTTTGCTTTTTCTGTATGAAATCGGCAATAAATGAATGAGCTAACCTGAAAGTTTCAGCCGGATACCTAATCGGGAAGTACTCGAAATTTAAATTGCAACATTCCACCCGGAACGACAGACAGATAGACAAACAAGAAAGTGACTTCATAAAAAAGTGGTAAGTTTTTCTTCTTTTATTTCTTTCGGTAAATTCTGTAAACGATTTTGATGGCCGACCTAAGCTTTGGTGCACTTTCGGTATTTCAAAAGTTTTTCTCAGCCATTCTTCATTGTTTTTTAGGAATCTTGTTTCTATTTTATCTGCCTTCTTCCACCTGAGAACAATGTATGTATAACTCTTCTCTGCATTTTTCTGAGACAGTAAATTATTGAGTTCATGTACTTAATGAAATATTTATTTATTTATTTATTTTATTATTTATGTACACACAGTAAAATACAGAGAGATACGACATAATTATAATATTAGTACAAAGGTACTGCTTATTTCTTAAGAAATTTCTTCCAGCAGACCTGCGAAAGGAGAAATGAAAAAGAAATGTATACAATAGTGTGTGAGAACCAGAAGAGAACATATGAATATGCGAAGTCTTAAACTAAAAAGTTAAATATACCTATACTATACCATATCTAAATATATAACAAAAAATAAATAAAAAATACATATAAAATTTACACACGTATACGTACACGTACACTTGTGCAAAAAACTTACATATACCTAAACAAATACATAAAGCATATATATAAAAATATATATATTAAGATATTCACAGTTGAGAGGAAAGGTAGTGCTCTTTTAATTGATATTTGAAAGAGGAAATTGTTTTTAAATCACGAATGCTAGGCGGAAGTGAGTTCCACAATCTTACAGCATGCACCGAGAAGGAATAAGAATAGTAGCTATAGTATATATATATATACTATAGCTACTATATATATATATACTATACTACTAAAACTATGTATATATATATACATAGTTTTATGAGGATGAGATTTAAGGAGGGATCTAAGGTGCGATCTACATGGAGCGTCGCTAGGACGAGCGTAAGAAAAACGCTCCCGCAGGTAGGAAGGATAAGACGGGTTGTGTAAGATGTTGAAGAGGAGACATAAAATCCGAGTGTTCCTGCGAAGGCGGATTGGGAGCCACTTGAGTTCCTTGCGAAGGTGAGAAACATGGTCATACTTTCTAAGACCAAAAACAAAGCGAATGCACAAGTTTTCAATATTATATTATGGGTAATTTTTTCATTATCCTGGCAACCATACACATACATAGAAGCAAGTGTTCTTGTAGTGCTGTTACGTGGCTGTTACGCACACATGACTACAAACGTGCCTCACATTATTGTTCCGCGCGGTCTATCTGCTTCTTTCTATAATCTGAGAAGACAACTAATCAACAAATTAGCTTACTTATAAGAAATCATTAACAATCATTTAATCACGTATTCCGACTTATTAGAAGACTAAATCATCGTAATTACATAATCACTTATTTTTGACTCACTAGAAGACTAAACAATAAGTTATTTGGTATTTTGGTGGTATGTAAAGTTTTAAAACTCATTTTGTATTGATAAATATCTAGCTCAAACATAGTTGTCTAAGTGGAAGTACTATAAACCTCTGACTACTCCTTCGGGAATATAGGGGTGATGCTATTTTATGTTACGTGTTGTTAAAAGTCTGTGTTCCTCAACTTAAACACTAAAAGGAACCGTTTCATAATTATGTAAAAATAAATAAAAATATTTTGACGATTTAAAAAAAATAATTAGCAGCTATAAAAGTTATGACATATTATTATGTCAAAAAATCATAAATAATTAGTACTATAACCACCTGTAAGGATATTACGGTTTTCCTTGCTGTTTACGAGATAATTAACTTTATCATACTAGCTTCATACAAATTTTTCGTAAAAAAATTATAATTCCTTCGTTTTTGTGCAGAATTAACTCGGGTGTCATTTTTGAATATAATAATAACTAATAGAAGCGATATCCAGCAAAAAATCCGACACTTGCAAATTGAAATTCCGAAGTCTATGAAAGCCGATTTTCAGCCCACCGTGCGCCGTGGCTTCTTTCCTAGAACATTGATATGTAACTATAATGTAAATAAGAATCAAAATCACGTAGTGTCGACGGAGCGAGTAACCGACCTCCACCAATTTTTTTTTTTTAATATGTAAAAGTGTTTGTACAAACCTACTTTGTTTTCTTTGCGTTGTATTATGACCGACCGGGCTTAGGTAATAATTATCTCAAGGACACTGCTGGGTTCACTTTACTGGTACTGTGATATTTACGACCGGATTTGTCTGGACAAGTGCGGCTTTATGGTTTCGTCCCGGTTTTTGCACGGATTTTTTTTGTTAATCCTTTAATACACAAAACATTGATATAACTAAAATGAACAGTTCAAAGTCTTTTTAGTTTATTTAATCATTCTGGAATTTTTATCTGGACTTTTTGACCCTGGGGAGGCAGCTCCAATAATAACTTGATAACTGACTAATCTTATTAAAACGACAGGAGCTATTCGGATAAAGCTTGTGTCGACAAGAACTGGTAAATCGACTTCATTATAAACTGCATAATTATTTCCAGAACCACGGCGATCAAGTAAAACACGCATATGGCCATCAGTTCCTTTGAGGTGAGTAATGGAGCATAGGTGCTATAGGTAATCGATATCAGGTCATACGTAGAATCAAAACTGATTGTGTCTTTGGAGAATAATTTTACAGTATGTAAAAATATCATATAATTATTTCAGGATCCACATTACCATTAGCTATGTTAATTTCTTTTTCTTATATACGGACTTGGTGCATACTTTCTAAAGCAATATCTTTAATTATTTCGTCAAATATCTAGATTGTTATAAAAAGCCTATCAAACATATAAGGCATGTCAATGTGTGCACAAAATTCGTTCAACTGGGCAAATCCATTACCTGAGGTAACGATTATCAGAAAGAGCCGACTTTTTTGATTATCCTACGATAATATGCAAATGTATCTTGTTATATTACTTTATGTCCAAAGTACTTTTTAATGTATATAACTTCATGTACCCATACAATAATAATATTTATGGTTACCCTAGACGACTATATCACGTTGCGAGTTACTTTTTTTTAAATTGGTGAATATAAATCCGAATTCAATTGAAAACGTTTATTGCGAACTAAGTAGGTATACAGTGTTGGTGTTATGTTACTATCTATAACTATGAAGTAATAACATAAATAGATAAATGTTTATTCATAATCCTTGTTTTTTATTTTTATTATTCTTAGACCAGAACTCATTTATCTGTAATTACGTACATCGTAGATTTATACATTATTGGAATATTCTTTTAAGGGTTCCGTAGTAAACAAGGAACCCTTATAGTTTCGCCATGTCCGTCTGTCTGTCTGCCCCTGGCTTAGCTCGGAGACGCTTAGTCCTAGAAAGCTGTAATTTGGCAAGGGTGTTCATATTCATCACGCCGAAAAAGTCGTTAAATAAAACCATGAAAAACATTTTTTTTAGGGTCATCCCGGTTTTACGTGCAAGCGGTGCAAGGGAGGTACCCTTGCACGTAAAACCGGGATGATATTTTTTTTTCTCATCTAATACATGGTGTGGGGTATCGTTGGATAGGCCGTTTAAAAATATTGTGGGTCTGAGAAAGCCATCTTTCAATTCTGATATCCGTTTGCGTAATATTAAGCTTTAAAGTGCTATTTTTTGTTAGCGTCAAGTATCCCCTCCCCTGCCAGCTAAATAGTTGGTTTTGGATATGTGAAAAAATTCATGGCAGTAGTATATATAATGAAAGTAAAAGGAAAACTATCAGTGCTGAGTTGGGTTTACTAGTTAACGAGTAATAGTCCACCAACTTAAATTTGCAGTTAAAGAATTGACCGTAACGTATATCGATGTATGGGAGAGCATGTTTTCAACTACAACGTCAAGTTTGTTTTTGGGATAAATTCATCCTAACTACGGAACCCTTCATTGTACATGGTCCGACACGCACTTGGCCGGTTTTTATTTACTTATACTTTGCTACACTACACTACTGTATTACTTTTATTATATTTCACTTGAGTTGTATTAATTATTTAGTGATAACAATATTAATTGAAGTTCAGTAAAAGCAATACAGAAATAAGACGGAAAAAAAGCCTTAGTTTTTTCAAATTTGAGACCATAATTTAGGAAATAAATAAACATAAACAGGTTTAAAATAAATAAAGACAATAATAATAAATATCCCAATAATTTATATTTAGGGTGCGTGTGATCCCTTGGACGATATAATATAGGGTACCTTATGTATGACGTATCTACTAGATTTTCTCTACAAGGCCTAGATATCCTAACCAGAGGCGGCTCGTGACATTTATTCGTGGGGGTTCACTAAAAAAAGAAATGTAGAACTAGAGCTTACCATTTATTTTATTTGTAAAGAAATTCCATTCGGCGATCTTTATCGATTTTGATCAACACGTTCATTGAACTCTCTCATAGATTTTCGATACGCAGAATCGAGCGCCTTACGAATATCTTGACGGCCGATAGATGCCAATTGCACTTCACATAAGATATGAAATCGAGATTGCGAATGTTTTTTCACTTTTATTGAAAGATGCGCTAAATCGTCAACACGGCCGTTTCCGTCTATGCAGATTCACCACCACTGCCGGCGCCAGCTCCAAACACCAGACACGGGAAACAAAATAATTTGTTGCTTTCTTCACATCCACACAACCAAGGTGTTTTGAAATATTGTTCAGATTTAAAACCACGCGTAAAAGATTTATTTTTCGTAACACATTTTTGAGAAAGTGCAATTTCGGGACGTGTTGGTCCCTTAGCTTTCAGTTCGATACGCATTTCGAGAGTCTTTTCACAATTTTTAATAAAAGATACACTGTATTGTTCCATTTTTAATACAAATGTCGCGCACAAACTATTTTTAATAATTATTTAGAATAAACACTGCGAATCTACTGACTTTGTTTACATAAGATCGGCAACAGCGCATAGGCATAGATCGCATTCCCGCGCGCGGCCGCCTTGCGCCGTTTGGCAACGTCGCGCGTGAGCGGCGCTCCAAATTGGGCTAATTTCTCATACATAATCTTTTGTTTCACGCGTCGGACTGTGTCGATATTTCTCTTTCGCACTCATTGAATACAGTGCTAGAAATCGTACTGAACTTTGTTTCATAGGAGCGCAATCGCTGGCGCTCCACACGTTACAACTTGACGCCAAATGTACGCGTAGGAAATGGTTTTCTAGTAAACTGCTATTGTATGCGTATGGGCATATTAGAAAGAATGTATGTATAGGATTATAATAAAGAAATATAGATTATGCTATTTTCGTGGGAGTGCACTGCACCAGCGCTCTTTATGACGAGCCGCCTCTGATCCTAACAAGTTGCTAATTTTACTAGTAAATATACAACCCCCCCCCCCCCCAGCCTACGCCTATGCCTTCAAGTCGATAAGAATGAACGGTAAGTACAGCTAATAATAGCTATCTATCCACTGATACACACACACGACTGCACACTGCGTCCGCCTCTCGCATACTTTGCCAAACAGAGATAGCAATATTCCGAAAGAATTTTGCGCTCGCCTCGACTTGCAGTTCCGGGCGAAGGCTGTCGGTCCCTTAAAGTATAAGTTTCTTGAATTAATAATAAAAACCAAATTAATGTCCATATCGTTAATATTTAATGAAAAATTCATTTTACAAAATTCAGGTATACATACCTATTCAACCAATTAAAAATAATAAAAAAATATTTACGATGAAAATACGAGCTCGTAAATGCATTACTTACATAAAAATATAATCCAATAATATCTTAAATTAGGTATAATTTTGAATAATAAAAAAAAAAACTATTTATATCCGGTAAACAAACTATAAAGCAATAATTGCTCGTTTAAAAATTGTTTGGTCTATCCGCTTGTTTGGCGAAAGTGCTGTTAGCGAAATTGAAACACATTTCGCAACTATTATATATATTATAATTTTGCGAACAATTTCGTTCGAGAAATAGTCTGTTAGAACATTATTGCTTTTTATAATATTTTTTTTTAATATTGAAATTTCAAAATTGCCTGGCTAGAAGTGTGCATAGTTTTAACCAAACAGAAACCAATCTGCTGGTAATTTCTTAACTATTAAAATATCTGAAAGCATTGTCTACATCTTCTAGCCTGGCTGTAATATGTAAATACAAAATGACACATCTACCCAATCATAAAACTAGCAAAACCATTTCAACGTAATGCTCGGTCCTACCACTTCGCCTACTGCGTCTATCGTTATGAAACTTCGTGCTACGCCCTGATACACGTAGATGTGACCAACCATTATTGGCTACCCGGAGTCACCCACGGGTGACGATACATCATAGAACTCACAGTTATTAACTTTTGTACCAAAAATCATTTCTATAATTATTATGCCAATTTATTGTATGTTCCAAATAAAAAAAACTATTAAGTTACTTTAATTACGAAGCCGCTAAAGTGGCCACTGCGTTGGCACGATAACTTTTTAGCTAGCAAAACATGCGAAGCTTCGGCACGCATTGTTTTGTAACGATAGACGCAGGTGCTGTCCTGGCCATAAGGCTTCACAATGCGTATGTCTTTGGTTTCGTAGCGGAAAATGTATTGAATTTAAAAAAGATGATGGTAAAAATAAGCAAAATACAATGAGTATTGCGTCACTATTATTTGATTTTTTTTAATCTGTATAGTCTGCCGTCAGCGCTCAACAACGAACAAACTATAGGTTTTCTTAAAGTGACGCTATAGTGGAATGGTGAATACAGTGCTTGCAACCGAAACATTGATTGCATTTGATTTGTTTTATCTAAAAAATTATACTTATGTATATTCCTATATTCTAAATGAGTCTTAATCAAAACTTAAAAGACAACCTATAACATTATTACAAAACAATTTTAATTAACTTAATTTAGCTAGTTGCACCATTTGAACGGAAATCGCGTAGGTAACCTTTGGATATGGTAATAACGCGTGATTTCACGGAAACTAACAAGAACGATGTACCAGTAAAGCTAACTCTGTATAGTCAAATGTTGATTAAAAATCTCCACACACATTCTCTTTAAATAAAGGTAGCTGCCAAATAATACTATTTACACAGTAAAAATTTAAGCATTCAACTGTAGCTTAGCTAAATGTAACATTCAGAAAAGACTATGCAGAATCACCTTTACTCAGCTACGGATTTAATATTTCGATTAGGGTCAGTAGAATAAAATTGAGATAATGTACTCTCTCGTGTGTTTTCCTATAAGGATGATTTTAAATAAAATTATGAATTCTTTTCACTGTCACTGAATTTATTTCTACTACAAAATTATTTACATATTTTAACTATCTTATTGAAAAATTTTCATATAATTTAGGCACTGCATATACTTAAGTTATAAATAACGGATTGGCTGTATTTAGATTTTTCGAGCTATTAATATTATTGTATCAAAAGTATGTTACACTTTATTTACTATAAGTAAGTAGCTTTAGTCAACTATCCTGAACCTGACTCTACAATCGAAATATTAAAGTTTGATCCGAAGTTTCTGACAGTCTGTACTTTCGCTGAAGTGAGAAATGCAGCTTATAACGCCACGACGTCGTTATCGCTATCAATATCATTGTTGAAACCGCAGCATATTCTCAGTTCTTAAATTCACGAGTCAAATTAGGTACGTACTTTATACAACTAACATTACTCAAAGTTCGAGTTGAACATGTTTATGTTTAGATCTTCAAAGGTGGCAGTCCCACTCTGGTCCAGTATCTGCAGCATGTCGGACAGCTCGTGCGGCGCATGCGCCCCCTCCGCCCCGCCCGCGCCCGCCGCGCCGCCCGCGCCCCCCTGCCACGACCACATGCCTGCAACACAGCGCCCGCCACCGAAATGAGCATAGAATAGTACGGAAGTACGCAGATAAACTTTTCAGAATCTTAATAAAATCTTATTATGGACAGTTGGCTTTATTATAATAGTTGATTATTCACAGAGGGGATAAGCAGTGTCTTATGTCACGGGCGCTATATTAAATCCGGAGTGCAGCCCAAGATGAAGACACCTTTATCCTCTAGGAGAAAACTCTACTATTCACACCTGCGAGGTAATAAAAAGCAATTCGATTTAGTTTTTTTGGTAGGTTTTCTTACGTTTTTTTTATTGTGGTTCCAAATTCTAATCAAATTATTGACCAGTGGGTTATAATGAATGTCAGTTCAATAATATTGCTGGTTAGACCTTGGGGTTATAATGAATTACTTCAGGTTAGGTTTCCATGACTTATAATTTGACATTAACAAGCAGGTCGACTTCCTGAGTGAGCGATCTATCAGAGTAGTCATAGATGGCTGCTCATCGGATCAATGGATATGTTACTCAGGGGTCTGTTCTTTCTGCTACTCTTTTTCTGACATCAACGACCTGCTACAGCTTGGTGCTATTGGGTACGGAGATGACAGCACAGTCTGAAAACGATCCAGTGCAAGAGCCAGCATAGCAGCTACTTACTCTTAGAGAGGCCGTGGTGGAGCGAATGAATTTGACTTTAAGTATTGTTTCCAAGGGGCAACGACAATCTGGTCAAATTCAATGCTCTGCAAACACAGGCGTGTCTTTTCACTACTAAAAGGAGCCAGTTTCATTTATCTCCCACTTTCAGAGGTGCATCTGTACCAGTTACCGACCGCTTAGAGCTTTTGGGCATAAAGTGGACATCTGATCTCAACTTCGGCTCAACCATCGAGTCAAAAGCACAGACTGCAGTCAAGACGCTGGGCATCCTAAATAAGGTAAGGCGATACTTCATACTTCACACCTGGACAGCTTCTAAGTTAGGACAAAGCACTGATCCGTTCCTGTATAGAGTATTGCAGCCACTTATGGGATGGCTCAAAATACCAATTTGCTGCACTTGACTCGGTGGAACGCAGAGCAAAAAGGTTTATAGGCGACGAAACATAGGAGGCTAGGCGTCACAGCCTGACTCATCGGCGTAATGTTGAACAAACATGAAGATGAGGAGACTCAAGTAAATGTCTTGACGACCTAGAAGGTAAGTCTGGCGAACACTGACGAGGAGAGCTGACCCCAAATGAGATGGGATAACGCTCGCAGCCTCGCCGGCCGCCGCTGTACACTTGTGTCTCGTGCACGCTAGTGGAGTGGTACTCACCGTGCGAGGAGTGCGGGTGATGGTTGTGGTGGTAGTGTGCGGCGGGCGGCAAGTAGGCGGGCGCAGGCGGCGAGTGCGCCAGCGACGCGTCCGCAGTACTCATCGCGCCGCCTGCCGCCTCACCGCTGTACGCGTGTGTCTCGTGCGCGTTAGGTGGAGTGGTACTCACCGTGCGAGGAGTGCGGGTGATGGTTGTGGTGGTAGTGTGCGGCGGGCGGCAAGTAGGCGGGCGCAGGCGGCGAGTGCGCCAGCGACGCGTCCGCAGTACTCATCGCGCCGCCTGCCGCCTCACCGCTGTACGCGTGTGTCTCGTGCGCGTTAGGTGGAGTGGTACTCACCGTGCGAGGGGTGCGGGTGGTGGTTGTGGTGGTAGTGTGCGGCGGGCGGCAAGTAGGCGGGCGCAGGCGGCGAGTGCGCCAGCGACACGTCCGCAGTACCCATCGCGCCGCCTCACCGCTGTACGCGTGTGTCTCGTGCGCGTTAGTGGAGTGGTACTCACCGTGCGAGGGGTGCGGGTGGTGGTTGTGGTGGTAGTGTGCGGCGGGCGGCAGGTAGGCGGGCGCGGGCGGCGAGCGCGCCGGCGACGCGTCCGCAGTACCCGTCGCGCCGCCTGCCGCCTCACCGCTGTACGCGTAGCTCTCGCCGCCGCCGCCGCCGCTCTGCCAAAACGAATATGCACTTCATTACCCATGTTACATAATTATCGGTTTTTTTTTAATTAAGAGTCGAGCCGTTATTAGCTGAAAAATACCGTTTAAATGCCTGTACGTTTATTAAATGACTCAAGTGTTAACGCATGCAATACTTACGGTGCGCAGGGTGGTCCAGGTGGTGTGCGGCGGTGTGTTGGTGGGGCGGTGCGGCGAGTACTCGGGCGCGTAGTGCGGCGCGTAGGGCGGCGCGGGCGCGGCCGGCGCCACGCCTGCCTCGCCCGGAGACCGTGCGGTCACACCACCGCCGCCGCTCACTGCCACAAACCCAATTAACATAGTGATCCGCTCTGACGTTGGTCGGTTGCGTACCTTAGACGATCAATCTGACATTTATCTAACCAAAATCACGAATTTGACTAATGCCAGCTTGATAGTCTAAGGTCCCATAGATATATGATAGATAGATCGGCAGAGTGAAAAAATAAACAAACAGATTTTTTTTCAGATTAGCTGCGCCCCGCGGTTTCACCCGCGTAAGTCTCGATCCCGTGGGAATATTGGGATAAAAAGTAGCCCTATGTCTTAATCCAGGGCGTCAGCTAACTCCATACAATTTTTTATCAAAATTGGTCCAGCCGTTTGAGCGTAAAGAAGTAACAAACACACACACACTCACAAACTTCGCCTTTATAATATTAGTGTGATGTGATTATATACTTTTGAATCTCCTCTTGTCTTCTTAGCTTCATATAATAATATTATAACACTTATGTTTACTAACTGTAAATTCCCAATATTTCAGAACAAGGCAGTTTAGTTTACGGGAACTCATTTCTTATAATAGTGGGAGGGTATGTCTGGTCACTGGTGACGAGCCCTACAGGAACGTGCGGACGATGTAGCACGTTCCTTTTCCCGTAAAGGGAAGCCGATCTTAAACTAATATTAACAAAATTAGGAAAAACGAAAATGTTATCAGACTAAATGTAATATTAAATGGAAGCTAAAACTATCTTCTACTATACTTATCATTCTATTCAGATAGTCCCTCATTCAGAAGAACCGAAATTCTCGGGAGTTTTTTTCTGTTTGACGATAATTACCTGGTGGAGCGTGGTGCTGTTGATGAATATTAGGCGCTTGCGCTTGATACACGTCACGGTGACGTAGATGGTAATCATAATTTTCTTCTGGAGCTGGTTCACCGGTAGTGCTTCCTAACGATCGGCTAGTAACAAAAACATAACTTGTAAGTCAGAAATCTTAATGAGAAACATAAAACGTAATAACTTAAAAACATACTTAGCCAGTGTGTTAGTGCAAACGATGTATTCCACGTCATCATTGTAAGGGTTTAAAAAGGCGAAGGCTGAAGTTCTTAACCAAACCCACTCTCTACTTTTGGTGCGAAACCGGTACATCAGTGAGATTATTTGCCCTTTCAATTTCAACACTGTAACAAGTAATTTATCATGGTTATTGCCTGTCATAAAAAATATCATTTAACAATATTTCAAGTTTGAGTAAAATCAAGTAACCTTGGTCAAAGTTATCTCTCATATGTTGTTGGTCCTCCGGGTGATAGAACTCGTAACAAAGCTTCCCCAGTAGATCGGCAGGCGCATACGCGACTACCTGTGTTGCACGTTGGTCGGCAAACGTGAAACGACCGTCCACTGAATGACGTGAAACAAACTCTACTCCGCCGCTACATAAACTGTTTTCTGAAGAGTTTGGCGTTGATGTGACCTAGTAACATTAACAACGACTCATGTATTTGGACTATTACAATAATTATAATTCCAAGTCAGTTAAATATAGGTAGCTGGTACCTGTAGTCTTCCAATCGCAACTAGACAACAATGAGATGTGTCAAGGTCGTCCTGAATGGGACGATCCATCTGCATACCTGGAAAAAGATCTGATATGCCAACATACATATAACTATGTTCCTTCATGTTTTTAGACAGAACTCATAGCAAATGTTATGTGTAACAAATAACTTTATGCATTTATTTTGGAATTTTAACATGGTAATCATATGTACAGTCAGGGGAATTAATTGTTAGGCAAATTGATACCCTTCAGCTTGTCGTGTTATGACAGTTTCATGCAACTGTCAAAGAAAGACAGTAGTGATTTGAATATACGGACGATTTAAGTTGGCAGTCAATTTGCTTAACAATTTATTTCGCTGACTTTACCTACATGTAATAAATCCTTAACCTGCATCCGTCATATTTCTTCTGTACCTTAACCAAACTTATTACATCAAAGTATTTTTTTTAATGTTTACGTGCTCGCCCCGCAGCGTGACAATAGTATGTGTCACGCTACGGGGCGAGCACGGCCTACCAATAAGTATTCAAACTAAATCTTGTTTTTTTTTTTAATCTGTCACGTTTGCCGTCTCCGTCTGTCGTTGTGTGTCTATTTTCACTGTGTATAAATTAATGTTTTAGTTAGAATACCTGGAAATATAATTAAAAAAACACTCGCGGATGTACAGCGTTACCTGTAGGAGGCCAATTTTTTATATATCCAGTGCAATGCACCACGGCGTAATTATGACCGTCGTGTGAGGGCCCTAGTGAGTTGCGAGCACGAAGTCGTCCCAGGTGAGCACCTTCCGCGGATCCACCGACGCGCATACGACATATGAAACCACGTCGAGAACCCATTACTTGACGCATGGACGCTGTAATTGATATTAAAATATTTTTGATTATGCCATACTCAAAGTGTGCTCCGCGGAGACCTAGGTCTCCGCAAAGCCTTCTCAAAATACTATAGGGGTAGGCACAATATTTTATTTTACTCTGCAATCTTATAATTAATCAAGAATACTTAAAAAACTATTTTTGATTATTTTATGGCTCCGTCAAATATTTAGTTTTACAAAAGGGTTCCATCACCAAATAAGTTTGAGAACCACTGATGTAGATTATTGAATACGTGAATAGTATTTTTAGGTACCTATCTAATAAAAAAATTGGATAGGTGCTTACATTGGTGACCTTCTTTCTTCACTGTTCCAGTCTTAAGATCCAAAATACGACCCGTGTTTTGAGGTTCTTGGGTGCTTAACTGTTCCCTAACCTTTTCTGCATCATCTGGATGTACTTGGTCAAATAAGCAAGACGAGTACCACTCACCCTAAAATAAAATAATGCCTATAAAGCAGGTGTGTTTGCACTTTATTACAAAAATATACTACTATTGTATGATATAATGTAGAATATGGAAAATGGAAAATGGCCATCACAGCGTGTCGCAATAGTAGTCCAAATCTCAAAAGACACAAGTGTCTTCATTGGCGGCTACATTAGAGAGGCATTTCTGTCTCTATTTGGTTCCGATAATGTATCTTTTTAAACAAAATTCATGTAGGTAATAAAAATAATGGCAGTCTATAATTTGTGATTTATAAGGATCTGAACTTAATATTATAAATGCAAAAGTGAGTTTGTTTGTTACGCTTTCACGCTAAAACGGCTGAACGGATTTGGATGAAATTTGGCACATGGGTATTCCATGACCTGGGTTAGGACACTTTTTATCCCGGTAGTACGTTCCACGGGATAATTTCCGACATCCACGCGGGCGAAGCCGCGGGAAAACCTAGTTCGGTATTAAATTGGTCGTTAAAATCGAGCCGTACCTATTATGGCATCAAAGCTTATGTAGGGGCCATTCATTGACCTTAGTTTTATTTGACATTGAAAAATAGTTCATTCATTTTTGTTGTAATGAAATAACTCAAACAAATGAAATATCCTGTCATGGCATGACATTTTGATTTTTTTTTGTAAGAAACAATGGTTCCAATTTAAACAACGGTCCATTTTTGACATGGAAATCGTTTATTAAGTGATTTTTGGGGTATTTCTAAATAATATGAGATTTATTTATAAAACAACTGTATCTTCGTCATCTGGCACAACAATGATATTCTCTGATCCAAAAGCTTGGGGTGTTATTGCTGGTAAACATCTAGCAAAGCTCAGACACCGTATAGGTACTCATAATATGACATCAGCACCACTGTTCTTTCCCAATAATGCACTTGCAATAATATCTCGAAAACTACACGATTTTAGTACATCAATACAATTTACATTATGTCTAGATAGTGTTGCGGTGCAAAAGAACTAAAATAAACAGGCCAACTTTAATAGGCTGGTGTGCGTCAGTGCGTGACAGTTTGTCTTACACTCGCGCCACGTCATTGTGTTATTCTAGTGTGCGTGCATTTTGCGGCAAAAAGTTGGACGCAATATTATTAGACGAGTTCACAGCTTTGACTGTCTATCTAGACATATTAATATCTATGGTTCTACCAACAATCAGAAATTATTCTTAGTAGTGTTAGCGCATCCCCCTTATGAGGAGTGCCACTTCAAATTTTTTTTTTCGTAATTTCATTACACCATTATTTAGCGGTTCATAGAACAACAGTGTATTATGAGCCGCTAAATAAATGTTGTATCGAAATTTTATCGATTTAATTATGTAATATAATTAGTCTCCCGAGTAAAATGGCTGTGTGACATACGGACAATGGGACTGACAGAAATTATACAGGTCTGTTTTTGCCATTTAGCTATGGAATTCTAAAATTATGAAATATAAAATACACGCAGACAAAGTTGCGGGTAACAATAGTGACTTATAAATGAAACTGACCTGAGAGTAGTTAAGTACTGGAGCTATACTATCACTGACGTAAATAATACGTCCAGTGTCGCAACTTACAACAAACAAAAACCCATCAGCTGCTTCAAGAATTAAATGTTTTAGTTCTTGATCAGTTAAGAAGGATGGTTTGTATGTACCGTCCGTTGAAGTGTTGCCAGTGCCTACAAAGAGAAACAATTTATGAGAAACTTGTGCATAATTCATTATACCTTTGCTGTGTTTACGATATTAACAAACTTGTTTGTATACCTCTTAAGGCTTTCATATGCGCTACTGCCATACGCAGTATAGTAAGTTTGTCCGGCTTCCGCGCGAGGGCAGAGCATGTTGGAACCATATCAGATAGTTCCGTAATGTATGCCGTCATCTTGTTTCTTCGGCGACGTTCAATTTCACAGTGGTTCTCACGGCTGTAAATGAAATTATTATTACTGAAAATGTACAAACAAACTACATAATAATATGATCTTTCTACTAATGTACGGTTCAGGTAAACAAAATAGTGCAATAGTTCCCATAGTTCGATATATTAGTATAGATAGGTACCTACATAATGTTATTTCATTATGTACCTATATTATAAAGAGGTAAACTTTGTGAGTTTGTATAGAGGGGTATTTTCGGAACTACAGATCCGATTCCTCACTAATTGGAAGCTACAGCATTGCCGAGTGTCATAGGATATATTTTATCTTATTATAAAAAAGTTTCACGCGGCCGAAGTCGCGGGCAGAAGCTATTGTTAACTAAAATTGTCATTTTTAGGTATTCATAGATTCTCTAACATAATTTAAAACTGCTGTCAAATGGCAGGTCAACTTAATTATACTTGATGGTCATTGGATAATACACCGTTAAATCATTTTAATTATTCACTAGCTGTCCCGAGAGACCTTGTCCTGTCCCAATAAATACAAAAATCCCATAGAAAAAAGTATTTTGAGATTTCCCGAATTTTCAAATTCGCAGGGCAATTTTTCAAGTGTTTATTTCCATAAAAAACCTAGTTCGAACGATAGTCCGAACTAATATGTTCATAATAATGAACATTTTAAAACAAAAAATAGCCAAATCGGTCCAGCCGTTCTCAAGTGATGCGCTCCTCAACGAACAGCATTTCATTTTTATTAGCCGACTTCAAAAAAGGAGGAGGTTCTATGTTCGTCTGCATGTACCTAGTTTATGTTTTCGTATAAGTTCATCGATATTTTCGACAATTATGAACCGATTTTGTAAATTCTTTTTTATATTGGTATTTGATAAGGATATGGGCAAGAGAATGATGATGATAACGAGTTTAAAAAGTTAAATCAGATGTTTTTATTTTCAAGAATATATTAAAAGGATCTCACATCTGAGGTATGAGCATAATTGGATAATTTTAAATATGGGTTGTGAGAGGAAAAGCGCGCACTTGTTGCGTGATAAGACACGTTTTCAATCATCACACAGTAACCTAGTGAGAAGTGTCGTGGTTATGGGAAAATCACAGGCCCTTGATGTTAAGATTTGTATTCAATTAACTGTTAACCGCTCAAGCAATAAGCTATTCATTGTTATGTAGGTACACTGTGTTTCTAAGAAAACCGGCCAAGTGCGAGACGGACTCGCGCACGAAGGGTTCCGTACCATTATCGATAAAAACGGCAAAAAAAATCACGTTTGTTGTATGGGAGCCCCCCTTAAATATTTGTTTTATTTTAATTTAATTATTTATTTTAAAGTGAATATATAATTACATATTCTGTGAATATTTCAAGCGTCTACTGACGTTATGAATATCGAGCAAAAACGAGCAAAAAAATCACGTTTGTTGTATGGGAGCCCCCTTAAATATTTATGTTATTCTGGTTTTTAGTATTTTTTGCTATAGCGGCAACAGAAATACATCATCTGTGAAAATTTCAACTGTCTAGCTAATGAGATACAGCCTGGTGACAGACGGACAGACAGACGGCGGAGCCTTAGTAATAGGGTTCCCGTTTTACCCTTTGGGTACGGAACCCTAAAAAAGGACGTCATTGACCACATTTCATACATTTTCAAGATGCTCCTATTTTATTATAATTTTAAATTAAATTATATCTAAGTTCGTTCTATTCTAAACAAACGTAAACGCTACTAAAATATATGAAACCGTAATCTTGACGTCACTCCTGTCATAATAAGCCTTATTTGTGAGGCCCAGAGTGTTTTTCAGCAAGGATACTCAGCGCGAAGACTTGATATCTGAATAGATGGGGCGCGAAGAGAGAATCCCAAAAATATATTTGTAAAGCTTGAGATAGGAGTCCTGCGGGGGCCACTGGCTTTTAAATTAAAAAAAGACATAAATAACAGGATGTACAGCACCTTGATTTCCATCTCATCGTACGGGACCTCACTCAAATTGACGGGTAAATCTGACGAAGATATTGTGGGCCTTCACTAAATCTGACGACTCCCACAAAATTTAATTTGGACATGTTATTAAAGGATATTCAGAACGAATAAAAGTGGTTCTACCTGATAGTATTTCTTGTCTTGATATGGAATATTTAAATATCTGACGGATTTATGGAGCCTTTTGGCAAATCTAACGAAATTTCATAGATTCAAAAGAGTACCCAAAAGTAATCATAATTTCACACCTGAGATCCGCCGCATTGGACTACTTGAAGAGTGATGTTTTTGTTTTGAAATATTTAGTTGTTTTCGCAGTCGGTTTTTTACCCGAATGCCCAGAAGGAGGGTAATGTTTTCGAGAGTATGTATATTGTATAATATACAATATACATACTCTCGAAAAACATTACCCTCCTTCTGGGGCATTAGGCTACAGACCGTTCCAAAGAAATAGACATACATATACATCGTATATGTATGTCTATTTCTTTGTCGCTTCACAATTAAGACGAATCAAAAATTTCTTTTGAATGGTCTGTAACCTATTGCCCCAGAAGGAGGATGTTTTTCGAGAGTATGTATGTATGTCTATTTCTTTCTTTGGATTTTATCCTATGAAGTGTCGTTAGATTCGTCTTAATTGTGGGAGTAACAGGTTATATAATATTTATATATTGTATCGACAAATACAAAAAAAAAAGCGGGAAAACATTAAAACAAAAAGTATTGGTATCAAATAAAAGCTAGTAATGAGTCAATTCGGATGCAGGAATCAGCTGGATGCGGGAAGCACAGAAACGGTCGAAGTGGCGGGGCTTGGGGGAGACCTATGTCCAGCAGTGGACGTCTTTGGCCTGAAATTGTGAATGAGTCAATTCCAAATAAATAAAGCTAAAAAGCAAATTACTTATTTAAAAAAACGGACATTGTGAGAGTTGGAACTCGCGTGGTGAGGGTTCCGTACAATGAATATGTATCTACCATATTTTTTATCCAAGAACAAACTTAACATTGTAGTTGAAAAACATTTCTCCTATACATTCCAACTGCAAATGTAAGTTTATATGTACAAATTTAAGAGACTTAACATGTTATTTTAACACAATAGATTTATTATAGGTTTTCCTGTAATATTTATGTAAAGAATTACTTTTTGTATTTTTTTTCAAAATTGTCGACTCATTAGTTTCGGAGAAAAGGAAAAGTAAAGGTCAATTTTCATCTATTTACTTAAATAACTTATTTTAAAATGATAACAAATATATATTTGAGATCCTCACAACAAGCCCTTTCATTTGATATGTCACACGGTACAGTTTGCAAAACTTTAGTTTTTAAAGTTTTATAATTTACCCCCCAAAAGTGACCCTCATACTCAAAATTCATTTATTTACGTTACACATCCGTATTTGGGTCACCGAAATTCATATCTACACCAAATTTCAACTTAATCGGTCCAGTAGATTCGCAGTAAATCGGCTGTGACAGACGGACAGACAGACAAACAGAAACACAAGTGATCCTATAAGGGTTTCGTTTTCCTTTTGAGGTACGGAACCCTAAAAACAAAAAACCCTACTGCAAAAGCACATAACTAAAAAGAGAAAAACAAGCATCGCCGGTGGGGACAATTTACAACACAGTTACACCACATTTCAAGTTATTGATTTTTGACCGAGAGCCTGCCATACCAAAATTCTGGTTTTGTAGTCGGATTTTTGTATTTTTAATCATTTGCTTTTCTATGATATGGGCGTGGCCGACCACCCGAATCCGGATATCTTTGTAAATTAGGTTAGCGAAAAAGGGTAAATGACTGATGTCCAGTAGGACTTCTTCGAGTAAATTGTCAAATTCTATTAAGACCCGGATTTCTCAAAGTTGCTAGTAAGTCAAGTAGCGTTTTGCGGTAAGCTGGGGTTCCACCGCCGCCGCGCCGCGTGCCGCCGCCGCCGTCCTATCGCCGCCGCTTACCACTTATAATACGACACATTCCTTACCTTGCAAATCTTTCCTTATCCTGTATATTGTCCTCTTCCATCCTTGTATATTTCCCACCACTTGCGTCGTCTTCATCTGACCTATGATAAGATACATGTTTTAGGAAATTGCTCTACGATACACCATAATATGCTAATTATTTGAATTAATTAGTAACTAACTTATACGAGGGCGGCACTGAAAATTTCGGGAATCAAGGAAGTGACACAACATTACTATTTAAAAATGTATTTATTGCTTTTCGAAGTATTCTCCGCGAAATTTGACACATTTTTCCATACGATGGAACCAATCATTGAAGCAACCATTCCATTCGGAAGTTGGGGTCTCCAAAATGGCCGTTTTGTAGGCGTCCACAGCTTCTTCAGGTGATGAAAATCTCTGTCCACGCAATTTATTCTTTATTTTAGGGAAAGTATAGAAATCATTAGGGCTTAGGTCGGGGCTGTACGGCGGATGGTCTAGTAATTCTATGTTTTCTTGCTCTAAAAACTCTTTTGTTCTGTGCGCGGTGTGAGAACTCGCATTGTCGTGATAGAGGATGATGCGGCTGTTGCAGTTCTTTTTACGGAGTTCAGAAACGACCTGTGGCAAACAAATGCTAGCATACCATTCTGCATTAACCGTTCTTTGTCCCTCAAGAGGAATAGTCGTAACATGGCCGGTTTTGGAGACAAACGTGGCCACCATTTTTTTTGCAACACTCCGTGAACGAACAATTTTTGTTGGCTTTAACTCATTTTCGAACACCCAAACTCGTGACTGGTTTTTTTTTTTTCGGGTTCGTACGCGTATATCCAGGATTCGTCACCTGATACAATGTTGTATACAGCATTTGAGGATCCTGCGTGGAATCTTTCGAGAGTTCTGACGCACCCAGTAACGCTAGCCTCTTTTTGCTCTTCACAGAGCGAATGCGGTATCCATCGGGAAAACAACTTTTTTACACCTAATTGTTCATGCAAGATTATTTGTATTTGACTCATGCCAATGTCTAAAGTTGCCTGAATTTCGCGGTATGTCACATGTCGATCTTCCTCAATCAGCTTACGCACAGCATCAACGTTTTCTTGGGTGACTGCAGTTTTTGGACGACCTTGACGGGGATCATCACTGAGCTTGACACGTCCACGTTGAAATTCAGCAAACCAGCGATAAATTGTGGTTTTGGATGGGGCTTCATCACCAAATGCAGAAATCATCCGGTCAACACACTGTTTTTGTGTTAAACCAGTTCGAAAGTCATAATAAATCATCGCTCTTGAATTTTCTCGAGTCAATTCCATTTTCTCAACGACTAAACAAGTTTGACAAAACCATGTGACAAGACCGAGAATCTTTTTTTAAATAAATAAATGGTATTCGATTTTTAAAACCAAGGAGTTTTCAATTAAAAAGATTTTAATATGACAGGAACAGTGGAAATATTCCATTCCCGATACTTTTAGTGCAGCCCTCGTACAAGGTGTAATTGAAATAACTAAAAACCTCCTAAGGGATCATTTTGTACTCATTATTTCAAAATCAAAAGTATATAAATAAATAACGTTTATTTTGGGACACATACAAAATCGTGAAAAAATCTGCTGCTATAGAAATAATTGAAGGAAAAGTGATTTTGTTCGGAGTGGGAAGAGACTCGTCTAAAGCAGTGGTAGGTACCTACTTAGGAATCACAGTTCCGTGCTCGCGAAAGCATTCAAGGATTGATCATATTATTTATACTAATACTAGCTGCTGCCCGCAGCTTCGCCAGCGTGGCTTTTTCTAAAATAAAAGTACTGCTTTAACATCAGCTATCTGCCAGTGAACGTACCGTCAAAATAGGTCCAGCCGTTTTGAAGATTAGCCAGAACAAACAGACAGATAGACAACAAAAAAATGTTTTTTCTTATAAGTACCGTATAAATAATAAACTTTCATAAGCATTTAGTAAAAAACTATTATTTTGACTTGATTACAAACAGACACTTAAATTATATTTATTTGTATAGATTGGTGAGACGCTAGTACCAAATATTTATGTAAGATGGTCGTATAAATGTCGCATGTCTTCTACATTAACATACGAATCAAATCCCCTTGATTCGTATGTTAGAAATGTTTTATATTAGTAGTTCTAATATCTCAAACAATTTTTACAAAATTTGACAAATTGGTGCTTGTGTTGGAAAGTTTAACGCTCGGAGCAAATGGTCATACTAATAAAGTTTTGTTTGCGTTTAATTCCGGTTTTTACCCAACTACGGCGAATCAAAAAGGAGGGTCATTATTTTGTTCATCTGTTCCCTCATAACTACATAACATAATTTGACAAAGTGAATACGACCACCGCGACCATGGCTATCCTCTGAACATCACTATGAATGAATATGTATTAAATACATTAAAATATATTACGAGTAAGTTATTTATTAGAAGATAAATATTGAACAGTTTGTACATAACAATTTCTGATGAGAATATTTTCTTCTTGGTTTCTTACGTTTTAGAGCGTGCGGATTTATCAGTAGTCGGGTTTTAGTTTTTGAACTTACTTTTTTTGTTAACATTTTCACAAGTTTCCGGTACAACTGTCCAGCAATCAGTCAGATAGTAGGTACCTACCTAGCGGGGGGACATATCCAGACTTTCTTTATGATAAATATTTACAAGCCAGCCCCTACTTGTATTTAAGATATGTACATATAAAAACATTAACATAAGAATCAAATTCCCATAAATGAGATTTGAGACATATCAAAAATTATTAGTCCTAGTGTCCATAACTGTCCACCACTATAGTATGTATAGTCAACCAAAGGTTCGAAGTTTTATCAGTTAATGCCAAAAACGGCCGTTTTTGACGTTAATACCTTAAATTGTAAAACAATAAACTAGCGTTGAGGAAAAATTCTACATCTGTCTGAAAATTACAACCTATTATAAAATTTGGCCACTAATATGTACTGGCCAAATTTCGTCCAGTTATTTTTTTGTAACGATTATTAGTACGACAATAACTCTGTCTTTTACCTTTTTTCGCCTAAACCACTGAACCGATCGTTATGAAATTTGACAGATAGGACCATAATTGCGTAACACACTATCAATCACAATCTGAATGATTTTGAAGTATATTTCTAATCCATATTGATTCATATATTCGAAAAAGGAGATGTCCGCTTTTTGTATGGGCGTTGGTTTTTTATTCCGAGAAAAATCTAACCAGCGTCAAACTACACCTAAATAAAAGCGACAAAAATATGGAATTTGTAGCCACTGAAATAATATTTTTAGACATTTAAGAGAAAAATTATAAAATATTTAATGTTTTTCATATATTTATTTGTTGATGGCAACCTAATTTAGACTAAACATTTTTGACTGAAAACATCCCATTTCATCATATTCCTTATTGTTTACATATTCTTAATCGTCGATCAAATATTTAAAGACAGTAATAACAGTGCAATGTGTCAATTTTGACAAGTTTTCTTTTTGTTTAGGGTGTGTTCACTTTAGTTTTTATACTAGTTAGTTAGAAAGGTTTGTTCGTTTTAGGAGTAAATTCACACTAAAATAAAAAAAAACGATTTTTCTCAAAAATGGAAGCCTTTAAAAATGTATGTTATAGTTAGAACCACTAGCTTTTGGGTTGTCTATCCAAATATATTTAACTGATCCTGGTTAGATTGATTGAATAATAAAAAAACATTTTTGGACATGTCCTTTGGCTGCTCAACAACGTAAATAGCGCAATGAATGTTGTTGAACTGTCAAAATGAAAGCCATTGCTACTAATAGCGTGTTACGTAATTACCACGCTAGAGAAGGCTATAGGCTACTTTTCACTCTCGATATTTGTATTAAAAATGATAAAATACAAAAATGCAACGATGTCGCGGGCTACTGCTAGTTTCTTAAATAATCATATTGACAATATAAATGTTACCCTGTCATAAGGGCTTCACCGCAGTTGGGTAAAAACTCCGAAAAACAACCATGTACCCTTTTTACAAAGCACTTCTGATTATTGTACAACATTGAATTTGAAAAACATAACATCCTCCTTTTAGGAAGTTGGTTAAAAAATGGTAACTTGTGTTGAATCCCACAGTGGTAAATTAAATGAATACCAAAAATAGATTAAGGATTTGAGACCAGGTAAGCACAAATGTGATTTTTTGAATATAGATATCCAGTTTCTTGATCCAAATCACTGAGAATGCAAATAATTTGTAACAATTAACTGTTAATAAATTGCCAGATATGCAAAGTTACAGTTATGTAAAATTCATTGTGTTTCAAGAGACCATCAAAATAAAAGACAACCCAAATGATACAGTAGTGCCTAAAACAAATTAGGTGTTAGTTTGAAGTTCCCCAAATAAACACAGCCTCTTCAACTACGAAACACTTCACTGTGCGTGGTCCGACTCGCACTTTGCCGGTTTTTAATGCACCCCCCTTTGTTATTTTCTTAAATGGAATTATGGAACACGGCATCACAGTGTGTTCAGTGTTGGAGAATACTTCTATTCTTCTATTTTCAATTTGGCCCCTTTTGTACAACAATGTTCTTGGTGGGCAAGAACAAAAATTGATAAAAAAGGGGCCAGGTTAGCTGATAGAGATCTAGATGTGTGCCAAGTACTATGGAGGTGAAAGGAAGGCCAATGAGCAAACCTGGTGCCTTTTTTTTTCTGGTGGCCATTAACAAAACTTTATACATTTACTTATTATTATTACAGGCCTGTAATGTGTAAGCTTAGAAATTATTCAGATTACACAGGGTGATTTTGGATATAGGACTTTTCAGAACATAAACCGAAACTATGGGTAGTAGAGCAAAGTGGTCAAAGGAACCATGACCTTGATTTTGGAGGAAAATAATTAGAAACGATTTTTCTTTTCAAAAACCTGTCTGGGCCGAGAATAGAATCCAATCCATTTTGTTCAAAATGCATCTTGTACACTGGGTGATAGTATTCATGGTTAGGAACATTATTTGTAAAATCCAAGAAAGTGACACTTGTATTATTTATTATATTAAAAATTACATAAAATTGAAAGAAAGAGCCATTTCTTTTGATTTGACACAATAATGTTTGCTTGCATAATTTGATCTTAACCAGCTACACTATTGGTAAGTGCAATAATACAAAGTGATTTGGCGAACCAAATACATAGGTATAAGGACAAGAGAAGGATGTTGATATTAGGTGATTGGGTAACTTTAATAGCATGCAGGTAAAATTGCAACTTTGTAGTTTTATAGATTTTTATTTAGAATTTTAGAGGGTGGTCGAAAGTAGGTTAAAATGGTTTATGTAAGGTAACACACTGGTGTGTTTCACCCTTTTCTTCATCAACCGTACTTGGCTTGACACACACCCATGTGTCTCGATTGGTTTTTACAATGTGGGAATAACTTCATGAGATGATATTTTGATTTTCAAGTTATCAGTCAAATGGTGATGATAAAATTATTAATGTATAAATGGCTCAATTTGCTCACTGTCACTATCATTACCAAAGTATGGTGGACACTAAGCATTGATTTTATTTTGAAATTCAGGAGCCCTTGATTAATTTAGAAATGAATTTTATTATATTAGTGCTTAGAAACTCACCCAACACTGCCAGCACGGCGTTTTTGTATATCCTTTGATGGGTCAGCCCCTATAAAAATACCATTAAATTTATTTTGAGATTTCTACTAAATATTACATTACTTAGTCAAGACGCTGAAATTAAAAAAAAGTGGTTAAGTAAAATGTATATTCAATAAACACTGGATATATTCTTGTAAGTTCATAGTTACTCAAAACCAGGTATCCAGGTGAACATATAAAATGCATTGTATAAGTTTAATGGCTCACTGAAAACCCTGCAACAAGGGTAATAAAGCTCCTTCCTAGGTGTTATTGCTGACAAGACGTAAACCCTAATCAGGTGACAAACTAAATAATAATAAAAGTTTAAATTGACTAATTTCACCCTTAGAAATCAAGGTCACCGAAAAAGAAAATAAATTTAAAATAAAGAAAGTTTAAATTCACACAAAATATTGAATTCAGGGCTATGCTGTGCACACAATCTATAAATACCTATATACATGACCTTATAAGAAAACGAAATACTAAAGTTAACTCGGTTTTCTGCCAATGAGCAAAATACATAAAATAATAGTATGCTGTGGTTAAAATTTCTAGTCGTAAATATTTTGGGAATTATAATCAGAGGTGCTTGGTAAATATATTATTTATGTTTTAGCCCGTAGAATGCGTTCGTTCTTAACTCCTAAGTTTCCATTTCTAACTTGCTGAGTTACTAATACAACGCGTCACGCGGTGCAATGTCAAATTGAAAATAGGTCGATAACTTTTAGGATGTATAGAGTACCCATGCGAAATCCGTAATAAAAAATGAAAGTATCTTATCTATTTGCAATCGAAGTAGTGATTTATATTTCATTAATTTCTAATAACAGTATGCATGGATTTCCTATATAAGCAACAAAATGATCACCAACCGGGGATAGTGGGAGCCACGGCAGACATCGGTCAGTAAACTCATTAGTCCACGTTATAGTTATCACTAGCCAATATTAAATTATAAAGCTGTTCAATTCCACAACAAATACGTTCATTTACGCACAAAGTAATACGTATGTTTACAGCTCTTCAATACAACACAAACGCCATTTTCCATTTGCAACAATCCAACACAAAAACGTCATATGTAAATGTTGCCATAATAATAATTAGTTTTCTACCACAGACTAAGAAGTGTTGTGAAACTTCAAAGGTATGTGGAACGCTGTCGCAGCTGGTTACCGAACACGTTGTACAACCAAACTGTGCGGTGTAGACAAGACGTCCTTCCTCCATTCTTGTGCAACATCTCTATCTCCTGCCCTTATCTCCCTTATCCCAATTTATTTGGGGTGGGCGCAACATGTCTTTTGCTTCCATACTTCTCTATTAGTTATCATCGCGGTAATCACTCACTCCCTTTGGCCGTATCTTCTTTCACACAGTCCATCCATCGTTGCTCTGGTCTTTTTCATATTATAATTCTTCTTTCTTGTTTACCTTCTATAACATTACTAAAATATACTAACATTCATCATTCAGTCCTATTTTATCGATTTTCGTAAGGTTAATCGTAAGGTAAACAACCGAGAATATTCTTCAAGCGAGAACTTTGCTGTTAGGTTCTCGAGTTTTTATAGGTCCATGTTCTCGAGAATATTATTTGGGAGAGAATTAAAAATTGGATGTCTTTAGTGAATCGATAATTTTTTATAGGTGGTAGTAATAGTTTTGAGTGAATTGTAATACATTTGTCCACTTTTTTGGTGGGTTTGAATTTATCTAATAACTTCTCCCGCTCTGCCCGGAGCGGGATGGCGTGTCAGACTTTTACGGACTAAAACCCACCCGTGTTCCTTCAGTTGCCTGTGTGCCAGGGCCACGATATCTCTTTCGGATAAACTCGCAACCCTGGCAGGCATTGGCCCTAACGGACCCCGTCAGTTCGTGCTGACATCTCTTTGAGGCGCGCGTGGAACATAACGTGCCGTCGACCCGGGCCTGGTCCTTATCGGACGGCACATCGCTCACCGGTGGCCGAGAATCGGCCTGCGACTCTGCGACTAGGGGCGTGAGGGCGCGAATTTTGCCTCTCCCTCACGCGCTCCCTACAGCCTCCTCCTTTGCGAGAATTACTACTTCGCAGAAGGAGGTAACGGCCTCCCATACACTGTCGCTCCGAACCATGGCCTGAACCAGGGCCGGACGCGAGAGATCGCCGCCACCGATCACCTCCGTGAGGACACGGCGGTGCTCCGCCCAAGCCGGGCAGACCTCCACCGTATGCTCCAACGTGTCCTCCGGGCGATCCTCATAGTGGAAACACCAGTGCATATCGTCTCGCTTTATCCTGAACAGGAACCTCCCGAAACAACCGTGTCCGGTGAGGAAATGCGTCAGGCGGAAGGTGAGGACGCCGTGGCACCTCTCTAGCCACTCCTCAAGGAGGGGACTTATCGCCACGATCGTGGCGTGCCTAGCGTTGGGTTGTGACTATTGCACTCTCCATGATGCCATGAGATCCCGCCGGAGCTCTGTCCGCTGTGCCGTGATCTTTTGCGGCAGCGGAGTTACGCCTCGGCGTTTCGCCTCCTCGCTCCACTCCCAAATGTGCGCGAGGACTTATGCCTCCAGATTCCATGACGGTAGTCCGGCAAGGAGGCTCGCCGCCTGGGAATTCAGCCGCTGAGGGCGTAAAATTGGGGATGAAAGTATAAATGGGAAACTCATTAGTTTTGTAGTTCAAACCATGAAAATTTTTATTTAGCCTTTTGGTTGGTAAATTACATGTATCAGCGTTTTTGAAAAATACTTCCCAGAAGAGGGTAAAATAGGGGATGAAAAAATTGTATTGGAAACCCGTCAATTTTAAAGCTAACCCATACATTTTGCGTTAAAATTAAAATTAAGCGTTTTGGCGTTTTTGTAAAATCATCCCCTAGGCGGTTAAAAACCCTTACTAACTCATCATCGCTCAGCCCAACTTTCGCCATCGCCAAAAACACCTTAATAATTCTGAGAACAATAATTACTTTACTAAGGGATCCAATGAGTTTACTGAAAACAGCGACAATTGATCTTAGAGGGGACTGCTTTTCGCTCGGCCTGTTTTACGTGGCCTGCTTTGAATATTATTGAATAATGATAATTATTATAATGTTAGTGGTTAAAGTAAAATTTTTAAGTATTTACATTGACGAACACATTTATATTGGCTCCGTGTGGTGCCGGACGTAAAGAATAGCACCATCATATTTCTTCCCATGGGTGTCGTAAAAGCCGACTAAGGGACTTACCAGAGAATGGGCAGCAGCGTTTTCTATGCATTTTAACACAATACTGCGATCGCCAACCCACCTGCCAAGCGTGGCGATTATGGAAAACCCCTCCTTTAGGGGAGGCCTATGGCCAGCAGTGGACGTCTTTCGGCTGGAATGATGATGATGATGATTACCTACATTGACAAAAGTTTAAACTAGAAAAAGGAACTGTCAGCAATAGAAAGTTCAAATAATTCTACTATGCCATTAGAAGTCTTCGAGAGGAGATCACTATCGAACAATTAAAAGTAGTGTACTATCCCCTTGTAGAGTCTAGGCTCAGATACAGTATTTCTCTATGGCGAGCTATTATGCGTACAATCTTAACACAGGTTTTGACCTTCAAAAAAGAGCCATATCAACTACGAGTATAGTAAGAATTCCACACTGGGTATCGTGCAAGGAGTATTTTAAAGATCTACAGATATTAAGGGCAGGCAGTCTAAATCAAATCACAGATGATGTATTTCTGTTGCCGCTGTAACAACAAATACTAAAAAACAGAATAAAATAAATATTTAAAACGAGCAAAAAATCACGTTTGTTGTATGGGAGCCATACAACAAACGTGATTTTTTGCTCGTTTTTGCTCGATATTGATAACGGCAACAGGTAGACGCTTGAAATATTCACAGAATATTTAGTTATATATTCACTGGTATTCAGCTGCATCCGGTTAGACTGGAAGCCGACCCCAACATAGTTGGGCAAAGGTTACGCAGATGTATTCACTTTAAAAATAAATAATTAAATTAAAACAAATATTTAAGGACATACAACAAACATGATTTTTTTGCCATTTTTATAGATAATGGTACGGAACCGTTCGTGCGCGAGTCCGACTCGGAGTTGGCCGGTTTTTTTTAAATATATGTATGCCTGGATCGTGGTCATTGTAAATTAATTTTATAATTTTTATTAAGTGTTGGAAATTAAATCAAAATTATTGACATTGTTTATTTATTTTCTCGTTGACTTGGTTTTTATTTTGAAGTTTTGTGAATTAAATAATATTAAGGGGGAGGCGCTAAGGTAGCCCGCGAAATTCAAGTTTTATTACGTTTTTTGCAAGTTGCAGGTCAGTAACAGGTTGTATGTTGATGTAATTATAGACTAATATTTGATTTAATTAATAAAAATGAGTTCAAGCGATTCTGAAAAGTTGACCCAAATTCGGTTAAAGACGAGGCAAATACAGTAATCGAAAATCTTTTGCCAGAAATTTCAAACGAAAGATGTTCTACAATGATTTTGTGAAGTGGCGAGCAAACAAGAATATAATAGAATATTTTAGAAAAACTATTATTTGTTACTTTCCATATATTCGAAAGGAAAAGTAGAGTGTTTACACGGGTGAAAGTCACCAATTCCTATTCGGACTATAGCCGCCCTAGCTTCGCTTGGGTGTCTAAATACCTCGTATGGGAATTGATTCCTTTCGACCCTTGTATAACAATCAACAATTTACTTTGTAGTGTTTTTTTTTTTTGTATAAAGTTTTTTTAGTTCCAAATACCATTTCTGCTACCAACTTGCATGTAGCGCTCTAACCCAACCCATTTAGTCGAGGTGCCACTAGCAGCGATAGCCGTTTTGCCGATCAGCATATCATTACGACATTTTTACTGAACGCCAATCAGGCGTAATAGAAAAAAGCGCCTTTATGTATTTCGTTTTGTAATACGCCGTATTATACAATTCGGCTGCGGCTTATGCAATCATTCCAGCATCGAAGTGTCTGTTAAAGTGGCTTCTCAAAAGTCGACATACTTTTCCTTTAGGTACATCAAGTCCATCTGGTGGTGCCATATAATCTTCTTCAATTGTACCGTTCAGGAATACAGCGGTTGTAACATCGATTTTTTATAAAATTCAGATTTAGGATTGAAAGTTTTATCATACCTACTCAATATCTTCGCGTTGAGAGAAACCTTTGATGACTAACCTCGCCTTGTAACGTTCTATCTATGGTCCCATCAGGGTTTCTCTTTATTTTGTATATCCTTTTGCCTGGTTAAGCTTTTCTACCTATTGATAATATGGCAAGTTCCCAGGTATTATTTTTTATGTGAATTCATCTCGGTTTGCATAGCTTCTTCTCATTTTTCTCTATTTTCCTATGACATTGCATCATTATATGTTTTGGGCTCAGTATAATAATTGTCTTCTAACTCTACTATAGCGTTCATAACAAAACCATCAAACTTCATTCTGAGGTAGCATTGGTAGTTCTTCTTCTTCTGCGGAATTAACTTCATTTTCTTCAGAAACAATATTATTAGTTCCTGTTTGCTTTTCTGCTTCAGCCCAAATATCTTCTTCTCTTTCTTGATTTTCTTGTATTTTCTATTTATATTTTGTTCTAGAAATTCAATCTCAACATTTCTATTTATTTTCTTGGTTCATCTTCATTATGTTATTTTTACTAAGATTCTTCTGCATTATGTTTACATTTTTAGTTACAATCACTTTTTTCGTTGATGGTACCCGAATCCGGAAAGCCTTGGATATTTCCGAGTATCCAATGTTGACATTGCCATTTTGGTATTGCTTTGGCATCAAACTTATCTAAGTTTAGTCTTCCTTTTAAGAGAACGAATGCCTTTGCTCCAAATTTATTAAGGTGCGTAACACATGGTTTTCTGCCAGCCCATTTTTCGAATGGTGTTGCATTTCCAATTCTGTTGTTTGACTGGTAGTTTGCTGTGTAGATGGCCCCACAGATACATCAGTGTGTTAGACTCAATCATTACGATCCTTGCTTTTTCCAGTAAAGTTCTGTTTTTCTTTTTTTAGTGATTTTTTTTTGGGTACGGAACCCTTTAAAAATGAACTTTATGGTAATTAAAACTAACAGTTCATAATTTATTTCTTTCCACTATAGCTGCTTTTTTACTAGTGGTGGATGCTTTCCTTTTCCTTAGTTCGTCTTTTACGAGTATTTGTGCTACACGCCAAGTAACACATTTATTCGAAATAGTTTTCGTTTCATTTGTGATGTTTGTGATCGATACAATAGTTAACAGATACGAGTAACTACTACTAACCTACCTACACAACAATGGTGGTTTCTGGACTAACAACAGTGCTGATTTTTTATTTTATTATGATAAATATCCTACCCAGTAGAGCCTTTTTCGTTTTTGTGATTTATTTCGTAAATATTTAAGAAGAATGTAGGTTGTTGCTGCCACAGCAAATTCGACGTCGATGCTGCACGTGTGACTCCATAGCAAAGAGTAGGTACTATAAGATACCGGGTACTCCATAGCGACCGAAAGTTCAACTGTGCTATACTTAGGCGGATCAGTGTGGATCGGTTGGAGCGTGTCGGTGCGACGCGGCGGGATCGCAAGAAAAGTTAAGTTCGTCAGACGACACGATCCATGATCCATGCCTCATGCTCCCGGATCGCGGATCGCAGGTATTGGCGATCCATTTTGGATCGTCTGGTGTGGATCCGGCTATTGATATACTAAAATATCAATGTAATAAACGAAACTGGCGAATTAAATAAACTGACGAGTGAGGGAAACTGACTGTGATACGCGGACTGAGTACAACAACTAAAATGAGCAAATTAAAAAAGTTTTTGTACTAACAAATAAAAACGATGACTTTGACTTTGACGGCGTAACTGCATAGACCTCAATAAGTTATATGTTACTGGCCGCTTGTCCGTCTATTGTTTTATGATTTTGACAAGTATGGACTTACATACTGAAATAAAATGATGTGCAAATATATTTGAAAGAATTCAAAATTATGCCTATATTTTAATATTTTTATATAACATATTCTGGAAGGCCAAATAAAATAATGGACGGCGAGCATGAAGCGTTATCTGATACAGTGACTAACTGTAACTTGGCATCTGCGTCTGAAACATTGTCGGAAAATAATCAGGCCAAACTAGATTCCTTAGAGAAGAAAGCTGTTCATTTAAGGTTTATAACTCACTTGTGTAATAATAGTATAAGTCATAATATGTAGGTATTTAATCGTACCTACCTACCTACTTAGTGTAAGTACCTATCTATTATACTTAGTGCATACAAATAGATAGGATTGAAAACTATGCTTTATTGTGCACAAACACAAACAACAAAGCTTAATGCTTAAGAATAAATTTATTTTATATGAACATTTATTACTTAGCTAGTTTATTTATTATGGTACACAATACATATATTATGTTAAGGGATGTCTTCACAAATCCTTTTTTTTTTGGCTGGGAAATTATCAAATAACTTCTCCCACTCTGAATCTCTTTGAACACAACGCGTTGTCGACGGCCTGTGGGCTAATTGCGTTACACACTATCAGTAGGAATCAGTTTCAATTTGACAGTTCAACAACATTCATTGCGTTATTTACGTTGTTGAGCAGACAAATTTTTCTAACTTATGAAGCAATACTTCAAAATCATTCCGATTCAAACTGTGTTACGCAATTAGGGTGCTGGTCCTTCTCGGACGGAGAGCGAGCTACCCATCGGTCACCGTCCCGCATGCTCGCGCCTACGGTGGCCGGAAATCTGATTGCGACTCCTGACGCCCGGGGCATCTCCTGTGGCGACTAGGGGCGCGAGGGCGCGAACCTTGCCCTTCCCTCACGCGTTGCGCCTTGTCCTTCGCGGGCATTACTGCTACGCAGAAGGAGGTGACGGCCTCCCATGCACTCTTGCTCCGAACCATGGCCTGAACCAGGGCCGGACGCGAATATACTCCACCGTGTCCTTAGGGCGATCCACACAGTGGTAACACCCGGGAGTTTACTGCCGCTTTATCCTAAACAGGAACCTCCCGGAACAACCGTGTCCGGTGAGGACCTGCGTCAGGCGGAAGGTGAGGACGCCGTGGCGCCTCTCTAGCCGCTCCTCAAAGAGGGGACTCATCGCCACAATTGTGTGTACATATCCTACCTAAATACTTGTATTTATTTTGTTTACTTTATTTCAGATTGGTATTGGAGAAGGATTTTAAAGCTGCAGATATAAAATGGAGTCTATTTGTAGCAGCAGCTTTTAGTTTTAGATATGAGAGCTGTTTGAGACCGTTTCCACCAGCTTTCTTGAAAAATGGAATCAAGGATATGGATGAATTGGTATGCCTAACTTTAAATACTATATTTTTGGTGTTTTCTTGTACTCAAAAATGTACTGTGTAGGTCATTCTCAGGCGTACAGACCACCGTTACGACAATTTCTATGAAAATTTCATTGAAATTTTTGTACCGGTGGACGTCGCGTCGTGCGACAAGTCTGCACGAACCTTTATTGGGATGATTACGGTGGCACTTTTTTTTCTTGTATGTACCTAATTAAGGCAAACTAAGTAGGTACTAAAAGGAAATACCAAATCTAGATTAATTTTAGAAGGTCATCAGGCCATAGGGTACCTTTTTAAGGTTCCGTAACCAAATGGCATAAATGGGACCCGTTTTCGACATGTGAGTCTGTCCGTCCGTCCGTCCGTCTGTCCAGATGTCAAACAGCCATTTTATTCAGAGACTATTGACATTAATATCTTAGATGAAAATTGGAATGAAGGTGTATCCTGTGCACCGCTAAACAATGGTGTAGAGAATAAACGTTTTATTTAAGTCTCTAATAGTTTGTGGGTTAAGGGAAGTTTTTGGTTACAACCGCAGATATAATTTTATTTTTCATAGTTTTCTCAAGAACTACCTACTGTGAAATACAAACCTATTTTTGCGGTTGATAAAATCAGTACTGTGCATGCAACTTATTATAACTACGTGGTCCGACGCGACACCGTGCACCGGTAGAACAATTTCTATGAAAACTTCATGGAAATTGTTCTACCGATGTCGCGTCGCGCCGCGGCGTCTTTTGCGTCGCGCTAGTCTGCACGACCCTTTAAGATGCTCGTAACCAACAGCCAGAGCCACCACTAACAAGGCCATCCTAAAAGAACCACAGAACCTCTTCCTTTACCTATCAAGCACTAATAACTTGTTAAATTTCAGCTTTGCGTGATAACCGACGTGCCTGCTTTGGATTTGGTCTTACAGCAGCTGGATAACTTAGATAATTTGTCGAATATTAGCGATATTATAGATTTGTTGTTTTACGTGCTCGTAAGATTAAAGGAACCCTCATTGAAAACAGTACCCTCAGAAGCGGTATGTTAATCTATACTAATTATTATAATAAAGCTGAAGAGTTTGTTTGTTTAAACGCGCTAATCTCTGGAACTAGGTACCAGTCGCATTTGAAAAAATCTGATTTGATAGCCCAATTCTTGAGGACGGTGGCTATTTTACATCACGCTACGAACCTTAGGGAGCAAAGAGATCAAAAGTCAGAAAGAAAAAGAACGCTAAGCGAAAACGAAATAATCGCGTGAGCGGGCGATGCGATACGACGCGATGGGTCGAAGGACCAAAAAATTTCACGCAGACGAAGTTGCGGGCAGAAGCTAGCATTAAATATACCTACTTAAGTACCTAGCAAATTAATATGTTTCAACCTAGAGAGTAATAAAATCCCTTGTCGTATGTCATAATAAAACCGCTCCACAAAAAGGAAGACAAGGCGCATATAAAAAAATACCGGCAAATAGCTAACATTCCTGTTTATTTCCAAAATCTTTGAAATAGTTATTTATAACTCGTTATACCAATATCTTCACAAATATAATATTTTTTTTTCAAAGAATAAATTGTTTCCGGAGAATTAAAACAATTAACATGGCTATTTTCGACCTTTTAAATAATGTTATGACTGCTGTTGATAAACAGAATCCCCATATACGCTATTTACACAGACATGACTAAAGCCTTTGATTATGTTAATGACAAAATCCTTCTAGACAAATTACATTGCTATGCATCAGAGGGAACATTTTAAAATTACTAAAATCATAACTAAGTAATAGATTGCAACAATGCAAATGTACTGAAATCACAAGAGTGTGCGCAAAAACCAAAACGGAACAAACGTATGTGTGGAATTTCAGGAGTATAAAATATGGAGTGCCTCAAGGTAAAGTGCTTGGGCCACCTTTTATTTCTCATTTACATAAATGATTTGCCAAAAGTAACACGACATCAAATGATTTTGTTTGCAGACGATAGCTCTGCCATAGTAAAATGTAAGAACTTAAATACTTACCAATTTTACATTAATTACATAATTACTCTTACTTACATAATTAATTGGCTTAATATGAATAATTTAAGACTCAAGAAAACCAAAGTAATGCATTTCCACCATAGAATTGAAGCTCAAAAAATTTGTGTCAATTACGATGGCAAACGAAAATTAAGAACTAAAAGTAAGTGTGTTTTTAAGTATCCATAATGTACTATCCTTAATTGGAAAGCTCATAAAAAACAGCTTTGTAAAAAAAAACTGTTTATGCACTTTTTCAATTGGCTAGAAAAGTAAATATAGACGCTTTACTTGTGCCTATCATGGTCTAGTAGCCTCACATAAACGATACGGAATTATTTTTTGGGCTAATTACCCGGATAAGGGATTACTATTCAAGGCACAAAAAAGGTGGATTAGTCATGTTGTGTGGTCTGAAAACAGATGACAGCTGTGCACCGTACTTTAAATCATTAAAAATACTTACGCTACCGGCGATAAACATATAACTAAATTAGTATCTTCGTCAAAACAAACCAACCCCAACCCCAACCCAACCCCCACCCCAACCTTTTTGCAAAAATGACAACGGTACGAAATGTTCCAATTCGTAGCCAGTACAAAAATTCTTTGAGTAATTATAAATGTAAAACTGCATTAGTAAAAACAGTGTCCTGGGTATGACTCCACGCATATAATAGGTTGGGGAAAAAGTTTCTTCGCATTTTTAAGAAAATTCTAAACATGTTTTAATATAGTTTATTTACATTTAAATAAAGTATGTAGGTACCATTTTGTTCGATACATGTTCGGGACATGATCCCATTGCTATAGAAATTTTGGGACTTCTGATCAAAATACCGCGACAAGTGGTTTTGGCAGTCCTCTCGTGATGTTAACCTAACACTGCCTAAAGAATTCTGAAGAGACCGAAACAGGTGGAAGTCTGAAGGCGCAAGGTCAGGACTATACGGCGGATGCATTAACACCTCCCAGCCAAACTCTCTTAATTTTTGCTGAGTAGCTAAAGATGTGTGAGGTCTAGCGTTTTCGTGATGAAAAACTTCTGTAGATTAATTCCGGCCGCTTTCTCTCAACTTCTTTATTTAATCTCATCAGTTGTTCGCAGTAGAGTTCAGAATCGATGGTCCTGCCTGGTGGTAACAGCTCATAATGAATAATGCCCTTCCAATCCCACCACACACACAGCATCACCTTGTTGCGAGTTAACCCGGGTTTCGCCACAGTCTGTGAAGCCTGACCGGCCTTTGACCACGACCTTTTTCGCACGTTCTTGTCGTACGTGATCCACTTTTCATCACCAGTTATCAGCTTCTTCAAAAATGGTTCGGTTTCATTACGTCGTAATAAAGAATCACAAATGAGTACACGGTTCATTAGGTTTCTTTCAGTGAGCTCGTGAGGTACCCAAATATCGAGCTTATAAGTGTACCCAGTTTTTTTTCAAATGTGCCAAAACTGTTTTGTGGTCAATTCCCAGTTCTTCAGCTACGTCGTAAATACTGATATCCCATATCTTGCTCCACTTTTTCAAAAATGGCATCCATTTTATCCGTAATAGGGCGACCAGAGCGACGTGCATCTTTGACATCAAAATGTCCGGATTGAAAACGCTTAACCCAAATGTGTGCTACTCTCACAGACACTGCACTAGGTCCATAAACATCGCAAATTTTTTTCGCGGCTTGCGTTGCATTTTTACCTTTTTTGTAGTAAAATTTTAAAATGTATCAAATTTCTTCATTAGATTCACTCATCTTGACAGTACGAAAAACAAAAGAAAATCACACATTTTCTTAATTTGAATTTGGAATTAATATGTTCTTTAAAATTTAAACTTTCAATGATACCAAAACCAGCCGATACAAATAGTATAGCCAAAGAGATTTTATTACAAGTTCATACATACTATATTGCGAAAATACTTTTTCCCCAACCTAATATAATAAAATTCCAGACGCCATAAAACAATTAAATTTATACAATTTAAGAATCATTAGAATTACAATTATTAATATTGAACTTAAATAATTTTTACATAGATTTTTGACATTTTCATAATTCCTCATTTAGGTCTGACTTTTATTAAACATAAACATAACATCACGCCTTTAATCCCCGAAGGGTTAGGCAGAGGTGTACATAAAGTACACCCACGGTTCGCCAGTTATATTTAAGTCCCATGTATTAGGGGGCGAGCCTATTGCCATCAACCGGGCACAAATCCAGACTCCGGGCTGCTACTGAGAAATTCCTGGTGGAAAAACCCAAAAACATTTTGCCCGACCTGGGAATCGAACCCTGGACCTCGTGCTCGGCAGTAGCGGTTGCGACCACTAGACCACTGAGGCAGTCCATAAAATTAATAAGTACATCCGATGTTTACCAATATTCATTTTTAACTTTTTATTTCGAAGGGTCAGGCGGCGTTTAGTCTATACAAACGTATTCCTCAGTTTCTTCCCTAGATAATGAATGTCACTAGAGTAAATATGTTTTTAATATATAATCAATATCTGCCACTGCCACTGCCACTGCTTTTGTTCTTGTTTGGTTTTTATCCATAAATTTATTAATCTAAGAACTCAAAAATCTGCCTAGCCTTTTCCCAACTACTTAGGTATGTTGGGGTCGGCTTCCAGTCTAACCGGATGCCGCTGAATTCCAATAGGTACGTATTTTAATTGGAGCGACTGCCTATCTGACCTCCACAAACCAGTTACTGGGTAACACGATATCCTTGGTAAAACTGGCTGTCAGAATTTAGGGCTTCTGACTACTCTTCGACGAATAACAGCCGGGACCAACGGCTTAACGTGCTTTCCGAGGCACAGAGGTGTCTCGGTAATGGATGGTCACCCATCAACGAAATATTATTATATATCATCATTTAGCCACGAACCCTTCGATCAACTTATATAATATTTTTGATAGATGCACGAGCCCATCAATATTTATAAATTATTCTAAGAACAATATCTATCTATTTATCGATTATTCTTTATTCTTTCACTTGTTAGTAAAAGGTTTTTGGTATCATATAGTGACAGCAGAACACTCGACTCCTAAGTCACAGGATCTCTTAGTTTGAGAGTCAGAGTTTACTTTTGTGGTATCATAGTGACAGCAGAACACTGACTCCTAAGTCCCAGGATCTCCTAGTTTGGGAGTCAGGGTTTACTCTATCTGTATGACCTTTATTCACTGTAGGTCATGTGACCTAGTTTTGAAGCATTGTTGAAGGTTTTTGTATAAAGTTTTTTTTTAATTAACTATAAATTCTCCGGTTATACCGCCGTTATCAGACTTAGGGGACGAAAGTAGAAAATAAAACAAAAACGTTCAGACAGCCAAATTCTTTCTTAAATATTATTCTTGAAAAAAAAAAATTTTTTTTTTTGCAATTTCGAGAAGAAGACGGGGGTATATATATACAGAGTGGAAACTTTCAGCGGGGCAGTAAGGGGAAGTACCTTATCCGTTGCAGCTACGCGAAAATGGTCTTAAGAGACTATCCATAATTTTTTATGGAATTTTGATCCCCATTCACAGATTTTCAAAAAAAAATACAGTTAGCAAGAAAATAGCCATTTTACACTAAAAAATTGTTCGATGCCAATCGATCCTGTTTCTAATACCGATCAAAAACTTTTATCGGACCAACCATCGTTGGAGTACTCAAAATGTCACAAATTTCAAAAAACTTCTCCCGTACATTTTGTATGAAAATTTTACGCAAAAGCTTTTTTAGTGACGGTTGAGATGTTTTTGTTGAATGAATAAAAAGATAAAGTTTAAAAACAATTCAAATTTCGAACTCGTTATTATTAAATAAAAAACAATCTTGACAGTTTTTTGCGTCAGAAAAGCTCTGAGTGTGTTGTGGATTTTACATTAAGTGCATAATTGGACAGCTATTGATAACAGAAAAATGACCTCCAATTTAGAACGTTTAGACTTGCTAGAAGCATATTAAGTAAATAATAAAAATACCTCGGCTGCGTTAGAATGGTATAGGATCAAATATCCAAATCGTCATGTGCCAACCAGAAAGGTTATAACAAATCTTTTAAGAAATCTTGCACAAGGTGACTCTTTCAAGAAAAAATCTGTACGCCACCAGCATTTAAACTAGATGAAAATTTGATCATTTCTGTTCTTACACTTGTCGAAGCTTATCCCGAAATATCATCAAGAGCAGTCGCTGAAGAAGTAGGTGTCTCACATCGTTTTGTACTAAAGATATGGAAGAAGTATGGTTATAAATGTTACCGACAGGGGCGGCTAGTTCAAGCCTTATTCAGGGGATGCCGCTCGAAGACTTACTTTTTGCAGGTGGTTAAGAGGGAAAATAAGCAGAGATTACCATTTTCTGAATTTCATATTATGGTCTGATGAAACAAATTTTTCTAATAATGGAATGTTCAACCGGCGAAATCACCATTATTGGTATAGAGAAAGTCCTCTCAGGTTTCGCGAAACACATTTAATCAAGTGCGATTTTCTTTTAATTGTTGGTGTGGTATAATGTGGAACCGGTTTTTGATATGGGTAATGGTGGAATTTTATGAAGGCACCTTGAATTCCAACATTTATAACAACAGAATATTAGAGAATCTTGAAAACCTCGTCGATGATATACCACTGTTGGAATCAAGAAGAATGTTTTTTCAACAAGATGGCGCTCCACCTCACAACAGCCGCAGTACGCGTTCGACTTTGAACCGACAGTTTGGTGATCAATGGATGGGAACACATGGTCCTATTTCTTGGCCAGCGCGTAGTCCAGATCTTACACCTCTTGATTTCTTTTTGTGGGGCTACCTGAAAACTGAGGTTTAAAAAAAGCAATACGATAGTGTTCAAGAACTTAAAGACTCAGTAACCACAATTTTGTACGAAATTCATACAAATAAATTGTCAGCAGCCACTAGGTCGGTACAGAAACGAATCAATTTATGTATTCGTCAAAATGGCGGTCACTTCGAGCACTTGATATCGTAGGGCAAGAAACAGCAAGATTTTAAATAAGAATAACATCATCAAGTTATGTTAGTTAATAAAAAAGAAACTTAATACGCCATCTTTTTGATATGTGTAAAATTCTACGTGATCATTTGTCTTTTGTTTTATTTTTTGTATTTCAGTTACACAAATTCTTTACAAAATGTAAGGGAAAAGTTTTTTGCAATTTGTGACTTTTTGAGTACTCCAACGATGGTTGGTCTCATAAAAGTTTTTGATCAGTATTAGAAACAGGATCTATTGGCATCAAAAAATGTTTTTGTGTAAAATGGCTATTTTCTTGCTAACTGTATTTTTTTTTTTTTGATAATCTGTGAATGGGGATCAAAATTCCATAAAAAATTATGGATAGTCTCCTAAGACCATTTTCGCGTAGCTGCAACGGATAAGGTACTTCCCCTTACTGCCCCGCTGAAAGTTTCCATCCTGTATATATATAACGGGGGAGGAAAATGGGTACAGATTATGATTTCGTTTATTTTGCATAGGAATAATCAGTCCTAGCTGCAGTTAACTCTTTCGCGGTCAATAACGGGGAGATTGCAGCAATAGAACCTTCAAGATGTTTCGACGCCCGCATGTCCTCTTAGCTAAAATTAATATTTACTTTCAGCATGATACCGTCCTAGCAAACGCACATTCTACAATATCTGCACCGAAGCCACAATATATATTCCAAGTAGCAAGCTCCTGTAAGTCCACTGCAGAAACTAAATGGAAAGAGCTGGCTAAGAACCATCACGTATTCTACGCCTATCATGGAAACCGTTTGGAAAATTTCTACACAGTTCTCAATTTTGGCTTGCAGCAACACTTAAATAAGGTACAAGTTAGTTGAATTTAACGTTTAATTCATATTCCGTTTTATTTTCAGCTCGACGAGTCTTAAGAGCGGCCATCCCGTCATACTTTTCATACAGACGCATGATAAGTGTTTATAGCGTTGTAACTTGTAACACATCTTTCTTTGATTTTTTTGAACTAATAGGTTTCTTGTGAACTATCTAGGTTTCTATGAAAACAAAAAAATAAAATTTGGAGAACGAAATTCAGTATAAATAAGCCTTCAAAAATCTGCTTTTTTTTGCACAAATTTTACCAGAACTTTGGTCGTTTATAATGTACTCATAAGTTATAAAAGTAAAGAAAACATCTTAGGTATTAGGAACCTCGCAATGTAGTGGAGATTCTAAATGATAAACATTTATTTCACAAACTTGTATAGAGCTTACCCAAAAACACGATTTCCTGGAACAAGTTTTATGAAACTTTCCGTACATTATTTTTCGTTCAATGTTATAGAGTTCTCACTTGCATGTTAGTACTACTTGTAGTTCTCACCTGCACTGGATGAGTACCCCAAGTGTAAGTTTGCAAGAGAGTAAACGTAACTATTTCGTTTGCGTTAAAATTTGACCGATAGATCATAATGCTAAGACTATAAGGGTGAGAATAAAAATCTTAACGCAAACGCGCTAGTTACGTTTACCTTCTTGCAAACTTACACTTGGGGTACAGCAAGCTGTTCGACCATGCTCGCGTTGACGATAGACGGACCGGGAAGGGATTTCGACCACAGCGACACGACTGGCAGCTTTGCCGTTGTGGTGTGCGGTTGCGGTCGCCTTCGGGATTGTACCTCTAGGGAGATAAAGCAGTTGGTTACGTTTAAGTAAAGGCAAAATCATCTTTTTTAAATTCTGCCTTTTTAGGGTTCCGAATTTACCTCAAAAGGAAAACGGAATCCATAAATGATCACTTCGGTGTCCGTCTGTCGGTCTATCAAGACCCTTTTTCTCAGAAACGCATAGACGTATCAAGTTGAAATGAATATAAAAAAATATGTATGTCTACGGTCCCTTGGAACTCTAAAAAAATCGATCTTCTAAGTCAACGCAATAAAAAAGAACGGCCATATAGGTACGCTGCATACCTATTTAGGTACTCGCAAATAAATCAAAAACAGCTAGGATACTTTCCGTTGACCTAAAATCATGAAATTTGGCAAGAAGCAAGGTCTCACAGCACAAGTAAAGGAAAATCGAAAAAAAGTTCAAAAATCGTTAATTCAAAAAAAAAAAAATTTGCGATTAGGTATCGTCCATTAATCACGTGAGCCTCGAAAGGGCGGGGGGTTCAAAAATCACGATATATCACAAGGGGGAGGGGTGTACTGAGATATCACATGTATTTATTTTTTCGTTGACCGTGCGATTTCTAAACCTAAAAGCGACGTTTGACCTTGACTCGCCATTGCCAGACAACAATTTCCCCGCCTGCCGCGACATCCTCCCGGCTCGGCTTGCCAGTCGCTAGTAAGATACCAAAAATGTGAATGTGATTTTGGGGGGGGTTGTAGATATTCGAATTCGATTGCCGAGAGTAACTATAAATTAACGAATTCGAGTACACCTGTCTTCGGACAAGCTAGCTCAGCTGCATCTTCTAGTGCGACGACCAGTGTAATTAATGCATCGTATGCCCGAATTTAGAAAGAAAGAAGATAGACGAAAGACTTTAGTCGAGCACCCGAATACGGGCTAACAACCAAGTGTAATTGCACTTATTAAAAGTATACCTTTTCGAGTTTGTGTAATTTTTGTCCCATACACTTCTTGTAAACACCTCAGCCACAACCGGTGTGCGCGCATAAGAGGTGCTTTCTGAGAGTTAGCCACAACGTCGCAAATAGCTATCAAATATTTTGCAGATATGATTAATAAATTTAAAAATATTACTTAATGAAATTATGAAATATCCCTCTGTAGTGCACTAAAATATTAATTATGAATTGGTTTTCAATTATCTAAACAGCGATTGCGACGTTGTTACGAGTACCAACGTTCGGAATGCACCCTCTTCACATATTTTTTAACCGACTAACTTCATCGCATTCTTTGTCGTGTAGAACACACTGTTGGGTAATGGCGTATGCTTGTCACCTGAATTGAACATAAGCTTGCCGTACAGTCATGGAGGATTCGGTTGGGGCGCGAGTTGCATTGGTGGTCACTTGTCCTGCATAGCCATGTGCGAAGTCATTGACGCTCCGGAAGGCATAAATTACCAAAAGCCTGTTTCTAATGAAGGTAAGATGGTATTTAATATTTTGGGATCACATTTATACATAAGTACACCTACCTAATATAGGTGTTCTTCCCTGCGCTGGGTTAGTTCTCTCCAATTGCATTTTTGTCTAAACTACAATATTTATTATTAATAATGAAATAATTTCGAATCTCAGGTGACGGTTTATATGAAGATGAGAAAAGCAAGGTATTAACAGAGCAAGGCTGCGACGGGCAAATGACACAATACATCGTTACTAACTGTGATCTAGTAAGGGTGCGATATATGCTTGTGTATGCCAAACAGCCCGCATCGATGAGGTTCCCTACAGCGAGCATCAACAGAAATGGTTTGTCTAAACGAGTTTAATAAGGGGGCGTCCATTAATTACGTGAGGCGATTTTTCGACCTACCCTCTTGGCGAGATGTCGTGAGATTTAGCTTGACATCCTTAATCTCACGTGAGATTTTTCGATATGCCTATTTTTTGTGTAAATACGTTAATCTACGCGTTACACAACGCGTTATACGTTTCGCAACTACTACGTGATATTTGCTTAGAACCCCCCTTTCCCCCACGTGAGATTGGGTGAGATTTGGCTCGACCTGACCCCCCCTCCCCCCGTCCTCCCCTTGTCTAAACGAGTTTAATAAGGGGGCGTCCATTAATTACGTGAGGCGATTTTTCGACCTACCCTCTTGGCGAGATGTCGTGAGATTTAGCTTGACATCCTTAATCTCACGTGAGATTTTTCGATATGCCTATTTTTTGTGTAAATACGTTAATCTACGCGTTACACAACGCGTTATACGTTTCGCAACTACTACGTGATATTTGCTTAGAACCCCCCTTTCCCCCACGTGAGATTGGGTGAGATTTGGCTCGACCTGACCCCCCCTCCCCCTGTCCTCCCCTTGTCTAAACGAGTTTAATAAGGGGGCGTCCATTAATTACGTGAGGCGATTTTTCGACCTACCCTCTTGGCGAGATGTCGTGAGATTTAGCTTGACATCCTTAATCTCACGTGAGATTTTTCGATATGCCTATTTTTTGTGTAAATACGTTAATCTACGCGTTACACAACGCGTTATACGTTTCGCAACTACTACGTGATATTTGCTTAGAACCCCCCTTTCCCCCACGTGAGATTGGGTGAGATTTGGCTCGACCTGACCCCCCCTCCCCTAAACGCCTCACCTAATTAATGTCGCCCCTAAGTAGGTATAGGTCCTACTACCTAACCACATTTGTATACCTACATCATTTTTATTCGTGGTTGGCAGGTGCAGTCGCGCCTGAAATGTGTTCGTCAACTACTTTTATCTGCTCATTTCACGAAATAAAATAAAGTATCATTAAACAGCGTGTATCAGATGTGTGCTCATATTTAAGGGTGTGGTGTCATCCAACTGAACATCTTTCTCCATGGGGTCGGTACGGTATTGAAGTTTTGTATGGGACAGCTGATTATTTTTTCGTGATTACGATGTTGGCCTCATGGAATTTTTTTAAGTAAAACTTCTTTACGCACGCTTGACTTGGGGAGTAAGCTGGTGAATGTGTGACGAGAGCGTTACGGAAGCGAGCGAACGGAAGTTGAGAGATTTTTGTTTTTTTTACATTGCCCCACACTTGGAATTCCTCCTGTATCGTGGGTGCGTTTACAAACATTTAAACTCACATACATACACAAACAGCCAGACCCAAGTATAAGTTAGTGAAGATAGAAAGAGAGAAAGAGAGTTATTTGTAAGTTTTACTTCAGTCGTGTGGTCTAAAGCACGCTCGTTTTTTTTTTTTAGTTTGAAGATAGGTAAGTACACCACACCCTTAAAATTGAATTATTTTAAAATTGCGTCGCTATGGCAATACAGCAGAATGACATTCAGCCTTTACATGTCAGACTGAATCAAAAACAGACACAAAAAGACTGTCAATAAAATTTTAAAACAATTGTTTTATTTCATAAAATGGCCAGCATTAACAAGGTTTTAGGTTGATGTCGACTCGACATTGGATTGATTTTGATCTTTGTTATCAAGCACCTAATTAATTTAATTATAGTTCTCTATCCACTCAAGCGTCCAAGCCGCGCGGCGATTCTCGCCCCCCCCTGTCCGCGCATGAAATTTGACTTTCTTTTTTATGACCGCGCGAGACTCCCTCAACAAAAACGCGTATTACTGAAAAACTGCTACAGCTACAGTCAAATAAAAAATACTCACGGAAAGCTCAACGAATCCAGAATTTAATTTGGTTAAAAGTAAATTACTCAAATTAATAATAAGTCACAATCTGAATGATTTTTAAGTATACATCTTCATATGTTTGCAAATTTTGTCTGCTCAACAACTTAAATAACGCAACGAAAGTTGTTGAACTGTCAAAATGAAACCCATTGCTACTGTAAATGTGCTACGCAATTACCCCGCTGGTGTTTTTGTTTCTATAATTAAGTAAATAACTTTTGTAAAAACGAGAGAAAGGAGGTTTTTATAAAGTGTACGATAAAACTGATTTGGAGTGGCGCTAGCAATCTGGGGCCCAAGTCTGCTATTTTTATAAATTCAGTCATTCCAACACGATCCCATTGTCATTTTGCTAAAAGTTTGTAATCCGGTAAATTCATAATGGTCGATCATTGGTCGGTCAATGTTCTCGTAATATAATTGTGTTATTATACTGGCATTGTCGTATTGCCATTATTATAAAACCCATTAGTAGAAATGTCATTCATTTGTCATTACGTAGGTACGAGATTACCAATATATGCAATTTCTTTCAATGTAGTGTCAGTGGCCGACCATTGGAAAGTCATAATGACGCCATTATAATAGTGCATTACCAAACTTGTCAAAATCAACAATTATGAAATCAATGATCAACCATTCTGACACTATTGTAATAGCAGACTTGAGGCCCGTTCTGTTGCTTAACTATAAGCAACAGAACAGTAATCCAAAATTATCCCGTAACATCAAATGTTGCTGGACACAATGTTGGGCAAATATTGTTTACAATCAATAGACACAAAATTTTACATTAGCATGTTGGCATGAACCTTGCAGGGCTGCAGCATTATTATGTAGGTATATGCTGACCGCAAACATACAAACATGCTGCAGAAACAATGTTGCGCAATTTTATTTTCAAATACTTTAAACAGATAGTAAGCTTACCTTCTCTTTGTGATTTCAGTTGGAGGGCTTCGTCAATGGCTTGCGAGGCACAAGCTTTTTTCCATTCTTCTTGGCTACGGATTAATGTTGGCAACTATAGGGTTCGCAAACAATCAGCCAATCCACCATTACTACAAAATACTATTAAAAAAGCTCGATATTGCATACAGTTCTGTAAAAGTGTGATGTTTTTTAATACGAGTCTTTAGGGACCTCGCGCACTTCACGGCCACGACCACGACTTGCCGTCGCTACCTTGGTCGCAGAAGAAAGAAACCAACCAAGACCAAGCAACATAATACCAAGATCGACCAAGATGCGGATGTTCATAATAAAGTACCTACACAAAGATTGGCCGCAACTAGTCGGACGACCGGTCGTACGACCAGTTGGGCGTTCCCTTCAGCTACACTACACAACTTTTTTTTCCTCGCGCTGCTCCTCACTCTGCTCATCGCGGAGTCACCATTTTGTGTTACGTACCATAGGTACTACGCTACGTCTCTGCCTCTTTTCCTCGCTACCGACCCTCAGCCACTCGTCCAGTGTGTATGACTATGTGATCGGCTACTCGCGCGCTTAAGGCCGGTGACTCGCGCACAAAAAACTGACAAAAAGGGAGCGGGTATGAGAGATAGCAACGCGGCAACGTAGCCAAATTACGTCTCTGCCTCCTTCCCTCACTATTTCCCGTGGTAGTCGTCGAGTGTGTGGCTGTAGCATTATAGCTAACTAACCCTGGTCTTTGCGGCCACGGCGCCGCGACGCGGCGGCGGCGGCGGCGCGCTGCGGGCGGCGTGGTCGTGACCGCTTGTGCGCAAGGTCTCTTACTGTCAGCATTTTTTTAGATTAATGAAGTAAAATTTTAAGTACATAACTGCGATAGGTAGTATAGTTTTAGACAATTTTTTTTAAATATTAAAATTTGTTCAAACTCTACCTACATAGATATTTATTTTATTACAACCCATGAGCCTACAGAAACGTGTTATGCCCGATGGGATTTTACATCGGCAACTTCTCTCGAGCCTTTGGGGACTCAATGAGTTTCCATAAAAAGATGATAAGTAACCAACTTTTACTCGTAAACCAGTACAAAATAAGTACCTAAGCTGCCAACTTCCACGTTTCTAACTTCAAAACTGACGAACTTGCCAAGACCGTATACTTCCATCCTTTACTATCATTCTTATAGGTACTTTAATTTTCAAAAATGCTTCCTTAGGTGTTCTCACCGTGGTTACGAGCTCGAACAATTTTGTACCCCGCCTCGGATATCTTTTAACCCTTCATTCAGTAGTTAAACTTACTTGGTCGACTTAATTAATCTGAAAAGTTTAAGAAAGAGAACTACTCCAGCACGTTTGATTACAATCATATTCTAATAAAAAACCGTGCAAGGGGGATTGCAGTCGTGTTATGACGTTATGTAGAATTGTAGATTATAAACTACCGAAAGTGAGAATGCGTTAGGAATATTGTAACAGTTCACAATTTTTAGTTTATAATCTCGCTAGATAGATCAACTAACGGTGCTCACAAACTTACGGTGACATAATATACGACAAAAGTTTTACTTATAATATCCCTCTAGTAGCAGTAGTTCGGTTGTGAGTCCGGTTGAGCGAACTACTGAAACATTCAGTTGCGATAGTTCGGTTCAAACAAAACACCGAACTACTGAAACTTAAATATGTACCCCTTTAGTTCGGCAAATAAACCAGGCATATAATGTAAACAAACTATATCTTAATTTTATTTTTAACACGTAAAACGAGCGACTTTGTGTATCAATACCTGTACCTATAGCAACAGTTCGAAAAATAAACTAGTACTCGTATGTACATACAAGTATTATATAGTTAATTTGCTGAACTGTATATGTTTCATTAGTTCGGTGCTTTGTTAGAACCGAACTATCGCAACTGAAAGTTTCAGTAGTTCGGTCAACCGGACTAACAACCGAACTACTGCTACTAGAGGATAATATCATTGCTCGACACTATAGATATATTTATTAATAATTACCCAACTACCACTAAGGGAGTCAGAATTAGACACGAGTTCGATACCAGCTAAAATTATAGCTTATGATCGCAGCAGAAACCTAAGGCAGTTTTGTGACACTTATGGCACCATTAACTGCACAATAAAATGATTGGTATCTTTTTTGCCACTTTTAGTCGCATAATGGTGTCGCATGGCATTTTAGACCACCATGTAATTATAACTACTAACTACAATACAGTTGCATTGTAGTTATAATTGCATCTAATGGCGCAGGATAGCCTTTACCAGAAGTGATCATCGTATTAGTGGTAGCAGCTTCAATATCATAAGGATTGAGCCAGAATATAGCAGTTTGTCGTGGACGTGGTACGACAGCGGCTCCCTTCATATCTTCTTCTGTCATCAGAAGACAGCCGCCACGTAACCATTGATGCGACGCTCTGCTAGAGTGACTGTCAGCAGCCAGTGTCACTCTTATCCGACCTTTTCGGTGATTCCAGTAACTTCATAACAAAAATAGACGTTATATAGCTCTCACCTGCATTGCAGCACATATAATAAATAGTTTGCGTTCCCATTGAGGGACCACATTTGAATTTTGAGCTTTTGAATGCATCAGCCTTTAGTAAAAGTTCTCAAACAATTGTAAATTCAGCCTCTAATTTGTAAAAGTACAAAGTTTACAACTGGTATAAATGATTACTCTTAGTAAAAGATTTGTAAAACTAATTTATTGAATACATACAAAAGTTAAATTCGGTTGAATTTTGAGCTTTTGAATGCGTCAGCCTTTAGTAAAAGTTCTCTAACAATTGTAAATTCAGCCTCTAGTTTGTAAAAGTAGGCATTCAAAAGTTAAATTCGGTTAAAGGTGGTCCCTCAGTCGTGACTAACAGGCATCCATGTCTCAAAACCTAGTTAAAATATACAACTGCTATAATTGACTACTCTTAGTAAAAGATTTGTAAAACTAATTTATTGAATATCAAGCCTTTCTGTACACAGAATAAAAAGAACTAGCATGCGGAAGGTGGTCCCTCAACCGATCACCATAAGTTCACCTTGAGTGGAAACCACAATGGAATTTAAAAGTTACATAATGGTGTAGCGTTTTTTTTTTTTTTTTCAAATCTTAGTATTTCTTCCCAGGAATTCGATTATTACTTTAAATAAAACGGTCAATTGTTTGGATACTGTTTAGTAAAGTAATCGTTAGTAAAAAAAATTACTAAAGGAGTACGTAGCAAAGAATACGTAGCATTCGTCTATTTAACTTCCGAATGCTACGTAAATTGATTTTTCGTATGATAAACGTTTCAATTGAGGGTCCACCTTAAATCGATTGTAACTTTTGAATGGCTTCTTTTACAAACTAGCGGTTGAATTTACAATCGTTCAGGTCATTTTACTAACGCTAGACCCTTATGTAACTTTCAAATTCCATTGTGGTCTCCACTCAAGGTGAACTTATGGTGATCGGTTGAGGGACCACCTTCCGCATGCTAGTTCTTTTTATTCTGTGTACAGAAACGCTTGATATTCAATAAATTAGTTTTACAAATCTTTTACTAAAGAGTAGTCATTTATAGCAGTTGTATATTTTAACTAGGTTTTGAGACATGGATGCCTGTTAGTCACGACTGAGGGACCACCTTTAACCGAATTTAACTTTTGAATGCCTACTTTTACAAACTAGAGGCTGAATTTACAATTGTTAGAGAACTTTTACTAAAGGCTGACGCATTCAAAAGCTCAAAATTCAAATGTGGTCCCTCAATGGGAACGCAAACTATTTAAGCAACTCTACTGGATCTATTAAATAGGGTATATAAGGCACCCCTTTGGCGCTATAGCAGCTGCAGAAGGGTTTCATAGCGCGCTATGCAGTTGACTCTTGCAGCTTCTAACTATAGTTATTTACGTTATATAATAGCTCATAAGCAACCTTTAGTGCTGGTTGGGTAGTTACTTACCCGGCTACCGGACCGTTTCACAGACTGCTCAGTGTACTTTTGTTCGGAACCTTAATTTTGTAAGCCCGATTCGCTCCTCTCCGGTTTTTTTGTTTTGTCACAAACACAAATGTGAATTCCTGGTGGAATTAGAACAATAGTGACCAGTCATCGTTACAATTCTCTCGTCATGGACTGGAGCACAATCATTGTACGATCAAAATTTTTGTGTCGATAACACAGACATATACTTACTACATACACTCTACATACTGAATACAAAGTGACACACCATCAGTGTCACACCATCACTACACGCAACCCAACATACTGAGCCTGTTTGTGATATTACCCAAGTATTTTAGTGGTACCTATGAAAACAAAAATAGCAGGCAATTAAGTTTCTGCAATACATGCTTCGGATATTTTACCATGATATCTAGTGGCACAATGTGCAATTTACTATCGATAATGAGTATCTGGTGTACGTTAGGTTTAAGTACTGTTATCGCTCAAGACCCAGTGGCAAATTTACCACAAGGACGAATTGTAGGGGTAAGTGTTTGCATAAAATATTCATTTAATTTTATAGAAGTAGTTACCTATTACGGTAGGCCACAAGTCAGTGGTACTGTACTGGTAACAAAAGCAACATCCTAATTACGTAACACACCACCAATTACAATCTGAATGATTTTGAAGTATATTGCTAATGCATTGCTTCATATGTTCGAAAAATTTGTCTGCTCATCAACGTAAATAACGCAATGAATGATGTTGAACTGTCAAAATGAAACCCATTGCTAGATGGTGTGTTACATAATTACCCCGCAGTTCCCGTTGAAATAAATATGATATCCTAAACATACTCGTATATATATTTTGTTACAATATTTTGTGAAAATGGCTCGTGGATTTTTGTTTTCGTGTGCCGCGCCTTCGCATTTAAAAAAACCGGTCAAGTGCGTATCGATCCACGAACAATGAAGGGCTCCGTAATTGGGAAAAATTAATCCCAAAAACAAACCAGTAAAAAAACGTAAAAAACACCGCACTGGTGCGGTAACATTGTAGTTGAAGAACATGTTCTCCCATCGATATACGTCACGGTCGATTCTCCAACTGCAAATGTAAGTTGGTCGACAACAGACAGCTGCTCATTAACTTGTAAAGCCTACTTAGCTGTGATAGTTTTCCTTTTAATTTCGTTATACATATAAACAACTGCCATGATTTTTTTCACGTATTATTATCCAAAAACAACCACAACAACAACCGCAACAACATCAACAACAAAAAAGGATCTTCACAGACTCTCAATATTTATTACTTACGGCCTATCCTACGATACCCCACATCATGGGATAGACGAGAAATAAAAATCATACCCACTTTACGTGTAACGGTCCATCCTACTAAGGGACCAATCCTTATAGTTTCTCCATGTCCGTCCGTCAACTGTCCGCGGCTTAGCTCAGAGACTCTTCGCACAGTTCGTTCGCACTACCAAACTGTAATTTGGCATGGGTCTGCATAATAATAATTAATCAAGCCGACAAAGTGATGGTAAAAAAAATATTGTTTTTTTTTTGTGTGCCTCCCTCCCCTACACGTAAAGTGGGTATCATTTTTTTTACATCTATCCCACGCTATGGGGTGTCCTTGGATTGGATGGACCGTTCAAAAATAAAAATATTGCGGATGTGTGGAAATCATTTTTCGATTTCGGGCTATAATAAGTTTAATCTTTTATTTAGCATTTTGCATATTATGGTCCGTCTCTGTACATTTCTGTGTTTGATGTACTTATTTAATAAATAACGTGCTAATTCTTGTTAGAGTCAAGTGACCCCGCCCCCTGCCATCTAAATGGTTGTTCTTGGATATAAGGACCGCGTAATAGTCGACCAAACTACATTTGCAGTTGGAATGTATGGGAGAACATGTTATTCAACTACAATGTTAAGTTTGTTCTTGGGATAAATTCATCTTAACTACGGAACCCTTCATTGTGCATGGTCCGACACGCACTTGGCCTGTATTTTTCGATCATCCTACTCCTTTGAGTGCGACCTAGAGTTTGTCGTAATATTAACATGTTGTTTTAAATATAGGTAGTAGGTACCTACCTATTATTATATTATACCTATTAATATATTTAAAACATGGTAACAAGAATTATGGATAAACCTATAGATTTAAATTACAGATAAAGGCTTATACGGAAGGTTCCGCCACCCCGGTGGAAATTTACTACGGAGTACCATATGCGACGCCCCCAAAGGGCCGATACAGATTTTCGGTATGTCTTTTTAAATCTTTTAGGGTTCCGAACCCAAAACGGTAAAAAAGAAACCATTCTGCTACGAATTCGTGCTTTTGTCTGTCTGTCACTGCTACTCGTTTCAGGAACTAGGTACTAATTCTATCGACTTGATATATTTGTAATACCTAGTTATAAATAATGCTTGTTCATATATTATAATAATACAAGTTTGCACATGTAATAATAGAACTTTGAAAATGGAAAAACATTTATTCTTTTCTCATACTCGGAAAGTAGTGTTTGTTTTTTCCGAGTAGCGGGTGGAAGGCGCTGCTCTCCACCCTTGGGCAGAAAAAATACTCATAGTAATTGCTTCCCTCTCTAGGGCAGAAATGAATTTTAAAAATAGAACTAAAGTCTGCTAGAATTTTACATAATTAAGAAAAATATCGATTAAGAAAAATATCGATTAAAAAAAATTGCTGCGGTCTTGTGAGTTTATAAACAGCCAGCTTAAATTAAAAAAAAATACTTAATAAGCGGGACTGCCCGCAGCGGTGACGCGGTGTGCTCCATATTTAAAATTTAAAAAAGACTATAAGTTGGCGGAATACTAACTCTGTAAGCTGTACCGAAATTCAAAATCTGGGTTTTTTTATAGACTATCTAATATTTGATTAAAAATGAGTTCAAGCGATTCTGAAATGCTGACCCCAGATTAATTTACAGACGAGGCAAATACAGTAATTTCAAAGGAAAGATATTTAAATACATGTATACAATGATTTTATAAAGTGAATGCAACAAAAAATTGAAGAAAACAAGAAAATAAAATATTTTAGAAAAACTAAAAAATTGTATTCTCTTCATATTCGAAATAAAAAGTAGAGTGTCTAACACGGGTGAACGTCATCAATTCCTACTCGAATTATAGCTCGGGCGTAGTAATGGATTCCTTTAAGTTTAGACCCTTGTATAGCAATCTACTATTTCTTACCAAGATCCGGAAAACTCGACGCGCGAATCCGACTCGACTGGTTGCCGCTTTTTAGGGTTCCTTTCCTCGAATATAAAAAACGGAACCCTTATAGTGTCACTTCGTCGTCTGTCTGTCTGTTAAGCAAGACCCTTTTTCTCAGGAACGCGTGGATGTATCTTATTGAAATTAATATCAAATACTTTCAAATCTTCAGTCCTAGGAGCTGACAAAAAAACAAGATTCTGATTCAACGCAAAAAAACTGCCATTTATGCCGCATATTTTGACGCTCGCAAATGATTAAAACCTTCCTGGTGACATAGAACAGGAGTCACCAAATGGCGGACTGCGGTCCGGATCCGGACTGCCCCGTCGCCGCCCGCGCCACAGCAATATTTATTACTAAAATATTTAAATAATTTTTTTGAGTAAATGATTAAATTTAGCCCGCGTTTTGTCCTTTCTGCCGTCGATACTCCAGAATTCAGACAGATACTTCAAAGTAAAAAAACCAGGAGAACTGCCACTCACCTTATACATTGTGACGAGCATAAATTGCTTAGCAACCATATTAAAGTCCTAAATCGAAACGCAACCCGTTCAATACTTGTAATTAAGTAGTTCTGGTGGCCATCTGCGGTCTTCATCATCATTTCCACTACACCAAATGGTGCTTTTCGAGAGCAAATACACGAGTTACTATAAAAAATACCCAAATCACTATACGTGTGCCTATAAAATATGACGATTTCCCTCGATTTCCATGGCATCCCCTCATAAGATTCTGACTTGCTGACAATGGGACCATCTCGGGAGCACACCTTTTCAAACAATAATAGAATTTAAAATCGGTCCGCAATTGACGGAGTAATTGGTGAACATACATAAAACATACCAACATTTATAACCCCCTCCTTTTTGGAAGTCGTTTAAAAATTACATTTAACACTTATTAATCACTTTGTTATTTTTGTTCATTACATAATATTTGTTTATTACTTAAAAAAATAATTACTAGTAATCTTCTGCCAAACGGCCCGCGACAGTCATATTATTTTTAAAACGGACCCCAATGAAACTAATTGGTGATCCCTGACCTAGAATCATGAAATTAGGCAAGAAGCAATGTCTGACAGCACAAGTAAATGAAAAATCTGATAAATCTGCATTTATAATATATTCATTTTTGTTATAGGCTCCAGAACGACACACGGGTTGGAGGCGAACATTTTTTGCCCATCGAATACCTCCACATTGTCCCCACGTCGGAGATGGTGGTAACGATAATTACAGTGAAGATTGTCTATATCTAAATATATGGACACCTCGGGTTAGCTTTTTTTTTGTTTACCTTTACGTCCAACATTATTGTCTTAAAGTTACACTTTCCTCCCGACTACGGCGAGGCCAAAGGTATATGATTTTTCTTGAGGAACCTGATTATGTACCAGGCATCCTACATATCAAGTGGGTATAGGTACTACCTACAATAATTTATAGCGGACATTTCACATTAGTCATATCAAGCAAACGTTATCTTTCGGTAGTTTAATTATAATTTGTAAGTATCTACCGTGAAACCTTACTCCTACTACTTCGTCCGCTTTTCTGTTTATTTTTCTCGTTACTCAGAAACTATTTGCTTGATTTAGGCTGGCCACAGACATACGAAATTCCGTTTCGAAATATCGATTCAAGTCAAGAATCAAAAATCCAATTCAATCATTTGGAGATTACGTAATATATCGCAGGCAGATTGTATGATTCGCCATTATACATACGGCTCCGCCGCTGTAAGGTTGCAAGAGAGTAAACGTAACTATTTCGTTTGCGTTAAAATTTGACCGATAGATCATGTGAGAATAAAAATCTGTAGTTTTTTGGTGTCAAGACCTTTTGTTCAGACTCAGAATCTAGATCTACCCAAGCAGACTCTGTTGCTATCTTAAATTTTATGTAATTTAGGGTTTTGGGTGAAATTTGACCTACTCCAAGGGCAAAGTAGTAAGGTTTGACGGTACCTGCTACTATGTGAAATGCAGGAAGAAACGTACCTCACATACGGTTTTGGTCCCGTTGACTCTCACCAACTAACAGCTGACGACCGGAACACTCACACGAAACTTTCAACGTCAATGCTCGTTGCGTCGATGTCATGGCGCGGCGCTCACAAGAAGAGTCGATACTGGTGAAGTCACGCTGCACGACTACAGATGGCCGTACACATCACATTTTCGTGGCACCGTTTTTGAATTTAAATTACATTTCTTCACATATTATTTGTAGATTAAGTACTTAAATGATCTACCAATTTGTAACGTTGTTCTAGGTAGCGGTCCGATGGTAAAACTGTGCCAGTGGTTGTTATATTATTCAGCGAATCTTGGATAAGGGGTGGTGTATCTTTGCCTTGTCAAACATTAGCGGCTGAAGGAGTAGTGGTAGTCACAGTGATGTATCGCTTACACTTGCTCGCGTTTTTCACACTACGTTCTTTATCGGCTCGCGGTAACCTTGCATTGTTGGATCAGTACCTAGCACTCCTGTGGGTGCGTGACAATATTGCCGCATTTGGTGGGGATCCTACTGCAATAACGTTGCTTGGTCATTCTGCTGGTGCTGACAGTGTACTGCATCATATTACATCGCCTCGATCTATCGGTAAGTTACCATAGCGCCATAGCACATAATTCTGAATTTGTGATAGTGTCATTGGAACACTATCACAAATTCACAAGTTACTTGGTATACTAGGCACTTAGGTAAGCTTTCATTTATTTAAGGTTTTCATCGACAGGTTTATTTCAAAGGGCAATTATAATGTCCCCATTTGATATCTGGAAAGCAATAGATGAACAAAAGGTTGTTGAAGCTGCGGACGTTGAACGAATATCTCGTGACATTGCAAGTTTGCTCGGCTGTAACAGTGACACAGATCATGAAATTCTACATTGTATGCGGGAACGCCCTTTGTCGAAAATTATGTCATTATATTCGGTAAAACTCAAGGTTATGTGGAATTTATAGATGAACCAATTCAAACTTGATAAGTAGTTTGGACTATAATAAAACCTACTTTTGCAGAACACCACATGGAGCGAAGTTATGCAACCAATATCTGATGTTTTTTTACCAGATTCTGAACAGTTCTTACCAAATTCATTGCTGGTAGCTTTATCCACATCTACGCAACCTAATAATATGCAAATCGACGTAATTCTAGGAGCTAACGACCTTGAGGCTTTAAATGACAACGGTAGGCACTTTATAATAAACTTCTTTTAAGCTTCTCCTGCTGCAGGTAGGTACGGTCATTAACACCCTTCCAACCCTTCAAACCTATGTCATAAATAACAAAACAAGAAGGATAAAAAGCCGGACAAGTGCGAGTTCCAGGATTCCGTCTCAAATCTGTGCCCGCCGCGCACTTTTCACTCATGTCACACGGCCTATGAAATCGCAATTCCGGATTGAAGGACAAACTTAACTTTACCGTTGAACGACTCCATGAGTCGTTGTTTTCATTCACATTCAAGTCAGTACCTACCTGAATGAAATAAAGACTAGTTGTTACTTCAAGATCCGACCAGAATAATAAAATAATATTTTAGATTCAGAATTGAAGGACGAACTTTGTAGTTGAGAAAATACGCTATCATGTGATAAACGTCGCGGTCAATTCTCCAACTACACGTGTAAATTTGTAATCGCAATTTTTTTAAATGTTTTTTACTAGATACGACAAATGAACGATACATGGACTTTTTTACCCTACATTTATTAGGTTTTGATTTATTTGTGAGTATCAAAATATGCGGTATAAATGACCGTATTTTTAGGGTTACCTTAAAAGGAAAAGCGGAAGCCCATAGGATCACTTCGTTGTCCGTCTGTCTGTCAATCTGTTAAGACCCTTTTTCTCAGGAACGCGTGGAGGTATGAAGTTGAAATTAAGATCAAATACGTAAATTAACGGTCCCTCGGAGCTCTAAAAAAATCAAGCGTCTAAGTCAACGCAATACAAAAATACGGCGATTTATAATGAGCCATAATATATTTGGATTCTCGCAAATAAATCAAAAACTATAGGGTACTTCCTGTTGACCTAGAATCATGCAATTTGGCAAGAAGCAAGGTGTCACACCACAAGTAAAGGGAAAGTCCGAAAATGGTTAATTTGTAGTACTTTTTTGCGATTACAAACATACATCTTCACTTGGAAAATTGACCGTGGCGTATATCGATGTATGGGAGAACATGTTTTTTAACTACAATGTTAAGTTTGTTTTTCATCTCAACCACGGAGCCCTTCATTGTGCGTGGTCCGACACGCACTTGGATGTTTTTTTTTTTATTACGTTGACTTAGTTAAGCTTGATTTTTTACAGCTCTAAGGGACCGTACATCAAATTTTTTGTTTGATATCAATTTCAGCTTGATACCTACACGCGTTCCTGAGAGAAAGGGGCTTGACAGACAGACGGACACCGAATTGAGACTAATATGGGTTCCCTTTTCTTTTTGAAGTACGGAACCCTAAAAATTAAACAGTAATACATGAAACGCTGATAAGTAGGTACCTACAGTGTGTTGAATAACTTAGCTCTAAGATAGTATGTAAAAGTAATAATCATTGTTTATTTACCTACTTAGTTCTGTTCCTGACCGTACCTACCTACATTTAGTACATAGACTTCCAAAATAAAAATTTGGAAGCTTCTCTCCAAGGGCTTTCTGGAAAAATGTATGTTCAGCGATTATTTGTAAACCATTTATTTTCAGGTTACAAAGACCCATAGATGAATACCTTAACCTAAGTATACATAATATATTAACAATTGCGTTATTAAATAAAACTTAGCTTAACTTAACTTTTTTCTTAGTTTAGAAGTTTTTTTATTAGTTGTTGGGAAATTCTCACCTGTTTTCAGATTTCTTTTTACCCGACAGCAATTTTTTTTGTCATATTTCGCGATTTCAGGGTTGTTTCTCTTATGTAAAAGTTAATTATAGAAAATAGTTTAATGTCTAGTTAATACAGTAAGCAGGTTCACAGGTTACCACCAAGTTGAGACGACATGAGTAGGTGGTTTAAAATACAACCTACAGCTAGGTTACAATTATATGCCAGCGAGCCCCAAGCCGAATAGTGGTCGGCTTCCAGTCTAACCGGATGCAGCTGAATACCAGTATTGTACATGGAGCCACTGCCTATCTGACCTCCACAACCCAGTAACTGGGTGGACTACTAGTACCTACATACAAAGTGAAAACCCGAAAAGGCGTACCTACTCATCATTATGAATAACTCGGAACAATTGAAATAAAGACCCTGACCTGCATAGCTATTCACAACTAATCGATACGCTTCCGTGCCCAATCGAACATCGATCAATGTTATCGAAGGAACAAAAATAAGATACCTGAGCGAAAAACCCTACTATGCAGTCCAGTTAAATACAAATTTAATATTTATAAAAAGACCTACTAACCAGGTCAATTTTATATTCCAGGTGTCAAATACGAAGAATTAATGAAACAAGGCAAACTGTACGCATCTGACATCGCGAATCATAAAATCATACCCAAAACCCTACAGCTATTTTCTTTGGACCGATCGGAAACTTTACCCATGGTAAATTAAAGTTTTATTTTGATAATATGAAGACAATAATTATAGGTTCCTAATTATGGAGACTGCTAATTGCAACATGATTCACAGTTGACAGAAGCAGTACGATGGGAATATTGGAAAGATAATACAAGAAATGTAAAAGACGTCCTTGATAATTTAGAGTCCCTTGGCCGAGTGGAATCGAGTGCAAAATGGAACGCGGGAATCGCACTGATGGCAGCTCGCTTGGCAAGGAGGGTGGCCCGCTTGTATGTCTATAGATACTCACAACCTGCAGGAGTTGACTTAGAGGGACGGCAGTATAATTTTACAGGTTTATTATAATCCAGCTATGAGAATCCTGTGTTACAGGAATTTCAGGGGACCTTCTGTACCTAACACATGATTCTCCTCTAGCAGAAGAGTCATTGTTATTTTTAGTTTGCACCACGCAGTAAATGTTGCACAACATGTACTATGTACCTAATTTGTTGTACTTATTGAAACCAATACGGTCTACCTCATTTTATAATAAGTTGGGAAAACCGGGAGACTTGCCCAGGTAGAAGAGCTATGCTCCACATTAAATCATTTTAATAATCGCGGCGTCGCCGCGTCGCGGTCGGCGTCATCGGGCGTCGGTGTCTCATGCGCGATGCCATCCATATTGGGCTCATACCTCATTTTTTCCGCTAGTAGAGAGCGGAAAAAACAAGGTATAGGTTGCAAGTAAAAAATGTTTCTTGGTGTTTTTACATTACTCCGCTATATAATAACTACTTATATGAAACGTCAAGTTTTTTTTTTGTATTATGTCATGTCTTCCGATTTACCCAATGAATGAAGTGAAGAAGGTTAGGTAAGGGAGGTTTGCTCCATAGTGCATGAGGGAGGCATGACCACTGTAGTACCTATGTATAGTCCGCGCGCAAGTGCTATTAATCACCGCTTGAGGTATGTGACTTATATGAGCGATGAGACTGGGGGCTTCATCATTGTCAACCCCTTCTCACCGTCCACATACCTCCGGCGCGCGGCCGGGCGGCGGCGGCGGCGGCGCGGGCGGCGGCGCCGGGCGGCGGCGCGGTGACTAGCACTTGCGCGCAGACTTTATTTACAACTGAAAAATAATGAAAGTGATTTTGAACTTGCCTAAAAATTTGGAGTTGATTATTGATATCTTTATCTAAGACACCTAATAAGAGTTTTCCATATCTTTATATTTTCGAAAAGGGGTTTATTTCTCGTGTTTTTTTTTTTATGTAGATAGTTATTTGTTATGACAATTCATGACACCTAACTTTCCTCTTTTCAATAAAAAAGTTGTCAATATTTTCCATACAAATAGCTATGTTTTAGTTTTTCTACTAGGTACTGTGGTCAACTCTCGTTTTTTAACGTTTAGCTCAAGTTAATAAATAATAATAACTTTGCCACTAGCAAATGGTGCCGTCTATCTAAGTCATGGAACAGTTAAAATTTTATACAATATGTTAAATTAAAAGGTCATCTCGCCACCTCTTTCTGGGCCAGGCTCGGCAGGACTGCCCATCTTCAAGCTCCCTCTGGTTCGAGGTGGCGCGGGAAAAGAGTTCCTGCAGGGACTCCGGGGAGGCCTTTGCCCAGCAGTGGGACAGTATAGGATAAACAAACAAAAAAGGGGGTTGAACTCTCCCGGACTTGCCCTACTTATTATTTACATATTATATCTACTTTTATTTCGACAGGAGCTGTCCACGGATCTGATTTAGTATCTCTGTTAGGAGATGCTTTGATGCTCCAAGTAGCTCGTCGACCGGCCACTCAAGACGAGAAACGAGTATCGTTGCTTTTAAGAAGGCATATAATAAACTTCATTAAATTTGGGTTTGTTGCATGTTTTAAAATCCAGACAGGTACTCGCATAGCGTCACAATAAGTATGTAGAGGAACTGCAGCATATTTGGAATACCAGTTTGTTTTTTTGGCAATCAATAGACGAGGAAACGGGTAAATAATAACGCATTAAATTATTGGAAAATAATTTAACTTTGATTATACAAACAAATTTAAAAAAAACCCTCTCAAATTTTCAATCAAACTAAGAGTTCAAAATCGGGATTTGACTAAAGCAGGATCTGCTGCGCCATGTTTGCGTGTTTCAAACACGATACGGGAGCGTGGCCTAAAGGCCACCATATGCCATCCCCCCCCAAATCGTGTTTGAAACACGCAAATATGGCGCAGCAGACCCGGCTTTAGGCTGCAGGTAATGGAATACTTACTTGCTTTTTAAAGTTTATTGTCAAGGATCCCCGAAACAACCAATTCTAATTGTAGTAATATTGTCAATCGCTTCAATTGCATTTGGTCGACCGACGACTAATAATTGCGCATCAATTATAAATCACGTAAACATGGACAATTGCAATTAATCGTTTCGTGGACGGAAGTTTGGGTCGTATATACCGAAAAGGTCGCTGGATCTTCTTCGCGTCCAATACAATATGTTTTTAGGAGGAAATTTGTGCGAAGACTGGTACCCTAGTTTCCTTTTCTTGTGTCTAGTTGTTGAGTGGTCTTTTTAGGGTTCCGTAGTCAACAAGGAACCCTTATAGTTTCGCCATGTCCGTCTGTCTGTCTGTACGTCTGTCGCCGGCTTGGATCAGAGACTCTTAGTACTAGAAAGCTGTAATTTCGCATATTAAACACGCCAACAAAGTGCCAAAGGGTATTTTTTTTTTTTATCCTGGCATGTAAAGTGGGCGGGATCCTTAATAATTTTTTCACGTCTAACCCATGGTGTGTGGTGGTATTGTTGGATAGGCCGTTCAATAATACTTATTGCGAGTCTGTGAAAACCATTTTCCGATTCAGGGATTCGTTCGCGTAACATTAAGCTTTAAAGTGCTAATTTTTGTTAGAGTCAAGTGCCCCCCCCCCCCCCTCTGCCAGCTAAATGGTTGTTTTTGGATATGTGAAAATTTCATGGCAGTATAGTATACAATATACATATAACGAATTTAAAAGGATGTAGGTGAAAAACATGTTGGTTTAATTTTCATTTCAACCGCAAATGTAAGTTTGTACGCACAATATTGAGAGATTTACCATGTTATTTTAATTCATCTATTCTCTTATATAACCTTTAAAGTATTTAGTTTTAATTACAAAAAAATATCTGAAGTGCTTACAACAAGCCCTTTCATTTAATAATATGTAAAACAGTACAGTTTGCAAAATTAAAAAAAAAATATTTGCGTTATATGTACATGTTTGGGTAACAGAAATTCATATGTGTACCAAACAACTTAATCGGTCAAGTAGATTCGGAGAAAATTGTCTGTGACAGACAGACACACGAGTGATCCTATATATGGGTTCCGTTTTTTCCTTTTGAGATACGGTACCCTGAAAATGGTCGCAAAGGCGTGTTTTATGTTAAGGCCCAAATTTCGTCAACAACACGATTTTTATCTAAAATACCGAATTAGATGGGTGAATATTTCATTTCGTGCATATTACACGGCGGACGACAAAGAATATATGAAACGCTGAAAGAAGTTGAACTTAACGTTATTTTTGTATAGTCAACTTGGTGTTCTATTAGGCACAATCCTTAAAACATCTTTTTTTTAATTAGAAATGCATTAAATAAAAAAAAAAGAATCTAAAATCTAATTACCATCTGTGTCCCTTTTACCAGATTTTAGTAAATTGGCACCTCCTGTTAAAAACTGTGTTTGAAGAACGACATTTTTATTACTTTTTAGGACAACAGGATAGTTAATCTATACAGAGACGATTTATTGTGTAAGGAAGAACATATTTAAGCCGTTTCATACAACTTTGAAAAATGTCCCTACACTTTCCCATAATTACCATTCGACGGTATGTTCGATCCTATATTTTAATATTTACGCGTCACTGTCCATCTCGCTTCGCACAAAATATTCGACAACAGTCAACGCTCGGCCACCAAGCCGAAAACGCGCGGGAAAGAGTGATTTCAGCTACGTAAATTGAAGTTCTCCTGTCCGAAAAGTAACGTGGTTCGGATTTTTTCTCTATACTGTTCCTGTTATGAAAGGTAGTTATATTTATTTTTATCAAAGAATTATTTGCCAGATGTATTCGGTATAAGTCTCTTTTTCCGCTGATAAACTTAACAATGCTGTACCTGTTCCAAATAACGGTAATTTATCGAAAATATTTATGAATCTAATTACCATTCTCCTAATTACCATTGATTACCGTTCTTTTTGATTCGAATGGTAATGAGAAGAAACGAACAGTAATGATTATATTCTGGGATTCAATTCTGTATACACTGTATTTTTCCTTATTTGTCTTATATGGGGGTTGTCTTTGGTTACATGGGGGTTGTCTTTGGTTACATGGGGGTTGTCTTTGATTACCAGCACACCATTATATTTTTCAAAGTAAGACAAATAAGAAAAATGCACAATCTTATTAATAACGGACTAAAAGGGACTTACTTACATTTATTGCTTGTCCACTGTCATATAATATGTCTCCATATAAACAATAATATTTTTTTAGAACAAAATGCCTCGAAGAAGAAGAACAAGAGAAGAAATACTAGAAAGGGCAAGAATAGCACGTAGAAAAAGATATGAAAATATTAAATCAGACCCATATCAGACCCTGTCCTTTATGCTTTACAAAAAGAAAAGGAACACCGAAGATACCTAAAAAGAAAAGAAGAAAAAAAAAAATCTGTCAATATCACCCCAAGAGCCAGGATACAGCAAAGAAAAAAATGGAGGGAAAACTTCAACAAATTTTAATTTTATTTTTTTTACCTATCTACTACTTATTATTATTTGTTATATTAATTATATTACGTTTGTATGTTAATTATTTAGTTAGTGCGAAGTAAATAAGCTATGGAGCAGCCAGAAATTATAGATTTTTTAAAGTTTCAGCATTTTTTCGTTAATTTATCGCTATTATGCTATTATGTCAATGAAAATTGATTATTTATATTAAATTATAGATAGCTATAATTATTATTTCAAAATGCTTTACAAGCTACAATATCAAAGATTATTATAGAGTTTTGTGTATGATTATGTTTTGTTTCTGTATTATTTTATAGTTTATAAACCTATAAATTCAAAATACGTATTTTGAAGTTAATTTATAGGTTTGTTTTATTACAATTAAAGGTTGATTTATGAAACTGTTGGTTTATTGTTAATTACCATTTTTCCTACCTCATTACCATAAATAGATATCTAATTCCCATTTGTGTTAAATCTCATTACCGTTCCTTCAAAAAAAACAAACGTCAATATCTTCAAAACTAAAAGTCTGATTACTGTCCCTTTGTTATATTTCACTTATCATCATTAAACACTTTCAAAAAAACATATAATGAACATGATTAGGCACATTTATTTGACTATTCTCCAAAAGATGATAATATGCACGAAATGAAATATTCACCCAGATGGCTTTAATTTATATTGTAACACACTGACACTGACACTTTTTCGAGGATATCTAGGTTTCCAAATGGGTAAAATATAGAGTTTTATGAAAGGCCTATGAAAAAAAAGGCACCAGTTTTGATCAGTGGCTTTTGCCCAGTCTCCTTTGAATTTATAATTTATGTAAGTATAAGTATAGTTGACTGCACGATGGTAACATTTTTACCTTGAGCTGTCCCAGCGTAGTAGGTACCTACCAAGATTCAAACGAACAACACAGCTAATTGCTGCTGGTTTTATTACCACTGACGTGCAGTCGACTATACTTGCAGAAGGTACTTGCTTACTTCTATGAGTTCAGTCTTATTATGATTGAAATATGTTATAATTATCTAAAATGTCAAGAAGGTTGCATTTAAAACAGGTCACCTGGTGAAGAAGGCGTATGGCAACGATACAAGACGGGTGATGCAAACATTTATGACATCCGCGATGCAAGAAGTACCAACGCTAACTACCACAGCGCTGATAGAGATGTCAAATTTTGGCTGCAATATTTGCCACAACTTTACAATCTTCTGAATTCTGCAGAGAAAACAGGAAAACTGACAGACATGGAAGGTAGGTTTGGAAAATTGCCCTCAAAGATACACCAAATATTTACCAAATTATAGCGAGCAAGGACTTCTAAGGTGAGTGATGCAAGTTTACGAGTCAGTGCGAGTAGGAGAAAAGAGGAAAAGCGGCAGTGGATGAAGCTGAAACTGCTGAAATGCACTTCAGCAGCTTCAGCTTGCTTATTATTTAAGCTATGCCGACAATTTTGGTTGCACAACTTAGATTAGCTTCTTTTTATTATTACAATTCAGTTATTCAGTGCACTCCAACCAGGCATTATATTGAATAATTAAATGATTATCTATAAAGATAACACAATATGTATAGTGATTGACAGGTAAACAAAATCAGCGACGATGCGACACCTAGCGGGATAAATTGGTAGTCTCTCGCCATTGTATTAGAAATATTAGAATATCTTGTGAATAAAGCGCCAGGGTAGCCCGCGAAATTCAATATTTTTTTTACATTTTTGGCAATTTCCAGGTCAGCATCAGGTCGTATGTTGGTCTAAATATGATTCGCAGCAGTCTCAAATATTTCGTAGATAATACTAATAATAGAGTCACTAGAGGCATAAGAGTCACTTTACTAAAGTGACATTTTTTTTTCCTTTATAAAGTATCACAATTGGTGATAATTTATTCACGTTACAATCTAGCCCATTAGCTAATAAGTACCTCATTTAAATATTACTTAAACTGCTAAGTAACTATAAAATTAGGAAATCGTCCAGTAACGTCTTTCTTTCACTATAAGTTAAGGGGAAGACACTTGATGCACGTGTTCTTTATAAAAGTCAGCACTTGCATTACAGTTTATGTTCACTTACACTGCACTAAACTAACTCAAACCGCCTTATTACAAAACAAGATTTATATTTTGACATGGCTTAAACCATGCAGCCAGTTTTTGTAATAAGAACATAACAGTGATTGAAATACCGATCATTATACAAAACTGAAAACTTACTGACAATGGCGACTGTCTACCAAGTAGTCAATACATTTTTGGTACCGAATATCTAATTGGACTCTTTTCTTTTTGACATGCTCTTTCCAGCACACTTTTGCATCCAGGGTCATGCCGAGATACTTAGCAGTATTCGCGTATGGTTTTTGTTGGTTATTGACGAATACCGGGAAGTATTTTATTACTTTCATTCAGTTTGATACGCCATATTATAGTCCACTCATAGATACGATTTATGGACTCTTGAACCTTTTCCACAGCTTCCTCGTGGCTATTTCAAACAGCCATGATAGCTGTGTCAGCAAAGGTTGCAAGGAAATTATTTTCTAGCTCAGGAATATTGCAGGTGTATAGTAGGTACAGGACCGGACCCAGTACACTCCATTGTGGTACTCCAGCTTTTATTTGCCTAATAATAGGCGTTTCTTTGTCTTATCCTAAACAATCTGTCTGATATATACGAATCTAGGATGTCTGAAAATAGTTGAGACTGCATCGTTCTTAGTTTATATAGGAGGCCTTCGTGCCATAGTTTATAAAAGCCTGGGCTACACCAAGGAAAACCGTGAAGCACACCTTCTTCTCCTCTAGTGTTCTTTCAATAATATTTGTAATTCTGTGTACTTGGTCGAGCGTGGAGTGTTGTTCTCTAAATCCGAACTGGTAATCGGGGATTAGATTTTCACTTTCGATTAGAGGCTTCAATCTCTTCAGAATAATTTCTCAAATAGCTTTGATAACACAGGAAATAGTGAGATTGGTCTGTAAGATGTTGTTTCATGAGGTGGCTTGCCAGGCTTGGCTATCATTATGACTTCAGCTACTTTCCATATGTCAGGAACGTGATTTAATCGAAATGTAGCATTAATGAGCGTGGTAACCTTGACTATGGCTTTACGTGGGAGATGGGGAGGGGGTGGGAGATTTTGTAAAACTTCCCCTGTAGTTAAGTCGTAACTAGGAGATTTTCTTCGATTAAAATTACACTTAATTTCTAACCAACTTAATATCTGAACAAATTTGTACACTCTGTAATTACTCTCGCACTGTGACTCTGGGCTTCGTGTGGTTGGAATATTTCTAAATGCTCTGCGAACCTTAAGGCCTACCTGATGATGTGGTTGTGTTGACATGATTGCATTACTTGATAATAATTACTGCACGTCTTATTTCAGGTGGAAATCGACTTCGGGGTGGTGTTTTTGCGATGTGTGGAGTCATAATAGTACTCCTGTTACTCCTGTTTGTATGTGCTATAATACTGCACAGACAAAAGTCACGGCGATTTACTGTTGATGATGAAAATCATCACTAGTCCCTCTACCTTCTGTAAGATTAAAATAAACTTTAAACCGATTATGGTGTATTTTATTATTTCTGCTAAATACATCTGCCTTAAAAGTAAGGCAATTAACTACTAAAAAACAGGCTTTTAACTAGATGTGGTGGACTTTCGGAGGCTGGATATGAATTATAGAAAAGGGGTAACACGTCAGAAGCTGGAAGTTATGCGACCGCAAGCTATAGGTAACGATCGCTAAGTCACTCACTCAGACTCACTCAGCGTCATTCACTTTTTAGGGTTCCGGACCTATAGTTTAACTAATTCCGTCTGTTTGTCTGTCCGCAGTGGCATAGCTATCGAAGGGTGGCATTATTAGGCGGTGCCGTGCACCGAGGCTCCCTGACCAGCAAACCTCAAACTGAACTTTCGAACGTTTCTCCTACCTTCAGAATATAAATATATGTAACAAGTTGCAATACGACTTTCAAGGAAATTGGGCAAGTTGAAATAAATTCTAAACTTGTAGGGAATTTTCCTAAATTCTTTTTGTTGTTTGTGCAGCGTGCCAACTTGACCAATGTGCCATCAGATTTAGCGGGTAACCTGGCAAGAAGGAAACGGAAGAAATATATTTGAATGACTTAAAAACTTCGGAATATTAAATAATTACCCAATCTAGACTTTTCCTACCGATTTATATAACAAAAAATGGGTTAGGTAATTCTATTAGGTGAATCCAAAAATGTAAGCACTCATTTTATAATAAAAATAAACAAATAAATCATTAAATATATAAATATTGCTCCTACGAGAGAGCAGAGCATTGCTGCCCTGTGGGCTATTTGCGTAACACACTATTAGTAGGAATCGATTTCAATTTGACAGTTCAACAACATGCATTGCGTTATTCACGTTGTTGAGCAGACAAATTTTTCTAACATATGAAGCAATGGGTTAGCAATATACTTCAAAATCATTCCCATTCCGATTCAAACTGTGTTACGCAATTAGGGTGCAGCTCTCTAGCAGGAGAGCATCTCCCTCCTCCACACCCTTTCTTGCAACTGCATGACAGGAATTTCAGCAGAGCTAGCGGCGCTGGTTCCTTGGTTGAGGTCACTGGTCAGCCCTAGCTGGCTTCTTGTCCACCCCCAGTTGGAGGGCTGCAGCCTCTTCGGTTGGGAACAGACAAGCGAGGTGTACTTTGACGTTGGCACCAGATCGGGCAAATATCCCGTAGCACAGGGCGTGGAGAGAGTCAGGTTTTTACCCACCATAACTATAGTGCCACAAGACATTTGTTGCCTGCAGAGGCTATCTCCTTGAGAAACGTGGTAGCCGCGTCAAGAAGGTATGGCTGTGCTGAAAGGACGCCTAAGATCTTCGATTTTTCCTTGTCAGACAAGGGCAGAGTCATGTCATGAGTTTCCTCGTAGAATGATCATTTTAACTCATATCCTGCTCGGAAAACTGGAACTAAAACTACAAAATTTGTTTATTAGGGTTCCGTAGGCGCGGGCTTGCGGATGGTGAGCGATGGGTAGCTCGCCGTCCGATAAGGACCGCAGGCCCGGGTCGACAGCGCGTTGTGCTCCACGCGCGCGTCAAAGAGATGTCAGCACCAACTGACGGAGTCCGATAGGGCCAATGCCTGCCAGGGTTGCGAGTTTGTCCGAAAGGGATATCGTGGCCCTGGCACAATGGCAAATGAAGGAACACGGGTGGGTTTTAGTCAGTAAAAGTCTGACACGACCAGCTCCGCCCAGAGCGGAAGAAGTTATTTGATAATTTCCCATCCAAAGAAAAAAAAAGTCTCCTTACCTCAAATGGAAAAAACGGAAACCCTATAGGATCACTTCGTTGTCCGTCTATCTGCCAGTCTGTCAAGACCCTTTATCTCAGGAACGCGTGGAGGTATCAAGTTGAAATTAATTGACGGGCTCCGAAAGGGCCAATGCCTGCCAGGGTTACGAGCCTGTACGAAAGGGATATCGTGGCCTTGGCACATAGGCATCTGAAGGAACACGGGTGGGTTTTAGTCAGTAAAAGCCTGACACTCCCTCCCGCTCCACCCAGAGCGGGAGAAGTTATTTGATAATTTCCCACCCAAAAAAAAAAGTTGTAATTAATATCAAATACGAAGGTCTACGGTCCCTTGGTGCTATAAAAAAATCAAGCTTCTGTGTCGCAATTAAAAAATACGGCGATTTATTTATTTATATATTTTGATACTCGCAAATAAATCGATATACGCCACGGTAAATTTTCCAACTGGAAATGTAAGTTTGTAATTCCAAAAAAATATTTTTTTAGGTGATAAAACTACAAATTATAGAATTTCGGACTTTTTCCTTTACTTGTGCTGTGAGACCTTGGGGTCTACTCCGAAGCGTTAAACCGAAGTATCGGCCGAATGTTCGGCCTTTTTATAACTTCCATAGTTTCCTTTTTTGACTTTGAATCCATACCCGACTTAAAGTCACATTTTTGACTTTGGCTTATCTCTTTGACTGTTGTTTTTTTTTTCTTTCGCCGTAGTCAGCCATAGTTAGCCGTAGTTAAGCACAGGCCGAACATTCGGCCGATACTTTGGTTTAACGCTTCGGAGTAGACCCCCTTGCTTCTTGCCAAATTTCATGACTCTAGGTCAACGGGACTTGTACCATAAAGGTTTGGATTTGTTTGCGAATATCAAATGAATGGCCATATTTTTTTGTTGCGTTGACTTGGAACCCAAATTTTTTTAGAGCTTCAAGGTACCATAGACCTCTTTTTTTTTCCTTTTTCCTATCCTGCAATCAGTTCTCAAAAGTATGAGCAGATGAGTTGTAGGATGTCCTGGCAGGGACGAGTTAATCCTCATCAGGAGCAACTCTTTTATTAGTCAAGCAGCCATCTACAAGTTATCTAATTGTAGAATTTCGCGTCTTTTGAGTCTGCTGACACAATCTGGTATTGTGAGTCGGGCGGCCAATTGGTTGGGGTGTCTCTCCAGTCTGGACTTGTACTTTTGCGAACATGAACTTATTTCCTCCTTGACTGCTTTCATGTTCAAGTGTTCGTGAACTTCAGCGTTCCTTAAAACCATGGTGCATTTGATATCTTTTTTAAGATGTTATTTTGAGTTCTCTGAATCATGTTTATATTGGAGTTACACGCGGAGCCCCACAGTTGAATGCCGTAAGTCCATATGGGTTTAAATATGGTCTTATAGATCAAGATCTTGTTGTCTACGGACAACTTGGAGTTCCTACCCAGCAGCCAGTACATGCCTTTGTACCTTATGTCGAGCTCTTTTCGTTTCGTTTCTATATGTTTCCTCCGTGTCAGTCGCCGGTCCAGTCTCCAGATGCATACCAAGGTATTTGACGCAGTCGCTTCTTGGGAGTTGATTATGACCAAGTTTCACCGGTGGACATTGCTGGTGTCTAAGTATAAAGATGACCTGGACCGATTTCGATGTATTGGCTCGTATCCTCCATTTGGCAAGCCAGTTGTGAATTTCGTCTAGACTTTCCTGTAGGTTTCCCGATGCTCTGATGGGGCAATTACTACATGCCAGGACTGCAGTGTCATCTGCGTAGGTAGCAATTGTCACTCCAGGATTTTGCGGTAGATCTGCCGTGAAGATAGTATACAAAACTGGCCCGAGAACAGAACCCTGTGGTACTCCCGCCAGTATGTTATGGAAACTAGAAGTGATATCGTCTTCCTTAACCTGAAAAATTCTATTATATAGATAAGATTCCAGGATGTTGTAGAAGCAGTGCGTGGCAAGTGTAATTTTATTTTACATAATAGTCCTTTATGCCATACTCTGTCGAAGGCCTGTTGTACGTCAAGGCAACAGCCAAGAACAACAACCACCGTTCTTCTGGCTGAAGAACAGTATTGCTTGGTTTCTAGAGCATTTCTGATGACGCGTACACTCTATGGATTTGTTCAGAGGTGGCATGTTCTGGTCTAAAGCCAAATTGATAATCGGGAATTATTGACATTGAACTTAGAAGCCTGCGCAACAATAATTTCTCAAAAATCTTGGAGAGTACACGCAGCAAACTAATAGGTCTATAGGACGTCACTTCGTGAGGCGGCTTTCCTGGCTTGTGTATCATGATGATTTGTGATACTTTCCACAGCAATGGGTAGTATCCTACCCTGAGCATACTATTGAGAATAGTTGTTAGGAAAACGATCGCCTTAGCAGGTTTGAAAGAAAAAAGAAAGAAAGAAAAAAGAAAAACAAACAAACACCTTTTTGTCAATTAGATCAAACCCTGGGGCCTTTTTATCATCTAATGCCCTGATTACCCTCCTAATTTCCTGATATGTTTAATTGGCATTTCCATCTGGAAATCCTGCTACAGTATATTGTCTATGTCGACATCATCTGTTCCAGGGTCGGGTTCTTTTGGTACGAAAACGTTGGGGAGGTGTTCAGAGAACGCATTTGCTTTTTCTAGGTTTCTTCTAGCCCAGTTTCTTCCTTCTATTCTAATAGGTGGTTTTGGGTATTTTGGCTGGTTTGTGCTTTTGCATGCCTTCCAGAGTGAATAAGCAGTCGCACTGGTTGCAGACAGGGATTGTAAATGTGCTTCCAGACTAACATCTTCCGCGTCTTCAATTGCTTGTTTCAGGTCCTGTATAGCCTTATTCAAGGCCCGTTTGTCATCAGTACGACGACTTATATGCCACACACGACGTAATCTTCACTTTTCTAGGACCATTTGACGAATTTCCAGCGGCACTGTATTATGTCTTGGTTTATTATTCTTAAATTCGTGTGTGCACTTCCAACATGCCTCTTGAATAGTTCTAGTGAAATCTATTCCTGCATTGTCAATGTCATCACTATTTTTTAAAGCTATTTTGAGTTTGAGTGACATTTTAATAATGCTGCGGTATTCTGTCCAGTCTGTTCTGCTGTTGTACAGTCTGGGACGTTTTTGGCCATTGAGAACAGTTGCGCCAATTGTCAGATTAACTGGTATGTGATTAGACGACCCATCCAGGCAAGATTGGATGTTATAGAAGAGTCTGCCGAGTCCTTTCATTATGAAGAAATCCAAAACGTCAGGCAGTTTGTTGGGGTCTGTCGGCCTGTGGGTTGGCTCAGATGTGGCAATTGTGATTAAATTGTTCATATCAACACTTTTTCAGCTCTCTCCCTCTCGTCGTGTTTAGTCGCGAGCTCCAACGAACATGTTTAGCATTCCAGTCTCCTCCTGATATAAAACGAGGCCCAAGTTTCTTCACATAGACTGTAAGTTGCTCTTCTTTTAAATTGTGTTTTGGAGGACAATATACAGAGGACAAGGTGATAGCCTCCTTGCCAGACTACCGCCGTGGGATCTGGACGCAAAAGTCCTCGCGCACATCTGGGAGTGGCGCGAGGAGGCGAAATGTCGTCGAGGCGAAACTCCGCTTCCGCGAGAAATCACGGCACAGCGGACAGAGCTACGGCGGGATCTCATGGCGACATGGAGAGTACGATTGTGCAACCCAGCGCTGGGCACGCCAAAATTGTGGCGATAAGTACCCTCTTTGAGGAGTGGCTAGAGAGGCGCCACGGCGTCCTCACCTTCCGCCTGACGCAGGTCCTCACCGGACACGGTTGTTTCGGGAGGTTCCCGTTCAGGATAAAGCGGGAGGAAATGCCCCGGTGTCACCACTGCGTGGATCTCCCGGAGGACACGGTGGCGCATATGGTGGAGGTCTGCCCGGCTTGGGCGGAGCACCACCGTGTCCTCACGGAGGCGATCGGCGACGGCGATCTCTCGCGTCCGGCCATGGTTCGGAGCGAGAGTGCATGAGAGGCCGTTACCTCCTTCTGCGAAGCAGTATTGCTCGCGAAGGAGAAGGCGGAACGCGTGAGGGAGAGGCAGGGCCCGAGCCCTTACGCCCCTAGTCACCGCAGGAGACGCCCTGGGCGTCGGGAGTCGCCAGCCGATTTCCGGCCACCGTAGGCGCGGGCCTGCGGATGGTGAGCGATGGGTAGCTCGCCGTCCGATAAGGACCAGGCCGGGGTCGATGGCGCGCTGTGTTCCATGCGCGCCTCAAAGAGATGTCAGCACGAATTGACGGAGTCCATTAGGGCCAATGCCTGCCAGGGTTGCGAGTTTGTCCGAGAGGGATAGCATGGCCCTGGCACACAGGCAAATGAAGGAACACGGGTGGGTTTTAGTCAGTAAAATTCTGGCACGCCATCTCGCTCCGCCCAGGGCGGGAGAAGTTATTACATAATTTCCCACCCAAAAAAAAAAAGGTGATATCTCCATTTCTGTCATGGACTGCTATTGTGGTTGCCTGAGTGGGAAGGTACACATGGCGCTTTCCCAAGGTCCCATGGCCACGTTTATAAAGAAGATTTAAATTCTCTAGGCTTGGGGTAGCCATATCAGGTTAATTAACCACCGCCTGTTTCTCGGCGTTGTTGCTCGTTTAGCACCACCCGGGGGATACGTGTAGGGTGGGCCTAGGAGAAGGTGGTAAGACCTACGGACGTGAGCAACAATATCCCCCAAACCACACCATAGACCTACGTATTTGATATTAATTTCAACTTGACACCTCCAAGCATTCCTGAGAAAAAGGGTCTTGACACACTGACAGACAGACAGACGGACAACGAAGTGATCCTATAAGCATTCCGTTTTTTTTCTTTTGAGGTTCGGAACCCTAAAAAACAAAATAAATTATACGAAAATATAATCAAGTTAAATAAAAGTTTATGATTTATTTCCGTAAATGAGGGTTTCTCCGTCACATTGCCCCACAAACACTAGGTTGAGTCGGGCATTTTAGACACACGGTATTCAATTTTTTGTTCGGTCTCTGGTGTCTTTTTTGCTCGGTTCCTCTCATTACAATGTATGCACCTTCGCCAAATAAGCCGTCCTCTGTGATCACGATCAGTCATCAATGTGGGCTGCCGGCGGACCACACGGCGGTCAGAGTGTAAAAATGGCCAATGTTTGTACTGCTGTTTATGGGTGACTTTTTCCGTAGGATGCACTTTTTAGAATTTACAAGTCAAAAACTGAAAGAAATCACCACGGGTCTTTCCAAGCTGTAAACTTGGATTTACACTTTTAGAATGTAAGTAGGTATCCTTTTTTTTTTTTTTTTTTTTTTTTTGGGTGGGAAATTATCAAATAACTTCTCCCGCTCTGGGTGGAGCGGGAGGGAGTGTCAGACTTTTACTGACTAAAACCCACCGTGTTCCTTCAGATGCCTGTGTGCCAGGGCCACGATATCCCTTTCGGACAGGCTCGTAACCCTGGCAGGCATTGGCCCTTTCGGACCCCGTCAATTGGTGCTGACGTCTCTTTGAGGCGCGCGTGGAACACAACGCGCCGTCGACCCGGGCTTGGTCCTTATCGGACGGTGAGCTACCCATCGCTCACCGTCCGCAAGCCCGCGCCTACGGTGGCCGGGAATCGGCCTGCGATTCCCGACGCCCGGGGCGTCTCCTGCGGCGACTAAGGGCGCGAGGGCGTTGACTTTGCCTTACCCTCACGCGTTCCGCCTCCTCCTTCGCAAGCATCACTGTTTCGCAGAAGGAGGTGACGGCCTCCCATGCACTCTCGCTCCGAACCATGGCCTGAACCAGGGCCGGACGCGAGAGATCGCCGCCGCCGATCGCTGCCGTGAGGACACGGCGGTGCTCCGCCCAAGCAGGGCAGACCTCCACCGTATGCTCCACCGTGTCCTCCGGGCGATCCACACAGTGGTGACACCCGGGCGTTTCCTCCCGCTTAATCCTAAACAGGAACCTCCCGAAACATCCATGTCCGGTGAGGACCTGCGTCAGGCGGAAGGTGAGGACGCCGTGGCGCCTCTCTAGCCACTCCTCAAAGAGGGGACTTATCGCCACAATTGTGGCGTGCCCAGCGCTGGGTTGCGACAATCGCACTCTCCATGTCGCCATGAGATCGCGCCGGAGCTCCGTCCGCTGTGCCGCGATTTCCTGCGGCAGCGGAGTTATGCCCCGGAGTTTCGCCTCTTCGCGCCACATCCAAATGTGCGCGAGGACTTTCGCCTCCAGATCCCATGGCGGCAGTCCGGCAAGGAGGCTCGCCGCCTCACGGGAGACCGTGCGGTAACCCCGTACCATCCTGATGGCCATGACCCTTTGGGACGCGTTCAACCGCTGCGCTGGTCGCAGCCTCAGAGAACGCGCCCACACCGGTGCCCCGTAAAGGGCCATGGACCGCACGATCCCCGCGTAGAGCCTCCGGCAGGAGGCGTTTGGACCCCCCAGATTGGGCAGGAGCCGCTTCAAGGCAGCCCCGGCCCGCTCCAGTCTGGGAGCCAAACGTCGGAAGTGCTCGACGAAGTTCCACCGGCTGTCGAGGACGAGTCCCAGGTACTTCATCGTCGACTCGACGCCGATGTGAACCCCTCCCGCCGTTATCTGGGAACCCGACAGTGGCGCGTTCCGAGGACCATAAAAACACATGGCCTCGGACTTGTGCAATGCCACCTCGAGTCCCAATTGCCGGATCCTATCGACGATTGTCGCAACCCCACGTGCCGCCAGTTCGGCCGCCGCCTGATGCGAACTCCCTTGTGCCAGGACTAGCGTGTCGTCAGCGTAGCAGACTACGCTGACGCCACTAGGGAGGTCGGCGCGCAGCACCCAGTCGTACCCGATGTCCCACAGATGCGGCCCCAGGACCGATCCCTGTGGGACACCGCACGACATCTCTCGCCGGTTCCACTCTCCTTGGTGACCGGGGTAGATGACGGCCCTGTCCGTCAGATATGCCTCGACTACGCGACAGAGGTAGGTCGGCATCCGGTGATATCGGAGTGCCTCCCTGATGCAACTCCAGGGCAGGGTATTGAAGGCATTGGCGATGTCAAGAGACACCGCCAAGACGACCCCACCCCGGGCCACAGCATCCCCCGTCGTGAGGGCTCGAACGCGCATGATGGCGTCCACCGTAGAGCGACCCTTGCGGAAACCAAACTGGCTCTCCGCCAAATCCGGCCCCACCCGTACCAGCCGCCCGACAAGGCGGTCTGCAATAACTCTTTCAAAGAGCTTGCCCACCTCGTCGAGCAGCACGATGGGCCGGTAAGCGGACGGAGAGTCCGCTGGGCGCCCCGGCTTCTTAATGAGGACCAGTTTCCCCGTCTTCCAACGAAGTGGGAACTGGCCCCTCTCCAAGCATGCGCTTAGGAGCCCTCTTAGTCGAGGCCCGAGAGCCTCCAAGGCCAGAACCCAGGCTTTTCCAGGCAAGCCGTCGGGTCCTGGGGCGGTATTCTTGGCATTCAGCCTACGTACCGCCACTCTCAGGTCTACCTCGGTCACCTCCGAAGAATCGTCGTCGTCGTCGTTGGCGGTGTGGTCCGCATCGGGCACCGCAGGAGGCGGAGCCATGGGCGGGGGAGTATGTTCCCCTCGCGAAGGGAACAGAGCGCTCACCACGTCCTCCACGAGCTGTTCTTCTTCTCTGCAGCCCCCACATCAACGCGCGCCAGGCTCTTAAAAGAGCCCTTCGCGCCCTTCGCGCCAGATGCGGCGTCGGACTCCGACTCCGCATCACTCCACTCCTCTCCTACGTCTTTTGGTTTTGTAGGTATCCTAACAACATCCCAATTATACCTTCCAGCCAAATGACAACTCTGTAGACAACCTACAGTTTGCCAATATTCTGCAAGATCACAGAATTAAGCTTGTGACCCCGAAAGATGTTTCAAAGGAAATTCAGAACATTGAAAAAATCCTCAGGATATGACCCTATTACAGGAGAAATCTCGAAACATTTCCCGCGTAAAGCCATCGTCAAACTTACCAGACTTATCAATGCTGCATTCGTGTTAAAGCATGTACCTGAGCCCTGGAAAGTTGCTGAAGTGATTATGATTGCAAAGCCGGGTAAACCACCTCACGAAGCATCATCATATCGACCCATTTCCCTATTGCCTGTGCTATCAAAGCTGTTTGAAAAATTGTTTTTAAAACGCCTAAAACCTATTATAAACGAAAAAAACTTGATCCCTGACCATCAGTTTGGTTTCAGAGAGAAACATTCCACAATAGACCAAGTACACAGAATTACCAACACCATTGAGAGAACGCTTGAAGATAAAAAAGCCTGCTCCACTGTATTTTTAGATGTAGCACAAGCTTTTGATAGAGTTTGGCATAAGGGTTTGATATACAAGCTAAGATTATTGCTGCCCAATGATTTTGCTGATATCTTGGCATCATATATTACAGATAGAATGTTTCGAGTGAGGCACGAGGATGCCTATTCCGATTTAAATATTATTAAAGCTGGCGTGCCTCAAGGTAGTGTGCTGGGTCCAGTCCTCTACCTGTTGTACACGTATGATATAACTGAGCTGGAAAATAATACTATTGCGACCTTTGCAGACGACACTGCCATTATGGCTACAGGGTCATGCCACAAGGAAGCAGTCAAAAAGGTGCAAATCGCTGTAAATACAGTTCATGACTGGGCACAAAAATGGAGAATAAAATTAAATGAATCAAAGTCACTTCAGATTGGTTTCACCAACAAGAATTGTGATTACCACCCTATCTTCATAAATGGTCAACAAGTGTCATACGCAAACACAGCCAAATATCTTGGCATAACGCTTGACGCGAAACTGCGCTGGAAAGCGCACGTCAAAAAGAAAAGACAAGAACTAGACATGCGTTTTAAAAACATGTATTGGTTGATTGGACGGAATTCCTGCCTATCGATACATAACAAAATGTTATTATATAAGCATATTCTCATGCCGATATGGACGTATGGCATCCAACTGTGGGGCTGTACTAAACCGACCAATATCAAAATAATACAGACATTCCAAAATAAGGTACTCAGGAGTATTGTTAACGCGCCCTGGTATATAAGAAATGACGACCTCCATCGTGACCTAAAAATGGCACCCGTCACCAATATAATTCAAAAATTTGCTGAGGCCCATGAACACCGACTCCACCAACATGTGAACGTCGAGGCAATTCAGCTGTTAGACAACACAAATATAGTGCGAAGACTAAAACGAACAAAACCATTTGAGTTAGTGTAGTGTAAAAAAGTGTAGAAATAATAGTGACAATGACTCACATAAAACACATGAACAAAGTGTTTTTATTCCTTTGGGCGCATTATGTCCAATTCGCAAAATGTCCAACTGTCCACTTCTCAATTGGTCCAGTTCGCAATTGGTCCAGTTCGTAATTGGTCCAGTTCGCAATTGGTCTAGTTCGCCATTAGTCCAGTTAGCAATTGGTCCACTTTGCAATTAGGGGGCGTCCTTGATTACGAGAGGCTTTTTTTGACACGGCCCCCACCCCACGTAAGATTGGGTGAGATTCGGCTCGAAGTAAAAATGCATATAACTTATGATAACTCTTTTATTAGAAAAAAAATCACAAATCTGTATAAATAAGTTGGACTGATAAATCATAACATCGCTATTAATTAAGAACAAAAAAAAACAGATATAGTACGAGCATTGGTCACCACATGAACAAATGTACTCTGTGGTCACCACACCACGGAAATACGTTTGTTGTTTATAAAAACATCAGAAAACGAAAAAAATTAATAAAGGAAACTTAACATATTATCTACATAATATCTACTAAACTTCGTAAACGACTTTTCTTTAATGCCTTGAATAGTGTCATACTGCGATGAGGTTCAGCAATAATCTCTGAAAATCTCAAGCAGCGAAAGTATAATAACCTTATCGGTAATTATATTTTCGAGCCATTTGGGGTTGTAACCCTCGGGCCGTGGGGTCCGAGTGCTCATGTTTTGTTGAAATAAATCTCCAAGCGGCTGGTTGACACTTCCCGGACCCAAGGGCTGGCTTTTACTTTGGCCAGAGGCTAAGCATTACCATACAACGTGGCAATGCCGCCAGTCTCTTGAGTACATTACCAGTCGACAGCGATGCGGAGGAATTTTGCGACACCATATTTTAGTTTGTTAATAGTTTTAATTTAGTTAGGGTATAATTTTATTATTTTTATAAATTAATTAGGTATAAGTTGTTATAATATGTACTGTATATTGTTAAATATCTATAATTTTTATACAAACTATAGAAGTACAATCGGAAATCCCACACAATGCGAGATCAGCTTATACTGGAGATGTATAGTTTGATGTGTAGCCGTGTGTACATATTAAGAAAAAAAATAACTTTCGTTACACATTGCCTGCGATACCTTTTTAATGACGTGGGTAGGTAGGTACGAGAATAATTATTTTTCTGTATTGTAAGTACCTACCTACCTTCTGTGTTGTTATATTCAAGACCAGGCAGTGTAAATCTTTCCACGCAAAATCCGCCCATTGCTCCCCGCCACTCCGTTATGTGGTTGAATATCGCGTGCGCTCTTTGATCGTGTTCGAGCACGAAACTAAATAGCGGAAGTCTCAATTTTTATTACGTTTATAACTAAAGTGATAATAAGTCTAGAGAAAAAATATCTGGTGGGTGGATAATAAACTATATTTTCTTGCTGTGAATATTTATTTTAGACATAAAAGTCAAACAACCTTGTTTGTTTTTATCCTTAAAAAAAACATGATTTTCAAATAAAAAATTTATCTAGAGAAAATATTACAATTACGTAATTTTCTTCAACATGGAAAGAAAAAGATCCAATCATTCATAGGTACATTAAAATTTCATTTTGATTGTGTTTTGTTTTGACTGTTTCAGAATATTCACGCAAATTAACATAAAAATAGGGAGCCTCCTCTTAAAGAGCGATAGATATTTCTTATTTATTTCTTTCCTACTAATGTACCGTTGCTGCAAGCAGTAGATACCTAAGTATTAAAAATCTAATTTCCTGCAGTAAAAATATGTTGCTAATAACGTAAATAAAACCGGCCAAGTGCGAGTCGGACTTGCGCACGAAGGGTTCCGTACCACCGCCCGTGTTGGTGCTGACATCTCTTTGAGGCGCGCGTGGAACACAACGCGCCGTCGACCCGGGCCTGGTCTTTATCGGACGGCGAGCTACCGTCCGCAGGCCCGCGCCTACGGTGGCCGGAAATCGGCTAGCGACTCCCGACGCCCGGGGCGTCTCCTGCGGCGACTAAGGGCGCGGGGGCGCGAATCTTGCCTCACCCTCACGCGTTCCGCCTCCTCCTTCGCGAGCATTACTGCATCGCAGAAGGAGGTCACGGCCTCCCATGCACTCTCGCTCCGAACCATGGCCTGAACCAGGCCCAAGCCGGGCAGACCTCCACCGTATGCTCCACCGTGTCCTCCGGGCGCTCCACACAGTGGTGACACCTAGGCGTTTCCTCCCGCTTTATCCTGAACAGGAACCTCCCGAAACAACCGTGTCCGGTGAGGACCTGTGTCAGGCGGAAGGTGAGGACGCCGTGGCGCCTCTCTAGCCACTCCTCAAATAGGGGACTTATCGCCACAATTGTGGCGTGCCCAGCGCTGGGTTGCGACAATCGCACTCTCCATGTCGCCATGAGATCGTGCCGGAGCTCTGTCCGCTGTGCCGTGATTTCTCGTCGCAGCGGACTTTCACCCCGGCGTTTCGCCTCCTCGCGCCACTCCCAGATGTGCGCGAGGACTTTTGGAAACCAAACTGGCTCTCCGCCAAATCCGGCCCCACCCGCACCAGTCGCCCGACAAGGCGGTCTGCAATTACTCTTTCAGAGAGCTTGCCCACCTCGTCGAGCAGCACGATGGGCCGATAAGCGGACGGAGAGTCCGCTGGGCGCCCTGGCTTCTTTATGAGGACCAGTTTCCCCGTCTTCCAACGAAGTGGGAACTGGCCCCTCTCCAAGCATGCACTTAGGAGCCCCCTTAGTCGAGGCCCGAGAGCCTCCAAGGCCAGAACCCAGGCTTTTCCAGGCAAGCCATCGGGTCCTGGGGCGGTACTCTTGGCATTCAGCCTACGTACCGCCACTCTCAGATCTACCTCGGTCACCTCTGGAGCATCGTCGTCGTCGGTGTGGTCCGCATCTGGCACCGCAGGAGGCGGAGCCATAGGCGGGAGAGTATGTTCCCCTCGCGACGGGAACAGAGCGCTCACCACGTCCTCCACGAGCTGGGGCCGGAGACTCTGCGTCAGCGGGGGAGCCCATGGGCGGAGTTTATCGCACCCATTTGTAGGGGCGTCCCCACGGGTCTCTGTTGAGAGTCTCCAGCGTCTCCTCGCGGGCCAGTGATCTGGCCCGCTGGATCTCCGCTTGGAGGGCAGTCTTCGCCACTCTGTACTCCTCATATTTCACCGATTTTGTCATCAACACCATACAAATTTCACGAACACTGTACAAATACCATACTTATTTAATACCCAGTCACCCAATGAATCCTTTGTTAGATGACATCCTAGCATTCTTTACATAATGCGCCATGTTATTTAATTATGTAACCCTCTCTGACTGAGATGTAACCATTACGTAAAACGCCAAATTCTTTATGACAGCTGCACACACAGATTGCGTAACATGCGCTCGGCGCTTGAGTCATTGCCGACGTTACTGAATGTTGCCATTCTAGATATTATATTTATATATACATAGATAACGAAGTATTGCATTTATTTTATTTTGTTTATTTTTATCTCATTATGCTGCACCGGTTGACGTCATCACGTCAACGCCGGCGGTCGCTGAAAACCAGCGCTGGGGCTCTGTCTAGCATAGGGTCGCAGCATTATGCTGAGCGATGGCCGTTTTGCGTGAATGTGACGCATATTTTCCCTCAACTTGTTCTTTCGTGTTTGTGTTTTTATTTCTTTGCGTTATGTTTACCGCAAATAAACGTATTTTCTTTCTTTCTTTTTTTCTTTCTTTCATATAGCTCCGCCTGAATGGCTTCCGTATCCGGAGGGCGGATACGGAGCCTGCGGTGCCTGGAGTACCGGTGGCGCGCAGCAACGGTCGCCTCACGTAAAGCGGTCAGCTCACGCGACCACCAGCACACCTAGCGCCGAGCAAGTCCGGGCTGGACCCGGGGCATTGCCACGTCACATATTTCGGACATGGCCTCCCGGGACCACTCCGCCTCATCGTTGATGTCGGCAGGCCTGTCTGGTGATGACACCCAGGCCTGCACGATCGGGGCTTCCAGGAGGAGCTCCCGGTCCAGCTGCTTCAGCGCCCACCGCGGACCACTCGGGGTCTGTCGGACCAGTGCGCCTGTGGTCTGGGCGGAGACGTTAAACCGGATATATCGGTGATCGGAATACGTCTCCACCCCCTCCATGACGCGCCAGTCGATGACACGCGGCGACAGAGCGGGGCTGGCGAACGAGATGTCCACCACTGATTCACCCCGCATCCTCACACACGTGGGGACAGAACCCCGGTTTAGGACGACCAGCAGGGCTATTGCGTATCTCTGTTGACAGTTCATAGTGATGATCACTTGGCAAAGTGTCTAACGAATAGCTGTCAAACAGTTAGTTTCGTATTGGGTAAGTTCAGTGAACAACTAGGATGACGTCATAGGCACCCATTATTTGACAGATGTTTTTGTGTCGATACTTCTAAGATTGCGATTGTGTAAGCTTAGTGGACATCAAATTGATAATCATTTAGTTTTTGGTGGCTTTCGTGAAAGACACTACTCAATGGTAGTGTTTTATGAATTCTAGTGATTAACACCGAAGCCGGTAGTAAGTGTAGCGTATAAACATTACGTCTTTTGTGTTGTTTTATTGTGATTCTTGTTCGTGGCAGAAGTATAACACGTCTAGTACGAGTATTGCTGGGATTTGCTGAAGAACAGCGAAAACAAAGAAAAAAGTCCAAACAAAGTCCAAAGATAAAGATATAGAAAGCTAGAGATAATTTGTAATATTCTATTGTGTGTAATGTAGTGTAATGTCGCATGTAATAATGTAAAACTCTTATTTTCTTGTATTAATATTAGTTTTTTGATTGATTACTTTATGTGAATAAAATCTAAATAAGATTATAGAATACTAGAGATAATTTGTAATATTCTATTGAGTGTATTAATATTGTGCCCGGTTGGTGGCAATAGGCTAGCCCCCAATTACATGGAACCTAAACTTAACTGGCGAAACGTGGTTGTTACTATAGGTACACCTCTGCCTAACCCTTCGGGGATTCCAGGCGTGATGTTATGTAATGAAATGTGTAAATATAGCTCGTAATAATCTAAAATTCATATTTAATAAAATAATATAATTTTTTGTGTCGATTATGTTGTGTATCTAAATATTCATTCAACAATAATTATTTGTTTTATGACACTCATGTTGAAAAGAAAAATCAATAAATATTATGATGGACTTCTTGGCGGGAAAGTGAAGCGTCATGTTAGCAGTTTTGTTTTATTTTCTAAAATTTGTGTTTAGCCGAATATTAATGTGTAATAGTGGCGGATAATTAACCATTAAGTGTTCGTGATCCTGCATTAATGTAGGCAAATGAAACAAAACAGTGCAACATCACTTTAAGTTCTCTCAAGAAGTCCGCGCGAGGTTTCAGTAAAGTGCCGCGTCTTTACTTAAACCCAAGGGGGGGGCGGGATATAAATAATAAAAAAAAAAAAAAAAAAAAAAAAAAAAAAAAAAAAAAAAAAAAAAAAAAAAAAAAAAAAAAAAAAAAAAAAAAAAAAAAAAAAAAAAAAAAAAATATTATGATGTATATAATAATAAGGTAGTTTTTATTATTTTATTTATTTATTTACATAACTATGTACATTATCCCGTATCTCCCTCATTAACTGGACCCCTGCTTCCAGTGCGTCTGCAAGTCGCTGGACCCCCGCTTCCACTGCGGCTGCAAGTTGCTCTTCAGCAGGAATGCGTCGAATTTAAATTTCATAAGCCCAGCGTGGCACCGTTTCTTCTCTAGGAACTGTAATTTAAATAATTTTACATTGACTACAGTTTGAGAAAAAAATCATAACCCTTCTTTTTGGCTTTGCCGTAGTCAGGTAAAAACGCCTGCAGAAAACTATTTTATAACACGTTATACACGTTATAACTGTGCCTTTGTGATCTTGAGCTTCGGGATGGTGGAGTAGAGTCCTAAAAACAAAATTCGTTTTTAATTTGGCTTTCACCTATTCTAATTTTTATTTACAGGCTTGTGTTTGACCGGAACATTGATGTTTTAAAATATACTTGCTAATTTCTCTCGACGAAACCTCTGATTGATCGCCTGACATATTCTGCGTAGGAATGTCTGTAGTATCGGCGCGCTGTGTATCACAGCCCGCCGATACTGATGACTTTTCTACGACGGCGGGTGGCGGCGTAAAAGTCTGCGATTCGGGTTGTAGCCCTAGTGGAGATGGAACCTCTTCGTCAAGCCATTCCACTTCCATTAAAGGCTCAATGGAAGTGTAAGGAGCTGAAGACGGAGTGACGGTTATTGATGTACTGGGATAAGCAAGATCGGGTGCTGCATTCCCAGAATCAATCAGCAAGGGCCTTAGACTCATATGTTGATGGTATCTGTTTTGTGGGTTTATTTACTTACCTTTATGGATTTATTTTCACAAAATTACACTTTAATAACACAAACACTATTAAATACCTATTAATTCCGCTAGACAACTGCAAAAGATTGAATTTGCCGCCAGCTGTCAACTTCCTTAGAATTAAGTATTTTAACGTTTAAAAGGTGTTACTCAACTTAGCCGCATAATAGTCGATATAAAATAGAGGAGTCAAGTGCTGGGATGAAGAGCACCGTTCCCGGTCGGTTAGTCACCGTAACGTGATATCCACTTACTGTGATACGCAATACCAATGTTATGAAATTCTCAGTTGTCATCAAAGTTCGGTGTACAACTGAAGCCTGTTAGTCACTGGTGATGAATAAGATAGCCAATAGCCCTGCAGGCCTGTCTCTAGAGCCCGGTCCTCCATCATCCTGCCCCGTGTGTCCGTATACCGGGAACCCCAAGCCACGTTTTTGGCATTGAAGTCCCCGAGGACGAACACGGGGAGGGGATGGTACCCGACGACGACGACTCTCAGCTCCCCAAGGGAGTTGTGGAACTCGGCGAGAGTTCGGTTCGGGGAGAAGTAAACTCCTACCACGACAATCTCCCCGAACCGTGCTGCCACGCAACCCTGTCCCCTCTTGACGGCCTCGAGGGACGGGGTACCGGCGGCGGCCGACGAAATTAGGGTCTCTGAGCCGCTCAGGTCCTCCACCCAGTCATCCCTGGGCGGGACAACTGCGCCATGCTCTGGAGCAACAGATCCTGAGCGGTGGCGCAGTGGTTGATGTTCGCCTGGAGGAGGCGTAATGGGGCCATTTATTGGCATTCCATAACAGCCTCCTCCCGGGCCTTCTGGGATGGCCCTGCCACGGTGGTAGCGGCGGCAACGACGACGGTGGAGGCGGCAGCGGCGGCGGCAATCGTGGCGGCTGCGGCGGTGACGGCGGTGGCGGAGGGCTTGCCCCTGCCCCTGGGTTTGGTGGGTGGAGCGCAGGCCTTGCTCCCAGCCCGGTGATCGGCCGGTTTGCCAGCCGCCGCACAAGCAAAACAATGCGGCGTGGCATTGCACGAACCGGCCTTGTGACCGGGCTGACCACAGCGGAAGCAATCGTTGCTGCGGTCAACCTCTGAGGTGCAGTGTGCTCCCACGTGGTTGCCCACCCGGCAGCGGAAGCACTTCAGAGGCCTGGGTTCCAGCAGTTTTACCTGCGCAGATACCCAGCCCACCCGGAGCCTTCGGCCCTCCCCGGCTATTTTACTGGCCGCCGATACGGGGCAGCTCACCGTAACGGTTTGCATCCCCGTGGTGTCAGGAAGGATGGTGCCCGCCCTCACCTGTTCGGCAGAGCACCCTCCAGTCCTAGCCACGGCGGCCACAACGTCTTCCTCCGTCACGCAGTCGTCCAGGCCTAGAATGCGCATGTCAGCGCACTTGGTAGGCCTAGAAACCCGGGCCTCATCCGCATTTAGGGACGCCCTAAACCTTTCAGCCAGGGCATCAGCGGTCGGGCCGCTGGCCACACCGGGGATCTCCAGCATCCGGGCCCCCGTCACAGTGACCTTCATCCGGAAGCCATCGGCGACGCCGATCTCCTCCAGGTTCACTGCCGCCCACGCCTTAGCGAGCACCTCGCGGTAGGACACGCCCTTCTTTTCCGCTTCCAGCTGTAGTGTAATCACTACAGCTGCGAACTTCGGGGCGCGGAGCCCAGCCGCGGCGCTTCGCTTCTTGCGCCGCTACCGCCTCTCCTTTCTGTTGGCCGCCCTTTTGGCATTACCCGCCTTCCTGTTCTCCCCGGCTACTTGCCATTCGGCGTTGGCCGGAGAAGAATTAGAAGGCGGAAGCGACCGTCCCGCCACAATGACTGGAGCCCTCGCCTTCTGCGCAGCCATCTCGACCTTCTTGGACTTGGACTGCGTCGATTTCGCCGGAGGCGTGGGCTTGGACGCGGCAGCCACGGTGGCCGCAAAGGTAGCCGGCTTGCTTGCTGCTAGCGGGGGGCGCAGGACAATGCCCTCCAGAACGGAAAACCGATTATGGAAGGCAGCCAGCTCCTGCCGCACCAGGGTTAGCACCCGTTCTTCCACAGGCACTGGCTGGCTCTGCCCTTGCTGCGCCCCCACCTGCGGCACTTCCTGCGGGCCAGCTCCTCGGAGCCGGGCCAGGTCCGCTCGGAGCTCCTCGTTCTCCTTTCGGAGAAGCTCCATAGCGGCCGTCAAGCGGCCCACCTCCGCCCGCATTTCGGACATAGCGTCCGCCGGAGTTCCGACTTGAAGGGCCCTCGCTGCCGCTATGATGGTGGCCGTGGCAGCGGGTATGACCTTGTCTTTAGAGGACTGAATCCTCTTCAAGGCCACACCCCTGATTGCGGCTGCAACGACCTCCTCGAAGCTACTGGCCGCTCCCTTCGCCTTGCCGGATGCCGCTGGCATCTCAGCGGCATCCGGCTCACCGCCCGAGGACTCAGAAAGAGTCGCGTTGCGGCTGGCCTCTCCAAGGTGTTCCTTCTCGGCTGGGCTGGCTCTGTTCAACCCGCTGTCCTCCTGGGTGGTGAGCCCTCTACCCACCCCCCCGCTCCCGAACCCCGCCCCGCTTGCTAATTTTTTTGCGGGCGTTGCTCAACCCGCCATCAGAGGACGACCCCTGGCCGTCCCCTGGTTTGGAGCGCTTCTTCTTCAAGAACTTTGCGTTCTTAGCAGCCCCCATCTCCACGGGCTACGGGCTCTTAAAAGAGCCCTTCGCCCCAGATGCGGCGTCGGACTCCGACCCCGCATCACTCCTCTCATCCTCTCCTGTCGTCTTTTGGGTTTTGGTTTTGTTTTTAAAAGTTTCCATATTGAATCCCACGAGTGTGGGGGATATAAAACGTCATTCTTAGGTTTACCCCCTGTGCCTAGGTAAGTCGGGTTACATTTGTCTCCCAACCAGAGGTTCGACTGGTCCCTGGCTGGGGGTGCGCTAACGACTGATGCGCCACCTGCAACTACGAAGTTACAGATGGCACTACTCCTCAGCCATTCATACCCTCGCCACGCACCAAAACTTGGTATTAGAGGATTTTTTATAGAGGTTATCGTCCTCGCGATCCGGGCGACTAAGCCAAGATCCTCCCGTTCCGAGTCACAAAACATGACCGTGATCTCTTTCCGGATTACGATTTCGACGGGTGCAGTCAGGAGAATCAGTTCTCCCGCTGCCAGCTCGTTGGCAGGGTAAGTGCACAACGAGCACCGCCCCTGCTTCTTCACACATGGAGAAGCGTCCTCCTTCGGCCTTTGAGCCCTTCCTCCACGGACCATTCAGGTCCTAACCTACGCCCACTCAACCATCCCTCTGTAAGCAAAGAGAGGAGTAGGCCACCGTCCACCCAGGAGGAGCATTACGCTCTCCCCCTCGCAGAAACTCGCCATAAACAATACCCTCTCCAAAAAACTCCACAACCTTTTTCGAAGAGAGTATTGTCCATGCCCAGGGTGCACCGGCCCGACGACTGCTCTTCCCCTCGAACGTATTAATAAGTGACCAGCAGGCATCAGGCATACGGGGAGGTTTTCTGCACGCACCCCTCTGTCTACCTGTTACCGTTATCAATATCGAGCAAAAAAATCACGTTTGTTGTATGGGAGCCCCCTTCAATGTTTATTTTAATCTGTTTTTGAGTATTTGTTGTTATAGCGGCAACAGAAATACATCATCTGTGAAAATTTCAACTGTCTAACTATCACGGTTCATGAGATACATCCTGTTGACAGACGACAGACGGACAGACAGACAGACAGACGGCGGAGCCTTAGTAATAGGGTTCCCGTTTTACCCTTTGGGTACGGAACCCTAACAAAAGGATTAGATAATAATAGGTATGTATTTTTTCAGTACCTACCTGAAATCGATTTGATCAAATTTCCACTTTTTCGGCTCTCATGGTGGTCTTGCTGAAGGTAGCGTGACTACCGCCTGGTCCTTCAGTCGATTTTCTTGAAAACAGCTAAGGTACCAATTTTATTGTTCGAGTACCTACTAATTAGCACCAATTAATTGAGTAGGTACTAATTATTTACCAAATATAGAAGCGATTGGCGTTGATGGTCCGGCGGTAGTCACGGACATTCGGCAGCTGAACAACTGGCGCAGCGCATTGCTGTGCGTGCACTGTCGCGTTACCTTCCCCTTTAGTCGCTTCAATGCTCTCAAGGACTAGTAGCTGTGTTAAAGCGCTGCCATAACTCTCACGCGGCTCGTGAGGACATGAGTGTAAGCATGTGCGGCGGGCTTTACCACCATGAACTTGCGGTTAGCTGGTACAAGGACAGTTCCAAGAATCGGTAGTTAGCGCCTTTAACTTATTAATTTATTGTGGTGTTGCCATAATGAACAAAGGCACAAAAGTGACGTGACTTAGCTACCGAAACGTATACTGCTGAGGGTTGAGATTTTGTCCGAAAGGGATATCGTGGCCCTGGCACTGGAAGGAACACGGGTGGGTTTTAGTCAGTAAGTCTGACACGCCCTCCCGCCCCGCCCAGTGCGAGAGAAGTTATATGATAATTTCCCATCCAAAAAAGAAAAAGGTATTCGACAGCAAAAAAATCAAACAATAATATTTACTTGAGAATAAAATTTATTTTCGAAGATCCTCGCTTGAAATACCATATTTCTTTTTCAATGCATCTATCTCTTCTTGTTTCTTCTCAATGTCCATACCTTTGAAGGCTTTGTTTGATCTGTAGTACAATACTACTAGGTATCTATTGCAAACATTAAAGCCTGACAGGTGATCACATGCATTTTTGGCATCAAATATATCTTCATAAACTATAAAAGCAGTGCCTCGCGTCTCCGGAGTATTTCCTCTGCAAAAAAGAAAAAAATATTCGTGCGGCATTAGTCTTTAGAGTGTTGTTGGCAAACTGTATGCGAAGGTTTTAACAAAATAGAGTGGTAAGAATGACAGATGAGAAAATATGGGTTGTGCAGGCAGGATTTAGAGAAGGAATGGGATGTATGGTTCAGATCCTCTCCTTAAGGTGCATAGCCGAAAAACATCTGGCAAAGCACAAGAAAGTCTACTGTGCTTTTGATGACTTGGAGAATGCCTATGACAGTATGTGGGGGGAAGAACTGTCGTCAACACTATCAGTGTGCGGTGTGGACTGGAGCTTGGTACGGGCACTGAAATCTTTATACAAGGATTCCAGTGCTTGTGTTAGGTTAAATGGGGCATACACGGACTGGTTCTGCATCTCAAGGGGTGTTAGACAGGGTTGTGTAGCGTCACCGTGGCTGTTCAACTTGTACATGGATAGTTGTCTGATAGATTTGAAAGAGAGTGAGTGCGGATTGAGAATGAATGAGTTGCCTGTCAACTGAACTGTAAACTGTGTGACATCCTATAATTTTCTTTTGGTCCAAATGCTTCCTGCTAACAAACAAGGTACCGAAAATTTCAGAAATAAACAGCTATATTATTATATATTTCGGCAGTGGCTGGCTTGCGCTAATGATGGTTTTACAACTTAGAAAACTTCATAGGTGTGTACAACTACATACCTACCGGTCCACCCCTAATATGATGGAACCGCACTACTAACATATTGAATCAAATAATGTACCTGGAATACTTACACACGTATCTGTCGGATTGCACCATATTTTCCAAAAATATCATACATTTCTTCAGCAGATATTTTGTATGGTAAATTTCTCACATAAAGTATTCTGTTTACTTCAGGTGGTAATCGAACCTAGAACAGTAAACCATAAAATTATGCAGTATGACATAAATGTACATGGGAATTTTAATAAGATGTAACCTTTATTTGTAACCATGTCTAATTATAGGATTATTATTATTATTATAGCATGTTGTCTGAAATGCTGCTTTATCTGTGGTTATAATCTGTGTCTAAAAAACATTAAGCTGGTGTGATCTCGAAGTTTGAAAGGATTTGACAGACACTGAACTCCTCTACGTAAACCGTCAGGGAATATAGGCATTATGTTATATGTTGACAGAGACTATGATGAGCAAGATAGTGTATTTTTTTATTTATATTTTAAATAAACAAGGTTTAGCCTTGTTTATTTAAAATATAAATATTTTCAAGTTTCATTTTGGTCTGACTGCACCCCTACATGTATGACTCATATTAAAATATTGAGTTATTTGTACGGTGCTGTACAAATAACTCAATATTTTAATATGAGTCACTGCTGCACAGTGTAGGTAGGTATATATAACTAACTAACACATTAATTTAGTAGACACTAACCAGTAGTACGATGTACCTACCTTCAAACCTCAGTACAAAAAGTTTATGTTCAAGCAATAATTTATACTACCGTATTTACTTTCCTTTATCAAATTATAATGAAAGTTAATTATCTATTATTTCTATCAGTATCACGATGACTTCCATGGTAATGCTTTAAAATTAAATCAGATTACATATAATTTTTGCAGGTACTTACATTGGCTCTTCTTTGAAGGGCTAAAGCCATATTTTACAGCGGCTCAATTTAACTGAATTTATAGAAGCCACCTACAATATAGTACCAGTTATCTTTCTATTGCTTTGATTAACAATAAAATTACAATGTGCTGAAAACTAAAATGCGGTTTCTAATAAAAGCGGACGCACAACACCAGTAATTTGTCCCTTGCCAGTGACAGTGACAACAACACTACCACAGAATAGAACACCTTGACCACAGAACACTACAGCCACAGATAACTATAAACTAGTTACGGCCGAACCTCAGAACAAGTGAATCCGCAGCTGTAACTGTAGCTGTATTATATAATTATGTAAATACATTTATCTGTTATAGTCACTCCCTAAGGGGGTGTGTTTGCCATAATCGCCACGCTTGGCAGGCGGGTTGGCAATCGCAGTATGGTGTTAAAATGCATTGCTGCCCATTCTCTAGTACTAGGCGACTAAGGGACTTATCCCTTAGTCGCTTTTTATGACACCCACGGGAAGAAATAGGGTGGTGCTATTCTTTACGTCCAGCACCACACGGAGCTAACCATATGCCACTGTAGTTTTAAAATTTGGCTGATTATATCGTTCTCCTTTGCGTGTATAAATTCTTTGCCTTCCATCAACTTCATTTATAAGAATTCTGCACTCATCACTAAACAATATTTTACCCCATTGGTCCGTTGTCCAAAGTCGATGATTCCAAGCAAAAGTTAGTATGTTCCCACGATGATGTAGGTATCTCAAGTTTTGGAGCCTTGGCGGTACGAACCAAACCCAGCTTCTTTGAATCTTCTTCGTACCATACGCTCACTTACTGTGATATCTCGAACTTCCTCAAGCTCATTTCTGGCTTGGACGGCCGTTATACGTGGGTTCCTACGTACCTACGCGAAGCTGAATGAAACGATCATCGCTTCTCGAAGTACCTACGTCTTTTTCTGCCTTGTCCCAGTCTTCTCACAAAAGCATTAGTCTCCCTGAATCGTTGGATACTGCGATAAATTGAATCGAAAACCTACTACACTACTACGAGTACTACCTAGGCAAAGAATTTTAATAAAATATTCTCCTCATCTCAAGTGCCCTGGCAATCTCAGTTACGTTCAAGTTGGGTTTAGTGAAGTCTTTGAATTTTAAAAAGATTGAAAAGTTAAAAAAACCAAATGAAACTGATTTTTTATGAGAATTTTACGAAATTTTAAAGCAAAACCATAAAATGATGAATAAGGGAAATTCGCTCGAAATGATGTAAGTATCTACGAATAAAATGAAAACGATCGCATAAATGCTGACGTTCAATTGTTTTCTCAATTTGAAATGATTATTTCTAAAATAAAATGAATTAACAAACTAGCCAGCAATCTTACACAAATGTTACAATAAAATACCTCCCCACATCGTCAAACTAAATGAAACGAAATTTAAATGTTTTATAAAATGCACATTAAGTAGCCAAGCATATTATAAGTTGGGGGATTACATCGCTGACAAAAATGCTTGGCTTAACGCTGGTCCTGCTCCACAAGAGCGCATACACTAATTGATTAGCATTCAAAAATATTGTTGGAGCTGCTGAAGATTGTAAATACTATATTTTTATTGTATAAATTCAATCTCTTAGTATTGTATAATTTCATAGCACATGTGTGAGCACTATGTACCTACCATTTACTAAGTACGTCTGTCATTGACTTGAATGTGCCCGAGGCTGAGTGTGTCATGCTCACTCAAATGTCTCGCTGATGGTGGCGTGTGCGTTGGATCATTAAGTTCCCTTCAAAATGGTTGCGCTAAATGGTGCTGATCCATGCGTCATGTTCGTGAACGGGCGCCGCCGTTAGTGGGGACTGGTCATATTTTGGCTGCCACGGCTTATTTTAACTTATTTTAATTGTTTTTTTAATGATTTTATCTTTTTATTGCGGACGCTTTTAACGTGCACGTCTTTCTACATTGTCCTCACATGTATAATTTCAGCATGAATGATGTAACCAATACTTTGCCACAATATTTTGATTAAAAAGATTATCCGTGGAGTTTCTTGCCCGTTCTTCTCTATAAGAACCTACTACGATTTGGAATGGGCAACTAGCTTCATCTCTCTGACTGACCGACCCCTTGACAATTCAAAAATGCCTATAATTGGTTATGTCCATTTCAACCGCGCGGCCAACTCATAAAATTAGATGAAATTTTGCCAGGAATTAGTTGTAATTTGTTACTATTCACACCTCTTTTCCTGAATTTGTTGCAAAAAAAAACCAGAACGCTATGACCAAAACTAGTTGGCCGCTAGAACCGCCACTTGCCGTAGTCATCGCCTGTGATTACACAGAAACTTAATAATGCAGATAGGGGAATGATACATCAAAAGAAAGGTCTTAATTTGTTGTATTTGTTGCAAAAATAAAAAGCATCAAAACGTAAATATACAAAAAGTTATGCTATATTTAGTTACCAGGTTATGGGTAGGCACCATAAATATCAAATTAATAAAGGCTTATGTGTATGGACAATTAGTTGTTAATTTGTTGCAGCGAATAAACAAGAAAAATACAAAAAAAATAGGTTCAATAATTTGTTACAGTCGATTTTAGTTGGCCGCTCGGACGGCAATATGCCTAAAATACAATGGCGTTTATTTCGTTATTAAAAATAGGTTCAAGCTTAGTTAAAGTACTAATCGACAGGTAACGTAACCTAGTTTGAATAAATGTTGCGAAAGTAACGGTGAAATTCATATTTTAGGAGATATCCACTAAAATATATAAGTATGAAACTGTAAGAGAGTAGGGTGACCATGAATTTTCACAATGACGTGAGACTGAATCGTGATTATTGTAATGTTCGATAGTCATATCTTAATTTTGTAGGGCGAGTGCTTACACTGTACGGCATCCTTTAGCATACTTTATAAAATCGATTAAAATTTCTTTGTTTAAAAACAACACAAACGCAAAAAAAAATCAAGTAATAAAAGTCAACAAGATAAATACAAAATCTTTATAAATTAACATAATATTTATAAATTAATTGACACTAATTTAAGACACAGAATGTAGACATATTTTCTTACAGGTACAGTCAGCGTCAAATAGTTAGTGACACTCAGGGTATCCAAATAAATAGACGCAACCAAAAAGTCAATCATATCGGTACAAACAAAGTTTTCATATTGCTGTCAACAATATAGTCGCTCAAAAGGTCGAGACGTTTAAAATGTCTTAAAGATCGGTTCAGTCAAACCGCCATAAATATGGTTACAGTCATCTCGCCAATGGTATCCAAGCATTACAAGTGTTCAAAAATATGGAACACATTAGGAAAATAAACCTTACTGCTTTAAATTTTAAATATTATTTCTCACGTCAGCATTTCACAAAATGAAAGTGATAGAAACTTCTGCTGTCCTTTTCATTTTAAGCATGACGTCATAGACATGTCTTTTGTTTTGTAAATAATTTCGTGCATAGCCGTTTACGATACTTATATGTGCTTATATTTTAAGCAATAAATAGCTGACTGGAAATAGATGTAAACCTCATTGATAATGAGTATGTGTACCTATATATCTTATAGAGCAAGAGTGCTTATCTATGATTCAATATCATGTTCATGTCACTTATAATAATACGAAATTATTTCGTATTGAATTTAACTTTTGTACCTATTGATTAAAATGAGCACTTTCGATCGTACAGAGCACTAAAAACTCTCATCGGATGTAAAAATAAACAAAAACATTTTTGCTCTAATTATCTTTATTTTTTTAACTAAAATCGTGTATATCCACCGTCTGCTAGAATTACGTCAGAAAGACGTCTTCGCATAGATTGTACCGCATTATAGCAAAAATTGTCTCCTCTCATGGACTCCCAAACTTCTTCGACGTGAGTCCTTAAATTTGCGGTGGTTCGTGCTCGAGTACTGTCCCATACCTGAACCATTTTGCCCCACAAATTTTCGATCGGATTTAGATCGGGACTATGAGGCGGCATCTTAATTAACTCCAGGTCCATGTTACCATCCAAGTAATTTTGAACAACTCTGGGAGTTGTGTACGGAACTGTTATCTTGGACAAACCTAATCCTTTCATGGGGATAAAAAATCCGGGCTGTTGGAACCAAAACGTTTTCGAGGATGTCTTTGTATCGGGGGCCATTCATTCTTCCTCCCACTTCGACTAGCTCTCCTGGTCCGCTTTGGGTCATCCATCCCCAAAATCCTAAGGTGATTCGGCCGCTGCGGTTATTAGGGAGGACATTTCTTTCATCATACCTTGTTTTCGATGTTCGGTATAGAGATAAGCGTCCCTGGGCAGACGAACAAAAAACTTTTTCATCTACAAAGATCACATTATCAAAATTGAAATTTAAATAATATCGTGCGAATTGTAAACGCTGCGCTTTAAGCCTCGGTGTCAATATAGGCTTTTTAGCAGGAATACGATGGTGTAATCCATGTTCTCGCAGGCGTCGTCTTATTGTGCTCTGTGAAGTACCAAATTCCACAGACATACTCCTGGAGTTTATAAAACGATTGCTAATAGCTCGCTGCACTATATCTCTGTCTTCATTTGTACTCGTTTGACGTGGACGACCAAATGAAACATGGTTTTGCAATGCACCATCACTGCGCCATCTCTCTAGCCAACGGTATACGGTGTTTCTCTAAATAAAAGAAAGAAAAAGAATCTTAAGAGATGCGAATTATTCGATAGTTAACTCATCTAAAGCGATACTTACAGATATTCCCAGTTCATTTGAAATATCTGTTACGGAGACACCTTCCTCCCTCAAATATATAATTCGATGTTTTGTGGTGTCACTAATGCGATAAGTAGCCATATTTAAGCATGAAACACTATTATTGCTTCAATATTATTTCTAGCTTGCTTTAGTAATGCACTTGACATTGATATGACTGATAGATAATATAATGACATGCAAACAACACAAGATTGCCTAAAGAGGTTTTCATCTTTGGGAAACCGTTTATTTTTAAAAGGGCGGCCGCACACGTCAGGTTTTTGCGTCGGGTTCCCGATGCGGTTATCGAATCAAGGCACCCAAAGGCGTCAATTCCATAGAAAATACTCGTGCACCACACACGCACGATTCTGCCCGAACGATTAAAAAAGCTAACGTTCGACCAGGATGTACGGGCAGTGCGTCGGGTCGACCCGACGACCGTTCAAGCAAGCGAATCGGGTACCTGAAGGCGCACTCGCAGTAGAATTTCTATGTAGCTGTGCACGCATTCGGTTCGCTCGTACGGTTTTGTCTCCAGAAGTCCGGGTCGCCTTGGCCACCGTGCGGTGCGGACGTACGTGGTGCTGATTAATTGTCGAAAAGTATCCCGTATGTTTATGGAACATACGTCATGACGACTTAAACGATAGAATTGACTTCGTACAATCTCTGCGTATACCCAATAGCATCGCTGTCTTTTCTTTCATTCTTTTGACAAAAGAATTGCTAATAGAAATTCGTCATCTCCATTCTTTTTAAATTATTTTTTATTTCATGCGTTCAAGCGTTCTACGATACAATCGCCACAAGCTCTGGCACACGAGAGCGTAGAAACCGAATACAATCAAACGCCTGTATGCGAAACTCGTCCGATCGGGTTTCTGAATTGGAGAATCGGAAAAGGTACCTGACGTGTGTGGCCGCCCTTACATGCTAGTTTATTTTTCTATGTGTTCCATATTTTTGAACACTTATAATGCTTGGATAGCATTGGCGGGCGGGATGACTGTCACCATATTTATGGCGGTTTGACTGAACCGATCTTTAAGACATTTCAAACGTCTCGACCTTTTGAGCGAATATATTGTTGACAATAATAAGGAAACTTTGTTTGTACCGATATTATTGACTTTTTGGTTGCGTCTATTTATTTCGATACCCTGAGTGTCACTAACTATTTGACGCTGACTGTACCTACTTATTTCAATTTTGAAAGAATTGTCGTCGTAACAGAAATATGTATTTTTATTTAAAAAATTACATTTATAGTGGCCTATTTTTGTGCCTGGTATAAATTCTATAGCACCAACTAAGAAATAATATTTATCTTTAATGTTTATAGTAATCGGCAGTTCAGTGAGTAAAACTGAGGCTGCAGCAAGTTCATCTTTTAACAATGTGTCACCACTGTTAAAAGGTGAACTTAAGTTAGGCGAGATCATAACATTTGATTTAAACGGAGCTGCAGCAAAGGCAAAAAAATCTAGTAATAAAAGTCAACAAGATAAATACAAAATCTTTGTTTATAAAGATTTTGTATTTATCTTGTTGACTTTTGAAGAAAGTTTAATCGACTTTATAAAGTATGCTAACGGATGCCTTAAAGTGTAAGCACTCGCCCTAAAAAAATAAGATATGACTATCGAACATTACAATAATCACGATTCAGTCTCACGTCATTGTGAAAATTCATGGTCACCCTACTCTCTTACAGTTTCATACTTATATATTTTAGTGGATATCTCCTAAAATATGAATTTCACCGTTACTTTCGCAACATTTATTCAAACTTGGTTACGTTACCTGTCGATTAGTACTTTAACTAAGCTCGAACCTATTTTTAATAACGAAATAAACGCCATTGTATTTTAGGCATATTGCCGTCCGAGCGGCCAACTAAAATCGACTGTAACAAATTATTGAACCTATTTTTTTTGTATTTTTCTTGTTTATTCGCTGCAACAAATTCACAATGTGTAATCACAGGCGATGACTACGGCAAGTGGCGGTTCTAGCGGCCAACTAGTTTTGGTCATAGCGTTCTGGTTTTTTTTTGCAACAAATTCAGGAAAAGAGGTGTGAATAGTAACAAATTACAACTAATTCCTGGCAAAATTTCATCTAATTTTATGAGTTGGCCGCGCGGTTGAAATGGACATAATTGGTTTATTTGAAATAAATGCTTTGAGTTTGACAAACTAGTTTTTCAAAAAAAAAAAATATGTTCCGTTAATTTTGCCGGGTGGATGCCTAGACAGGCCTCGCCATACATTTTTCAGGTGTTGTAATCTCCGTAAATAAACGGTTTCTGCAGAATAAAAGCAAGTATAATGAGACTTTATAATGTATTATGTTCGCCTAACGCCAAAATTTTATAAAAAAAACAGTATTTCTAGGAGAATTAGACCCCATAAAAAACGAAAAATCTCTACATGTGTGAGTGACCTGAATCGCGCCATCTAACAGAAATTTAAAGAACCACCGAGAAAGAGTTGCTGTTGTGTTACGAGTTTACGTTCGGTAAACATTTATAATAGATGGCGCTGTTCGAATTTTCGGTTTTTTCGGTTACACGTCGAGTGACGCGGCGATGCAACGCGCGACGTTGCCATTCAAGACGCACCCCGCGTTGTTGCCAAATTGCTCCAGTCAGTCCATGCGTGATTGTCTTGACAACTTGCGAATCGTTTCCAAAATTGTGTTTCTAGAAAGTTAGCGCCGGCGCGCGGGTTTGCCCGCGGGTTTTACATTTTATGATTGATAAAATGTTTTTTATTAGGGAATGAGAAAGAATGCTAGAAAGTGAAAAAAAATATCTGCGATCTGCATTTGGTTCACACAGATACAATACTAATGTAATTATTGTAATATCTACTTTAAATATAAAGTACGTAAGTAGGTACTGATAATACATTTTCTGACACGGTTAGGTTAGGTTAGGTTAGGTTCAGGCTTTCACGCCCTACCGCCGGCCTCGCCACCATCGAGGCGGTCCGGCCGGTACTCGAGCCCTGGCTCGGGAGGAGGCACGGCTCCCTGTCGTTTCGGGTGACGCAGGTGCTCTCGGGGCATGGTTGCTTCGGGAAGTACCTGTGTCGCATAAACAGGGAGCCGGACGCCCGGTGTCACCACTGCGTCGACTGCCGGGAGGACACGGCGCGGCATACGCTGGCAGAGTGTGCCGCTTGGGAGGAGCCTCGCCGTGCCCTCATCTCAGGAGTAGGCAGTGACCTATCGCTGCCGGCCGTGGTCGAGTCGATGGCCGGCAGCGAGGAGTCCTGGGACGCGGTGGTATCCTTCTGCGAAACAGTCGTGTCGCAGAAGGAGGCTGCGGAAAGGGAGCGGGAGATCTCGTCCGCTCACCCGGCCCGCAGCAGGCGCACTGGGCGTCGGCAGAGGGCAGACAATGCCCTCTTCCGGCCCCCCTAAATGGGTCCAGGGACGGCGGACTCGGGGACGTCCGCCGCCCCCTATCACACTGGACCCGAGGTGGCGGCGCGTAGTGTTCCACGCGCGCCCCTTTGAGACGTCGCGGGGGGGTCTAACACCTCACCCCCCCGCAGACTTGAGGTGGCCCGCAGAGGCGGGCCGGCACTAGCCGGGGATCACGGAAGTAATACTAGCTCCCAAGATCCCCGGTGCAAGTGTGGGAAGGGAACACCGGGGTGGTTTTTAGTCAGTAAGAGTCTGACAGACCCCTCCGCCCACCCCAGGGCGGAGGACATCCATGAGGATTTTCCACCCCGGCAACAAAAAAAAAAAAAAAAAGGTTAGGTTGGGGGAACCCCCACAGCGCATACTTCCACGTAGTTTCCCCCGGGCAACGCCGTGTCTGACCACCGTAACGGAGTGGCAGACCGGCGGCTAAAGTGCGCTGTGATTCGTAGACATTGATGCGGTCGTCTGCGAATACTGAGGATTTTAATTTTAATAATACAAGTATGATGGGTAAGCCGACGCGGGACGCGTCTGGCCGTTTTATCATGAATCGCCCCTTCCAGGGCGATTCAAACGGCCCTTCTCAGGGCCAACCCAAAGGCCCTTCTCAGGGCCAACCCAAAGGCCCTTCTCAGGGCCAACCCAACGGCCCTTCTCAGGGCCAACCCAAAGGTCCTTCTCAGGGCCACGACGCCGGCGGCGCTTATGCGTCGGAAGCAGACCGCGCACCATCTTTGGCCAGCTTTTTTAGTAGGCCAGATGAGTTGTCGGACTCCGACGAGTCCAACATGGACACGTCGGCGGCCGACAGCGACCGCTTCAAGCGGAAGAGGTCCGAGGGCTCCTCGGAGTCGAACGTGGGTAGGACGAAGAAGAAGTCAAAGTCGAAAAAGGCTTCGACTTCTGCTGCGGCTTGTACCCACGATGTGGGCTTGGTGGACGCCGAGCGCCAGTTAAACCTGGCGAAAAGGGCGCAACTCCAGTTGGACCTGGAGGAGAGGGTCGCCGCCAAGGAGCGGCAGGCGCAAGTTGCCAGGTCGAGGGCTGGCTATGGCGCATCCAGCGTGCTTTATGCTGACCACTCCTTGGCGGAATTGGAGCGCATGGCACAGGAGGACAAGGAGGAGGTCTTGGAGGTCGCCTCCAAGTCTTCAAATTTGAAGGGGACCTTCCAGAAGGCCCTCAAATGCCGGGCCGCCAGCATGCACGGCATTGTTGTGGAGCTGGTGAAGCGGACGGCCACGGACGAGACGCGGCAGCTGCAGGCGAAAGTCGATCGCCTGCAAGCGGAGGTCAGCCAGCTACACCAGAAGCTGGCTGAGGTCACGGCGAGGCCTGCCCAATCTGCCCCGGGTCCGGTGGCGACAGGCTCCCCTTCCTCCTCTGCCAGCCTTGAGGAAATGTTCCGCAGGGTTGTCATGGAGGAGAGGGCCTTCACCAGGGCCTGCTTCGCAGGCATAGAGGACCGGCTCTTGCCGGAAAGGCGGCTCCGCCCGCCGCTAGCAGCGGACAAGACCCCACCGCCGAGGGAGCCGGAACCTGCGCCTCTAGCAGGCCCGGTATCGGGTGCGCAGCCCCCGGCCCCTAAGCCCCCCAAGGGCAAGGGCAAGGGCAAGAGGACCGGGGTGGCTCCTCATATCCCCACGACAAGCGCGGAGGGAGCGTCTGGGTCGTCTGCCACTCCAGCAGCCCCCCAGAGCACGCAGGAGGAGGATGCCCTTCTTCCCTCCACCACCCCGTCCAACCAGTCGTGGACGGAAGTGGTCAGGAGGGGAAAAGGGAAGAAGGGGAAAAAGTCTGCCCCCAAGCCCGCTGCAAGTGGTCCTGCAGCCAAAAGGGCTCCGGCCGGTGGGAGGAAGCTAGTTCCTCCCAAAACTGCGGCCGTCATGGTGACCATCACCCCGGGGGCCGTGGAGCGGGGCGAGACTTACGAGTCCGTCCTAAGACGGGCTCGTCCCAATGCTGATCCTTCCCGGCTGGGGATCAGCAACATCACGTGCCGCCGAACCCTAACCGGGGCTCGAATTTTCGAGTTCTCGGGGGAACAGCGCGGCACACATGCGGACCTCTTCGCAACAAAGTTGCAAGAGGTCATCGCGGATGCGGCAACGGTCGTCAGGCCTGTTAAGACCGCAGCCTTGGAGGTGGCCGATCTGGACGATTCGGTCACCAAAGAGGATGTGGTGGCGGCCGTTGCGGCGGCTGGAGGCTGCGACGTGGGCGCGGTGAAGGGTGGAGCCATCAGGCTTGGCCGCCGTGGCATGGGCATTATCCGCGTCGAGTGCCCAGTTGCCGCGGCTGGGGCCGTCCTTGTTGCGACCAGGGGGCGGCTGCTTGTTGGCTTCAGCTCGGCTGTGGTCCGGCCACTTGAAGAACAGCCTATGCGCTGCTTCAAGTGCTTCGCGTTCGGCCACACCCGAGTCACGTGTCCCTCCAAGTTTGACTGGGGAGATGCCTGCTTCCAATGCGGGCAGGAGGGACACAGGAGCGCCGCTTGCCGCGCCGCTACCGCGCCACACTGCGCGGCGTGTGCCGCCGGTGGTCGCCCCGCGGATCACAAGATGGCGGGCAGGAGCTGCAAGCCCCCCGTGAGGAAGGGCGTGGTGCCGGCGCAGGTTCGCCCTGTTGCTACCACCGCCGCCGTCGTCGCCGCTGTAGCTCCAGCGGCGGCAGCTGAGGAGACTGGTGCGATGTCGGAATAATGGTTTCCGATTATCGCATCCTCCAGGCGAACACCAACCACTGCAGAGCGGCCCAGGACCTGTTAGTGCAGGTCATGGCCGAGTGGTTGGTGAACGTGGCGGTGGTCGCCGAGCCCTACTCGATCCCCGGCAGCTGGCTGGGTGACGAGGACGGCTTGGTGGTACCAGCGGCGTGGTCTTCCACAGACTCCCCTCCCCTCTCGCTATTAGAGAGGGGACCGGGATACGTGGCCGCCGCGTGGGGAGACTTGGCCCTTGTGGGGGTCTATTTCTCCCCAAACCGCCCTCTTCAGGACTTCGAGAACTATCTCGGAGTCCTGGCGGCTGTGGTCAGTAGGGCGGCGCCGCGTCAGGTCTCCGTACTGAGAGACCTGAACGCCAAGTCAGTGACCTGGGGCAACCCGGCCACCGATGCACGCGGGCGGGCAGTGGAGATGTGGGCAGCCTCCTCTGGACTCTCCCTTTTGAACAGAGGAAGCGTCCAGACATGCGTGCGGCGGCAGGGTGGCTCAATAGTGGACGTCACTTTCGCCACCTCTGCGTTAGCCGCGCGCGTGCTGGACTGGCGGGTGGACCTGGTGGAGACTATGTCGGACCACCGCTACGTGCGGTTCGACATCTCCACCAGTGGCCCCGGAGGGACGCGACCCCTCTCGGGGCGATCACCGTTTCCACGGTGGGCTCTTGCCCGCCTGGACAGGGAGGCGGCGGCGGAGGCGGCGTTCGTCCAGGACTGGCTTTCGCCGCCTTCCACCGGCCTGGATGTGGACACCGTGGCGGGGCACCTGAAGGAGTCTCTGACCGAGGTATGCAACTCCAGCATGCCTCGGTCCCGCCGACCCCTACCCAACCGCGCCGTATACTGGTGGTCGGTGGAGCTGGCGGGGCTTCGAGCAGCGTGTGTGGCGGCAAGGAGGGCCTACTCGCGGAGTCGGCGGCGGCGTCTACGGGACCGGGCCAACGAGGACCACCTCTATGAGGTATATTTGGAGGCCAAAATGGTCCTCGGCTGGGCCATCGCCGCCGCCAGAGACTCGGCGAGAGCAGAGCTGCTGGAGGGTCTCAACAACGACCCCTACGGGAGACCATACAAGGCGGCGCGCAATAAATTGCGTCCCTTTGGTCCCCCGGTCACCGAAACCCTGGAGCCCTCCTTTCTGGATGGGGTGGTTCAGTCCCTGTTCCCGTGCAGGGACGACAACTTCACCCCACCAGTGATGGGCTCACCGCGGGGGATAGCTCTGCCAGCTGAGGAAGAAGAGGAGGCCCCTCCTGTCACGGAGTCGGAACTTGGCGCGGCGATTCTCCATATCCGCGCCAAGAAGACAGCTCCGGGCCCCGACGGTGTTCCGGCGAGAGTGGTGGCGATCGCTGCCACTCAAATGGAGGAGAGGTTTCGGGAACTCTTCAGCGCATGCCTTGCGTCTGGAAGGTTCCCGAAACCGTGGAAGGAGGGACAGTTGTGCCTCCTTCGCAAGGAGGGCCGCCCAGCAGACTCCCCCTCGGCATACCGGCCCATCGTTCTGCTCGATGAGGTCGGCAAAATGTTCGAGGGGATTGTCGCTGCCCGCCTAAAGGGCCATCTGCGGAATATCGGGCCGGACTTGTCGGACGCTCAGTTCGGTTTTCGGGCTGAGCGTTCCACGGTGGACGCGCTGGCCTGCCTTAAGGGCCAGGTCAAGGAGGCGATGGAAGCGAGGGACGGATTGTTGGCTGTGTCATTCGACATAGCCAACGCCTTCAACTCCGTTCCCCACTCCACCATCCTAGAGGCCCTCCGATTCCACGGAGTGCCTCGACACATGCGCAGTCTGCTGGCCAGCTACCTGGAGGATCGGGCGATCGTCCTGGTGGATAGGACTGGCCAAGTCCGGCGGTACGCCGTTGAGGCCGGCGTTCCGCAGGGATCAGTCTTGGGACCTCTCCTTTGGAACGTCGGCTACGATTGGCTCTTGCGGGGAACTCTCCTCCGAGGTACGAGTGTTGTCTGCTATGCGGACGACACTCTCCTCACCGCCCGGGGGGGGAGTTTCAGGGAGGCGGCCAACTTGGCATCGGCGGGCGGATCCTTGGTCGCAGGGAGGATCCACCGTCTAGGTTTAACGGTGGCGCTGCACAAGACCGAGGCCGTGTACTTCCACGGCCCTCGGCAGCGCCCCCCACCTGACGCCCACATAATTGTGGCGGGCGCCAGAATTGAGGTGAAGGCCCAGATGAAAATCTGGGCCTTGTACTCGACAGCAGGTGGCGCTTTGGTCCGCATTTTAGCGGACTGTCGTCGCGCCTGCTGAAGGCCGCGGGCGCCCTCTCGTGGCTGCTTCCCAACTTGGGGGGGCCTAGCGCGCGATGCCGGCAACTCTACGCCGGCATCTTGAGGAGTATGGCTCTCTACGGAGCTCCGATCTGGGAGGACTCCCTCCACAGGAGGGAGAACGCCGCGGCCTTGCGGGCACCCCAACGGGCCATAGCCCAGCGTGTGGTGCGGGCCCATCGCACAGTGGGCTTTGCGGCAGCATGCGCTCTGGCCAGCACCCCTCCTTGGGAACTCGAGGCGTGGGTGCTCGCCAGAGTGTATGAATGGACGGCAGGGCGGAGGGCGAGAGGAGAACGCCCAGCCCCGGAAGAGCGGGCTGCAGTCCGGCGGGAGGCGAAAGACGCCATCGTCGTCCATTGGACGGGGGAACTCGCCACTGCAGCCTTCGGCCGCCGAACCCTCGACGCGATTGGGCCAGTCCTGCGAGACTGGCTCGAGCGGTCGCACGGGTTCCTCTCGTTCCGTCTTGTGCAGGTGCTGTCCGGACACGGTTGTTTCGGATCGTACCTGCATCGAATCGGACGGGAGGAGACGCCGTCGTGTCACCACTGTGGCGCGGCGGAGGACACGGCGCAGCACACCCTCGAGGTGTGCCCGTCGTGGTCCGAGCCGCGCCACAGTCTGAACGCGGTGATTGGATCGGACCTCTCACTCCCCGGCTTGGTTAACGCCATGCTGAGGGATGAGGGGTCCTGGGCGGCAGTCGCCTCCTTCTGCGAACACGTCATGTCACGGAAGGAGGCGGCAGAGCGCGCGCGGGAGGACGATCCTGCCGCGGCGCCGCTCCGAAGGCGGAGGAGGGGTCGAAGAAGACGTCAGTTTGAACGTCATCTCCGACTCCTCCCAGGTGGAGGCCAGCAGGCAACGGGTGCGGGGGCACCCTTACCTGTATTGCACAGGCCTCCAATTTACCCTTAAACAAAATTACCCTTAAAACTAAAAAAGTGTAAGATTTAGAAGAGGAAATACAAAATCAAACGTTAGCAACACTCGTTGATTGTCATCACATCACATACCTACCTACTCTAAATTTCAAATATTTCCCCCTAATAGGGACGTCAATTCTCTCTAAAAAATGGCTGTATGGTCTCAGCTCACTTTGCCTGTCCCAGAGGGACGAAAGGAACCAAAAAAAAACTCTCTGAAAAAGATCCGTTACTGAATTAATTCGAAAGGAAATATGAAAAATCGATTCACAAATAATGAAATAATTTTCCAAAAATCAATCATTTGTTTTCGATGAAATTCGCAATGTAGGGGTTTACGGGGTGTACGTTACCCTAGCAAGAAAGTGTCTCCTATAGTTATATGAGTGGAACGTATAGTTGGTGCCTAATCTGCTGTAAATGTGCCCCTACTAGGGGCACATTTACAGCAGATTAGGCACCAACTATACGCACCAACCATTTCCTACGCGTACATTTGGCGTCAAGTTGTAACGTGTGGAGCGCCAGCGATTGCGCTCCTATGAAACAAAGTTCAGTACGATTTCTAGCATTGTATTCAATGAGTGCGAAAGAGAAATATCGACACAGTCCGACGCGTGAAACAAAAGATTTTGTATGAGAAATTAGCCTAATTTGGAGCGCCGCTCACGCGCGACGTTGCCAAACGGCGCAAGGTGGCCGCGCGCGGGAATGCGATCTATGCCTATGCGCTGTTGCCGATCTTATGTAAACAAAGTCAGTAGATTCGCAGTGTTTATTCTAAATAATTATTAAAAATAGTTTGTGCGCGACATTTGTATTAAAAATGGAACAATACAGTGTATCTTTTATTAAAAATTGTGAAAAGACTCTCGAAATGCGTATCGAACTGAAAGCTAAGGGACCACCACGTCCCAAAATTGCACTTTCTCAAAAATGTGTTACGAAAAATAAATCTTTTACGCGTGGTTTTAAATCTGAACAATATTTCAAAACACCTTGGTTGTGTGGATGTGAAGAAAGCAACAAATTATTTTGTTTCCCGTGTCTGGTGTTTGGAGCTGGCGCCGGCAGTGGTGGTGAATCTGCATGGATGGGAAACGGCCGTGTTGACGATTTAGCGCATCTTTCAATAAAAGTGAAAAAACATTCGCAATCTCGATTTCATATCTTATGTGAAGTGCAATTGGCATCTATCGGCCGTCAAGATATTCGTAAGGCGCTCGATTCTGCGTATCGAAAATCTATTAGAGAGTTCAATGAACGCGTTGATGAAAATCGATAAAGATCGCCGAATGGATTTTCTTTACAAATAAAATAAATGGTAAGCTCTAGTTCTACGTTCCTTTTTTTAGTAGTAGACATTTATTTGTGGGGGATCCCACAAATAAATGTCACGAGCCGCCTCTGCCTGTGACCCAGCAGTGGGAACATTATAGGCTGATTATGCTAAGCCAGGTGATGGTGTTATTTTAACAGATGTTCATCTTTGTAGTTTGTAACGCAGGCTGAAGTATTTATGTAACACGTTAATTTTTTATAGTATTTACATAGGTTAAATGCTCTACGTATTTACAGAATATAATAACTAAAAACCTAACAAAAAAAAATAGGAAAATTCTGAACCAATGATCTGAGAGATAAACATTGTGCAAGGCCAGAGAGCTTATAGTATTAGTGCCAAAGTGTGAACGTAAAAAGAAAATGTGTGCCCCTTCAGGTTTTTGAGATATCGCGTTTCCTGCTGGAGTTCCGATGTTATAACATATTGACTTTTTAGGACAATATTTTAATTTTGTTTAAGGTTAAAAATGCTATTTTATAGAAAGGGCTATTATGCCAAATAAAGTTATTCCAAATGAAATTCTGCCATTTTCATAGTATGCCAAGTGAAATTGTACCAAATAATCGTCGCTCTATGTAAACGTTATTCTAAACGAAACTATGCGAAATTTGAACATTGCCAAAGGTAATTATTACACGGATGAGGGTAGTAGATAGTAAATAAATAATGTTATTTTTATAAATGGGCATTTAAAAGTGTGTAATAAAATAAATAATATACAATAAATATTTTTGTCACAGAGGATGACATAATTGTTGTGAAACATAACTCCAGCAGGAAACGCGGGCACACATTTTGTTTTTAGGGGCACACTTTGGCACTAATATAAGCTCTCTGGCCATGCACAATGTTTCTCTCTCAGATTATTGGTTTAGAATTTTCCTGCTGGAAAAACGTTACCCTAGCAGGAATCGTTTTTTCCGTTTTTTTCCAAAACGACAAGGGGCACCAATTTTTTATGTAGAGGCACATTTACAGCAGATTGGGCACCAACTATACGTTCCACTGATCCACTCATATAACTCTAGGAGACACTTTCTTGCTAGGGTAACGTACACGTTTACGAGGGCGAAAAAACGATCGATGAGCGAAAAGAATTTAACTAGTCTCATATCTGGAAAAAATCCGTATTTTACGCAAAAGGATTTGCACTGGATATGCTTCGAAATTTTCCCGCCACCACAATTCTTAACAATTCAAACAAACCAAAAACTGATGTTCTAGGGTGAAATATCGATTCCCTGTATCGATTCAGAACTAGATATCGATTTAAAAAACGTTTTTATTTGTTCCAAAAAATCGATTCTTTGCTCAATCGATCTCAGATTGACATCTCTATTTGGTCTGTTCTCAAGTTCTGTCAGTTGTTTTGCAAATTTTCACACACAGCTTGACAGCTTGATTGTTGGTGACAAATGGTGGTGTTATTTCTGACTAATACAAAGGAGAGGTCAAAATTGGTATAATGTCCCGACGATTTTTAAACGCTAATGTGATGTACCTTATTAGAAAGCTTATTTATTATGCTACTCGATTATAGTTAAATCTGATTTTTTCAGGCGCCCGTTTTTGTGAAAAAGTGAAAAATGTTTCAATACAAACAAAACGCACATAGTCTTTATTTATTCATTTCTATGCAATATAATTATTTTACGTGGCTAATGTTTCCGTTTCTATTAAATACTTTGAGATTTTATTATAATTTTAGCTGCAGCTCCATGAAATTAAGACAAAAAATATTGATTATCATGACAATGCAATAACAAAACGTATCTAAAAAAGTCAAAGCTGTAAACTCGGACTAAATATCCGCTGTAAATGTCAAGCCGAGTCCTGCTGACTGGCGTTGTCATTGTCACGTCATTTGCCACAGGGCTGCCATCCCTAAAATATAAATAATGCTTGTAGAACATTTTATTTTTCAACACTTGTTTTAAAAAAAACGGGCGGCTGTAAAAAAAAATTAAGTGCCCAAAGACGTCAAAATAATTACCCTCTTTCAGCCTATATAGGTCAGAAGGCTGTTTAAAGTTTCAATTATTTTAGTACCAAGCCCCATACATTTCGTGAACGTCTCCTTTCTTGAAGCATTTCATAATTACGATACTTTTGCTGTTGTGTTTAATTATTCTTTTTGATTACAGATTGAATTGCAACTCTGCCTAAGATGAATCCGACTAATAAACTTGCCTATATACGACATATGTATTCTATTCTATTCTATTTTTAAAAGTTCTGGCTCCATCGATAACGTTCGATGATTTTGCCAATGTCAAGGTATGAGAAAGTAATGATCGTCAGATCGTAAACTGTTACACAACTATTGATCAGTGTTTGTAGTGGTGACATCCATGGATCCCCATGCTAAAAAAGGACAAAACATTTTTGGTTAGTACATGTAAAACGTCCCAAAAGAAATGTTAGAACATTCAGTAGGTATATAATAAATAAATAGAAAATATCAACTACAGCTGGATTTTATTAATGCTAATGAATTTATAAAGGATTGTAACTGCAGGGGTATGGGCTAAAGATAATAGGAAAGGAATGTTAATTGGGCGGGAAACATCAGAAGGGAGTATGTCGTAAAGAGGAGTGGTTAAACGAGGACAGGAAAAAAACAAGTGCTCCAGAGTTCCCTCGTCCAGACCGCATTCACACAAAGAAGAGTCCCTCACGCGTATTTTAGCCAAAAAAACTGGTGTGCAAACGAACCCAAGTCGGAGTCTAATTATGACAGAGGTGGCTATTTTACTAGAAAATTTTAGTTTGCTGAACCAACATTTAGATGGAATGAATGGTTGGATAGAGCCATAAAATCGTCCCTTCAGTAATCGTGTTTTTTGCCAATGATCATTCCAACTCTTCATCATCTCGGGTTTAACAAGACATTGCAGATCTCGGGGATAACAAGACGGATGAGATTCGATCCCATTCCGAGTAGCCAGCTTGGCAATCGTATCCACATTTTCATTATCAACAATTCCAGAGTGGCGGGGGATCCAAGCCAGTGCAATCTCTATGCCTAAGCAGTGGCATCTATACAGGAGTTGTTTTATCTTTAGGATAAGAGGGAAATTGTGACGGGAGCGAAAAGGCGATTTCATTAAATCCTGTAGACAGCTAAGAGAATCCGAGAGAATAAGGCTTTTGTTGAGTCCATGTGATTCAATGTAAGAGACTGCTTCCAAAAGAGCTATAGCTTCCCCTGTGTAAATAGTGCCAAAAGCAGGACTACGAAAATTAAGAATAATTTTGTATGTTGAGATCCACACAGCTGATCCAACATTACTATTATCGGACAACTTAGAAGCATCTGTAAATATCGTCAGCCAATCGTGCCAGTCTTCTGCCAGAATCCCATTGAATTTGGCATTAGCAACAGGGTCAAGAATCATGTTATAAAAAACTACACGAGTGCCCTTTACAAGGTATACAACCACTTCTTAGTGTTTAAATAATAATTATTTTACACTAGCTTTTACTTGCGGCTCTGCCCGCGTTAAAATGTTTACCTGGATAAAAAGTATAGTAAGTCCTATGTCGCGGTTATAAAATATCTGTGTGCCTAATTTCATCCATCACCGTTCAGTAATTTTTCAGTGCTTGGTATACATTTAATATAAAAAAAACAAAAATTTCACATAAAGTAGGATTTAGCTACTATAAAATAAATGTTCCTCTCTTTTTCAACCGACTTCCAAAAAGTAGGCGGTTATCAATTCGACTGTTTGTCCACCGATTTCTCAGCCAATTGTCGACCGATTTACAAAATTCTTTGTCAAAGTTTTTTGTCACAAATGAGGACCTGATAATGGGATCCCAGGGAAATTGAGGGTAAACCTCAAATTTTATTGGCATTTTCAATGTTTTTTGTTGTTTTAAGAAGTTGGTTGTATTTTTTTCAAAAAAGATTTTTTCTCTTCCTATGTTTTAATATTTATATTTTATTTAAGATTTTAGGTAATACGAAACTCCCTCTGTATGGACGAAATATTTGGGAGGCCTAAATTGATGAAATTGACACTAGTAGCGCAAAAGATTATTGTTCACAATAGCAGTCAGCCAGGTTCAATGGCTGATGATTTAAGGAATAGTCCACTTCATGTATTTGGACAGCATGAAAAATGTAAGGAATATTACTGTTCAGTGAAGCAATTACCACCTGACGAGAATAAACAGCAAGACAACCAAGTAGAAATCCTAAGAAATACAGCACCAGAGGTCTGGGCTCTTATTTATGCTGCAAATGAAAGAATTGCTTTGAAAGCTGGACGGTTGTCTAACGAGACAACAAACGTTGCAGAGAATTTTATGAGTGTCATTAATAAATTTAACTGTGGAAAACGACTCAGTCTTGGAAAAGGAGGCTCTTATCAGCGGCGTGTTCATGTAGCAGGTAAATAAGTTTTTTTATAGATATTTTAAAACAATATATGACATCTCTAGCAACCCCCATGATCTATGACTTCTTCTCTTCATAATATAAGAGGTTTTTCTCAACTTACAGAACTTTCAATGGTCATCAATGAAAGCTTAGGTTGCAAACAGACATGTATGTGACTATGATTTGGTTTTTCAGGATTGTCTCATTCTGTAGGACATAAATGGCATCAAACTGCATGGAAAAAGAAGACAACACAGAGCCCTGGACAATATTTTAAAAAATATGTCCATCAAAAAGAGAGAAGTAGATTGCGCCAACAGAAAATGACTCGAAAACGGCTTTTTACTGAAAAGACTAAAACTCAACCTGATAAGGACTATGGCCCAGAAGCAAGTGACCCTGTCGACATTAATGAGGTAGAATTAAAACGGCTCTGTGAATTGAGATTGCTTAAATTCCAAGAAGATGCACAAAAAATAGTACTAATTGAAAACCAGACTGGGTCAACATGATAATGAAAAGTATCTCTCATACAGATCTGACCGTCTCACAGCAAGTCAGTTTGGAATGGTAAGATATCAGCCATCCTCTTATTGTTTCTTACTTTCTAAGAAGCCACAGCTCAAGCCAGTACAAGAATTATGATTGTCACTTTGTTCATTTTAGGTTTGCAAACGTCGTAATACCACACCATGTCACAATCATGTGAAATGCATTCTCTACAAAAATAATATTTGTACTAAAGATATGATGTATGGACAACAAAATTAACATGTTGCAAAGACCATGTTTATGCAACAATATGGCAAAATTGTCAGGCCATCAGGTCTATTTATTGATGAAGACTTTGGATTCTTAGCAGCTAGCCCTGATGGTAAGATTATTCAATAATAAAAATATACAAATAACTAGCTTTTGCCTGTGGTTCCGCCCCCATGAATCTTGTGTGTCGCGTGGATTTTTTAATTTGGTTCAGTGGCGTAGGCCTAAAAACTGTTCTTTTTTACAGGTATTATAGAAGCAGAAAATACTATTGTAGAAATAAAATGTTTTCCCTCCTTGAAAAGGAAATCTCAAAATATTAGAGAAGCATCAGAAAATAGAAATTTTCCTATTCATTTGGAAAATGATGTTTTAGTTATGAACAAAAAGCATAATTATTAGTATCAAGTAAGTAACAAAGATCATTATTTCTTGGTTCATGTATGTATAAATATAATGTATTTCTTGGATTGTTTCTCAGCTATTATTATTTTGATTCTAGGTCCAGGGTCAATTGTGAATTACCAAAATGAGTAAATGTTACTTCATTTGCTTTATATCTGTCACCCAACCATTGACTGTCATAGAAGTTAACCGGGATGAGGAATTTATCAACGCTATGATGCCGAAGTTTGTAACATTTTTCAAAACATGTGTACTGCCGGAAATTATTTTGAGACGAGTTGAGAAAAATGCTAAATGTCTAGACATCAAGGAATTAAAAGGTATGAAAAATATAAGTCTTACTCATTTCCTAACTTATTCCTCAGGTTTCTGAGGTGTGGGTTCAGTAAGAATAGTCTAACAAAACTGTGTAAATTCATTTGTTGCAGCGAAAACTGTGTCTCCCAGCAATTGATTCAGATCGCACGGATATGATATAAATGGAAGTAAAAAGTGACAAGCAGAAGATTGATACTGCGCGGCGACGGCGGCGCAGCAAAAAGTAGCGTGTAGAAGAGAAGATATTTTTTATGTATCTTTGTATGGTGGTACGAGTCGATGGTTCGAATCCAAGCCGACACTTTGCTTTGTGTAAATTATTTCATCACTACTGTTCAGAGGAGGCCTGAGTCTCAGCAGTGGGAACATTATAGACTAATTATTATGCTATTTTTGTACGTAGCGATGTATAGTTTATGTTACTTGTTAGTTTATAAGATTTTTCTGTGTACATATGTTTCACTCATGTATTTAGGTACCAGCCAAACAATTCAATTGTAAAAGAATATTTATTGTTCAAAGTTGTATAATAAGTAGGTATTCTTGAAACATAAATGTTATGGTTAGCAAGCAACCACTTGTGTGTTGTTGTGTAAGATACTTACACTTACGTGTGATGTTACATAAATTGTAATCTACGTACATAATTCTTTCTAATACTAAATTCAGAATCATAATTGTAAATATCAAAATATTGAAAAAAGTATGTTATCTTTGTGTGGTGGTACGAGTCGATGGTTCGAATCCAACCAGAAAATATTTATTTAAATGCAGTGAGAGTAAATAAAACGATATTTGTATGAAAATATTAACCATAGATAAATATTATTAATTTATAGTAAGATACAATAAAACGCTTTACAATTGAATACATAATCTTTTATTTATTTAGTACAGGTCACCATTTATTTACACGTTAGGTACTATTTAGGTTCAGTCACATTACAACAACCTATATAGGTACAATATACCTTTATTACCCAAAATAATTTATCTGAATAATTTGTTATGGTGAAAAGGTATCTGATATCGAGCCTAGAAACAAAAGTATGCATATCCCAATAATTATATTATTAAGAAATAGATTGGAACATAACAATCCTCTAGTAATTTAAAGTATGCTTAATTAGTAAATTAATATTTGTTTTCAGTTTCTGCTATAATGTAAGGATATTCATCTTATAAATAATTTGGTCCTCTTTCTTTAAATTAACGCCATCTGGACATTTTAATTTCCAACCATGTTTGAATAATACGACATCTAGTGGAGTCGGAAGTTACCACTATTTACTTTGCATGTGTGTGTAAAGAGTAAATTCATGCGGCTAAATCATTATTATGTTCTAATCTTTGTATGATACCAGTTAACAAGCACAGTGATGATCTAAAAAAATCAAGTTAATGCCCTAGGTTCCGCTAAGAATAAAGTTGTTTATTAAAAATTTATATGTTAGGTGTAAAAATTGAAAATGTTCGAAATTGTGGATGTGTCGCCATCTAGCGACCAAATAGCAGTGAGATCATCTAGGCATTCGCCCGAAAGCGTCAGGGTAGCGCATCCTCCTTAAACTGTTGTTATTACTATTCCGACATCCATAAATTTATGTGCACGAGTGTACAGACGCCAGCACATCAAGTTACTACAACCTGTCAAATTTCTTTAAAGATTTAGCATACGGTTCAAGGTTGATTGGGAAAATTTCGGGTAGCTTGACCTGCTGGCGTCTGTACCTCTCATAAACTGCTCAATACCATTGACAGCTTATTTGGTCGGGTTATACGCGAAGATTTAGTATGGAAAAGTAATGTAAGCTAATTTCTCTTAAAATACAACACTAAGGAATCTGAATTTTTGGTCACTAAAACTTCTTTAAGAGTACAAATAAATAATAAATCATTTTGTATAAATTTGGGACGACATCACAGAGTTTTTAATAGGGAAATCTTGAAATTAAAATTTAACACCCTGACTACCGCCACCCCACCAATGGCATGGTATATCTCGTAAACTATACTGGAGTAGTAATTTTGTTTGGGTATTAATTTTATCTTGCAGAGTACTAATTTTCTATGTAGAAAAGCGACAAGCTCCTCAAACTTGGAATCAACATTCAAAGTCGTGGTCCTGCTGAACGAGCGCGTGAAAGTTATCATCGTTGATATCTGATTTCTTACCAAATGAATCACTTTTAAGGGTAGAGATTAACTACGATAATATGGCCCGCCCTCCAAAATTCAAAACGTTTGAAAGTATTTGTATGCATGTGTGCCATGGATTCTGAAACATTTCTCCGACAATCGTTTTGCCGTTTAACGGTTCGCCGACAGAACGATTCACTATTAATTTTTTCACCGATAGAACGTTTCAATAACGAGCGATTCGTCGACAGAACGATTCACTTTTCATTTTTCATCGATATAACCTTTCACCAGCGAACGATTCATCGACAAAACTGTTCGTCTGCCCCTGAGTCCCGTACGGTATATCGAATTACCCTTGAACGATATAACTGTCTACAGAAAGCATGGTTCACCGACGAACGGTAATACGAGAAAACTATGTTTTGGTAACTGAATTTACCAACAATAGAGGGGACCTGGGGCTCGGCGGCCGCTGCCGCGGCACGCTCGCTTCGCTCGCTCGCCTTCGCGCGTTAATGGTCACTGTTCTAACCTTTTTTTTTTTTTTTTTTTTTTTTTGTTGCCGGGGTGGAAAATCCTCATGGATGTCCTCCGCCCTGGGGTGAGCGGAGGGGTCTGTCAGACTCTTACTGACTAAAAACCACCCCGGTGTTCCCTTCCCACACTTGCACCGGGGATCTTGGGAGCTAGTATTACTTCCGTGATCCCCGGCTAGTGCCGGCCCGCCTCTGCGGGCCACCTCAAGTCTGCGGGGGGGTGAGGTGTTAGACCCCCCCGCGACGTCTCAAAGGGGCGCGCGTGGAACACTACGCGCCGCCACCTCGGGTCCAGTGTGATAGGGGGCGGCGGACGTCCCCAAGTCCGCCGTCCCTGGACCCATTTAGGGGGGCCGGAAGAGGGCATTATCTGCCCTCTGCCGACGCCCGGTGCGCCTGCTGCGGGCCGGGTGAGCGGACGAGACCTCCCGCTCCCTTTCCGCAGCCTCCTTCTGCGACACGACTGTTTCGCAGAAGGATACCACCGCGTCCCAGGACTCCTCGCTGCCGGCCATCGACTCGACCACGGCCGGCAGCGACAGGTCACTGCCCACTCCTGAGATGAGGGCACGGCGAGGCTCCTCCCAAGCGGCACACTCTGCCAGCGTATGCCGCGCCGTGTCCTCCCGGCAGTTTCACTGTTCTAACCTAACCTAACCCAAATGATTCAATTCTATAAAATATAGCTTAGACAGTTTTGTCGATGAATCGTTCGCTGGTGAAAGGTTATATCGATGAAAAAAAAAATGAAAAGTGAATCGTTCTGACGACGAATCGCTCGTCATTGAAACGTTCTATCGGTGAAAAAAAATTAATAGTGAATCGTTCTGTCGGCGAACCGTTAAACGGCAAAACGATTGTCGAAGAAATGTTTCAGACTGGTGCCATGAGACGGCCCTCAAACAAAAACAAATCACAGATTTGTTGCTCGACTAGTGGCGTTATTTATCGCTCATTATTAACATTTGTTACCCGTGGTCCCCTCCGTAGTCCCTTTTTTCTTTTTTTTTTTTGGGTCGGAAATTATTAAATAACTTCTCCCGCTCTGGGCGGAGCGGGTGGTAAGACTTTTACTGACTAAAACCCACCCGTGTTCCTTCATTTGCCTGTGTGCCAGGGCCACGATATCCCTTTCGGACAAACTCGCAACCCTGGCAGGCATTGGCCCTAATGGACCCCGTCAATTCGTGCTGACGTCTCTTTGAGGCGCGCGTGGAACACAACGCGCCGTCGACCCGGGCCTGGTCCTTATCGGACGGCAAGCTACCCATCGCTCACCGTCCGCAAGCCCGCGCCTACGGTGGCCGGAAATTGGCTTACGACTCCCGACGCCCAGGGCGTCTCCTGCGGCGACTAGGGGCGTGAGGGCGCGAACCCTGCCTCTCCCTCACGCGGTCCGCCTCCTCCTTCGCGAGCATTACAGCTTCGCAGAAGGAGGTGACGGCCTCCCATGCACTCTCGCTCCGAACCATGGCCTGAACCAGGGCCGGATGCGAGAGATTGCCGCCGCCGATCGCTTCCGTTAGGACACGGCGGTGCTCCGCCCAAGCTGGGCAGACCTCCACCGTATGCTCCACCGTGTCCTCCGGGCGATCCACACAGTGGTGACACCCGGGCGTTTCCCCCCGCTTTATCCTGAACAGGTACCTCCCGAAACAACCGTGTCCGGTGAGGACCTGCGTCAGGCGGAAGGTGAGGACGCCGTGGCGCCTCTCTAGCCACTCCTCAAAGAGGGGACTTATCGCCACAATTGTGGCATGCCCACCCTCCGTAGTCCCTGGCGGGACGACGGGTATTTTTTTTACCCGTGGTCCCTTCGAGAAATACAATGCTGCGAAATTACAATGGTAGACCGTTAGTTTTAGCTCATAGTTACTTGAAACATTCAAAATGATTCACCAAAAATAGAGGTTACTGTTCTAACCTAACCTAACCCAAATGATTCAATAACAGTAGATGGTTTTAATTTGGCAGCATTGTATTTCTCGAAGGGACCATGATTAAAAAAAATACCTGTGATCCCTTCCAGGGACTACGGGAGGGACCACGGGTAACAAACTATTATTATTTAGTACGGATGTCCGTGACTACCGCAGGACCACGAAATAATTAATGCTCAATTGGTGCTAATTAGTGTTCGAACAACAGAATTGGTGCCTTAGTAGTTTTCAAGATAATCGACTTTGAAGGTGGTCCGGCGGTAGTCACGCTCCCTTCAGCAGGACCACCATGAGCGCCAAAGAAGGGAGCATGCTACACCTATTCTAAGTATACAAATAATTAGTGCCATTAAATGTTATTCATTTCGTAACAAAAACAGAACTGAAACATTTGTATTTACCGAGAAATCAACGACGATAACTTTCGCGCGCTCGTTCAGCAGGACTTTGAATGTTAATTCCAAGTTTCAGGAGCTAGTCGCTTTCCTCAAACCTACATAGAAAATTAGTGCTCTGCGAGATAAAATTGATACCCAAAATTAAAAATTACTACTCCAGTAGTTTACGAGATATACCATACCATTGTTGGGGTGGCGGTAGTCACGGTGTTAAATTTTCATTTAAAGATTTCCCCCTATTAAAAACTCTGTGATTTCTTCCCAGATTTATGCAAAAATTAGTGCTCCTAAAGAAGTTATAGTGACCAATAATTCAGATTTCCATGTGTTATATTTTAAGCGAAATTAGCATTCATTACTTTCCATAGTAAATCTCCGCGTATAACCCGACCAAATTAAGTTGTCAATGGTATTAGGCTGTTTATGAGATGTACACTCGAGCACATAAATTGATGGATGTCGGAATAGTAATAACAACAGTTCTATATCTATCATTTTTATACAAACTGTGTACCTAGGTGCATATTAAGAAAAAAAAATAACCTATCGTTACCCATGGCCTGTGATACCTTTGTTAATGACGTGGGTAGGTAGGTACTAGAATAATTATTTTTCTGTATTGTAAGTCCCTACCTTTTGTGTTGTTATATGAATATCATTAAAGAGCGATAGGTATTTCTTATTTATTTCTTTCCTACTAATTTACCGTTGCTTCAAGCAGTACCTAAGTATTAAAAACCTAATTTATTGCATTAATAACAAGTTGCTAATAACGCACACTCCAAATACTATCTATCTATATAATAATATAGGAATATTATAAACTTACTAGGCAGACTTCACACAAACTCCTTCAAGTTAAGTCTCAAGAAGAAGATTAGATGATTTTACTCTAATCCAAGTTTAATCTGAAAATAAAAATAAGTTCCTCTTTTAAATACTTATTTATTTAACCATTTATGTACACACATTATAAACATACAAGAAGAAAGGAACAGAAAAATACGTACAAAGGTGATGCTTATTTCTAAAGAAATCTCTTCCAGCATACCTGCGATAGGAAAGTCGATAAAGAGATGTAGACACCGTGTGTAAGAGTAGAAGAGAAAATAGAATACATATAATCAAAAACAATTTACTTAATAAAACTAAACAAATAATATACATACATACATACACACAAATACATACTTCTAAAATAAATATCACTAGAATATTAATTATAATTCTATTAAAATAATAAAAATATACGCAACTATGACGAAGTGGAAAGATAGTGTTCTTTCACTCTTCTTTTAAATACTGAAACAGTATGGCAGTCCCTTATATCAGGTGGCAGTGAATTCCACAACCGCACCGCGTGCACAGTAAAGGAGTAGGAGTAGAAGTCGGTGGTGTGGGGAGGGGACTTAAGAAGATTTCTAAGATGCGACCTGCAAGGCGCATCAGAAGGACGAGCGTAGGAAAAACGTTCCCGCAGATAGGATGGTGTTTTAGGATTGTGAAGGAGGTTAAATAGCAGACACAAAATCCGCGAGTTCCTGCGAAGTCGAATAGGGAGCCACTTGAGTATCTTGCGAAAGTTAGAAACGTGGTCATACTTTTTAAGGTTGAAAACAAAACGAATACAGATGTTTTGCAAACGCTCAAGTTTATTTAAAAGCTCCTCGGTGGCATCCAAGTAACAGGCATCAGCGTAATCAATAATGGGCTGAATAAGAGTTTGAGCAAGGGAGATTTTGGTGTTCAAGGGCAAGAATCTCTGGAGACATTTCAACGAATGGAACGTGTAGTGCACTTTGCGACTGACTTGAGCAACATGGGCAGTCCACGACAAGTAGCAATCCATGGTCACCCCCAGGTTTTTAACCGTATTTGCGTATTCAATCTGAACTCCATTCAAGCAGAGAGGAGACAGCGACGCAACATTGAGCCTATTCCGCATATACCTGCCGCCAATAATCATGGCCTGGGATTTCCTAGGGTTGATTAGCAGTCCAAAGGACCGCGACCACTCACTAATCAAGTCCAGGTCCCTGTTCATGGCAGCCACGGCAGCTGCCGCGTCTTCCCTTAAGAAGTTATTGTAAAGCTGCAGATCGTCGGCATAGAGATGGAAGTAGGAAGAGATGACTCTCGTGACAGAGTTAATGAAAATAGAAAAGAGAAGAGGAGAGAGAACGCCACCTTGAGGCACACCTGCGGTAAGAGAGCACCAATCAGAAGACGACTCATCGAGACGAACACGCTGTGAACGGCCTCTGAGATAGGAGTCGAACCAACCAATAGTGGAAGAGGAGAAATTTAAAGAATTAAAAATCCCTAGAAGGATGTCGAAATCAACAGAATTAAAGGCACTGCTGAAGTCGAGAAGTACAAGTAAAGTTAGAGATTTGTGGTCCATCGCCCAGCGGATGTCATCAGTAACCTTCAACAGAGCCGTCACTGTGCTATGACCCGGTCGAAAACCGGACTGAAGAGGACTAAGTAGGTCATTCGCAGATAGAAAAGCCGAAAGTTGGCGATGAACAATGTGCTCAAGAACTTTAGAGAGATATGGGAGTAAAGAAATGGGACGGAAATCAGTGGGTGAGACCGGCTTAGGAATTTTGGGTAAGGGGATGATATGAGCTTGTTTCCAAACCTCAGGAACAGTACAAGAAAACAAGGAAAAGTTAAAAATGTGGGTTAAGACGGGAAGTAATGCGGGGAGAATAGGAGAAATCATTCTTGAGCAAAGATTATCATTACCTACTGCGGTAGAGGAGATAGCACAAATAGACTTTTTAACCTCAATTTCACTCACTGGACTTAATTTGAAAGGAGAACACTGCGGTACCGGCAAACAGGAAAGTTTATTTAAGGTAGCTGATTTGACGTGCGGATCTAAAATAACAGGGGGAAGTGAGAAATGTTTGTTAAGAGCACACACGTCAGTGTCATTACTGGAAACGACTGGAGACTTGCCAATGCCGACAGTTTTCAGAAACTTCCAGACTTCAGAGGAGTTACGGTTGTCGAGAGAATTATGGAAGTAGCGTCTCTTAGCATCTCTACACATACGCCTGCAACGATTACGCAAAACCTTATACGCATTCAGGTTGCGCTCGGAAGGACAGCGTTTCAACCTTCTTTTGGCTCTGTCCCTACCTGCCATCGCATCCTTAATGGCAGAAGTAAGCCAAGGAGCCGGAACATACTTGACTTTGACTCGACGTATAGGGGCATGATGATCGTATAAGTTGAGTATAGTTTCGTTTAAAATGTGAACCATATTGTTGACACATGAGCTCTCCAAGACGTCCGTCCAGTCGATGCTCTCTGCATCACGCAGCAATGCCTCCAGGTCTATGCCCTTGTAGTTCCGAAGGAAAATATATTGCGGCTTGCGCTTGGGAGGGCGAATCCTGTAGGACATAAAGATGAGGTCGTGGTAAGAGAAACAAGCAGTGATCTGTCCGTGGACAGCTACATTATTAGAATTAGAGACAATCATCAGGTCCAACAGAGAAGGAGTGCAATTTGGGAAATGATGAGTAGCAGATAGAGGCAGAATACTAAGGTTATAAGAAGATAAGAGAGATTGAAGTTTGTGAGTACGACTGTCGTTTCTAAGAAGACAAGTATTAAAATCGCCCATCAAGATAACGTGGTCATAAGAGGGACAAAAATCATTTAAAAGGGAATCAAAAGAGGCAAAGTAATCGATGCTGAGGTTAGGACTGTAAACAACTCCAAGTAGCATTTTAGCATGATGCAAGGAAATTTCAAGAAATAGATGCTCCGCTGACCCCGAGTAGGAAGATGGTGATGTGCTGATAATCTTGTAGGGAATATCATTACGCAAGTAAATGGCAACACCACCACCACCCTTCCCAGTTCTATCATTACGGATAAGGACAAAACCAGGAAGAGCATATTGAGCAGATAAAAGAGAGGGTTTGAGGAAGGACTCAGAGATGAGCAAAGCATCTATATGTGCACAGTTAAAGGACGCCAGAAGATCAGAGTAATGGCCAGGAACACTCTGGGCATTGATGTGGGCTATGTTGAGATTGTTGGGGAGGTGGGAAAGCAAGGAGGAAATCTGATCGCCGAGAGTAAGAGGAGAGGACGAACCACTCGCCGCACTATGAAAACTGCTAGAAGACGAAGAACAAGAGAAAAAATCATCATCAAGGTTGATATCGGTCATAGTTTGCAAAAATAATAATAATACGTATACAAATAAAAATAATACCAAAAAATAATAGTATCAAAACTACTTAACTACGGTAAATGAACAAAACAATAATAATAAATAAATACGCTCAACCAATAAAAACACCTATTCGCTGTAGTTGGTAGAGATTTTAACACAACATTTTATAAACTAGGTAAAAACTGTGAAGAGAATAAATCAAGGCTTACATTATGATTATGAACAGAAGACATAAAAAATTAATAAAATCAAAATTGAAAGCTAACTAACGATGTCAGCCACAACATTCGTCTAAAGACTATGAAAAAAAAAAAACAAGTGTAACGAAACGTAACGTCATTTGAATACTAAAACTGAGATAAAGTTTTGCAAACAAAGGATTTAAACTCGGAGAAATCCAGAGAAAGAGCAGCAAGATCCGAGTGTGCAGGGTCAGTCCCAGCTGTAGCTCTCTGCAGCTTATCCTCGTACTCACGCATGCGGGAGCCAAACAGTTTCTCTAATTCCTCCATACTGTGCACAAGCTTGCTGTCCATACTTTGTTGGAATATTTCAAATGTTGTGGTTGTTGAAGAGTGAAAGTGAAAGGAAAGTTCCGAGCGAAGGTGGGTTTATTAGTTAATTAGCACATAAATATAGTGAAAAAGGACAATTAACTATTTTAAAATAAATATTAAATAAGGAAGCTACAAAATTACGTATATATGTCAAGCCTACCCACGTAGGAAAAACAACTTACTGATAAGTACTTACTAATTATTTTAAGTATTTAATAAATATACAGGGTTACAGGGAAAGTCGTACTGAATATTAAAGGAGGTTATTATTCAGGTCATTTCTGATGATTTTGATTCTGAAATTAAATGTCCGAAACTTAACCGTTATGGAGATATTAAATTTTAAAGATTATTTTTAAAAATCCTTTATTTTTTGGCTTTTAGTCGTTTTCTTTGGGATTAGAGCTCCTAGTCGGTTTTTTTGATGTATCTAGTTAGAAGACATGTCCATTAATAAAAATGATCAATAGAAACTGAACCTACTACTAACAGCTTAAAAAACTGCTCGACAACGGTTAGCATTATGAATTTTCTAATAGTGTTCTTAACTTTGATGGGCTTTAAAAAAAAAAATGTATGGAACTTATTCTGCAAATAACTTTACAAAGTTCTACGTCTCTTTAGCTATTCAAAAAGGTATATCATCTACTAGGTTTGTTCATAAAATCTTAAAATAATGTTATTAGAATAGGCCCATCTGGTAGTACAACATAACAGAATTTCGATACAAAAGAATCCGGCTTACTACCTGGCACATTTAAACAATGAAAAAAGGTTTGGGTAGACATTGTTTACCCCGGGAGACGTGCGGTGACAGGTATTTATGTCATTTTAAATGTCTGAATTGTCAAATCGTGGATCGTGGTGTTTGTTTAGTCTGCTCATGCGATTCTTCCATGGTAGATGTGTTATCCGTGCCCTCCGATTTTTTTTTGGAAAAACGCGACTTGGCTTGGATTTTTGGACTGTTTCATCTTCTAACTGTGTGACGTGGCTTGTAACTGGACTTTGATTTGTGTTGTGAACATGGCAACATTTACCAACGAGGAATATGCTTTTTTTTTTTTTTTTTTTTGGGTGGGAAATCATCACATAACTTCTCCCGCTCTAGGCGGAGCGGGAGGGCGTGTCAGACTTTTACTGACTAAAATCCACCCGTGTTCCTTCCGTTGCCTGTGTGCCAGGGCCACGATATCCCTTTCGGACAAACTCGCAACCCCGGCAGGCATTGGTCCTGACGGACCCCGTCAGTTTGTGCTGACATCTCTTTGAGGCGCGCGTGGAACACAACGCGCCGTCGACCCGGGCCTGGTCCTTATCGGATGGCGAGCTACCCATCGCTCACCGTCCGCAGGCCCGCGCCTACGGTGGCCGGAAATCGGCTTGCGACTCCCGACGCCCGGGGCGTCTCCTGCGGCGACTAGGGGCATGAGGGCGCGAACCTTGTCTCACCCTCACGCGTTCCGCCTCCTCCTTCGCTAGCATAACTGCTTCGCAGAAGGAGGTGACGGCCTCCCATGCACTCTCGCTCCGAACCATGGCCTGAACCAGGCCCGGACGCGAGAGATCGCCGCCGCCGATCGCCTCCGTGAGGACACGGCGGTGCTCCGCCCAAGCTGGGCAGACCTCCACCGTATGCTCCACCGTGTCCTCCGGGCGATCCACACAGTGGTGACACCCGGGCGTTTCCTCCCGCTTAATCCTAAACAGGAACCTCCCGAAACATCCATGTCCGGTGAGGACCTGCGTCAGGCGGAAGGTAAGGACGCCGTGGCGCCTCTCCAGCCACTCCTCAAAGAGGGGACTTATCGCCACAATTGTGGCATGCCCACCCTCCGTAGGCCCTGGCGGGACGACGGGTATTTTTTTTACCCGTGGTCCCTTCGAGAAATACAATGCTGCGAAATTACAATGGTAGACCGTTAGTTTTAGCTCATAGTTACTTGAAACATTCAAAATGATTCACCAAAAATAGAGGTTACTGTTCTAACCTAACCTAACCCAAATGATTCAATAACAGTAGATGGTTTTAATTTGGCAGCATTGTATTTCTCGAAGGGACCATGATTAAAAAAAATACCTGTGATCCCTTCCAGGGACTACGGGAGGGACCACGGGTAACAAACTATTATTATTTAGTACGGATGTCCGTGACTACCGCAGGACCACGAAATAATTAATGCTCAATTGGTGCTAATTAGTGTTCGAACAACAGAATTGGTGCCTTAGTAGTTTTCAAGATAATCGACTTTGAAGGTGGTCCGGCGGTAGTCACGCTCCCTTCAGCAGGACCACCATGAGCGCCAAAGAAGGGAGCATGCTACACCTATTCTAAGTATACAAATAATTAGTGCCATTAAATGTTATTCATTTCGTAACAAAAACAGAACTGAAACATTTGTATTTACCGAGAAATCAACGACGATAACTTTCGCGCGCTCGTTCAGCAGGACTTTGAATGTTAATTCCAAGTTTCAGGAGCTAGTCGCTTTCCTCAAACCTACATAGAAAATTAGTGCTCTGCGAGATAAAATTGATACCCAAAATTAAAAATTACTACTCCAGTAGTTTACGAGATATACCATACCATTGTTGGGGTGGCGGTAGTCACGGTGTTAAATTTTCATTTAAAGATTTCCCCCTATTAAAAACTCTGTGATTTCTTCCCAGATTTATGCAAAAATTAGTGCTCCTAAAGAAGTTATAGTGACCAATAATTCAGATTTCCATGTGTTATATTTTAAGCGAAATTAGCATTCATTACTTTCCATAGTAAATCTCCGCGTATAACCCGACCAAATTAAGTTGTCAATGGTATTAGGCTGTTTATGAGATGTACACTCGAGCACATAAATTGATGGATGTCGGAATAGTAATAACAACAGTTCTATATCTATCATTTTTATACAAACTGTGTACCTAGGTGCATATTAAGAAAAAAAAATAACCTATCGTTACCCATGGCCTGTGATACCTTTGTTAATGACGTGGGTAGGTAGGTACTAGAATAATTATTTTTCTGTATTGTAAGTCCCTACCTTTTGTGTTGTTATATGAATATCATTAAAGAGCGATAGGTATTTCTTATTTATTTCTTTCCTACTAATTTACCGTTGCTTCAAGCAGTACCTAAGTATTAAAAACCTAATTTATTGCATTAATAACAAGTTGCTAATAACGCACACTCCAAATACTATCTATCTATATAATAATATAGGAATATTATAAACTTACTAGGCAGACTTCACACAAACTCCTTCAAGTTAAGTCTCAAGAAGAAGATTAGATGATTTTACTCTAATCCAAGTTTAATCTGAAAATAAAAATAAGTTCCTCTTTTAAATACTTACTGATAAGTACTTACTAATTATTTTAAGTATTTAATAAATATACAGGGTTACAGGGAAAGTCGTACTGAATATTAAAGGAGGTTATTATTCAGGTCATTTCTGATGATTTTGATTCTGAAATTAAATGTCCGAAACTTAACCGTTATGGAGATATTAAATTTTAAAGATTATTTTTAAAAATCCTTTATTTTTTGGCTTTTAGTCGTTTTCTTTGGGATTAGAGCTCCTAGAGTCGGTTTTTTTGATGTATCTAGTTAGAAGACATGTCCATTAATAAAAATGATCAATAGAAACTGAACCTACTACTAACAGCTTAAAAAACTGCTCGACAACGGTTAGCATTATGAATTTTCTAATAGTGTTCTTAACTTTGATGGGCTTTAAAAAAAAAAATGTATGGAACTTATTCTGCAAATAACTTTACAAAGTTCTACGTCTCTTTAGCTATTCAAAAAGGTATATCATCTACTAGGTTTGTTCATAAAATCTTAAAATAATGTTATTAGAATAGGCCCATCTGGTAGTACAACATAACAGAATTTCGATACAAAAGAATCCGGCTTACTACCTGGCACATTTAAACAATGAAAAAAGGTTTGGGTAGACATTGTTTACCCCGGGAGACGTGCGGTGACAGGTATTTATGTCATTTTAAATGTCTGAATTGTCAAATCGTGGATCGTGGTGTTTGTTTAGTCTGCTCATGCGATTCTTCCATGGTAGATGTGTTATCCGTGCCCTCCGATTTTTTTTTGGAAAAACGCGACTTGGCTTGGATTTTTGGACTGTTTCATCTTCTAACTGTGTGACGTGGCTTGTAACTGGACTTTGATTTGTGTTGTGAACATGGCAACATTTACCAACGAGGAATATGCTTTTTTTTTTTTTTTTTTTTGGGTGGGAAATCATCAAATAACTTCTCCCGCTCTAGGCGGAGCGGGAGGGCGTGTCAGACTTTTACTGACTAAAATCCACCCGTGTTCCTTCCGTTGCCTGTGTGCCAGGGCCACGATATCCCTTTCGGACAAACTCGCAACCCCGGCAGGCATTGGTCCTGACGGACCCCGTCAGTTTGTGCTGACATCTCTTTGAGGCGCGCGTGGAACACAACGCGCCGTCGACCCGGGCCTGGTCCTTATCGGACGGCGAGCTACCCATCGCTCACCGTCCGCAGGCCCGCGCCTACGGTGGCCGGAAATCGGCTTGCGACTCCCGACGCCCGGGGCGTCTCCTGCGGCGACTAGGGGCATGAGGGCGCGAACCTTGTCTCACCCTCACGCGTTCCGCCTCCTCCTTCGCTAGCATAACTGCTTCGCAGAAGGAGGTGACGGCCTCCCATGCACTCTCGCTCCGAACCATGGCCTGAACCAGGCCCGGACGCGAGAGATCGCCGCCGCCGATCGCCTCCGTGAGGACACGGCGGTGCTCCGCCCAAGCTGGGCAGACCTCCACCGTATGCTCCACCGTGTCCTCCGGGCGATCCACACAGTGGTGACACCCGGGCGTTTCCTCCCGCTTAATCCTAAACAGGAACCTCCCGAAACATCCATGTCCGGTGAGGACCTGCGTCAGGCGGAAGGTAAGGACGCCGTGGCGCCTCTCCAGCCACTCCTCAAAGAGGGGACTTATCGCCACAATTGTGGCGTGCCCAGCGCTGGGTTGCGACAATCGCACTCTCCATGTCGCCATGAGATCCCTCCGGAGCTCCGTCCGCTGTGCCGCAATTTCTTGCGGCAGCGGAGTTATGCCCCGGAGTTTCGCCTCTTCGCGCCACACCCAAATGTGCGCGAGGACTTTCGCCTCCAGATCCCATGGCGGCAATCCGGCAAGGAGGCTCGCCGCCTCACGCGAGACCGTGCGGTATCCCCGTACCATCCTGATGGCCATGACCCTTTGGGACGCGTTCAACCGCTGCGCTGGTCGCAGCCTCAGAGAACGCGCCCACACCGGTGCCCCGTAAAGGGCCATGGACCGCACGATCCCCGCGTAGAGCCTCCGGCAGGAGGCGTTTGGACCCCCTAGATTGGGCAGGAGCCGCTTCAAAGCAGCCCCGGCCCGCTCCAGTCTGGGAGCCAAACGTCGAAAATGCTTCACGAAGTTCCACCGGCTGTCGAGGACGAGTCCCAGGTACTTCATCATCGACTCGACGCCGATGTGAACTCCTCCCGCCGTTATCTGGGAACCCGACAGTGGCGCGTTCCGAGGACCATAAAAACACATGGCCTCGGACTTGTGCAATGCCACCTCGAGTCCCAATTGCCGGATCCTATCGACGATTGTCGCAACCCCACGTGCCGCCAGTTCGGCCGCCGCCTGATGCGAACTCCCTTGTGCCAGGACTAGCGTGTCGTCAGCGTAGCAGACTACGCTGACGCCACTAGGGAGGTCGGCACGCAGCACCCAGTCGTACCCGATGTCCCACAGATGCGGCCCCAGGACCGATCCCTGTGGGACACCGCACGACATCTCTCGCCGGTTCCACTCTCCTTGGTGACCGGGGTAGATGACGGCCCTGTCCGTCAAATAAGCCTCGACCACGCGACAGAGGTAGGTCGGCATCCGGTGATACCGAAGTGCCTCCCCAATGCAACTCCAGGGCAGGGTATTAAAGGCATTGGCGATGTCAAGAGACACCGCCAAGACGACCCCACCCCGGGCAACAGCATCCCCCGTCGTGAGGGCTCGAACGCGCATGATGGCATCCACCGTAGAGCGCCCCTTACGGAAACCAAACTGGCTCTCCGCCAAATCCGGCCCCACCCGTACCAGCCGCCCGACAAGGCGGTCTGCAATTACTCTTTCAAAGAGCTTGCCCACCTCGTCGAGCAGCACGATGGGCCGGTAAGCGGACGGAGAGTCCGCCGGGCGCCCTGGTTTCTTTATGAGGACCAGTTTCCCCGTCTTCCAACGAAGTGGAAACTGGCCCCTCTCCAAGCATGCGCTTAGGAGCCCCCTTAGTCGAGGCCCGAGAGCCTCTAAAGCCAGAACCCAGGCTTTTCCAGGCAAGCCATCGGGTCCTGGGGCGGTATTCTTGGCATTCAGCCTACGTACCGCCACTCTCAGATCTACCTCGGTCACCTCTGGAGCATCGTCGTCGTCGGTGTGGTCCGCATCTGGCACCGCAGGAGGCGGAGCCTTGGGCGGGGGAGTATGTTCCCCTCGCGAAGGGAACAGAGCGCTCACCACGTCCTCCACGAGCTGGGGCCGGAGACTCTGCGTCAGCGGGGGAGCCCATGGGCGGAGTTTATCTCGCACCCATTTGTAGGGGCGTCCCCACGGGTCTCTGTTGAGAGTCTCCAGCGTCTCCTCGCGGGCCAGTCCGCTGGCCCGCTGGATCTCTGCTCGGAGGGCAGTCTTCGCTGCTCTGTACCCCTCGTATAGGTCCACCTGAATGGCTTCCGTATCCGGAGGGCGGATACGGAGCCTGCGGTGCCTGGAGTACCGGTGGCGCGCAGCAACGCAAGCCTCGCGTAAAGCGGTCAGCTCACGCGACCACCAGTACACCTGGCGCCGGGCACGTCCGGGCTGGACCCGGGGCATTGCCACGTCACATATTTCGGACATTGCCTCCCGGAACCACTCCGCCTCGTCATTGATGTCGGCAGGCCTGTTCGGTGATGACACCCAGGCCTGCACGATCGTGGCTTCCAGGAGGAGCTCCCGGTCCAGCTGCTTTAGCGCCCACCGCGGACACGAGGAATATGCTGACATCCTAATGTGTTATGGATTTTGCGAAGGAGTGTCGTTGCGTGCACGCAATGAATACATGCTAAGGTATCCTACTCGCCGAGTACCTGATATTGGCGTATTTGACAGAGTTTATAGAAGACTACGAGAAACTGGTTCTGTGCTAGTACGTCGGACTGACATGGGACGACCTCGTGTTCTTGATGACGACGACGAAGATAATGAAATACGACGTCTCTTTGAAGTCGACCCAACCACGTCAACAAACGTTGTCGCTCGACGGCTTGGTATTTCCCAGTGGAAAGTCTGGTTCGTAATGCACAGTTCTGGGCAATACCCTTACCATTACACGCCAGTGCAAGTAATTGAAGAAGGGGATCCATTGAGACGACTAGACTTCTGCAGATTTATGCTCAATGCCGATAATGAAGATCCGGATTTTTTAAAGAAAATCATGTGAAAATGAGTCGAAATTTGACAAAGACGGATCACAAACTATCATAACACCCATTATTGGGCTCCCAAAGCGCAAGGTAACCCCAAGAAAAAACGACCAAAAGGGTCACAAAGGAGATTCAGTCTTAATGTGTGGATGGGTATAATATCAAATAACTTGATAGGGCCATACTTCCTGCCCGATAACTTGAATGGCGAGACATATGAAAACTTTTTGAGGGAGGAGTTACCCTCTTTAATGCAAGACTTGCCTGTTGCATTGAGACGAGACATGTTCTTTCAACATGATGGCTGCCCAGCGCACTACAGAAGAAGTGTTCGAGCATGGTTGGACGAGAATTACCCAAACCAATGGATTGGAAGAGGCGGACCCATAGCATGGCCGGCGAGGAGCCCTGATTTAACGCCGATGGATTTTTATGTGTGGGGTCATATGAAAAGCCTAGTATACGACCAAATGACACCGATCGCAAATGTCGATATTCTAAGACAAAAAATTATTGATGCGGCTGAGGAAATGAGGCGGAACCTACGAACTTCTGTCGTGAAAAGTAATTTAAGAAAAAGAATGAGACTTTGTGTAAGAAATAGCGGCGGCCATGTAGAACATGAATTATAAAAATATTGCTAAAATTTTTGTCTTTTTTTTACGTATTTTAGCTACTTTTACCTCAAACTAAAAATGTACCCTCTCCTAACTTAACTGTTATTTGGGCAATGTTTTGCCTATTTAATAGCAAGTGTTATATCTTTTTGGATAGCTAAAGAGACGTAGAACTTTTTAAAATTATTTGCAGAATAAGTTCCATACAATTTTTTTTTATTAAAAGCCTGTTAAAGTTAATAACACTCTATTAGAAAATTCATAATGCTAACCGTTGTCGAGCAGTTTTTTAAGCTGTTAGTAGTAGGTTCAGTTTCTGTTGATCATTTTTATTAATGGACATGTCTTCTAACTAGATACATCAAAAAAACCGACTCTAGGAGCTCTAATCCCAAAGAAAACGACTAAAAGCCAAAAAATAAAGGATTTTTAAAAATAATCTTTAAAATTTAATATCTCCATAACGGTTAAGTTTCGGACATTTTATTTCAGAATGAAATTCATCGGAAATGACCTGAATAATAACATCCTTTAATATTCAGTACGACTTTCCCTGTAACCCTGTAGATAGTATTATTACATGCACGATATCTAGGTATTCTTACATAGGTTTTGTCAAAAAACGTGAGTCAAGACACGCTCAAACTTAGATCAACTGGCTCTATGTTATAATTCACACAAAGTAATTATGTATCTTCATATCACAGGGCTCATTCTAAGTTCTGCTCAGTTAAAACAAACAAAAAAAAACTAGCTAACTGATAGATTCCGATGATTTTGAATCTCATTTGTATCTTGTCTATGGTCCAAAACATTTTTTGTGGCATGGCGCGCAGGTTATTATTACCGAAGTAAAGCGTTCTCGAAGCGTGTTGTGGTACCTACATCGAGTTCTTTTTTATTCGTTTATGGTTTCAAGATTTTTTTTAGAGAAAGAAATAAATGAATATGCAAATTGCAAAAAGGTCACTTGTTTCAATATTTTAAAGGTTTCAGAAAACGATAAAACGAATCATTATTTCCTGAGGAAGTATAATATTTATACAGGCTGACTTTGAAAACATGCGACATTTAAGGGAGTGTTCAAAAAATGTTTTGGACCATAGACAAGATACAAATGAGATTCAAGATCATCTGAATCTATCAGTTAGCTAGTTTTTTTTTTTGTTTGTTTTAACTGAGCAGAACTTAGAATGAGCCCTGTGATATGAAGATACATAATTACTTTGTGTGAATTATAACATAGAGCCAGTTGATCTAAGTTTGAGCGTGTCTTGACTCACGTTTTTTGACAAAACCTATGTAAGAATACCTAGATATCGTGCATGTAATAATACTATCTATATTTATTAAATACTTAAAATAATTAGTAAGTACTTACCAGTAAGTATTTAAAAGAGGAACTTATTTTTATTTTCAGATTAAACTTGGATTAGAGTAAAATCATCTAATCTTCTTCTTGAGACTTAACTTGAAGGAGTTTGTGTGAAGTATGCCTAGTACGTTTATAATATTCATATATTATTATATAGATAGATAGTATATGGAGTATGCGTTATTAGCAACATATTATTATTAATGCAATAAATTAGGTTTTTAATACTTAAGTACTGCTTGCAGCAACGGTAAATTAGTAGGAAAGAAATACCTATCGCTCTTTAATGATATTCATATAACAAATTAACAACACAAAAGGTAGGGACTTACAATACAGAAAAATAATTATTCGAGTACCTACCTACCCACGTCATCAACAAAGGTATCACAGGCCATGGGTAACGATAGGTTATTTTTTTTTCTTAATATGTACCTGGTTACAGTTTGTATAATAATTATAGATATTGAACTGTTGTTATTACTATTCCGACATCCATCAATTTATGTGCACGAGTGTACATCTCATAAACAGCCTAATACCATTGACAACTTAATTAGGTCGGGTTATACGCGGAGATTTAGTATGGAAAAGTAATGAATGCCAATTTATCTTAAAATATAATACTTGGAAATCTGAATTTTTGGTCACTATAACTTCTTTAGGAGCACTAATTTTTGTATAAATTTGGGAAGAAATCACAGTTTTTAATAGGCAAATCTTCAAATGAAAATTTAACACCGTGACTACCGCCACCCCAACAATGGTATGGTATATCTCGTAAACTACTGGAGTAGTAATTTTTAATTTTTGGTATCAATTTTATCTCGCAAAGCACTAATTTTCTATGTAGGTTTGAGGACAGCGACTAGCTCCTGAAACTTGGAATCAACATTCAAAGTCGTGGTCCTGCTGAACGAGCGCGCGAAAGTTATCGTCCTTGATTTCTCGGTAAATACAAATGTTTCAGTTCTGTTTTTGTTACGAAATGAAACACATTTAAGGGCACTTATTATTTGTATACAGAATAGGTGTAGCATGCTTACTTTTTCGGCGCTCATGGTGGTCTTGCTGAAGGGAGCGTGACTACCGCCGGACCACCTTCAAAGTCGATTGTCTCGAAAACTACTAAGGCACCAATTATGTTGTTCGATCACTAATTAGCACCAATTGTGTACTAATTATTTACCAAATATAAAAACTATTGGCGTTGGTGGTCCTGCGGTAGTCACGGTCATGGCTGCCGATTATTGTTCTATCATGGGTCGGGATAAGAAATAATAATCACAAACTGAGATTACATGTTTATTTTGCATACATTGGTTCAATGGTTGAATGTTGTTAAGCTGGAATCGATTATAATGTAAATAATACAGATACAGTATTCATACTATTGATTATATCCCAGTTATTTGTAGTATTACTAAAACTACTTCTTAGGTAGATAATATACAACAATTATTACGTTGATACATTTTTTTTAAAGAATAATTAGGTTTTTAAAATAAACTGCAATGAGATAAAATAGATATCACACCAGAAATATTGATAAATTGGATGCCTACCTACCATTGAAATAATAATATCGACTGTCTACATTATATTCAAAATAGTCAAGTTGTCTGCTGCTATCGAACTTACACTTAGACGAATCGTGCATGAATTACCTACATACAATGACTTAATTGAATCATCAAAGGTAAGCTGTTTGGAAAATTCTCGCTTAACTATACTTTTCTCTAACTACTATACTGTCACTGTAGTTAAAAGAATATCGCTGTCTTTTGTTTTTTTTTAATGAGTATTTTTATATGCACTAATTACAATATGATGTCGATAAGATCATCTCTTGCTAACAAAATACCTAGGTACATACATAACAAATCAGTATGTTTCAAGGTATAACAAAATATTCTTAGTTTTAATCAACAATTTACTTCTTAAGGAGAAACCGAGCTTATGCTTTAGTGGTATGGTGTCTCAAACAGAATGATGTGAATACCCTTCACTATTTGTTTTCTATAGATGTACTGCATGTATTAATAAACTTCAGCCTAATAGTTAGCAACTCTAGTTTAAAAATGTGCTAAAAAGTCATACAATTTTAGGGCTAGATGTCCATTTGTTCCGTAAATGATTATAGAAACCTAATACGAGAGTCACGAACGATCAAAACGTTATACGGTCACATAACTTGTCGAGTCACTACATAATCATAAAAAACAACATCAAAAGATCTTGTGTCTCAACAAAAGACCTTTTGATTTCGTTCCAAGACAAATCCCGGCCCGTGCACCGTGTACTGTGAATCATCCTGAAGATATATCGCGAGGATATATTGAAGATTAAGACGCTTAGATAGGTACTATTCGGGTTGCTACACTAGCGATAGTGCTGCCAGTATTTTTTTTCTACTTTTGTGACCATCTGCTTAGTTCGTTTTTGTTCAAAGTGTAATAATAATCATTTATTTGATTACAATACAGAATTCAACTTGTGTTTAAAGACACATTTAAAATGATCTTTGTAGGTACACACGGCTACACATTAAGCTATACATTTCCAGTATACGCTGACCTCTCATTGTTCGGAAATCCCACACAATGCGTGATCAGCTTATACTGGAAATGTATAGCTTGATGTGTAGCCGTGTGTACCACCGCAAATTAAATGTGACTGTAAAAAAACGGGTCGCTTTTAACACAAAACATTTACCTTACATGTAACTTATACCTACATAATTAGAAAGAGAACTGCAGCGTTATACAATTAGTGAAGACTGCGCAACGCTACGTGAGCAACTTTTACTATGATTTCAATCCTGAAAAACAAATTTATACATTAATGTGTGGAGGAGTTGATTTCGTTTTCGCAATTTCAGGTTTTGTCCATTCAAAGACATTAAATTACTTACTTACCAATAGACGGGACATAGCGAACAAAATCGTAATCCGATACATTAGTCCTAGTTGGCAAAAGCCGCTCAGTCTAGTGTGGTACACCTGCATGTCAAGTCGCATTCGTGTTCACAAAAGAAAATATGCAGAGTTGCGCATTACGATATTGCTCTAATCTCGTTCTGGTAAAACGACTGGACCTAACTTCGGTTTATTTACCGTCACTGAGAAATGGCATCACAGTTTTTCTATGACATTTCTTCACATAGCCTCTCTATAGTACCTAAGTATCTTAAATCTCTCTGGGTCCATTAATAACCTAAAAAATGAGTACAATGACCCCCCCCTTCATGTCCACCACCATTTGATCTTAAACACATTTATGTTCAAACGCCATTTCAATTTAGTAACGAAAAAGTCATTAAATGGAACAAATCTAACTTAAGAGATGTATTAATGATTATAATTATATACTTCTGTGAATACATATCTGTTATAGTCGTGAATCATATTTTGATCAAGATACAACCCGACACTATCCTGTAAATTGCAAAAAAACGTAAGAAAATTTGAACTTCACGGGCTACAGCTGCGGATCCACCTTAATTAAAAAATATATACCTATTTTGGTTAAATTTAATTTTATAACTAAGCCGCTTAATAACTAAAGTTAAACCCGTTGCAGGCGATGTGTATTAGCTGGTGCGAGTACCTACTGTTAGTATGCATGAAATTTCATCATTTAACCAATTTTTGCGTGGTAAGTAACACGTTTATTTTGCCATTAAGGGTGCAAAGGGGTACATGGTGATAAATTGATAACAGATAGGTTCAGCCATATTTTACCAATAGACATGCAAAAGTTATAGTTTGACGCTAAAACAATAAAAATTTTAAAATTGAAGGGTTTTAAATCACAACTTATTTAGAACACTATCACACAATTTACATATACAAAACTATTAACAAAAACACTACAAAAAGTGGTAAAGGCTAGTACTGCAGCATATTCTGTACATCGTGTGTAACGGGTTTTATTCCATCTTATGATACCTAGACATTAATTATGCTGGACTCAACTGAGGCGAATTTCTAGCAGTATTCTAATGCAAATGTGTTTTGTGAGGTCTTATGTTATGTGAGGAGTTACCCCGACTATTAACCCGAATTAGTAAATCTTATAAGATTCAATGTGTGACATACTATGTATACATAGCTGTGTAATGATAAGCTATTAGCGTGGATGAGTAAATTCTGTCGGTAGTTCATTACCTTAAGTTAGGGTATCCACAACCAAGTTATACACGTTAAGAGTGCATTGATTCAAGCACTACTGTTTAAAAATATTGATCGTAGTATGAGAGAACTTCGTAATTTTGTATCTCCTTCCTTCCTTCCATTACAATAGGCCGCAAGTCAGTGGAGAACTTTGACCATGAGCTGGCCTAGCGTAGAACAGAGTGTCAATATATTATGAGGCCAGCTTATACTGGTTTTGTTACCACTGCCTTGCGGCCTAGCGTACAAAACAGCTGCACAATATTTTAGGTATAATGATTCTTCGAAATAATCTGAATAATTAAACACAACCATAAGTTTCTTCGAAATAATCTGGATTATTAACACAACTAACTTCGAGCGGGTTTAGTACTTTCTCTAGAATGAATAATACGTTTGTGGTGAGTTTTAAAAGCGGTTGCCGCTTAAAGAGTAAACTTATAGTTATAACGCAATAATTACCTTAAGTGACTCGATAATGGAATAGGTACGGTCAGAAATTGAAAGGGTTAAGCACATTTAGGTAAATTGTTACTTGCACCACAAATCGCTAAGCACGTTTACCGCTAAACGCATTTAAAACATCGCTGTTTCTGTCAATGAATGGTGATTCATTATTAATAGCTCCATTTATTCAGTGATTTGAGGTGCAAGCGAGCCTTATTCTTCTGACTACATACTGCCAACATTTGAATTTGCATGAAAATGACAGTTCGAAAAGGTGACATGCCCCGCTCTACGCAAAAGGAATGTATTTGAAAATCGTCTAACCTTTTCGTTCTGCTACTGTACGTATTAATAATCAATACATAGGTACTAGGTATACATCGCCGTATTTAAAATTGCGGACACGTCCACTATATTTTCTTTACAAACAATTTAAATGTAACGAATGAAACAAGCGGTGAAAGGGTGCCCAATTTTAAAGTTAGATGAGCTACACATACATATATTTGTTACAGAAGGTATCTCTCGTATATGTTATGTAGGGACTGTCTTGTTGATTTCGTAACTCAGTCTGCTATCCTCTCTCATAATAACGAAATTAACAGTGAATAGTATCTTAAAGAGTAGTCTGTTACACCTTGTATTTTAGCAAACATAACATAGTTGTATAAATTATTTTAAGTTAAGAAGCAGATGAGAGACGAGCTCTACCTTCAGCAACCAATTGTTTGTTTAAATATATATCTTCATCCGTAGTTGTATCAATGAGGTCAAGCGTTAGTAAAGGCTCGTTTGGATTTAATGGATCCTTCCCAACATCTTTACAAATGCCAACAAACTGCTGCTCTACGCATAATTCTTGAAACCTAATGCAGTCTTCTACAGTCCAGTCCTGGTGCAAAGGCCAAACATCTAAAATAAAAATAAAACAATAATTTAACAACAGAAATAGGTACATTATATGTGACAGGATGGAATTAGACAAGAGACGTGAGATTTACCGGATCGGCGCGGCGCGGCGTCGACGTCTAAAAATACAAGGTGTTAGGGAGGAGAGATCCCACGGACTCAATCTCCCGGGAGCAGTCTTGTTCCTCATCTCAAGCTTCTCTTTATTGAATAGTTGGAGTGAACACTGATGAGGAACAGAGCTCCCACCTCTTTCTGCTTTAATTGGCCGGCTTGAGTGGAGATTCGCAAGAGCAAACGTGCTCAGAGTAAGGAAGTATTCCAACATAGCTATTCTCAAAGGTACGATTCTCTACCGTATCGACAATGACACTCAAGAGGTGCAATAAACAGTGAAAACACACTTTTGCTCCTCCAGACATACAAATAATCCTTTTCCACGCTTCATGTTGAAGAATGTAATCTTGATCAACAGCGATCTCGTAAAAAAGGAATGAATGTAGATTAAAATAAAGCTATAGAAATTGAAGGTAGGTGTAAGATTTAAGAAAATTATAAATTTACGAATCACTATGAATTTATATTATACCTATTGAGGTCTTAGTAATTTCTACGTACAAATTAAACAATATCCGTGACAAAAGCTAAAGGAAATATTATGTATTACAATAGTTTTGCTTAATCACATAGTGTCTATAATGTATTTACTACACAACACCTACCAATTTTAAGATAAAGAAAAAGATTGAAATATAGTACAATTAATAAGTACAAATAATAAGGGTACAATTTTTATCAACCACTTGTTTGCCTAATAAGTAAATGTCTCAGTAAAATTATTAAAATTTGACTTGGGGTTACTGGGAGATACTCTACAGCAAGTCATAATTCTGTTGCCTGTACCTGTTAATCTGTTAAGGTACTCATTTTTAGGGTTCCGTACCTAAAGGGTAAAACGGGAACCCTATTACTAAGGCTCTGCCGTCTGTCTGTCTGTTTGTCCGTCTGTCACCAGGCTGTATCTCATAAACCATGATAGGTAGACAGTTGAAATTTTCACAGATGATGTATTTCTGTTGCCGCTCTATCAAAAAATACTAAAAAACAGAATAAAATAAATATTTAAGGGGGCTCCCATACAACAAACGTGATTTTTTTTGCTCGTTTTTGCTCGATATTGATAACGGCAACAGGTAGACGTTTGAGATATTCACAAAATATTTAGTTATATATTCACTTTAAAAATAAATAATTAAATTAAAATAAAACAAATATTTAAGGGGGGCTCACATACAACAAACGTGATTTTTTTGTCGTTTTTATAGATAATGGTACGGAACCCTTCGTGCGCGATTCCGACTCGCACTTGGCCGGTTTTTTTTTAAGTATGTACTAATTCGGTACACATTGCTTACATTTGTTATATGAATTTATAAACAGCAAAATAGATGGGGTGTCTGGGGAGCATGACGTAAAAAAACAGTAAACATTGATTTTATCAATAAATAAAGTTTACTTGATTCCTATTAAACTTGCTTTGTAAACTTCAACTTCAATTTTTACTTAAATAACTTTAAATAAAAAAACTAGTTTCTAGTTATCTGTGAAAAGAAGTTTTTTCACTGAAAAATGCTTGTGGGTATTTTATCAGTAACGATTACTATTTCTTGTTAATTGCTCATTTTCATGTTCTAAAACGTAGTTGAAAATGTATGATTACAGACAAGACTGTCATTGGAGCAGCGGCAGATGCTCATTGCATTCATGCAAGGACATGAGCACCTGGCCCATGGCCATGTCTCAGGCCAGGACGCAGCCCGCACAAAAAAAAATCTGCTAGACTAACCACGTAAAAATAGAGTCATAATAGAATCACATCATAATAGAATCACGTCATCATAATAGAAAGTGTTAAGTACGAATTTAACCACCTAAAATTATATAGATATACTTTCAAATTCAAAATTTAAATCTTTCACAAAAGCATAAGCATAGGTATGTAGCATAATGTGGTCTTAATAATTATTATTATAAAAATCACATGGACCCACCCTCTCGGGCACAACAATTTAATCAAATATGAGTAGTAGCATGATTTAAAATAAATCAAGTAAATAGGAATCAAAATATTGTTAATCTAATAAAATTACAATAAATAATATCACATTTAAATTGATATACGTCTTTACAAATTATACTTATCTTGGATCTATGCAGCGGACAAAACAATGATAAAGCGTTATCCTTTAATATTAATATGACACCGCTAGAATAGGAAACCTTAATGCCAATTTCTCCCGCTATAGGGCACCGTTGCACTAGATAACAAAAAGGTATGTTCCTAATAATTTAAATATTGATATACATTGTAAGAGACTTTACTATCATATTAGGTAATGGAACCTAAAATGATAGTTATAAGCGGGATAAATAAATAAATAACGTAAACAGAAAATCATGAAGTTTACGCTATGGTTAGGGCACCCGTCCCACCACCGGCGATTAACGAGAAGCGAGTAGGGCTAGCCACTAATAACTAGTACACGAGCAGCGACTAGCGATAACTCGCTGGTATACGTATGTACCAAGCTATTATTATATATTTTTCCGCATCACGCACGCATACAGTGTACAACAATATCTATTGGCGATAGATATTGTTGTACACTGTATGCGTGAGTGCCACGGTTTCAACCTATCAATAACTAATTCGGAAAAGCAAGTAAAATTCATTAGTCCTTACCATATAATCGAGCTTTTATAGCTTGAGGTGGTAGCGAGCGTGCTAGAGGAGCGGCCAGAGGAATAGGCCGCAACGCTTTAGTGGCGAATAAGGCCAAATCTCCATAGTCGCAAAAATAAACAGAAACCATCTCTGATGAAACAGTCCCAGCAATTGTCACTCTACAAAAAAAAAAATATTACTGATATTTTTAACAATGCAAAATATAATACAGATCTCCCATTAAAAGAATGCGCTTCGGCAATCAACGTTCATCTTCGGAAATACGAACGCGCGCAGTATAATATAGCTGCTACAACCACGGAAGTATAGTCTGTGATCAACGTTAATTAGTTAGTATTAACTAATTTGAACCTTATCGCTAATTTGGAATACTCCTTCGTGCATTTCAATAAATCATGTTGCTAAGCGATTTTAATCAGGGACCATTTTGGTTACCCATTGAAAGGGTTTTCGATAGGGTTTTTCTAAGCGGTTAATCAAAAGCCCATACGATATGGGTAACCCTTTTGAACGGCTTAAATTATATTTTGGTTACCCGTTGAATGGGTTTTTGATAAAAACCCTTACGGTGTGGGTAACCCTTTTGAACGGCTTAATTTAAGATATAATTGGTCATGCTACGCTTGCTGGGCGAATATCAAAATAACATAATATTATGATTTTTTTCATGTCACTGGGTTTCAAGTAGGTATAAAACCCATTGAATGGGTTATCATGTAACCCTTTCACTGGGTTTCAAGTATAACACCCATTCAATGGGTTATCATGTAACCCTTTCACAGGGTTTCTAGTATAAAAACCATTCAATGGGTTACATCATGATGAAGGTAACCCATTGAATAGGTTACCCCTTCGAAAGGCTTAACTCTTAATCGGAGTTGTACGGTCCCTGATGTTAATCAATATCTGATTGTCTTTAAGGTTGAAAGGCTTAAGAGTATGAATAAGCAACTACTAAAACTTACCAAAGAAAGGGATTATTGATAAAAAAATACCACGCGTCAATGACAATAAACAATAAGACAATACTGTTTTGTATCAATTTTACGTAAATCCCGAAAACTAACTTTTAGAAACTTTTTTCTTTCATAAGTCTTTTGTTTTTGCCAAAGCAGTTGTTGCAACCATTGATGTATTGAATAGGAAGATATGGTACGCGCTCCTCGACGAAGACCGCATAGATTAAGGAAAGGACACAATCGAACCGGCGTTTGAGTAGCACGTTAAGTAAAATTACAGTAATCGTCTAAATAAGCAGCAACAATACCTTCCTGTGTTTATAAAATGTGCACAAATAGTGCAAAAGCCAAAAACAAGTCCCACGGGATTAGTTTTCACTCGTAAGTACGGCCAAATATGTTAATTTGTTTAAAATCAAAATATTTTATTTCACATAAACCTACATGGGCACTTATGAAACGTCAGAAGCTAGGTGCACGGTTCCAATTGGTCGTTTCCTATGGAGAAGAGCCGGTAAGAAACTTCACGGTTACTCTTTTAAAAAAAAGTGGGCTTTTACAATGTTTTCAAGTTACAGTGTTAATAGGTATGGGAGGACAGTTTAGGCCCGTCAACAAGTACCAAGTACTTAACAAAATAGAAGATTGTTTACAAAGTTACAGCCTATTAAGCCTACAACGTTCTCGCATTCACAAGTTAAAAAAGAATCTATATAAAATAATAAAAATAAAAACCTACCTATTAAAACCAAATGACAAGATTGCCATTACAACTGTAACTAATCTGAATTAATATTCTGTCCACAATTCACTAATAAATATTTTAAATTAAAATTCTAGGTGTCAAGTAGTCAAGGTATGTAAAAAAAATAAAAAAACATCGTAATAAATTATAATAATATTTAATGGATGCTCCGTCATAAGTCGGTCCTAATCGTAAAAATTCGGCCAACATTCGGCTGCTAACGCGATTTCGCTTGCACAACAGCGCCGGCTCCTATCTCTGTACGTAACAGTGACAATTATTGCTATCTCGTTCCAGCTAATGCCCGCGTAATATGTCTCTCTATTTCGGTTGTCGAGCACATGATGCACGACATCGGGAAATGTAGTTGTGTAGGTGTGTTTACATGTAAGGCCCGAATTCCTCTGTCGCTGACGTCGGTCGCTGATGTCGGTCGCGCGTACGAATATACGTTGTGTTCTATGAAGCCACACTGTAAAGCTGACATCAGCGGCGCGCGAATTGCTACGCGCCCCTGATGACGCGCGTCGGTCTCGCTCGTCAGCGCCGCGTTCGTCGGTCGACTGACGCGCTATAGAACGCTATGAGCGTCCTCACTCTGTTCCCGACCGTCGGCACGCGCGCGTACAGTCGCCCGCCACCATGAACATTGATACCGAACGTGTGATTGCCGAGGTGCGCCGTGTATCTTTTTTTTCTATATTGACGCCGTCTCCGCTTGCGTAAGTATGCTGCAGCAACTAAACAATTTATAAACGGGTTCATAATAATATCCCAAGTCCATTTAATATTTACGTGATGTGAGAAAGTGGCCTATCTTCCCTTATTTTACATCAACGGTTGCAACGCAACTAACTGATTATACAAAATAGAAAATAATCTTTCTACATGGAGGCACGTGAAACGAGCTCCAAAGCAAAATATTAGATGTCTCTCCAAGGCCTCTACTTGGTAGTATAAAAATTATTGATGTGTTTCCGCTTCATTTTTCATGTACTTCCTTGCATTCGATTCGGCAGAACCTTGTTAAACAAACTACGCTATGACGCCATCTGCTACGTCATGACGTCAATGCTACGCCGTAGTCATCCCAGCGCTACGCGAGGGTCAGATGCGGGATGCGGGGGGAAGGACGGCAGTCCTAATTGAGCTATCACTGCAGACACACGTGCATCGATAGTTGCTAAAGTTAATAATATAAGTAATTAGAAACCCCGTGAGTTGTCTCATTTCTAGACCCTAACAACACTACTTTGGGGTCATTGCCACCCTTCTTGTTTTCCTTTTTTAACCGACTTCCAAAAAGGAGGAGGTTATATGTTCGGCTGTTTGTTTTTTTTTATGTATGTTCACCGATTACTCCGTCAATTGTGGACGGATTTTGAAAATTCTATTTTTGTACGGAAGGGTATGCTCCCGAGGTGGTCCCATTGCCACCAAATCAGAAACTGATGAGAGGATCTCATGGGAATCCTCGAATTTTATAGGCATACCTATAACGATTTGAGTATTTTTTATAGTAACTCGTGCATTTGCACTCGAAAAGCACCATTTGGTGAAGTGGAACTGATGATGAAGACCACAAATGGCCACCGGAACTACTTAATAATAAGTATTTCACCGTTGCGATTCGATTTTTTTTTTGTCCATGGTTCTAGTTTATCATTTGTGACTTCGAGTTACAGCTATAACTTTATGTAAGCGGGCACGCCCATTATGCCTGGAGGCTTTATATTTAAGTACGTTCTGTTTACGTTATTTCTGCTTGAGTATATTTTTTTGTATAGTGGCGTGTGCTAGCTATCATAAGGCAAATAATATAATTATTTTAATGTTCTGTGTTGCGTAATGCATTTTTTTTTACATTTTATTGTATAGATTCAAGTTTTATATCTAAACAGACAGCTGTGCTGCTGGGGAGTTTGTTGCGCCACTTCTTCAGGAAGTGGTGAAGGGTGGGCGTTTTTGGGGGACTGTCTAATGATAAATGATTTATTTCTGTAAGTAGGTTTGTACAAACACTTTTACACGTCAATCATATTAAAAAAAAAACTAGATGAGGTCGGCGTTTCGTATCCGACTACTCTGAGAAGAAAGGCCGAAACATACTCAAGAGGTCACAGTCTCTTTTAAAGTCCAGACATAATCTTGGTCAGATCATGTGAAGACCATGTAGATTGGTGCCTGAATTGATCTTTTGACGAAAGAATAACACAGGTTGAGGGGACCTGTCCAGTCAGTGCACGCATTTGTCAGTAGTCGTGCAGCTCAACTAAGAACTTAAGGAGCTTATGTAATTTTGACGTTCGAAAAGTGCTGATTCTCAGCCTAGTTTGAATAAATGACTTTTTATTTTGATTAGGCACTTTAATATGGTTGCTTAGCAATTTATGCTCGTCAAAATGCATAGTCACCATCAGTTCTCCTGGTTCTTACCAGGAGAACTCGTCAACAATTAACGCCCCTGCATCGGGAAAAGCAATATTTTGTAAAAGGTGATGAGCATTTGTCATTAGGCTATTGTAAATTAGATAACTTACAAACTGACCCACTAAAAAATTAAAAATAAAAATCTTTTTACAAAAAAAAACAACCGACTTCAAAAGAAAAAAACACACAAAGTGAAAATTAACTTTAATTTCGGAAGTCGGTGGCAAAAAACTAAAACACCGAAATTAAAGTTATTTTTCCGATTCCAATTCTCCAACTGCAAACAGCACGGCACGGCACGGTTCTGCCGTACATACGGGAGAAAATTTCTCAACTATAAAGTTAAATTTATTCTTGGGATTAATTTATCCCAACTACGGAACCTTTCATTGTGCGTGGTCCGACACGTGGTCGGTTTTTGTTTTAGTAACACTGTCAGATTATGGATATAAAACGACAGGACATATCCAGCTCAAGAAAGTGTAAGAGTAATTGATTGGCCATCAATACGTCCCGACTCGAATCCCATAGAAAACATCTTGAAATCAGCTTGAGCCCATATTATGGGCTCAAGCTTCGATCAACAATACCAACTAGATAACGGGTCACGTAAAAAATAAAAGCTAAATGCTGTCCGCGTGAATATATACTTATACAGCTACATTTCTTTACTAACGAACTGAGACAAAAGTTTAAAGGTCAACCTAATTACAACCATGGCACCTAGTAATAAAGTCTAGAATAATCTACTCCATGCAAATGTTCTGTTACACAAAAGTTTGCGCGTGTATTGGCAAACCTTGGCAAACACTTGTAGCGGTGGTTTAAATACGGTAATTTTGTTAAAAAATTGATATTATTTGTTAGTTTAAAGCTTAAAATATAACTTATTCTACATGTACTTGCGCCGCACCGACCCGATATCTAAGTAGTTGATTTTGTTGATCGATGGGCTCGAGTGATTATACTGATTATACATAAAATATACATATTAAGAGCGCGGCGGCAGGGAACAGGGGTAGGGGAGGGGGCACTATTGACCTACCTATGTTAGGATTTTGATTTGCCTTGCGATTTGATATAGAGTATAAAAATTTGACGTTTTTACGACATTTGTTTTGTTCACGGTCTTGGAATATTATTTTTATTTACTCCGTACTTCGGGATGTATCTCACAATAAGTACTACCCAGTGCTTATAATAAAATTTACCTACCTACCTTCATAGCTACCAATTTGTTAACATCTCTCTCTCTCTCCCTCCCTCCCTTCCTCTCCCTCCCTTCCTTCTCTCTCTCTCTCCCTCCCTTCTCTCTCTATCTCTCTTCTCCCTTTCTATCTCTCCCTCTCTTCTCCGGTTCTCTCTCCCTCTTTTCTCCATTTCTCCCTCTTTCCTCCCTTTGTATCTCTCCCTCTCTTCTCCCTTACTCTCTCCCTCTCTTCTCCCTTACTTCTCCCTGTCTTCCCCCTTTCTCTCTTCCGCTCTTCTTCCTTTCTCTCTCTCCCTCCCTGTCTCTCCCTCTCTATTTGGTCAAAAAGTAAATACAAAGATGGCAGCGGCCAAAATTTTCTTCATATCGTATCGTTTTCACTCCCTTCTCTCTCTCTCCCTCCCTTCCTTCTCTCTCTCCCTCTCTTTTCCCTTTCTCTCTCCCTCTCTATTCCCTCTCTCCCTTTCTCTGTCTCCCTTTCTCTCTCTCCCTCCCTTCTCCCTTTCTCTCTCTCCCACCCTTCTCCCTTTCTCTCTCCCTCTCTTCGCCCTTTCTCTCTCTCCCTCTCTCTCTCACTCTATTTGGTCAAAAAGTAAATACAAGATGGCAGCGGCCAAAATTTTCTTCATATCGTATCGTTTTCATGGTTTTCAAGGGTGATAAAACCGATAGTTCAGTCAAAATGAAAATACAAGATGGCAGCTGCGAAAAGTTTTTGTTTTAAATCATACGTGAGAAGGAACTTTGTCCCTAACGTGGGTCACCCGACCGCGTATTACGTATTACTTTCTTGGTTAGAATTTTATACTAGTAGATACTTACCTAAGTATATCCTTACATTAAATTGCCGTTTTTTATGAAATAAGTTAACGTGATTTTATTATTTATATTAATCAAAGTAAATTACCCATTCAATCGATCCATCTTTGCCAACGCAGTGGCAGTTTCTTGAAGAAATCCCCCCGGGGCTCGCATACTTTTGTCAAACAGAGGTATAAACTCTATGAGCAAAACTTTATGAGCTCTCTGAAGTTGCACGCGAGTGGCCTAAAAGTATATGTAATTACAACAGCGCAAAATTACACATCATAACATAACAATAAATAATTGTATATATTATTATTTGTTAATCACAAAAATAATTAGCTATTAATATACTTTTAAGCTCATAAAGTTTTGCGCTTTAAAGATTTGGCTGAGATCGTGTCATCAACATGAGAACATAATGAGACGAAGTAATCAATGTTGGGACATGGTGTGTGTACGGTTTCCGAGCCGCTTGTATCTGTATTACGTGAAGGCTAGTATTTAAACGAGTGACTGTAAATTAAAGTTTTAAGTGACAAAAATAATTAGTTTACGTTATAGTATTACTAAGTGAGCGACGAGAAATCAACAGTACAGCAACTTACAAACATTAATTTGAGTTACTTAAAATACAAAATTAGAAGCTTTTATTTATATTTATAACGTTCAGTTGACCTAATTTTCATATTTACAACCTCATCTAACCCAAAATGATTCACCAAGAATAGAGGGAATCTGGCGCTCGGCGGCCGCTTCCGCACAAAATCACAAATTAATCCATCCTCGTTAAATAACAAACTTATAAGCAGACCATTTCTTTTTAAATGATAATAAGTGGTTATTAGGTTTCAATATGATTTATTTATATTAAATGTATTAATAAAAAATTGAAAACAAATGAGCATTCACTTACTTTTTTTATCTATAGGTACTAATTTAAAAATAAGGAAAGATTTGATTATTTTGTTTGTTTGTAATGGATATTGTAATTTTCGTAGGGATCTCTAATTTTAATTAAAATCAAGTTACAATAACGTAACACAAGGTGTGTTACGTTATTGTAATTTTCGTAGGGATCTCTAATTTTAATTAAAATCAAGTTAAGTCGTTTTTTAGTTTATCCATTACAAACAAACAAAATAATCAAATCTTTCCTTATTTTTAAATTAGTACCTATAGATAAAAAAAGTAAGTGAATGCTCATTTGTTTTCAATTTTTGTAGTACATTATTGTAATTCTAAAATTTGCCTATAAATGTTATTATTTGGCGTGCGCTGCGAAAACTATTGATGATACACATACAATAATGTACTACAACATGTTTATAGTACTCATCATTACCCACAAAAAAGTCCGCGAGGCTATAAATGTCTAACTAATTATAGTAAAGTCACAATAACCGTTTATTGTTCAAATAAGTCAATCAAGACACGGGTAGAATCGAAAGATGCGTGTATACCCGTTCGTCCCTTCGACTTCGTCCACCTAGGGGGACGAACGGAAGATGATGACATTCGTATCGTGATATTAATCCTTATAAATTATTCAAATAGGACCTTTCGTTTAGAAGTTACGACGAAAATGCCAAGTGTGAGCTAACAGCCCTACGCTTAGTGTATTCGTTACCTACACATTTTATTTTTTATAAACTAGAAACAATATGGAATAGGCACGTAATTCAAAACGTATCCATTATTTTAATATACATTGTGTAGAAGTCAAGAAACAAATTCCAATATTTTTTACATTTTTTAAAGCATTACTTATTTTACAATTAATTAATTTATGTTGCGTTTTTTTGGTGGAACGGAACGCAAACTCAAAACGCGTCCTCTTCGAAAATGCCGGAAGTGACGAAACAAAACATGTGAATAAAATCTATTCTTTGCTAAATGCTTGAAATCTCACTAAGGTAAATATGTAAGTGCGATTTCTACTTGAATAAAGCACAAACAATAATTTAATATATAAGATTTGGGGCTAAAAACAGATGTAAACAAAGCAGTTTCGTGAACAATGACGTCAAATCATGACCGCGACAGAAACGGACGTTTGTACTGTAGTAGAAAATTGTTGGAGTCTCATAATTTTTTTGAGCATCAATCAGTAGTTCAATTTAACTTTCAATACTTTTCTTAGGTTTATATTACTGTCTATTATTGATTTAGTAAAAAAATACATGCATATTCCCTATTGAATATTTGTTTGTAATAAATAATAAAGTTTGTCATAATATAATAAATTCGTTTTCGTACCACTTGCTCAAAAAAGTGACATTCTATGCCAAAAAAAGCGAACACAACAATAGTCATTTTTAATCTGTTAAAAACGGAAAGAAAATTGTACTGAATTTCATTCATCCTCTAGGGGGAGATTGTGATTTAAATTTGGAATACTTACCGAAATTTATATTGAACTACATCTGTGTTTACACCATTGAGTTTGTATATAAAGCATTATACATCTTTTTGAAATAGGAATACGCATTTATTATGCAGTTATGATTATTAAATAAAATTACGAAAACCGACGAGGCCGTATGAGCTTGATGTCTTTACTTTTCCGACAAAGAAATATTAGTCTAGAAATTTGCCGCGTTTTTGTTTTCTTCAAATACATAAACGTTAAGTTTATTTTAATTTATTTTTATAAATAAGTTAATGTTCTAAAAATACGTTACGATGTTAAATCAAAGCGACAGTGAATGGTCGGATTCCATCAGTGCAAATGCTACCGCAATTATAAATAATTTGCTTCCCACAAAATCCAAGGAAAATTATTTAAAAACTTATGAAGAATTTTCAACGTGGAGAAGTGCGAAAGGCTTATCAATTTCAGAATCAGTACTTCTTGTCTATTTTGATTATTTATCCAAGACAAAGAATCCGAATACACTTTGTTGCATCTACTCAAAACTGAAAGCTACAATAAGCATCAAACACAGCATTGAAATAAATATATTCACGAAATTACTGGCTTTTTAAAAAAAAAAAATAAGAAGGGCATTGCGCAAAGAAGTCTAAAATTCTTACGACTCAAAATGTGGAAAAATTTCTTAATGAAGCTCATTTACATAATAATATATAACATAATACATGATTTAACTATGAATATTTCGTATCTTAGTAATGGTAATTATTCTATATATTTACCTGTTTTTTATCTTTGTTATAGGTGGCCTTAATTTTTGGACTCAATCGTGCTTGCCGCGGATGTGAACTTGTAAACTTAAAGGTGGAGGACGTTGAAAATCATTCCAATGAGTTACTGCTGATTAATGTAAAGGAGACTAAGACAAATCGGTCATTCATTGTACAAGGACAATATACTAAAATCATTCATAAATACCAAGCATTACGTCCCACCAACATGGAAAACAATAATTTTTTATAAACTATCGGAATGGGAAATGTACTCGACAAGCCATCGGCAAAAATAAAATTAGCAATATGCCAAAGGAAATTGCTAAATATTTAAAACTTAAAGATGTTGAACTCTACACCGGTGACTGCTTTAGAAGAACTTCGGCGACTTTCTTGGCGGATTCAGGGGCGGATATTACGTCAATAAAAAGACACGGTGGTTGGAGCTCTGATAGAGTAGCTGAGGGTTATATCGAAAGCTCAATGGCGAATAAAACCATATTAAGCAGTCAAATTAACAAAAATATAAAACTTAATCCATCAGAGCCACAACCATCAACTTCCGGCATCTTATCTTCGTCCGTAACTCACGATGCACCACCACCACTATCTCCGACGTATACTATCTACAATGAAACGCAAGTTCCTCAGACGCAAGAACAGAGAAATACTCAAATCAACTCATCAACAATAAATGTACCAAACAAAAAATGTAACTCTCTCTATCAATAATTGGACCAATGTTTCGAATGTAAAATTTTTCTTTTAATTGTCATTATTTTTAATAAATGCTTATCTCATATTATTATTGTGTTAATTTTTTCGCAAATGGTACGTAAAGTAGAGTATTTTCCTCGGTGATAGTGATAAAGCTGTCTTAGTCTTGGGTGAACTTAAATCCCTCGCTACACTCAGGACTCGTCTTAAATCCCTCGCTTCACTCGTAATTTAAGTTTTTAACACCCACGCTACGCTAGGGAGTAAACCTCGAGTCCTTCGTTACGCTCGCGATTTAAATCGACGAGACACTGCTTTATCCCCTTGGTTAATAATCTACTATTTCAGAAACACAGGTTAACCACCTAGCACAAGTGTCAGGGACTTCACACACCAATTCACAAACCACTTTCTTATGTAATAATGAAGATTATTAGTATAGAAACCATCTTTGAAAGGGGATGGAGAGAGTATTGAACTTTGTAGGCGAAGATACGAAATCCACGCGGACGAAGTCGCGGGCAAAGTCTAGTAGTATTTTAATAAAATAATAAATATTTTCATTGATTTCAATTATTTTGTTTCATTCCTAAACAAACTATCTATATATACACCTTCAAAGACTCCGTTCTTTAAAAAAAAGATAATTATAAAAAATATACGAAATTCACGCGGACGAAGTCGCGGGCAAAGTCATAGTATTTTAATAAAATAATAAATATTTTCATTGATTTCAATTATTTTGTTTCATTCCTAAACAAACTATCTATATACACCTTCGAAGACTCCGTTCTTTAAAAAAAAGATAATTATAAAAAACACAGTGGACAAAAAGTCAATGTGTATTCTTGGTTCCGAATTTCAGACTGCACAATACTTAACCTACACGCGATACAATGACCACTAGACTTTGAATTAGTTATTACTTGCGATGCTCAATATATACCTTCAAGCTCTTAAGCCTGAAAGTATTGTATTGAGCATCGCGTGATAGCATATAAGGTTCTCAAACCTTATTTGCTATCACATAAAGACCATTATCGCACAATCACGCGATTAAAATATATCATGGTACTGGTATTTCGCACCAGCGCGGGAGATCATACATAATGAAAAGCAGCTTAATTACGAGTGCACTAAGACCTATATTCATTATTACTCCAGGGGGGGTTAGGCAATGTTGATCACAGACTGTACTTACCTATTTTATATTACCATGGTTACGAAATTAGAGATTAACAACTCTATGTAATTCCAAAATACTTGTCAAAACTTTTCAGTGTAACAGCAGTTTTTTTTACATTAAATTGCCTATTTTAATAAGATATCCAACAAAATTAAACATATTGTGCTAGCGCAAGATATTCATATTATAAAAAAATGTTATTTTTTGCAAAAGCGGTTGACCCGCCGCGCCGCACGGTGGATCGAAAATCGGCTGTAGAAGACATAGGATCTCGATTTCTCAAATGTTATTTTTTTTGCTGGAAATGACTTCTGCTGATCATTACTGTTCTATAAAATGTCATATGAAGTAATTGTGTGCACAAATGGAAGAGTTATAATTTTTATAAGAAAAAAATGTATGGAGCTGACATGAAAAATGAGGATATCTCTGGAATCGCAAGGTTGGCCGTTATATCCTTGCACACTGTTATAGTACTATTTATTTGTGAATTTTTGACATACTTAATATCGCGACATCACTTGCGATTTTTTTTTTAAATCTTCAAAGTTAAAAAAAAAAAAGTATATGATACATTTTAATGCTTAAATATGGTTATACCAAGTGTAATTTACAATATTTTTTATGCTTAGAACAAAACATTCTAAGAAATCACAAAGTCGTATTACCTACTTTGTGATTTTCATTTGAAATGACATGGTAATTATGAATTACGTAATACGTAATCTTGTCTAATGCCTCAAGTCCACATTAGCTAAAGATTAATAAAACTTAATACCTATATACCTAGTTAAAAGGATATGTACCAAAATAATTTGGGGTACTCGCTAATTTAGCAATTAGTGCAGGATTAACTTAATGAAAGTAATTAGATAAATGTGATTCCATCATTAGTCAATAACAATAAATAGTCAAACATTGGATTCACAACTTCAGTTCAATTAGAGCATTTCTAATACTAACATCTATCCTACCGTGTATTTTTACTCAGTGATCGTGAATAATGGAAAGCATTATTACAAATTTGGATTTGTTTGTTATTCTGAGCAATCAGGATGCTTCGTCTTTCGATCATGAAATATTGTTCAACACACTTGTTATTTGACTGGGCTCTAGCCTTTCAGATGAAGACAGTGTTACCGTGAAAGAATTTTGTCGAAGATTTACACGGGCAGTTCAAAAGAGATGGTTACGATCCCACAGGAAAATTGAAGTTTTTAGACGTACAGTAGTTGGCTTGAGGCAAATATTGACTGGCCAAACTGCGTGCAAACCAATTTGCTCATTCAAGAATCAACAAGTGAAAATATTTCTACTGAACCTGTACCATCAACTTCAACAATGAAATCAACTTAAACGATGACAAAAAGATCTCGAAAGCCGTTTGAAGATCTAAGTAACAAGCAGAAGAAGAGACGATCTGATGAACATATAGGCGATGACCCTAATGAAGTAGCTTATTCAGCTGCAGCACTTTTGAAAGGAGATGGTCGTGAGAATATTGCATCTGTTAGTGAACATATGCTCCAAAATCCAGAAGCAGCAGCAAAAATCAAGGAAATGTTGAACAAACCAGCTCCTTCAACCATATTTTCACCAGAACAAGCACTGGGTTTGCTACTTTCATTAAAACTATCGAAATGGCAATATATCACATTAAGGGAAACGACTATTCGAGAAGGTTCAAAGGAGATATATCCGTCTTACTATAAAGTGCAAAAAGCTAAGCTACAGTGCTACCCTCCGAAGACATTTGTGACTGTAACGGATTCATCTGCTAAGATTGCACTACAAGCGTTACTAGATTTAACAGTGAACAGAATTTTTGAAACTATTCGTAGTCCTGATGCGATACAAGATAAACAATTGATATTAATATCAAAGTGGGGATTTGACGGTGCATCTAACCAAAGTAGATATAAGCAAAACATAGAGAGTGGTCAAGATGATTCCAGCATATTTATGACCTCTTTGGTTCCATTAAAGTTGACAGCTGACGGTGATACCGTATGGGTGAATCCAAAACCCTGCTCACCTAGGTATTGCCGTCCAGTCTAGTTTAGTTTTGTGAAAGAAACCAAAGACGTTGTCATAAATGAAAAAACTGCAATGGATAACGAAATTGAAGCTCTCGTTCCCTCAAAATGTCAAGGACATGAAATTAGTCACAAATTAACGATGACGATGATTGACGGCAAAATTTGTACATATCTGTCTGAAGCTAAGTCAAATGCGGCCTGCTACCTGTGTTTGGCTAAGCCTAAAGAAATGAATAAGTTAGATGTCATTGCGTCAAAAACCATTTCTTCTGGTGTGTATGAGTTCGGATTATCATCACTTCATGCCCGCATTAATGTGATGGAATGTCTTCTACACATAGCGTATCGTCTCGACTTCAAAAAGTGGTCTGCAAGAGGAGAAGGTCATCAAGAGTTATTGCATTCACGAAAAAAACTCATTCAAGATCGATTCAAAGATGATCTCAACCTTTTGATTGACATCGTTAAGCAAGGATCAGGCACAACTAACGACGGGAACACAGCAAGGCGGTTTTTTGAATTTCCTGATAAAACTGCAGCGATCACTGGATTAGATGAAGACCTAATACGCAGATTTGCTGTGATTCTGCAAGCTATCACATCTGGAGAGATTGTAGACGTGCCGAAATTTAAAGAATACGCTAGAACAACCGCTGAAAAATACGTGGAACTGTACGATTGGTACTACATGTCATCAACCGTCCACAAATTGTTGATTCACGGAGGGGACATAATTGCAGAAAATGCTATTGTACCAATTGGAAGTCTTTCGAAAGAATCTTCAGAGGCCCGAAACAAAGACTTTAGGAGGTTCAGAGAACACCATTCGAGGAAAAAGAGTAGACAAGCATCAAACGAGGATATCCTCAATATGCTTATCGTCTCTTCTGATCCTCTAATTTCTTCCACAAGACCAAAATTAAATGCGCACAAGAGGCAGACATACTTTAAGGAAACAGTAGAACTACTGAAACTTCAGGATCAGGAAGCTCCGACAGAGTTCTTAGAAGTTATATCTATTGTAGAGCCTGATTCTGAAGTGGATTCTGATGGTGACGAAGTATAAAATAAGTTAACTTTTATTGTTTATGTTAGGTTAGGTTAAGTTAATATTTTTTTTAATAATTTGCTTTTATTTTTAATCATACAATAGTTTACCATTTATTGTTATTGACTAATGATCACGTTTATCTAATTACCCTCATTGTGGTACGTATCCTTTTAACAGGTATATAGGAATTAAGTTTTATTAATCATTAGCTAATGTGGACTTGAGGCATTAGACAAGATTACATATTATGTAATTCATAATTACCATGTCATTTCAAATAAGTAGGTAATACGACTTTGTGATTTCTTAGAATGTTTTGTTCTAAGCATAAAAAATATTGTAAATTACACTTGGTATAGCCATATTTAAGCATTAAAATGTATCATATACTTTTTTTTTAATTTTGAAGATTAAAAAAAAAAAAATCGCAAGTGATGCCGCGATATTAAGTATGTCAAAAATTTACAAATAAATAGTACTATAACAGTGTGCAAGGATATAACGGCCAACCTTGCGATTCCAGAGATATCCTCATTTTTCATGTCAGCTCCATACATTTTTTTCTTATAAAAATTATAACTCTTCCATTTGTGCACACAATTACTTCATATGACAATTTATAGAACAGTAATGATCAGCAGAAGTCATTTCCAGCAAAAAAAAAATCATTTAAGAAATCGAGATCCTATGTCTTCTACAGCCGATTTTCGATCCACCGTGCGCCGCGACGTTACGTTAAACTAAATTTATCTCTGTAACATTTTTGGCTGAACCGCTATTTGCAAAAAACATGATTAATATCTTGCTATGCGCTAGCACAATATGGTTAATTTTGTTGGATAGCGTATTAAAATATTTAATTTGGCAATTTATGTAAAAAAAAAACTGCTGTTAATATATGTCCTTGAAGTACAATTAAATTTTTTTGTAATATTATTTTTATCGAAATTCCGGTAGACGAAAATGTTTAATTCTGAAATAAATATATTGGTTTTACCAATGTTTTACATTATTGTAACCAAAACTCAAAAACAAAACCTGTTAACTATTTTACCTCAATTTTTTACCTTGATGCGATCCTGCAAAATGTTTAATTTTTTATTATTATTTGAAGAGTAAAGTTCATAAGCACGATTCAAGAAAAAAATCGCTGTTAAGATTTAGTGCAGGGTTCAAATTTAATTTCCCCGGCCTACTACTACAAAGCGCGGCAGTACAAAACTTAAACCTTTGCCCGTGGCGCGACGTTCGTACTAATTCGGAAACACGTAGATTACATATATTATTATATACCTCTTCTGTTTAAACTGTACCCTGTACGCAGCAAATTATGAATTAAATTGACTCATTGTTTGGTAAGTACGTACCTGTACCACGATGAATCTTTTTCGTAGAACACCGAGTATAGTTCTCCACTAGCTGGATTGACGGGTGCATCCACCTCGGACAATTTCGGACATTCTGCTTGTAACGTCGCCATCATCGTTTGGAGAGTGTGTCTCGTACTATTTGGTTGTACCTGTAATTAAAAATGTGACGGAATCAAGTCTTCTAAAGGCCGTTTATTTCGTTGGTGACAATCCCATGCAGGGCCGCCCTCACTCTGGCGGTAGCACGGTTCGCTACAAGCATCCTGTAATTCCTAATTAGCAATGCCGTACTAAGGGGGGCGACAGGGGCGGTCATAACTCGACAAAGTAATTCCTATTTCTGTACAAATGTTCAGTAGAACCTATCCGGGGTGCACAAATTTTCGAGCTCGCTTCACTCGCTCTAGCACCCTATATTCTGCTCAGACTTTTCGGTTTAATCGGATTTAGGATTGTAAAAATTTAATTTCAAAAATGTTATTATTACAAAACGATCTGTGCCCACGACTCTGCCCTTGTATACAGTATAAATATTGAAAAGATGTAACAAAAAAAAAGTATATTTTGCGAGTTACACGAGAGAACCCACCATAATATTTCATCCTGATTTAGTACTTCTTTCATAACGTTGTAGGTAAATAGTTGGTTATTTTTATATTCAGGTGAGCATGGATTTTTTCCCATTTTTTTTTTTATTACTTTTGACCTCTAATACACAACGTAGGTCACATATATCAATTTCGTTGTATTTGTTTACACCGTTCATGACTTGAAAACCCGACTGTGCGACAGCAAAGACAGGGTTATGTTTTTCATGCGTATCTATCTTAGATTATATACTTGTCTAGATGACGCATTCACCGTACCGAACGGCCCAAATAAAGTGTACTATTTTGGTAGACTCACTTGTCACTTACGTCAGTGTCATTTGAATTTACCTAAGGATAACTTACTCACGGAAAATAATTAATTATGCTAGTTTGTGCTGTCAAATTGTGTCGCTATTATGTGGGAAAACCGCATAATAACGCCAAGATCACTTTCCATCGATAAGTTTTGTTATACAACCACTATTATTTTAAGAAAACACGATTTTTTCATTCGTTATTTTGTAGGTTAGTCTGATTAGTTAGCTGGTGTTGTTAGTTTATTACTAGGGAGATTTGGCGAAACTATGGGAGACAAAATACAAATCATCATCATTGGATCAGGAGACCATTATTATTTTAAAAATGACAGTATTTATTTGATCAGTACATGATAACTTACCTACATAATAGTACATTTTGATACAAGTGGAGAATGTTTGTTATTGCATTCGAGGCGAAATTTACACCCGAGCCGTAGGCGAGGTTGTTTTTGAGCCGAAAACTACAATAACAAATGTCCACGTGTATCAAAAGACGTTTTTCAATACACTTTTGAATAAAATTATTGTGAAACTAGGATTTAATTTTCTTTTTTTCCGCGCTTTGCTCTCGAAGAAGCCGATAAACAGCCGAATATGAAAGATAGAAAATTAAAATATTTTTGAGTTTAGAACACAAATAAATGTTAATTTGTTCATAAACGTTTTTTTTTATTGTAATAATCATGGTATTCTATTTATAAACATTATATAATATTCCAAAAATATTAACACCATAAAGAAGCATCTTTGCCGAGATTAAAACAAAAATCACCTCCAAATAGAGAGGACCGTCTCTGGCGCGAGATGGTGTGAATAGAGGCATTGAACCGATTTAATTGTATATTTTGTTATTACTACTAAATTAATAAAACACTAATCTACAAAATAATTACTTTATTTAACCTATTTTGATTAACCTTCATCTTATTTAATAATGGAGAAATGGTAAGTCAATAATTTGGAGCAGGCATCCCTAAACACGCACACCTTGACAGTTTGACTACAATAAGTACACGGGCGGTACTCACACATAGCACGCAATTGGAGACAGTTTTCGCGTGTCGTTTGTTTGCATTGCTCAATCTAGACAAGTATATAATCTAAGGTATCTATATAACTTTGTATGTGGAATTGCTGGATGGTTTTTTATACGAGGGCTGCACTAAAAGTATCGGGAATGGAATATTTCCACTGTTCCTGTCATATTAAAATCTTTTTAATTGAAAACTCCTTGGTTTAAAATCGAATACCATTTAATTCTCGGTCTTGTCACAAGGTTTTGGCAAACTTGTTTAGTCGTTGAGAAAATGGAATTGACTCGAGAAAATTCAAGAGCGATGATTTATTATGACTTTCGAACTGGTTTAACACAAAAACAGTGTGTTGACCGGATGATTTCTGCATTTGGTGATGAAGCCCCATCCAAAACCACAATTTATCGCTGGTTTGCTGAATTTCAACGTGGACGTGTCAAGCTCAGTGATGATCCCCGTCAAGGTCGTCCAAATAATCTTGCATGAACAATTAGGTGTAAAAAAGTTGTTTTCCCGATGGATACCGCATTCGCTCTGTGAAGAGCAAAAAGCGGCTCGCGTTACTTGGTGCGTCAGAACTCTCGAAAGATTCCACGCAGGATCCTCAAATGCTGTATACAACATTTTATCAGGTGACGAATCCTGGATATACGCGTACGAACCCGAAACAAAAAACCAGTCACGAGTTTGGGTGTTCGAAAATGAGTTAAAGCCAACAAAAATTGTTCGTTCACGGAGTGTTGCAAAAAAAATGGTGGCCACGTTTGTCTCCAAAACCGGCCATGTTACGACTATTCCTCTTGAGGAACAAAGAACGGTTATGCAGAATGGTATGCTAGCATTTGTTTGCTACAGGTCGTTTCTGATCTCCGTAAAGAGAACTGCAACCGCCGCATCATCCTCCATCACGACAATGCGAGTTCTCACACCGCGCACAGAACAAAAGAGTTTTTAGAGCAAGAAAACATAGAATTATTAGACCATCCGCCGTACAGCCCCGACCTAAGCCCTAATGATTTCTATACTTTCCCTAAAATAAAGAATAAATTGCGTGGACAGAGATTTTCATCACCTGAAGAAGCTGTGGACGCCTACAAAACGGCCATTTTGGAGACCCCAACTTCCGAATGGAATGGTTGCTTCAATGATTGGTTCCATCGTATGGAAAAATGTGTCAAATTTCGCGGAAAATACTTCGAAAAGCAATAAATACATTTTTAAATAGTAATGTTGTATCACTTCCTTGATTCCCGAAATTTTCAGTGCCGCCCTCGTACATGAGGTGCCCATCGACTCGTTTGGATCGCGCAATGGTTATAGGCTAGGTTTTGTTTATATAAAATCAAAATGGCGGATTTTAGACGTCAAGACTACCCAGTCTTGAAAAAAAAAACGTACCATGACCATGTGGAGAAACAAAATAAAGGACTTGAGGAGATGATTCCAAAAATATAACACACAACTGCAACTAAAATATTCAAAAGACGTTTTGATTATTATAGATTTTTTTATCAAAAGGAAAAAACGGAACCCTTACGAGTGACGTAAGGGTTCCGTTCACGTAAGTGTGCCAGTCTGTATTTCCGTCTGTCACAGCCAATTTGCTCCGAATCAACTGGACCGATTAAGTTGAAATTTGGTACACATAAATGAACATCTGTGACCCAAACACGGGCGTGTAACGTAAATAAATGAATTTTAAATATGGCTTTTAGGGGGCAAATTAAAAAACGGAAAAAAATAGTTTAACAAACTGTACCGTGTGACATATCAAATGAAAGGGCTTGTTGTAAGGATTTCAGATATATTATTTTTAGCATTTTAAAACAAATACTTTTAAAATTATTTAAGAAAATAGACGAAAATTAACCCCTTATCTCCGAAAATACTGAGCCTCAAATTTAAAAAAAATCCAGAAAATAGGTCTTTACTTATAGATTACAGGAAAACCTATGAGAAGTCTATGATCTCTAAATAACATGGTAAATCTCTCGTATAATATTGTGCGTCCAAACTTACATTTGTGGTTGGAATGTATGCGGGAACATGTTTTTAACTACAATGTTAAGTTTGTTCTTAGGATAAATTAATTTCCGTTTAGTTAAGGGTTCCGTAACCCTTTAATGTGCTTGGTCCGACACGCACTTAGGCGGTTTTTTTATTTATTTTATGTTACTGCTTTGCTTGGACGCAGACTTATGGCCGAACCCAATAACCTATCTATCACCAGTTTTGGCATACTGGAGATAGAAAAATCTATCTATCGATGGTTTTAACGTCCCAATAATCTATGAGACATTATGGAATCTTACCAGCCCACGCTATCTACTGATGGGAGGGTGTATCGCCTACAACGGATAGCTATTTGTATGAAAATGCCAAATTATGCGTCCCAATATACGATTTCTTTGACAGGACAGTACTAAAGATGACAGATTGGTCTATTCCCCGAATTGCAGGGATAAACGTAAAGTAGCCAAGCTAAAATGAACTCATTAGTACATGCAATAATGATCATAGATGTGATAAATGATGTTTTTTTTTTTTAAGTAATAATAAAATATAGAAATTCAAATATCTCGAAAACGGTGCGTCCTAGGCAAAAATTAACAGAAATTTCACCCCCCCCCCCCCTTTGTAACACCCCCCGTGCAAGCCCCATGCGACATGAATCTTAAGTAAAAAAAAAAAAAAAACAACATTAGCCCGCGAAATTCAAATTTTATTACGTTTTTTGCAATTTGCAGGTCAGTAACAGGTTCTAATACGGCTCTACAGAATGATATCTTAATCCAGTAACTTATTTAGAAGTAAGAAATAAAGAAGTTTTATAATAAGACTAATTACACATGTTGTTTTTTAAAGTGATGTTGGTTGTAACGGAACGCACGGGAGGGCGAAGTAGAGAAACCTACTTATTGTTTTCGTTAGATAGATAGCCTTAACGATTGTGAGACGCCATCCAAGCATAGATAGAATTATACTGTCTATCATCAATAGCGATCTGTCTTTCACTGAAAATAGGTTATTGGGTTCGGCCGTTAATCTATTACATCTAGCTGGGCCACCTGAGCCACAGCAACGAAACCAATGTAATCTATTACATTGGTTTCGTCGCTGTGGCTCAGATGGACCAGCTAGATAGAAACACATTAACGGCCGAACCCAATAACCTATGCCATTCCTGCCATAAATGCCATTTCTGTCTTACTGGCCACATGGCCAGTAAGACAGAAATGGCATTTAATTTAAAAAAAAAAAACCTGATAACTCAAACACAAAGCATTTATTTCAAATAAACCAATTACAAGCACTTTTGAATTGTCAAGGGGTCGGTCAGTCAGAGAGATGAAGCTAGTTGCCCATTCTAAAGCGTAGTAGGTTCCTATGTAAAAGAACAGGCAAGAAACTCCACGGACACTCTTCAAATTATCTTCTCTCACTCATAAAAATATTGTTAGAAAGTATTGGTTACATCATTCATGTTGTTCTGTTGTTGTTTAGTTTGTATCCGGCGGGCCCTTCGTTATTATATTGCTTAAAGACGTGAAAATTATATTGGAGATACTCCTTCTAATGTACTTTCAAATTATTCATTTATTTTCAAAAACGTTGGATAGTATAGCAAAAATTACATTCGTAAGTTTTTTCTATTTCGCGGGGCCCTTTTAATTCTTAATATTTACAAGTGAAAATCGCACGCCAAATTAATTACGTCCTACGTAGGCGGTTCAAAGCGAACGCGATTCTATGCGGTGACACGCGAATTCAATGCGATGCGGTGCGACGCGGCGGCTATGTCCTACATGCACGCGAACCGTCCAGCACTGACGCCGCCGACAAACAAAAACGTCGGCACCGCAACCTGTTCGCGCGAAAATATCAAGCCAACTGATCGCGTTCGCTTCATTTCGCGCCGCACCGCACCGCACCCCACTTGCGTATGGTCACGTAGGCCACTTCAATAGGTTTCGACTGTTTGTTTTTTTCGCGCCGCACCGCGCCGCTTCGCGCACGCGTCTAGATCGCTCACGCAGGACGTCGCGTTACAAGGATTAATACGTTTTTTTGTGATAAACGTCATATTTAGGTGCAGCGCAGACGACAGACTTTTTGTACGAAGAAGTCTGCGGCACACACCAATGTGATTACATTTTATTAGTTCACAAGTTTTCATTAATCACTCCTCCGCACAAAAAGTCTGTCGTCTGCGCTGCACTTTAAGGATGAAAAAGGATCCGTTAACTTATGTAGTTTTGTTCAGGGGCCATTTTGGTTATCCATTGAAAGGGTTTTTTTAAGCGGTTAAACAAAAACCCATACGATATGGGTAACCCTTTTGAAAGGCTTAAATTAAATTTTGGTTACCCGTTGAAAGGGTTTTCGATAAAAACCCATACGGTATGGGTAACCCATTTGAACGGCTTACTTTAAGCCATTCAAAATTACCCACACCGTGTGGATTTTTGATTAACTACTTAGAAAAACCCTTTCAATGGAACGGGTTTTTTTATAGGAATTTCTAAAATGGTAACCAAAATGGTCCCTGGGTAGAATAGAGATAGAATTGGTCATGCTACACGCGTAGCATGACTAATTCTGCTGGGCGGATATCGAAATAACATAATATTATGATTTTTTCATGTCACTGGGTCTCAAGTAGGTATAGAACCCATTGAATGGGTTAGCATGTACCCCTTTCACTGGGTTTCAAGTATAAAACCCATTCAATGGGTTATCATGTAACCCTTTCATTGGGTTTCTAGTATAAAACCTATTCAATGGGTTACATCATGATAAAGGTAACCCATTGAATGGGCTACCCCTTCGAAACGCTTAACCCTTAACCGGGGTTGTACGGTCCCTGGTTTTGTTAACAAAATGTAAGGTCAGCATGACAACGTTCCGTTTAAGGTAAGTAGATACAGTATATTGCGCGCACATACATTGATTTTGACATAGTATAGTTTTTCAAAATAATATCCAAATTTTTCAAACAAATCCAAACACATTTAGTTTTTTATTATTGGGCTGTTTGGTGGTTTTTCAGTGCCACAGCACAGTTTAATTGGCAAAAGATATCTACCTACTTATAAGCAAGTGAGTCGGTTAAGGTGGATACGATAAGGTAGCCCGCGAAATACAACTTTTCTCAATTCATAGGTTTTAGTTGACGTCGACAGTCAAAAGAACTTAATAGTCATACTGATATTATAGTGCAATAAAAATAATTTATATGACTTTAATACTTAGATTAAAAAAATAAAATAAAAAACAGTTGTTTTCAGCCTTTGGTAAAGTACAAAATTTCAGAATAATGTGCAAATTAGATTCGCTCAATCGCTGATTTTACATTATCTGTGGCTTTAATGGCGGCGCGTCATCGTAACAGCTGATCGGCTAAGCTGTGGTGCGTACCCCCGCGGTAGAATGTTGCATTTGGGTGCCTTATTTACTAGTAAATAATGTTTTTTGATGATTTTGCATGAATTTAGACAAAGTGGTGTATAAAACTGCACATAACTAGGTATTAAATCACTCCTGTGATACTTCACACTCGTGTTTTAATTACACGTGTCATGTAGATATTAGTTTCATAAGCTAGATACTATTTTGCTGACCCGATATGCAATTCGCTTTCAATAAGTTATTGTTTACTTAGCCAGCCAGTTGATGCCATCTTTAGGACACAGGCCTGGCCAATGCGTTAAATGAAACTACATTTTGACGGATCTCGCGCGTAGGTAAATTTTCTGCAATAAGTTTATTATCAGCAGGACAATGCGTCTTGTTTATGTTTTTAAATCCCTTAGAGAATCGGCTGACATAGACACATTAAAAATGGTTTATTTTGCACTGTGTCAGTCGACTATCGGATATTGCATTACTGCATGGGGTGGTGCTATTAAAACAAATTTTCTAAGGGCAGAGCGAGCCCAAAGAGCCGTACTTAAAGTTATGTTTAAGAAACCGTCCTTATATCCAATCAAACAACTATATGATGAATGTAAGGTATTAACAGTTAGACAGCTGTTCATCTTGCAGTCTGTCCTCAGAACTCATAGAGCCATGCCCAAATCTAACCCAAATAAACGCACAAATATCCCATCAGGTGTAACACATAAAACTAAATTTGCCAAACGCCAATATTACGTCATAGGTACTTATATATATATAAGAAACTACACAAAATAATAAACATACTTGATTTAAACAGACACACGCTAAAATATAAAATCACTCAATGGCTACTACAACAGTACTACCTCACAACGGAGAATCTTCTAACATTCATCTCGTAAAATACAATCGCAAAATCCACGCACAGACACACACATGCAAGCACAGGCACACACATCCACACGCACTCACACGCACACATACAAACTCTCACTCACATACACTACACACTAATATATAATATTTCATAGAATAACTTTGGCTTAATGCAACAGCGACACTGTTTCACTTGTTACAGAATTGCAATGATTTACTGTACCCTTATGGCTGAACCCTATCTCTTAAGATACAGGCTAGACCTAGTTTAAGGGATAGAGTCTTATATAATTGTGCTTATAGTGTGACAAATGTAAATTTATAATCTCCATGTATACAGTGCAATGTGTTCTTAGTTTTTATGAAATAAATATTTTTATTATTATTATTATTATTCAAAAATACAATTAAGTGCTTATCGCATCTAAAAAAACGCATTTATCCCCGTATGTACATTGAAAATGCTGTAATTTGGCGTGCGACTTACACTTGTAAATATTAAGGATAAAAAGGGCCCCGCTGGATAGAAAAAAACTTAAGAATGTAATTTCTGGTGTACTATCCAACACTTTTAAAAATAAATAAATTATTTGATGAAGATGAAGTGATAAAGTGCATTGGTAAGAGTATCTACAAAAACATTTTCAAGTCTCCTAAGCAATAGAATAACGGAGGGCCCCGCTGGATAGAAAACGAAATTAAATGCCATTTCTGTCTTACTGGCGGAGGTACATTGAATATTTTCGTTCGATTAGACAAGTACATTCAATAAGCTAACAGTCTACATCGGTTTCGTTGCTGTGGCTCAGGTGGGTAAGCTGTGTAGCTTTGACAAAGCATATTGTAATTTTATATGTATTTTATTATTATTTACTTATCACTTTTCATGCACGTGTTTATGGAGTGCAATATACTGAGAATGTATAAGCATTGAACAGGCTGCCTACCACAAAGTTCCACGGGTTAGCAGCCATCGCGATGTACACGTCGAAGCACTTGCCCGGCGCCGGCAGCGGAGGCGGCGGCAGCGCGGCGCCGGGCGCGGTGCGCTCGTCGCCCAACATCGACAGACTGCGGAAAATACGTTCCTTCTTCTTGTGCAGCGCCTCCACGTGGTCCGTGGCGTCCTTTTCGTCTTCCTTTAGTCTGCCACTAAAAATAAAAGTAAAAACTAATCATGTCCAAGTCCAAGACTTACACTGATACCACGAATACGCATCAGCGCGACATCAAGGCACGAAATAGGGAATATGCAAAGAATTCAAAACTTTTTTGTTTACATTGTACAGGAATCAGGAAACACATTGCTATTTTTTTAATGCATGATTTCATTTTACAATCCTCATTTTATGTTGCAATTAGTTGGTGGAACGAAACGCAAACTCGAAACCCTTCGTCATCGCCAAAGCCGAATATGACGTAAAAAATCATGTGAATAAGTATCTCCTCTTAGCAAACTGCATAAATCAATCAGAAATCGCACTTACCTTAGTGTCTCACTAAGGTAAGTGCGATTTCTGATTGATTTATAACAAAGCAAAAAAATATATTTAATTTATGAGGCTAAAAAAGATGCGTAATCAAAACAGTATCATGTATAATGACGTGACAGCATGGGTTTAGTTTTATAAATTTTTTGACCAAGCAATACATAGTTGAATTTCACCTTTAAAGCTTTGTATGGTTTATATTACTGTGTTTGTGTTTTATTGATTAAGTGAAAAAAATACATGCATTTTCCATACTGTCGTGCCTGCAGCGACTAGAGACGCCAATACTAACAATATTCGTGCCCGCGCAGTTAACGGTGAGCGCAATTTGGGCTGTCATAGGCATTGTGCGAATTGTCACGTGCTGTCAGTTTATATGAGTAAACGGTGCCGTCCTCTGACACCACAGAGCGCGAAATTTCCGCGCCGGCAGTGACTAGAGTCGCCTTTACGAATAATAATCATTCCCGCGCATGTAGCGCTGAGCGCAAGTTCGGCTGTCACAGGCATTGTCAAAATTGTCATGGGCTGTCAGGTTCTATGAGTAACCGGTAACATCGACTGACACGCTTGGTTTGTATGGAAAGTGTTTTTTTAGAAGTTAGTTTCTTATATAAAGCTTGTATAATTTAAATATTTTTCGAACGGTATGCAGAGTACGCTCGCGCTCACAGACGGGAAGCGTACGTCGGCAACGATCTCGATCGAACGAATCGCGAATACTCGTAGAGATCGGAACGATGCGACACGCACTGCTTCAGGTAATCGTACTCCATGAGGATGGCGTTGTTGACGGAGGCGAGGATGTTCTGCGGGCCGGTGCGCACAAACAGCTCCACGCTGGGCACGGCGGGCGGCGACTGCGGCGCGGGCGCGGGTAGCGCGCGGCACAGCACGCGCGCGCCCAGCAGAAGCTCGCGCAGGCGCGCCACCATGCCGCTCGCCGCGCGCTCGGCCGGGCCCAGCCGCACCGACAGCGCCTGGCGGGCACAACATACGAGACGGTGACGGCGATGTGTGACTGCAATACTTCAAGCAATATTTTAGGAAACACTTTTTATATAATATAATTGACTGCTGTTTCACTTATAGTAGCACACAAAAGTATCTAATGAAATTTAAACAAATGGATCAGAAAGCGTACATAGGCACGCTTTCCGATCAATTTGTTTGCGATAAAGAAAATAATTTAAAAACTGACGAAAGTACAAAAGACGACTGTACGTGAAAATGTTGCAGCCACAAATTGCAGCAAAAGTATTGCCATTTTAGAAGGCTCCTAATGAAAAATGTAAATGTGAAAAAAGACTGTCAAAAGCAACTTTTGCTTTTAGACGTTTGATCCCCACCAACAATTTCATCATTTGATTTGACCATGTCGTATCAAATAATATAGATAGATGACTCTAACGAGAATAGGGTCGAGTTACGTATATTAACTCTGTTGGGTAGTGTTTATTCCGAATCGTAACAATCTGATCTACATTAAGTATGTTGTATACTAACCTGATATGGGAATGCATTAAGGGCTGGTGAAAAAGTTTGTAGTGGCACGAGAGACGACAAAGGTGCTCTCAAAATTAGACCGCTGTCCACAAGCTGCGTCCTCACAGTACCTTCACCGTCGAGCCCGCTTATAATAGTGCAGCGAACCCTAAGGGGAAAAAGGCATGTTAAGAACACGCTAGACAGTTTTTTTATTCATCCTAAAGCCCCTTGTTTACGGTGCATGTTTCTGGAACGTTCGAATAGCAACAATCGGATGTCATAAAGGAAGTTATATTATTGCCATTCAAGAATTGCATGCAAGTGTTTACACACGTGCCATATCCATAAAATGGCATAGAATAATTGAATGCAAGTTCTGCCATTCAATAATTGCATGCGACTTCTGTTTACACGAAGGCAATTATTGCATGCACATTTGCACGTCCTTGTAGAATAAATTGATTAAAGTATTGTACGTATTTAGGCTGACCATATTTCATTCAATTTTATTGATCACCTTGTCAAGATTTTTTTAATTTGTTTTCTCAGTGTTTTGTTTTCTCAATATAGAAAGAAGAAATAAAGAAAGAAAATACGTTTATTTGCGGTAAACGTGACCCAAAGAAAGAACACAAATACAAAAAAGATCAAGTAAGTACAATAATATTTTAGGGTTGGCTTCCAGTATAAAGTAAAATGCGTCGTGCAGGGCACGTACCAGTCCCCGGCGAGCGTACGCACGATGTAGAGCGTGCCGGCGTTGGGCGCGGGCGCCTGCGGCGCAGCGGGCAGCGGGCGGCGGTAGGCGCCGGCCGTCAGCAGCGCCAGCGCGTTGCGCACCAGCGCCGCGCCGCCCGCGCGCGACACCCACACGCGGCCCTCCTCCGTCACGCAACCCACCTCCACCTCGCAAGGTTTCTGCACAAACGTCACGCACGTTCTTGAGCTACGAATGGTTTCCGATACTGACGGTCGATTCCATAAAAAATCTCACCGTAAAAGTTATAGGTGAAGAGACCTTGAAGTGAACGTTCATTCCACGTGATGCTAGGAATTGATACAATTGACAGTTTACTTCGCCAAGTTTCCACGGTGCGATTTTAACAGGATGCATCAGCAGATCATTTGATCGACCTAAAAACGTAAGCGATCGTTTCCACAAAACTCAAAAGAGGATGTTTTGCATAACAACTAGTCTGCAAAACCTTCGTTTTCTAGCGCAGCATTTTTCCACCATAAACAAACCAAAAACCATTTTTAGGGTACCGTACGTCCGAATGATAAAACGGAACCCTTATAGGATCACTCGTGTGTCTGTCTGTCTGTCACAGCCAATTTGCTCCGAATCTAATGTACCGATTAATGTGAAATTTGGTATACATATGAATTTCTGTGACCCAAACACGGACGTGTAACGTAAATAAATTAATTTTGAATACGGGGGTCACTTTGGGTGGATACATTAAATGAAAGGGCTTACTGGACGAAAATTTACCATATCTAAGAAACTAAAGTGCCTAATTGTTTTGTTTTAATGCCAAATATTGTTCGATACTTATAGATTACAGGAAAACCTATAAGAAGTCTATGGTCTTAAAATAACATCGTAAATCTCCCAATATTGTGCGTAAAAACTTACATTTGCAGTTGGAATGTATGGGAGAACATGTTTTTCAACTACAATTTTACAAGTTTGTTCTCGGGATAAATAATTCATCCCAACTACGGAACACTTCATTTTGCGTGGTCCAAGCACTTGGCCAGTTTTTTATTTATTTATTTAGTAAGTAGGATTCAATTGCTGGTTTCCGCGGCATTTTTACCTACGATTTTATTTTAATCCATTCTTATAATTACCATTTGATTTTAATTTTTTTATTTAGGTATAGGTATTGAATTTCCTACCTATTTGTGACTTTAAATTTTACGCTTTCTGTGGGATGTCACACATTTTTGCAATATGAGCGGCACTGATTGCAACATAGAAGAAAAATTGAAACATTATACTGTCAGTTTTTTATGATGCCAAAGTGTAGTCAGATATTTTAGATCACAACGAGACACATTCTTCTAAGCTGAGTAGGCAGATTTTTATAATGCAAGACGTGTCCGTTATTTACGCATATTGAGAGGTGACACGTATTTTTGAAGCCGATGCGGTCTCCTATATTTTGGCGTCGCTTGTCTGTCTCGTCAGATATTTGTGCCGCTACTTGAACATATATGCCTCACACAGATGAAATCAGAAATTATTGCCGAACTGTCCATAGTCATATTTTTTTGCTTGTGAAAGTACCTTGTTGACGCGAAACCCTACTATATAGGCCATAAGAATATATTATTTGAAAATTGATTTGGGTACCTGCGTAATGGTAAAGGCTCCAGCGATGCAGAAGTCGTGCACGATCTCCTTGTTGAGGTTGAGGTCACGCTGCGTGGAGGTGTCGTACAGCACGACGGCCACGGAAGGGTCGGCTGGGTCGTGGCGCGGGCCGGGCGCCGCAACCAGCACCTCGCCGGGCAGGCGGCGCCGCACCAGCTCCGCGCCCAGCGCGCTGGCCGCCAGCTCCTCCGCGCCCTCCAGCCGGCACAGGATCGCCTGCCAAAGACACGCCGTTAGTGCCGTGTGCGCTAATACCGCACACGTATTAGCGGTGCGAAAAATCTGCTCCATTTCTATGGAAATTTAAATAACGCTATCCATGACAATTTCTATACAATCGTGGTATTACAGTAAATAGTCCGGGGAAATTACGCCGAATTTTAGGTTAAATTTGGATTAATTTTAAACAGCCTTTTTTTTTTAATTTAACGTGTAGGGTATGGACAGGCGAGTATGTTAAAATGTAAACCGTGAAAAGTTCACACCCTTTTTTTTTTGGGGTGGGAAATTATGAAATAACTTCTCCCGCTCTGGGCGAAGCGTGACAGACTTTTACTGACTAAAACCCACCCGTGTTCCTTCCGTTGCCTGTGTGCGAGGGCCACGATATCCCTTTCGGACAAACTCGCAACCCTAGCAGGCATTGCCTCTAACGGACTCTGTCAGTTGGTGCTGACATCTCTTTCAGGCGCGCGTGGAACACAACTCGCCGTCGACCCGGGCCTGGTCCTTATCGGACGGAGAGTTACCCATCGCTCACCGTCCGCAAGCCCGAGCCTACGGTGGCCAGAGATCAGCCTGCGATTACCGACGCCCGGGGCGTCTCCTGCGGCGACTAGGGGCACGAAGGTGCGAACCTTGCCTCTCCCTCACGCGTTCCGCCTCTTCCTTCGCGAGCAATACTGCTTCGCAGAAGGTGGTGAAAAGTTCACCCCCGCGTGTGCGGTTTTTTAAGAAAACATGTCATTTCAATTTTACTTGGTAGAAAAAAATATTAACAGATATTTTTGTATGGTGTGTTAGTCTAAGAGATCAGGTATTAAAAAATTAGGTTATAAAATTAAATATTTTCATCCACGGTTGTTTCGGACGAGAGGGGCACGTCCAGCACCCGCAGTCGTCCTGGGACAATCTCCCAACGTTTTTGACGTATGTTCCCTACTACCTGAGTCTAGTGACTCTGCTGGCGACACACGTCACCACGCACCCCTGAATGCGTATGTGTTGACTGGGTAGGTACAACCCACAGGACCTCGGCGAGAGACTGGCGGCGAAGAGGGATTCCGACGAAATAAAACATGAATTTTTCTCTCTTGAATCTTGAGCGGAGACTTCAGTTTATTCTTGAGTTACTTCTTCTAATACTGCTGGATTCGGAATGACTCACCGTAGAAATTTGCTCTTCTTTTATAGACGGCTCTAGCCAATAGAAATACTCTAATTTTGCACACGGCACTAATCCTTTTTATCTAAACCAATCAGAGCATTTCAAGGCACTAATGTAGTTTTGTATGGGAAACTTACTTTTGGCAATTTTCTATGGTAAAACACACCTTACAATTTTTATCTTATTTTTCTAACATAGGCATGGACTTATTTTAACTTTATACAAAAAACTGTATCAAAAAACCTTAATTTAAACCTTAAAAATGGCAAAATTCTGTAACGGCTCTCGTTAAGGTAAAGGGTTCTTAGTACTTAAGCTTATTCTATGTTATGGTACAAGTGGCGCCGCTAGCGTTAGAAATGTGCAACAGATTCGATTCCTTATAATTCCTTAACTTATTAACATTATTACACAAGTTCGTCTATAATTTCTAAACGCGTTGTCTAATTAGCTTAGAACAATTAGAATATTGGTTTTATACAAGATCCTATTAATTAAAACTAAAACTATCAAAATGTAACTATTAACAAAAAATCACATTTTCTAGTTACGTAATTATATAATACTACATTCCTAATCTTATTCAAAGTTAGTTTGTTTCAGTCTTATTAGATTGGATAAGAAAACTAGTAACAATTATAAGTTAGATTAACTAATTAGAATGGAAAAAACATTATAATAACAAATCTAATTAGACATTACATAATTCTATCTAACTCACGACTTGGTTTATAAATTATTGGGCGCAGATAGGGCCTCGTCGCCGACATTCTCCCCCTCGTGCGTTGCACCATCTGCTTGACTCGGCGATACTCCCGGCACCAACAGCACTACTCTCGAACTGGGTCTTCGCAGCACTCCTCCTCTGGTCTCGACATCGACGATCCTGGTCCGCCCATCTGGTCCTGGATACACTTGCTGGATTCTGCCGCGTGGCCAGGTGCATCTTGGTAGGGTGTGGTCGACGACCAACACGATGTCTCCGACTCGCAGGTCCGTAGTGCTGACTCTGCCCGCTGTCTTTCTCGGCAGTAGAGTGGGCAGATATTCCCGCAGCCATCGTTGCCAAAAATGGTCGGCAAGTCGCTGCGTGGTCTTCCAGGTGTGCTTGCCCACGAACTCGTTGTCTTCAAAGCTGCCGATTCTCGCCGCGCCGCACGATCGCCCGATAAGGAAGTGGTTTGGGGTGAGTGCTTCCTCCTCGGGGTTCTCGGAGAGGTGGGTAAGGGGCCGAGTGTTCACTATATGCTCGGCCTCTAAGAGGAGGGTGTGGAGTACCTCCTCTCGTGGATGTCTTTCGTTGAGTGTGGCGTCTAGTGCGGTTTTTATGGATCGCACCAGACGTTCCCATGCGCCGCCCATGTTTGGCGCACCGGGAGGTATGAACTTCCACTGCACGCCGATCTTCTCTGCTTCTGAAGTGATGTCTTCTTGTTTCATGGTGCTTAGTGCTTCTTTTAGTTCTTTGTTTGCGCCGACGAAATTGGTCCCGTTGTCAGTGTAGATAGTTTTCGGCATTCCTCTTCTTGCAGCAAACCGTCGCAGTGCCATGATCATGCTGTCAGTGGAGAGTGAAGGAGTGAGTTCGATGTGTACAGCTCTTGTCGTCAAGCATGTAAATAAAGCTCCCCATCGTTTTTCATGGCGTCTTGCTACGGTGATTATTATCGGACCGAAGTAATCTATGCCAGTGCACGTAAAAGGAGGGTTACTATGCATAAGCCTTTCAGTAGGTAAGTTACCCGTAGGTAGTTCTTGCGGTCTTGCTTTCCTTGTCTTGCACCACTGACATTGATGCTGAACTGCCTTGATCGCTGATCTCAGTCCCAATACCCAGAAGCGTTGTCTTACTTCGTTCATTACTGTTGCGTGATTCCCATGATTGAAACGGCAGTGGAATTCTTCAATGATAAGTCGTGTTATCTTGTCCTTGCTGTCGAGCACGATGGGTCGCTTGTAGTCTCTGGTTACTCCCTGTATCGCGTCGATTCTTCCTTTTAGCCGCAGGATACCTTCTTCTAGTACTACGTCGAGCCTTTTCAACTTGCTGCTGCTTTCCAATTGCTTCCCTTGCTGCAGACACCTGATGTCTTCTCGGAAGCTTCTTTCTTGACCTCCTTTTAGTAGCAGATTTTCAGCTTGCTCCAGTAAGTCTGTGTCCAACGGTATGTATTTCCTTTCTGTTATTTTTGAAGGCTGGTGTCGCTTTGCCACCGTCTTCTTTTTTCCTTTCGTTATTTTCCAGGTGGGATCTTCTTTGCTGACGTTGACCTTCACCTTTGTCCTGCAGAGCTGAACGAACTGCAGTACTCTTGCTGTGGCTCGCCAAAGTCTCTTCCATGATGAAAACCTCTCTGGATTTGGTGATGGGAGAGTGATGCTTGTTGCTGTTACGACGTCTGTTGTCTTTTCTTCGACGGTGGTTTCTTTCTTGAAGGTTCTGGCTGCTGGCCAGTGAACTTCTTCCTTTCTCAGAAAGTCCGGTCCTGTGTACCATCGATGATCGCAGTCGAAGTGTTCTGGTACGTCGCGCGTAGCGTCATCTGCAGGGTTCTGCGCCGTGGGTACCCATCTCCAATCTTGAGGTTTGGTGAGATCTTCTATCTCTGCCAAGCGATGAGCCACGAATGTCTTGAAGGTTCTCGGGTCTGTCTTGATCCAAGAAAGCACGATGCTGGAGTCTGTCCAAAAGGTTTTCTTCTCCACTTTCAGATTCATTTCTTCTTCTACTGAATGTGCCAGTCTGCTTCCAAGAAGAGCCGCCTGTAGCTCGAGTCGCGGGATTGATACCGGTTTCAGTGGAGTAACTCTTACTTTCGCTGCCACTAGGTTGACGTGGTGAGTTCCATCTTGATTTATTGTTCTCCAATAAACTGTTGCTGCATACGCCGTCTCACTTGCGTCCGTAAACGTGTGCAGCTCCCCCTCGGTGCAATGCGGCGCCAGGCATCTTGGAATCTGAAGGTCTTGGAGTAGCTTCATCTTCTCTAGGTAAGTCTTCCACGTTTGGTACTCCCTTTCTTCTATTTCTTCATCCCAGCCGATGCCGCTTCGCCATATGTTCTGAAGCAGCTTCTTACCCTGTATTAGAACGGGTGATGCTAATCCTAGTGGATCGAAGGTCGACATTACAGCGCTGGTGACTTCCCTCTTCGTGGGCACCTTGAACCCCTTGACTATTTCCTCTGGTGTATTCCGGAGGTTTGCCCTGAAGCCGATGGAGTCCCTTTCTGTGAACCAGCGCAGTCCCAGTGTCTTTTCTTCCTTTTCACCTAGGTCCACTTCTGTCTTTTCTGTTGTTTCCGTCTTCAAGTCTTCCAGCAGCACAGGTTGGTTTGACGCCCATCCTCTTAGTTCGAAACCCGCCTTCTTGTGTATGAAGTCCACCTGCCTTGTCACTTTTCTGAAGTCTTCTGCCTGGTGGAAGCTGTGCAGGTAGTCATCCATGTAATGGTTCAGCTCAATTGCTCTTGCTGCTTCTGGATACTGTTCTTTAAAGTCTGCTGCATTTCGGTTCTTTACGTAGATCGCTGTGCTTGGAGATGATGTCGCGCCAAAGATGACTGATGTCATCCTATACTTCTTCGGTGACACGTCACGATGATCCCCGCGCCACAGGAACCTCAGACTATCTCTATCTTCTGGCCTGATGCGAACTTGGAGAAACATTTCCTTTATGTCAGCCGCCACTGCCAATGGTCCTTGCCGGAACCGCAGTAATACCCCGAAGAGAGATTGTAGTAGATCTGGTCCTGACAGCAGAGCGTTGTTGAGGCTTCTTCCTTTTGACATGGCTGCGGCATCGAAGACGATTCGTATTTTCTTCTTTAACGGATGTACCACAGAGAAGTGAGGGAGGTACCACGTTTTCTTCGGGTCTTCGACTTCATCAGATGCTTCTTCTGCATACTGGTTTTCGATTAGGTGCTGAATCTGCTTGCTGTATTCCGCCTTTAACTGAGGATCTTTGTCTATCTTCTTCTCGATGTTGATTAATCGGTTCTTGGCAGACGTGTAGCTCTCTGGCATCTGTTCTTCTTCATTCTTCCACAGAAGTCCAGCTTCGAATCGACCATCTTCAAGTCTTCTGCAGGTCTTCTCTAGGATGGTGAGTGCTCTTCCTTCTGAGTCTGTAGTGGGTCTTCTTGGTTGCACACCAAGTGCCTCGATTGCAAAATGATCCTTAATGGTTTGATGCATTCTTTCTTCTGGAGCGCTGACATGTAGACATGTGTTCAGTAAGTGTACTGGCCTTGCGCCTCCAGTGTCTGACCCATGGAGCACCCATCCAAGTCCCGTTCTTGAAGCAACTGGTTCTCCTGGTTTTCCTCTTCTTACTTCTTGAGTAACTATTAACTCCCAATTATCTTGACCGATGAGTAGCTGAGGTGATTCCCTTTCGTAATATAGAGAGTCTGCGATCTTTTTTAAGTGTTGACAATCTTGAATCCTCTTCTTGTCTAGGAACTGTGGTGCAAGCTTCAACTCGTCGACGGTCCGAACTCGCTTCAGGTTCTTCTTGCTTTCTTGATTAACCCCTTTTATCATAAGGTCCAGCACCTGAGAATCCTTCTTTCTTATCAGCCTGCCTCCTACTGTCTCGATGACCAGTTCCTCCTTGCTCCCTCGAACGCCAATCTCTTCTGCCACTTTTTCATCCAGAAGTGACACTGTTGACCCTTCATCCATAAGAGCCAGTATCTTCTTTGATCCTTTCGACCCGAAGACTTCCACCGGAGCTATCTTCAGGTATGCCCTTGCGCTGCTGACTGCATTCACTGACGCTGTGACGCTCGCCACTTCTTTTGGTGATTCCTTTTTCTTATCTTCTGAGGTATTTTCTTCTGACTCGACGTGCAACAAATGATGGTGCCACCTCTTGCATTCCTTGCACGATGGTTTTTTGCAACTCTCCTTGCGGTGTCTTCCTTGAAGACATTTGAAGCAGACGTGACTCTTCTTTGCTGTTGCCCACCGATCTTGAACTGACGCCTTCTGGAACTTCTGACATTCGACAAGGAAGTGTTCGCCTTCACACATAGGGCAAGCCTTTTCTGTTTGTCTTGAATCCTTTTCCTTGAAGTTCCTTTCTTTGGTTGAATGCGTCGCTTGTCGATGGGTCCTCTTGAACCCGCTCTTCTCCTCTGAAGTTGCAAAGGCTCCACATTTGTCTGCTTCTATGTTCAGGAACTTGGATACCAGCTTCAGGTTGGAGAACTCGCCTTCATCTGATGCTGCAGTGAAGTCGTACCATCGGAACTTGAGAATTGTCGGCATTTTTTCTATAATTTGTTTCACCATCTCGGGTGAATGCAGGTACTGTGGTTTCTTCAATCCTTTTATTGCTGCTACGCTGTTGTTGATTTGACTAGCGAAGATGCATATGTCCCTTGGATTTTCTGAAATCTTCGGTAATGTCTTGACCTTATCCAATTCTGCCAGCACCAGCGCATCAGGTCTTCCATATCTTCTTTTTAGGGCCTGCATCACTTCCAACGGAGAGGCTTCAGAGTATAGCAGGCTCTTGATAGCTTCTCTTGCATTGCCCTTTAGTGCTCTTCTTAGTCGAGCCATATTCTGGACGTCGTTGAACATTGGTGCTGTATCTTCGTAGACAACCTTGAAGGCCAACCACTCGCTGCTGTTGCCGTCGAAGTAGGGTAACTCGTGGATATACTTCGGCTGTGCTGCTGGTCCTCCTCTTGTGGTAAATACTTCTTTCAATGCTGTTGCCAGCGCTTGTACTTCGATGGTAGCCCCTTTCACTGAAGAGTTCTCTTCGGGCTTCACCTTCTGAGGTTCTTCTGGAGGGTGCTGGTCTCGTTTCTCTGGTTGCTCCATGTCGTTGTCTTCTAATACGGATGTCTGAATCCAGTTCTGCACCTGTGCTGTTCTGTCCTCCTGGTCTTCATCCACAGAGTCTTCATCCTCACATTGAGCCAGCTCCAATCTGACACGGGCTAGCTTCGCCGCAGCCTGGGCTTGCTCCAACTCCAGGCGTGCTAATTCTTCTCTGGCTTCTAGCTCGCGTCTTCTGGCGGAGGAACTCGTGGTCTTCGTGGACCTGGCACGACGACTGACCCCTTTCGGTTTAAGGGTCGTGGCGGAGCCATAAACACCCTTTTCCGGTACATTGTCTGGAGTCTTCGTAGTCGTCTCCTTCCGTGCGGCATCTTCTTTCTTCTGTCCGTTTTTTTCAGATGCCGCTGTTGTAGCAGTCGTAGCCGTAGCCTCTGTAGCCGTAGTCCTCTCTGTGGCCGTAGTCCTCTCTGTGGCCGTTGTACCCGAAGAAGTGTTCGTGTCCGATGTCGCTGCGGTTCCTGATGACCCTGACGCTGACGTAACCCCTTCTGACCCTGATGCTTCTGCCGTTGCGTCTCTAGCGGTGGGACGGGACGGCGGGCGTAAGGGGGCATCCTTCTGCGACCTGGTAACCGGCATCTTGCAGTCTTCTTAATTTTTTCTGGACTCTTCTTGCTTCTTCTCCTGGCAGGGAATCCGGCTCGAAGGACCAACTGTTTCGGACGAGAGGGGCACGTCCAGCACCCGCAGTCGTCCTGGGACAATCTCCCAACGTTTTTGACGTATGTTCCCTACTACCTGAGTCTAGTGACTCTGCTGGCGACACACGTCACCACGCACCCCTGAATGCGTATGTGTTGACTGGGTAGGTACAACCCACAGGACCTCGGCGAGAGACTGGCGGCGAAGAGGGATTCCGACGAAATAAAACATGAATTTTTCTCTCTTGAATCTTGAGCGGAGACTTCAGTTTATTCTTGAGTTACTTCTTCTAATACTGCTGGATTCGGAATGACTCACCGTAGAAATTTGCTCTTCTTTTATAGACGGCTCTAGCCAATAGAAATACTCTAATTTTGCACACGGCACTAATCCTTTTTATCTAAACCAATCAGAGCATTTCAAGGCACTAATGTAGTTTTGTATGGGAAACTTACTTTTGGCAATTTTCTATGGTAAAACACACCTTACAATTTTTATCTTATTTTTCTAACATAGGCATGGACTTATTTTAACTTTATACAAAAAACTGTATCAAAAAACCTTAATTTAAACCTTAAAAATGGCAAAATTCTGTAACGGCTCTCGTTAAGGTAAAGGGTTCTTAGTACTTAAGCTTATTCTATGTTATGGTACAAGTGGCGCCGCTAGCGTTAGAAATGTGCAACAGATTCGATTCCTTATAATTCCTTAACTTATTAACATTATTACACAAGTTCGTCTATAATTTCTAAACGCGTTGTCTAATTAGCTTAGAACAATTAGAATATTGGTTTTATACAAGATCCTATTAATTAAAACTAAAACTATCAAAATGTAACTATTAACAAAAAATCACATTTTCTAGTTACGTAATTATATAATACTACATTCCTAATCTTATTCAAAGTTAGTTTGTTTCAGTCTTATTAGATTGGATAAGAAAACTAGTAACAATTATAAGTTAGATTAACTAATTAGAATGGAAAAAACATTATAATAACAAATCTAATTAGACATTACATAATTCTATCTAACTCACGACTTGGTTTATAAATTATTGGGCGCAGATAGGGCCTCGTCGCCGACAACGGTAATATTGTTAAAAATACAATTACGAAATGTTTGAATTGTACTTAAGCAAAAATATTAACAGCGGTTTTTTTGCATGAAATTCCCTAATTCAATATTTTAATATGCTATCCAACAAACATATTGTGTTTACAATTAAACATATTGTGCTAGCGCAAGATATTAATAAAAGCTTTTTTGCAATAGCAGTTCAGGCAAAAATGTAACAGAGATAAATTTTTATGTATAGGGTCAATCTGACTTAATTAGAAGAAAATTAAACACATTAATGTTTGCTGGCGTGAGGACCAGGGTGTACAGTTCACTCAGCCACCATAGAAAAGGGAGGATCCTCCGACCAGACGGGTGTTGTGTCTGGTGGGCAACTGCCCGACGGTTGTTGTCGGAACGTTGTATATATGCTAGTTGCGCGGTAAACTCTGCTTGCGCGATGCAGGATTTGCGTGACGTCAGTGTGACCGTAGTTCGCATGTGGCGATGTTGATGCCGCTACATCACTCCCACCGCAGACCGATAGTGGGCTGAGTCTTGTATCTTGCGATGCTTGCCAGTACCAGTAGATGGTTCCAGTGAGTCGAAACCGTGTGCCGCATAGTTGTCGGTGGGTCGGACCTGTCTGCGGTGGTTCCCCAGTGAGTGAGGGTGGCGCTGCATTATGCTCCAGTGAGTCGGATGTGGTACAGCGCCGGGTTGAGGCTGACTGCTGGCGTCGACCAGGAGAGGTATCATGTTCTCTGCTTGTGGACCGGCCGAAAGTGCAGTGTGCTGTGCCAAGCTTGCTGATGAGGCTGTGGGTAATGACCAGGAATGCGCGTCCGCTGCATGCTGGTGGTCAGGATACCCGTTGAAGCCGTGGGTGCTGGCTGGCTGTGTGACTCGCCGCTCGAAAGCTTGAGGAAGTGATGATGATGATGACATCACGCTGAAGTAGTTGCACGAAGGCTGCACTGACGTTCATACTCGGGGTCACCAGTTTGGTGGTAGAGGAACAGGGTGTAAAGTTCACTCATCCACCATAGAAAGAGAGGATCCTCCGACCAGACGGGTGTTGTGTCTGGTTGGCAACTGCCCGACGGTTGATGTCAGGACGTTGTATATATGCTAGTTGGGCGGTAAACTCTGCTTGTGCGATGCAGGATTTGCGTGACGTCAGTGTGACGCGTAGTTTGCATGTGGCGATGTTGATGCCGCTACAAAAGTAAAACGTATTTTTTTATTTTTTAGTATTTGCTTTAATGTGTTTAATTTTCTTGTAATTAAGTCAGATAGAGCCTATAAATAAAAGTTAAACTACATTTAAGGACGCTATCACATTTTTCCTCAAATATCAGTGCTTTTCAGGTACCGTATTAACGAATTAGGAGTCACAACTGCGAGGATATCATTGTCTTAAATTAAAGATAATATATTCATCTCCAGAATGGGCACATACAAATTGTATAGCCTCATACAAATTTTTCACGAAAATACGTTTTAACAATCACAATAAAACCAACAAATTAATAAAATATAGGTCTGAATAGGAACCCATATAGCTAAATCCACTGCATAGTTATACATAAAAATAATAACAAACTATTGTTTATATAGTCCTCTATACGGTCAACTAAATATTTTGTAAGTAAATAAATAACTTTTTTATTTATGATTAAAATAAGAAGCGCCTTCAAATTTCTCCATACATTTTCTACTCGCGGTTCGTCATTCCGCGCTCAGACGCGCTCGTGGAAGCACCGGTGTATCGATTTTCCGCAAAAAAATATTTACGTACAGAAGTGTGTGCTGTATTGTATACTGTAGGAGGACGAAGTTGATACTTTTTCGAACCGAAATAAAAGTAAGTACGATTATTGGAATTTGTTTTAAAAATAAATACATAGTTCAAAATTTTTGTATGAATCATGGTTGTAGATTACGGATAAACATTGTGTAAATAATTATATTATCTTTAATCAAATGGCGGAAATATATTTTTTTTTTGAGATATTCGATACATAGTCAATTTTGGGGTTTTCGGGGGTGGTGATTACGTATTTCATATTTTTATTATCCAAGATGGCGGGTGTATTTTTTTAAATAAAAATTCGACATTGTTAGCAATTGAGGAGGTTTGTTATCAAGGCGGATGTACATTTTGGTGATAAATCGACTTAGTTGTCAATTCATAAATCCAGAATAGTAGATGATTATAACTTTCGACACCAAGTATGGTTTTTGATTGTGGTGTGCATTGCTAAAATATTTACATGTGTTATTACAGATGCCACGAATTCAGAAATTTGGATAAAGGACAAAAAAACCGTACACGTAGCAGTAAACAAAAGTAATGAGACTGTATTTTCATTCAGAAATCACAAATCTACTCTGGAGTTTTGTTACAGACGTTGATATACGTCTGTTGGTAATTTGTTTTATTTGATTTACCTTAGGTACTTACTAATGTTGTCTTTTTAGGGTTCCGTACCAAAATGGTAAAAAAGAACCCTTATGGTGAGACTAAGTCTGTCTGTCTGTCGCACCTGGATATCTCAAGAACTACTAATGCTATCAACTTGAAATTTAGAATAATATTAGATGACGTTTGCCCAATTATTTTGCAAACAAGAAATTAAAAAAAATGTACCTTTTTTGCAAAACGGACTGAAAGGGGGTCTTAAAAATTTGAAATGGAGCTACTAGGGCATGTGGGGTATCATATGAAAGAGCGCTGTTTACACCTTCTCAAAAATCTTATTTTTTTTAGGCAGCGTGGTTTCCGTCTTTTGATGCAAAATGTAAAAAAAAAATACCGTTCCCCTTATCTCCGAAGTTTGCATAGATAAAAATCTGAAATTATTCTGTTTGATAGAAGTTTATGTAAAGATTACCTACAGGAAAAATAAAACGATGTCTCTAAATAGCACAGTTTTTCAGAAATCATCAACATCATATATACGTACGGAACCCTCGGTGCGCGAGTCCGACTCGCTCTTGACCGGTTTTTTTTTTTCACGATCAAGAATGCGCAATAAGAGAATATAAGCCAAAAAGCACAAAAATAATCGAGATGGATTTCCTTTTTTAACAGCTAATCCTTGTAGGTAGCCACACTCCTCTTTTTGATTGCGGCGTGAAGTATCTCATCATGAATAAAGAAAAAACAAAGGTTAACAAGATGAAGGAGAATGCTTACACTGTGAAAATTTGATCGCCAAAACGCGAATAGCGCCTCAAAGGTTAAAGACTGTAGCTTCATCAACCGTTTGGTTGTAAAACCTGTGTGATAGACGGACACGTGAGTGACAGCAATAGTGCTCCGCTTGGACCCTTCGGATATGGAACCCTAGAAAGAGCTGGCCTTCATTCTAAATTTGAACTTCTTTGAAACATGAAATGAAAATATACTTTTTACTACCTACTTTGGTTTTAATTTTTATCAAAAGTACTGAAATCGCGTCCCAGTCTCTGTAAATAAAAACCTGTTTTCATAAGGCAATGATTATTTTTAAATATCACAACGAAAGTCTACGATAAACTCCCAGGCTAGTATTTGATTATGTAATGCTCCAACATTAGCCAGCAAAAATAATACTTACAAGTACCTGATGGCTGATGAATTTTAAAAATACTAAAAACATAACTATCAAACTCAAACTCAAAGCATTTATTTCAAATAAACCATTTACAGGCACTTTTGAATTGTTAAAGAGTCGGTCAGTTAGTCAGAAAGTGGAAGCTATTTGCCCATTCCAAAACGTAGATCTCTATGGAGAAGAACAGGCAAGAAACTCCAAGGACACTCTTTTAAATCAAGATATTACAAAATCCTGGGTACATTATTCTTGTCGCTTCTATATGTGAGAACAATGTAAAAAACAAAAATAAATATAAAAAAAAAAAACAATTCAAAATATAAGATTAAAAGATTACAAAATAAGCCCTGGCAGTTAAGAGATGACCAGCCTCAACCGACAGCGCCCGTTCACGAACATGACGCGTGGATCAGCACTGCATCCAGCTCAACCACTTTGTAGGGAACCGAATGATCCAACACACGCGCCACTATCAGCAAGACATTTAAGTGAGCAGTGAGCATGACTATCATATATGATATCACGCAGATAGTACTTAGCCACAGTTACTCAAATTCGATTGCAAACTTACAATTAACTTTATTCAATCAATACCAGTAAAATTAAAAAAAATATACCTTCAAGTACCAAGATTAGTTAAGTTACGTATAAAATCGAGCGGTCGGCGGTTTCAATGTGTGCGTGCGCGTAATGTTGTTGTGTTGCGATTCAGATACCTAAACTCGAGCGAGTTCAATATGTGATAGCGTCCTTAACTATGTTACATTTTTGCCTGAAACGCTATTGTAAAAAAACTTTGATTAATATCTTGCGCTAGTACAATATGTTTAATTTTGTTGGATAGCGTATATTGAATTAGGCAATTTAATTTTTAAAAAACCCGTTGTTAATATTTTGCTTGAGTACAATTTAAAAATTTCATAATATTATTTTCATGGAAATTTCTGTGGATGAAAATGTTTAATTCTGATAAAATATATTAGTTTTACCAATTCTTTTACATATTACAACCAACATTTTTCTGTTAACTATTTTGCCTGTTTTCATTCACAAAAACGCGTATTAGTTTTTTTTACCTCGATGCGGTCCTGAAAAATGTTTAATTTTTTATTATTATTTGAAGAGAAAAATCACTGTTAAAATTTAGTGCAAGGTTCAGTTTTAAACCTAATTTCCCCGGCCTAAAAGCCAATGACCAAGTGCCTTTTTGTTTCGGCAACCAGTAGAAAATAACATAACGAGCGAAAATTTGTATGGCGGCAAAGCTTTTAAATCAGTCCGAGCTGAGTTAAATCAATCAAAATAAATCTGATATAAACACAGGTTGTTATCGATCGGACTTCTGGGCGAAATCCGAAACTATGGGTAATAGAGCAATATGGTCAAAGGAACCATGACCTCGATTTTGGAGGAAAAAACAAACTGCATTTTTTATTTTTTGAGAAACCTCCATGTGACAGAAATTGAAACCATTTATTTTTACAAAAATCGTCGCCCTGTGTTATTGCACTAATCGATAGTGTAGCTGAGAACGATCAAATACTGGAAAGGAATATTATCTGCGAGTCCGCCTCTGTACATTTGTGTGTTCAAAGTATTAAATAAATCAAAAGTAGTTTTTTATAACTTTGATCATTTCATATCGGAAGAAAAGCAGACAGCTGTCGGAAGGATTACGGTCAAATGATTTAAACTGACAACATTTTCGGGTTTTCGATTTGTCAACAGTGTTGAGAAGACTCGCTTCAATTCCATTGATTGATGTTCGATTCGGAACGAAAGCGTATCGAATGGTTGTGAATAGCTATGTTGGACAGCAGAAGTGAGTCAAATTTGATCAAATATTTTTGATTCAATCATGTTAGCCAAATTTACCCATATATTATTGTTTTTATTTTAAGACAAATACAGGTCTGCAGACAAGTTTCTAGGAAATGTCGGCAGAATTATACCGTGCCATTTGAACAAGTTAATGGTAAGAACCACATTGAAAATATGTGCAATTAAAGCATAGTTAATGAAAATATTTTAATTGTAAAAAATGTTTACTGTATCTATTGTTTAACATACCAAATGCTGAGTAATTTTTTGAATCCAGTATTTTTTTTTATTCATGTTAAAAAAAAAGTATATCGCAGAGTTCATCATTTTATGCTAAAAACCACAGAAGCCATTGATGGCTTATACATGGCTAGTGTTCGGAAATTATATATATCTATAATATAGGTACTACAAAGTAACAATTTATATTATAAGCTTGTAAGTTTTACATTCAAGGGATATTTTAAGTCTTTAAATACTTAATTATTTTCAGAGATCTAAATCTAGGCGTCATACCAGGGCCGCATTTAGAAAAATATTATTCTTGATTTAAAAATATTTAAAAATTTAAATTTTATTGAATACACCGATACTCCGATCCCTGTTTATTTAAATAAAAACAGACAGTTACAATTTCGATTTTTTTAATCTAATCATTTCTCCATGCTTCATTTTCTTTAGGAAATCTAGTAAAAAGATTATAAAATAACTAGTAATAAAACACCTAAATAATTTGAATGTATTAAAAAAAAACCCAATATTAAGGGTAATTTGTACACGTGAATATTGGCAACACTGGCCCTGTGATGAATTATTTTGTTCTGGTAAATGAAGATTGATTGTAATCTATAAAATCGGGAATTAAGTTGTTGAATTGTTCATTTACCTATGAAACGTGATTCCTGGATATTTTTTCTACCGATCGCTATGGTTTTTACACCATTTCCCCACACAAGACATGCTGTATTTCTATACTTTTTTGCCGCGTAGACGTGTCGACTGTGTTGACGGTTGCGCGAGTAATGGCTGAGGATGCTGTGAGTGTGTGCGTGCAGGCCTGTACGTACAACGAGCTGGCTGGCTCTGAATGACACAGTTTTCTGTTAGCGAGAATCCGTCCGACTTTTTTTATACGTCCATGGATTCAATATAATTTTCCACATAACGCAATAAATCAGCACACATACTTTCCGCACACTATAAATTAATTAATTATTATGTTGAAAATGGCTTCTCAAAAAGCATAGTTGTGCTATCTCGAAATCTCAACCAATACGGTCGTGATCGCGCGCAAATGACGCCACTTAAACATAACGTATACAAAGCGGGATGTCAAAGGGGAAAAATACTGCCGTTTTACAATATTTTTATGATTTAGTTTCATCCCTGTTACTATAAATATAAATGTTAAATAATACGAACAGGTTAAATACCCGGTTTTTGAAATATTGAACTGTGCATTGCACGTGCGTGTTGTTCTTCAATCCGCAATCTTGTCATCATTTGTTCAAAAGAAGAGATGAATCTCTGATGATGATGTATGTATAATACATTTACGCTTTAAAGTGAGTCCGAAGCGCTATTGATTCTCACCTGTGCTGGGAGCTTCCGGAACTGCGGCTCTAATATCTTTATTTTGTAAATATACACTACGTCATCGTCGCCGTGATCACCGAGGAACACGGTCGCCGTATCTTCTTCTATCTCCAATATTTTAGCACGTTGCCAGCCTCCATCATCTAGATTTACAGCATACCTATAAAAATAATAATTTAATTGATAGACTGAGATGGTTGTGACATGTTTAGCAATTATTTTAATCTTATAATATTTTTTCGTTTATGCTTAACATGTCTCTATAGTTGTCAAAAAATAATAGGCCCGTTTTGAAATTTAACTTGAATCGATTTATCGTGAGTATAGAGTACGGAGCGACAGTCAATCGCGACGTAACTAGTGAAGTAACCAACTTTAACATTTTTTTTTATCCTAAACGAATAGTCTGCCTACGCGTTTGGGAAAAAGGCATGAGGTTAATTATATTATCTGTGGTTTGTATGTAGCTCATACAAGCTTAATTTTTGTGGACCCTAAACCTGAAAAGAGACCAACTCTGAAATCGTGAAAAGAAAAATCTGCTGCTTCATAAATTTGTGTTCATATGTATAAATGAACAACATATACATTTGTTTTGAGGACGGATAAGGATTTTTCGTGTATTACGCTAATATACTAAACCCAGAAATCGAATTCGAGATCAATAATGTAAATACAGGTGTTGCCAATTTACCGAAAAGCACTACCGGGTGCGGCGATTGAACTGTCCGTCTCTAACTGTTTTAAAATTCGAACCGCTGAATCGAACACCGCCAAAATTTCAAATATTGGTCTTTGACATGTTCTCTATCATCATCAATTGAACGAGAAATTTGTGCATCGCACTATTATTATTTATTTATTTATTAAAACTTTATGCACAAGTATAAACTACGCTGTACAAAGGCGGACTTAATGCCTGCGGCATTTTCTACCAGTCAACCTTAGGGTGATGCAGAGACAAAACATGGCAGGTGCAACGTACGGGATAGATAGCTCGGAAATAACTATAAAATACAAGCATACATACAAATACATAGATAGATATATATACATATATACATAATATACCAAAATAAACTTTGTCAGGAGAAATAACGACCGGTAGCGAAGAAAACGACTGCAGCAAATCACCGCTATTCAACGTTATAATGAGACTGGTAGCGTTAAGAAACGCTACGGTGGCGGACGACGCTGTACTGTAACGGCGCCAGCAGTTGTCGAAAAGGTGCGTCATCGATTAGACAGAAATCTAACGCGCTCAGCAAACTAGCTTGCGCAAAATCTCAAGGTGAACGATCGCAGCGTTCGTCGCATATTGAAGGAAAAGCTTAAAGTCAAACCATTAAAAAAAAACCTTTCTCAGGAACTCAGTGCTTTACCGCGTAGCAAGCGGTTGGATCGATCGAAAGAGCTGATGCGCTTGCTCGACTCTGGCGAGCTTCCCAATTTGGTGTTTTCAGATGAAAAAACTTTTTGCGTTGAACAGTTTTAAACAAATAAAATGACCGTGTTTGGTTAAAAAGGCGTGTCAGCGACCATTCAGACGAATTGCAAGTCACTCGACGCCAAGGAGCCGACCAAAATCATGGTCTGGGCGGCGGTGTCTGAAAAAGGCCGTTCTCCGCTCGTTTTTCTTCCAATGGGTCGCAACTAAGTCAAAATAAACCAAAAAAATCTATCGACACAAAGTCTTGCGACCAGGGCTGATACCGTGACCACGCAACAGATTCAGTTCTGAGCGTTGGACTTTTCTGCAAGACTCGGCACCATCGCACAGAGCAATTGGAAAGCAAAATTGGTTGAAAGCAAACGTACCAGTGCTGATCGACCGAGATATGTGGCAGTCGTCATCGCCCGACTTGAATCCGCTGGACTTTTGTAATTGGGGTGTTTTACAGGCCAGGGCCTGTGCTAAAAAACAAACTTCGGTGGAAGCGCTCGAAGTTACTCTTATGCGAGAATGGAATTGTTTGAGTGACGAAGTCGTTCGAGCAGCCTGCGCTTCTTTCAGAAAGAGATTTCAGCTTGTAGTAAAGGCTAAAGGCGGTTTTATTCCTTCGGAATAAGTCATAATAAAAATTTGAACTTTCTATTTACACATGGCAAAAGTGTATAAATAAATATTTAAAATTAACAGAAATATTTCATTTTCACATACGGACAGTTCAATCGCCGCACCCGGTATAACATAGTGCTAAAGTTGTAGGCATATCATATACAGTTAAAATATAATATTGCACACAGTTTTCAACTTTAAAGTGACGTAAACTACGATCCAAGAATAAAATATAACTGTTTGAAATAAAATCGTGCAAATTTTTTTTATGCTACTGGCAATAAGGCAGTGGTCTTAAACATTTGGAGTTCGTTTAGTGTTTACAACTAGCGAAACGCCTCGGCTTCGTATAGGTGCTTTTTACTAATGAAATAAATGAGAATTTTCTTACACACAAACCTTGTCCTGAGTCCGAATCACAAAGTGAATTAATCATAATATTATATAAATCCTAATTTCAAATAAACATGAGCAACTTGTTCATAAGAATATAAATCTTTTATTTTCATTTCGTTTACCTTACCTATAATATTAGGACTTACCTTAGGCCAGCCATACTCAAAGTGTGTTCCGCGGAACCCTAGGGTTCCGCAGAGCCTCTGTGGGGGTTCCGCAAAAATACTGGTCAGAATAAAAAAATAATACTAAAGGAGTGTCTACCTACTATATTTTATTTTACTCTGGTACCTGAGTAACATAATATCAATCTAAATATTTCAACAAAAGTAAAAAAATATGTAAATTTTAATGTCAAGTAATATGATTATTAATGAAGAATACACATAAAACCATTTTTGATTACTTTAGGGCTCCGTCAAATATTTCGTTTTCGAAAAGGGTTCTGTCTCCAAAAAAGTTTGAGAACCACTGCCTTAGGCTATCATATTTTTAATTTAGAGACGCTGCTTTAGCGTTCTTCCAAAAACACAAAATTTAAAAAAAAAAACTTATTTTTAATTACTAGGGAAATGTCGACTACCCTTGAACTGTCACTTTGACAATGACATTTCTTTGTATACATTTTTGATCTCGAATTCGATTTCTGTGTTTAGGTTTTTAGGAAATATACATATTATGCTGTTTGTCTGCATTTCTATTCGAGATAATCATATTTTTTTGTAACTACCATGTTTTCTTACAAAAATCAAGATGACCCAACCAGGTGGCGAAACTGGTATGATTTATTAAGAGACAAATGCACTGTAGGCACATAGGCTATACAAGGTCAAAGTAAATTAGCTAGCGAAACTCCACAGACGTACCGATATATAAAAAGTTTTTTTTTGTGGTCAACGACTGTAGTTACTTGAAATATCAGTTTCAAAATCAGTATTTTTATCTGTGTTAACTTCACAGACGTGATGGGTATCGATATCTAAACACGATTAACAAAAAAAAAACAGATTTTCTTAACTACTTTAAGTAAGCCCTAGAAAAAAAAAATCTTATCTTTTGTTTTATCGTGTTTAGATATCGATACCCATAACGTCTGTGGAGTTTCGCTAGCAAATTAAATTTGACCGTGTATATTAGGCCAGGAATAGTGAACCGTAGTGGTGAAGTTACTGTGTGAAACGAAATACCTACACTTTATTGTGTTAAACCGAAGGTCGATTAGAGACGCCTGAATATCGACCGCCCACTTCTTTTTGTCTAAAAGCCTCGCATTTGCAAAAAGCTCGCCATCGCTGTCCTATAATATTAGCGTTTAAAGATGGCAATAGCGGTCATTGCCCTGTCCCTAATATATATGGGAACGTCTAAAAAAACTGTATCATCTTTCATTAGTAGAAAATGTTGAGGATCACGATAGATTTTCACGATTGAGAGTGTAAACAGGCTTTATTTCCGTTTTTGATATGAAGAATGTCATAAATGTAGGTACATCAATGACCTCTATTGCCATGCTAAAACGCAAATGATATAGGCTAACTTTATCTAAAACAAACTAAGTGGTCTTACCAAGCGTTTATAATAATCATAGATTTGTCCACTGGTGAACCAGAATGGTCATAATATTTAGACATGTCAGCTAATAGGGTTTCGAAGGTATCCTGAAACATAAATTAAATTACAAATAAATAGAGGCTGATATTTTGAGATGGAATTGCAATGCGTAATTTTTACTTTAAAACTGCTTTCCTCCATGTCAGATTTTGTCAAGAAGGATGCTCTGAAGTAATAAGTAATACTCTTATTCAAATAGGGTTTTTAACAGGAATCTAAAAGGGCTCTAAAGCTCAATCTCGCCACCCCGAATACGACTACGCGAATCTATGATTGACAATGAGACTTACAGGGTCCGTCACTTGGAAGTTTTATCCTGCTGCTGCAACAGTCAAATTATTAAAGGCAGCTCGACGAAATTTGGCAGAACGCAAGATTGCTTTCTTGTTTAAATATGGACAACAAAAAATGACATTTAACTCCAGCACAAAATACAGTTAGTCTTCAAAAAGCTGGGGCATTAATAACCTAGCACACTAGCAGGAAGCTGAATGAAAAAAACCTCAGATGAAAAAAAATAGGTATCAACAACATGTTAATGCACAAAATGATCGTGCTTGACTACGAGATAAGTCTACCAACAATTTGGACGACAAAGTGGACGTTGGAATGCAAGAACCAGCTTTTGTAATGTTTTTAACCGCAGTCACTACTAAAATTCGCTCACCACTCAGTTTCATCAACCGGTGCTTTAAGGTAAACCAGAAAGTGTACCAAAAAAATGTTTAAAATGATGCGATGATACAGCGGGCACGATATCAAATTAACACAAGCCACTGGACATTCCAACAGGACTCGGGGCCCATCTCACAAAGTTCAAATGACGCAACATTTTTTACATACACTTTTCAAGGTTCCTTTCTGCAGAAGAGTGACCTCCATACTTACTGGGCTGAATCTATTGGACTTCTCTATATGGACCATTTGGGAGGATTCCATGTAACAGGTTCATAAACTATTATTGCAGATATCAACTACTGGAATATATATATTTTTAGATAATTCCGCGGACGACCAATTGCATAATCGTAAATACACTGTAATGTGTTAGCAATTGGTACAAGTTTCAACAAATATTGAATGCAGTTTTAACCTACATTTAAACATTTTAGTGGCCAGTACTTTTATAAAGTTTTTTTTAATAGTACATTACTGCAGCGGCCTGCAATAGGGGCATTGATGGACGAACGTGAAACACATACGTGAGTCCATCAATGCCTGGTTGCGGCCAAGGCTTGTATAGTGCTTTTCGCGAAAATTCAAACAAAATAAATTATTTATAAATTGCAGGTTCAATGACGAACAATTAATAAATAATAATTTATCACGCGCCAATTTGTTCATTTGTTTTTTTTTTTCAATAAACAGCTTTCTATTTGCAAGCCAGTTCGAAATTTAAATAAAACCTTTAATAAGTTACCTGCTTGGTTGCCATGTCTCGGAGTAAAAGATCGTTCCATTTTTAAATTACACGATAGATATGAGTTTACTATGTAATTTATTTGGCCGCTAAAACACGACAAATATGGATTTTCATACAACTTTTGGTGGCCGCTGCTCGCATGTATTTGGCCAGTACAGCAATTTCGATTTATCTCGAAGAATGTTGTCAAAATAATGCTCGAATTTCCAAGCATGTTTGAGAACAATAATTCGATATAGTTTGCTTGTTCCCGAGACTTTGTTGAGTAGTGTACTTTCTACATTCAAGCTTAGTAATACAACTTTTTACAACACTCACACTATATTGTGCTCCAATTATTCGAAGCCAAATTTCAAGAGTCGAATTAGCGACGGTCACGAAGACATTCCAGAAGTCATCATCAGGAAATTGCAATGGTGGCAAATCACTGTCCATGGAATCGTCTAATACAGTTGTTTCGAGTGGAGTAAACACTTCCTGCTGACAAAGTTTATAAGTTAAGGTGGATCCCGCAGTGGTAGCCCGCGAAATTCAATTTTTTTTACGTTTTTTGTTGAGATGTATGAATGATTGTAATGATAATATATCTGTAAATACATATCTGTTATTGTCGCGGATCATATTTTGATCAAGATACAACCTGACACTGACCTGCAAATAGCAAAAAACGTAAGAAAATTTGAATTCGCGTACCACTGCGGATCCACATAAAGATTATTGGATTAATTTATACGTTTTGAGGTGAGAAAATCCATGCAACTCTCGTAGGAAGATACTCGCCAGACGATTATCGCACCCATTCAAGCAAAATTAGTCAGGCAATTATTGTGAACGCTGATTGTTCACTTGACGCGACGCTTCGCAAGCTGAGAGCAAATGACGAAGCATTTTCAAATTTGGTTTTGACATTTTACTTATTTGCCTTAACCATTTTAGAATTTGCCTTCGCCATTTTACAATTTGCCATTTGTATAATGACGAATCATACAATGTGCCGACAGCATAAACACGATTTCAACATGTTAATTTTTATTTTTAAGTTTGTGAACTCATATGATACGTACCTCATTATTGGGAAGAAGCACTAAAAGTCCATTCACAACCCTATCTTTTATTATCTTCGGACAGTTCTCAACTAATTCTTGCCAGTTACTTGGTAAATTTTCACTGTATTTTGCTCTACAAATACATACAATTTAAGAGTTAATTAGAATAGAATTGTAAACATTTAATCAGTAGTAATTAATTAATTAATGACATTTATTAGATAACACAAATACAGTTAAATCGTGGCAGCTATCTCGATTTCTTTACAAGATATAGCCACTGCACTGGACTGCACTGCTGCTGCTGCTGCTGCTGCTGCTGGACTGCTGGACTGGGTCGGCACTGCATGCTAATAAATTTATTTAGAATGCATTGTCATCGACTTGTGAGCTACCCTGAAAGTTTCAGCTAGAGAGCTAATCGGGAAGTGCTGGAAATTTGAGTTGCAAGATTTCACCCGGAACGACAGACAGACAAACAGAAAAGTGACTTAATAAACAACGTGGTAATCAAATTTAAGCGCAGTGGTCGCTATCGCATGTTGCAAATACTAAACGCATTGCGTTTAGTAGCACAACATTTACATTCTATGCCATGGAAATTTGGTTTTCGTGAACGCGATCAAAATGTAGCTGTTGAGATCTGTTGAACGTAAATCAAGATCAATATCGACATTTGAACTCGTTTATAAAGAACTTGGTTTTCTTAAACGCGTTTTGTAATACGAACGGTTAAGGACGCTATCACATTTTTCCTCAAATATCAGTGCTTTTCAGGTACCGTATTAACGAATTAGGAGTCACAACTGCAAGGATATCATTGTCTTAAATTAAAGATAATATATTCATCTCCAGAATGGGCACATAAAAATTGTATAGCCCCATACAATTTTTTCACGAAAATACGTTTAACAATCACAATAAAACCAACAAATGAAAAAAATATAGGTCTGAATAGGAACCCATATAGCTAAATCCACTGCATAGTTATACATAAAAATAATAACAAACTATTGTTTATATAGTCCTCTATACGGTCAACTAAATATTTTGTAAGTAAATAAATAACATTTTTATTTATGATTAAAATAAGAAGCGCCTTCAAATTTCTCCATACATTTTCTAATCGCGGTTCGTCATTCCGCGCTCAGACGCGCTCGTGGAAGCACCGGTGTATCGATTTTTCGCAAAAAAATATTTACGTACAGAAGTGTGTGCTGTATTGTATACTGTGGGAGGACGAAGTTGATACTTTTTCGGACCGAAATAAAAGTAAGTACGATTATTGGAATTTGTTTTAAAATAAATACATAGTTCAAAATTTTTGTTGTAGATTACGGATAAACATTGTGTAAATAATTATAATTATTACCTTTATCAAATGGCGGAAATATTTTTTTTTTTGAGATATTCGATACATAGTCAATTTTGGGGTTTTTGGGGGTGGTGATTACGTATTTCATATTTTTTTTTATCCAAGATGGCGGGTGTATTTTTTTAAATAAAAATTCAACATTGTTAGCAATTGTGGAGGTTTGTTATCAATTGTTGAAGGTGGTGTTTACAAATATACCATCCAACTTTTGATTCATGATGGCGGATGTACATTTTGGTGATAAATCGACTTAGTTGTCAATTCATAAATCCAGAATAGTAGATGGTTATAACTTTCGACACCAAGTATGGTTTTTGATTGTGGTGTGCATTGCTAAAATATTTACATTTGTTATTACAGATGCCGCGAATTCAGAAATTTGGATAAAGGACAAAAAAACCGTACACGTAGCAGTAAACAAAAGTAATGAGACTGTATTTTCATTCAGAAATCACAAATCTACTCTGGAGTTTTGTTACAGACGTTGATATACGTCTGTTGGTAATTTGTTTTATTTGATTTACCTTAGGTACTTACAAATGTTGTCTTTTTAGGGTTCCGTACCAAAATGGTAAAAAAGAACCCTTATGGTGAGACTAAGTCTGTCTGTCTGTCGCACCTGGATATCTCAAGAAGTACTAATGCTATCAACTTGAAATTTAGAATAATATTAGATGACGTTTGCCCAATTATTTTGCAAACAAGAAATTAAAAAAAATGTACCTTTTTTGCAAAACGGACTGAAAGGGGGTCTTAAAAATTTGAAATGGAGCTACTAGGGCATGTGGGGTATCATATGAAAGAGCGCTGTTTACACCTTCTCAAAAATCTTCTTTTTTTTAGGCAGCGTGGTTTCCGTCTTTTGGTGCAAAATGTAAAAAAAAAATACCGTTCCCCTTATCTCCGAAGTTTGCATAGATAAAAATCTGAAATTATTCTGTTTGATAGAAGTTTATGTAAAGATTACCTACAGGAAAAATAAAACGATGTCTCTAAATAGCACAGTTTTTCAGAAATCATCAACATACGTACGGAACCCTCGGTGCGCGAGTCCGACTCGCTCTTGGCCGGTTTTTTTTTTTCACGATCAAGAATGCGCAATAAGAGAATATAAGCCAAAAAGCACAAAAATAATCGAGATGGATTTCCTTTTTTAACAGCTAATCCTTGTAGGTAGCCACACTCCTCTTTTTGATTGCGGCGTGAAGTATCTCATCATGAATAAAGAAAAAACAAAGGTTAACAAGATGCTTATACTGTGAAAATTTAAAGACTGTAGCTTCATCAACCGTTTGGTTGTAAAACCTGTGTGATAGACGGACACGTGAGTGACAGCAATAGTGCTCCGCTTGGACCCTTCGGATATGGAACCCTAGAAAGAGCTGGCCTTCATTCTAAATTTGAACTTCTTTGAAACATGAAATGAAAATATACTTTTTACTACCTACTTTGGTTTTAATTTTTATCAAAAGTACTGAAATTGCGCCCCAGTCTCTGTAAATAAAATACTGTTTTCATAAGGCAATGATTATTTTTAAATATCACAACGAAAGTCTACGATAAACTCCCAGGCTAGTATTTGATTATGTAATGCTCCAACATTAGCCAGCAAAAATAATATTTACAAGTACCTGATGGCTGATGAATTTTAAAAATACTAAAAACATAATTATCAAACTCAAACCATTTATTTCAAATAAACCATTTACACGCACTTTTGAATTGTCAAAGAGTCGGTCAGTTAGTCAGAAAGTGGAAGCTATTTGCCCATTCCAAAACGTAGATCCCTATGGAGAAGAACAGGCAAGAAACTCCAAGGACACTCTTTTAAATCAAGATATTACAAAATCCTGGGTACATTATTCTTGTCGCTTCTATATGTGAGAACAATGTAAAAAACAAAAATAAATATATTTAAAAAAAAAACAATTCAAAATATAAGATTAAAAGATTACAAAATAAGCCCTGGCAGTTAAGAGATGACCAGCCTCAACTGACAGCGCCCGTTCACGAACATGACGCGTGGATCAGCCAGCACCATCCAGCTCAACCACTTTGTAGGGAACCGAATGATCCAACACACGCGCCACCATCAGCGAGACATTTAAGTGAGCATGACTATCATATATGATATCACGCAGATAGTACTTAGCCACAGTTACTCAAATTCGATTGCAAACTTACAATTAACTTTATTCAATCAATACCAGTAAAATTAAAAAAAATAAACCTTCAAGTACCAAGATTAGTTAAGTTACGTATAAAATCGAGCGGTCAGCGGTTTCAATGTGTGCGTGCGCGTAATGTTGTTGTGTTGCGATTCAGATACCTAAACTCGAGCGAGTTCAAAATGTGATAGCGTCCTTAAATTGGCCCTTAGTATAATCTCCACAAAATCCTATAGAAGTTACTCGGACAAGACGGATTCAATTTTGTTTTACATTTTTTTTTTTTTAATTATTGCCGTGTCTTAAAATATGGCGGGTTGGATCTAGTATCGTTTGGCAGGAGTTGGGGGGTAAAATGGGTTAAAATCTCGCGCGTGGTTTGTCACAATCCCAACCTAGGATAGGTTGTAATTGTGACCAACCACGCGCGAACTGCCGATTTATTTATCTAACTGCCCATTCCAAAATGTTTACTAGCCACTCATTTACTCTACTGAGAACTTTTTTGTACTGACATTGTACGATGAAATCACCGACCAATTTTCTTTTTATTGCTGTTCATGTTTTACTGTCACACTAATTTACCAACCGCGGATAAATTTTATTACTGCCCGTAATTTTTTTTAACTGATCAGAACCCGGGAGGGGTTAATCCCCTAATGTTTATCTAACAGTTTCAAAATTATTACCCATTTAAAACCCTTACTGCGGTTGTGGGGGTAAAAAATAAATAAATAGAAGATTAGATTGGTACAATTTATGGTGTACCTAATAAAAAGTATTACATCTGTCTATCTATCTATAAAAGTAAGAGCACTCACCTGTACAGATGTGGTACTGTACTAGCCCAAAGTCCAGCTTCATGTTCCGACACCAGTTCTGTGAGACATGCTATAGCATTGCTGCTTGAAGAAGTAGGCACCCCGCCAGCTTCGGAACTTTCTATGACCGCAAGTAACTTTACAGAACCTACTTCTTTCGCTAATTCTTCGGATGGTGATGAGTCAGGATACGAGCAAATACAATACGATGCTCCGACCTATGGATTAAAAATAACTAGGTCAAAAGCTAACTTTTAATGGCTGTATGGGACCATAGTTTTTATGGAGAATGTTCTAAATAAAGTAAACAGAGAAATTCAAATTGTTTTACTATTTTTTGGATTTCGAAACTCAGTATCACGTTGTATATTGATCAAAATATAATTCGAGACAGTAACGAATATGTTTTTATTTAAATAATAATCATTAAAATCATCAATAGTACATCTCTGCAAGTTCTAATTGGTCTAAAATACGACTATTTCATGAAAATATCACGTAAACTAGACATGGTGCATTATTTGTTTGTAATATTTCCGTCCGCATACTTTGGGCAAAAAAATGAAAATCAAAGACGCCGACGACGTTGGCTTCCAACGATAAAATTACTTGCTTTTTGTTAATTGACATAGGTACTTCGTTGATGCCAGCCTCAACCGTGGGTTTAATACGCAATTAAAAGGTTATGGGCGTACAACTATCGAGTACTTTATTAAGATAGGTAGTTTACTTCTTCTCTGCGTGAAAGATCTCCAAAACAAGGTACAAATGAACAGAACATGTAATGTCGTAAGTACGTTAAATGTTCTATTCCCACAGCTCGTATACATAAGAAATACTTACTTTCACTGTGCAGTCGTAGGTTGCAGGTGCCCGTTTAGGCCGCATCACATGTACTTTATACACAGGTTCTGGAAGCCCAAGTTTTTTACAAGTCCATTCCAATTTGTCAACGGATGATGTGGAATCAGGTGGAGGTTCTAAGTTATGAGCCGGCACAACATTTGTTACAGGACCACTGCTTTCCTGAACCAAAACAGATTTTCAAGGGAGGGTGGACTCGGCTGTTAACATACTGAATGTGAATCGTTTCCTTATAAAATGAGGTGTTGTATCTCTAAGAGTAACACAATATAATAATACAATACTTAAGCCAGATTAAAATTATTGTGTTGGGTTTCTGTGTCGTGAGGACTTCTGACACGGTGTTAGCCAATGAAAACTCGTTGTGGTATCACGCAGTCCTGAACAACGCAATCCAACCAATCGTTTGATTGGTCTATCCTGGGTCACGACACAACTCAACTCCACTAATATGTTGGTCGCTTTAGATACCTAAATATATTTTATAAACGCCTCATAACAAAAGACTGGCGACAAGTACTTAAATTCATTGCCGACTCGTAGTCACACCAGATTATCACACCAGTATGACCAACAGGATTTTTTTTTCTCGTTTGTCACACCACTGATTTTTCCACACCATTTATTTCTAACTGGTGCTGTCCTAGTTATAGCTACTTACTATGTACTTAGTGAAAATGAAAAACCTTAAAATTAGGTTTTTAGTCATTTAAAAACATTCAAATTACGTTTTTAACGCAATATTTCAAGGAAATGGCCAATGATATTTCACCATTTGAAAGTTTTAATTGGCAGAAAATTATAAAATTATCTATATTAGTTTGGTCGGCCCTTCTTTTTTTTCGATATTAATTTCCTTTTGATTAGATAATACTGTTAATAATTTTAGTGTGGTTACGTAGTTTTTATTTATATTTTTATTTAATTGGGAATATCAACTTTCACAAACGTTGTTGGTTCTTTGCCTTTGACCAACTATATTCCAGTCAGCGATATATTGTTTATCATTTAGCCATTGTCGGGCCATGTATGCTATGAACTGTTTCATCTTTGCAAACGCCGATCAGCAGATCGACTTTATTAAAATATAAAGGTATACTGCACTAGCAATTATCGTATACATGGTGTGGAAAAATCAGTGGTGTGACAAACGAGAAAAAAAATCCTGTTTGTCATACTGGTATGATAATCTGGTGTGACTACGAGTCGGCAACGCTTAAATTAAATAGATTTGCATTATTTAATCAATTCAATAAATAAATCAGTTAGAAGATCAAGTACTTAAAGAAAAATAGCTCGATGACTACTTAATTTTATTTGATATTAATTGTATTTTGTGTTTCACGAACTGTTGCCAATTAAATGTTATTAATTCGAATTTATCGCTCCAAAACACTAGAAATAACATCGCTACGCATCAAACATGTAAAAGTTGACATTTAAAATTTTATTTTATCGGTAGGTATTAGTTATAACAATTAAGGCTCCGTGCACGAAATCGACTGATATTCATCAATTTTGTTCATTGTTTGTGGTAAAGGGAAAAAGAATTTAAACAAAATTATTTGTGATTTGTAAAGTCCAGTTCTTTGTTTTGCATGTAGCGGTAGATATTGAGTAAAAACCATTTGACAAAATTAAAGGATACAAGCTTAGCTTTACAAACACATAAAATTAAAATCATTGACCTTCACGTAACTTACAAAAACCGACCGTACACCGAATTCCCCAATTTCACGCGTTTGCGTTGTCACTACTTGCACCCTTAGCCGCAGGTATAAAAAGGTTGGTTTATTGGAATTTTTAATAAGTTGCATACCGAAGGCCAACGTGATAACATCTCTACTGGAAGCATACGGATTTACTGGAAAAATATGGATACCACGCCCGCAGAAGCCGCTCAAGTTGCCTTGCTCGAAGCAGGCCATAACCAAAGTGAAGTTGCTCGACGGCTAAATTTGAGCCGCTACTCTGTTCGTCGTGTATACCAGAGGTTCCAAGAGACCGGTGGCTACATTCGGCGACCAGGATCTGGCCGGCGACGCACAACATCAGAGCGTGATGACCGTTTTCTTGTGACAAGCTCTTTGAGAAATCGGCAACTGAACGCGGTTCAACTGGGACAACAGCTTCGAGAAGTTCGCAATGTCAGTATAAGTCGGTGGACAGTTCGAAGAAGACTAGGTGAAGCAGGAATGACTTCACATTGCCCAGCAAATGGTCCCAAATTGACCACAGCTCACCGACAAGCCCGGCTACAATTTGCTAGGGAACATTTAAATTGGACGTATGACCAATGGCGGGCTGTTATGTTCTCTGATGAGTGCAGAATGACTTTACATGGTCATGATGGACGCTCTAGGGTCTACAGAAGGTCATCAGAGCGATTTTCACAATGCTGCATAAGCGAACTTGTGGCTTTTGGAGGTGGATCGTGTATGTTTTGGGGTGGCATAATGTTGGACACTAAAAATGACATTGTATTCATCACAACGGCGAATAACAGCCCGAGATCGAGAAGTTTGACGGCTGCACGATACGTCGAAGAAGTGCTCGAAGAACATGTGAGGCCGCTTGCGTGGCTTATGGGAGAAGATTTTCTCTTAATGCACGACAACGCCAGACCGCATGTCGCTAGAACAGTTTGCGACTACATGGAAGACGTTGGAATCACCGCGATGGAGTGGCCAGCTCGTAGTCCTGATCTCAATCCGATTGAGCATGTCTGGGATGAGCTAAAAAGAAGAGTTCAAACAAGAAGCCCTGCTCCTACGCGCCTCCAAGAGCTACAACTTGCCATTGAAGAGGAGTGGAACGCTATACCACAAGATTTCATGGTGAAATTAATACGGTCCATGAAAAACCGATTAAGAGCTGTAATCAAGGCTAGGGGAGGGAAAGAAGAGACGAAGAGCTGTAATCAAGGCTAGGGGTACACCTTATTAAAAACAATTTGATCAAGCATTTTGAGTTTTATTTTTATTCTTTCTTAAGCAAAATTGGGTAATTTTATCCGTATGTTGGGTTTTGTGCCCTAAAACCCCCTATGGGTATTTTTTTTTACACTGTATTTGATATCATTAGAAAGGTACTGAAGTAAACATTCAAATAGTGTAAGTTTTATTTTAATATGTATTCACATTCATGAAAAAAACTGCTTTAACAAAAAGTCAACGTGTGGGATTTTATTGCTCTCAAGTGTATAATTAACCCATTTCTATATTCGTGGTAAAAAAAAACTAATATTTCCGAAGTGGAGGTCTAAAATTTTCGAGTTCGCTCTTGCATCCTACATTTTCCTACTTTTCAAACTTTTCTGAATATCGGGGCGTGCGGGGTTCCATTTAGTTTGGCCGCCCCGGGCCTCCAGACAGGCTTAATCCGCCACTGAGTGACTGTACACTGGCTTCCTGTCCTGCAAGAGATCATTCAGTAAGCTTAAATTGACGAAGATATATTTGCGCTCGACTATGGGCCACGAAAGATCATCTGGCCTAGTGATTATGAAAATGTAATCAAAAACTTCGCAATGAGGAAAGCTCGTAAAGATAATCACTATTTAATGATTTACCTAGGTAGTTCCGTACGCAAAATACGCGCATATTGACGTGGAGTTGCGGAAACCAGCCCGTTTTACCTATTACCTACCTAGGTCGTTTTTAGGTTTCCGTACGATAAAATAACAAAACGGAACCCTAATAGGATCACTCGTGAGTCTGTCTGTCGGTCAGTCTGTCTGTCGGTCAGTCTGTCTGTCGGTCAGTCTGTCTGTCGGTCAGTCTGTCTGTCGGTCAGTCTGTCTGTCGGTCAGTCTGTCTGTCGGTCAGTCTGTCTGTCGGTCAGTCTGTCTGTCGGTCAGTCTGTCTGTCACAGCTCCGAATCTAATGGACCGATTAGGTTGAAATTTGGAACATGAATTTCTGTGACCCAAACACGGATATGTAACTTTGAAAATTAAATGAATTTTGAATACGGGGGTTGCTTTTGGGAGGCAAATAAGAAAATTAAAAAGCTGCTAACCGCAGATACCGTGTGACATATCAAATGAAAGTATTAAAGGCTTACGGGGAAATCCAATAATTATATATGTTTTTTTATAGTTTTAAAATAAAAAGTATCAAACTTAATTAAGAAAATATATGAAAATTACCCTTATCTTCGAAACTACTGAACCTAATTTTTTTAATAATATACGTATAGATTACAGGAAAACCTATAAGAAGTCTATTGTCTTAAAATAACATGGTAAATCTCGAAGTATTGTGCGTACAAACTTACATTCGCAGTTGGAATGTATGGGAGAAAATGTTTTCAACTACAATGTTAAGTTTGTTCTTGGGATTAATTCAATCACGGAACCCTTCATTGTGAGTGATCCGACACGTGCTTGGCCGGCTCTTGTTATTGTTGCCTTTTCGGTTTGCCTTGGGTCTTTACTAGGTATCTCTACTAATGAGTATTTGGTGTTATTTGTGTATTTTCGAATAAACGTTAATTTCAAAATTTTATGAACCTATACTTATTCAAAAATTTGGTTTTTGGAAGCTAGATTTATTTATATTTTATTGTCAGAGCCGGGTAAGAATAGAATATTTTACAAGGGCACAATTTATAGAAGCTCGCACGCGGCGCATAAAAGGCCAGTTACGGCACTGACCTAACGCAGGAAGGATTGCTAGGTAGTAAGAGGTGGTGGGATGAAGTAAGCCAGTTAATTAATTGGAAAATATCGCAATTTTTTAATATTTAAACAATTTCCAAATTCTACCTTAGCCAGCATTATAGACTGCTTCATGGGGCACCTCCAAATATTTAGTTTTTTTTTAATATTGGTACCTCGTTTGATACCTGATTAAATGAAGATGTCTCCGTGTGACCCGTAATTTGTACACTTAATGCCACAGTAAAATTTTGAGATAACTGGTGTCATGTTAGTAGTTTACTTTTGAAAACTTCTTCCTTTAATAAACTGTTTATTTTATTATTTATTTAATTAATATTTTTTAAATTGACAAAGTATCATGTACCCGATGAAATAGCAATGAAGGCCATTCAATTTGAGAGTTTAGAGAGAAGTGATGTTTAGTGACGAATTCCCCATGAATTTTCGCCTAGGCTTTATGGATGCTTAATTGTTGCAAATGGGTCACACTATTACATTCTCTTCATTTTCAAACTTTGCTGCATATTTGGTCAGAGTAACTCTCATCCATACTAATATACTATACTATATATATGCATATGTTATACACTAAGCTTGAATTGCAGAATTATAGATGCATATTTTGGAACTAGAAACTCAATGTTGACGTGACAAAATTCAAATTCCGATATTTGTGAAAAACGACGTTACCTTACGACGTTTTCATGAAAAACAGTGTTAACCGAGTAAAAAAAATGGTATATCGTGGATTTTGCTGTCCAGAATCGTGCAAAGTCAATTAGCAACAGTGTTACCCAAATAAAAAATAATATTGGTATCGTGGATTTTGCACTATATTGTGCAAAGGCAAATCGGATGTGGCATGAAGACCTTCCCTGTAGACAAAAATTTCCGCTGAAAACATTTATGTGCCACAAACATTATTTAGGTTTCTCGTTTGTAACTGTTGAAACTTTAGCTTTGGATAACTTTAGATTTGATACGGAGTTTGTGAACCAAATTGGGAGTAAACTAATTTGGATCCTGACGAACTTTCACCACGAACTTTCAAATAAACGTGGAATTGGGCTATGTTGTAAAGGAGGACGGCCATATCGTACCTGACGACAAGGCGGTAGCGTCCCGATATGCCATATATATGAAAAAATACGCAATTTTTTACGGTCTTAAAAAGGCTAACTAATATCTCTATAAGAAGCCAGAAAAAAAATACATTTTTTGTTTATGTAATTTCTCTGGAAATTATTAGAATAACATGTTCAGAACGCACCTATTGACGATTCATTTTGCCTATGAAATGATTAAGTATTCACGATTATAATTATTCACGTTTTTCTGAAAAGTTATTAAATGTAATTCAATTCTTTAATACTTAGATATCAAATCAACTATTTTAGAGCTGTTTATAATATGTATTGTGTTCTTGTCATAAAAAAAATATTATGTAACTTCACAGTAATTAACAGCGTTTTGTTTAATTATAATACATACAATGGAAGGAACGTCATAATAATGTCATCGACGCGCGCAGCTTTGATTGACTTGACAGTTGACTGTGCTGCCAATCGCGGGGAAAATTAAAAAAAAAATAAAATTGAGGGTTAGCCCGGGGAGAGTGCGTGGAATGACAAAAATCGGGAATTCTGGGGGGGGTAAGTAATAGATGATATAACAACAAAATCTCTAATATTAACAACATGTAACAACGGAACCTATAATTTTATTTAATATAGCGATTAGTTAATATAATGAACGATTGATATAATTTTAAAATAACTATTTTTTATAAGCATAACATGCATTAAATATAAAATCGTTTGACATACCACTCAAAAGATATAAAACTTATTTGGTCTAATATGATGAAAACGCCTACTTAAAAACACAAAGCAAAATTGCATAGACACGGGTTAGCTAAGGCTTCTAGTTTAAGCTTACAAAAACAATAACTTTGTATTTTGTTTAATAAATATTTAAAAATATTTTTTCTTTGTTTTATTCTTTGTAAGTTCTATCGTAGTAATAATAACGTAATAGTAACCTAAGTAGATATTAAACATAACTAGTAACTGATTACCACCTGCGCTAAGATAGGTCGACGGAGCCCCGCTTCGCGCGGCTCCTATTTCTGGGTGTCTTAAAAAAAAATAACCGCTCCGCTTCGCTCCCGCCTTAGCCTTCTAACCTAACCTATCCGAGTCGGGGTGTTAACCATAATGACGTTTTTTATATATATATTAAACCTAATGATTTTCGATTAAATAAACAATATAAACGTTAGATCAAATGATTTTCGATTACATAAACGTTATATCAAACAACGTTATACTAATTAAGTTTTAGAATAAATAAATGTTATATGTAAATAAATTATATCAACAGTTGGTATATCTCACGTTGATTATATCTTATGAACGATAATAAAATGAAATTAGACCAAATGAGTTTATACGTTATGAGACGCACCCATTCTGGGGAATCCAGACCAATTTTTTCGGCGGACTAAAACTAGTTTATGTCGGGTAATACCTCCCAACAAAAATATCACTTTCGGACTTGGCAGATACAGCTCGACAATAATAACATAATTTTAAGTAGAGTTTTCATGCGTTTCCCCATTAAAAAAAACTATGTTGATCTACAAATTGTTGACAACGAATGGCGAGAACATGCGCTGCTAGATTATAAGAGTTAAGGGTTAGAATCTCTGCCAACCGATGAGTACTGGCCTAAGATTTTTAATCTAAAGAATACGGTTGGTATGTTTTTATTTAAAAATTTGGAAAAAGTGATAGGTCTCCTGCTGATATTACCTTTTTCAAACGCGTCTATGTGAGAGGGTTTTTAAAAACTAAACACCGTGGGAGTCTCAATAATGACACCATTGCTGCTTTAATGCATACCAAACAAGGTATAGATAAAGTGGGGAATATTTTAAAATTTGAACCTAATCGAAATATGATTACTGCAAAAATATGGCAAAAATAATATAGGTACTATTCCAAGTACTTAGCACTAAAGATTGAAATAAAATCTTTTTTTGTACCTGCACTAAAATGTAAATAAACACGTGCCCCTAACTTAGTTTTGAATAGTATGGATGTAGTCTGTAGATGTAAGAGTTATTTTTGTTATTATTTATTATTCATGTTATATTATATTTTATAAAACTTTTAGTAGGTAGTTTATTAAACAAATTTTGTATAAAACAGTGTTTTTATTCCAAAAATATAATTTCGGGGAGTTTGTGGGGAATGAATAAAAAAAAATCCGGCCATGTGCGAGTCGGACTCGCGCACGAAGGGTTCCGTACCGTTATCTATAAAAATGGCAAAAAAATCACGTTGGTTGTATGGGAGCCCCCTTAAATATTTATTTTATTTTAATTTAATTATTTATTTTTAAAGTGAATATATAACTAAATATTCTGTGAACATCTCAAGCGTCTACCTGTTACAGATGTTCTATTTCACGAAGTCCTCTCTTGTCGCTCTAATGGCGGTATACATAAGGTTCAAATTGCAATAACCAACAGGACTTCGTGACATAGAACATCTGTACCGTTATAAATATCGAGCAAAAACGAGCAAAAAAAATCACATCAGAAATACATCATCTGTGAAAATTTCAACTGTCTAACTACCACGGTTCATGAGATACAGCCTGGTGACAGACGGACGGACGGACGGACGGACGGACGGACAGACAGACAGACAGACAGACAGACAGACAGACAGACAGACAAACAGACAGACAAACAGACAGACGGCGTAAAACGGGAACCCTATTAGGTTCCCGTTTTACCCTTTGAGTACGGAACCCTAAAAAGATTGACCAATTGACAACACTGACGCGGGGAATCAAGATATTTTTATTGACAGCACTCGCGGCGATCATTCGCTATTTCGCATTGTTGTTGTTGTGAAAGGAAATCCAAAATAGTACCTACAATACGTATCACAAATACGTACTGAACTATTTTGGATTTCCTTCTGTTGTTTTGAGCTTGGCATTGTTTTACGGACTGATAACTACAGCTTTTTTTTTTTTTGGTGGGAAATTATCAAATAACTTCTCCTGCTCTGGGCGGAGCGGGAGGGCGTGTCAGACTTTTACTGACTAAAACCCACCCGTGTTCCTTCATTTGCCTGTGTGCCAGGGCCACGATATCCCTTTCGGACAAACTCGCAACTCTGGCAGGCATTGGCCCTAATGGACCCCGTCAATTCGTGCTGACGTCTCTTTGAGGCGCGCGTGGAACACGACGCGCCGTCGACCCGGGCCTGGTCCTTATCGGACGGCGAGCTACCCATCGCTCACCGCCCGCAAGCCCGCGCCTACGGTGGCCGGAAATCGGCTTACGACTCCCGACGCCCAGGGCGTCTCCTGCGGCGACTAGGGGCGTGAGGGCGCGAACCCTGCCTCTCCCTCACGCGCTCCGCCTCCTCCTTCGCGAGCATTACTGCTTCGCAGAAGGAGGTGACGGCCTCCCATGCACTCTCGCTCCGAACCATGGCCTGAACCAGGGCCGGACGCGAGAGATCGCCGCCGCCGATCGCCTCCGTTAAGAAACGGCGGTGCTCCGCCCAAGCTGGGCAGACCTCCACCGTATGCTCCACCGTGTCCTCCGAGCGATCCACACAGTGGTGACACTCGGGCGTTTCTTCCCGCTTTATCCTGAACAGGAACCTCCCGAAACAACCATGTCCGGTGAGGACCTGCGTCAGGCTGAAGGTGAGGACGCCGTGGCGCCTCTCTAGCCACTCCTCAAAGAGGGGACTTATCGCCACAATTGTGGCGTGCCCAGCTCTGGGTTGCGACATTCGCACTCTCCATGTCGCCATGAGATCCCGCCGGAGCTCTGTCCGCTGTGCCGTGATTTCTGGCGGCAGCGGAGTTTCACCCCGGCGTTTCGCCTCCTCGCGCCACTCCCAGATGTGCGCCAGGACTTTTGCCTCCAGATCCCATGGCGGCAGTCCGGCAAGGAGGCTCGCCGCCTCACGGGAGACCGTGCGGTAACCCCGTACCAGTCTGATGGCCATGACCCTTTGGGACGCGTTCAACCGCTGGGCTGGTCGCAGCCTTAAAGAACGCGCCCACACCGGTGCCCCGTAAAGGGCGATGGACCGCACGATCCCCGCGTAGAGCCTCCGGCAGGAGGCGTTTGGACCCCCTAGATTGGGCAGGAGCCGCTTCAAAGCAGCCCCGGCCCGCTCCAGTCTGGGAGCATATAAACACCGGATTAGCGAATGAACCTGGAGCCTCATCCTCCCATGGCCACAGGCATGTTTGATTACTTTGTGGAAGTTCTCTGCTGAACCGAAACTGAACAGCTGAACTGAAAGAGAATCCATCTGAGTAGCAACAAGCAATAAATATTGATATTGAAAATAATTTGTCTGGAAGGGAAGCTATAGTGGAATACTGCTGTAATTGTTTAGTCGGTAGAAGAACGATTGGGTGCTGTGCACATGTAATGACACTTGTGTGGTACCTTGGGAGGGCCAGGCATCAGCGGACAGTATTAGCGCCAGCAGCATTCCTCGATGCTGTACTCAGAGAGATGAATAAAAACTATTTTTAGCAAAACCCTTACTTGTTTGTTTACCCAGTAGCAATGTAGACTGAAAGTCAGTATCAAGCGACTAACTCTGTTCAGTCAAAATTGAAATCAGTCATGGTGGCCACAAAAAGCCAGAAAAAGCTCCACGACGGAAGATGACTTCTTCCACGAACTAAGAATGTCGTAAGTGCTAAAAGCTTGTAGTCGTGTTAAAAACAAAAATAAAGAGAATTTCAAAAAATGCCTGCACAAATTTTTTCGCCTTGTTTTAATACAAATAATCATCAAATTTTTATTCAATTAGTCATTAGCATATTAAGTACAGATCGAAAATACGTGAAAATTTGTAACTTCGTGATGGTTTTTTATCGAGAAAATTTTAATATTTTGTTTCTGTTCCACAAAAAGTTTAGTAATATCATGCAGTTACTCATATTATTTTTATTTTATACCTTAGTTTTATCAATTTCCTGAAAAATCAAATTGAAGGTAGGCACTTTTGGTTGTTACCCAATTCTTAACCCCCGTTCCCATAGGCGATTTTATTTCGCGCATTGAATTTTCTGCTCTCGGTGTTGAGAATCCAACAGATTACATCCCAGCGCGTCCAAAAAATACACTGTTGTATTTTCAACTCTCGACCCTGAGCAGTGCGTTGAAAATCCAGCACACGATAAAAAATTGCCGTACAAAGACTTGTGTCCGCCGTCGCCGCGTCGCGGTCGCTCCGACATGACACCGCCTTATACTAAAGTATACGCGGCAAACCGCTTAAAGCGCATGTCTCTCGCTGTCCGTACGTGACTTTAGATTTATTAATAGAATATTGAGCACGTAGTAAAGTCACAGCATGGGTGATTTTGGTGAACATGAACACGTTGTTATTTGAACGTAAAATATGTTTATCTATGTTAGTCTAAGAAAGAATGGACGCTTTTAGAGTATGAATTTGTACGTGATGTTGTATCTAGTGTTTTGTTAATCAAGATACAGAGTGGTAATTTAAGCTGGGCAGTTAGGGCAAAAAAACAGCTAAGTGTGTGTCGGATCACGCGCCGTGAAGGGTAGTCGAGATGATTATTTTCCCATGCACAATATTGATTTTGTTGGTAGCAAAAATAGGTTTGGATTTCATAGTATTTCTCAAAGAAACTGAAAAACAAGGTTAATATAATAACCCAACCGTCCCGTATCTCTACGATGACGTGGTCGGCCTTTTGCGGTCCAATGAACCTTAGGGCTGTGCCGGTAGAGTTTACTTTGCCGAAACAGGTGTAGGGTGAGCAGCCAGACTAGTAGAGATACAACATAAGCAGCTTGTGACAGTAGCGACAAAGCGACACCACGGACTCGAGTTTCCGGGAAAAGTCTTGCTCGTCATCTCTGGCTTGCCTTTATTTCCCGGTCGGAGTGAAAACTAACGAGGACCACAGCTCCCTCCTCGTTCTATATTAGCCGGCTTGGGTGCAGATTCGCAAGAGCAATCGTGCTCGGAAGAAAGAAGTACTCCAGTAAGATGCTGACCTACCAGCATCTTACCCAAGACCTCTAGATCTTGATCGTAACTTTGGGACTGTCCTGATAGCCGTAGAATACCTCTCCACACCTCAAACACCTCAGGATATGTGGGCAACATATCCTGAGGTGTTTGAACATATCTTGTCGCTATGTCACTATGTGCTAGCGACCGTTTTCGGAGGTCCATTATTGAGTAGGCAAGTCACCGGCTACCATTTTATCCGTGTATTATAAATTGGTCAAGCAGCGGACATGGTCCTTCCATAGTTCTAGTTAACCAGGCCACCTTGGGCATCCAAACCCAAAGTCCAAAATCATTGTTTCCATAGCCCGCAATAGACACGCACCAACCGGGGGTTGTCCTTTGGTGCGTTCTTTCGACCGACAGGTAATCGATCAAACGATCTTGCGAGCGAACAATGTTCGGTCAATCGTTCTTTAGCCCGACAGTTCATCGGGCAAAAGATTATTCGGGCGAACGTTCTTCGAATAAGTGAACTTCGGGCAATCGTGACGCACTCATGACGTACAAACTAGTTTTTCCTGCCGATAAAATCAATATTGTGCATGACCATAAATTCATCCTGACTACGGAACCCTTCACTGAGAGTGGTTAGACATGCACTTGGCCGGTTTTTTGTTTCTGTACTTACCAAACATTCGTTACTAGCAGCTGGGAACTGCAAAGGAATAAGATCCACCGTACTAAGACGATCTCTTAAATTTGAAAGTCTTTGCGACGCTGAAACTTTTCCGCTGTGTTTAACATCCATTTCATGGTTCGTGCGTGTTGATTGCTTTAACTGAAGATAAATGTAACAGATTATGACTATACAGTGTCAAAAAAAAAACAATTAAAACACGACGAGCAGCGGGATCCTGATGGAACTTCAGGGCGAAATCCGAAGCAATGATAAAGCAAAATGAGGACCTTTCACCTATCATTGCTTTGGATTTATGCCATAATCTTGAGTTTGGACAAAAAACATTTTTTTTTTTTGTGGATCCAGTATTTTAAATGGAGCGACTGCCTATCTGAACTCCACAACCAGTAACTGGGCAATACGATACCCCTTGGTAAGACTGGTTGTCAGACTTTTGGGCTTCTGACGACTCCTAACGACTGTCAAAGATCCACGAATGACAGCCGGGACCAACGGCTTAACGTGCTTTCCGAGGCACGGAGGAGTCTCGGTATGTTAAGATGGTCATCCATCCACGGACCAACCGCAGCAAGCGTAGCTTCACCTGATGGATCGACCCGTGCACCTGTTATTACTTAGCCACGAGCTTCTTAGCTTAGCTATAGCTTACTTAATATTGACAGTAAGACAAAATTAAACCTAATTTACTAAAAAAATCTTAATCTTTGATAGTTTTTGTAAAGTAGGTAATAATAACCAACCCTAAGTCCTTAATAATAAATTGGCTTATTCCAATCATAATCCGATGTATCGAGTAACGCTTGGGGTTCTTACTCGCAGAGTAACCGAGTATGCAGTTCATTATTATAATGTTAGTGAATACTTATCACTTTTGAATTTGCTGATAAAATGTTTTGCACCAGCAATGTGTCACTTTGGCAGTGATATTTCTTGATATTGCTTTGTTTACATAAATTATCTAAGATTAAGATTTTTAGTTATACATACCTCTTCAGTGTGTATATTGTTAGGTTCTCTCAAGCTTTGTGATGACGAATTTGAACTTTTATTCGATACCTTCTCTACATGGTCGTTCAACGACTTTGTTGTTTGTTTCACATTCGTTACTAGTTTCGTTTCGTTCGACTTTGAATTGTATTTATTAATCTGTAAAAAATAAAAACATTTTCGTAATTGAAGGTATCCGCCAAAATTGCCCAAACATTATTGCACTGTTGGTAAATGATTTATTTCTGTAAGTAGGTTTGTACAAACACTTTTACACGTCAATCATATTTTTTTTCAAACTCGATGAGGTTGGCGTTTCGTATCAGACTACTCTGAGAAGAAAGGCCAAACCAAACTCACGAGCTCACAGTCTCTTTTAAAGTCCAGACATAATCTTGGTCAGACCATGTAGATTGGTGCCTGAAATGATCTTTTGATGAAAGAACCACACAGATTGAGGGGACCTGTCTAGTCAGTGCACGCATTTGTCAGTAGTCGTGCAGCTCAACTATGAACTTAAGGAGCTCAACGATTCGACGAACAATACCAAAGAAAGGACATTTGGTTAGGCCGCATAAAGTACTCAAACTGCCAGACCATCATAAAAACTAAGAGAATAAAATAAACTATGCACATAGTCCTCACATCCATAATAATTTAAATAATATAATACTTTACAAAGTAAATATTCATGTCATTGTTTATGTAAAATGGTATAAATAAAAGAAAAATATAAATAGTTGGCAAAAAAATCAAATCAAGATTCACTGTAAATTGGAGCAGCTCAATGCCAAGCCTTTTGTCCTCAATATAGCCTTTAACAGTATAAAATGCTTTCTGACACAGTTTCCGCTTAATAAAATATTTGAATTTATTAAGGTCTTAATTCTTGAATATGGCTAGGAAGTTTATTATAAAAACGTATACACTGGCTGGCGTCTAAACGAGCCACCTATTTTTTTAAGCCTGGTTTTAGGAACAACAAATTTGTGCTTGTTCCTAGTATTTACATTATGGATATCACTGTATTTTTTAAACAGTTTAATATTTGTATGTGCATACAAAAGATTTTCATAAATATACTGAGAAGCTACAGTCAGTATATTAATCTCTTTAAGGGCGAATTTCACCAATGAAACTGAACGCGATCATCACATCTAAACAGAGTTCAAGAGCTGTCAGTGTCAATATTCCAAAGAAAATAATCACACTGACAACTCTTAAACCTCGTTTACGTGCTGATCGCGTTCAGTTTCATAGGTGAAATTAATTGACACTAAATTTGTCTCTGAGGGAGTGTCTAGGACTTAATTTATAAATTGAACGAATTGTTCTATTTTGTAAAACAAAAATTGTCTGAATGTCGACCGTTTTTGACAACTCTCGCCTAAGCCCTTACAGTTGAAAATCCAAGTGCAATAAAGTTTAGGTGTTTCTTAGGTGTTAGTGAAAACGGCATAATTTTTTAAACTACACAAACGAGTGACCTTTATACCACTATTGTAACCAATAGCGACATAAAAGGGAGAACAATCAATAAACCTGTCAAGAAAACAATAAAAATATTTATAAATACCTTATAATATTGTGTATTATTATTATATGGGGCAATACCCTTTGCTCTATAATATTGATTGGAGTACTGGTTGTTATAGTTAGGTGTGTAGCCAGAAGCTGGTTTTCGCCAGGATCCTTGTTTTTTTGGGAAACGATTCTGTAAAAAAATATGCTCACTTAAAGGCAGCGAAGTTGTAACAAAGAATACTGGGCAACAGTAGTGGTACAGTGGGAGCTGTGGTAGCCCAGTAGTAACAACCTAGACTGAAGAGCTGAAGGTCATGGGTTTGAACCCAGGCAGGCAACTTTGTGCAATTTATTTCATCACAACTGATCTTTTGATTATTAATAATTATGTCATTGGGAAAAGTATAACGTTTAACGATTTGTGTGATTTGAGTTAAAACGGTTTATTATAAGTATCAAAAGAGTGACAAATTACAATATGTTTTAAGCTACAGCCACACTAAGGCGAATCCCGCGACTACACGTGTTCATGGTTTAATGATAACGAAGTCACGCGACTATTCGTGCCAGTTTGAAAACCTCCATACAAGTTAGTTGACATAATATGCACGAGCGAATTTCGTACCGGAACCCGCGCGGGATTCACTTCAGTTTGGGCACAGCTTTATGGCACCATAAAATAATAAAAAATACCTACTTAACTTGGGATTTGTAATTGAGTTCAGTAACTTTTCAGTTCAACGCAAATTAATGTAACCATACTAAAAGTAATAGTGTTGGGGTATTAAACTATTTTATAAAAAGAACAAATAGTAAAAAAAAAGAAATTGAATAAAATACAATGGGCAAGTGTACATCCACCATTCATCATCATTTCAGCCGAAAGACGTCCACTGCTGGACATAGACCTCTCCCAAAAGGAGGGGGGGATCGCCATAATCGCCACGCTTGGCAGACGGGTTGGCGATCGCAGTATGGTGTTAAAATGCATAGAGAATGCTGCTGCCCATTCTCTAGTAAGTCCCTTAGTCGCCTTTTACGACACCCACGGGAAGAAATTGGATGGTGCTATTCGTCACGTCCGGCACCACACGGAACCATCAAGTGTCCACCATTAATAAGCCTTAAATGTAACTGAATAGTTTATTAAAAAAGGAGTTTTGTTTCATCAGTCAGTCATTCTGTCAGTATAAAGTTATAGTTAAATGTAAATTCTTACTTATTAAATTATTTTAGTAAAAACAAATCGATTGGTGTCAAAAAAAATTGTAACTTTGAATTTGTCTTGATACCAAGAGTGACGCTGGTCATGGTAAAAAAAAAAACAACTTGGCGTTAGCCACCCTAGTGTAGTCCTATTTTTTATGAATTTTACTCGAAGAGACAATTTCTAAAATATTAATTAATAAAAGATTAAAAGTAATACCAAAATAAAAAAGTTTATAAAAAGCCACCAATAATTCGACTACACTGGTGGTTAAGTCTGGCAAGTTTTTTTTATTTATAGAGGTATAAATTATGAATTACAAAGTCTCTCAGGAAAGAGAGGAACGAGCGCGACGGGAGCACGGAGTCACACCGGAAAAATTCGCGCTCAAGTAAACGTGCTCTAACTGTCAAGTTACTGAATGCAAAAAGTCAAACTACATAGTTAAAATTATCATAAACTTACTAGATAGCTCAATTTCGGCGCCACCTTTTTGCTTGGTTTCTGTCGTGAGACCATAGTGGCAATATGTTGTGTTTCTTGACTAGCTATTGCATCAACATACCATTCGCCATTTACTTGGGTCACTTTAAAACCGGGAACATCAATAAATAGTTTATCCAATGAAGGATAGCCAAGTTTTTTGAACGGTATCCATTCTCCTTGTAGCTCTCGATAGTCTCCTGTATAACAACATGCAATTTTAATAAAGTTCTGTGTGATTGTTACTATCTTTTCTTTACTTCTCAATGGAAAACTTGTCCTGAAATCTACAAGGTTTTATTATTATTCAACAGCGAAACCTTCGTTTCTCATAATCACGATAATATGTCTCCTGACTGTTTTTCTTTTAAAAGTTCGGAATATCATGTAGACTAGAAGCCGCATTCTCTTTAGCTAAAGTTAAGGTGCCAGCGAGATTAAAATTTTCCTTTCGGCAATTTGCAGGGCAGTTTCAGGTTGTATGTTTATAAAAGTATAATTAGTGACAATAAAGCTTTTTTACACCTAAAACTAAAAATATTCAGTATTACGATATTAATTAGGCTACTGCAATTCATAATCAATATTTTAGTAAAATCAAATCATTTATTTGCATATTTAGTGCACTACAGATTGATATTTCTTACTTGCATAAAAATTTGAAAAATTAATTAAAACAGCAAAATATTTGACAGAGCCTATTTGCGACGTTACCGATATTCTGATTGCTCTGGTTAAATAAATTCTATTATAAAATACAATATATTATTATTATATAATATTCTACTACAATAATAATAAATGTATATTTGGATGTTTGTTACTCAATCACCCAAGAACGGCGGCGGCGGTCTTTCGCGTCCGGCCCTGGGGGTCTACTCCCTAAGCACGAAGTCCGTTGTGTCGGCCTTCGTTACGGGCGTTTCCTACTCCTTATCACCTTCGGACGGATGATTCGTTCCGGGCCCGAACGAAGAATGAATGACAACACGATTTGACAGTTGTCCCTACTCCCGATGCGTTTTTGCCCGTCCAAAAGTTCAACTTGACACACGTTTTCCACACTTTTTGCTGCAGTGGTTGGGGCCATTTTACAACATATATAATTTTAATTCAAATAAAATAAGTAATCCTTCCCGCCTAGTACGAACTCTGACTGACATTTCATTTGAACATTGCCGTCAAAAACAAAATAGGCAAAGGTATCAACAGGATAATGCCTGTTTCGGAACAAAAATGGCAAAAATAATTCAATTCTATATTTAGACATAATAAAAGGTATATTGTTAAAAATGCGGTCGTTTCTAAGATATTAATTATTAAACGAAAAATATTAATTTTTGATTATTTAAACCTGAAAACCACAAAATAAGTAAACCGGTAATCGACCGGTAAAATTGCGCAACTCTATAGTCATTCGTTCACGAAGATTGTCTATGATTCCGTTGGAAACTGATGAATGGTTCACTGCGACTACTGTCGCACGGGCCCGTTGCTTCGTTAACGGACTTAGGGAGTAGACCCCCTGATTCAGGCCATGGTTCGGAGCGATAGTGCATAGGAGGCCGTCACCTCTTTCTGCTAAGCAGTAATGCTCGCGAAGGAGAAGGCGGAACGCGTGAGGGAGAAGCAAAATTCGCGCCCTCACGCCCCTAATAGCCGCCCTGGGCGTCGGGAGTCGCAGGCCGATTCCCGGCCGCGTAGGCGCGGGCTTGCGGACGGTGAGCGGTGGGTAGCTCGCCGTCCGATTAGGACCAGGCCCATATCGACAGCGCGTTGTGATCCACGCGCGCCTCAAAGGGATGTGAGCATGAACTGACGGGGTCCGTTAGGGGCAATGTCTGCCAGGGTTGCGAATTTGTCTGAATATGATATCGTGGCCCTGGCACACAGGCAATTGATGAAACACGGGTGAGTTTTAGTCAGTAAAAGTCTGACACGCCCCCCAGAGCAGGAGAAGTTATTTGATAATTTCCCACCCAAAAAAAGAACGGCTTAACGGATTTGGATGAAATTTGGGACACAGCTAGTTTATAACCTGGATCAACATAAATATAGGATATTCATTTTATCCCGGTAGTACGTTCCCGTGGGACTAAAAGTTAGTAAATAATAAATACAACTTACTGTTACATTGTTTTATTGTCAGTGCTCCTTTAACAGATATCAGAGTAGCTCTCAATGCTTGGATAACTTGCTCTTTGTCAGCCATAGCTAGGTACCTGCAAAAAAGGGACTCTTAAAGACTTAATTCTTCTAATTTTAACTGCCACATTGCCCACAGTGTAAGCAATATTATTATGGATCGGTACTCGATTCTAATGTAAACTGCATAATTTTTCTGATTTATTTGCCAAAACATTACTAGTATCAAAAATAGACTCATGGACAATAAAGGGTTCCGTAGTTGGGATGAATTTATCCCAAAAACAAACTTAACATTGTAGTTAAAAAACATGCTCTCCCATCGATAAACGTCACGGTTAATTCTAAAAACTGCAAATGTAAGTTGGTCGACTGTTACTCGTTAATTTTTTAAAAACTGGCCAAGTGCGAGGCTGACTCGCGCACGAAAGGTTCCGTACCATCATCAATAAAAATGGCAAAAAAATCACGTTTGTTGTATGGGAGCCCCCTTAAATATTCATGTTATTCTGGTTTTTAGTAGTTGTTGCTACAGCGGCAACAGAAATACATCATCTGTGAAAATTTCAACTGTCTAACTATCACGGTTCATGAGATACAGCCAGGTGACAGACGGACGGACTGACAGAGAGACGGAGGAGCCCTAGTAATAGGGTTCCCGTTTTACCCTTTGGGTACGGAACCCTATAAAATGTGAATTCATGGTTTTTGGGGTCGCTGGTAAATGTCGGGAAAGTACAGTCACGAGCATAAATATCTTACTATGGACAGCTCCGCAATAATATCGGACTTCATGATTCATTCATTAATATCTGTCATCAAGATAACGGCAAATATATTGGTTGCATATTAGAAAATCAACTTTCCTGAGCAAATTTCAAAAGAACAACGTACAAATCAACAAAGTTTAAAATAACGATGGTCATTTGATCAAAAGTTCAGCTGACCAAAGTCTGGAATATCAATGTTTAAATTATTTATTCAATCGTTTAAAGGAAACAAAATGGATTACTGGATAAATTGATGATTGAATGGATTACTGGATAAAATGGATTATTGGCGTTGTAGACAACCGATTTTTTTTCTATATTATCTAGTCGTTTCTGCCACAGTTTTAACCTAACCTAACCATTTTTTTTTTTTATAATTAACCTCTTCTAACTGGTTCGGTTCTTGATAGCCTGCTAAAAATAATCTCTTTTTTTCCATATTTTTTTCTATATAATCTAGTCGTTTCTGACTCGCCGGCCGTAGCCGCGGCTCACCACCTGCTCCTCGGCTCGCGGGCCGCTTCGCCACTCCGCGCCTACGCGGGCTTAAATTACACTCGGTTTTGCAGCGATTCTTTTCATTTAGCATTATTTCATTTAGCATTTAGCATTACATCTAGCAAATTTATTCAGTCGTCATTTGTGATTATGTAATTTGATTAGTAATGATTTGATATTTTAAAATTACATCTAGCAACTTTTGATCAGTCGTTCATTTGATGTCACATACATTGGGATTTTAAAAATTTTCTAATATGCAACCAATATATTATGTGACCATTAGTACCCCACTTTACGTACAAATGAGGGTACCTCCTGTTTCCGTAATATTAAGCTTTAAAGTGTTAATTTTTGTTAGAGTCGAGTGTGTGTGTTCCTGCCAGCTAAATGGTTGTTTTTGGATATGTGAAAAAATTCCTTGGCAGTAGTATACAACATGTCCCAGAATTAACGCACAACCTCTCAAGGGGTCATTGTACTCATCATTATGAACAACTTTTACTGTGGGATCTAACCTGAAATCAGCTGTTCCCTATATTTATGTCTCCTATCTCGTCAAAATGTAGGGATCAGCTGATTTTTTTAGGGTTCCGTACCCAAAGGGTAAAATGGGAACCCTATTACTAAGGGTCCGCCGTCTGTCTGTCACCAGGCTATATCTCATGAACTGTGATAGTTACGACAGTTGACATTTTCACAGATGATGTATTTCTGTTGCCGCTATAACAACAAATACTAAAAAACAGAATAAAATAAATATTGAAGGGGGCTCCCATACAACAAACGTGATTTTATTTGCTCGTTTTTGCTCGATATTGATAACGGCAACAGGTAGGCGCTTGAAATATTGACAGAAAATTTAGTTATATATTCACTTTAAAAATAAATAATTAAATTAAAATAAAACAAATATTTAATGGGGGCTCCCATACTATCGAGGAATTTCATATCTAGACACCTTAAGGACTATTTTTGCTTGCAGCGCTCGGCCGCTATAGAATTCTCATCAACCAATAGCATCGCACCATCAGATTTTTGATGAGACCCTTGTTTTTGTAAATGAAAAAAAAAGACAGTAAAAAACGCGTGGCACACTTCACACCAATTGTCAACATTGTCCAAAAACTCCACCAAATTTAGCTGGACATTCATATCCAAAATAAAATGGTATGGACGTCCATCCTCCGGAATTTCATCACATAAAAAACATGATTCTACTAGGATAAAATGAACCTCTTGCCAGGGCCAAGACAGCTGATTGATTAATATATCAGCGTAATCACTGTATGTAAAATAGTTGTCCACATCTAAAATATTCGCCATGTTTGCTGTTGGCTGTTGCTGTGCATGTAACGAAATAAGACGTTTTCTGAGTCTACGCCGCAACAAAGAGACGCCGACAGTCGCTATTACTCTTGATATTTAATCCGTGCCAAATATATTATAAACAATACTTAAACAAAATTATTGAACGAATGAATCTCCTTTGTTCATAAAATGATGACAAAAGAGAAGCGCTGTTAGCATCGACCATACAGCTGGTCGTTGCTTGTCGGATCTTAAGTGCGTTTCAACACAACGGGGATTTAACAAAAAAATCTGTTGTGATGGGCTAACTGTATTGCAGTTGGGTAAGTTCTATTTTAAACTTAAGTAAATCGCAATACACAGTCTTATTTTATAATTTGGATAGACGAAAACGCCAGTTGAAATAAAGAACATCGTTTATATTGACCTAATAATAACATCATAAATCATCTAAGCCGAAAGCTCTGCAAATTTGCAACTGAACCCATGAAATGCGTTAGAACAAAATGTAAAGTATAAAAACATTAAAATTAAAAACTTTCTCAGTTTTGTTTCTTTTGTTCTATTCCTAGTGGTCGAGAAAGGGTCACCATATCCGTAGTCAGACATCTGGGATCATTGTAACAGAGCCTACAAAAAACGCATGAACAACAAAAAATCAGAAACGACAAAATATTACTATGTATTTTTGTTTCATTGGTCGATGCAAAATGGGGCGTAAAACAGATGTGGTCATCGTGTTCACGGGATTTTGTTTTGAAACTGGTTAGATATGAAATTCCTCGATAGTACATCAAACGTGATTTTTTAGATAATGGTACGGAACCCTTCGTGCGCGAGTCAGACTAGCACTAGAACGGTTTTTTAAAAATGTTCTCATTTTCGACAGATCTCAGATTTGATACGGATAAGGTAGGTAGGGTCGGTAGATAGGTAGGTAGTAAAGGTACGTAGGGTAGGTAGGGAAGGGTAGGGTTGGGTAGAGTAGGGTAGATAGGTAGGGTACCCCAATAATAACCTACCCACCTACTCTACCCTCGAGAAGGTATTTAGGTTATTATGGTGCTACCCGTGCAAGGCCGGGCCGGGTAAAGCTAGTTTTTAGGGTTCCCTACCCAAAGAGTAAAACGGGAACCCTATTACTAAGGCTCCGCCGTCTGTCTGTTCGTCTGTCACCAGGCTGTATCTCATGAACCGTGATTGTTAGACAGTTGAAATTTTCACAGATGATGTATTTCTGTTGCCACTATAGCAACAAATATTAAAAACCAGAATAACAAAAATATTTAAGGGAGCTCCCATACAACAAACGTGATTTTTCTGCAGTTTTTATAGATAATGGTACGGAACACTTTGTACGCGAGTCAGACTCGCACTTGGCCAGTTTCTTATAAAATGTGGCTTACAACTTCCCCACAGATAACAGTGTAGTTCCTATAGATAACAATAATTTTACTAAAAGAGCAGGTTTTAGCAGGTTTCTTTTTTAACCACTCATACAGAAAAGGAGTTACTGTTGACAAAATATGCAATAAAGCTCAAGAAAATCTAGGATGCAAGAGTGAGCGAAGCAAGTTTGTATATTGTAGCACCACAAATAGGTTACATTTTCTTCTGACCATTCATAGGTACAGAAATAGGAGAAACTTTGTTAGGTTTAAAAGTAAATTTTAAGAATTTTAAAACCAGGTGCAAGAGCAAGTATAACGAGTTTGATCATTTTAGCACAATTCATTTATTTGTGAAGTCATTTTATTTGTGGATGACAAATAAATATGTACTAGTTCCGGCATTTACGGCCCACATCAGGCCAGGGGCCTTAGTCTGGTGCCCCCTTATTGTAGCGACGGAACTGTTGTACAATGTCATAGCATATAATATCTCTTTCTAGTATTACTTTTCATATTTAGTACAGAGATATTGTAGTGCTTTTACAACTAACAACATCACGTCTGCATTCCATAACCTTATTCTGCATCAAAATGTTGTCAAGATGGCCCAACCTTAATAATGCATGACATTAATAATAAAATTGTTAAACTACTATGTCAGCTTTGTGGCCAGTTAACAAGATAATATAATTGCAAGCACATAATACAGTAAAAATATGCCAAGTCTAGAATAACAAGTTAAGTTTTATGTTCCCCATTCTCTTAGCTTTATGTGGCTGCTCTGTACGAATTATTAATACTGTTTCTATTCTAATTGAAGTTTAGAAATACTCAATTTAAATATTCAAAATAAACCCAGATTTGGCGGCTGGAGTCTCGAGAACCGTTTTTAATTTATGTGATACGAAATATTTAACGTGAATCGTTAGAAAATGGATATAACTAATACTTTTATATACCTGCCGCAACGTAAATGCCGGTGATAGATACTTTAAAGTGGCAGTATCGTCAGTTGACAAACTGCTGCATATGGCTTAGGAAGCGTACTGTAAAACTAAATGACTATCCCTGTTGATTATCACAAAAATATATCCTGAAATTTTGACTGAAACAATTCGTGACGCGTATGCAAGAGAAATCAGAACATATTATCAATTATTGTAAACAGTATAGTTACCTACTTTCACTACGACAAAAAGGCATTGAAATACTTTAACAGAAAAATTATTTCGAATTCATCGTAATACATGTAATTATTCTTACCTCACTGCAACAAAATTTCTAAGAAGTAGGAAAACTTCATCAAATTTTTCAATACAACCACAAATACAACAATCTTGTAATAAACTTTTTTTCCGGGTACCTATTGCCAAATTTGCCAACCAAACCAATCACCACAGAGTACGTAACTTTGCATTCTCTGTTTACGCACCACAGACTAAATATGTTGAATGAAGTTGAAGTAGTACAGACGCCAGCACATCTAGCTACTACAATCTGTCAAACTTTAATAGATTTTCAACTTCAGCCCTACAGTATACCTGCTGGTGTCTGTACATACTGGTATGTACAGACGCCAGCAGGTCAAGCTACCCGAAACTGTCAAATTTTCCCAAACAACCTTGAACTTTATACTATAGGGATAAAGTTGAAAATCTATTAAAGAAAGATAGATTGTAGTAGCTTGATGTGCTGGCGTCTGTACATACCAGAAAAAATACCCTAAAGGGTAGTAGCCAGCACTCATGTACTTGCCCTCATGTCACTACCTACTCCTGAGATGAGGGCACGGCGAGGCTCCTCCGATGCGGCACACTCTGCCACCTTAGTCTAGGTTGGGTGCACAGGTTGGGTGGTTGTCTCGACCCGTGTAGAACGGGCAGACTTAGTGCTGTATAGGCTCGTTGGCCAACTTAATTATTTTTATCCGACGCTTTTGGTTAGTAGGGACGCAGCCAATCTCACCCGATAACAAATTTGTTGAAGTGTCTATAGCAATGTTGGACAACGGACGCGACGGCTGCATTTGCTCTTAATTTTTAGAATGTTTCGCAAAAACTGTCGACTGGTCCCACCTCCAGTTTCTTTCTGAAGCGACCCAGTTTTTAACCCCCGAAAAAACAGTGTGGTGTTATATTTTTACCATGTGTACCTGTCAGTGGCATCGTACCTCCAAACGGCTGAACCAATTTGTTTTATTTGAAAGGTGACTTGATCGAGAGTGTTCTTGGCTTTGATACAAGAAAATATTTTCACCCGTTTGAAGATTATCAGCTCTTTTCTAGTTGATGAATGGATGTGAGCATCTTCCACAGGTCTGACCGAGTTGAAATTTGGTATTCTGTTACTTCAATGATATTAGATTATCTCAGTAACCTTGAACTGATACTGCAGCATTACCTACCTGGAATTTGCAGGATATCCAACCAACTCCCTCACCAACTTACAGCAGAGGTATCGTGTTTTGGCTCATTGAAATGTACTCAATGAATAGGTTATAGATAGATGGTAATCAGGGTCTGACAATGGAGTAGCAATAATAAATGAGGTTAAATTAGTTCTAACTAACTTTATTGTGGGAACAAATACGTACAGCTGCGCAGATAAGCGACTCACGTGTCGATCGTAGCGTGCCTACTAGTAATAAGTATAAAAAGTTTAAGGGGGATGCGCTAAGGTAGCCCGCAAAATTCGAATTTTATTACGTTTTTTGCAATTTGCAGGTCAGTAAGAGGTTGTATGTTGATCTAAATATGATTCGCGGCCGTAACGAATATGGCTTTACAGAATTATAATCATTAGAATCGGCAATACAACTAACTCTCTTCGAAAAATCCTATTGAATGACTATTCCTGAAATAATCATTCAGTAGGATTTTATGAACTTAGAGAGTTGTAATGCTGATTTTAATGATTATAATTCTGTAAAGCCATGTTTGTTATGGCCGCGAATCATATTTAGATCAATGTACAACCTGTTACTGACCAGCAAACTGCAAAAAACGTAACCAAATTTGAATTTCGCGGGCTACGTTAAAAAAAAACCGGCCAAGTGCGTGTCGGACCATGCACAATGAAAGGTTCCGTAGTTAGGATGAATTTATCCCTAAAACAAACTTAACATTGTAGTTGAAAAACATGTTCTACCATACATCGATATACGCCACGGTCAATTTAAGTTTGTAATCGCAAAAAATGTTTTTTTTATGTGATAAAACTACAAATTTACAATGTTCAGACTTTTTCCTTTACTTGTGCTGTGAGACCTTGCTTCTGCCCAAATTTCATGATTCTAGGTCAACGGAAAGTACCCTATAGGTTTTGATTTATTTGCGAGTATCGAAATATGACGCAAAAATGTTTCTTATATCGCCGCATTTTTTTATTGCGTTGACTTGGAAACTTGTTTTTTTTAGAGCTTCAAGGGACAAGATACCTCTACGCGTTCCTGAGAAAAATGGTCTTGACAGACTGACAGACAGACAGACAGACGGACAACGAAGTGATCCTCTAAGGGTTCCGTTTTTTCCTTTCGAGATACGGAACCCTAAAAAAATGACACAAACAAAATCTATAAAAAAGTAATAAAATGTGTTGGGCTGGTTTATTATAAGTTATAGGTAATAATTTTATTCAAACGTGTGGTCGCGTCGGGGGACGGCTAATAAAAACGCCAATCAGACAAGGCTTATTATACCAAGCAAATATGAATTTTTGCTATTGTAGAAAGTACTTTCATTTTCAACTTTTATTTCCTTCTTACTGATGTGTTACATCTTTCCTATCGCTTACTGTGGGAGTGATTTCGTGAAATGGGATGGAAGTGTGTAACAGGAAGTGATGACTTCTTGAGCATGGAATAAGTATATACTTTTTAATAGCAAGGAATTAGTAAGTACCACATAGATTGTAAGAAGAGGAGTCGAATTTCAACCAGTGGGTGATCAATAAAATAGCTGGTCATCAGTTGGTGCTGACATCTCTTTGAGGCGCGCGTGGAACACAACGCGCCGTCAACCCGGGCTTGGTCCTTATCGGACGGCGAGCTACCCATCGCTCACCGTCCGCAGGCCCGCGCCTACGGTGGCCGGAAATCGGCTTGCGAGTCCCGACGCCCGGGGCGTCTCCTGCGGTGACTAAGGGCGCGACGGCGCAAGCCTTGCCTCACCCTCACGCGTTCCGCCTCCTCCTTCGCGAGCATTACTGCTTCGCAGAAGGAGGTGTTTCTCCTTGCTAAATTACGAAACAAACTAAAATGATGTGTTTGTTATCATAGTTATGAAACGATGTGGGTATGGCTCCATTGCCATAGTCTAGTTCATAGTCATATATCTGAATGATGACGACTAGAGGAAATCACTGATTTTTGTAATGTACCAGTTTATTATATATATGTCGAACACATTTCTGCGGATCTACTTTTTAGGTTAACCCTAGATTCATAAACATACTTGGTAGATACGCTATTCATAAACATTCTCCTCTGTGACGTATATATTTTTTTCAAGGATTTTGCTGTTTTATACGTTACAAAAAACAATAAAATACATTGTACTTTTAAAATTTGTTTACTTAAATGAAATAGAAATGAGAAAAATTGTTATTCTGAGCAATCAACACATAATATTCCTCGGTGATCCATACAAATGATTTTTTTTCTATGGGTTTATACACATCAAGCTATACATTTCCAGTATAAGTGTACTATAACTGTACCTAGGCGTACCGTAACTAGATCTCTACACAAAATAAATACCTTTGCACCGTCCTCATCAAAAACCAACCTTGGTCTAAATACCCCATTGAATCGATTAATGACTAATTATAATAAAATAGATAACTGTAACAACATTGATATATTCACAAACCCATTTTCCCAATTTCGCAGAAAACTGATAACTATTAGCGACGAATCACAATCACAATTTCTTAACCTACTTTTTATTTTTTAATATTTATTATTTTGTTTTTTTACCACATATATTTTTTGGAATGTTATCTTATTGCACTCAATCACACAATCACGTTCTACCGTTTTGATTTTTGAATTTGGATTTTACTGTTTATTTTTTAATTTAATACTAATGTTTTAATTTTGATTCTAATAATAATTTTGATTTTAATATTTGATTCTAATTTGGAATATGATTTTGTTTTTACTTAATGTTTTGTTCTTTGTTTATAATTAATTTTTCTACGAGTAATAAATCTTGTTTAAACATATTTAAGAAGCTATTTTTAATATAAGTGCTGTGTACGCCTGTAAGTGACTTATTCACCATAACTCAATGTATATGTTATTTTTTATTATGTTAATGTTCTAGTGAATGGGTCGTTGGTGTACCTTTCAAATAAAATATAATAAATAAAAATAAGCTGATCTCGCATTGTATAGGATTCCCGTTCAGTGCAAGATCAGCGTAAACTGGAAATGTATAGCTTGATGTGTAGCCGTGTGTACAACAGAACTTTGTCAAACGACGTTTTTTTTCTGTAACCCCCTGAGTTGTGATTGAGCACTGGACGAAGTTTCGCCAAGTATGTACTTCAACCATTTTCTTATTTAGGCATCGCTTCTAAGTTCATCGGACAGTTTTGTCGATACTTCTTTTATATACGATCGTCGGAGATGGGTTTCTTGTTGTTAATCATTCGTGTCAGGATTTTACAGACCATATCATTAGTAATAAATAGAGAGAAACAATCAATGGGTTCATCACAGAACCTATTATTACTCTACTAACTATTATTCTTTATGGTTATCGTTGATCCTTGGCGTCTACTCCCTAATCACGAAATCCGTAGTTTCGGCCGAAGTTTTGGGCGTTTCCCACTCCGTATCACTTACGTTGATTAATTCAGGGCCCGAATCGAAAATGAATGACAAAATGATTTCGTTGATGAGACGCCCCGGGCGTCGGGAGTCGCCGTCTTGTGGACGGTGAGTGATGGGTAGGTCGCCATCCGATAAGGACCACGCCCGGGTCAGCGGTACGTTGTCTTCCACGCGCGCCTCAAAGGGATGTCAGCACCAACTGACGGGGTCCGTTAGGGCCAATGCCTGCCAGGGTTACGAGTTTGTCCGAAAGGGATATCGTGGCCATGGCACACAGGCAATGGAAGGAACATGGGTGGGTTTTAGTTAGTAAAAGTCTGACACGCCCTCCCGCTCCGCCCAGAGCGGGAGAAATTATTTAATAAATTCCCAACAAAAAAAAGAAAAAAAAAGAGGGTTACAGAAAAAAGTTGTGGTTTCTGCGATTTAAAAAAAACGTCGAATGACAATGTTCTGTTGTACATTGTACCCAATGAAAAAAAAACATTTGTATATATCACCGAGGAATATTGTGTCATAAGACAACTGCATAAATACGCTCAAAATAAATCTGTGTGTGTGTTTTTGTAATTGAGTGGTTATAGTTTTTCAAGTGCGTTATAGCAATAGGATTGCAATTGTTAAATTTTCGTAGTGTGCTGTATGTGTTTTCTTCGCTTCCCGCAGAAAGTGCCAGAAAAAGTTGTTTGGTGATTCGTTTTAGCATCTCTATAGGTAAATGCTCTAAGTTTCCGCTACATCGGGGTTATCAACTGCCACTTTGCTCACTACAGATGTCGCTACTGTCACAAGGTCAAGAATTTGACAGCTAGATAACACTAACCATACATTTTTGTGAACAAGCTACTTCATGAGAGCATATTATTATGCCCCGCTGCGCAGCTGTTGACTGCAAAAATACGGGAACATATGTATTTGACAAAGATATAAAAAGACGAAAACTGTGGCCTATGAGAGAACGTTCTCCGAATGAAAATTGGAAACCCGATATTTCGTTGTGACTTATATCCTTTTTACGGTTCCGTAGTCAACAAGGAACCCTTATAGTTTTGCCATGTCCATCTGTCTGTTCGTCCGTCCGCCCGTCTGTCCGGCTTAGCTCAAAGACTCTTAGTACTAGAAAGCTGTAATTTGGAATGGGTGTACATATTAGTTACGCTGACAAAGACGTAAAATAAAATCTTGAAAAAATTTTTTTTAGTGTAACCTCCCTTACACGTAAAGTGGGGATGATATTTTTTTTCTCGTCTATCCCATATGGTTGACTGGGCATATGTGAAAAAATTCATGGCAGTAGTATAACAGCATGATAGTAGTATAACGTTTAAAGGAAATCTATCACAGCTAAGTAGACCTTACAAGTTAACGAGTAATAGTCGACCAACTTAAATTTGCAGTTCAAGAATGGACCGTGACGTATATCGATGTATGGGAGAACATGTTTTTCAACTACAATGTTAAGTTTGTTTTTGGGATAAACTCATCTCAACTCCGGAACCATTCATTGTGCGTGGTCCGACATGCAAGTGCATGTCGGACCACGCACAATGAATGGTTTTTAACCGACTTCCAAAAAGGAGGAGGTTCTCAATTCGGCGGTATGTTTTTTTTTTTTTGTATGTTTGTTACGCGATTACTCCGTTAATTATGGACCAATTTTGAAAATTCTTTTTTTGTTTGAAAGGTTATACTCCCGAGGTGGTCCCATTGCCACTAAATCAGAATCAGATGAGGGGATCCCATGGAAATCGAGGGTAACCCTCAAATTTTATAGGCAAACCTATAGCAATTTGGGTATTTTTTACAGTAACTCGTGCATTTGCTCTTGGAAAAAAATATGAACCGTCTACCAAAAATAACACCACAAAGTGAAAAATAACTTTAATTTCTGAAGTCGGTGGCAAAAAACTCAAATACAGATCCAAAGACACCGACTTCCGAAATTAAAGTTATTTTTCACTTTGTAGTGTTATTTTTGGTAGTCGGTTCTTATTTTTTTGTAAAAAGTTTTTTTTAACACGCTTTTAACCTTGAAGAGTTCTTTTCTTTTTTTCTTTTTGGCTTCGCACGGTTTGTGCATTTAGCCAGTGTCATGTAAAATTAGGTAACAAGTACAAAGTTATTTAAATAATTATGAAATGAACTCCACTCAATGCATGATAAAGATGATTGATGATATCCCGCCCCGCTCCCCTTGAGTTTAAGTAAAGACGCGGCACTTTACTGAAACCTCGCGTGGACTTCTTGAGAGAACATAAAGTGATGTTGCACTGTTTTGTTTCATTTGCCTACATTAATGCAGGTTCACGAACAATTAATGGTTAATAACCCACCACTATTACACATTAATATTCGGCTAAACACAAATTTTAGAAAATAAAACAAAACTGCTAACATGACGCTTCACTTTCCCGCCAAGAAGTCCCACCTTGAAGAGTTTATTGTGAGTAATTCTTAAACAGGTGATGATCCCAAGAGGACTAAGTCTGGTTTCATTGTCTACAGAAACTTGTGATGTGCTATTATGTAAATTATAGTAAAGGTGCGTGTGTTTAAATTATTATGAAGTTTTTCAGTGTCGAAGATTATTGCAAATTGCGTTTCATTTATTTGCGTTACCCGTCCGTGTTTGGGTCATAGAAATTCATATGTGTACCAAATTTCAACTTATTTGGTCTAGTAGATTCGGAGCAAAACGGCTGTGACAGATGGACAGACAGACACACGAGTGATCCTACTCGTATAAGGGTCCCGTTTTTCTTTTGAGGTACGGAACTCTAAAAAGTACTTATAATCAACAAACACAAAATAACGTTCATAATTGACCTTTCCACTAAAACTAACTGTTTCCAGTGGTAGAAGCTTCCCTTTTACTTACCTCGTCTTGTAACTGTGCTTCACTTCAAGCCGCATGCATTTTATCTAGTTTTCGTTTATTTTGTGATCGACAACAACAGGTCGATCACAACAGTGAACACATACAAAACAATGGCGGGTTGTGGGCGATCAGCAGTGCTGCCGCATAAGACGAGCTTTCAGTTTTTACCCCATTCGTGCGTTTCAATAAAGTCGTAGGCATGACGCTCGCACCTTACTGTGAACACAAGGTGACTGAAGAAGACTGACCGATCCGATCGTCTGTTGCATCTTTTAGGCCGCCGCGCGCTGTACCGTGTGTCATGGTCTGCCTAGCCTTTTCACGACTATATTGGGATCCGATAATGGTCTGGTCGGACGCCGCTCAATACCACTACACATACATAACAATACATAAAAAATGTTGTTAACAGTTTTGAACGATCTTGCGGTACAGGACCAAATAAATGAAAACGAGTGAAGGCTCTCTAGCCTCTGTCTTCTGCCTTTGTTTCTAGTTGGAAACGCCGATGGGCACCTATGTCTGGTTTGATGTCAAACAAAGGCATTATCCGAATATGATCATCTACGTCCCACCGAGCAGCCTTTAACGAGCATTTGCTTGCATGTATGCACATACGGAATACGTTTGCTCAGAGCCACTCGCATAAATACCTATAATCGCGTTCGTTCGTTATACTGTAGTTCCCTCGCTTTCGTTTACTTTGTCTGTACCTATGATATGTATCCAGCTTTACAATTGCTTCAATTTTATTGTAGGCAATGCAACTGGCAAGAAACTTGCATCGTGTAAATGTAGGTAAATGCTCTAAGTGTAAATGTTTTGTGGGGTTCATTTTTTAATATTTAGATCTTTTCATCAATAAATGAGCCGTATTTCCTTTTAATTGTAACCAATATAACACTTTAATAAATTAGCTTTTAATTGATTTCATTGGCATGTCATGAGGTGGAATACCGAAATCCGTCAATTTTAAATGTTGGCATCACTGTATTCAATATAGGCTGGCTGTGGCTAGACAAGGCCGGGTGTCGCCATCTTGAATTTCGTCAAACGTCACCCTTTCCTTTGGTGAGCAAGGTGTGTTCACGTGAGGTTGTGTGTTCCCTTCATTAATAGGTCACACAATCCTCAGAATTTCGTGAAATATTCTTGTAAAATAAAAAAAAAAAACAAAAAAATACATAAAACCCAAAAAAATAGTAAAATAACAAAAATTTAACGGGAATCACTTGATTTTAAGTTAGTGTACGTAAGCGTGCAACGTGGTCTGAGGAATGCGATAGTCATTATAAAGAGAAAGTGAAGTTGATATTTGCCTACGTTTATGTTAATGTCGACGTGAACCGCTACAGTGAAATTTAAAAATGAATCCTGGTCCACCTAATTACCCGATGGCATCTTTGTATGTCGGGGATTTACACTCCGATATTACTGAGGCCATGTTGTTTGAAAAATTTTCTACCGCTGGTCCGGTTCTTTCTATACGCGTATGTCGCGATATGATAACTCGTAGATCCCTTGGCTACGCTTATGTTAATTTCCAGCAGCCCGCAGATGGTGAGTAAATTTTTATAATTTTTTTCGTTTTTTCATTTTGACACTTTATTTTTGACTAGGTACCCTTAAGATGACCCACCCTTTGACCATTATTTCATCTAATTTTTAAATATTATTTTGTGCCTTTAAGTATTTAAAAAATAAAACAAATCCGCATTGATATTATTATGGAATAGGTTTGATTTTTTGTCAGTACTAATCTTTTTTTTGCTATCTTGTCACGAATATACAGGAGGTATTGTCATTTAAACCCTGAATAATGTATTCCCCTGGGACATGACTTGAATTGCCGAAATTTTAGTCTTTTATGCTCTGCAACAACACTCATTAAAAGTGTAAACTTGGCTTGGTACTTAACCTATAATTTGTCTTGTAGGGATCAGAATTTGCTTAGCCTTTCCCCAATTTATGTTGAGCTGGTCTTTCATCCTTTCTAAAGGCTGCTCAAAAATTTGACACTGGTCCAGAAGTTTCCAAAACTACTATAACTGAAGCCATGAACCATGGAATATCATTATGGTTTATTTTTAAATATTGATTTTGTGCAGTCATGTTATAAGATACTTTTGACTTAAAAAACTAAAAAACTAAAACTTGCATCCATTTTTGTGAATGGTTAAAAACATTGCAACTGGAGTATTGTTCAAGGGATAACCAGTCACATTTAGTACCTACCTATACCATAACTTGTTATCATAACTAATTTTATACTTCAAATACTAGTGATGAGGTTTTGAATCAGTTAGCAATGGGCTAACTGGCTCTGGCAAAAGATAAATATTGAATGAATTATTAAAAATCTGTGATACACATAAAGTTGAATATAATTTTATTCAATTACTTTACTATTCACTGTTCAAAGCAAAATAAGTAGCTGTGACCCAACTTGTAACATGTTTGCCAAACAAACTTCCAACATGTGAAATACGAGTAATGAGATATGAAAAACAAAATATGACATCACTTATCTCTTCTGAAATCTTGAAAAAGTTTTGCCGTACATATTTATTTACGATGCCGACGCTCTACCTACAGTTTGCAATTTGGTTGCAAAACATGAATGCTCCTAAATGTATGTACAAAAACCCTGAGTCTAATTAAAAAAACCATATAATGGTAAAAGTTCATAAATTGTAGATATCAAATATGAAATCATTTTGTATAAACACAATCAAAAAAGGAGGAGGCTCTGGCATTACACACAACACAACTAAATTCAAAGTATTATTTGAAAGGGTTTACATTCAGTATGATGGTCTGATATTAATTTGGTGAAGATCTGATGAAGACTTGAGATTAACAATGGAACTCCTTTCCTAATCGAATGGGAGCATGACACTTCTCTCCTTGTAATTGACTGTATTTCAAATTGTAAATAGAAATAAATTTTATGCATCAGACATAGTTTCTGTTGCATTACCAAAAGGCATTTGAGAATAATGGTATTTTAATGCACAACACTGATTGGTAGCATTTCCCTCTTGCTCAATATGGCACTTTTAATTAATTTAGTAAATTTGTAGTATTCACTCTCATTCTCAGGTGGATATTGTCTAACATGAAACTGTCCAAAGTAAACATTAACACAAATAATTATTTGTCTACTTTGTAAATGGAATTGATCTTGAAGTAAAACTCCCTGCTAGTCTTTATGTAGAATCCCTATGACACATAAATAATGTCTTTTGGAAGGTGACTGAATAATAACAGCGCACGGGGTCAACCAATCAGGATAAATTACCCTTGTTGCGGCCTGTCAGTGGATGTGTGTCCATTTTTACCTACTGAGTTTCCAATGTCCCTTGGACAGCACGTTAAGATATTGGTACCGGCTGTCATTCGTGGGTCTTAGACAGTTGTTACATTGTCGTCTAGTAAGTTGACAACCAGTATTACCAAGTGGGGTATGACTATTACCTGGAATCTGGGTGTGGAGGTCAGATAGGCTGTCACTCCATGTTAAATACTGGTCTCCAGCTACATCTGTGTAGGCTGAAAGCCAACCCCAACATAGTTATGAAAAGGCTAGGCAGATGGTGTTGGAAGGCGGCATGAGCTCCAAAAAAAACAAATGTAAAGGAATATGTTCATACTTAGGTTTATTATTTTTGCTTGACTATTTGTAGTATTTTGTGTATGTAGTTATTTTATTCTGTAAATACTGTACGTGAAAGTAATAATAATACTAATTAATAATAACTACCTATTACAAAGTATAAAAAACAAGCAAAAATAATAACATCTTTTTTTGAATTGAAAATTTGAAGTTGTCAAATTCTATTTTATAATTAGTACATAGGGTGAAAACCCCCGCGAAGTGCAAAATTTATTTGCAAAAAACTAAATTTTGAATTTTCGCGGGCTAACATTGAAGGAATCAATAGAAATAGTGCCAAAAGATCTCAACTACTAATTCTTAATTCAGAAACCAACGGGCTAATTGCGTAACACACAATCGGTAGCAATCGGTTTCAATTTGACAGTTGACAAACGATTCATTGCGTTGTTGAGAATCGGAATGATTCTGAAATATGTTGCTAACATATTTCAAAATCATTCCGATTGTGATTCAAACAGTGTTACGCAATTCGGGTGCAGTTGTGAGTATGAACATGTTACTTTTTGCATTTTATATATTTTTTAAATAAATATGTTTACATTAAAAGAAAACCGAACGTTTCCGAATCGGATTCTTTTTTTTTCCGGTACTTTTGCGAGTGGGACGTTCTGTGTCTCGACCGTCTCATGGCAGTGGCTCTCCGTGTCATTGGGGCATGTTACTTTAATTTGTCAATATTATCATTATCGCGATATTTAAAGATTTCCTAAAATTCTGTGATATTATCACGACACCGCCTATTACACCATCAATATTACCACGGTATCGTGATATTATTGACAATGTAACATGCCCCTATGATAATTTGTCTTATAGTAGTCAAACTATCAAAGCTTGTTTGTTTTACATCATCTACTATTGGACACATACAGGTATTTAAATTGTTTTTTTTTTTTGTTTCAGCTGAACGGGCTTTGGACACTATGAATTTTGATATGATCAAAGGAAGACCTATTAGAATCATGTGGTCCCAACGAGATCCATCTCTTCGCAAGTCTGGCGTTGGGAATGTTTTTATTAAAAATCTTGACAAAACCATTGACAACAAAGCCATGTATGACACTTTTTCTGCGTTTGGAAACATTTTAAGTTGCAAAGTTGCTCAAGATGAAAACAGTGCCTCCAAAGGATATGGATTCGTTCATTTTGAAACTGAGGAGGCAGCTAATAAATCCATTGAAAAAGTAAATGGAATGCTGTTGAATGGAAAAAAAGTTTACGTGGGTAGATTTATCCCACGCAAAGAGCGTGAAAAGGAACTTGGTGAGAAGGCAAAGTTGTTCACAAATGTGTATGTCAAGAACTTTGGAGAAGACTTTAGCGATGAAGGGCTTAAAGACATGTTTGAAAAGTATGGCCGAATTACCAGCCATAAAGTAATGTATAAAGATGACGGATCCTCCAGAGGCTTCGGATTTGTTGCATTTGAAGACCCAGATGCAGCAGAGAGAGCTTGCATGGAATTAAATGGAAAAGAACTTGTTGAAGGAAAGCCTCTTTATGTAGGACGAGCTCAAAAGAAAGCTGAACGTCAAAAGGAGTTGAAGCGCAAATTCGAGCAGTTGAAATCTGAGCGACTGACACGTTATCAAGGTGTTAACTTGTATGTCAAGAACTTAGATGACACAATTGATGATGAACGTCTTCGCAAAGAATTTGCTCCCTTTGGAACTATTACTTCCGCTAAGGTAAGTAGTTATTGGATCCAGAATCGTACTATGATTTGTTTGTTGTTTCATGCCCTTTTTTAATGAGATAGATAAATATGTCAACTACTTTCGGACGGGCCCGTATCTTCCTTGACGGACTTAGAGAGTAGACCCCCTTATGTAAGTGTAATTTCGAGAGCTAAATTAATGTTTTAAATGATGTTGCCGTTTATTTATAAACGTTGCTTAAAGACTAAAGTTCAGTAATGTTAAGAGACTGTTCACCCATACATTTTTAACATTTGAATTTGTCTAGCAATGTTTATAAATAAATAAAGGGGGGTTAGTAATTACACTTGTGTTTAAAAAAAAACCGGCCAAGTGCGAGTCGGACTCGCGCACGAAGCGTTCCGTACCATTATCTATAAAAACGGCACAAAAAAAACACGTTTTTGTATGGGAGCCCCCCTTAAATATTTGTTTTATTTTAATTATTTATTTTGAACGTGAATAATATAAAATAAATAATCCAAATAAATAATTAAAATAAAACAAATATTTAAGGGGGGCTCCCATACAAAAAACGTGATTTTTTTGTCAAGGAAGATACGGGCCCGTCCGAAAGTAGTTGATCTGTCAAAACAAGTGACAAATTCAATATTCTAACGAGTAAATACACATCGCGATTAGGGAACACTATCATGTTGTCATTCATTTTTAATTCGGGCCTTGAAATAATCTTATGTCGTAAGTGATACGGAGTAGGAAACGCCCAAAACTACGGCCGAAACTATGGATTTCGTGATAGACGCCCTGAATTGAGCCACCCTGCATATTTGTGGTTAAAGGCCTCTCTCCCATCTTAGTATTCTCGAACAATTCTTGCAGTGTGCGCCCTTGCATTATCATGCATAAAAATGAAACCCTGGTCCACAAACTCAGCATATGGCATCACATGAGCTTCTAGGCGTTGACGAACATATCGGTCGCTATTATTTATTGGTGTCAACCTTGGTCCCATCACAACCTTAAGACCAGTTTTACCTTCGGTGGAAATTCCGCCCCAAACTGTCCATGACCCACCGCCATAACTCACCTCTTCAATGCAACATGGCCGAAATCCTCCCTGGTGGCGCCGGCCCCACCAGTCTCCAGGTATCGATGGTAAACTCTTTAAACGGCAGATCGACTTGAATGAAGGTGTGCAGTTACGTTTCGCTGACTAAACCCAGACTGAAGAAGTGCCACAGCTTGTACGGCTACTTCAGGTGCAGTATCCATAATTTGAACGTGAGAATGAATGAAAAAATATTTAGATGCAAATCTTGTTAAATGTCTAATCAAAGCTTGTGGCTTCTATAAGAACGACGAAACTCCCGATTTTTAACAGACTTCCAAAAAGGAGGAGGTTATATGTTTGGCTGTATGTTTTTTTTTCTTAATGTATGTTCACCGATTACTCCGTCAACTGTGGACGGATTTTGAAAATTCTTTTTTTTTTTATGGACGGTTTTACGGTATGCTCCCGAGGTGGTCCCATTGCCACTAAATCAGAATCTGATGAGGGGATCCCATGGAAATCAAGGGAAATCCTCAAATTTTATAGGCATACCTATAGCGATTTGAGTATTTTTTAAAGTAACTCATGCATTTGCTCTCGAAAAGCACCATTTGGTGAAGTGAAATTGTTGATGATGACCACAGATGGCCACCGGAACTACTTAACAATAAGTATTTCACCGTTGCGATTCGATTAGGCACTTTAATATGGTTTCTAAGCAATTTATGCTCGTCTAAATGCATATGGTGAAGTCACCATCAGTTCTCCTGAACAATTAACACCCCTGCATCGGGAAAAGCAATATTTTGTAAAAGGTGATGAGCATTTGACATTAGGCTATTGTAAATTAGATAAATTACAAACTGACCCACTAAAAAGTGAAAAATAAAAAACTTTTTACAAAAAAAAAACAACCAACTTCAAAAAAAACTACAAAGTGAAAAATAACTTTAATTTCGGAAGTTGGTGGCAAACAACTAAAATAAAGATCCAAAGACAACGACTTCCGAAATTAAAGTTATTTTTCATTGTAGTGTTTTTTTTTTTTGGAAGTCTGTTGTTTTATTTTTGTAATAAGTTTTTTCTTCTTTCAAATTTGGAACAATAGTGATACCGAGATGATGGCCAGTAAATCAGCTTCAAAACTGCATTACTCTGAATTGTCAAAATGCACGGTGGCTCGAATTAGGAGTCCGGGAGTGTATATTTTGCTGTAGATAGTCATATTTTCACGAAACAGTATTGATGTTTTAAATTATCATAATTTAGTATTTGCAAAATCCTTAAGTAATATTGAATTTCGCGGGTTAACCATGACTGATCCCTCAAGGGTTGATATTGAAGATCATTCTATTCGATCTTATTGTAGATCTCTATGGCCTTACTGAGTGTATAGAAACGCAAGATATCGAACCAATAGCACTTTATAATAGTTAAACCACGATTAAGACTACATCTAAAACCAGGCATATGTAGACTAGTCGCTCGACCGATTTATATTGTTCATTGATACGGGTACTGAACAATATTTTTTGCCCATAGTAATTTTTTCGCAATACATAGACGGGAAACATATCGAGTATATCGATACGTCACGCAAGCGAGAAGTGTCGGAGCGCGCGCGTATTTGTAGGAATTTATCGTGAAATCGCCGGGCAAGTGCCTCTCTTGTCTAGTATTTATCTTTTAACTTTTTTAAATTTAAAGAACATTTCCGGAGTTAACCCAAGTACGCACGAACGATTTTTTATCGCACTGGATTTACAACTTGTGGTGTTGAACCGAGCGGTAAGAATCCAACAGAGGGCATCAAAGAAAATAAACACACTGTTGGATTTGCAACTCTCGGCGCTAATCAGTGCGTTGAAATCCAATTAAAACTGACGTGGAATTGCATGATTTCACGAACTAGTCATTCAATAGGTCGATTTGAAATTAAAGAGTTGTATTGATCAATTAAATAATTATATTTTTGTAAAAAAAAATTTGATACGGGCGCGGGTCATATTTCGATCAACACATTCTGACACGCAAGTTGCGAAGAACTTGAATAAAACTTGGAAAATTTGAATTTCGCAGGCTACCCTGGCGCTTTTGCCTTAGACAACCTAGGGTGCAAGAACGAGCATGAAAATTTTACCACCCCGCCTTCGATTGACTATATCTTATTTTGACCATTCATAGTATGAATTGAAGGGGCCAATGTCTTGGTTTATGGTGCATTTTCTTCTTAGCTGAATATGTTATTCTAAAACAATTACGTCGATTGAGACTCTAGGTCTAGGACTTAACAGACACTGAGGGAGACCCCAAACACCGCGGGCCCTGGTGCCTCGCACTACTTTGGACCTTAGAAGTTACGCCACTGTGTAAAAGACTCCTGTTTATTCATATATAAACTTAATTTCAGGTGATGTTGGAGGATGGTCGCAGTAAAGGTTTTGGCTTCGTGTGCTTCTCATCTCCAGAGGAAGCTACAAAAGCTGTAACAGAAATGAATGGTCGTATTGTTGGTACTAAACCTTTGTATGTAGCCTTGGCTCAGCGCAAAGAAGATCGTAAAGCCCATTTGACTTCTCAATATATGCAAAGAATGGCCAGCATGCGTATGCAGCAAATGGGTCAAATTTTCCAACCAGGCGGCGCAGGGGGATATTTTGTGCCAACCATACCGCCCGCTCAAAGGTTCTATGGTCCTGCTCAGATGACACAAATTAGACCATCGCCCCGTTGGACCGCACAGCCACCAGTTAGGCCCAGCACTCAAACTGCCGCGTCAGGATACCCTAACATGCAGGCGCCATTCCGTCCAGCACCTAGGGCTCCTACTCAAGCTGCTCTTCGAACATCTCTTGGAGCTAGACCTATTACAGGTCAGCAAGGCGTTGCTACTGCAGCCTCTATTCGTGCACCACTTGTAACTCAGGGTGGGCGCCCGGCAGGTTATAAGTACACCGCTAACATGCGTAACCCACCAGCACCTCAACCAGCGGTGCACATACAGGGTCAAGAACCGTTAACATCAACCATGTTGGCAGCTGCTCCACTTCAAGAACAAAAGCAAATGCTTGGGGAGCGTTTGTTCCCGTTAATTCAAAGAATGCATCCAGATTTGGCTGGCAAAATAACTGGAATGCTTTTGGAAATTGACAATTCAGAACTTCTTCATATGTTGGAACATGGAGAGTCACTCAAAGCGAAAGTGGATGAAGCTGTTGCTGTATTGCAAGCCCACCAGGCCAAGCAGCAAGCTACTAAAAAGGAGTAAGATATCCACAACAATAGTGGCCAAAATAAAATATAGTTGACCAGATTTTACAAGAACCCATAAATGTTCTTGTTAATTTTAATGCTTTGAACATCTTACATTGTTAATCCCGCTCATAAAAAATACATAAATAAAAATTGAAAAAAAATACAAAAAGTGGATTGCACTCTTTCCAAATAATTATATAATAACATTATTATACATAATACTTGAGTGCAAATCTGCAAACAAAAATAAGAAACTGTCAACATTTCTATATTTGAGAGAGTATTCTGAACTCGTAGACTTTTTACAATAACAGAAGTTTGGTTTTAGTTTTTTCATTAGCTTTTTATTTCAATTGTACCTCAAGAAGAGGAGTTATTGGCTTATGTTCTTTCAATTTCATTCTTTTAACTTTAAAATCGGTTTTACATTTGTATGATACCATGAATTGTAAACTTGGTCTATCGTGTAGCTGATTCAATATTCCTTTATGATTTGTTATATATATTCTGTGAAAGCACATTAACCAGTTGTTTTTTATTTCGTACTCTTCTATACCCCTACTCCAGGGTTCGGCAAATGGGGTCCGAATTATTAAAATGTTCAGAGTTCAGATGATGAAATGCCAAAAGAGGAACAAAACTGTTAAGTTTGTGCCTTATGCGGTCCGCCAATAATTGCCGAACCCTGCCCTAAATGCAGGTTTGTTATCGGCACGGTTATACTGGGTGCAAAAAGACCCATCACCTGGCCGATGGACGAGTCACAATATTGTCTGTGGAGTCAGCCTAACACCCTAGACTAGATCAAAGGGCAGAAGCGGAATCGCAACTAGACATGGGTGAAATAGCTCAATAAAAAGAAAAACAGCGATTAGCTCTTTCACTCTAAAGAGCTATAACACTCTTCTCACTAGCTCTTCCATAGCTCGGTGACTCGCACGCCGACTGTTAGCTCATTTGACTCACGCCGCACCAAGGAACATATACTCGCCTACGACGAGCCATAGATAATACTCTATAAAATACAGGAACGGCGAGCGCCGCACGCACGTTGAAGGAGACTGCTCGGCTTGCTCAATAGTCAATAGCTCTGTAAGTTTGGACTCTGATGTCCGTGAATACCCGTGACCACGAACGCAAAACGCTTCCATATGTGGCAAATAATTAGTGCTCAATTGAGTATGTTACCTGTGGTCCCTCCCGTAGTCCCAGGAAAGGGGGGGGGGGGTATTTTTTTTTACCCATGGTCCCTTCGAGAAATACAATGCTGCAAAATTAAAACTATCTACTGTTATTGAATCATTTGGGTTAGGTTAGAACAGTGACCATTAACGCGCGAAGGCGAGCGAGCGTGCTGCGGTAGCAGCCGCCGAGCTCCAGATTCCCTCTATTTTTGGTGAATTATTATTAATGTTTGAAGTAATTAAGAGCTAAAACGTTAGTTCTACCATTTTAATTTGGCAGCATTATATTTCTCTAAGGGACCACTGGTAAAAAAAATCCCAAACACACACACACAGGTAACAAATGCTCAATTGGTCCTAATTAGTGCTCGAACAACAGAATTGGTGCTTTAGTAGTTTTCGAGAAAATCGACTTTGTAGGTGGTCCGGCGGTAGTCACGCTCCCTTCAGCAGGACCACCATGAGCGCCGAAAAAGGGTGCATGCTACACCGATTCTAAGTATACAAATAATTAGTACCCTTAAATGTGATTCATTTCGTAACAAAAACAGAACTGACACATTTGTATTTACCGAGAAATCAACGATGATAACTTTCGCGCGCTCGTTCAGCAGGACCACGACTTTGAATGTTGATTCCAAGTTAGAGGAGCTAGTCGCTGATGAAACATGCATGCTCCCCCTTTAATTATTAATTCATAGATTATAAATAAATAAATATAAATTTATTTCAGTCCATAAACAACACACATTACAATTTTATACACAAAACATACACACATACATGAAAACACATACCTACACAAAAAATACAATAAAACAACTTATTTTAAATAATGGAATGACGCACGATGAGTGGTCAGCCATTGCCACATAATTGGACTGTCCATCCTGTCGGCTACTATACGAGGGCTGCACTAAAAGTATCGGGAATGGAATATTTCCACTGTTCCTGTCATATTAAAATCTTTTTAATTGAAAACTCCTTGGTTTTAAAAATCGAATACCATTTATTTATTTAAAAAAAGATTCTCGGTCTTGTCACAAGGTTTTGTCAAACTTGTTTAGTCGTTGAGAAAATGGAATTGACTCGAGAGAATTCAAGAGCGATGATTTATTATGACTTTCGAACTGGTTTAACACAAAAACAGTGTGTTGACCGAATGATTTCTGCATTTGGTGATGAAGCCCCATCCAAAACCACAATTTATCGCTGGTTTGCTGAATTTCAACGTGGACGTGTCAAGCTCAGTGATGATTCCCGTCAAGGTCGTCCAAAAACTGCAGTCACCCAAGAAAACGTTGATGCTGTGCGTAAGCTGATTGAGGAAGATCGACATGTGACATACCGCGAAATTCAGGCAACTTTAGACATTGGCATGAGTTAAATACAAATAATCTTGCATGAACAATTAGGTGTAAAAAAGTTGTTTTCCCGATGGATACCGCATTCGCTCTGTGAAGAGCAAAAAGTAGCTCGCGTTACTTGGTGCGTCAGAACTCTCGAAAGATTCCACGCAGGATCCTCAAATGCTGTATACAACATTGTATCAGGTGACGAATCCTGGATATACGCGTACGAACCCGAAACAAAAAACTAGCCACGAGTTTGGGTGTTCGAAAATGAGTTAAAGCCAACAAAAATTGTTCGTTCACGGAGTGTTGCAAAAAAATTGGTGGCCACGTTTGTCTCCAAAACCGGCCATGTTACGACTATTCCTCTTGAGGGACAAAGAACGGTTAATGCAGAATGGTATGCTAGCATTTGTTTGCCACAGGTCGTTTCTGAACTCCGTAAAGAGAACTGCAACCGCCGCATCATCCTCCATCACGACAATGCGAGTTCTCACACCGCGCACAGAACAAAAGAGTTTTTAGAGCAAGAAAACATTGAGTTATTAGACCATCCGCCGTACAGCCCCGACCTAAGCCCTAATGATTTCTATACTTTCCCTAAAATAAAGAATAAATTGCGTGGACAGAGATTTTCATCACCTGAAGAAGCTGTGGACGCCTACAAAACGGCCATTTTGGAGACCCCAACTTCCGAATGGAATGGTTGCTTCAATGATTGGTTCCATCGTATGGAAAAATGTGTCAAATTTCGCGGAGAATACTTCGAAAAGCAATAAATACATTTTTAAATAGTAATGTTGTGTCACTTCCTTGATTCCCGAAATTTTCAGTGCCGCCCTCGTAGCTACCAAGTTGTTAGAGCTGTCGCGCACTCGCCGCATCAGGGATGCTATCCGTGTCCGCATCAGAGCGTAAAAATCTGGCACGCCATGCTCCGCGAACATCCCCGATGCACTGCAAAATGCGCGGCAGCCCCAACATAACTCTGAAGGCATTATTGTACTGGACTCGCAGACCATTGTACGAGCTTTTTGTATAGCTGACCCACAGGGCACACGTGTACATAGATTGGCAATACGCTCTAAAGAGTGTAATTTTCACCTCCCTAGTACAACGTGCAAACCTACGAGCCAGCATGTTACATCGAACTGCCAATGCTCTGCGTTCCATCTCCACGCATCGTCGGACAGACCATCGGTGACCCAATGCCCCAGGTACTTGAACTTCGTGACCCTGGAAAGCTGAGCGCCCCCCAAGGTGACTGGTGGGACAGTATTGTAACATTTGTTACCCGCTTTGAAAACCAGTAGCTCGCTCTTGGTCGCATTATACCTGAGGCCGTGAGCCACCGCAAAGTCCTCACAGATGCGAAGAAGCCTCCTAAGTGCACTGATCGATGGGCTCAGCAATACTATATCATCCGCGTAGCTGATGTTATTGACGCTGGTTCTAGAGGATGGTTCTCACTCTATAGGTACAAAGACAATTATCTATACTTCCTCTTGTCAAAACGTCATCATGGGATGAACGCTTTCCTTTCATAGTAATGTGCATAATTCTTTTCTTTTATGTTTGATACCATGTAATTAGTATACTTTATAATGTGCTATTCATGACAAATTGATGATCAAGGAATATACGAATAGTTACTTGAAGATGTCGTGTTTTAATCTCACCGCATGCCACCTGAGTAGTAACTGGCACGACTACGCCTTATAATCGCTTCGCTGTCTAAACCACACTCTGTTCAGATAGTTCGTAATAACAGTCGCTTTCCTCAAACCTACATAGAAAATTAGTGCTCTGCGAGATAAAATTGATACCCAAAATTCAAAATTACGACTCCAGTAGTTTACGAGGTATACCATACCATTGGTGGGGTGGCGGTAGTCACGGTGTTAAATTTTCATTTCAAGATATTTTTTTTTTAACTCTTATTAAAAACTGTGATTTCTTCCCAAATTTATACAATTTGTGCTCTTACAGAAGTTATAGTGACCAAAAATTCAGATTCCTAAGTGTTGTATTTTAAAAGAAATTTGCTTTCATTACTTTTCCATACTACGTCTCCACGTATAACCAGACTAAATTAAGTTGTCAATGGTATTGAGCTGTTAGGACATGTACACTCGTGCACATAAATTTATGGATGTCTGAATAGTAATAACAAGAGTTCAATATCTATAATGTTTATACAAACTGTTTACCTAACCTAGGTAACTACATATTAAGAAAAAAAATAAGTTGCAATTACCCATCGCCTGTGATACTTTTGTTAATGACGTGGGTAGGTAGGTACTCGAATAAATTATTTTTCTGTATTGTAAGTACATAGGTACCAACAGTATTAATATCAGAACGATATGTATTTCTTATTTATTTATTTCCTACCAATTTACCGTTGCTGCAACCAGTACCTAAGTATTAAAAATCGAATTTATTGCATTAACAATATGTTGGTAATAACATAAGTAAAAAAGTAAGTAATAGTTATGTATTTTGTCAGTACCTTTGTTTTCTATGTAGGTTTGAGAAAAGCGACTAGCTCCTCAAAATTGGAATCAACATTCAAAGTCGTGGTCCTGCTGAACGATCGCGCGAAAGTTATCATCGTTGATTTCTCGGTAAATACAAATGTTTCAGTTCTATTTTTGTTACGAAATGAATCACACTTACTAATTTTTTGTATACTTAGAATAGCTGTAGCATGCACCCTTTTTCGGCGCTCATGGTGGTCCTGCTGAAGGGAGCGTGACTACCGCCGGACCACCTACAAAATAGATTTTCTCGAAAACTACTAAAGCATCAATTCTGTTGTTCGAACACTAATTAGCACCAATTGAGCACTAATTATTTGCCAAATATGGAAGCGATTGGCGTTTGTGGTCTGGCAGTAGTCACGGACATGACTCTTTGTTACTCATTAGCTCTTCTATAGCTTAGTGATTCAGACGCAGACTGTTAGCTCATTTGACTAAGGGGCGAAACACAACCGCGTTGCCAAATTCCAGCGTTATGACGTCATACTTATTAACTATGATTCAGTTTGTTTCTATCACTCTTGCAAACAACACGCGTCAACCCGGAAGCATGTTTAAAATTAAAATGTCTGACGTTGACATCGATTTATTTACCTATATCGTTGGTTCAGGAACGCCCTTGTTTGTGGGATTCTAGTGACGAAACTTATAAAGACAAAATAAAACAAGAGGCATGGAAAAGCATGTGTGAAAATTACAACGAAAAAGACGCTACCGAAAAATCAAAACTGGGTAAGTAGTGGTCTTTTCTTTTTTTTTTTTTTTTTTTTCTTCTGGCTTCGCACGGTTTGTGCATTTAGCCAATGTCACGTTTTAGTTTTATAAAAAGGTAGGGAAACAAAATTAATATAAATATAAAGGAGACGTTCACGAAATGTACTTGGTACTAAAATAATTGAAAATTTAAACAGCCTTCTGACCTATATAGGCTGAAAGAGGGTAATTATTTTGACGTCTTTGGGCATTTAATTTTTTTTTACACCGGCCCGTTTTTTTTAAAACAAGTGTTGAAAAATAAAATGTTCTACAAGCATTATTTATATTTTAGGGATGGCAGCCCTGTGGCAAATGACGTGACAGTGACAACGTCAGTCAGCAGGTCTCGGCTTGACATTTACAGCGGATATTTAGTCCGAGTTTACAGCTTTGACTTTATTCGATACGTTTTGTTATTGCATTGTCATAATAATCAATATTTTTTGTCTTAATTTCATGGAGCTGCAGCTAAAATTATAATAAAATCTCAAAGTATTTAATAGAAACGGAAACATTAGCCACATAAAATAATTATATTGCATAGAAATGAATAAATAAAGACTATGTGCGTTTTGTTTGTATTGAAACATTTTTCACTTTTTCACAAAAACGGGCGCCTGAAAAAATCAGATTTAACTATAATCGAGTAGCATAATAAATAAGCTTTCTAATAAGGTACATCACATTAGCGTTTAAAAATCGTCTGAATATTATACCAATTTTGACCTCTCCTTTTAACGGGATTTAGGATAGACGGGATAGGATCAGTATTACGTTAATTACACTATAAAAAAATAAAAAATAAATTACAACTTAATATTATTTAGAGTAATGAATGAAACTATACATTTATAAACAAGAGAGCTATTTGTACAAAGTAAAGAAAGTATTGAGGTAGGAAAAGGAGTATGGAGGGATAAGAGGTTACTAAGAAAGGAAGAACGGTCATATAAGGGACAGGAGAAAAAAATGTGATCTAAGTCGCCTACATCTGTGCCACACAAGCATATGGGATCGTCGATGATATGAAGTTTGGCAAGATGAGCTGGAGAACAAACATGACCCAGTCTCATCCGTATTAGAATGGAGGTCTCCATCTTGCCAAACCACGGTTTTTCTGGAACGTCGGGTTGAATATGCGAAAAATAACGTCCCTTCGATTTACTTCCGATATCCCAAGCCACCTTCCAGGTTTCCCGAAGAAAAGTCTTTGGTAACGATACGAGGTCATAACTAAAATTTGTATAAGGAACTAAGTCTCCACACTGCACCGCATCACCGGCAAGTTTATCAGCCGCTTCATTGCCATGGATTCCAGCATGGGCCGGAATCCATACAAATTGTAGTGTATTACCCTCAGAAATGGTCCTGAACGCAAATTCTCTTATTAAATAAATGATAGGTAACTGCGATTTGTGTTCGAAAGCGGATTTATTGATGGCTAGAAGAGCACTTTGAGAATCAGTAAAAATTATAGATTTTTTGAGCTTTAAAATACGGATATATTCTAAGGCTTTAAAAATGCCGAAACATTCCCCGGTAAAAACAGAAGTCTCCGGAGGCAGTTTTATTTTTTGTTCGATGTTGTATTGAGAATGGTAAGTACCTATTCCAACACAACCCGTCGGAAAAGGCTTGGCAGCATCCGTATAAATATGGTGGTACTCTACGTGTTCAGCCAGAAAATGATTATAACTTAAATGGCAATCGGGATCTGATTTACTTACACAGTTATATTTTATAATGGGACTGAATTGTAAACTCTCATAACTATTGCTAAATATGGGAAGTTTATTGGAACGGTGAATAGGAGAAGAAAGTGAAAGGATTTTTTTATAACTTACAACTAAACAAGGAACACGTCTATGTAGGGCTTCCATTACGTAATTACGTAATTACGCAATTACGTAATTACGAACTCATTTTAAAGTATTTTCAATTCCGTAACTGAAGATGTCAATTCCGTACTTACGTAATTATTGGTATCATTAATCAATCAAAATAGTCAACTAATAAAAAAGCATTATACGTACACATTTATAATGTGGCAACACTAAACGATATAACTACATCGAAACTGTACAAACAGGGTATTCCCCGCAGTTTGTTTTTATTTTTTGTTAAATCTTGCAAAAAATAGTTCTAAGACGTACAGAATAGAGTTCAAATATATCAACTTGGCGAGTCGGCAGGGCCGGGGAGTCCCTGTCGAAAAGTCCCTACGACCACGGGGAACTACTATGCTCTTCACTTTCTTAACTAAAAAGAAATTGTAGTTTCATTGCTCAATTGTCGGTTGTTCAGTTCACATCGCTCTCGACACAGTTGACACTTGTTCGATTACTTAATTAAAAGTTGGTGGTAAATGCGCGCAAATATTAACAATTTGTCGCAGTTGTATCTTTATCGTGGGTGACTTTGAGTGTGTGGATTATCTCTTGAAAGATGTAAGTACTTAATCCAAAGCCTTAATCAGTCTATTTAGTATTAAAAGGGCATTAAAAACCCCGTGGAGCATGCATAGTTCGTACAAAATAATTTGTAAATCAAACACTTTCTTAGGATGTATTTATTCCGATTAGATTATAGAATACCTAGGTTCCCAATTATACAATTAGTTAAGAACACTGATTAAAACATAAAATAGGTACCTACCTATAAGAAATATAAGTTACCTATCAAAAATTTGAAATTCCTCATAGCTTATCTCTAAATCGGGAATGAATGAACTAAGCATGCTCTGTCGCCTGTCGCCTATTATAGAAGATAAAAACGTTAAGTGTTTACGTTTGTTATGACTTGGCAACTATGTTTATCCAATATAATTATTATTAACCTAACTCCCTTTTATTTTTTTCAGGTCTTCTTCAAATAAGACTGTATACAAAGAGTTTTTGATCAAACGCACACAAAGCTCTATCTGGGAACATTTCTTGAGAGCTGATAATGGGCAGAGTGTTGAATGTAAGCATTGCAAAAAAATTTTGAAAACTCCTGGTGGCGCAACTGGAGCGTTACACACTCACATGCGTGCCAAGCATATCGGAGAGATGCCGCAAGAGCAGAATTCGCAAAGGCCGAGTACATCAACGTCTAATAGTGTTCAAATTCAAACACGAAAGCGTACGAATGAACCTTCACAAAAGAAAATTAAACTCACTGATTATTTTTCAAATATGGAGGTTCGAGTGGCCAGAATGGCTGCATTAGATGGGATACCATTGAGAACATTTTGTACTTCAGAAGATCTGAGATATCTTTTTAAAAACTCTGGCTACGATGTGCCGAAATCTTCTACGACTATAACGCAGATAATTCTAGAACAGAGTGATAACACAAAAAACAAATTGAAAAATCAATTGAAAATTATGAAGTCTGAAAATAAAAGATTTACAATCACGTTTGATGAGTGGACGTCTACCCGTAATAAAAGGTATATGAATATAAATATCCACAATAAAGACTTTAATATGTCCAAATATAAAAATTTGGGACTTGTACGGATACAGGGATCAATGCCAGCTGAAGTAGGCACTCAATTATTACAGCAGCATTTGAGTGACTTCGGTTTAAGTCTGGAAGACGACATAATTGCTTTCACAACAGATGGAGCAAGTGTAATGGTCAAAATGGGTAGAAATTTTGACGGCCACCACCAATTGTGTTTGGCTCATGGGATACAACTAGCAGTCTTGGATGTTTTATATAAAACACAAAAATCTCCAGAACCTGAAGTCCAGGAGGATGTCTCAAATACCAGTGCTGAAGAAACAGAAGAAATTCAAGAAGATGAGGATGCGTTTATTGTAGAATCGACCAGAGTTCCAGAATCGGAGTTTTTATACAAAGGTACTATAAAAAAATTAAGAGATCTAATAAAATCTTTTAAAAACTCCCCTTTGAAAAACGATTTGTTGCAAAAGTACATTTTAGAAGAACATGGTAAAAATATTGACCTAATACTAGACTGTAAAACGCGATGGAACAGCTTGTCAGATATGGTAGGCCGATTTCTCAAATTAAAATCATGCGTTTTTAAGGCGTTATTAGATTTGAAATCAAATGCAAAATTTACAGACGAAGAGTTAAAAGACCTTCACGACATTCATTACAGCTTGGATGTAATAAAAACTACAGTTTTGTCATTATGTCGCCGTGATTCAAATTTATTGACGGCCGACGCTGCGCTTCGATTTATGCTAGATAAACTTGATCTTCAGTCAAACGATCTCAGTGGAAAACTAGCCACATCTCTTAGAAAGAGAATAAAGGAAAGGCGAACAAATGTATTCGGTGTTTTGCAATATTTGCATAACAATGAGGAATTTTTTAAAACTGCTGCCACAGAATATTTCACGAAACCATCGTCGGATGATATACGAATGTACATAGTGGAACTGTTGGAACGGTTGAAATATAATTCTACTCAAAAAAGTACAAATTCACAACCACAATCGAGAGCATCGGACGCAATTGCTACCAGTGACGATGATGACGAGGAGTTGACAATCGCACAACAGTTAGACAAAGAAATAAACAAAGTGACTGTTAATAAACCGATTTCAACAGTAAACACAGATCTCCATTCCATTATTAGGGTAGAAATGTGCATTTACGATAGCGCTGGCGGCGGTCGCGAAGTATTTTTGACTGCAGCGTATAATTATTTGCTTTCGATAACGCCTACAAGTGTTGAAGCCGAGCGAGCCTTTTCATCCGCAGGGTATTTTTGCAATAAACTCAGAAGTTCCCTAAGTGACAAAACATTAAATGCCTTGTCATTTATGAGATCACATTTTCAAGAAGAAAGATTATATTCGGGACGAAAAAAAATGGTTTGATGTATGTACATGATATGTTCTTGAATAAATATTTTTTTGTTTAAATATTGTGTTTATTTTGATATTTCCTTGAATTTGAGATAGTAAAAGATAATTGTAAAAATTGTAGATACTCTATCAACAATATTTACAAAAACTCATAATCGATTTAAAAAAAAATAGGAAAAATTACGTAATTACGGAATTACGGAATTGGCGAAAAAAGTTGCGTAATTAGTTACGTAATTGACATTTCCGTAATTTTGGAAGCCCTACGTCTATGGGACCAGTAATCTGATGATTCAATCTGCAACACTAATGTGTCCAGTTTAGGAATGAGAGGATGAGTTGAGAATTGAAGAATCCGGAACAAATATTTGTGAGATAGAAATTGTCTTCTAAGATATAAAGGAGCATCCCCGCATTCAACTTGGAGTGCATTAATGGGACTAGACTTCATTGCACCTGAAATAATGCGTAATGCTTTAGACTGGATGCGATCCAATTTTTTAAAAGCCATGACATTACCTGGCTCTAGAACGAACAATCCATAATCCAGAGTGCTTCTGATGATTGCGTTGTAAATGAGTTTCAAAGAAAAGGGATGTGCACCCCACCACACACCAGAGAGGCATCTAAGCATGTTTAGGTGTTTTTCACATTTGTTAACAATATATTCACAATGAGGGACACTACTTAATTTACAGTCAAGTATTATACCTAGATATCTGAATTTATCTTTAACTGGGATAGGTATTTCCTTATAAAGGAGATTTACTATGGGAATATTTCTCTTCCGGGTGAATAAAACAGCCGCGCTTTTAGACGTGGATAAATCCAAACCGTTTAGATGTAACCATGACGCCAAAATAGATAAAGCAGAATTGATGGCAGAGCTAGCTTGCTCAACAGATGGACTTGAAGAATATAATAATAAATCATCGGCATATTGAAGAACCTTAACATGACTAGTTAAGGATAACTCTAAATCATAAGTGTAGATATTGTATAGAAGGGGACTGAGCACAGAACCCTGTGGGAGACCCCTCCATACAAGATGAGATACCTCATGGTCTCCTATTAACATGTTAACAGAGCGTTCAGTCAAGATATTAATAATGAAATTCAACAAATTCAATGGAACTTGTAAGGCTTCTAATTTATTTTGTAAAACCGATAATACAACATTATCATAAGCTGCATTAATATCAAGGAAAACTGCAACGGTGGATTGGTTATTAGAGAAGGATAACCGAATATTGTATGTTAATATACTTAAACAGTCAGTTGTACTTTTACCTTTTCTAAAGCCATATTGTGATTCTGCCAAGAGACCCTTACTTTCAACATACCATTCTAGTCGATTTTTAATTAAGTGTTCCGCTAATTTCATCATAATTGAAGACAAAACTATGGGACGGTATGAAGAAGCATCAGAAGGAGGTTTATTTGGTTTAAGGAATGGCAACACCATTTGACGTTTCCATTCAACAGGGATGTCTCCTGTATAAAAAATAGAATTAATAAGTTCTAAATAATAACTGAGGACTTCATCATTTAAATTAACAAAAAAGGAATACGGGATGCCATCAATGCCTGGTGCAGAATCATTAGTTTTATGGATAACAACCTTTAATTCAGTGAGAGTGAATGCAAGATCTAGCGTCGTATGAGTGTCTCGGATATTGGAAACGAGAGACAGGTTATGGTTAGTACAAATAGCCTTAGCCTCAGGAACCCAAGGCGGAGCTAATATATCAAAAAAATCACTGGCTGAAGAATCAGGAATAGGAGAAGGGTTGTTATATATGGACCTAAATCTACGAATGTTGCGCCAGACAATCGTAGGGTGAGTATTCGGTGAAATTGATAAGCAAAAAATACGCCAAGATTCAAATTTTTTCTTTTTAAAAAGTTTATAAGTTTCATTATTTAACTTAGTAATGATATCAAAATTCGTATCAGACATATCAACGTTATAATTCTATTCAGCCTCTTTACGTTTTTTAATCAATTCAGTGCACTCAGAGTCCCACCACGGAGGCGAGGGAATTGTACTAATATTGTTATTTTTTACAGGAAAAACTTCATCAGCCGCTGCAATTAATATGTGTGCTAAAGCTTCAGCACAACTATTTTCATTGCCACCAGAAATTACAGGCAAGGAGCTAAGCTTACTGTCAACAATGTTCCTAAATTTGCCCCAGTCAGTATTATTTCTATTAGGCAGTTTATATTTTAAGTTTGATTTCCTTAATAATTGTGTATTTGGTTTGGAAAGAGGATAAGAAATAACTATTGGAAAATGGTCACTACCATAAGTAGAGGTTAAAGTATGCCAAGTTAATGAAGAGGCTAAGTTTGGAGAACAGATAGAAAGGTCAATTTATTGCGCTTTGGTTCTGATTGGGATCTGAACGACGAGTGGCAGCTCCAGAATTTAAAATACATAAGTTGTGTAAGTCTATTATATCTATTAACTCATCACCATAACAGTTCGAAGTTGAACAACCCCATGATTGGTGATGGCAATTAAAATCCCCCAGTATTAATAATGGCTTTGGAAGAAAAGAAACAAGATTATTCATCTCTTGAAGAACAGAAAAAGAAGGGTGAGGAATGTAAATAGAAACAAGACAAGTATGATGCACTTTAATAGCTACAATTGAAATTTCCTCACTATGAGGAGGTAATGTAATGGTAGAAAAAGGGATAGAATTCTTGATAAGTATAGCTACTCCACCATACCCATCAGATCTATCCTCTCTAATGGTTAAATAACCATTCATTTTAAAAATATGATTAGGTTTGAGCCAAGTCTCTGCTAAAGCAAAGGCAAATGGCTCATATTTGTTTAAAAGATGTATAACATCACTCTTTTTGTTTACTAGACTGCGGCAGTTCCACTGGATTATTTTGGATGTGTTGTCCATTAAGGATGGATTGTGATACATTGAAAGATGGGGCAACGTTGGACGGTGAAATGTTGAACTGAGACAGAAGATTGTGTAATGCAGAAAGAAAATCGTTTATGGAAAAACTGGCATCAATTTGTCCATTGTTATGATTAGAAAAAGCACAACCATTTGCTGGTTGAGGAATGTCGTAATCTTTAATAATGGCATTGTGACCCTCTTTATTATATCCTTGTACAGATTTGGGAGGTGAGCGTGGTTTAAGGAAGACAGTTTTTTTATAGCTACTTGAAACAGGCATTCTATTAGAAGAAGGGAAAGATGGAGTATCTGCAAAGTTTTTGGAAGGAGAAGACAAAAGTGTATCGGCATACGATTTAGTAACTGGGGGATACATTTTTGCCGCTTCAGCATAAGATACTGAACTTTGTGCCATGTATGTTTTAATTAATTTTTGTCTAGACATTTCTGGGCAAGATTTATTAGTAGCATAGTGAAAACCGGAGCAAAGGCAGCAAGATGCACTTTCTTGTTCTCTTTCACAACTGTCCCCAGTATGGCCTTGGCCACATTTATAACAACGAGGTTTGGACCTGCACTGAATTTTTGTGTGACCAAAACGACAGCAATTGAAACACTGTACAGTAGGGAAAATATATAAATCTACAGGTAATGCATTATAGCACATAAAAATTCTTTTAGGCAGAATCTGCCCATCAAAAGTAATAACTATTGATTGGGATGGTTTCCAAATGGTTGTACCATCAACAACAGTTTTAAAATTGAGGCGTCTGACTTTTAAAATTGGACCGCAACCAATTGGTACAGTTATATTATCAATAAGTTCCTCTGGAGACCATTCCGCAGGAACACCACATACTAAACCCATTCTAGTAACATTAAAAGTAGGTATAAAAGCTTTATAATTATATGTTTCAAGGCTATTATGTGTAATAAAAGAATTTGCGTCCAGGAAATTGGAAAAAGAAATAGATATTTTATTACGCCCGATTTTTTTGACGCTACCGTTAATAATATTTTGGAAAGCGTTGTGTTTTAGGAACTTGCCAAATGTAATAGGGTGCAATGACGTTCCATCATCTGGTCATACTAATATTTTTTGTACATGAACAACGTATGGCGCGCTGTCAGTTTTATCATAAAATTATGTTTTTCGACCAATCTGAGTGGGAATAACTGAAGGCGGAGCAGGAATATCTGGAATATCTTTACAAATTATTTCAGAGCTTTTAGGCTCCGATGGAGTTAGAGAGGGAGGTGTAGAGTCCAAGCAACCACAACCCAAAGACTCTGAACCTTGATTTTTTCGGATACGACGGCGTTTATTGCAATTCTTGCACACATGTATGCGGCTTCTTTTTAAATGGCGAGCCGACGACGACCCATCGGTATCCATGCCCGATTCATTTGAAATTATAGTAACAAAATTGCCTGCCGGGGGAACAAAGTCTCCCGGGTCAGGCGGGTCTTTCATTTTCCCGCTATGAAATATTAGTAAAAAAAACTTACCCTACTGAAGAAAATATACGGAACTATAATTAAAATAAATGTGAAAGAAGATAAAACTACTACTACTGATCCTATAATACAAGTTAATTAATTATTTTCAATTTAAGTAAAAAAGGACACGTCCTCAAAGTTAGGTTTCCCGCGCTTTTTTTCTAGTCTTTTCTTTAGATATGTTATTAAAGAGAAACGAAAATGGCGGCGCTGTTATTTGCCTCACGCTCACACATAGGCTTGTGTGAAACAAATAACAGCGTCGCCATTTTCAGTCCCTTTCTTTTTAAAATCAGAGTCATAAATAAAAATAATTAATGGTACACAGAGAATTTAATCATTCGTTTTATCAAACACATACTAGTACCTACTTTGTTTATTAAAAAAGGATTAATTTTTTTATGAGCCAAATTTTTAGGTATAGTTGCTGAGTGAACTATAAAGTCTGTAGGCACAGTACAACAGTACATATATTCAAGACAGTATAGTAACTACGTACAGACGTTCGAAACGACGCACTCACACAGACACGCGTCGCTACAGGGATTATATGCAAAGTTCGGCGAGCGGATATCGATTTTGAAAGTAAAACAATACAATTTTTCTAGGATTCATTGGATCTGATAATTCTGATAGTCTAAACCCTTTACAGGTCTCACTATACCCCACAAAAATATACTTTTTACTCTTAGCATCAAGCTTACCACGCTTATGCTTAGGCTCCGAAGAATATGCGATGCAACTAAAACCCCTTAATCAGTGGCTCAGATTTTCTATTTTAAAAATAAGGGAAGTGTCTTCAGCGAATAGAATTATATCAGAGAAGTTAGCTATTATGTAAGGCAGATCATTAATATAAACTAGAAATAGGAAAAGGCCAAGAATTGAACCTTGAGGGACGATCATCTTTACTAAGAGACCCCGAGGACGTCGCCCCGTTAACGCTTACTTTTTGCTGCCTGTTTGATAAATAGGAAAAAACAAGATCAGCACCTTGTCCATGAATTCCGTAGTGGTGTAATTTACAGATTAGTGTATTGTGGTCAACGCAGTCAAACGCTTTTGAGAGGTCACCGAAAATGCCAATGGTATCCTGGGATTTCTCTCAGGATTCCAAAATGTGACTGATGAGTTTCACTCGTGCGTCAGTCGTCGACCTACCTGTCGTAAAACCAAACAGGCTACTATGTAAAATCCCATTTTAATTAAAATATGACAAAATCTGGTCTAGCATTATTTTTTCGTATATTCCGTAGCCGCAGCAGCCCACGAGTACCAACAGAGACAGAAAGCAATGATGAGAACATCAACAGTATGTCTATGAAACATCAACTGGGCCGCAAGCTACAAAAAGACGCAGCCGAATCTTTACAGCTGCGACAGTCCGGAGAAGAGAGTCTTGGATCTTGGCACTAAAATCCAAGTGTAGATGGGTCTCTTTGACGGCGGTTGACAACGTGGTACACACACATTTAACCCGAGCATATAATTTACTGCTTTCCATTCCACCCTCCAGTGTCGTAGCTGAGAGGGTATTTTCTTCAGCGAGTTACTTGTGTAACCGCTTAATTAGGAACGAAAATGAATGTCGATACTTTTTACGCCCTAAGCTTTTTGCGCTCATATTATCAAAGTTTAAAATGATTGATTGATTTGTTGATTGTTAATTTGTAATGTTAATTAATGTTTAAGTTTGGGACTAAAAGAAATACGATTTTGTTTTGATTATAAAACTTAACTGAATGATAAGTAAAATCTATTCAAAGTTCCTATAGGTACTAGTTCTAGTGAAGATAATTATTGATTTAGTACATTTGTACCTATAGTAGTAGTATATTTGCACTTAATAGCCCTAGGTACTACAAATTAATAATGTTGAGTGTTAAGTTTTTTTCTTATTACCTATCATAAGCATCATCATATCCTAAGCTAAGACTTACCTATATTTACTCTGTAAAACGTTAATTAATGTTTTTTTTTATTAAAAACGGGTCAAGTGCGTAACGGACGACGCACAATGAAGGGTTCCGTAGTTGGTATGAATTTATCCCAAGAACAAACTTAACATTGTAGTTGAAAAACATGATCCTCCATACATTCCAACTGCAAATGAAAGTTTGTACGCACAATATTGAGCGATTTACCATGTTATTTTATGATCACAGATTTCTTATAGGTTTTCCTGTATCTATAGTATCTATAAGTAAAGAACTATTCAGTATTTAAAAAAAAAATAAGGCACAGTAGTTTCGGAGATAAGGGAATGGTAATTTTTCATCTATTTTCTTAAATAATTTCAAAATTATTTATTTTAAAATTATAAAAATATATATATGAAATCCCCCTTTCATTTGATATGTCACAAGGTACAGTCGGCAGAACTTTTTTTTTTAATTTTCTAATTTGCCCCCCAAAAATGACCTCCATATTCAAAATTAATTTATTTACGTAACACGTCCGTGTTTGGGTCACAAAATTCCATATGTGTACCAAATTTCAACTTAATCGGTCCAGTAGGTGCGGAGCAAATCAGCTGTGACAGACGGACAGACAGACAAACACACGAGTGATCCTATAAGGGTTCCGTTTTTTCCTTTTGCGGTACGGAACCCTAAAAACAATAAACTAATTAAATACCTACTTGATTTTATTTGAATAGAATTATGCGGCAATCAAACCAAACCACAGTCTAGCTGCTCATGTTTGTGTTGAATTGATATTGTATTATTTTCAATAAATGTTAAAAAAATATTCGAATATTTAGCTCTAGATGTATTAATTTTAATCGAATAGTAAAATTAAACAAATAGTGCAAACCTTAATTCTAACTACTCTATGCGTGACCGAACATGTACCTACTTAGCTAGATATTTTCAATATTCATTGTAATTCTTCTCGGCGAATAATTCCGAATATTTCAAGAGTAATACGACGGAAATACTTCAGAATATTTCTCGCCGGCAACAAGGGACCAAAAGGCGAAAACTTTATACAATAATCTGTTAGGTATTGACTTCCGTACGCAAAATACGCGCATTGACGTGGAGTTGCGGACACCAGTCCGTATTACCTAGATATTGACTTCGAAGGTTAAAGGGCTCTGCATATTCTAGGTACGTGACAGGCATTTATAGGGGATCATGTTCCTCAATGATAGCTATCCTATCTCAGGAGCCCTCACCACTGGTAGCTTGGACCCTGTTCCTGTCACTGGTGGGCTAAACTACCTGAGGCGGGGTGCAGTTTTCAATCTCATCTAATGCAGCTGAAGATGCACCCTCCTGAAAATAATCCTGCCAGTGCTCATTAACGTCTCCATACGAATCTACAGAGTAGGCCCTTAAATTCAGCCTACAGCATAAGAAAACACATTTAAATCATAATCTGTAGTTACTTGGAAAAGGCTGTATATTTCGTTTTTAAACTCTGCTTACAATTTTGCAATTTGTAAATATTATAATTATTTCAATGTTTAAAAACAAATACTAATTACAACCACTTTATTATGAACTAAAGCTATATTTCCAACCAATAAAACACTTTACACAAAGTGAAAAATACCAAAATAAACCAGATAAAGTTATCACTGAATACATGGTCTATTTAGTATTATTGCAGAACTAATCCAATTTTATTAGGTGTCATACTTGGACATCTCCAATTGTACAAATAGTATTGCAAATTCCCATCTCCAATTCCAAACTTCAAAGGCTCCAAAAATTCTTTATTTTCCATCAGATCCAGTGCATTAAAAACATCAAAACCAGAATTTTTTGCAGTAATCAATCCATCAAGCATTAAGTCTGTCCATTGAGTCTTAGTAGATACATTATAAAATGAATAAGCGGCTTTTAAAGTTTTGTGTACAGGGTGATACACAACTGTAGAGGGCAGTGTATAGTAACTAACAAAATCTGTTATACTGCCATCAGAGGCTTCAACAACAAAGCTGTCAATTATGCCGGACTGAGGCATAAACCAATGCTTGAAATCCTCTTCGGAAAATATCGGAGCTAAATCAAATTTTCCCAAATAATCATTCAATAATTTAACCACCTTTTCACTATCCTGAACTTCCATTTTGCGAAATCCGGCAGTTTTAGGTAAATCTGGGAGTTTAAATAGTTTAAGAGTTCTTTGCATTGTCATGTTTCTGGACAAATGACTGAATTTAATATCAATCAGCTTCTTTGGATTGAGAGACCTGTGCCAGTAACGACAAGTAGCTATTGGTTTTGGCAATACAATGCCAGCAGTATAAACTCCTTGGAATATACCTGTCAGATTTACTCTACGTGTTATTTCCCTAATTAAAACAGGTGCAACTCGCTTGGCACGAAGTTTTTTATGTACACATAAAAAGTTGATCTCAACAACTGTTTGCATATGCTCATATATTCTTAACTGTGCTGGAATTGCAGATATGAAGCCAACCAATCTGCCAGACTTCACCACGCGAACTCCACAATGCCATTCCATTCTCCAGCCAGGTGGCTGAAGGGCCCACTTGAGAAAATCAGTTTGATAGTCAAACCGAAACATAGAGTCATCATCCTCAACATAGTTTTCATTAAGCAGTGTATACAATTCCTTTAATACCAAAGGTTCATTCAAATTCAAGGTGTCCCATTGAAATCCATCTGGCAAGGTGTAAGGTTCAGACCTTATATCTTCAACAGATTTTGGAGGCTCTATAGGTTCATTGGACATAATTTTTTCATCCATTTTTGGAACAGGTTGGGTGGACCAAAATTGATAAGACTTGTGCAGAGCTTCTTCGGTAGTTTTAGCTGGTTTTTGTTGGAGATTTAAAACTTCCATTGCCATTTTCAAATCTTTTAAAGATATGTTCTGATGAACATCACTAGAATTAGGCACACTGACTAGACCATCGGGCAAGGTTGGAACGCCGTGGTCGCCATCCCCGCCGCTACGCTTTTTCTTATTTTTACTTTTCTTCTTCTGATGCTTTTCCTCATTTTCTCTATGATAATCACTAGACTGAGTAGCTTTGGTGTCTTCCATAATTACACACAACTTAGTCAAAAGATAATTTACCTACCTAAAATTCCTGAGAATTTCAATTTCCTATGACTGACTGAATGACCAATTTTTTTAAATTTGTGGTTTCAACACTCTGTCTTTTAGTGAGGCTGCAATGCGGTTTTTCGCCGCGCGTGATAAACGCAAAACGTTTAGGGTGCACGCACTATGGGAAAAACCGCGACTGTTTGCTTGTAAGATCTTGTTTTAATTATGATCCTATGTTTATTATGAGAGATCAGAGTTATCAGAATTCCAGGTTCAGCAAAGCCACTTTTCAAAATATTTAAATGCATTTTTATTTATTGTTGAAAAAAATCACGTGTTCTTTCTCAAAAATAAAGCATTTTATGCTAGAAACACACTCAGTGACTTTAGTCGCCGGCCAAGACAAGGATAATTTAATCGTTAGTCCGTAACATATGGTACAAGGTTGAAAAGGTAAAAGTATGTTCTACACATCTGCGGTTTTCATTCCTTTTACAAAAACAAACAACCACCTACAAAGTCAAATATTGTAGGTTTTGATGCAAGGAATGAAAAAAGGAATGTTTGCTGTATTGATGATTTTAATGCTTACAATAATATTAATACATAATTATTATATTTTCGCGAATCTTAGATAGAAAAAAGGATTTCAGGGGCTGTCCCAGTGCCACCTAGCGCTATCGCCTTAATTTGCGGCTTTTTCGCGAACTGTGCCTTCACAAGAAAGCCAATGGTATGAACATATGAAGCCGCCTTAGATTACGCCTTATCATCGCCTTTTTCATAATTTCCGAGAGAGCTACCAACACTGCGTTCTGATTGTTAAAAACCTTACCGAGAAAACGTTGAAGGTGAGCTGTCAATACTATCAAACCGCACCATATCACTTCCGCGTCTGCTGACCCTAATGACTGATAGAGACTTTTTTTTTTTTTGTATGGCATCTCGCAGTTGACCTTGAGAGGCCGTGACTGCTTAACCGGTCTTTCCTGTGGCTGCCCTAAGGTATTAGCTTAAAGCCTCCAGCCAGGAGCGTAAATATAAGTATTAAAAACTAAACGACAGCGCTCTAAGGGCACCCCCTGTGGGGTACGAACCTCGGCTTAGGGCGTCGTTGGGGAAAAACAAAGCAAATTGGGGACGGGCTGGATCGAAAGTTTAAATTCATGATTATTAACGGGGATTACCTGGTCAGGTAATCTTCAAGTAAAATATCCTAACCTTATGTCTATGGTATCGTCTATGGTTCACATATCTCATTTGACAGTTCCTTCCCCTCCCGCCTTCCTCAGTTCTATCTGTATGGCGCCATGTTTGTTGATCTGTCAAAACTTTTGAAGTTTATTACAGTTTCAAAGTTGATCGAGTGAAGTCTAACGTTGATTTATTTCCGTAACTTATCCTCTCAATTTCTGTAGCTGTAATATTATCGTGCAACATGTACAACAAGTGCTGTGTTGTGACCTGTGCTAGTAGACGAAAGGACGTCAGTTTTCATATGTTTCCAAAAAGTGAGATAGGACTCAAAAAATGGTTACAGTGCATTAACTGTGAAAGACTGCGAAGCTTGAGCTTCCAAAAACTTCGCAAACAGTTTGTGTGTCGAAATCATTTTGAGAAGAGGTTTCTTTCGACAACGCGCGATAGAATTCGTCTTTGCCCCGACGCTTATCCAACGTTGTTTACTGCTCACGAGATATCGAGTGGTATTCCTCAAACCGATGCATTAATACCCGACAATTCTGGTACGTACCTATTTGAATATTTTTATCACTTAGGTGTAGTCAATTTATACTTGATTTATGATCTGCACATGTTTTACTATTAGCAGGTGTTACATTATTAGTGTAGAAACTTGATACCCAACAAGAAGCATGCCCTCAGTTTAAGCAGTTATATTAAATGGTTTTAAGTATTTAAAACATTCCGTGTTAGTGATGTATTCCTAGTAAGATTTACATACTGCCTTAAACTTTTATAAAGTTTTCCTAGAACAGACCCTTGTTATTAGTAGACAAAAAGCTTGTTTCCACTGACTGTAGAGGAGCGGTAAAAGAAGTGTGTAGTTAAATATTAAGTACAGTGAAATATTCAGGAGATTTTGCTTCACAGTATGAGTTGTTTGTGTATTTAGTATTATGTGTGCTTTTGAGTAATATAATAATTATGTGAAATGTTTTTCAGAGAGTGTGAATACTGAACATGACTATTTCAAAAAAAGGAGACATGTGGAGCACGCCTACTGTAAACCAGAAATTGAGGAGAAACGCTCAAATACTGAAAAAAATGTTAGTAATGGTAAGTTTCCATTCAATTCTAATATTACGATAAAATTAAAAAAAAAAAAAAAAAAAAATTCTGTAAGTCAAAATCTGTCATATTGGCATGAGCCATTTATTAAGGAAATAGGTCATGCTGTCAGTATTTTGGTAGCGGGACTAATTGTGCACGGTGCAATGGACTGTAATTTAATTATTGTTGTTCTTGGGAGCTCCTTCAATTCACCTATAGTAGTTTGGTTTTTATTATTAATAATTAATATGAGTATTTTACATTTCAGAAATAGAAGCAGATGTAATTTCTTCATTACAGCCTTTGCCTTCTACATCTGGATGTGGACATGAAGTCACTATGGAACCAATAGCAGGTAAGAAATTCAAATTGTTTAAATATTAGTTATGGGAAGTACCTATTCATAACTGTATTTGCTACAATTGTCAATCATTTATATTCTATTGTTACGGTGAATTATTAAAAAATTTGCAAACTCACAAAAATTAACATTATGTGTATATTAAGTTACTTTTAAATTCATTTGTAAGATTGTAGATTTTTGGTTGTTTGTTCATACCATGGTAATAGATAGTAAATTACCTAAATGGACACAGTATATAGGAAACCATTTATCCCTGATCTATGTTTACTTGCATGTAATTGTGTAGCATCTGTTAGAGATCCAATAAATATGGTAATCAATTAAAATTTTTTTTTTCAGTAGTTGTGCATTGTACTCCATCAACAAAGAGAAGACGGCGTATCATACATACTAAAAATAAGCTGTCGCCGCATTGTTCTAGGCTTTACAAGGAATACACTAAGTCAAGAAGGCAGCTTAATTTCAATTTACGAGCAAAAAAGGCGTTGAAATTTTCAAAAGAAAAGTCTTTTGAAAAGCTCACAGAAAAACTGAATCCAATGGCAAAAGCTTTTTTATGGATGCAGATTAAACAGTGCACTAAAAAAGCCAGGGGGCGACGATTCTCAGATGAAGAAAAATTGATAGCAATGGCTATAATGAAACAGAGCCCAAAGTGCTATAGATTTCTTCACAGGATATTTATTTTGCCATCCAAATACACACTAAACAAAATGATTTCTAAATTAAATATAGAATCAGGAATCAATCCTCAAATATTTGAAGCTGTGAAAAAAGAGGTAATATTCTTTTTAAAATTAAAACAACTTGCCTGTAATCTAAATTTTAAATTTTGTCCTCAACTCACTTTAGACATTGGCAGAATAGTCGACACCGGCTTTGCTTGCCATACAACAAAAATAGAATAGAATAAATTTTGTTGTCAAAAATTTGTATAAATGAATGTAAATAATGTTTTATTATAATGCTTTCAGGTCAATACTTGGGATGAAAAAAAAAAATTTTGCTCCATACTTTTTGATGAAGTGGCTTTAGAAGCAGCCTTGTCTTATGACAAACATAAAGACTACATTAATGGATTTGTGGAACTTACTAAAAAAACCAATGATTTTGCTGACCATGCCCTTGTGTTTATGTTACGGGGCGTGATTCACAAGTGGCAGCAACCTCTGGCCTTTTATTACTGTAAAGGAGCAACTTCTGGGGTTGAATTAAAACAAATTCTGAAGGATGTGATTAATGCTGTTGGAAACACAGGACTGAAACCGTTGGCTTTGGTGTGTGACCAAGGTACAGCATTTCGAGCTGCCTTGAAGAGTCTCCAAGAAGATACAAGGCAACTGCAAATAATTTCTGGTGAAAATATTGGTGAGTAGGTGTTGTCCTGTTTATGTGCATCTTTTTTTGACAACATTTAAAACCTCCCACTGATGCTTTGTTGTTTATTGTAACAATATAATTTTAATTTTTCAGATGATGTTATTGTAATTAACGGACAGAAGCTTTCAGTAATTCATGATCCACCACACCTCATTAAAGGATTGAGAAATAATTTTCTTACTAAAAATATATCCATCAATGGAGAAATATCGAAATGGAATGATATAGTGGATGTTTACAAAACCGACTGCAATCATGCACAGTCGCGACTTCTCCATAAGTTGACTGACGAACATGTCATTCCGGAGAAAATTAAAAAAATGAAGGTAATTGTTTGATTAAGTTACTTTTGCTATGGTATTCAAATCCTCAAACAGTAATATACTATGTATAAATGAATAAGCTCTGTTACTTGTAAAATTGTAATTTATATTTTGTTTTATTTCAGGTGAAAAATTGCACTACAGTGTTCAGCAAGACAGTAGCTGCTACATTGTCATACACGGCTCAGTTTTGTAAGTTGCTATACTAATAGTTTTGTTTCAAGAATTTTATTTTTGAGCTTAATATTATTTAATTATTTTATTTGTTGTAGCTCATTATGCAGATGGAACCAAAGTAAGCTCTACATTAACGAACACCGCAAAAGTTGTATCATTCTTTGACGACCTGTTCGATTCAGTCAATGGAACAGGCTTCAACAAGACTTCCAAAGGGAAACCTTTAAGACAGGCGGTAACAGAAAAGTCGCCGCACCATGAATTTTGGAGGGAAGCGATAGAAAAACTAAAACTTATTAAATTTGTCGACAAACACGGTAAGGAAACATCTGTGCCATCGTTAAAAAATTGGATATTAACTTTAAAAAGTTATCAGAGAGTGTGGCAATACTTAAGGGAAAAAAATATTAAAATTATGCGCCCGCGATATTTAAATTCGGATCCCATCGAAAACTTTTTTGGACAAATGCGGGCGTATAATTTTAGAAATACTAATCCAGATTGCCATGCCTTCAAAAGTACCTTTAAATCACTGTTAATCACAAGGTTTATAAAGTTTCACTCAGATAGCTACAATTGTGAAGAGGATTCAGGTAAACAGTTATTAAAATTAAAATCACTTTTTAATAAAGAACAAACTATCTCAGAATCTGCTAGTTTTTCACTTGCAGATTCTGAATTAGTTTCATCACCCGAGTCCTCTGAGCTATCGAACTGGGTTGAAGGTGAAAGCGTTCAAAGATCAGCAAGGCAAGAAAGGCTAAATGTCCACTCACGTGCATTTACAACTGGGTGGGTCATAAGAAAAATATTACAAAAAATAAAGTGTCAGCATTGCGAAGAAAATTTAATTAGTAGGGAATCCAGTTATGATAAAAATAACGTAAATAATTGGATTTCCTTTAGAGAGTTCAAGAGCATTAAAGAAAAGAAATTGACCTACCCTTCAGAAAATGCTGTGAGATTTTTTGGAATCATCATAGAAGAAGCAAACAAATACTTAGAAAATCAACCTGAACGGAGTCCTATTATAAAAAGTATAAAAAAACACATCAAATCTAAGTATTTGTTTGACTTCATCAATTGTGAATTGCATAGGGATGCTGTTTCTGAATGCTTTCTCGCATTAACTCTACGATTGGCAGTATTTAATTGGTGCAATGTCATTAATAAAATATTAAAAGGCACAGATGTCCTCAGACTGCAAAACAAACCGTTACTGCCTCAGATGCAAACAAAAGCTTATAACAAATTTAAAACAAAATTAAAAAATAAAAAGAAATGAAAGTAATAAGAAAACTTTTTTTTTCCCCCTAACATTCCCTTTCTAACATAATGTTACAACATATTGCAATAATTGCAATGTTATTGCAATTATTGCAATATGCTCATAAAATATCGGTAATAAAATTATAAATTCCTAGCAAGAAAAACGTTTTAGGCTGAATCCGTACGACGCCATTGCATAAAATACCGTGCCGGATGCAATGCTACATTAAAAAAAAAAAAGCTGTCATACATGATATGTGAACCTTTTTTTTTTTCTTTTCTTTTTCTTCTGGCTTCGCACGGTTTGTGCATTTAGCCAATGTCACGTTTTAGTTTTATAAAAAGGTAGGGAAACAAAATTAATATAAATATAATTTTTTACGGGATTTAGGATAGACGGGATAGGATCAGTATTACGTTAATTACACTATAAAAAAATAAAAAATAAATTACAACTTAATATTATTTAGAGTAATGAATGAAACTATACATTTATAAACAAGAGAGCTATTTGTACAAAGTAAAGAAAGTATTGAGGTAGGAAAAGGAGTATGGAGGGATAAGAGGTTACTAAGAAAGGAAGAACGGTCATATAAGGGACAGGAGAAAAAAATGTGATCTAAGTCGCCTACATCTGTGCCACACAAGCATATGGGATCGTCGATGATATGAAGTTTGGCAAGATGAGCTGGAGAACAAACATGACCCAGTCTCATCCGTATTAGAATGGAGGTCTCCATCTTGCCAAACTTGGCCCTGCCAAACCACGGTTTTTCTGGAACGTCGGGTTGAATATGCGAAAAATAACGTCCCTTCGATTTGCTTCCGATATCCCAAGCCACCTTCCAGGTTTCCCGAAGAAAAGTCTTTGGTAACGATACGAGGTCATAACTAAAATTTGTATAAGGAACTAAGTCCCCACACTGCACCGCATCACCGGCAAGTTTATCAGCCGCTTCATTGCCATGGATTCCAGCATGGGCCGGAATCCATACAAATTGTAGTGTATTACCCTCAGAAATGGTCCTGAACGCAAATTCTCTTATTAAATAAATGATAGGTAACTGCGATTTGTGTTCGAAAGCTGATTTATTGATGGCTAGAAGAGCACTTTGAGAATCAGTAAAAATTATAGATTTTTTGAGCTTTAAAATTCGGATATATTCTATGGCTTTAAAAATGCCGAAACACTCCCCGGTAAAAACAGAAGTCTCCGGAGGCAGTTTTATTTTTTGTTCGATGTTGTATTGAGAATGGTAAGTACCTATTCCAACACAACCCGTCGTAGAAGGCTTGGCAGCATCCGTATAAATATGGTGGTACTCTACGTGTTCAGCCAGAAAATGATTAAAACTTAAATGGCAATCGGGATCTGATTTACTTACACAGTTATATTTTATAATGGGACTGAATTGTAAACTCTCATAACTATTGCTAAATATGGGAAGTTTATTGGAACGGTGAATAGGAGAAGAAAGTGAAAGGAATTTTTTATAACTTACAACTAAACAAGGTTCGCGTCTATGGGACCAGTAATCTGATGATTCAATCTGCAACACTAATGTGTCCAGTTTAGGAATGAGAGGATGAGTTGAGAATTGAAGAATCCGGAACAAATATTTGTCAGATAGGAATTGTCTTCTAAGATATAAAGGAGCATCCCCGCATTCAACTTGGAGTGCATTAATGGGACTAGACTTCATTGCACCTGAAATAATGCGTAATGCTTTAGACTGGATGCGATCCAATTTTTTAAAAGCCATGACATTACCTGGCTCTAGAACGAACAATCCATAATCCAGAGTGCTTCTGATGATTGCGTTGTAAATGAGTTTCAAAGAAAAGGGATGTGCACCCCACCACACACCAGAGAGGCATCTAAGCATGTTTAGGTGTTTTTCACATTTGTTAACAATATATTCACAATGAGGGACACTACTTAATTTACAGTCAAGTATTATACCTAGATATCTGAATTTATCTTTAACAGGGATAGGTATTTCCTTATAAAGGAGATTTACTATGGGAATATTTCTCTTCCGGGTGAATAAAACAGCCGCGCTTTTAGACGTGGATAAATCCAAACCGTTTAGATGTAACCATGACGCCAAAATAGATAAAGCAGAATTGATGGCAGAGCTAGCTTGCTCAACAGATGGACTTGAAGAATATAATAATAAATCATCGGCATATTGAAGAACCTTAACATGACTAGTTAAGGATAACTCTAAATCATAAGTGTAGATATTGTATAGAAGGGGACTGAGCACAGAACCCTGTGGGAGACCCCTCCATACAAGATGAGATACCTCATGGTCTCCTATTAACATGTTAACAGAGCGTTCAGTCAAGATATTAATAATGAAATTCAACAAATTCAATGGAACTTGTAAGGCTTCTAATTTATTTTGTAAAACCGATAATACAACATTATCATAAGCTGCATTAATATCAAGGAAAACTGCAACGGTGGATTGGTTATTAGAGAAGGATAACCGAATATCGTATGTTAATATACTTAAACAGTCAGTTGTACTTTTACCTTTTCTAAAGCCATATTGTGATTCTGCCAAGAGACCCTTACTTTCAACATACCATTCTAGTCGATTTTTAATTAAGTGTTCCGCTAATTTCATCATAATTGAAGACAAAACTATGGGACGGTATGAAGAAGCATCAGAAGGAGGTTTATTTGGTTTAAGGAATGGCAACACCATTTGACGTTTCCATTCAACAGGGATGTTTCCTGTATAAAAAATAGAATTAATAAGTACTAAATAATAACTGAGGACTTCATCATTTAAATTAGCAAAAAAGGAATACGGGATGCCATCAATGCCTGGTGCAGAATCATTAGTTTTATGGATAACAACCTTTAATTCAGTGAGAGTGAATGCAAGATCTAGCGTCGTATGAGTGTCTCGGATATTGGAAACGAGAGACAGGTTATGGTTAGTACAAATAGCCTTAGCCTCAGGAACCCAAGGCGGAGCTAATATATCAAAAAAATCACTGGCTAAAGAATCAGGAATAGGAGAAGGGTTGTTATATATGGACCTAAATCTACGAATGTTGCGCCAGACAATCGTAGGGTGAGTATTCGGTGAAATTGATAAGCAAAAAATACGCCAAGATTCAAATTTTTTCTTTTTAAAAAGTTTATAAGTTTCATTATTTAACTTAGTAATGATATCAAAATTCGTATCAGACATATCAACGTTATAATTATATTCAGCCTCTTTACGTTTTTTAATCAATTCAGTGCACTCAGAGTCCCACCACGGAGGCGAGGGAATTGTACTAATATTGTTATTTTTTACAGGAAAAACTTCATCAGCCGCTGCAATTAATATGTGTGCTAAAGCTTCAGCACAACTATTTTCATTGCCACCAGAAATTACGGGCAAGGAGCTAAGCTTACTGTCAACAATGTTCCTAAATTTGCCCCAGTCAGTATTATTTCTATTAGGCAGTTTATATTTTAAGTTTGATTTCCTTAATTGTGCATTTGGTTTGGAAAGAGGATAAGAAATAACTATTGGAAAATGGTCACTACCATAAGTAGAGGTTAAAGTATGCCAAGTTAATGAAGAGGCTAAGTTTGGAGAACAGATAGAAAGGTCAATTGCGCTTTGGTTCTGATTGGGATCTGAACGACGTGTGGCAGCTCCAGAATTTAAAATACATAAGTTGTGTAAGTCTATTATATCTATTAACTCATCACCATAACAGTTCGAAGTTGAACAACCCCATGATTGGTGATGGCAATTAAAATCCCCCAGTATTAATAATGGCTTTGGAAGAAAAGAAACGAGATTATTCATCTCTTGAAGAACAGAAAAAGAAGGGTGAGGAATGTAAATAGAAACAAGACAAGTATGATGCACTTTAATAGCTACAATTGAAATTTCCTCACTATGAGGAGGTAATGTAATGGTAGAGAAAGGGATAGAATTCTTGATAAGTATAGCTACTCCACCATACCCATCAGATCTATCCTCTCTAATGGTTAAATAACCATTCATTTTAAAAATATGATTAGGTTTGAGCCAAGTCTCTGCTAAAGCAAAGGCAAATGGCTCATATTTGTTTAAAAGATGTATAACATCACTCTTTTTGTTTACTAGACTGCGGCAGTTCCACTGGATTATTTTGGATGTGTTGTCCATTAAGGATGGATTGTGATACATTGAAAGATGGGGCAACGTTGGACGGTGAAATGTTGAACTGAGACAGAAGATTGTGTAATGCAGAAAGAAAATCGTTTATGGAAAAACTGGCATCAATTTGTCCATTGTTATGATTAGAAAGAGCACAACCATTTGCTGGTTGAGGAATGTCGTAATCTTTAATAATGGCATTGTGAGCCTCTTTATTATATCCTTGTACAGATTTGGGAGGCGAGCGTGGTTTAAGGAAGACAGTTTTTTTATAGCTACTTGAAACAGGCATTCTATTAGAAGAAGGGAAAGATGGAGTATCTGCAAAGTTTTTGGAAGGAGAAGACAAAAGTGTATCGGCATACGATTTAGTAACTGGGGGATACATTTTTGCCGCTTCAGCATAAGATACTGAACTTTGTGCCATGTATGTTTTAATTAATTTTTGTCTAGACATTTCTGGGCAAGATTTATTAGTAGCATAGTGAAAACCGGAGCAAAGGCAGCAAGATGCACTTTCATGTTCTCTTTCACAACTGTCCCCAGTATGGCCTTGGCCACATTTATAACAACGAGGTTTGGACCTGCACTGAATTTTTGTGTGACCAAAACGACAGCAATTGAAACACTGTACAGTAGGGAAAATATACAAATCTACAGGTAATGCATTATAGCACATAAAAATTCTTTTAGGCAGAATCTGCCCATCAAAAGTAATAACTATTGACTGGGATGGTTTCCAAATGGTTGTACCATCAACAACAGTTTTAAAATTGAGGCGTCTGACTTTTAAAATTGGACCGCAACCAATTGGTACAGTTATATTATCAATAACTTCCTCTGGAGACCATTCCGCAGGAACACCACGTACTAAACCCATTCTAGTAACATTAAAAGTAGGTATAAAAGCTTTATAATTATATGTTACAAGGCTATTATGTGAAATAAAAGAATTTGCGTCCAGGAAATTGGAAAAGCAAAGAGATATTTTATTGCGCCCGATTTTTTTGACGCTACCGTTAATAATATTTAGGAAGGCGTTGTGTTTTAAGAACTTGCCAAATGTAATTGGGTGCAATGACGTTCCATCATCTGGTGATAGTAATATTTTTTGCACATGAACAACGTACGGCGAGCTGTCAGTTTTGTCATACGTTTTTCGACCAATCTGAGTGGGAATAACTGAAGGCGGAGCTGGAACATCAGGAATATCGTTAGATACAATTATTTCAGAGCATTTAGGCTCCGATGGAGTTAGAGAGAGAGGTGTAGACTCCATGCAACTACAACCCGAAGACTCGGAACCCTGGTTTTTTCTGATACGACGGCGTTTGTTGCAGTGTTTGCACACTTGCATGCGGCTTCTTTTTAAGTGACGAGCCGACGACGACCCATCGGTTTCCATGCCTGATTCGTTGGATTGGATAGTTACAAAATTGCCTGCCGGGGGAACAAAGTCCCCCGGGTCAGGCGGGTCTTTCATTTTCCCGCTTTAAGAAATAATAATAAAAAACTTACCCTACAGAAGAAAATGTACAAAACTATAATTAAATTACAAGTGAAGGAATAAAAAACACTAAAACAACCACTACTGATCCTATATTATAATTAATTAAATATTTTCAATTTTAACAAAAAAGGACACGTCCACCAAGTTAAGTTTCCCGCGCTTTTTCTCTATGTGAACCTTATGAGAGTCGATTTTTACTCTAGGAGAGTGCGCTGTCTGAATCTACTTAGTCTGTGGGGATTACTATTAAATGCTACGGCTCACTCAGCCTCGGGGCTGGCGGTTCGACGTGCAAGGGACGGGGGGAACAATTTATTCTTGAACTTCGCGTGGTACCTCGGCGGCGAGGACGGAATGACGGTTTGTGTTTGTGCACTGTACTTGTGGCCCTATTGCTTTCCTGAAGGAGAGTAATTTTTAAACGCGCTTTGTCGCGCGTTTCAAAAACTGCTTGATGGTGGGGATTCTAAGATCTACGTGTAGGGTTTCGTTCCGAACGAACCATGGAGCGTCCGTAATTTTACGGAGAAATTGGTTTTGAAGTGCCTGCATTCTGTGAATGAGATGGGGACGGGCGTGTGCGAAAGCGGCACACGCGTACGTCATAATCGGCCGGATGCACGCTGTGTAAATACGCAATTTGCCCTTAAGGGACAACTTGCTGCGTGAGTTCAGAACGCAATGAAGCCTACCGAGAGCGAAAGCAGCGCGCGAACGCACTTGCTTTATGTGCTCAGCGAACGAAATGTGGTGATCTAAGATCACACCGAGATATTTGGCTCGCTTCTCCCAAGGGATAGGCTTGCCGAACATCTTGATCTGTCGTGGTAGGTCCGGTCTACGCCGGGGCCTAGAAAAGAGGACCGCTTGGCTCTTATCAGGATTGACCTCGATCCTCCACTTCCTGAACCAGTCACCGAGTCTGTTGACTTCGGTATGTAGGATGCGGGAGATCTGGTCTTGACTGCGGCCGGTGTAGTAGATGGTCGTGTCGTCTGCGAACAGAGCTAACTGCGCCTTTCTACTTTTCGGGATGTCACTGGTGAACAGCGTAAAAATGAGCGGAGCCAGCACAGACCCCTGAGGGACGCCTGCGCGGATCGGATGAGGGGAAGAGAGCGCACCCTCGATGCGATAGCGGAAGGTGCGGTTCAACAAATAGTCCCGTAAGATGAGCACGAGACGATCTGGCACACCGAATTTGTATAGCTTATACAATAAGCCGTTGTGCCAGACTTTGTCGAACGCTTTCGCGATATCGAAGAACACAGCACCCGTCATGAACCCGCGCTGGAAACCGGCGCTTATGTGTTCTATGATACGGTGGACCTGTTGTACGCAAGAATGTTGGGTTCTAAAACCGAACTAAAACCGTCATTTTTCCACGATTGTGGAAAAATGTTATTACTAAGAGCACCATTGAAGATGGTGGTCATTAGCATGATCAGGTAAGCTGGGAACAACTGGACCACCCTATTGGTGATACCGTCTGATCCAGGGGCTTTACGGGGTTTCAGACCCTTGATTATATCGTGAACCTCGTCCGGGGAGACGGGGTCTAGAGGACAATCAGGGTCTTCGACCGGAGGGAGAGAGGCTCTACGCTCGACTTCGGCATCCACCTCGGCGAGGTGAGCCTGGTCTACTGGTTGAGAGCTGGGCGAGCACTGGGTCTCGAGGCTGTCAGCTAGGCATTCAGTCCTGTCGATGTCGTCGAATGCTATCGTCCTGTCGGGTCGTGTCAGGGGAGGCATAGAGACTACTTGCTGGGACTTGAGTTTCCTCTGAAGTTCCCAGAATGCCAGATGAGTGGGCTCTAGCTCGCTCAACATCTTGTCCCAGTTACCGTGACGCAGCTCGGCCATGCGTGTCTTTACAGATCTCTGCAAATAGCGCATGTGAGCTTTGTTGGCGTCACAGGGAAAGACGTCGTAGGCACGAGTAGCCGCGTTCTTCTCAGTCAGCAGTTCACGCACATCGTCCGGCAGCCTCAAGCGATGTTCGTCCATCGCCGGAGCTTGCCTTGAACAATCGTTCAGGACCGATTGTACGTGTTCCGTGAGTGAGCCGATCGCGGCCGTCGTGTCAGCGATTGAGGTAAACTGATCTGGTATAGAGTCTAGTAGAGGGGAAGTGGTGGATTTCAAGCGATCGCTTACTTTCCTCCAGTCCGTGACTACTTTGTTACGAGAGGGTTCGTCCGGGTCAGGGAGTCCGTCGCGAGGGACCAGTCTCATGACGACTGGTCGGTGGTCGGAAGTCAGTTCGTCCATCGCCTCTATCGAATCCAACCGGAGGTTGATATTCTTTAGGAGCGCTATGTCCAATACGTCAGGGGTATGGTTGGGGTCGTGAGGGTAGTGGGTGGGCGTCATCGGGGCGATGACGTCAAAGTTTAGGACGGGGCAGAGGTCAAACAAGTGTCTGCCTCGGAACGTGGTACTGGTACTATTCCAGGCCGGGTGTTTGGCGTTGAGGTCACCCGCTATGATAACGGATTCGCTCAGGCCAAAAAGAATTGAAAGATCGTCAGAGAGCAGTTTGAGACCGTCTGCTGACGAGGTCGCGGTGGGCGGCATGTAAGCCGAAACTATCGTAATTGGTCTATGACCTGACATGCCTAGTCTACATGCAGACACTTCAAGACACGAGAGAGTTGGAGGATCGAGAGGAATACAGTATAGAGGGGTTCTATAGTAGATCAAGGTGCCGCCCCTGTGGCATCGAGACCTGTCGTTGCGAACTATGCGATAGTTCGCAACTGACGGGTTTCGATGACTCGGCTTGAGGAAGGTTTCCTGTACTAGGAGAATATCTAACTTGTTGACGCGGAGGAACTCGGCGACTTCGTCGCGTTGTCCCCTAATGCCGTTGGCATTGAAGAAGCCTAACTTGAGGATCTGAGTTTAGTTCTTGCGGGGGCCGTATTATACCTATTAGGGCCGTTTCGCGAAGGTGTTGAGGACTTGCGTAATTTCCGGGTACGCATTGAATATGCTCTGGATCTGATAAAGATTGCCAGAGGATTGAGCCTTGACTAATTCCCCGGCCATTTGAATGGCGCGAGGAGACATGAACACGTTGAATGTGCTCGTGATCACATTAAACGCGTCTAGTGCGTTAGCGACGGCGCCAACTGAAGAAGTCGCGGGTTTAGGGGGCGTGCGAGTGGTGGCGACGGGAGCGGCTTTAGGAGCTGGCTCAGGTGCACGGGGCGCGAGAGGCGCGCGGGGCGCGGGGGGCGCGGGAGGCGCGCGGGGTGCGAGAGGCGCGCGAGCCGCGGGAATCGCGGTATTAGCGGCGGGTGCCTGTTGAGCGCGTTGAGCGCGAATATTGGGGTCCATCATCAGAGTTTGAGGATGGAGAGGAGGGGCCATATATTGGCCGAAGGCAGGGAAGGCCTGCTGGTGGTTAAAATAGTTCCACGGACTGGACCTTTGAGGGCTCAGACGCTGCGGAGGTTGGGACAGGGTAGCGGGGTACCCGGGGTGCTCTCGCTGCTGCCTCGCGTCGAAACGCTTGGTCAGCTTCGAGGAAGATGACTTCGGGGCTTTAGGACAGCCACGGTAGTTGGCTGGGTGACCCTGTTGGCCGCATAGGACGCAGCTGGGAGGCTCGGTGCAGAGGGCACGGTCCTTTGGACGGGTGCACTCAGAAGTGCCGTGCTCGCCCAGGCACTTGACGCACCTGGGTTTCGCAAAGCAGTTCTTTTGCGCGTGTCCGTATAATTGGCATCTGTGGCATTGGCCTATGATGCTTGACTTGTGGGGCTTCTGGACGTCGAAGCCCTTAAGGTAGCATATCGAGTTGACCTTGAAAATTGGGTGATGCCCTTCAGTTTGTGGGCACACGACAAGAACCATGTCGTAACTAACTATAACCATATCCACCTCTGGATCGGTGCATCCTGTGGACTTCGAGGACAGGGATCCCCTGTCTCTCTAGGTCTGCCTTGATGTCTTCCGTGGCGATCTCACTGGGGATCCTACGGATCACCACGCGTATCTGACGGTCCTCGGGGAGGGTGTATGAGTGGAATGAGATTCCTCTCGCCCGAAGAAGTTTTGTTAGTTCCCTGTAGTCGTTCGACGTTGGCACGGAAACTTTAATGCCTGGCTGTGTGCTGACGGCACTGGTGAAATTGATCCTAAGATCACTGCACCTTTGTGAAACTTCCGTCCACCTGCCCTTATCTTGAATGATAAGGGGACGGGATGCCTTCTTGAAGGCAGAAGGAGTCTTGGCGGACGCGGTCGCGGTACCGGAAGTGGTAGCTTGCGACGGCGCGGACGGAGCCGGGGTAGGGCCCTAGTGGCGACTACCGCGGGGGTAGAGGGAGCGGAGGTCGAGGGAGCCTCGATCGCAACCATTTTACTAGGTTGCGAAGACCTGTTCTTGTTCTTCTTCCTCTTGCCAGGGCCTGAGGTGATGCCCCCTTCCTCTGATCCAGAGGAGGAAGAACAAGAGCCTGTCTCCGCATCCGAAGAGTCGGAGTTTAAATTCGCCGCCGCCGCGTTATTGTCCGCGGGGGCGGTGGTGTCCATTGACACAATCGGACTATCCAACCGACTCTGTGAGTCAGAGTCGTCCGAGTTATTTGCGAGCGCATCGCTGAACTGTGAGAGGCTCGCTGATGGCGTAGCCCTCAACCCACTAATTTGGGAAGCGTACTTCCTGAGGAAGTCCTGGTCCTTGAGGAGGACCTCTCTGACGAACGTCAGTAAGAGGTCGTCCTCCATACTTCCGAGAGGGGGGATCCTATTGGAGGAATTTTGGAGCCGGACTCCACTACTAGAAAATGAAGCCTTTCGTGGCCCTACGCCTAACTCCCCGGGTGGATTGGCTCGGGGATGAGTTTCGCTCCCTGTCGGGTGTAGACAGGGAGGATGGGTACCTATGGTGAGCCCTGAGCTTGTGATCCCGTTGCCAATCTTATTGTGCAAGGGGGCCCTATTTGGTCTAGCGCGAAGGGTGTAGACACACCCTAAAGACACTAGGTGAGTCGCTGTGGGAGGAAAACTGTCACCAGAGCCGACTAGGCGATCCCCCAAGGCCGGTTAACTCTGGGACCCGTCCAAATTATTGCCTCTCTCTGAGGGGGTTCGGCGGGTGCGTTTGGGTCAGCACCCCACTCGGCTTCGTTGGCACCGTAAGGTATCCACCGAGGACCACGAAACTGTGGTTTTACCCAGAAGGGGCCTAGTGAATTTAAATAACGTTTTCCTGTCAGAGAAACAGCTGTCTTGAAAAAGACAATTTTTGTGATCCAGGTCTTTCGATTGAATTGATTAATAAATTAATCGACCCAATCAATCGACGATCGGATGTAGTCGGGGCGACTACGAGAGCGTTACGCAAGCGTAACAATACCGGGCACGAGAGAGCGGCAGGAGGGCGGGAGCACACCGATAGCAGCACACAACACGACCGTCCGCAGCGAGATCCACAGATAACTATATACTAGTCAGGCGAGATCCGAACTAATATTCAAATCTATTTATATAGATAGAGCTGTGCAATGTAGCCATCAATGAGGCATTACACAAGTATAGTATTCTATTTTTGATAAATGGCAAGCAAATTCGATGTCGACCATATAGGGGGGTGCGTTTTTTTTTTCTTTTTTTTTTTGCGGGAAATTATCAAATAACTTCTCCCGCTCTGGGCGGAGTGGGAGGGCGTGTCAGACTTTTACTGACTAAAACCCACCCGTGTTCCTTCCGTTGCCTGTGTGTATCCCTTTCGGACAAACTCGCAACCCTGGCAGGCATTGGTCCTAACGGACCACGGTCAGTTGGTGCTGACATCTTTTTGAGGCGCGCGTGGAACACAACGCGCCGTCTATCCGGGCCTGGTCCTTATCGGACGGCGAGCTACCCATCGCTCACCGTCCACAGGCCCGCGCCTACGGTGGCCGGAAATCGGCTTGCGACTCGCGACGCCCGAGGCATCTCCTGCGGTGACTAGGGGCGCGAGGGCACGAACCTAACCTCTCCCTCACGCGTTCCGCCTCCTCCTTCGCGAGCATTACCGCTTCGCAGAAAGAAGTGAAGGCCTCCCATGCACTTTCGCTCCGCACCATGGCCTGAACCAGGGCCGGGCGCGAGAGATCGCCGCCGCCGATCGCCTCCGTGAGGACTCGGCGGTGCTCCGCCTAAGCCGGGCAGACCTCCACCGTATGCTCCACCGTGTCCTCCGGGCGATCCACACAATGGTGACACCCGGGCGTATCCTCCCGCTTTATCCTAAACAGGAACCTCCCGAAACATCCGTGTCCGGTGAGGACCTGCGTCAGGTGGAAGGTGAGGACGCCGGCGCCGTGGCGCCTCTCCAGTCACTCCTCAAAGAGGGGACTTATTGCCACAATTGTGGCGTGCCCAAGGGGGATGCGCTAAGGTAGCCCGCGAAATTCAAATTTTCTTACATTTTTTGCAGTTTGCAGATCAGTAACAGGTTGTATATTGATCTAAATATGATTCACGGCCATAACAAATAAGGCTTTACAGAATTATAATCATTAAAATCAGCATTACAACTCTCTAAGTTCATAAAATCCTACTGAATGATTATTTTAGAAATAGTCATTAAATAGGATTTTTCGAAGAGAATTAGTTGTATTGCCGATTCTAATGATTATAATTCTGTAAAGCAAAATATTGATTTCCATTGCGTTCTATTTTTTTTCTTGAATTCTTGGCAAAATACGATCTTTAAGGTACGATACTCTAAAAATAAACTTGGCAACACTGCTGTCATAAATGTGTCAAACGAATTCTATGTTCTTTTAGCACTACTTCTGCTTGACACCGGTCAGTGTTTTTATTAATCAAAGTATTTTACTGGAATCCTGCAAGATATCGCAAATCTTTCATTTGTTCGTATGATTGTTACTCGTATTCTAGATTCTCACTTGTCTATTTCGTGTTTTAGGTGAAGTTGTGGTTATCCAAACATGGGGAAGGGAAATAATATGATCCCTAATGGGCATTTCCATAAAGATTGGCAACGTTTTGTGAAGACCTGGTTCAACCAACCAGCAAGACGTTATCGCAGAAAACAAAACAGGATCAAGAAAGCCAAGGCCATTGCTCCACGTCCCGCTGCTGGCCCATTGAGACCTGTTGTCCGATGCCCAACTATTCGGTATCACACGAAAGTCCGTGCGGGTCGTGGATTTACTCTTCGTGAAATCAGAGTAAGTTTTTTACTTTTAACGAGTTGCTGATAAGTTAACAAACACAGTAGCTGCAACTGCCCAGGAGAAAGATACAGTACACTACCTTCTACTGAGCAGTTGTCCACTATCACGTAAATTTTGGAAACATATCTCATGAAAGAAATCTCAGAACTTATATTGTGGAATTGAACTGTAATTTTTCCAAGAGTTGAAGATTTATTGTTGGCTGGCTTCACACTGTTCAGAAACTTATTCAATAGACACGTCTTGTGTAGATTTTGTCTTGCTTGATGTTCTGAATAGTTTAGTTTCTCTGTTTGTCTCACACCTTGTTTAGAGCTTCTGTTTAGGGCAATGTTTTGTTTTCCAAATATGACTGTACACATGGAAACATGTAAACGTGGTGCGATATTCATACAGAAACATTTTGGAAATTGGTTTGTAAAACGTGTAAAGAGGTGCACGTTTTGGTTCAACAAGTTGTGTGATAATGCAATTGTAGATTGATACACTAACAGAATACAGAGATATCTACATGTTTATGTGAATGTGTCGCCCGAGCAAATGCACAGTTAGTGAAGATGAAGTAAATCAATTTTCTTAATCATTCTTTTATAATGTTGTGAAACCAAATTATTTATATTGTAAGCACTATGGTTTTAAATTTTTTTTTTTTTTTTTTTTCAAATAATTGGGTACAATATGTTCTATGTTCTATGTTAGAGGGTTTGGTTTCCGCACTTAGTCCTTCATGTGGACCATTGTGCGTGGGCCATGGCGGCCGTCATTGGTTTATTCCAACCAGCCCACCTCCCTCCAGAAGCTTATTAGATCTTCTGGTCTGCGTAGAATATCTGTGAAAGATCTGGGTGACCCGAGGGTTTCTGTTCTTATCTGGCTGACGCCTGTGCAGTCAAAGACCACATGTGCAACGGTTTCATCAGCCTCCATGCAAGCCCTGCACAGAGGGCTGTCCGTTATGCCTATATTGTGGAAGTGTTTGTTTAGTGAGCAGTGTCCCGTGATGGTCCCCGTCACCAAGCGCAGGCCGTTCCTGTCCAGGCGTAGCAAACGCCTGGTTAGTCTGCCATCTAAGGATGGCATGGCTTCCCTGGACTGCCTGCAGCCTGGTGTCGAGGTCCACCAGTTCTCCGCTTGTGTGTGGGTGAACTCCTGTAGCCACCTGCGTATTTGGTTAAAGGGGATGGGTACAATAGGCTCGGGCCCACAGACTGACGCGCTGGATGCTCTCCTAGCTAGTTCGTCAGCTGCGTCGTTACCCAGAGATCCGCTGTGTCCTTTTATCCATTGCAGTGTCACTGCGTTACGGTGGCACACTGTCACCCGCTCCAGTGCATTGTGACATTCTAGTGCTAGTCTGGATGTAATATATTTTTTCTCTAGGGATTGCAGAACTGAGGCACTGTCGGAAAGTATACGTATACGGGTGTCCGTAACTTTCCTGGCTTCTATGGCGTAAGCCGCTTGTATAATGCCCACGCATTCCGCCTGGTAGACGGTGTTGAACATTCCAAGCGGGCTGGATATATTTATGTTAAAATCGTGTGAAAAGACTCCGACTCCGGTTCCGGAGTTGGTCTTTGATCCGTCGGTGTATACTCTCATCTCTCTTGGGCCTGAGTGGTCACACCGTTCTTCCGTGAGTGTAACGCTGTAATGCTTCTGAAAGAAGTGTAGTTTCGGGGCTTTGTCGCAGGGTGATGCCATCATCGGTTGTCGTTTGATTGCATCTTCCCTTATGCGTGTGTGTTTGACCCTAGAGTCTTTGCTCAGGGTTCCCGATAGGTGGAGCCTGAAGGCGGCCAAGGCTGCCTCCTCCCGCACGATGAGGTGTAGGGGTGGCAGTCCTAGCATTACCTGTAAAGCGGCAGTTGGTGCAGTCCTCATACTGCCAGTTATTGCTACACAAGCAAACCGCTGCAGTTTTTCGAGGTCTTTTTGGGCTGTGCTCAGGTCCGTCCTGGGCCACCAGACCAGTGAGCCATATGTGATAATTGGTCGGATGACTGTGGTGTATAGCCAGTGGGTGACCTTGGGGCTGATGCCCCAATTCCTTCCGAGCAGTCGTTTGCACTGCCACAAGGATACACTGGCTTTTGTGGTAATGTAGTTGGTATGTTTTGCCCAGTTCAGCTGTTTGTCCAAATAGATGCCCAGGTATTTGGTTTCGGTTGATAGGCTTAGGGTAGTTCCAAAGAGTCGTGGCAGTTGTAGTGTCGCCAGCTTCCTCTTTTTTGTGAAGAGAATCAGTTCGGTTTTTGTCGGATTTACTGACAATTGGTGTTTGTTGCACCAGTCTTCTACTATTTTCAAAGCCTGGCGCATTAGGTTACATAAGGTGTTTTCGTGGGTGCCATTTATTATTATGGTTATGTCGTCGGCGTAGCCTACGGTGAAATAACCTTTGTCATTGAGTGTTTTGATGAGGCTGTCTACAACCAGGTTCCATAGAAGTGGCGAGAGGACGCCCCCTTGCGGGCAGCCCTTCGCCACGATGGCCCTTGTGGTGTCATTTATCGTGACCTGTACAGCTCTCATTTTGAGCATATTGGTGATCCAGCCGCTCAGGGTCGAGTCTATGTTGTGTCTGTCTAGGGCCATGTTAATGCTGTTAAACATGGTTTTGTCAAAGGCGCCCTCGATATCAATGAAGGCAGCCAGTGATGAACATTTGTGGTCCACTGCGCATTCAATCTTAGAAACCACGCTGTGTAGCGCGGATTCTGTTGATTTGCCTGTGGAGTACGCATGCTGTTGTTTATGGAGTGGTTTTCTCCGAAGAGGTCCGTCTCGAATGTGTCTATCACAGAGTCTCTCCAGGGTTTTCAGTAGGAAGGATGTAAGGCTAATAGGCCTATAAGCCTTGGGTTGTGTGTAGTCGGTTTTGCCAGGTTTGGGTATGAAGATGACTTTCACTTCGCGCCATGCTAGTGGTATGTGTCTAAGTGCTATGCACGCTCGATAGATCTCCACCAGCCACGGTGTCAGGTGATCTATCCCCCATTGTAGCAGGGCTGGAAAGATGCCATCCAGTCCTGCTGACTTAAAAGGCTGAAACGTGTTGATAGCCCACTTTATACGGTCTTCTGTTGCTATATTATGGGCTCTTGACCAGTCTCGATCCGTTGGGGTCCATTCTGGCACAACCTCCCACGTCCTGTCTTCCAGGAGTTTGCAGTCCGGGAAGTGAGTCTCAAGAAGGACCTTGCTGGTTTCATGGTCAGTTGTTGTATATGAGTTGTCGGGTTTTTTCAGCGCGCCAAGAGTTCGGTCCTGGTCGGTTGATAGGATCTTCCTAACCCTTGCGGCTTCATTATTTGTCTCTATGGATTCACAGAACTTCCGCCAAGCTGTTCGCCTGGCAGTCCTGATCTGTTTTCTGTACAGATATTGAGTTTCTTTGTATAGCTCCCAGTCGTCCGGAAGTCTGGTGTTCTTAGCTCTGTTGAATTGCTTACGAAGTGCATCTCTGAGTTTACTAAGTTCGGCGTTCCACCAGGGGTTTCTCTCAGCCTTGGTTTGTGGCACCCTTAGTCTGCAGCATGCATGGTAGGCTTCGGTTATGTATTCTGATAACTTCGTGACAGTGTATTCTAGTTGTGTAGGGTCTGTTAAGTTTGTCAGTGTTAAGTGCCTAGCTAATAGCGAGGCTAGGAGACGCTTATATCCTGGCACATTGGTGCGCCGAGGATTTCGTCCCGGTATGGGCTTTCTGATGTTGGTTGTTAGTGTGAATCGGATTCTTCTATGGTCTGAGCATGAAGGCTCGTCCGACACGTGCCAGTTTGTGATACTGTTTGTCGCGTTTTCTGTAGCAAGCGTTAGGTCTATGATCGTTTGTCCCCGGACTGTGACCCAAGTGGGTTCCGAGCCGCGGTTTACGATATAAAGGTTAGTTGAGAATAAATAGGTGGATAGTACCTCTCCTCTGGAGTTCGGTGTGATTGGGTACAATATTATTATTATTATGTAGCCTTGAATGGATTGATCGTTTCATATCCCAGTCATACCTCTGTTCTGTAACAGTAGCTGTAGCACGCTTTGCACGAGAACTGTAGAGAAGTGTTTTGTCAGGAAGAGCAGACAAAAATGACGTTTCCAATAGAACATTTTCAGTAGACAAGCGATTTCTATTCTACAGTAGAGTAGAAATAGAAAGCATGATACTTTCTATAAAGCATTCCTAAGCCTGCAGGTACTGCAGAAGACATCAACTTTAAATTAATGGCTAATTACCTAATTAGACAATCATTACATTGTCATAATCAGTGGCCTAAATGTGTCAATTGGAAGTTTAATCCATTTTTTGATTATGACCACAGAACTAGACATACACATTATTTACCATAATAATAAGTATGCTGTGTCTGATAAAATGGTTAGAATAAAACAATCCAGTCAATTCAAATCATCATTATAGTTACTTAGCAGTTTAATTTATATTTAAATTACTTATTAGCTAAAAGGCTAGTATTGTAATGTAAATAAAGGATCACAAACTGTGATACTTTAAAAAGGAAAAAAAAAACATTTACAGAATAGCTTTAGGTTAAAGTTATATTTTTCCTAAAGAAGATTCTTTACTATTTTCTTTTGCAGTTTTGGTATTGATACTGAAAGCATACCAAATTCCATAATAATACAACTTCAAAAAGGGTATTAAAAATTAATTAATAACATAAAGTTTGATCATTTCCATATTTATGTTTCAGGCATCTGGTCTTAACCCTGCTTTTGCCAGAACTATTGGCATTGCTGTAGATCCTCGCAGACGTAACAAATCTGTGGAATCACTGCAAGTCAATGTTCAAAGGCTAAAGGAATACCGTGCACGACTGATCCTGTTCCCGAAGGGCAAGAAGGTATGTTATGAAATTGCCACCCATAATGCATTGTAGTTACTAGGTTTACTAGGTTACTAAGGCGCAATCTCCATGGAACGAGAGAATCGCGGCAATGGTCGCGCCGTGCTATCAAATTCAATACAAACTATGAATCAATTTCAACATGTCGATGGCACACCTAATTGAGATTTTCCGATTGCCGCTCCTGATCTTGCTCAATTGACGATGGTCAAACAGTGACTACTTTTACGTCTCGATAAACAAAAGACGTTTGAAGAAAATTTCCGAACAAGATCTTTACGACACTTTATTTCTTTTCGTAAATAAATTTGTTTTCTAAAGATTAATTCATGAGCTTTCAGAAGTGTCAGTCTGACATCCAGAGTAGAGAAGATTTCGCATCATTAGCAGTTTTTGATCAATCAAATCTTAAAAAGTTGGTAACTCTAAAATAACCCAATTTGGACCCTAAGTTCGAAATTGTTCAAATTAGCCCTAGTGGCCCCTAGTAGAACCCATTTCATGAAATGTACTCAATTACCAATCACCCTGTATTTCCCAATTTTTCATCTTCGTATTCTGTAAAAGTTAATTTTATGTATTTGTTATCCTCTAGGTATTGAAGGGAGAAGCAAATGAAGAAGAACGCAAGTTAGCCACTCAGCTCCGCGGTCCACTGATGCCGGTACAGCAGCCAGCACCTAAGTCTATTGCTCGTGCTATTACTGAAGAAGAAAAGGACTTCAAGGCATACCAATACCTGAGAGGGGTATGTTTATTTTTCAATCTTGCATAGTTTTAAAATTTGACTATAAAGTGGTTCTCATAATAACAAACTATTCTTTTCACAGGCTCGTTCAATTGCTAAACTTGTCGGTATTCGTGCCAAGCGTCTGAAGGACGCAGCGGAAAACCCAGATGACGTCACTAAAGCTCCTACTGCAGTGAAAGAAACTAAAGCTAAGAAGTGATGATAAAAATAAATGTATAAGTATATAATAAATCTCTTTATTTCTACCTTTTCTAATTTCCTTACCTTAAAAAACTTAGATTATTACATTAGGGCCTGTGCACACCACGTTTTTTGAACGCGCTGTTGACGCGCGTTTGTAGCGATACAGAACACGCGAGTCAGACGCAGCCTGCTGTACTGCTCTTAAGGATAAAAGCGCGCCGTCAACGCACGTTCCTAAAACGGACGTCAACGGCGCGTTTAAAAATCGTGGTATGCACAGGCCCTTAAGTGTATCAAAGAGATTGTAGTAGCTTGATGTGCTGGCGTCTATACATGAAAAAAAAAAAAAAATCTTATCCATGCCTCGCCTGCCGTGAGTGTGTACGTTACCCCAGCAGGAAAGTGTCTCCTAGAGTTATATGAGTGGAAAATTTAATTGGTGCCTTAGCTGCTGTAAATGTGCCCCAACAAAAAATGTGTGCCCCCTGTCGTTTTGGAAAAAACGATTCCTGCTGGGGTAACGTTTTTCTAGCAGGAAAATTCTAAACGAATGATAGGAGAGAGAAAAATTGTGCATGGCCACATAGCTTATATGTGTGCCAAAATGTGCCCCCAAAAATAAAATCTGTGCCCCTTCAGGTTTTCGAGATATTGCATTTCCTGCTGGAGTAACGTTTTGCAGAATCGTTTATCTCTAAACCATTGCATGTGCTCCTGTAGAATAAACATACACGAGTAGCTCTTAATGTGTGCCCCTTAGTGCCCCAATTAGATTTAAGAAAATATTTGTAGTTTTCAAGTTATCGCGGTTTTATGAAAACCCGAAAAAACATCGCAGCGCCTAAATGAGAGAAGGTATAAGTTCGCTGAAAATTGTATTCGGTCCTTCTTGACGCTAATAATAACCATACAAAGTTTCAAAACTGTTCATGCATGCGTTTTTGAATAATCTTGCTAAAAGTCAAAACGATGGTGTCATAACTTTGACGGCAAAATACAAAGAACCGGCTCAATCCCAGATGTGTAGGTGTAAACCAAAATCTTGTGCCTTTAGTCAAAAATATTCAGCTTGGAATGTTTCGCATTAAGTAAATATTAACAAAAAACCAAAATATGTAAACAACGGCTGGTTATCCGACCAAATTCGAATGACTACTAAAAAGCGATGGATTCATACATATCGATGACCTTGACCTGATGTCGATGACCTGAGTATTTACTTAATGCGAAACATTCCAAGCTGAATATTTTCACCATATATTTTTGACTAAAGGCACAAGATTTTGGTTTACACCTACACATCTGGGATTGAGCCGGTTCCTTGTATTTTGCCGTCAAAGTTATGACACCATCGTTTTGACTTTTAGCAAGATTATTCAAAAACGCATGCATGAACAGTTTTGAAACTTTGTATGGTTATTATTAGCGTCAAGAAGGACCGAATACAATTTTCAGCGAACTTATACCTTCTCTCATTTAGGCGCTGCGATGTTTTTTCGGGTTTTCATAAAACCGCGATAACTTGAAAACTACAAATATTTTCTTAAATCTAATTGGGGCACTAAGGGGCACACATTAAGAGCTACTCGTGTATGTTTATTCTACAGGGGCACATGCAATGGTTTTAGAGATATACGATTCTGCAAAACGTTACTCCAGCAGGAAATGCAATATCTCAAAAACCTGAAGGGGCACAGATTTTATTTATGGAGGCCATTTTGGCACACATATAAGCTATCTGGCCATGCACAATTTTTCACTCTCCGATCATTCGTTTAGAATTTTCCTGCTAGAAAAACGTTACCCCAGCAGGAATCGTTTTTTCCGCTTTTTGCCAAAACGACAGCGGGCACACATTTTTTATGTTGGGGCACATTTACAGCAGCTAAGGCACCAATTAAATGTTCCACTCATATAACTCTAGGAGACACTTTCCTGCTGGGGTAACGTACACGCCGTGAGTGTATAAAACCACCTTGTGCATAAAATACCTAGGATTTATTCCTTTGGGCGCATTATGTCCAACTGTCCACTTCTCAATTGGTCCAGTTTGCAATTAGGGGGCGTCCTTGATTACGAGAGGCTTTGACACGGCCCCCACCCCACGTAAGATTGGGTGAGATTTGGCTCTAAGTAAAAATGCATATAATTTATGATAACCCTTTTATTAGAAAAAAAATCGCAAATCTGTATAAATAAGTTGGACTGATAAATCATAGCATCGCTGTTAATTAACCGGGGTTGCTTGAAACAAAACCTTGACTAAGATCATTCGGTGTTGCTAGTTTATATTGAAACATTTACCCCTAATTTAGGAACAGGAGTATCGATTTACAAAAATATTTATTTCGATAATAGTGTTTTATTTATGGCCTTTTCTGAAGACCTTGCACAAAGAGAACACATACACGTGTGTCTTCGTAGCTGTACCTACACCAGACTTCGGTCAAGTGCTTCTTTAAATTCAAAAATTGTGGTCAATACTTCGTGACACTGCCTCTGTCTCCACTCTTGAAGATAGGATGCACAAGAACTTGAATACCCTAGAAAAAAACATTTCCAGTTTCTGCCTTCTGGTATCGATAAATTTTCAATACCAGATCAGGTTTTATAGTAAGATTTAAAAATTTAGATATAAATTACTATGGATTTATTAATTCAGTATTACTGCCTCGTTGGTCTAGTGGTCGCAAGCGCGACTGCTGAGCATGAGGTCCTGGGTTCAATTCCCAGGTCGGGCAAAGTGTTATTGGGATTTTCCATTAGGAATTCCTCAGTAGCAGCCCGGAGTCTGGATTTGTGCCCGGTTGCTGGTAATAGGCTCGCCCCCTATTACATGGGACTTAAACATAACTGGCGAAATGTGGGTGTACTTTGGGTAAGTACACCTCTGCCTAACCCTTCGGGGATTACAGGCGTGATGTTGTGTGTTCATCATTTCAGCCAAAATACGTCCACTCCACGTCCACGCACCACACGGAGGACATAATCTAGACACGATTACTATTGCTGTGCGTATAGGATTCTGTGTATGATGAGGTGCAGTTGTTACGGGTCGTCAGAAGCCCGAAAGTTTGACAACCAGTCTTACCAAGCGGTGTCGTATTACCTAATTGTGGAGGTCAGATAGGCAGTCGCCCCATGTACAATATCTACTGGTATTCAGCTGCATCCGGTTAGACTGGAAGCAGACCCAAACATAGTTACCCCTGCAAATGAGATTTGCTCGATGGTTAGCAAATCTGGTACGGTACCTCTATACTACGGCAGTCAATTTGATATTTTTTATTGTTTCAGCTCTCATTAGATGAATACGCTTGCCGTGAATGTTATAATTTATTAGATACCGAAGCTGCTGACAGTGAGAGATTGATAGGTCATACAATGGTCTGCCGCAGATGTGGTATCTAAGTCGGACTCAGAAATCAGAGACACCGGCGATGTTTCTATACCGTTGCAGTGGACAGCCCTTTAGTACCCCTTATTTTCAATATTAATAATTATCGGGTGAATTATTTATTTTTATTATAAGTAGGTAAAGTCTGAAAGAAAATGGCAAAATGAATTGGACAGAACCGTCAAAACGAAAGATGGAAGGAGTGTTAGACATGTAAAAACATAACATCACGGCAGCGATCCCCGAAGGATAAGGGCGAGGTGAACCTGTAGTACACATTTCCGCCAGTTGTGTCATGTTATGTAATAAAATGCATTTTTAAATAATATTTTCAGGATATGGCAACAATTTATGCATGTCAAGCCTGCTGGGTTCGAGCGAATCGACACCTGATTCATCAAGGAACTTACAAGAGGATGTTGTTCCATCCGTTGATCATCATTTTATTTACTGTTTGATGGGGAATCGAACAGTCAGCTATTGCCGTCATGTCATGATACTCGATCTTGGCTGGGCAAGGCATCAAGAGAACAAGCTAGGAGAATGAATGATGATGTCTGGAGGTGGAAAAAATTACTGTCTTCTAAGACAGTAATTTCTTTTATCATTTTATTGAAGTATGTATCTACAATAAAATAATTTGGTTGGCAATAAATACATCGTTTTATTTAATATAATCCCAATTCAGGGCCAACAAGTAGATAAATATAAATACATGATAATATGTTATTTATATTTAGGTACTGCTCAAAACTGGAATAACATAATAAATACGTATACATAAACACAGGCCGCTGTGGGACGCCAGTCTGCTGCAACACGTCACATTAATGTCCGTGACTAGGTACCGCAGGACCACGAACGCCAATCGCTTCCATATTTGGCAAATAATTAGTGCTCAATTGGTGCTAATTAGTGTTCGAACAACAGAATTGGTGCTTTAGTAGTTTTCGAGAAAATCGACTTTGAAGGTGGTCCTGCGGTAGTCACGCTCTCTTCAGCAGGACCACCATGAGCGCCGAAAAAGGGGGCATGCTACAGCTATTCTAAGTATACAAATAATTTGTGCCCTTAAATGTGATTCATTTCGTAACAAAAAAAGAACTGAAACGTTTGTATTTACCGAGAAATCAACGATAATAACTTTCGCGCGCTCGTTCAGCAGGACTTTGAATGTTGATTCCAAGTTTCAGGAGGTAGTCGCTTTCCTCAAACTTACATAGAAAATTAGTGCTCTGCGAGATAAAATTGATACCCAAAATTCAAAATTACTACTCTAGTAGTTTACGAGATATACCATACCATTGGTGGGGTGGCGGTAGTCACGGTGTTAAATTTTCATTTGAAGATTTTCCTATTAAAAACTCAGTGATTTCTTCCCAAAATACAAAAATTAGTGCTCCTAAAGAAGTTATAGTGACCAAAAATTCAGATTCCCAAGTGTTGTATTATAAGAGAAATTAGCTTTCATTACTTTTCCATACTAAATCTCCTCGTATAACCCGACCAAATTAAGTTGTCAATGGTATTGAGTTGTATATGAGATGTACACTCGTGCACATAAATTGATGGATGTCGGAATCGAAAACCCAGCTTTGACAAAGTAGGTATTGAATTGGTAACTAAAAATACACCCGAGGTCCACAGATATGTCAGTGGAAATTTGATAAAATCGACTTCAGGTACTGAAGCTGGAAAAAATACATAACTATTACTTATGCAATACTTTTATACTTACGTTATTAGCAACATATTGTTAATGCAATAAATTAGGTTTTGAATACTTAGGTACTGCTTGCAGCAACGGTAAATAATGAGTAGGAAAGAAATAAATAAGAATCATAATCATAATCATAAATCTTTATTTATCTCAACATCATTTACAGGCACTGGTTAATAAAATGTACAATCTTAAATAGAGAAAGGTGTCTGAGGTAGGAGGGTCCTGAGTTACAGATCACCCGGCTCTCTTAGATAGGACATGTTTATTTACAAAAACAGTTATAGTCAAGATACTATAGGGATAATAAAAGTCTGAAATTGCAGTTTAGTATAAGCAGAACTTATAAAACTAAAGATATAGTTAGAAATGTACTTAATGTGTTTGATAATCATGAAACTGGGGAAAATTGCAAATTATATTGTCTGCTAACTAATTTGACATATACATAATTATTATCTGGTTGTTTGAGTTTACAAAATTCAGCAAGTAAAGCAATACAACTAAAATTCAAAGAAATATACAGATTATGTAGGTAGGTACTTATATTAATATTAACTAATACACATTTAAATTATTATAATAATAATGAGCATAACAAAAAATGAAGAATGGAAATGGGGAAAATTAAGAATGTTGTGTGTATTGTATGTTTTTAAGAATAGGTTTGTGAGTGTAGGTGTGTGAGTGTTAATGAGTGTGTGTTAAGACACTGGTTTTAATAAGTTTTCAGTGGCATTGTAATCTAGATTTAATAGCCAAATGTTTAATTTTCTTTTACAAACAGCTTTTGTATGAGTGTAGATAGATATTTTGTTATTAATTGAGTTATAAAGAAAAGTGCCAAGAAAACAGAAAAACTTATGGGAGAAACTAGTGTTATAACAAACATTTGTTGATCGTCTATTTTGTGTTAGTAAATCGTGATCTAAGGGGAGTTCAGTGTGTTTTTTTTGTATTGTCATGAGAATGAACAACTTCCGAACCGTTAGCACTTGGCAGTGTTGGTAAAGTTCGAAAGTTGGATAGAGAATTGGGAAAAAGCAACTAACTTTTAATATAGCTCTTTGGGCTCTCTCTAAATTTATCATAAAACTTTTAGATGTACCGCCCCAAGTAGTAATGCAATATACTAGCAAAGACTGGCAAAGTGCAAAGTAAACTGTCTTAATAACTGATGTATCAGATATATGTCTTAGATTTTTAAATATGTAAATTAATTTTCGAATTCTTTTAACTAGGGCTTCGATGTGTTGTTGGAAGCTGAGACGGTAATCTATGATTATGCCAAGATATTTGATATAGTTTGTTTTAATTAATACAGGTCAAGAAAAATAGTTGATGAAATTACATGAGTGGGCTTTCAAGTTGAAGTTTGGTTGATCCTGGGGTCTAAGGGAATATGTCATGTATTTTGTCTTATCGACATTGAGTGTAAGCAAATTGGAATATAACCGATTATATAAAAGATTATAATAAATAAATATAAAATATAAATATAATATAAATATATAAAAGATTATACACCGTATCAAGACCTTGTTGAGCATAATTATTAACTTCATCCCACGTATTAGCATCGAATATCAAGGCAGTATCATCGGCGAAAGTGATGATTTTACCGTTTTGCAGCTTGATGTCGCACAAATCGTTTATATAAACTAAGAATAATGTTGGACCGAGGATGCTACCCTGTGGAACGCCGTACTGATTAGGAAGTTCGTCGCTAATCCAATTATCTACTTTAGTACTTTGTGTTCTGTCAGACAAATAGTCTATGAATAATTGAAGTGGTAAACTTCTTACTCCCATATTCACTAATTTTTTTATCAAAATCGGAACAGATACTGTGTCAAATGCTTTAGCTAAATCTAGGTAAATGGCTAAGGTCTTTTTTTATTATCTAGTTTGTTGACTATGTAATCTGTCAGTTCGTGGACGGCTTCAGCAGTTGATTTGCCAGATCGAAAGCCAAACTGTGATGGAGATAAAAGAGAATTTTGTTCCAGGAATTTAGTATGTCTAGTGTTCATCAATCGTTCGAAAAATTTTGACAACGTTGGTAGTATGGATATTGGTCTATAGTTATTAACACAGTATCTGTCTCCGGACTTGAATACGGGTACAATTTTGGATTTTTTAAAGGCACGTGGAAATATTCCAGCAGAGAAAGAGAGATTGCATATGTATGCAAGTGGAGGAACAATAATATCAGCAAATCGTTTTAAAAATGATCCAGATATATTATCAACTCCAACTGCACACTCGTTTTTTAAATTAATAATTAAGGATCTTATTTCTTCTTCATCGGTAGGAAGAAGAACAAAGGAATTTTGAGAAGAATTAGTTGGTTGACTATCGAGTTCTACATTAGGAAAATTTATATTTTGTGAGAGTAATTTTTCTGACAATGTTTTACCTACGTTTGCAAAAAATGAATTTACTCTATTAATTGATTCCATCGGATTGTCTATTGAAATGAGCTGTGTGGATTGCTGTTTAGCTTTATTAGTATAGGTTATAGTTTTAATTGCTTCCCAAAGTTTTTTGTTGTTTTTCCCTATTTTTTTAATGTTATCTTGCTCGTAACTTTGTCTAACTTTCTTTAATATATCATTGCAAAAATTCCTGTATCTTTTGTAAGTGCAAAGTATTACCTCATTATCTGGATTTTTAATGGTTTTAATATGTAATTGATCACGGTTTCGCATGCATCTTAAAAGGCCTGGCGTTATCCAAGGCTTCAAAATTATTTTACGTCTAGAAGTCGTGATTAGTTTTGTGTTATCATTTATAGCTAGACCTAGGGAGTGTATAAAAAAATTTGTTGCCTCGTTGACATCTGTCATACTGTAAATGTTTTCAAAATCTATGTTCATAACGTACGATTCAAGTCCTGCGTCATCTATTCGTTTAATAGTTTTGGGGCCTTGGTTTTTGTTAAGTGTACGGTCTAAAAATAGTATAACACTATTGTTGTCTGTAACTGAAGTTTGAGCAACATAACAGAACGCTGATAATCTTGTCTTTAACATTATATGATCTAAGCACGTGCGACTATGAGTAGGAATCGTGTGAGCTGGAAGCATACCATGAGAAGCGATAAGGTTGAGATATGCGTAGGATCTATTATCTTGGGAATTTTCAATAATGTCAATATTAATGTCGCCAACTAATATGATATTTTGAAAGGATGAAAGATTGCTTAGACAATCGTTGAGGGATATTAAAAAGGTATCGATATTTTTATGGCTAGGTGGTCGATACATAGCAACGATTACAGTGTTTGTGTTTATTTTTAAAATAAGGCAATTTGTTTCGACAATTTCGTGTTCATCAACACTGTACTGTTCTGTGTTTTTGCAGTAAATGAGCACACCTTCATTTTGAGTTTGATTATTGCGTGTAGTAAATGAAACATAACCATCGAAATCAGGAACGGTAGGATTTCGCTGCAACCAGCATTCTGTTAGCACAATAATATCCCAATCAACTTTTGACCTTGCAAGCAATGTTTGAAAGTTGGGAGTGTTGCAATTAATATTTTGGGTTAATATTTTTAGGGTTCTCGAAGAATTTTTTAACAAAGAGTGGCAGTCATCAATGTCACAAGTGGCGGATTGAGCTACAGAAACAGAATCCAAATCATTATTTAGTATCACGTTAAAGTCATCCATTTTTCAAAACATAATATTTTAGGGTGCAATTTAAGTTACCAATGTATTTTACCAACCATTGAGTGACACTACCTCCTCTCACGCATAAAATCGTTACAGAAAATATTAAAACAATTAACCCAGCAAGATAACAGTCTGTGTTTGTATATAAAAAGTGTGTGTTTGAGTGTGTGAATGAGTATAATGAGATGTTATTTATATCATATTTAAAAAAAATTGTGAAGTGAACATAACGTAAGGTGTTTTGACTTAGTACTAATATATTTTTTAAAATTATAAAAATCAACATGTTAAAGTATTGACTATATTTTTCGCCAGATAAGAGAAAAATAAAAGTCACTGATCCGACTTGCGAGTCAGGGGCGCATTACCTGTCCGACATTTTGTTATTATGCCTATCGCGTCCTTCGGGGTGAATAGAAATGCAGGTTTTGGCCAAAAGGTTTGTAACTCATGTCCAGTGAACGCGTCAAGGACGCCCCTTACCACGATAAGTTTGTTTTGATCATGTTAGCGACACTTCCGTTACATATTTTTCGTATCGTTTTGAAATATTGGAATACATTGGTAGACGGGTGTTAACGGCTTTTATTTTTTTCTTATCTGGCGAAAACTATAGTTATAAATATCTTGCCGTAGGCGGCCCAACAATATGCAAAGTTATAGGTCTTAGCAAAGTCACGCGCTAAGAAAAACAGCCTTTTACCTTTGCTCGTAAGATTTTCAGCTATGAAGATTGGTTTACTGGAGCCATGGATGTGCAGATGTGATGTATTCAATTTATTGTCTTTATGTTGGTTGTTGAAGTATTTTGTGTGTTCCAGAAAATTTTCTTTAAGTAAAACTGAGTTGAAGTCCAAGATAATAGGTTTGTTTCCTTCAGTTTTTGTATTAATTCGGAAGACATCTTTTATGTCACTATTTTGAATAGTAAGATTTATGGCTCGTCCGACTGTATTCATTAACTTAGCAAGATCATCTTTTGTTTCTCCTTTTCTAGGGGGAATATTTCTTATCTCAATGCTGGAGATTCTTTGCGCATTTTCAAGGTGTTCAATTCTAGTCTCAAGGGTGTAAATGTATTGTAAATTATCTCGTTTTTCCTTTTCGATTAATTCAAGCTGTTTTTTCAGGTTATTATAATCTTCAGATAGATGCTCAATAGATTGTATAATTCCAATATTTTGTTTTTTAATATCACTTATCGTAGTTTGGAGAGCGTCAAGCTTACAGTTCTGTTCATGTTTAAAATCGGCAATTATGTTCCTTATTTCCGACATAAAACCCACGGAATCAGGCGTTTGCTTACGCGAACGCGTACGACTTGCTGTGCCCGTAGTTTCCGTCAACCTCGTACGGTATATCGAATTACCCTTGAACGATATAACTGTCTACAGAAAGCATGGTTCACCGACGAACGGTAATACGAGAAAACTATTAGTCGATACAATTATTTAGCGACAGCACGTTTCGCCGAATAACGCTACATACAATGAATGGTTGGCCGACACCAAGATTTGCCGATGTCATGGTTCGCCGGAACACGCTTGAACTAAATAATCCTTTATCGATAGCAGTTGCATGACAATGGGATCGTGTTGGAATGACTGCATTTATAAAAATAGCAGACTTGGGCCCCAGAGCGTATATACATTCTTTGCCAGATTGAATCATTTGGGTTAGGTTAGGTCCCCTCTATTGTTGGCTAGCAAACTGCTATCGATAAAGGATTATTTAGTTCAAGCGTGTTCCGGCGAACCATGACATCGGCAAATCTTGGTATCGGCCAACCATTCATTGTATGTAGCGTTATTCGGCGAAACGTGCTGTCGCTAAATAATGGTATCGACTAATAGTTTTCTCGTATTACCGTTCGTCGGTGAACCATGCTTTCTGTAGACAGTTATATCGTTCAAGGGTAATTCGATATACCGTACGGGACTCAGTTTCCGTATTGCTGATGTTAGTAGTCATGTCAAAAGTACAGTTTTTTGTCGTCTTAGCCGTCTTAGGTGTTGTTGGTGGTGTTCGTTTAAGAGGCATAGTTATATGGTGAAAAATATGAATGTTTAATGAAATATTATTTTATAAAATAGTTCAAATTAATCCAATTCAATGTTGACAATAATATTAATACAAAAGAGAAGGATTTCGTAAAATTCGATCTCGAACCTACGTACACGGCAATCGCGCACTTTCCTGTAAAGTCAATGCGGGAGTTATCTAGCAGCGCGAAATTCACGTTCTGTATGATTTATGTTTATAAAGTTCGTTGGAATGTCCGTTAAGAAGCTTTCATTTCAAAAACCGACGCACTGTTTGAAAATTCTTACACTGGTTATTTATATGATAATGTTAGTTTAAAACTATTAAAAAATGCTTGTTTATGTACTCCCTGAGTTAGTATTTTGATTGTAAGTCACTTTAAGAAATACCTATCGCTCTTTAATGATATTCATAGAACAACACACAAGGTAGGTACTTACAATACAGAAAAATAATTATTCGAGTACCTACCTACCCACGTCATTAACAAAGGTATCACAGGCCATGGGTAACGATAGGTGATTTTTTTTCTTAATATGTACCTAGGTACACAGTTTGTATAAAAATTATGGATATTGAACTGTTCTTATTACTATTCCGACATCCATCAATTTATGTGCACGAGTGTACATCTCATATACAACTCAATACCATTGACAACTTAATTTGGTCGGGTTATACGCGGAGATTTAGTATGGAAAAGTAATGAAAGCAAATTTCTCTTATAATACAACACTTGGGAATCTGAATTTTTGGTCACTATAACTTCTTTAGGAGCACTAATTTTTATATAAATTTGGGAAGAAATCACTGAGTTTTTAATAGGGAAATCTTCAAATGAAAATTTTTACACCGTGACTACCGCCACCCCACCAATGGTATGGTATATCTCGTAAACTACTAGAGTAGTAATTTTGAATCTTAGGTATCAATTATATCTCGCAGAGCATTAATTTTCTATGTAAGCTTGAGGAAAGCGACTAGCTCCTGAAACTTGGAATCAACATTCAAAGTCGTGGTCCTGCTGAACGAGCGCGCGAAAGTTATTATCGTTGATTACTCAGTAAATACAAACGTTTCAGTTCTTTTTTTGTTACGAAATCAATCACATTTAAGGGCACTAATGATTTGTATACTTAGAATAGCTGTAGCATGCCCCTTTTTTCGGCGCCCATGGTGGTCCTGCTGAAGAGAGCGTGACTACCGCAGGACCACCTTCAAAGTCGATTTTCTCGAAAACTACTAAAGCACCAATTCTGTTGTTCGAGCACTAATTAGCACCAATTGAGCACTAATTATTTGCCAAATATGGAAGCGATTGGCGTTCGTGGTCCTGCGGTAGTCACGGACATGTCACATTAGTATTTCGGTGACGTGGCTAACATGTTGACGAATCGGTAAGCATGTAGGTGACGCAAGTAGCATGTCGGGGACGCTGTTAGCATCTGGGTGACTAGGTTAGCGAGTTGGTGACGCAATTAGTATGTCGGGACGCGGTTCGAATTGCTGTGACTCAGTTAGCATGTCGGTGACACAGGTACTATGACGGGGATGCCGATAGCATGTCGGGACTCTGTGAGCAAAAAGGTGATACAGTTAGCATGTCGATGACGCAGTTGGCAAGTCGTGAATTGGTTTACATGTCGGACACACACTGACGGCATGTCGGTGACGCTATTGACATGTCAGTGACGCGATGTTACTATCATAAAATTGTTTTTTTTTTTTATAATTTGCTACATTGACATCGGTCTCTCGTCACGAGATAAAGAACTGTTAACCCTTTATAAGGCAGAAGGTTCCAGAGGAATGAAATAAGTTTTGTTTATATTTTATGGCGTGTTTTTATTTATACAAAAAAATAGACTTACATAAAAATCTCTAACTATTTTGGAAAACTTAGAAAATATGGTGGTAAAAATATTCCCACTGCCCGTCATTGACTACCCATACTAGCAAAGTACCAGATGTTATTGTTGATGAAATTTAGAAAAACAAGGCGTAATGCACAGCGGGACATTGCATTTACTGCATTTAATTTTGCTTCTTTTATCTTTGGCTTTTGTGCTGCAGAACTTACAGCGTCGGTAGGTCTCTAAATCTGCTGGCATATGGTCACCTACATTTAGGAACCGCGATTCTGCAGGCACAGCATTTTCGCTTTTTTGGATAGCTATCTGGACATGCTATGCGTGATTTCTTGCAAACATATGTGGGGATGTTGGATTTTCTTTTTCGGCTGCTGTAACCACCGATCAGTCCTCTTGCAACAGCTACCTACCCGAAATTCTAAATTGGTTAGTTTTTCTACTCTTGATGTCATTGAATATAAAATGAAAGCGTTTGTCAGGCATGCGTCCACTAAGAAGTAGAATATTGGCAGCCACCAGCGTTTACTTCTTCGTCCGACGGCATATGTCCCCTTTACTTGGTCGAATCGGTCCACACCGCCCATTCTTTTTGTGTACTCTTTTACAACCTTAGGGCAGTGGACAGCCTCCCTGGTGCCATCTTTTTGCTTTCTTTGTACAGATGTTATTCCTATTTTAGGATGAAATGCGGTGGTTAGCAACAAAACCTCTTTAGTATCTTGCCAAACAGTAAACGCTACGTCCTGTTTCGTTCGCCATTTGAACTCACCTTTTTTCAATTTTAGGCTTTTGTTCCTTCCAGTTCTATTGGTATTATTTTTTATTATATTAGGTAAAATTGCTCTATTTCTTCTCACCGTTCCAGTGGCATAAATATTTTTTTCATATAAATACTGCAAAAGAGAATAGTCACAAAAATTTTTTATCGAAAGTAACGTGTGTCTTGAACTCTTCTTCTGTCAATTTACTTGATAATTTCTTTACAACATTAGCCCCCAATCCTTCTTCAGTTCCTTGTCCCGTCTTGCCTGTGTAAATTTCGTAGTTATACAGATACCCTGTACTACTGTCGCAACAGCACCATACTTTATAGCCCCTTTTTATAGGCTTTAGTGGCATGTACTGTTTTAGACTGGATCTTCCTTTGAAGAGGATCATGCTCTCATCTATACTCTGAGAAGATGAGTTAGAAGCATTGTTTTGAAACGAATCGCTGAGTAAAGATAAGAGAGGGTGAATTTTATATAATTTGTCAAAGTTGGGACTTTCTCTGTTGGGTTGTTGACTATTATCATTCAGATGTATCGCTTCCAAAATTTTTTTTGAAGCGTTTCACAGGCATAACATCAGCCACTTCATTTACTCGAAAACCAGGATCTGATGACCAATATAGATCTATTTGAGGAAGAATGTGATAACCCATTATAATAAGAATTCCCAAAAAAGCACTAATTTCTTTTTTATCAACAGGTGGCCAATTTTTTATGTTTTGCTGCTCTGCATACAAGTTTGTCTGAGTGATAATCAAATCAAAAATATAATCATTGAAGAACTTTCCGAAGTGCGCTACTGGACGCGCTCTTCTGTTCAATAAATACTGAGGCTTTATTGTTACCTTATCGAATTCATCTGGATCTGGCCTGGAAGTCCACATATGCTTTCCCCATGACTCATCTTCACATTCAGATTTATCACTTGATGCTACCTCTTGTGGTTGTGGTGATTGTAGTCCCAAAGGCTCTTCTTGATGTGAATTTTCTAATGAAGTTGATGGCGTTGTTGTGGATGTACCTGTCTCTGATCTATTACTAGGGGTGGAATTCGAATGAACAGGAGAATTTGGTAAAACATCATCATCTGATTCCAGTATTCTTTATATTGTGTTGACATTGAATTCATCAGACTCGAATCCGTCTTCTGAACCATCATCCGGAATACCGAAAATCTCTTCCAATGTCTTTTTAATATCGCCGTCATTCAAATTGCGCTGCATTTTTCATGAATGTCTGAAACAAGTACGTACTAATTCAAAGAGGATACATTACACGTCACGGGCGGTGGGAATAATTTTCCCACCAAATAAATTGTCCGTACCAATAAAAATATCATGGTGATTTCTAAAACATCGCAATAATTTGTAATAATAAACACAAATGCGTAAAAAAAACAAATACTTACTTCTTTTCAAGTAAAAAATGTCAGGATTCACAGAGATGAAAATTTTATTTGAAAATGGCGCAATTTTTTTGACAACTGGTTCCGCCAAGAAAAATATGACATTCAAACGTCAGTTTTTTTTTTCTAATGATTTGCAAGTTAGGTCTTTCCTGTTGCCTGATCAAAAAAAGTAGGAATCCTACCATGATACTTGCAACAGGAAAAATAGGATATGTTGGTGGTAAAAATATCACCTCTGCCTTATAAAGGGTTAAAGTGTTTTTCTCGAGTTTAGTCGAGCATAACGGTCATGTTAAGCGCAGGCCACACTACACAGCTAGCGGGCGGGCGGGCTAGGCGGGCGAACATAGTTTCACCTCTTTACATACTTCGGTTCATACCGCGAGCTACCGACTAACCATGTAGAGGTGAAACGATGTTCGCCCGCCTAGCCCGCCCGCCAGCTAGCTGGCGGTGTGGCCTGCGCTTTAGTGTTTAGAATGACGTCATCATCGTCGACAAATCGAGAATGAGAGCGTTCTCGCGCATGTCATGTTAGCCCTGCTGGGTTCGATAAGGCTTCCACTGCTGGACATAGGCCTCTCCCAAAGGGGGGTTTGCCATAATCGCCACGCTTAGCAGGCGGGTTGGCAGATTTAGTCCTGAGAAAGGTCGTTTTTTCTTTTGAGGTATGAAACTAAAAACATGCGTGGTCCACATAGGCTGATAATACAATGTAATTAAAAAAGAGGTTCATAAAGAAAAATCATCTTGGTTCCAAGTATTTAATTCATTTAGGTTAGCCGACTAACATACAGGGGTGTTGCAATAATTAATACATTGCAAATCATAAAAACAATAAACTTACTAATTAATTCTTATAATTACGTTTTTTTTTAGGCATTTGTATTAACTTCGATATTGCTTTTCTCACTGACGGCATCTGTAGCATCAACGGGATTTTCTCCATTTTCACCAGCTTTGGTTTTCTTGTCACTCTTCCTAAATTTATCGTACCTATAGACAGAAAACAAAAGTTATTGACCGGGCTAATTTAACTATGGATTATTTTCAAAAAAAGGACCGAAATTCAGCTGCTTTTGCCGAACTCGTTATGCGGCCCAAATGCACTAGGGGATTATTGCAAGTCTCTACGTGAATTTTACGGAAACAATGTCTGACAACAATTTTGCTAGTGTTGTCCGAGGAGGTTGTGTTCGTGTGGGGTTGATCTCGTTTCCAAACTACTAACATATTGAGCAGCATGTTGCGAACGCGGCCACACAACTAGTCAACACGCGGCACTTACCACCGCTCTCGGAGCGGGTGTAAAATGCCTTGACGCATAACGTCCGATTCGCAAAAGGTCCCAGCGACGAACTTACCCCAACATACGTAAGGTATGGGTTTATTTCTAATTTCTCAGTAATCTTGGCTACAGAAAACAAGTGCGAGTCGGACTAGCGCAGGAAGGGTTCCGTACGTTTATCTATAAAAATGGCAAAATAATCACGTTTGTTGGGCCCCCTTTAAATAATTGTTTTATTTTATTTTCATTATTTATTTTTAAAGTGAATATTACTGATTGTTTTCTAAAATCTAAAGAACACATACAACACATACAAAAACCCACCGTACACCGAATTCCCCAAATTCACGCGTTTGCGTTGTCACTACTTGCACCCTTAGCCGCAGGTATAAAAAGGTCGGTTTATTGGAATTTTTAATTGCCGCCCACCGCGACCTCGTCAGCAGACGGTCTCAAACTGCTCTCTGACGATCTTTCAATTCTTTTTGGCCTGAGCGAATCCGTTATCATAGCGGGTGACCTCAACGCCAAACACCCGGCCTGGAATAGTACCAGTACCACGTTCCGAGGCAGACACTTGTTTGACCTCTGCCCCGTCCTAAACTTTGACGTCATCGCCCCGATGACGCCCACCCACTACCCTCACGAACCCAACCATACCCCTGACGTATTGGACATAGCGCTCCTAAAGAATATCAACCTCCGGTTGGATTCGATAGAGGCGATGGACGAACTGACTTCCGACCACCGACCAGTCGTCATGAGACTGGTCCCTCGCGACGGACTCCCTGACCCGGACGAACCATCTCGTAACAAAGTAGTCACGGACTGGAGGAAAGTAAGCGATCGCTTGAAATCCACCACTTCCCCTCTACTAGACTCTATACCAGATCAGTTTACCTCAATCGCTGACACGACGGCCGCGATCGGCTCACTCACGGAACACGTACAATCGGTCCTGAACGATTGTTCAAGGCAAGCTCCGGCGATGGACAAACATCGCTTGAGGCTGCCGGACGATGTGCGTGAACTGCTGACTGAGAAGAACGCGGCTACTTGTGCCTACGACGTCTTTCCCTGTGACGCCAACAAAGCTCACATGCGCTATTTGCAGAGATCTGTAAAGACACGCATGGCCGAGCTGCGTGACGGTAACTGAGACAAGATGTTGAGCGAGCTAGAGCCCACTCATCTGGCATTCTGGGAAGTTCAGAGGAAACTCAAGTCCCAGCAAGTAGTCTCTATGCCTCCCCTGACACGACCCGACAGGACGATAGCATTCGACGACATCGACAGGGCTGAATGCCTAGCTGACAGCCTCGAGACCCAGTGCTCGCCCAGCTCTCAACCAGTAGACCAGGCTCACTTCGCCGAGGTGGATGCCGAAGTCGAGCGTAGAGCCTCTCTCCCTCCGGTCGAAGACCCTGATTGTCCTCTAGACCCCGTCTCCCCGGACGAGGTTCACGATATAATCAAGGGTCTGAAACCCGGTATCACCAATAGGGTGGTCCAGTTGTTCCCAGCTCACCTGATCATGCTAATGACCACCATCTTCAATGGTGCTCTTAGTAATAACATTTTTCCACAATCGTGGAAAAATGCCACCGTCATCGGTATCCCGAAGCCCGGCAAGCCTAAGACCGAGCCTTCCAGTTACCGTCCCATCAGTTTGCTCGACGTTTTCGGCAAGGTCTATGAGAGGCTTATTTATAAGCGTCTCAGAGACTACGCCGAGACGAAGGGGCTCATCCCCAACGAACAGTTCGGTTTTAGAACCCAACATTCTTGCGTACAACAGGTCCACCGTATCATAGAACACATAAGCGTACATAATCGTCTCGTGCTCATCTTACGGGACTATTTGTTGAACCGCACCTTCCGCTATCGCATCGAGGGTGCGCTCTCTTCCCCTCATCCGATCCGCGCAGGCGTCCCTCAGGGGTCTGTGCTGGCTCCGCTCATTTTTACGCTGTTCACCAGTGACATCCCGAAAAGTAGAAAGGCGCAGTTAGCTCTGTTCGCAGACGACACGGCCATCTACTACACCGGCCGCAGTCAAGACCAGATCTCCCGCATCCTACAGACCGAAGTCAACAGACTCGGTGACTGGTTCAGGAAGTGGAGGATCGAGGTCAATCCTGATAAGAGCCAAGCGGTCCTCTTTTCTAGGCCCCGGCGTAGACCGGACCTACCACGACAGATCAAGATGTTCGGCAAGCCTATCTCTTGGGAGAAGCGAGCCAAATATCTCGGTGTGATCTTAGATCACCACATTTCGTTCGCTGAGCACATAAAGCAAGTGCGTTCGCGCGCTGCTTTCGCTCTCGGTAGGCTTCATTGCGTTCTGAACTCACGCAGCAAGTTGTCCCTTAAGGGCAAATTGCGTATTTACACAGCGTGCATCCGGCCGATTATGACGTACGCGTGTGCCGCTTTCGCACACGCCCGTCCCCATCTCATTCACAGAATGCAGGCACTTCAAAACCAATTTCTCCGTAAAATTACGGACGCTCCATGGTTCGTTCGGAACGAAACCCTACACGTAGATCTTAGAATCCCCACCATCAAGCAGTTTTTGAAACGCGCGACAAAGCGGTTCTTCGAGTCCGCAGATAGACATCGCAACCCCTTGGTTGTGCAGGCAGCTAGCTATAGGCCATCTCAAATTAGTAAGACTCGCCGACCTAGGCATACTCTCTCAGACCCGGATGACCCCATTACTCTCCTTCAGGAAAGCAATAGGGCCACAAGTACAGTGCACAAACACAAACCGTCATTCCGTCCTCGCCGCCGAGGTACCACGCGAAGTTCAAGAATAAATTGTTCCCCCCGTCCCTTGCACGTCGAACCGCCAGCCCCGAGGCTGAGTGAGCCGTAGCATTTAATAGTAATCCCCGTTAATAATCATGAATTTAAACTTTCGATCCAGCCCGTCCCTAATTTGCTTTGTTTTTCCCCAACGACGCCCTAAGCCGAGGTTCGTACCCCACAGGGGGTGCCCTTAGAGCGCTGTCGTTTAGTTTTTAATACTTATATTTACGCTCCTGGCTGGAGGCTTTAAGCTAATACCTTAGGGCAGCCACAGGAAAGACCGGTTAAGCAGTCACGGCCTCTCAAGGTCAACTGCGGGATGCCATACAAAAAAAAAAAAAAAAAAAGGAATTTTTAATCAGTTGCATACCATAAGGTTAACATGATAATATCTCTACTGGAAGCATACGGATTTACTGGAAAAATATGGATACCACGCCCGCAGAAGCCGCTCAAGTTATTGCCTTGCTCGAAGCAGGCCATAACCAAAGTGAAGTTGCTCGACGGCTAAATTTGAGCCGGCTACTCTGTTCGTCGTGTATACCAGAGGTTCCAAGAGTTCCATCTGGCCGGCCACGCACAACATCAGAGCGTGATGACCGCTTTCTTGTGACAAGCTCTTTGAGAAATCGGCAACTGAACGCGGTTCAACTGGGACAACAGCTTCGAGAAGTTCGCAATGTCAGTATAAGTCGGTGGAGAGTTCGAGGAAGACTAGGTGAAGCAGTAATGACTTCACATCGCCCAGCAAATGGTCCCAAATTGACCACAGCTCACCGAAAAGCCCGGCTACAATTTGCTAGGGAACATTTAAATTGGACGTATGACCAATGGCGGGCTGTTATGTTCTCTGATGAGTGCAGAATGACTTTACATGGTCATGATGGACGCTATAGGGTCTACAGAAGGTCATTAGAGCGATTTTCACAATGCTGCATAAGAGAACGTGTGGCTTTTGGAGGTGGATCGTGTGTTTAGGGGTGGCATAATGTTGGACACTAAAACTGACATTGTATTAATCACTACGGCGAATACCGGCCCGAGATCGAGAAGTTTGACGGCTGCACGATACGTCAAGAAGTGCTCGAAGAACATGTGAGGCCGCTTGCGTGGCTTATGGGAGAAGATTTTCTCTTAATGCACGACAACGCCAGACCGCATGTCGCTAGAACAGTTTGCGACTACATGGAAGACGTTGGAATCACCGCGATGAAGTGGCCAGCTCGTAGTCCTGATCTCAATCCGATTGAGCATGTCTGGGATGAGCTAAAAAGAAGAGTTCGAACAAGAAGCCCTGCTCCTACGCGCCTCCCAAGAGCTACAACTTGCCATTGAAGAGGAGTGGAACGCCATACCACAAGATTTCATGGTGAAATTAATACGGTCCATGAAAAACCGATTAAGAGCTGTAATCAAGGCTAGGGGAGGGAATACACCTTATTAAAAAACCAATTGATCAAGCATTTTGAGTAAATTGTGAAAAAAAAAAAAAAAAAAAAAATCTTTCTTAAGCAAAATTGGGTAATTTTATCCGTATGTTGGGTTTTGTGCCCTAAAACCCTCTATGGGTATTTTTTTTACACTGTATTTGATATCATTAGAAAGGGTACTGAAGTAAACATTCAAATAGTGTAAGTTTTATTTTAATATGTATTCACATTCATGAAAAAAACTGCTTTAACAACAAAAAGTCAGCATGTGCGATTTTATTGCTCTCAAGTGTATTATATAACTAAATATTCTGTGAACATTTCAAGCGCCTGCCTGTTACCGTTATCAATATCAAGCAAAAATGAGCAAAAATAATCAGGTTTGTTGTATGGGAGCCCCCTTAAATATTAATTTTATTCTGTTTTTTAGTGTTTGTTGTTATAGCGGCAACAGAAATACATCTGTGAAAATTTCAACTGTCTAACTATCACGGTTCATGAGATACAGCCTGGTGACAGACGGACAGACAGACAGACAGACGGCGGAGCCTTAGTAATAGGGTTACCGTTTTACCCTTTGGGTACGGAACCCTAAAAAACACCTTTTTTTTTGGGTGGGAAATTATCAAATAACTTCTCCCGCTCTGGCAGAACGGCAGGGTGTTGCAGACTTTTATTAACTAAAACCTACCCGTGTTACTTCAGTTGCCTGTGTGCCAGGGCCACGGTATACAGCCAATCTGATGGCGGGTGTACTCGTATGAAACAAAACATCATGCCATTCCCGAAGGATTTGGCGGAGGTATACTTGTAGTAAGTACACCCACATTTCGCCAGTTATGTTTAAATCCCATGTAATAGGGGGCGAGCCTTTTGCTATTAACCGGGCACAACAATTTTGAGATACATAGTCCTGACACTTTCGCGGACGTTTTAAAGTTGTCCGTATTTTTTTTGTCTTTGGATCATAGAATGACGTTAGTCTTGCTTACGTTTTGTCTGATTTTATTAAGTTACATTTATAAATGCGATTGAAACTTGCTTTAATAGAAGACGTCACTTGCATATTAATTCACCCGCAGAAAGGCATCAGGTGCAGCGACTTATGAAGCGCAGCAACTTCGCCGCTGACTTCAATCTTAAATGTTTGTGAAAATTAAAAAAATGTTTAAGTACCTTCCAAGGTCTTCCTCGTCATCACTGCCTTCATTGCCTTGGGGGTCTACTTCTCTGAGCAACTCTCCAATGTCTTTGTCAACATCTGCCCACAATTTATCCTCACTCCCTGAAACATACATAATATACTAGGTACTTACTTATGAAATTGCCGCTTAACATAGAAAAGTAGTGTGTCGTGTTCTAAGATTAATTAATACAAATAAAATGTAAGACATTTTAACCAAAACATGCTGCCCAGAGATGCAACCAATATAAAGATCTTATCGTCACTAGCTGCTTTTACGATCATCATCTGCCTAGCCTTTTCCCAACAATGTTAGGGTTGGCTTCCAGTCTAACCGGATGCAGCTGAATACCAGAATTTAAATAGAGCAACTGTCTATCTGACCTCCACAACCCATTTACAGGGTAGGTTTTAAGGGGTATCGTAACCCCTTGGTAAGACCGGCAACTTTGACGGAATAGCAAACTACTACTACTTTGGTGATCAAAAAATCTGTCCCAGCAAAAAAAAATAAATCGATCATTTTCATCTTGGACCGCAGACGAAATCGCGGGTATCACCTAAATTCATAAATTTACGTATATTTTGCATTCTTAGCGGACACGTTCTGTATGTGACTACATAACTCAACATTAAAATTGTTAGGCGTAAATTTCCTTCCCTTTTCGATGTCCTTCGGACCTTTGTTGGTATTTAAGCAACCGAATGCGATACAGTATGCATTTGCCCTCATTTTTTTTTTGGAGTATTTGACAATAAACTGCGCGACGCGGCCCCTGTGCAGCGGGCTTACGGGCTCATCCGGCAGGGCGCGGCGACCTACTGAATGGGCCCGCCAAGGCTAACCCACTGGACTTGTGGCTTCGTACCTAGAGCGCGGAGTGCTTCATCTATATTATTCTGTGCTTTAGGAATTTACTAACCGGATGCAGCGGAATTATCAGCACCATTGTCGAGTTTCTTTTTGTTGTCTTCAGTAACAGCCTCAACATTTTCTGATTTAATTACGTCCCCAGCCTCAGCAGTAACTTCTTTCTCTTCTTCTAAAAACAAAGAGCAATGACAAGACTCTTAGTAGTCACGAAAAACAAAAAAAAGTGTTCTGGAAAATACGTTTGTTTATGCTGGCTTTCAAGCAGAGCCGCGATAGAAAAAAACCACCAATTTAGGTTTACCAGGTTACCTACTGCATTTTGAATGGGAAGCAATTCGCCTCACGATCAATACGTCTAATGGCAAAACGTCAACTACCCGAAATGCTATACAGGGTGGAAACTTTCAGCGGGGCAGTAAGGGGAAGTACCTTATCCGTTGCAGCTACGCGAAAATGGCCTTAAGAGACTATCCTTATATTTTTGAGAAATTTTGATCTGCATTCACAGATTTTGAAAAAAATGTACAGTCAGCAGGAAAATAAGCAATTTTCACAAAAACTTTTTTTTATGCCAATCGATACTCTTTCTTATAAGGATCAAAAACCTCTATTGGACCAATTGAGGTTTGAGTACTAGAAAAGTCATAAATCGCAAAAAACTTTTCCCATACATTTCGTAAGAAATGATACTCCAACTTAGTTTTTTATGATGGATAAATGGACCGCTGCAATGAAGACTGGCCAAAAATAAACAAAAAAAACTTCGTATTTCGAAATCGCATCAATCGAATTCCGGCAATTCGCAAGGCAGTGGATACAAACATAATGATGGTCCTTTAACGTGACCACCTCGCAGTCCAGATCTCACGCGTCTACACTTTTTATGTGGCGCTATTTAAAAATCGAACTTTATAAAAAGGAATACAACAGTGTTCAGGAACTCAAAGATTTACTTACCACGATTCTCTATGGAATTAATCCTTGCACATTATCAGCTGCTACCCACTCTGTAGTAAAGGGAATAAACCTATCGTCAAAACAGCTACCATTCTCAACACTTCATAACTTAGAGCACAAAAGTAAAATTTCTAGGTGAGTCCAAATGTAAAGTTTCAAGTTTTTAATTTTAAGGTGAAATAATACCCAAAGTAGAAGTTATAGTTTTTGTATTTGTTTTTCGATCAGTCTTTTTTGTAGCGGCCAGTTTATGGATGGTAAAAAATGTAAGTTCGAGTCTCTTTTCCTACGAAATGTATGGGAAAAGTTTTTTGCGATTTATGACTTTTCTAGTACTCAAACCTCAATTGGTCCAATAGAGGTTTTTGTGAAAATTGCTTATTTTCCTGCTGACTGTACGTTTTTTTCAAAATCTGTGAATGCAGATCAAAATTTCTCAAAAAGATAAGGATAGTCTCCTAAGACCATTTTCGCGTAGCTGCAACGGATAAGGTACTTCCCCTTACTGCCCCGCTGAAAGTTTCCACCCTGTATATAATTAGCCATATTGATCGTGAGCCAGAAATTCTATACAAGATGTAATTTATATAACTCAAAACTTTATCAGAAACCCTAACAGACAGAAAAAAAACAAAAAAAACCGGCCAAGTGCGAGTCGGAATCGCGCACGAAGGGTTCCGTACCATTATCTATAAAAACAGAAAAAAAAAACACGTTTGTTGTATGGGAGCCCCCTTAAAAATATTTATGTTACTCTGGTTTTTAGTATTTGTTGCTATAGCGGCAACAGAAATACATCATCTGTGAAAATTTCAACTGTCTAACTATCTCGGTTCATGAGATACAGCCTGGTGACAGACGGACGGACAGACAGAAGGCGGAGCCTTAGTAATAGGGTTCCCGTTTTACCCTTTGGGTACGGAACCCTAAAAAGACTATAAAATAAAACGATTTAAATCAATGAATAAAATCAACTAACACTAACATTAAGTTTTTAGTGTGTTTAAGGAAAAAGGCTTAGTGACTTTGTTATTTATTACTTTATATCTTAAACTATCGCGGTTTTGATGAAAATGACGTTCAAGCAAATATAGCAACGTCAAGTATATATTTTTTATCAAATCACATTATTCACGAATAATCTGATATGAATAAAATGAACTCAAAACTGATTTTATTCATAATTTCAATATCTTAGACAATTTTGTATAACTTTAAAATCGTTACTTTTAGCGGAGCATAAATTATGATATGTTGGTGGGTCCTGCTACTATTAGATTGAGTTATTTCAAAAACTGTTATACATTTCGCCCTACCTTTTTGTTGATGTAACTGGCGATGAATTCTCTCAGCGTGTTTACGAAGAGTGCGAGTGTCGCGATGCTGTACATAGCGGCCCAGATGAATACGTAGGCGACAATGGCGGCGCAGTGCTTCGGACTCCTCCGTGCCACCTGCTTCCACCCGGGGCAAGTACACGCGGCATAACTCACACCACCAAACCTATATTACAAAATATTCTGGGTATGAGAAAAAAGAAGTAATTCTTCGCTGGCGAAATCTGAAAGTATGGCGGACTAGGGAATTGCAATGTCGATTTAAGAGAAAACACAAACTACATTATATTAACTGTAACAACTCCAAGGTCCGTGCACACCGCGAGCATTCGCTTCGCGAATTTGTTTTTAATCATTCGCTACGCGAGCTTTTATTACGCAACGTTTTCAAAACAAATTCGTGAAGTAAATGCTCGCGCTGAGGTTCCGTCCATTAGGGTAAGCTAGAAATAAAACCCAAGTTTTTTTTGAACAAACAAACACATCCATCTGAACTAAATATAAGTGTATTAAATATCCTTACACCTGTTGTTAGGTGATTGTAAAAAAAAACCATTACTGAATGGTTAAGATCCCTAACATAATTATGAAGAATCAGAAAACATTCTGATCAGGATAAGGTAAAACATACCGTACATACACACAACTCATGAACACATACACAGTACACATTGAGACCTATTAATCAGTTTTTTTTTCTTCTTTAAAATTACTAGCACTAAGCTAACGCTAAGCTAGCACTTATTGTAACTTACTGGGGCTACCTCAATTAATAATGTATGACACAATGTTTGACAATATTTTTTTTTCGAGTCTACCCTTTTTAACCCCCGACGCAAAATCGTCGGGGTGTCATTGTTAGTTTGCACTTGATCGATCATATTATTGTTTGCAAAAATATCGGATTATTTTACTGGTAAAGGTACTGCAAAATCAACCTCATTTTTTGGACCACATTGCTCCATATATTATACATTCGGGTTTATTCGTACCTCCATCTTTTTAATATGTTCACTGCCGATGTTAATTTCAACTTTAGATTTTTTAGGAGAACCCTCATCCTTTTTTTCGCCTCCTGAGTCGTCATCTTCAACTTCTGGAAAAAATATGTAAATAAATCATAGGTACTGCCAAGCTATAAATATTGTCGTAACGTATGATCCTATTTTGACTTACCATCTACATCGCCCACTGAGTCAAGAGTCATGAAGTTGTCCAAATCCACATCCATACCTTCGTCGCCGCTAGCTTCAGCCTTGGGGCTTACACGGCGGGCTGATTGGCTAGCCTTTCTCTGAATCATAAACATGTAATATAAGGATTATAAACTATTAAAAAAAAAAGTGTATAACGTGGTTGAATATTAACTGTGCACCTGAAATTTGTTTTAAATAATGATGAGTACAATGACACCAATTAAGGTTTTCCGTTATTTCAACTACACCTTGTATAATCGAAGCTAACCTTAAGATGTTCCAGAGAACATATATGGTGTTCGTAAATCATGGGCGAACGGAAGGTGAGTCGACAAATCTGACAGAAAGGCATCAGGAAGCGCTTCATGGCCCGGTGCGTGTCGGTGAGGTTGTGCGCGTGGCGCGTGGTGCGGTGGTTGAGGCGGCACACGGGGCAGAACGTGGTGCGCGCCGCCAGCTGCGCGCCCGCCGCCGCCTCCAGCTCCCGCTGCGCGCCGCGCTGCGCCACGCGCATGCGCAGCAGCTGCGCCTTGTGGCGCCGCGCCACCGCACTCATGGCCGCGCGGTGCTTGCTGGACACCAGGTGCTTCACGTACGCCTGGGTGAGTAACAAAAGGTCGTTATCCTACTTTGTCCTCCTTGCGGTCGGAGGCGCTTTTGTGCCGAACGGGGCATACTGCAGATTGGGACATAATATGCGAGAGCTTTTGCTTTCTGATTTCATACGTTATTGAAATAGATTCAACTTTAACTACTCTAGTTTGTATTAATAAATATGATAACAATAAAAGAGAAAACTTTCAACTGGACACCCTTTAGATCAAGACTGCCAGCAGCCACCCATTCTCAATTAGCCAATTGATATTGGCTAATAATGTGGAAGTCAGAGAGGCAATCGCTCTCTGGCACTCAGCAGCACCCAGGTAGATTGAATCCCAACATAGTTGGGAAACGGCTAGGCAAATGATGATGAAATTGTTGAAAAAGTCGTTTAAGAACTTACCGCGAAAGTAGCACATTTTTCCTTGCAGTGCACGCAGGCTAGGTGCACATAGGGGCGTGGGCGTGGCGGCGCAGTGTCCGAAGCGGCATCGGGTTCTTTGTCCGTATCTTCACCGCCCTCCACTTGCTCGCCATCTGACACTTCAGGTTCGACCTGTGAATTAAATTATACTAAGTCTTACTTTGCAAAACAAAAAAAAATTGACAGACCAGCTTTTTGAACGGCCTATCCAACGATACCCCACACCATGGGTTAGACGAGAAAATAATATTTTATTTTACCACTTTGGCGGTGTGATTAATATGTACACCCTACTAAATTACAGCTTTCTAGTAATATGTCTCTGAGCTAAGCTGGGGACAGACAAAACGGACATGGCGAAACTAGGCTATACTATTTTAATATTACTATTTTCTCTCAATCAGAGCACCCACCATCCTATCTGTTTACCACCCTTGGTTGACTGGTAGATAATGCCTAAGGCATTAAGTCCGTTTTTGTACCTTATTGTGTGCGAGAAGTTTAATAATACTCAAAATAAGTTAATGTCCATACTAATGTTATAAATTCTAAAGTAACTCTTTCTGTCTGTTACCTTTTCACGCCTTACCGCTAGTTTAATACCCCATTAAAAGTATCTAATTGTCTTTATCTAACGGAACGTATCAGAATGTGACAGCATTACTTTTATTGGGGAATTAAATTTAATGGACTTACGTGCAACTGGCGGTTAATGGCTTAACGAATTCCGTTAAAATTTGGCATACAGCCAGCCCATTACCTGGATTAGGACATAGGATACTTTTTACGACCTCCACGCGGGCTAGTATACAATAAATCCTTATTTCTTCTAATCCAATATTTTAATTGAAGACGCTTTTAGTATCTGTTTGTGGGGGCCGCGTTGTTCTTTTAAGGTACTCAACAGATTTTGAAGCGATTTTCATGCAGTGACCGTGTAAGGGTTCCATTTTTTCCTTTTGAGGTACAGAACCCTCAAAAGAACTTTAATACTGCTCTGGCTTTTACAAGAATCAATTTTAAATTAACCTAACGTCAAATTATTCACTTAAACCAGCACTTGGCACATAAGAACAGGTTTAGTTTGTTTACAAATTCGTGTTTACGGCTTGGGCCACATTTACTGCCGCCGCGCCGAGTGGATATGTCACCGTAAAATTGTGTGAATCGTTACGTTTATAATCAATCGACTTTATTTCCGTTAAATTATAAACTGTCGCAAAATTATGAACTGGGTGTAATGGGTTAGGTTAGAACTCTGACCAAAAGCGCGCGAGCCGAGCGAGCGCTACTTCCATGTTGCTCGCAGCAAGACAGGCTATTAAGTATTAGCGCAAGGTGCGTTACGGCGTAAGCAAGTTTGATACCAATTCACAATTTTTCGGTTTCCCATGGATAGATTATAAACATTCGAAAAAGAATGCGTTAAATTGTAAATGGTTTGTTGCAGTTCATTCATTTTTCGACAGTTTATAATCTAACGGAAATAATACCGATAGATTATAAATTAACGAAGTTCATAATTATACGATGAAAGATAGATTCCATAAGAATTAAATGAGATTCTGTTTCACATATTATATATTGAATACATTCTTTTTTACGATTTTTTTTTACTGCATATAATTAAAATCGTAATATTATATTACCTTTGGAGATTTGATTTTGGTCTCTTTTTTTTCTTCAGTATCCTCTTCCTTTTCTTCGGCATCCCAGTCCTCTTCTGTTGAGGAAGCGTCCTCTTCCTTAGACTTGACAGAGCTGCTTGTTGATCATTCAAAATATATTAGTGTACATAGTTATTCGTAACTCAAATTTAAGAAGATGTTATTTAATTTAATTATCGCAATACATACACATTCTTCATTACAAAATTCAATATCCAATAATATATTCTACTTTTATTACAACAGCCGCTGTACCATCTATTAGCTCTCATTTCTACATTTCTTAGAGCATTTCCTTTTAGATGGACGGGTGTTAATTTCAATATCGGTTCACCGTCAGCGATTTTACCATCTTAATATTTCAATCGTGGTGTCGATTTCGGCCTCACTCATTTCTGGTACTCTCGTTGTTTTGTGAAAAAATAAACTAAATGTAAGCAATGGGTACATACTCAGTGTATCGAATTACCTTCGGCCCTTGAGAGATCGGAACGCACGGGTGTAACCGAGCGATCTTTCGGTGTATCGCCTAGAGGTAAATGTACCGCGAGAGCGCGGTGCGCCTCGGAAGGAGGCCCGCGAGCGCATGGTGCGGCCGCGGAAGGATCGGCGCACAGCGCGCGGGCGCGTCGCGGGCCTGGCCACCTCTCGCGGCGGGCCCATTCCGCTCGGCTTGCGGTAGCTTTCTCGGTTTGGCGAGCGTCTCCGATCATCGCCACCGAACGATCTCCTTTCGCTGCTGTAGCTCTCTTGTCGAGCGCCATATGATCCGTAATGGCCGCCTCCATCATGGCTACGTCTATCACTCGAGGAGCCCTGTACATAACTCTCTTTGGTTCTTTCGACATGCTTTACATATGAAATAGAATAAAGTGTTTAATGAGGATGGAAATTGTATTATTCTTCTTTTCTAGCCCTCGCCAAAGTGTAAACACACTAGTCTTAGGCACCAATAAACTCCTTTTACAAGTTATTGCCAAAGTCCAATGCGATTGAATCTTTTTTTTCTCTAGATTCACCATCTATCTTTTACAATTTTTAAAATATTTCTTTCCATTGTGATTGTTATCGCCTAGCAGTAAATAACGCTCAGGCACATGAATAAAAAAAATAGTGTTACATCACACATGCTCACATTGATATTGTATTAGAGGAATAGGGTGTTCCATATCTAAATTAGATAAAGTCTGGAAGGTTAATAATTCTAACTATTCATTAGTCCTTGTGATATATCTTACTCATAGTTGTTTCAGCTTGAATAGTTCAAAATTATCGGTATCCTTGTCAAATTCTTGAAGTAATAGTTCACGCCTGTATGCATCTCTATATTATCTGCTTATGTAAATCATGGCTTACCCAAAGATCTGCATACCAAATCCAACAAGTGAATATACCACAATTTTTCTCATTTTCTCTATATTCAAGATAACCCACACATAGCTATATAAATCACTAACTTCGCCAAATATTTCTTATTTTATAGCCTGTTAGGAATGTATCAGTGAATATCTTTAATTTTCCTCTAAATTTGATTTCCTTATGGAAGATATTATATAGCTATACATATTTTATGTTTCAAAATTCTGTGATAATTCTATGAGCATGTTGTTTATTAGCAAGTCTTACTGTTTAAGCAGTTGTTGTGACGGCCATTACTTTCATTAAAAATTTTCATGTTTTCGTTGATTTTGTCGAAATATACAGTAAATAGTGTTTGTAGAACTTATAAGTCAAAATAATGTGTAATCACAATATACTGACCTCCATCCTCATCCTCTTTCGGTCTGGAGACCCAGAGCGACCACCGTAATCACGGTTGGAATAACTAGCTGAACTTTCCTAAACAAAAAAAAAGTTTATATTATTGTTAAAGGACATTCATTCTGTCGGTAGGCCAAAGCTCTCCAATTTATTGGGATTTAACTTTGAAAAATGTAACTGTAATACCAGAGCATTTAACTTTACCCAATCTTCACATTCTATTATTTCAATTTGAACCAATAAATTTTGCCAGCACTTATTATTATAGTAAAATTGACCAACATAATACATCAACATTATTCATCATTGAGCGGAATATCTATGTTAGCATTTTTAAATTACGAAAATTCATATTTATAATTATGTCATGCATATGCATAGTTAATGCAGAATGAGTTTAACCAAAGATGAGTATTAAAAACCAATAAAATAAAAAATATTGTTACTATTGTAGGTCAAATTGAGTGTACACTAATTCAGCAACACTGCCGGAATTAGTGTTGGACTATGCATGATAACGAAAAACAAGAAGTACTATTTTATGCTGCACACATATCTCTTGAAATGATTGAGAATTTGATGTTAATGGCATACTTACAGATCTATATGGTTTTTTATAGGAGTCCTCCATCCTGTCACGACTGGAGTTGTATCGACTTGCACTACCACTAGTGTATCGCGAGTCATTATTGTATGAAGAGTAACCTCCACCTCGTCCCCCTCGACTCTCATAAGAGCCTCGACTGCTACTTCCTCTGTATGATCCTCTATAGCCACTCCCTCTGCCACCACTATAGCTGCCCCTACCTCCAAAGCCTCTTCCCCGAGATGACATCTAAGAAATGAATAATATTATCTGATTAAACCATGTCAACTAAAACCATGTTGTGCCGTATGTCCCATAAATTGAAGGAAGTTTATACCCGCCCATTGGTATGTAAGGCCGACAAAATTTTCCCGTGATTCTTGCTTTTATAATCAATGCTGGCATTTTGTATTTCATGTTTTAGCTGCCTGATTCGTTGCTAGGTTTATTCCAGGGTGCAAAGTGCGTTTGTTCGTTCGTTCGTACTTGTGGCCGTATTTGGAGACAATTGGTCTGTGGGGCCGACGCGGGTATAGGCTCAGTAAAAAAATGTACTGAGCTGGAATGATTACACTTCTACATTAAATGGGTTGTATGTTTCTCATGAGGTTCTCTTTTAGATTAGTAAGTTTGCTTTTATTTTTTAGAAGAAAACATCTATTTTTGCTAATATTTAACTTTTACAAAAATATTACTATTTCAGAGACTATAATAAAAGAGAATGTTACTCGGTAAATGACTGGTTTATTATTTATAAAATTTAAAATAGGCGTATAAAAGGCACCTTCATCAAAACAACGTCAAAAATTAACAAGAAAACAGAATTTATTCTAGTTGCCCCTTCCAAAAGGGACTTTCCTATGGATAAGAAATGGCAAGAAACTCGACCTTTATTCTTTTAAAATGTTTTACAATATTTTATATACCACAATGGTTAAAAAGAATGAAAAATTAAAGAATGCCAAATAAATTAATTATGTGATCATGGTGCTCACATATTTACAAATATTTTAAAAGTAGACGATATTCCTAAAATGTTAACAAGTAATAAGTTAGTATGTCAGTTAAAGTAATCACAGAATGTGAAATCAATGTCTTAAAAATAATAAATTATACTATTAAATTAAATTAGCAACCAGTTTGATTTTGTCTAGCATGTTTCAAGCATTCTTATCTTGGATCCTCTAATTTGTAACCGAACCCAATAACATATCTATCACCAGTTTTGGCGTACTGGGGATAGAACAACCTGTCTATATATGGTTTTAACGTCCCAATAATCTATCAGAGATGAAGGAACCTTATCGGCCCACGCTATCTATTTTATCACTTACGTCTCTAAGCATGTTGATATCTTCTTTGATTTTAGTTTGGTTTTTATACATATAATATATATTTTTATTTTATTGTTTGTTATTATGATTTTATTTTAGACTAGCTGCGCCCCGCGGTTTCAGCCGTGTAAGTCTGTAGCCTATGTCTTAATCCAGGGTGTCAGCTACCTCCATACAAAATTTTATCAAAATTGGTCCAGCCGTTTGAGCGTGAAGAAGTAACAAACATACACACACACAAACTTTCGCCTTTATACTATTAGTGTGATGTGATTACTGAATTATTTTAACTCATATTTTCAAAATTAATTATTACTTGTGTCTTGCTGTGCTGTGTCACGCTGAACAGTCAATAAATCAATCTGCCTTTTCTATGTCTATTGGGCCACCAAGATACAGGCTGTGCCTAGTTTGGGGCCCACGGCTACTTCTACTAATGCACTCCTTCAATTAACATTGTTCCTGTTTACAAATGTTTCCCAACTTGTGTGTCAATAAATTGTTTGTTTTTATTGATGGGAGGGTCTATTGCTTACTATGGTTAACAATTTGTATGAAAAAGCCAAAGTACGCGTCCCAATAACGTGTTGACAGGACAGTTATTAAAGATGGCAGATTGGTCTATCCCCTTTTTTTTTTGGTTGGGAAATTATCAAATAACTTTTCCCGCTCTGGTCGGAGCGGGAGGCCGTTTCAAGACTTTTACTGACTAAAACCCACCCGTGCTCCTTCAATTGCCTGTGTGCCAGGGCCACGGTATCTCTTTCGGACAAACCCCCTGGCAGGTTGGTCTATGAATTGCATAATCATAAAAAAAACACCTTCCGAACTAACAACGTACGATTCAACTGAACGTATGTTAACTGGTAGTTATTTTGAAATGGTCACAGAAGTTATAAAAACGGAAAGTGATTTTGGGGTCCCAATCATTTACAAAGTTCACAGAGAACTTACCTATAAATGCTGCACCAACCTTATGAGCAAATTAAGTTGCTATTAATTTAAATGAACCAGCAGTGAGTAATTTAATCACTGAAATATATCATCGTATACAAGTAACCTTAACAAGGTGTTTCTTATGTCAAACTGTCAAAATTATGTTTCATTACTCCTCCTACAGACGCTTCTAACTTGTCCGATAATAGTAATGTTGGATCAGCTATGTGGATCCCAAAATACAAAATTATTCTTCATTTTCGTAGTTCTTAGTTCTGCTTTAGGCACTATTTACATAGGGGAAGCTATAGCTCTTTTGGAAGCAGACTCTAACATTGAATCACATGGACTCAACAAAAGCCTTATTCTCTCGGATTCTCTTAGCTGTCTACAGGATTTAATGAAATCGCCTTTTCGCTCCAGTCACAATTTTCCCCTTATCCTAAAGATAAAACAACTCCTGTATAGATGCCACTGCTTAGGCATAGAGATTGCACTGGCTTGGATCCCCAGCCGCCCCAGCCAGAATTGTTGATAATGAAAATGTGGATACGATTGCCAAGCTGGTTACTCGGAATGGGATCGAATCTCATCCTTCTTGTTATCCCCGAGATCTGCAATGTTTTGTTAAACCCGAGATGATGAAGAATTGGAATGATCATTGGCAAAAAACACGAATACTGAAGGGAAGATTTTATGGCTCTATCTAACCATTCATCCCATCTAAATTTTGGTTCAGCAAACTAAAATTTTCTAGTATAATAGCTACCTCTGTCATAATTAGACTTTGACTTGGGTTCGTTTGCACACCAGTTGTTTTGGCCAAAATACGCGTGAGGGACTCGTTCTTTGTGTGAATGCGGTCTGGACGAAGGAACTCTGAAGCACTTGTTTTTTTCCTGTCCTCCTTTAACCACTCCCCTTTACGACATACTCCCTTCTCATGTTCCCCGCCCAATTAACATTCCATTCCTATTATCTTTAGCCCATACCCCTGCAGTTAAAGTCCTTTATAAATTCATTAGCATTAATAAAATCCAGTTGTCGTTGATATTTTCTATTTATTTATTATATACCTACTGAATGTTCTAACATTTATTTTGTGACGTTTTACATGTACTAACCAAAAATGTTTTGTCCTTTTTTAGCATGGGGATCACATGGATGTCACCACTACAAACACTGATCAATAGTTGTGTAACAGTTTACGATCATTACTTTTTTCATACCTTGACATTGGCAAAATCATCAACCGTTATCGATGTAGCCAGAACCTATAAAATAGAATAGAATAGAACTATTTATTCAGCAAAATGCAGTAAAATCTTGTACTATTTACTTACTCCAGTTTTAATTTCCAGTAATTTATTATTATGAAGAATTATAGAAGTTTTTATAACACTTACAGCTAATTATACACATTGTTCTTTAAAGCGATGTTTGTTGTAACAGAGAACCCTATCTATTGTTTTCTTTAGATAGATAGCTTTTATCGATGTGTGTGAGACGTCATACAAGGAAAGATAGAAATATACTGTCTACCATCCATAGCGATCTATCTTTTACTGAGGATAGGTCATTGGGTTCAGCCGTTAATCAAATCTTCTACTTAGATTTTACCTGATGTCTTTAATTGACACAACAGTAATAACAGCGTTTTTGAAAGATTTTTGGCCATAAGACTAAATCTAGTAGATATACAAGTTTCAATTTTACGATTATCATAAGTTGACAGGTTTTAATTAATAATGTTACAATATGTTACTGTAGACTTGTATTTCCTCATAGGTTGCTACATTGCACAGCTCCATCTATGGAAATATATTTGAGTATTAGTTACTATTTAGTCATTAGGGTCAGTAGACGCGGGCTTCGAAAAATTTATTCTGACTGATTACATGACTTTAATTTTATATTATTTTTTAAAAGTCTGTTGAAACATACAATTTTAAAAGATCGTATATTTTGCGTACGATTTCGAGTACTCGATCGTGGGTGCATTCCGAATTAGGACCATAATCGATGTAATCGATTTTAGCGCGCTTAAACGCGTTCCCTATTACCGTTTGGCGCGCTAAAATCGATTACAGCGATTATGGTCTTAATTCGGAATGCGGCCCGTATATCGTACAGAAGTCAAAAAGATCGTATAAATACGATTTAAATCGAACGGTTGGCAACACTGCGTTAGCGCCCGTCACCTTCATTCGATAAGTTTCGTTACACACGATCTTTGAGTACAAATAAGACTTTTATTTTTAATTTAATTAATCATATTATATGCTTCATAATTTAGTTAATTGCGGTAGCTATTTAAAAATGATTTTAAAGTTAAAACTCATAATACTAGTCCTAAAAACCATTAAAATCCACTATCACTCAAAATGGAACATCCTAGGAGTGGACCAGTGAAGTTCGTGCATTATCTGTAGTAAAACTATGTTTACTATGTAAAATAAGTCGAATTTTCTTAAACTAGGTTTTTTTTTTCAAACACTAGGCGTTTGCACAGTATGAGATTTTGCGAAAGTGTTTTACACGAAGACATCAATACGCTTTAAAGTTGGGAAGCTTCGCACGAACGGGTTAGAAACCGAAGTGGAGCCCCCGTTCCTGAGAGAAAGGTTCTTGACAGACTGATAGACAGAAAGGACAACAAAATAATGATCCTGGGTTCTATTTTTTTCCTTTTGAGGTACGGAACCCTAAAAACCAAGGAATTAAGGCTCTTACAAACACACGCGATATCGCGGGCGCGACATGCACCGACACAAGGAATTGTCTTTGTCGGTGCCTGTCGCGCCCGCGATATTGTGTGTGTGTAAGAGCCTTTAGGCCTGTAAGATGTTAGAAAAAAAATCAAGTATTTACATCGAATGGGAAACGTATTCGAGGGACCTATAGTCTTGCTCTTTCTTTACGATACACATTAGACTAATTACCTTGTTTGACGTGATTTAAAAGTAAATTGGACACATACATTATGTACTGAAGGTACAGCCACGTACGTCGGCGTCGCGTCGGGTCGGGTAGGTTATTTCCAATACCACGTCCTTAAATTAACTATTTTCAAGAATCCGCATCTACACGAATTATTCATGATCTCTCAAACATTTTTAAGTTCAATTATGTGTTCCTAACACCGAAACAGCGCAACACCAATACCACCGGCACCGGGTAGCCACTTCAATTGTTACGGAAAATGGCGTCGATCTGCAAGATTCGACTCTGCCACTATTGCTGGATTTGAAATAGATTTATCGTATTAGCAAGTCATTTTTAAAAACTATTCTATTAACTCACCGTATACTATCAAAAATAAGATAATATCTATCTATCACTGCTAAATACTTTTTGTGAATTATGATTCGCACAAGCACACCACAAGCCACAAAGCACACTATTCCGGTCCGAATGGCCGCCACCACAGAATACATATACCATAGAGAATACACTATAGTATAGTACAGACTTAAACTATACTCTATTCCATTTTTAATTATGGCAAGCATTGTTTCAGTCCGTACTAACCTCACAAGAATTGGACTGAAACAAACAAAAAGATAAAATTACGTTTAATATTATAATTTTTAGTACATTTAAACATAAACCACAACCACACAGACATAATATTTGGGAAAACGAATCATAATTTTATATTATTGTGACGGATGAAAATCATCAGCGCCACAAGCAGATCTGGAGAAGGATATGTTAAAAGGGAGGGGAAATTAATCGGAAGAAGGATTTAAGTTTAAGGAGACGGCTATACAGATCTAGAGGAGGGATGTTGTTTGAACATTCAAATAATATTTGATCCAGGGTGCCCTCTGCCAACCCGCACTCGCAGAGAGAGGAGTCACGGACACGGATTTTGTATAAAAAGACGGGAGTGCAACAAAAACCTAGGCGGAACTCATAACGGAGAAGAATGCCCGCGGTCACAGTCCAAGGACTATAGTTTTTTTTTTAATAATATTTTAATAGCCAGCAAGTCTTTTTTTTTTTTTCTTTTTGGCTTCGCACGGTTCGTGCATTTAGCCAGTGTCATGTAAAATTAGGTAACAAGTACAATGTTATAATAATTATGAAATGAACTCCACTCAATGCATGATAAAGATGATTGATGATATCCCGCCCCGCTCCCCTTGAGTTTAAGTAAAGACGCGGCACTTTACTGAAACCTCGCGCGGACTTCTTGAGAGAACTTAAAGTGATGTTGCACTGTTTTGTTTCATTTGCCTACATTAATGCAGGTTCACGAACACTTAATGGTTAATAATCCACCACTATTACACATTAATATTCGGCTAAACACAAATTTTAGAAAATAAAACAAAACTGCTAACATGACGCTTCACTTTCCCGCCAAGAAGTCGCCCAGCAAGTCTTTATTTAGTTACAAACTTTGTTTAAATATTGATGAAATGAGATATTCAATGCATGATGATGATATCCCCGCCCACTCCCCTTGAGTTTGAATAAAGATGTGGCACTTTACTGAGACCTCACACGAACTTCTTGAGAGAACTTGAAGTGATGTTGCACTGTTTTGTTTAATTTGCCTACACTAATGCACGTTCACGAACACTTAATGGTTAATAATCCACCATTATTAAACATTAATATTCGGCTAAACACAAATTTTAGAAAATAAAACAAAACTGCTAAACATGTCACTTCACATTCCCGCCAAGAACCCGAAAGTTTTTGAAAGTATAACGGGCCACATACTAAGTATAAATAAAAATAAATAAATTCTTTATTTCACCAAAAAAAAGTCATCACAATATAAGGTTCAAAGACTTAGAGCTTCTAAGGCTTATAACTAGGTCACAAAAATTTTAATACTCCGACTCCTAAACTAGGTGTATGTGCCTGTGTCTTAGGAGTCAGTGATTCTCCGTAACAAACAAAGCCAACATTATACGAAATAAGGACATTTCAACAGTATGCAAATGGTGTAAAAGAAAACAGGATATAATTTATGAAAAGAAAACACAAAATTAAAAGAATGAAAAACGTTTAACTGTGTGGTGAGATGAATAAATGTAGTGTTTGATTGTGCGTGTAGTGGGTGAGTCTAGGATTTGTGTGTGTGTGTGTGTGTGTGTGTGTATGAATTGAGTAGGTGTATGGTGTGTGTAGTGAGAAAGAACGAGGTGTAATCAGTACACATCCGTTTATGGTTAGATTGAGAATTAGTCAAAGTCAAACCATTTATTTCAAATAGGCACATATGAGGCACTTTTGAACGTCAAAATTTACAAAAAAAATAGAATTGATTGTAGTTGCCCTTTCCAAAAGGTAGTTTCGTATGGAGAAGAATGGGCAAGAAACTCCACCGGTACTCTTTTAAAAATGTTTTACAATATTTTGTTTGATTAGGTACATTAATTATATGATTATATGTGAAGACGATGCACCTAGAATAAAATTATTATAGGTACCATAATAGGTAAAACGAATTAAAAACTAAGCAATGAAAAATAACTTAATTATTAGATAGATACATGGTGCTTTTGATTATATAGTTTATTATCATTGTAAATTCCCCAGCAGAATATCCTCAGTGTTATCATAACTTAGTGTTTGGAGATAGTCTCTAAGTAGGTTTTTGCATTGATATTTAGGGCAAAAATAAATTTTTATCTTTTTATTTAGGAAATTGTACATTTTAATGCTACTGACGTAGAATTGGCGTTTGGTAAAGGCAGTTCTATGGCGTTCGTGGGGGAAAACATTATGTTTAAGTCTGCCAGTCGGTTCCTTTGGAGGGCGGGCAGAGTGTTTTCGTAGTGTCGACAGGAGCACATAAAGTTGCCTGACTGTGAGGACCTTGCAATCGGAATAGAGCTGCACAGTGGGGTACCTACGCGGAAGAGAGAGCATTACCTTAAGGATAGCTCTGTGGGCTCTCTCAAGGCGGATAAATACATTTTGGGTGGCACCACCCCAAACGGGGAGACACTACGTTAGGACAGACAGGGCAAAATACGAGTATACTAGTTTTAGCGTTTCGTAATCAGCAGAGTTTCGTAGCTTCTTGAAAACGTATATTAGCTTACGTATGCGGGACGTGACCTTGACTATATGGGGGTGCCAGTTGAGATGCTGATCAATGAGTACTCCTAGATACCTTACATAAGTGGATTTAGCGAGGAAGGGGCAGCTACACTGCGTTAAGGCACCGCAAGCGTGTGCTTTTAGGGTAAGGGGATTTGAGGGACACAGATCGAATGGCAAAGGGAACGTATACCGTTTTGTCAACATTTAAAGTGAGCAAGTTGACGGCCAAACATTTCAAGTAAATTTCAAAGCAAGTTGACAGCGCAGCTTCGGCGTTTTGGTATGCCTGGGGCCAGTCAGAACCATCTACAACAAGGGCAGTGTCATCCGCGTACGTATATATTGTTGAGAGGCAGTTTGCAGAGTTCATTTATATAAATGAGAAAAAGTGTAGGGCCCAGTATGCTGCCTTGCGGAACGCCGTATGTGATTGGAAGCTCATCACTTTCGTATCGGCCAATTTTCACTATCTGGGTACGATCGCTGAGATAGTCTGCGAAGATTTCCAATGGGTGTCCACGTATTCCAATGCTTTCCATTTTACTCAATAGGGCTCGGGCAGAAACGGTGTCAAATGCCTTTGACAGATCAAGAAAAATTTCCAGGCACTTGTGTTTTCTGTCTAGCGTCCTAGCCACGTGATTAGACAAATCCATGACAGCGTCTTCGGTACTAACTCCATTTCTGAAACCATATTGGTTATTCGCTAAGGAGTTGTTTGCGTCGAGAAAACTGATCAGGTTCTTATTCAGTATTCGTTCTAAAATCTTTGACATTGTTGTTAAAACCGAATTTGGGCGGTAGCTATTGACATCATCTCTGCGTCCGCGTGTGAATGGGGTGAACTACTGCTTTTTTAAACGCCATTGGAAAGACACCTATTATTATTATTTTAGACGGTATACAGTCCAAACCAGTAGCGCAATCAGACCTAAGATCCAATATAATGGAGTCTTCGGTTACCTCAAAGAGGGCCATCGAGCTACACGAATTTAAATTTCGACGCCAAGCTACTGCCTACATTAGCAAAAAAGTTGTTGACGTGATTAAGCGAGGATTTAGGGTTATCAAATAAATGCAACAGGTCAAAAGAGGGAGAAGATTGAGTTTGAAGATCTGAGACTTTCTTAATGACATTCCAAGTAGCCTTAACATTATTTTTTGCATTACGAAATTGTTCTTTTTCATACGAGCGTTTTCTCAGCAGGGAATTACAGAAATTGCGATAGCGAGTGTAGGTGATTTTTAATATAAGGTTATCTTCCGACTTTTTAAGTTTGGCATGCATGAGGTCACGGTGTCGTATACAGCAGAGTAGCCCCGGGGCGTAATCCAGGGCTTCAAAATACGTTCTTTACTTGGAACAGAAAGTTCCCGAGTGTGGTTTTTGACAATAGAGGAGAGATTACCTATTAACGCATCTGCAGCATCATTAGGATCTGAGATTGACAGCATTGGAGACCAGTCATGGGTACTAAATTCTCTATAGCGGATTCGTAGTCTATTTTTGATCTAGTACGGGTCACATCCGAGATGGCACTCCTGGTTTGTAGAAACAATAGCAGCGGTTCGTGATCCGTTATGGATGACTCTATAACGAAAGTCGTAGCAGATTTATTTGTTTTGAGTAAAATGTGGTCTAAACAGTTTGTGAGCCGTGTCGGAAACAGATGAGCTGGAAGAAGTCCGTTAGAGTCAGCACAGGTTAAGTACTCATCTGAGTGACTTTCATGTTGTCAATCTTAATATCGATATTCATATCACCGATCAGGACCACGGAAGGAAGTAGTACATATAGATGTCCTTTGGAGCCATAGACTAATATACATATATAAATGAGATTTGTAGCGAGATCGCGGGCGTGACAAGGGTCGCGCAGCCTGTCGCGCCCGCGATATCGCGCCAATCTGCACAAGCCTTATTACGGCGTATTACAAAACGTCTACCCAAAATACAAAAGGCACTTTTTAGGGTTCCGTACCCAAAGGGTAAAACGGGAACCCTATTACTAAGGCTATGCCGTCTGTCTATCTGTCCGTCTGTCATCAGGCTGTATCTCATGAACCATGATAGTTAGACTGTTGAAATTTTCACAGATGAAGTATTTCTGTTGCTGCTATAACAACAAATACTAAAAAACAGAATAAAATAAATATTTAAGGGGGCTCCCATACAACAAACGTGATGTTTTTGCTCGATATTGACAACGGCAACAGGTAGACGTTTGAAATATTCACAGAATATTTAGTTATATATTCACTTTAAAAATAAATAGTTAAATTAAAATAAAACAAATATTTAAGGGTGGCTCCCATGCAACAAACGTGTTTTTTTTTTGCCGCGTTTATAGATAATGGTACGGAATCCTTCGTGCGCGAGGCCGACTCGCACTTGGCCGGTTTTTCTATTACGGCTGATTGACATTCTTTACACGACGCTTGTTAAAACTCCCGTGAACTAACGATTGACGATAAAGCCAAACTCAGTTGAACTATGATCAATGAATCTATGCTTGAGGAATATATTAAAATTAAAACTTGACTGAATACTAGTTTTCGACAGAGATCAATGCTTGACTCTCCTTCTTTAATACGGACCCATGCTATTTCTGTCTGTACTTAACTACTTAGTCTGTATGGACCTTAGACCATTGGCCCATTGTGGTCAAAACACGTAAGTCAAGTTTTCTACTAATTAAATCAACCAAAAAAACATTATAACATAGACCTAATTTATTAAAGCAATGCTTGATTATGATTTTGCTACTTTTATAATGGTCGATCGCTTGGTGCTATGCTGTGGGCTGATTATACATTTTGTCGCCTGCTGGCTTAGCATGACGCTTAGAATAGAAATCACTTGTGTATCCTTCTTGGTAGAAAACTGTCAACTGTAACTGCAACTGTAACTCTCCTCTTGGGGTAAAGCGCGGGAAACCTAACTTTGTGGACGTGTCCTTTTTTACTTAAATTGAAAATAATTAATTAACTTGTATTATAGGATCAGTAGTAGTAGTTTTAGTGTTTTATCTTCTTTCACATTTATTTTAATTATAGTTCTGTATATTTTCTTCAGTAGGGTAAGTTTTTTTTACTAATATTTCATAGCGGGAAAATGAAAGACCCGCCTGACCCGGGGGACTTTGTTCCCCCGGCAGGCAATTTTGTTACTATAATTTCAAATGAATCGGGCATGGATACCGATGGGTCGTCGTCGGCTCGCCATTTAAAAAGAAGCCGCATACATGTGTGCAAGAATTGCAATAAACGCCGTCGTATCCGAAAAAATCAAGGTTCAGAGTCTTTGGGTTGTGGTTGCTTGGACTCTACACCTCCCTCTCTAACTCCATCGGAGCCTAAAAGCTCTGAAATAATTTGTAAAGATATTCCAGATATTCCTGCTCCGCCTTCAGTTATTCCCACTCAGATTGGTCGAAAAACATATGATAAAACTGACAGCGCGCCATACGTTGTTCATGTACCAAAAATATTAGTATCACCAGATGATGGAACGTCATTGCACCCTATTACATTTGGCAAGTTCCTAAAACACAACGCTTTCCAAAATATTATTAACGATAGCGTCAAAAAAATCGGGCGTAATAAAATATCTATTTCTTTTTCCAATTTCCTGGACGCAAATTCTTTTATTACACATAATAGCCTTGAAACATATAATTATAAAGCTTTTATACCTACTTTTAATGTTACTAGAATGGGTTTAGTACGTGGTGTTCCTGCGGAATGGTCTCCAGAGGAAGTTATTGATAATATAACTGTACCAATTGGTTGCGGTCCAATTTTAAAAGTCAGACGCCTCAATTTTAAAACTGTTGTTGATGGTACAACCATTTGGAAACCATCCCAATCAATAGTTATTACTTTTGATGGGCAGATTCTGCCTAAAAGAATTTTTATGTGCTATAATGCATTACCTGTAGATTTATATTTTTTCCCTACTGTACAGTGTTTCAATTGCTGTCGTTTTGGTCACACAAAAATTCAGTGCAGGTCCAAACCTCGTTGTTATAAATGTGGCCAAGGCCATACTGGGGACAGTTGTGAAAGAGAACAAGAAAGTGCATCTTCCTGCCTTTGCTCCGGTTTTCACTATGCTACTAATAAATCTTGCCCAGAAATGTCTAGACAAAAATTAATTAAAACATACATGGCACAAAGTTCAGTATCTTATGCTGAAGCGGCAAAAATGTATCCCCCAGTTACTAAATCGTATGCCGATACACTTTTGTCTTCTCCTTCCAAAAACTTTGCAGATACTCCATCTTTCCCTTCTTCTAATAGAATGCCTGTTTCAAGTAGCTATAAAAAAACCGTCTTCCTTAAACCACGCTCACCTCCCAAATCTGTACAAGGATATAATAAAGAGGGTCACAACGCCATTATTAAAGATTACGACATTCCTCAACCAGCAAATGGTTGTGCTTTTTCTAATCATAACAATGGACAAATTGATGCCAGTTTTTCCATAAACGATTTTCTTTCTGCATTACACAATCTTCTGTCTCAGTTCAACATTTCACCGTCCAACGTTGCCCCATCTTTCAATGTATCACAATCCATCCTTAATGGACAACACATCCAAAATAATCCAGTGGAACTGCCGCAGTCTAGTAAACAAAAAGAGTGATGTTATACATCTTTTAAACAAATATGAGCCATTTGCCTTTGCTTTAGCAGAGACTTGGCTCAAACCTAATCATATTTTTAAAATGAATGGTTATTTAACCATTAGAGAGGATAGATCTGATGGGTATGGTGGAGTAGCTATACTTATCAAGAATTCTATCTCTTTTTCTACCATTACATTACCTCCTCATAGTGAGGAAATTTCAATTGTAGCTATTAAAGTGCATCATACTTGTCTTGTTTCTATTTACATTCCTCACCCTTCTTTTTCTGTTCTTCAAGAGATGAATAATCTCGTTTCTTTTCTTCCAAAGCCATTATTAATACTGGGGGATTTTAATTGCCATCACCAATCATGGGGTTGTTCAACTTCGAACTGTTATGGTGATGAGTTAATAGATATAATAGACTTACACAACTTATGTATTTTAAATTCTGGAGCTGCCACTCGTCGTTCAGATCCCAATCAGAACCAAAGCGCAATTGACCTTTCTATCTGTTCTCCAAACTTAGCCTCTTCATTAACTTGGCATACTTTAACCTCTACTTATGGTAGTGACCATTTTCCAATAGTTATTTCTTATCCTCTTTCCAAACCAAATGCACAATTAAGGAAATCAAACTTAAAATATAAACTGCCTAATAGAAATAATACTGACTGGGGCAAATTTAGGAACATTGTTGACAGTAAGCTTAGCTCCTTGCCCGTAATTTCTGGTGGCAATGAAAATAGTTGTGCTGAAGCTTTAGCACACATATTAATTGCAGCGGCTGATGAAGTTTTTCCTGTAAAAAATAACAATATTAGTACAATTCCCTCGCCTCCGTGGTGGGACTCTGAGTGCACTGAATTGATTAAAAAACGTAAAGAGGCTGAATATAATTATAACGTTGATATGTCTGATACGAATTTTGATATCATTACTAAGTTAAATAATGAATCTTATAAACTTTTTAAAAAGAAAAAATTTGAATCTTGGCGTATTTTTTGCTTATCAATTTCACCGAATACTCACCCTACGATTGTCTGGCGCAACATTCGTAGATTTAGGTCCATATATAACAACCCTTCTCCTATTCCTGATTCTTTAGCCAGTGATTTTTTTGATATATTAGCTCCGCCTTGGGTTCCTGAGGCTAAGGCTATTTGTACTAACCATAACGTGTCTCTCGTTTCCAATATCCGAGACACTCATACGACGCTAGATCTTGCATTCACTCTCACTGAATTAAAGGTTGTTATCCATAAAACTAATGATTGTGCACCAGGCATTGATGGCATCCCGTATTCCTTTTTTGCTAATTTAAATGATGAAGTCCTCAGTTATTATTTAGAACTTATTAATTCTATTTTTTAAACAGGAAACATCCCTGTTGAATGGAAACGTCAAATGGTGTTGCCATTCCTTAAACCAAATAAACCTCCTTCTGATGCTTCTTCATACCGTCCCATAGTTTTGTCTTCAATTATGATGAAATTAGCGGAACACTTAATTAAAAATCGCCTAGAATGGTATGTTGAAAGTAAGGGTCTCTTGGCAGAATCACAATATGGCTTTAGAAAAGGTAAAAGTACAACTGACTGTTTAAGTATATTAACATACGATATTCGGTTATCCTTCTCTAATAACCAATCCACCGTTGCAGTTTTCCTTGATATTAATGCAGCTTATGATAATGTTGTATTATCGGTTTTACAAAATAAATTAGAAGCCTTACAAGTTCCATTGAATTTGTTGAATTTCATTATTAATATCTTGACTGAACGCTCTGTTAACATGTTAATAGGAGACCATGAGGTACCTATCTCATCTTGTATGGAGGGGTCTCCCACAGGGTTCTGTGCACAGTCCCCTTCTATACAATATCTAGACTTATGATTTAGAGTTATCCTTAACTAGTCATGTTAAGGTTCTTCAATATGCCGATGATTTATTATTATATTCTTCAAGTCCATCTGTTGAGCAAGCTAGCTCTGCCATCAATTCTGCTTTATCTATTTTGGCGTCATGGTTACATCTAAACGGTTTGGATTTATCCACGTCTAAAAGCGCGGCTGTTTTATTCACCCGGAAGAGAAATATTCCCATAGTAAATCTCCTTTATAAGGAAATACCTATCCCAGTTAAAGATAAATTCAGATATCTAGGTATAATACTTGACTGTAAATTAAGTAGTGTCCCTCATTGTGAATATATTGTTAACAAATGTGAAAAACACCTAAACATGCTTAGATGCCTCTCTGGTGTGTGGTGGGGTGCACATCCCTTTTCTTTGAAACTCATTTACAACGCAATCATCAGAAGCACTCTGGATTATGGATTGTTCGTTCTAGAGCCAGATAAAGTCATGGCTTTTAAAAAATTGGATCGCATCCAGTCTAAAGCATTACGCATTATTTCAGGTGCAATGAAGTCTAGTCCCATTAATGCACTCCAAGTTGAATGCGGGGATGCTCCTTTATATCTTAGAAGACAATTCCTATCTGACAAATATTTGTTCCGGATTCTTCAATTCTCAACTCATCCTCTCATTCCTAAACTGGACACATTAGTGTTGCAGATTGAATCATCAGATTACTGGTCCCATAGACGTGATCCTTGTTTAGTTGTAAGTTATAAAAAATTCCTTTCACTTTCTTCTCCTATTCACCGTTCCAATAAAGTTCCCATATATAGCAATAGTTATGAGAGTTTACAATTCAGTCCCATTATAAAATATAACTGTGTAAGTAAATCAGATCCCGATTGCCATTTAAGTTTTAATCATTTTCTGGCTGAACACGTAGAGTACCACCATATTTATACGGATGCTGCCAAGCCTTCTCCGACGGGTTGTGTTGGAATAGGTACTTACCATTCTCAATACAACATCGAACAAAAAATAAAACTGCCTCCGGAGACTTCTGTTTTTACCGGGGAATGTTTCGGCATTTTTAAAGCCTTAGAATATATCCGTATTTTAAAGCTCAAAAAATCTATAATTTTTACTGATTCTCAAAGTGCTCTTCTAGCCATCAATAAATCCGCTTTCGAACACAAATCGCAGTTACCTATCATTTATTTAATAAGAGAATTTGCGTTCAGGACCATTTCTGAGGGTAATACACTACAATTAGTATGGATTCCGGCCCATGCTGGAATCCATGGCAATGAAGCGGCTGATAAACTTGCCGGTGATGCGGTGCAGTGTGGGGACTTAGTTCCTTATACAAATTTTAGTTATGACCTCGTATCGTTACCAAAGACTTTTCTTCGGGAAACCTGGAAGGTGGCTTGGGATATCGGAAGTAAATCGAAGGGACGTTATTTTTCGTATATTCAACCCGACGTTCCAGAAAAACCGTGGTTTGGCAGGGCCAAGTTTGGCAAGATGGAGACCTCCATTCTAATACGGATGAGACTGGGTCATGTTTGTTCTCCAGCTCATCTTGCCAAACTTCATATCATCGACGATCCCATATGCTTGTGTGGCACAGATGTAGGCGACTTAGATCACATTTTTTTCTCCTGTCCCTTATATGACCGTTCTTCCTTTCTTAGTAACCTCTTATCCCTCCATACTCCTTTTCCTATCTCAATACTTTCTTTACTTTGTACAAATAGCTCTCTTGTTTATAAATGTATAGTTTCATTCATTACTCTAAATAATATTAAGTTGTAATTTATTTTTTATTTTTTTATAGTGTAATTAACGTAATACTGATCCTATCCCGTCTATCCTAAATCCCGTTAAAATTTATATTTATATTAATTTTGTTTCCCTACCTTTTTATAAAACTAAAACGTGACATTGGCTAAATGCACAAACCGTGCGAAGCCAGAAGAAAAAAAAAAAAAAAAAAACTCCTCTTCCTTCCCTTTTTCTTTTTTTTTTTAGATATAATGCTTGCTTGCTGTCAAGTGTGAGACAGTGTCACTCTGCTCAGTCAGTACTACATATTCTGTGCTCTGCCATTGAGGTAGGAATACTATGGAGACGGCATATTCTATAGGGTGGCAGGGACATCAACGCAAAACCTGTTATCATGGATTCAGTACCAACCGCGCTATGATAGGTACATTACTACAAGCATGAGGCGCGTGTGTACGGGCAACTGGCGGCTTCGCCTGAGCAAGGCAACCGGCTGAGCCGACATGAACCGGTTTCTCTTCGTACGCGGCGAAACCGCCAGTTTCCCGCAGACATGCGCCTCATGCTTGCAGTAGTGTACCTATCAGAGCGCGGTTGTAATAAGTTTACCCTCTGTCGGTTTACTCTGTACTTTGGCTAAACGTTATTCCTGTCACCGTCAAACTACAAGTGCAAATTTATACGCCCGTATAAATTTATATATATTAAACCTCGCAGCCGAATAAGGATCAACTCTGCACGAAGTTAAAAATTAAATAATAAGTTGACATCACTACGTAGACTAGCCTCGTCACGCCCCGGATTCATGTCACTCCTCGGTTTTCCCTAGGTCATTCCTAGGACTACAGACAGATCGATGGTCAATACTTAAAAATGCTGTGTACGTAGTAAGTACCGTAAAACGCGGTGAATAAGGATGCAGGGTTGAATCGGGACGCAACTTTAAAATGGATTTTAACCTTGAAATAATTATAGTTTGTTGTTGGCAACAAACTATAATTAAAGACACTTAATCGTTAAATATAATACAGGTACACATTACAGTACACATTATAGTCCGTTTTGGCAACTAACTATAATTATTTCAAGGTTAAAATCCATTTTAAAGTTGCGTCCCGATTCACCCCTGCATCCTTATTCACCCCGTTTTACCGGTATTTAAGGTACCTTTATTACAGCCGTTTTTATTGCTACTATTGGTTGGCCACTTTAGTTATGTAAATGTAAGGGGTATAGTACACATTGAGATTCGGCAGTATGGCACTTTTCTCTCCTTTGATATGTACATAGTTTAAGGGTTCTCACAAACTTGGCCTGTAGAGTGTGCGAATACTCCTATAAATTGGTAATTGTAAGCAACGAAAAACTGAAAAAGGCAAGCCAACGGTCCATAAGTTCTTTAAACTACCGGAAATCTGCCACACTTCTTTTATTTCATTTGTGGGGACTGAAAATCAGAAAATATTTTGTCGAACAAGTATGCTTTAAGCTTACTTTTCTCCTAAATTATAAATAACCGCTGAGCATACTGGACTCAACCCACAAGCTCTTGGCGAGAGGCTCCTAAAAATTGTTTTGGACCAGACGAAAGACAACCTCCTCCTTTTTGAAGTTGGTTAATAAAACTGGGTTTATTTTGCACCTACGTTTATTACATAATGTGAGGTAAATAAGTATGTATAAAATAGCAGCATCCTACTCTTTAGTCTTAACGCTATAAATCCTTTACTTTATGGTCAACTCAAGAATATTGGAATTTAAATATTAATACAATGATTTAATCAAATAATCCCAAAGAATGAATACAGGTGTATATATATATATATATAATATAACTTTACAAACTCACATTCTATTTAAAATAAAATCATGATGAAGCAATACCAAAAAAGAATCCTCCAGTAAACCCTGCCGAATAATAGGTATTATTTTTGACAAATAACAACACCTGTAACAAATAAACTGCATTTGAAATATATAAATGCCGACTTCTCCATACTAAAATGTATTTTTATTTACCTAAAGTACCTTCCAAAAGTTAATTGAAGTTTATTCAGTTTAGACGTAATGTCACAATCCTAACTAATATGTACATTTGTTACCTTTTCACGTCTAAACCACTGAACCGATCATCCTGAAATTTTGCATATACGTTGTCAGGTGTACACAAACGGACATAGGGTACCTTTCATCCCGAAAAAAGTACTATTCCCGAGGAAAACAACAATAATGTTCTTATGATGGCGCCACCTGTCTTTCGAATCATGATTGATTTTTATTATTATAGAAACTTTAGTAGTGTGCTAAGAGTTTATTTTTATTTAAGTACCTGATACATTTTGTGAGCCTAGAAAGTCGATAGACCAGGGGGTCTACTCCGAAGCTTTAAACCGAAGTATCGGCCGAATGTTCTGCCGTTACTTAACTGCGGCTAACTATGGCTGATTACGGCGAAAGAAAAAAAAAAACGACAGTCAAAGAGATAAGCCAAAGTCAAAATTGTGACTAAGTCGGGTATAGATTTAAAGTCAAAAACGGAAACTATGGAACTTATAAAAAGGCCGAACATTCGGCCGATACTTCGGTTTAACGCTTCGGAGTAGACCCCCTTGTTTTCATTCTCCTATCTATGTTCTATGTTCTATGTTAGAGGGTTTGGTTTCCGCACTTAGTCCTTCATGTGGACCATTGTGCGTGGGCCATGGCGGCATTGGTTTATTCCAACCAGCCCACCTCCCTCCAGAAGCTTATTAGATCTTCTGGTCTGCGTAGAATATCTGTGAAAGATCTGGGTGACCCGAGGGTTTCTGTTCTTGTCTGGCTGACGCCTGTGCAGTCAAAAAGCACATGTGCAACGGTTTCATCAGCCTCCATGCAAGCCCTGCACAGAGGGCTGTCCGTTATGCCTATATTGTGGAAGTGTTTATTTAGTGAGCAGTGTCCCGTGATGGTCCCCGTCACCAAGCGCAGGCCGTTCCTGTCCAGGCGTAGCAAACGCCTGGTTAGTCTGCCATCTAAGGATGGCATGGCTTCCCTGGACTGCCTGCAGCCCGGTGTCGAGGTCCACCAGTTCTCCGCTTGTGTGTGGGTGAACTCCTGTAGCCACCTGCGTATTTGGTTAAAGGGGATGGGTACAATAGGCTCGGGCCCACAGACTGACGCGCTGGATGCTCTCCTAGCTAGTTCGTCAGCTGCGTCGTTACCCAGAGATCCGCTGTGTCCTTTTATCCATTGCAGTGTCACTGCGTTACGGTGGCACACTGTCACCCGCTCCAGTGCATTGTGACATTCTAGTGCTAGTCTGGATGTAATATATTTTTTCTCTAGGGATTGCAGAACTGAGGCACTGTCGGACAGTATACGTATACGGGTGTCCGTAACTTTCCTGGCTTCTATGGCGTAAGCCGCTTGTATAATGCCCACGCATTCCGCCTGGTAGACGGTGTTGAACATTCCAAGCGGGCTGGATATATTTATGTTAAGATCGTGTGAAAAGACTCCGACTCCGGTTCCGGAGTTGGTCTTTGATCCGTCGGTGTATACTCTCATCTCTCTTGGGCCTGAGTGGTCACACCGTTCTTCCGTGAGTGTAACGCTGTAATGCTTCTGAAAGAAGTGTAGTTTCGGGGCTTTGTCGCAGGGTGATGCCATCATCGGTTGTCGTTTGATTGCATCTTCCCTTATGCGTGTGTGTTTGACCCTAGAGTCTTTGCTCAGGGTTCCCGATAGGTGGAGCCTGAAGGCGGCCAAGGCTGCCTCCTCCCGCACGATGAGGTGTAGGGGTGGCAGTCCTAGCATTACCTGTAAAGCGGCAGTTGGTGCAGTCCTCATACTGCCAGTTATTGCTACACAAGCAAACCGCTGCAGTTTTTCGAGGTCTTTTTGGGCTGTGCTCAGGTCCGTCCTGGGCCACCAGACCAGTGAGCCATATGTGATAATTGGTCGGATGACTGTGGTGTATAGCCAGTGGGTGACCTTGGGGCTGATGCCCCAATTCCTTCCGAGCAGTCGTTTGCACTGCCACAAGGATACACTGGCTTTTGTGGTAATGTAGTTGGTATGTTTTGCCCAGTTCAGCTGTTTGTCCAAATAGATGCCCAGGTATTTGGTTTCGGTTGATAGGCTTAGGGTAGTTCCAAAGAGTCGTGGCAGTTGTAGTGTCGCCAGCTTCCTCTTTTTTGTGAAGAGAATCAGTTCGGTTTTTGTCGGATTTACTGACAATTGGTGTTTGTTGCACCAGTCTTCTACTATTTTCAAAGCCTGGCGCATTAGGTTACATAAGGTGTTTTCGTGGGTGCCATTTATTATTATGGTTATGTCGTCGGCGTAGCCTACGGTGAAATAACCTTTGTCATTGAGTGTTTTGATGAGGCTGTCTACAACCAGGTTCCATAGAAGTGGCGAGAGGACGCCCCCTTGCGGGCAGCCCTTCGCCACGATGGCCCTTGTGGTGTCATTTATCGTGACCTGTACAGCTCTCATTTTGAGCATATTGGTGATCCAGCCGCTCAGGGTCGAGTCTATGTTGTGTCTGTCTAGGGCCATGTTAATGCTGTTAAACATGGTTTTGTCAAAGGCGCCCTCGATATCAATGAAGGCAGCCAGTGATGAACATTTGTGGTCCACTGCGCATTCAATCTTAGAGACCACGCTGTGTAGCGCGGATTCTGTTGATTTGCCTGTGGAGTACGCATGCTGTTGTTTATGGAGTGGTTTTCTCCGAAGAGGTCCGTCTCGAATGTGTCTATCACAGAGTCTCTCCAGGGTTTTCAGTAGGAAGGATGTAAGGCTAATAGGCCTATAAGCCTTGGGTTGTGTGTAGTCGGTTTTGCCAGGTTTGGGTATGAAGATGACTTTCACTTCGCGCCATGCTAGTGGTATGTGTCTGAGTGCTATGCACGCTCGATAGATCTCCACCAGCCACGGTGTCAGGTGATCTATCCCCCATTGTAGCAGGGCTGGAAAGATGCCATCCAGTCCTGCTGACTTAAAAGGCTGAAACGTGTTGATAGCCCACTTTATACGGTCTTCTGTTGCTATATTATGGGCTCTTGACCAGTCTCGATCCGTTGGGGTCCATTCTGGCACAACCTCCCACGTCCTGTCTTCCAGGAGTTTGCAGTCCGGGAAGTGAGTCTCAAGAAGGACCTTGCTGGTTTCATGGTCAGTTGTTGTATATGAGTTGTCGGGTTTTTTCAGCGCGCCAAGAGTTCGGTCCTGGTCGGTTGATAAGATCTTCCTAACCCTTGCGGCTTCATTATTTGTCTCTATGGATTCACAGAACTTCCGCCAAGCTGTTCGCCTGGCAGTCCTGATCTGTTTTCTGTACAGATATTGAGTTTCTTTGTATAGCTCCCAGTCGTCCGGAAGTCTGGTGTTCTTAGCTCTGTTGAATTGCTTACGAAGTGCATCTCTGAGTTTACTAAGTTCGGCGTTCCACCAGGGGTTTCTCTCAGCCTTGGTTTGTGGCACCCTTAGTCTGCAGCATGCATGGTAGGCTTCGGTTATGTATTCTGATAACTTTGTGACAGTGTATTCTAGTTGTGTAGGGTCTGTTAAGTTTGTCAGTGTTAAGTGCCTAGCTAATAGCGAGGCTAGGAGACGCTTATATCCTGGCACATTTGTGCGCCGAGGATTTCGTCCCGGTATGGGCTTTCTGATGTTGGTTGTTAGTGTGAATCGGATTCTTCTATGGTCTGAGCATGAAGGCTCGTCCGACACGTGCCAGTTTGTGATACTGTTTGTCGCGTTTTCTGTAGCAAGCGTTAGGTCTATGATCGTTTGTCCCCGGACTGTGACCCAAGTGGGTTCCGAGCCGCGGTTTACGATGTAAAGGTTAGTTGAGAATAAATAGGTGGATAGTACCTCTCCTCTGGAGTTCGGTGTGTCGCTGCCCCAGAGCGGGTGGTGGGCGTTCGAGTCAGTGCAGATGATCAGGTCAAGGTTGGCTCGCTCACAGTGCTGCACTAGGTCGGTCATCTCTTTCGGCGGACAGTCGGTGTTCTCGCCTGGCATGTATACCGAGGCCAGTACAACGTCTGGGACATCGTCTTCTGTCTGGAGTCTAACGGCTGTCAGATCTCTGGAACAGAATTGAGTGAGTGGTGCGATAGGGATATCTTTGGGTATGTAGGCGCAGGTTCTAGGTTTGTCTGGGCTGTGTGTGTTGAGGATTAGCTTACCTCCGATGTTACCGAGGCCGCATACTCTGTTGTTCCTGATCCACGGCTCTTGGATCAGTGCGATGGTCCGAGGCTTAACCTCCAGCGCCCTCCGCAAACTAGCCGTGGCGGTCTGGCTATGCTGGAGGTTGGTCTGTATTATGTAGAGGGGCGATGACGATGGTGGGACGGAGTTAGTCGGAGACGGATCCATCGGACAATCCCTCCACCTCCTCCACCCTGTGCCGTTCGTCGTGTCGAGCTCCCGGAGACGAGGCCAACAGAAGCTCGCTCCACCCAGGTGATGCGGCCGGTGTGTCGTCCTCTACATCAGCCATTGCCGCTCGGGCCATGACCTCCTCCAGTTTGTCAATGTCCGTGTCACTCGTCTTTGTCGTCGTCGATTGCGTCGTGGTCGGGTCCGTGATGTCGGTCGGGGTGTCAGTGGGTTGGGTCGATGTGTCAGAGGGTTGGGCCGAGGGCCAGAAGCGCACGTATATCGACCCGAGCAGGTACGATATCCGACGCTCCCGGGCCAGGACCCTTTCGACTTCCTCCGGTGGCACACCCAGGGTCAGATAAGTCCCGTAGTTGTCACCACCGACGGTAGTAGCCCTGTACAGCGACCACCTGGCTATGTCGTACCAGGTATTCTGACGTATCAGAATACTTTGGAGCCAGGCTATGTCACCTTTGTAACGTGGGACGAAGAGTGAAGCTCGGACGCGGGTAGGTACGTCGGACTGTCTCATCACCGTCAGCGTGAGGTCGGTGTCTGTAAGTTTAATCTTCGGTACGTTCTGTGTTAACCAGGTCAGGGCGTTGTCATCCTCACACCACAGCTGCACGGTGCCCTCCGCTACCCGTGGGTATCCGCGGAAGGCCGGCAGCAGTGTCGTCGAGTCCGTGTCCAACATCAAGTTTTCCAGGTCTGTCTTGATCTGTGTGGCCTCTTCCTTGGTCAGGTCTCTGGAGGGAGGAGGGAAGCAGATTGCTACGGCCAGCCGCGCAGGTATGTCCTTCGTGGCCCGCGCGTAGGTCCTCTGCACCCCCTGAGCGGAGTGGACCCTCACACGCTTGGCGTCCCCCTGAAGCGTGCTCGGTGAGGCCGAATCATCAGGGCGCTCCCTCTTCGCCGGCCCTGTACCACTCGGTCCAGGCTGCGGGTCGGAGGTGCCTGGCGCAGTAGTCTTTGCCGGCAACGCCTGAGTGTGTGAGGATCCAGAACGCCTGCCCCTTCTCCGTTGAGGTTGAGGTCGGTCGTCGATCCTGTCGGTGTCCTGGGGTCGACTGGCGGCTCCGGCAGGCTCTGTCACGTGCGGGAGCTTTTCGCGCTGGGTTGCCCCTTCGCGTACTTGCCCCTGCTCGCTTAATTGTGCGTCCAGCTGCTTTTCGCGCTGGGTTTCCCCTTCGCGTACTTGCAGTTGGACGCATGGTTCCGCGTCCGGCCGCTTTTCGCGCTGGGTTGCCCCTTCGCGTACTCGCGGCTGGTCGCGTACTGTCTCTTCGGCGTCCGATCGCGCTTCGCGCTGGCTAAAGCCGTCGCGGGTGTTGCGCTTTCGGTCGCCTACTTTCTTTCCTCGAGCGACTTTTCCGCGCTTGTACAGCAGGCGTACTCCGTCGGCCGGGAAAGTGTTAGAGCTGCCAGGTCCGTCCTCCTTCCCCGTCCCTCTCTGTCTGTGTTGGTCCTTGTCCGGGTAGGTAATGCTGCTACGCACAATGCTCTGTTGCCAGAGACTCGTGGAAGGCACTACCTTCGTTGTGGGTGTTGGCGCGTGGGTCGCAGCCAGAGGTGGGTTGTGTGGCGCGTTGGTCGCAGCCAGGGTCGGGTTTTTGGGCGCGTGAGTCGCAGCCTGGGTTGTAGGCGCTAAAGCAGCAGCCGGCCGCGCTGAAAAGCGCGGCACCAAAGAGCAGATTGGTGCCCCCCCCAGATTACGTTGGGGGCTGACCGCCGAGGCGGTGTGGGATTCCCCGGCTTGGCCGGGACCCACCTGGGTAGAAATTTCCACATTCTGCATTTTAAATTGGTATTGGGGGGTGGGCTTTTTTGGAATCGAGGTTACCCCTCCTCTGGGACCGACGGGATATAGGGATAGGGGGGAAGGTATTCGTGGGTAAAGGGTACGGGTTCTTGGGGGTCACCCTAGGCTTGGGATTTAGCTTAGGGATTTGGGATCGACAGGATTTATGGATAGGAAAGGATGGAGAGTTAGGTGGTAGGAAACATAGGAAGAGGTACATGGGTTAACCTAAGCCTGGGGTTTGGCCTTTGGAAACTTCTCTTGTCCGGGATCTCTCTGAGATGCTTCGGGTGCGGGATCGACCATTACTAGTCGGTCCCGCAGCCGGAGTTGGGCTATCCGCAACCTGCCCACCCGCTCGGTTGCAGGAGAAGAAGTGCCTGGTAGTCCGGGTCTCCCCACCACTGATGTACGTGTACATTCGCGTTGGGGGAATCCAGTCTTCCCCGAGCATTCTCCTATCTATAATATTATAGATACGAAAGTTTGCCTGATACCTTTTCACGCCCTAAACCGCTGAACCGATCATCATGACATTATAGGAGGCATTGTATTTTATTGGCTGGTGACTTCCGACAAACTCTACCGGTCGTCCAGAGAGGCACACCTTCAGATGAATTCAAAGCCAAGTCATCAAGCTTATGGCGAAAATATTTTACTGACGGGGGAATTCAGTAATTTGGTAGAAAGCAGTGGTGGCCCAGTGGTTAACGGCCTCGACTTACGAGTAGTAGGTCGTAGGTTCGAACCCAGACAGGCGCTTTACTTTGAGTAAATTATTTCATCACCACTGCTCTCAAAACGGTGAAGAAAAACATCGTGAGAAAACCGGCACGCGGCATGTCCTAGAACTAAAAATTCGAAGACATGTGACATCCACCAACCCGCACTGGGCCCGCGTGGTGGATTACGGCCCACTCCCTCTCACAGAAAGAGGAGGCCTGTGTCCCAGCAGGGGGAACAATAAAGGCAGATTATGTATTATGTGTGCAGTGTGGAACTCATTGATAAAGTTTACCTAGACTTACAAGTACATTTAAATTGTGATCAGTGGCTATGTGCGAGAGCAATCGTTGCATCTAAAAACGAAACTAAACCAGATAAACCCTGACAGTATTTGTCAATAGATACCATCATGGACCCAGAACAAAGCACTTCATATCCCGCTGATTTTTTAAATTCTCTAGAGCTGTCAGGTGTACCCTCACATAAACTTCAATTAAAATTAGGTGTACCAGTTATGCTTAAGCGCAATTTAGATGCACCCCGATTATGTAATGGGACGAGGCTTCCGATTACACAATTAGGACAAAATATAATCGGTGCCACTATTTTAACCGGTGTGGAAAAAGGGGAAAGTGTAATTATACCTCGAATCTCCATAATCCCCACTGACCTATCATTTCAATCTAAAAGACTCCAGTTTCCAATAAAACTAAGTTTAGCTATTACAATTAATAAAGCGCAAGGGCAAACATTGCAGGTAGCAGGGGTGCATTTGGAAAAGCCAAGCTTTTCCTATGGCCAGCTTTATGTAGCATGTTTGCGTGTGTCCAATGCCCAGAATTTATACGTATTAGCGCTAAATAGAAGGACATACTTACAACATTGTGTTTAGGAGCGTCCTAGAATAATGTTCCGTTCTCTGAGCCCATGATTGCAACGGCCAAACAACATGCAGAGTACAACCCGAATTGATTGTCAAATTCTAAATAAACGCGAGCGAAGCCGCGGGCAAAAGCTAGTAATTATTATAAATGCGAAAATGAATTTGTTCGTTTGTGACGCTTTCACGCTAACACGGCTGAACGGTGAATGGGTTTTATACTAGAAACCCAATGAAAGAGTTATATGATAACCCATTGCATGGGTTTTATACTTGAAACCCAGTGAAAGGGTTACATGATAACCCATTCAATGGGTAGGGAAACCCAGTGACATGAAAAAATCATAATATTATGTTTTTCGATATCCGCCCAGCACACGTAGCATGACCAATTCTATCTCTATTCTACCCAGGGACCATTTTAGTAAAACCCTTTCAATGGAAAGCGTTTTCGATAGGGTTTAGCAGTTAATCAAAAACCCATACGGTGTGTAGTCTTGAATGGCTTAAACTAGCCCACACCGTATGGGTTTTTATCGAAAACCCTTTCAACGGGTAACTAAAATTTAATTTAGGCCGTTCGAAAGGGTTACCTATATCATATGGGTTTTTATTTAACCGCTTAGAAAACCCTTTCAATGGGTAACCAAAATGGTCCCTGACCCCAACGCGGGCGAAGCCTCGGGCAAAAGCTAGTATCATATAAAATCTCAGTTTTAAAATATTTTAACTGTACGCTGGTACCAGCGGAGGGTATAAGGTTTTTATTTACTAATGCAACTATCTATTATAGGATATTTTTTTAAATTTATTTGAGACTGGATTTTAGGGAAATCAATCGCGTAAATGAGACGTGGACCGATTTGCGTGCGCGGTGCGCCAGTCTTTAATCGCCACTTATGTAGGCATGTGGTTATTTTGTCGAGACTATTACAGCACGTATGAGGCCATAGTAGGATCTGTCTGTTGCTTTGGCAGAAAGAATATTTCAAGTTATAGAAGCAGGGCCTCAAGTCTGCTATTACAATAGTGTCAGAATGGTCGATCATTGATTTCATAATTGTTGATTTTGACAAGTTTAGTAATCTACTATTATAATGGCGTCATTATGACTTTCCAATGGTCGGCCACTGACACTACATTGAAAGAAATTGCATATATTGGTAATCTCGTACATAATGACAAACTAATGACATTTATAATAATGGCAATACGACAATGCCATTATAATAACACAATTATATTACAAGAACATTGACCGACCAATGATCGACCATTATGAATTTACCAGATTACGAACTTTTAGCAAAATGACAATGGGATCGTGTTGGAATGACTGAATTTATAAAAATAGCAGACTTGGGCCCCCGATGTGTCGTTGCGACTTGCGATTCTGTAATATAATTGCCGGAGTAGGTACCGCAAGGGTAGTTACTAGGACCTGTCTTGTATATAAACTGCAGACCTTGATGAGGTTATAACAGCAACAGACAGATCCTACACACACACATCGTACATCTCTAGAATATCACACTATCTCACCATGACAGGTGACCTAGGGTTACTTCTCGACCGACATAAACGCAGAAAAAAACTAAGACCAAGAGACACGAACTTACAGTGGAGCATGGGACGAAACAGTAAACTGAGCAAAAACAAAAATAATCTTGAAGCCCGTGTGGTTCTATGAAATTCAACTGTGGGGTAGCGCCTGTTACTCAAACATAAACACTATAGGGGCAAATTTTGACGTTTAAAAGTGCCTCTTATGTGCCTATTTGAAATAAATGGTTTGACTTTCACTATACAGAGAATGCTATTTTTCGCCCAATTAGTGGCGTTCCTTGGCTGAAATTCACAAGGTATACCACTAACAAACACCACTATTAACAATGGATACCATCATGGACAAAACAAAAATATCACAAAAAGATTCCAGGAGACTGGAAAGGAACCCTTGATCTGGTTCATGGGATGATTTGGCTGCCGCACTAAAAACAAGATGTTACGGGAAAAGACTTAAAGGAAAGACATTGTGTAGGCCACCCACCTGTGAAGACCTAACCACGCATACGGCGTAGATGGCTAGCAGGAGTCAAGTTCTTCCCGCCATTGTTTTCCTCCGGAAAAGTATTCGGAATCCGCCACTGACACTCGAAAAACGTGTTTCAGCTGCATAGTGCGACTCGCACGACATGCGCGTCTACACTCATGTACGTGCCTGCGTCGACATAATGTCAGAGCAAATGTGAAGAAGATCGGTACTACGCCATAGGTTTAAAAACTTTAAACGCTGCTACTCGCGCGCGACTCGTGATGACCAATGAGAGTGTGATCATGTGCGGCGCGCGTTATTTACGTGGTTACGCCGCCAGTAAAAAGCCTTTGCAATCGATCCATAGGAGACACAATTTGTTTTTGTAGTGAAACTTCATAAGCAGCGATTCGATAATTTGGACGAGAATTAAATAAGAGTAAAAGTTTAAGGACTCGTCACGTTTTGGCACATTTCGTTACGTGAGAGAGAAGAAAGATTTAACTCTCTGCATCTCACACTAAATCTCTCTTTATTTTTTATGAAGTTTCACTTATATCACGTGTACGATGCCCCTAATCATCATAGATCTAAATAAATAAATCAATGTTTGTTTGTTTGTCCTATAAGGACTCCGAAAGGGCTGGACCGATTTTGATGAAACTTTGGTGAGTTTTTCTGCATACGCCCGCGAAGGTTTAGGGTAGGGTAGGGGTAGGACACCACGCGTACGAAGTCGCGCCGGGCGGCTAGTAGTCAATAAAAACAAGTGTAATATTAATAATCATTTGAAACTAGGATTTTTTATATAATAATATGACATTACAGCCGAAGTGAATAAACTTCAATTAACTTTAGGGAGGGCACTGATTATGACATGTATTATTAGAAAATTACAGATGAACCCAATGTGCAAATAAAGAAAGAAATAACACTACCTAGATTATCATTAGAGATTGTTACAAACTCCTAAGGGCCAGTACATACTAGGGCTGCACTAAAAGTATCGGGAATGGAATATTTCCACTGTTCCTGTCATATTAAAATGCATTCACTGGCGACAGACGTGATATATTAAAACTTTGAAATAACATAATAAATACGTATACAAGTACAGACGCCAGCACATCAAGCTACTACAATCTGTCAAAATTCTTTAAAAGATTTTCAACTTTATCGTTAAAGCATAAGGTTCAAGGTTGATTGAGAAGATTTGACAGTTTCGGGTAGCTTGACCTGCTGGCGTCTGTACACAGGCCGCTGTGGGACGCCAGTCTGCTGCAACACGTCACATTAGCATTTCGGTAACGTGGCTAACATGTTGGCGAATCGGTAAGCATGTAGGTGACGCAGGTAGCATGTCGGGGACGCTGTTAGCATCTGCGTGACTAGGTTAGCGAGTTGGTGACGCAGTTAGTATGTCGGGACGCGGTTCGAATTGCTGTGACTCAGTTAGCATGTCGGTGACACAGGTGCTATGACGGGGACGCTGATAGCATGTCGGAACTCAGTGAGCACGTCTGTGACGCAGTTAGCATGTTGGCACGTTGTTAACATGTTGGAATGCTTTTAGCATGTCGGTGACGCAGGTGGTATGAGGGGGTTGCTGATGCATGTCGGGATTCTGTGAGCAAGAAGGTGATGCAGTTAGCATGTCGGGACGCTTTTAGCATGTCGAAGACGCGGTTGGCAAGTCGTGAATTGGTTTACATGTCGGGGACACTGACAGTATGTCGGTGACGCTGTTGACATGTCAGTGACGCGTTTAGCATGTTGATGACTCGGTTAGCATGTCGGTGACACGACACCACAGATTTTGCTCCTACCAAAAATGTCTCACTCATTTTCATTTGCGTGATTTTGTTTTGTATTTTAATTTCAGCATGCCAAAGAAAAACATTTATTTTTAAACAAAAAAGCCTGTTACACAAAAAAACTAAACATAAATTAAAAGAGGTGGATGAAAATCAATATAGTTTAAACTAATTCCTTGCGTAAAATCGAATGAATGAGCCGATGTTGCTATCATAAAAATGATTTATTTTTAATAATTTGCTACATCTGTCTCTCGTCGCGAAATAAATAAATGTCAAAGTGTCTTTCTCGAGTTTACTCGAGCTTATCGGTCATGTTAGTGTTTAGAAGGACGTCATAATCGTCGACAAATTTCGACAAATCGAGAACGAGAGCGTTCTCGCGCATGTCATGTTAGCCCTGCAGGTGGAACATTATAGACTCATAAGCTATGTGAGTCACAATCGATTGTTATACAAGGGGCTAAAATTACCCATTATAAACGAGGTAGTTTTACTCCCGAGATTTAGCGAGGGAGTAAATAGAAACCGGGTTATAATGGGTTTTTAGCGCCGTGTGTTACACTATACTTTTCCTTACGATTGCGAGAAAATAAAATAATCCAAGACGGCAACAGATTGAAAATTATTTATTTTCCTTTCTCTTCCATCTGCAAATATGGGTATCCATTCTCACTAGATGATGACATTTTCACTGTTGTAAAATAAATTACAGTCATCAATTAAAGGAGACGTTCACGAAATGTATGGGGCTTGGTACTAAAATAATTGAAAATTTAAACAGCCTTCTGACCTATATAGGCTGAAAGAGGGTAATTATTTTGATGTCTTTGGGCATTTAATTTTTTTTCACAGCCGCCCGTTTTTTTTTTAAACAAGTGTTGAAAAATAAAATGTTCCACAAGCATTATTTATATTTTAGGGATGGCAGCCCTGTGGCAAATGACGTGACAATGACAAAGTCAGTCAGCAGGACTCGGCTTGACATTTACAACGGATATTTAGTCCGAGTTTACAGCTTTGACTTTTTTCGATACGTTTTGTTATTGCATTGTCATGATAATCAATATTTTTTGTCTTAATATCATGGAGCTGCAGGTAAAATTATAATAAAATCTCAAAGTATTTAATAGAAACGGAAACATTAGCCACATAAAATAATTATATTGCATAGAAATGAATAAATAAATACTATGTGCGTTTTGTTTGTATTGAAACATTTTTCACTTATTCACAAAAACGGGCGCCTGAAAAAATCAGATTTAACTATAATCGAGTAGCATAATAAATAAGCTTTCTAATAAGGTACATCACATTAGCGTTTAAAAATCGTCGGAATATTATACCAATTTTGACCTCTCCTTTGTAATTAGAGATTTTCTCTAATTACAAAAATTCTAAAGAATTCGCGCCAATGCCTTTTTTATTATTTCTTCTGTAGCCACAATCAAGGAACATAAACTCATCTACGGCGAGGCTGCAACGCAATGCACGCATTGTACTTGTACCGAAGAGACAGCCGCTTTTAGTCTTTTAGTTCCATTTCCAAAAAAAAATGTTCTTTTTTATGAACCAGTAATAAGTCGAGTCCGCAGCTATACCCCGCGAAATTCAATTTTTCTTACGTTTTTTACTATTTGCAGGTCAGTGTCAGGTTGTATCTTAATCACAATATGATTCGCGACTATAACAGATATGTATTTACATAATTAAATATAAGGACGCATAGTAGTAACGACATCTGAACTGAGCAAGTGGCAGTTTTTATACGCATTCTCTAACTTTTCTGCGTATAAAGCAACTTCTTTTCCGTATGAATGTTCAAAAGATTATAACTAAGAATTACGAAACGGGCTGTAAGAAAATTGGAGCTCGCCTCAATCGCTCTTGCATTCTACATTCTTGCATTGTCTGTGAATAGCATAATTTGGAGATTAAAATGCAATTTCTACGAACGTTATAAGTACTTCATTTTATTATCATTATTCATTTTCTACAAAATGTTACTTGAATTGAAATTCCAACTTAACCTGAGAAACCAGGCCTGGGACGGCAAAACATAACGAGGGCAGGCCCAAGAAAATACAAACTGGCGGGGCAGTTTGTTAAATCATCAATCAATCAATGCATCTTTGGTATTAAATCCATTCGCAATTAAATAAGAAGAAATGAAACTTTTATTGGTTTTGCCTTTGCCGTAGTCATATATTTCCCCTGGATTTATTTGGTTTAACAAAACAACAAAACTTTGTCTAACTCTAAATAGTCAGATATGTTTTTACTTTTACTGTTTACAATTGTTTATGGGTATTTTAATTGAAATAAAACACCATTTATTTTATAGCTTAAAAGTTAAAAGCAAACGTTCATAGATCTACGGATTTTTCTAGAGGCAATCTACGGACTTCTAATAACAGCGTCAAACTACGTTTAAAAAATCGGATGTGGCAGCAGTTGTGCTGTCAGGATCCTAACCAAACATGAAAAACTATTGTACTGCAGTACTGCCACACTATCGACACACTACTGAGACACCACTGCAACGCTATTTAAGTTTTTGTAGAATGCCGAATTTGCAACAGTGGCAAAATAATGTCTGTAGTGTGTCGATGAGTGTCAATGGCGTGTTGCTTATATCAAAGTTACAGAATTGGGCCCCAGGAGGTGAACTGTGTGAAGTGTGTCACAACTGTCACTGTGAATGTGAAGTGTCAACTTGTCAAGTCTTCAAAATGAAATGTCTAAAAGTTGGTCGACTTGCTACGCTACACCAGTGTTTACGAGTGATAGAATACAAACGGGCGTTGTATCGCAAGGAATAAATAAATATTCAATGACAATGTATCTAACATAGCTATGATAACTGCTAAGGAAGCCAATTGTTTACCGATTTTTTACAAAAGGAAGTTCTCAATAAAGTCGCTTTTAACATCGGTCTGTATATATTTTTAATAGCAAGTGTTAAATATGCAAGCTAAAAAACGTTTTGTTCTTCTCTCTTTTACCTGTGGAGTTTTGGTATATTGTTATTTCGGTACATATCATTTGAAATCAGAACGGACTCAAAACAGCCGACTGAGTCAACTGCCCAGTTTTGCTTCTTTAGAAGAGCTGTCCGAGTTGCCTTCTCAACCGCATAGAAAGTTGACAACAGGAGCGATTCCATGTAGAATGGAGACATGCTTCGACTTCTCCAAATGTGGTAAAGATCCAAAAATTTATGTTTACCCTAGTGATGGCCCAGTTAGTGCATCATATCGTAAAGTTCTATCAGTCATCAGGGAGTCGCGGTATGCCACAAGAGATCCAAATGAAGCTTGCCTTTTTGTACCTGCCATAGATACGTTAGATGCTGATCCACTGTCTCCTGAGCATGCCCCAGATGTGGCATCTCACCTGTCTCGTTTACCTTATTGGAACAATGGTCGAAATCATCTCATATTTAATTTGTATGCTGGGACATGGCCTGACTATGCTGAAAGTGCACTGGGATTTAGCCCAGGAGATGCAATTTTAGCTAGAGCTAGTGCCTCCGAAGCATTCTTCAGGGATGAATTTGATATTTCATTGCCATTGTTTCACAAAGAACATCCAGAGCGTGGTGGAGTCCCACCTGCTGCCACTAGCAGTCCCTTCCCAGCACCAAGGCGACATTTGTTGGCATTTAAAGGCAAGAGATATGTTCATGGTATTGGTAGTGAAACAAGGAATTCATTGTGGCATTTACATGATGGTAATCATCTTATTCTGGTTACCACATGCCGTCATGGAAAATCTTGGAAGGATTTACGTGATGAAAGGTGTGATGAAGACAACAGAGAATATGATAAGTATGTATATCTTTCCTAATTATAAGCTTAATTTTAATTCTTACTAATCTGTTTTCTCACAAAAAGGGCAAAAGCCTGATTTTGAAAATAAATCAACCTACTTGTTCTTATTATTATATCAAAAATAGTACCGTATTGAAAGGATGAAAGCAATAGTAGTTTATGAAACTGCCGTCTAACAAGGGTTATTAAAACACTTTTGTTAGTTTGTAATAGCATCACTTGAATATTTTATCACATAGTTGTATGCAGTTTCAAACACTACTGTTTTGCGTCACAGTTTACGATAACAAGGTTTTATTTATGTATTTATTAGGTGAGACTGAAATACTGAATACTGGCTGAAACTGCACATAACTAGGTGTTAAAACACTTGTGCAATATTATTGTTAAACTCACACTTGTGTTTAGAAGTTAATCGGCAAAACTAAAAAAACAGGTGTGAAGCAAAGGTTCTTTTATTGACCCTAAAGGTAGTCGCGCAAATCAGCTCCGCACCCGAATCTCGGCGACACCGCACGTCGTCGTACGAAGGTGACACTGAAAGTTCTTAGAAAATCGGAAACTGAACAAACTAGCAAGTTATTAGTTTTATTATATCTTTTCAAAATAGTGTCCATTTACATCAATACATCGCTGCATCCGATGGAACCACTGAGAAAAGCACTTTGCCCACTCGTCCTTGCTTCCTCGGGGTCCATAAACCGTTTTCGTTGAAGTTTTTCTTTTATTTTCGGCAATAAATAAAAAACGCAAGGTGCGAGGTCGGGGCTTATGGGGCGGGTGACCCAGTAATCTGACGTCGCAAAAGGTTAATTACGTACATTTGACTTTTCGCAGATTTGATTATGAGCAGTTATTAGCCAACTCAACATTTTGCCTTGTGGCACGAGGACGGCGTTTGGGTTCATATCGCTTTCTTGAAGCATTAGCAGCAGGATGCATACCCGTTTTATTAAGCAATGGTTGGCGGTTACCTTTTGACGAGCGCATCGATTGGCGCCGTGCTGTTATTTGGGCAGATGAACGTCTTCTATTGCAGGTAAATGCAATATGACGGCTCGGTTGGTGCAGTGACGTAGCGATTGGCTGCGTGCCGCGGGTTCGATATCCGCACGGAACAAATATTTGTGCGGCTTATAGACTAATAACAATATTCGTAGCCTACGGCTTACAAGTAGTTGTTGCAAGTGTGGCTGTTTGAAGTCTATGCTGTTTGTGTATTCATTCCGAGAGTAACGCAGTGTTTTTTTTGTGAATTATTAGATATGGATGCCCTGGGGGTCTACTCCGAAGCGTTAATCTGAAGTATCAGCAGAATGTTCGGCCGTTTTATAACTTCCATAGTTTATTTTTTGACTTCGAATCCTTAACCGACTTAAAGTCATATTTTTGACTTTGGCTTATCTCTTTGAGTGTCGTTTTTTTTCGCCGTAGTGAGCCATAGTTAGCCGTCCTCAAGCAACGACCGAACATTCGGCCGATACTTCGGATTTATATTCGGAGTCTCAGAACAATTAATTCGGAGTAGACCCTCTGGATGTCAGAACAAAGATCGTTTTTGACGGCGATGCGACGCACAGTGGGCCCATACTGAAAATTAGTGGACTTAGGCAACAAAGTTCCTATATCGATGCGATTTTTTTTTATATGACGTGTTATATTATTCCTGACAACTTTTATTCTTATAAAATTTCTTCTAAAGTTGATAGTATGTCTTGAAAAAAATTAATTAGATTTTTTTGTATGGAGCGAATCACGTTTAATTTTTTTTCTTCAATTGTACTAATATGTTGAGTGTGTGGCGTGAGTATATGATAGCTAGGGTCATTCTCTATCCACGAAAAAAAAATCAGCGCCGGCCATCTGCGGCAGCGCGAGTAATCATTCGGTAAAAAAATAATAATTTGGAAGAATTTTTTTGTCATTTAAAATAAATTCAAAGCATATTTTTTGTCTCATTTGGCTGTTTTCACCTTCTTTTTAGTTAAATAAATAGTTTTAATAGCGCATACGTACTTAGAACTAGTAATTCTGGTAGAGATTTAGTTATTATTGCATGTTATCGGTACAAATGAGTCATCAATCACAATGCAGGTGCTCTGCATTGTGATTGATGACTCATTTGTTTGTGCGCGCATAACTAATGAGTCATCGAAAAATGCTCGTCTCTGATTGGCTGTGTTATTTTTTAACTGCACGTTATCTATTGTTGAATAAATATATCGTAATGTTTCAGGTTATACTAATTTTGTTAATGATAGGTGAAATAATTTAAATTTGTACGGGCAAGTCGTTGATAATTATCTACATAATCAACTGTATGTATATTATTATAGTATAAGTTATCGTACGTATGATCAATATGAAACTGTGAAGTAATTGTAGCCCTGAAAAGGGCTGTTTGTCATATTCCTAACCCTGATGGGCTTTTGTGGGAATAATTTAGAGCCGGATCACATTATTTCTTGTTCCAGAAGTGCTAGTGGGTCCGGCAAATTTTCGGACTCTGCTATGAGGCATTCTTCTTCCTCCATAATTTCACTATCACAGGGAGGCTCAGTAGTCTGTAACAACTGAGTTGCTTCAGGCAACAACTCATTATGAACCTGTTTCATTATTTTAGGCCTTATGTAGGATATGTGGGGATCAGAGCTTATTAGAAGTCCATGGAGGATGTCTTCGTTTGTTGCTATTCTCCCCGTTTTCCGAGTGTGCCTCTCCCTGACGTTTCTGAAGTCCTTATTACGGGCTTCCGAAGCTTCTTCAGATAAGGTACATAAAACGAATAAGTACATACATTTTAATTTCAAAACGCAATCGAGTCAAATAATACATCAAACTATATTTATTTTTTACTTACCGATTGGCAAAACACCAAAGTGGTTACAGATGTCTGCACCGTGCATTAGAAGTTTATGTACACTAACTGGCATGTAGTACCACGAATAGTGTTGCACGTACACATCAGCTGTTTCTCTACAGTATCTTCTAAATTTTTCACAGTCAATGTTTTTGCCTGATGATATGGCTTGTAGAATAACGGAAAATCTGAAAATCAGATTTTCGTCAATTCCCGTTATTCTGGAAGATCTTTTGTAATCTTGGAAAAAGCGCCTCGCTGTATTCCCGTCGTTTGTAGTTCCAAAACCCTAAAATGGGAAAACAATACTGTAATATACAATACATAGAGATATAATTCACAAACAACATAAAGAGAGCGAAAATTAAATACATACCTGTTTGACTATATCAATCAGCATTCCAGTTTGCTCACGAAACTCTTGCTGTGTGGTATTTTTTTTAGCTTGTTTCAAAGCCTTATGTTCGCCGCGAGCAGTCCATCGTTGAAAATCCAGATTATAAGATATATGGAGAAGACATTCCATACACCGAATCTTCATATGCAGTGAAGAAATTCCTTGTTTGTAAATTTCTTCACGAAGTGGTTTAGAAGTCAAAGCGTCTAAATTATTCATCTTACTCGGTTTTGCCAAGCAAATGGGACACGTTGCATATGATGGTACTCCAGCAATAATATTGGCCACTTTTCCATCAATCATGGTCATATGCAATTCATGTGATACAATAATATTTCCACACGGTGTAGATATTCGTTCATCAATTTGTTTTTTCATCTCAGACTCTTCAGACTTTATAAAGTCAGCTGTCTCCGAAGTGAAAGTGAACTTCACTGGTCGACAGTACAGAGTTGAGCAAGGTGTGGGGTTCTCCCAAACTAGATTTTCATTCCCAGATGATGGCCTAGTAGACACTAGCCGAAGAGGGACGATGCTTATCATGACTACTGATGAATCATCGAACTCTGTAGCTGTGTTTGACGTTTTCTGTTTATAGTTACTCTGCGACGAAGAACCATCAAGTCCCCATTTCCAGGTCAACTTGAGTTCTTCATTTTGAGACCTATCAACAGTATTTATATCAAGTAATATCCTCTCCACAGTGTGGTCCAATAGCACTTGCAATTTAATGTGAGCTCCGTTTTCGGTAATCTCCATACTCTCTTGTGGTGGGTAACATCTTTTCTTGGCATTTACAAGCTTTGGATAAGATGGAAAGGCAGCACAGTTTTCTTCTTTCAGAAATTGTCGAAGAGCTAAGTACTTCCATTTCGAGAGCGCAACTGATGTATAAAGAGCTAAACACTTATCTTCAGAGACAGTACTTAAGCTCTGCTTTTTGAATAGTCTCTCTTCTACTTCGGATAGCGCATCTGGATTACTGGAAAGGTATTCGACCACTTTTGCCAGATTCGTTTTGCCGTTGTCTTTCAATTTTGTTATGTACCAGTGCTGCAACTCTTCCTCGGAATTTTCTTCTACTATGGAAGTAGAACGTCTTTTCTTTTGCTTATTACTTAACTCTTCGAACGGTTTTCTGTGCTCCTTCTCTGTAGATGTTCCCGCTTCCGCAGTACATACTGCAAGAGTAGGAACATGGCAATCTATATCCACAAGCTCAGATAAGGCTGCGTCCGAAAAGCCCATCACACTTCTCAGATCAACACTGTCACAAACAGGCCAGTTGATGTTTTTTTCCAACCACTTGCGATTAATTACACGATTCATAAAAGTTTTTTGATTTCTACTTGACTCTATCCACTTTTTATTTAAATTTACACAAAAAAGTCGACAGAACTCCTTGATTCCGTTCTTGTCTTCTTCAGAAACTTCGGTAGTCAAGACAGAAATGATACTTTCATACAAAAACATATGATTTTTCAGGTCACCGCCACTTCTTAATTTCACAAAAAGATCTAGGTTGGTACAAAATCCAGCCATAGTTCTAATGTAAATATAAAAATACAAGTATTTCACTGTGTTCACAAACAAGCGACAAGAGCGAAACTAGATGGACTTAATGAATGTCTTTATATTTATAGTTAGTGTTAATTACTCAAGTAGTGGACATAACAGTGAGTGAAAATTATTCAGCCAATCAGAGACGAGCATTTTTCGATGACTCATTAGTTATGCGCTTAGCCGAGTGCACAAACAAATGAGTCATCAATCACAATGCAGGTGCTACTGATAACATGCAATAATAACTAAATCTCTACCAGAATTACTAGTTATAAGTACGTATGCGCTATTAAAACTATTTATTTAACTAAAAAGAAGGTGAAAACAGCCAAATGAGACAAAAAATATGCTTTGAATTTATTTTAAATGACAAAAAAATTCTTCCAAATCATTTTTTTTTTACCGAATGATTACTCGCGCTGCCGCAGATGGCCGGCGCTGATTTTTTTTTTCATGGATAGAGAATGACCCTAGCTATCATATACTCACGCCACACACTCAACATATTAGTACAATTGAAGAAAAAAAATTAAACGTGATTCGCTCCATACAAAAAAATCTAATTAATTTTTTTCAAGACAAACTATCAACTTTAGAAGAAATTTTATAAGAATAAAAGTTGTCAGGAATAATATAACACGTCATATAAAAAAAAATCGCATCGATATAGGAACTTTGTTGCCTAAGTCCACTAATTTTCAGTATGGGCCCACTGTGCGACGTCGTCCTTTTTCAGATAACATTTGAGTAATTGGCTCTTTAGATTTTAATCTTCTGGTTGAACGGTGAAACTTAACGGCCAAATATTGCCTACCTACCAACCGACCTATATGTCACATGGTTTATATATGTATAAACCATTCCAACCGTGATTCAAAACCTAACATATCATATTTCCGTCCGGAGAAGTCCTTCGCACACAAAGAAATATACTACCTACCTTAGTACTGTGCAAAATTCAATCTCGTACATTGTGTTTTTGTGTAGCGTAGCAGGCCCCTAACCTTAAATTTGTATTATCTAGGTGCCTGAGCTGGTGCGCTCTGTTCCTCCTGAGCGTATTCTTGCTCTGCGGCAACAAACACAATTTCTATGGGAGCAGTATTTTTCTTCAATCGAAAAAATTGTGTTCACTACTATAGAGGTAAATATATATATACATAACTAAAGAGTATTTTTCTTTAGTTGTCCTATTTGCTACAGAAAAAATGGCATACAGAGATATTGATTTTGAGGAAATTAATGTGTTGAAGCAGATGTTTGAAGTAAATTCATACCGTAAGTATTGTACTGTTGTTGTTTCTTATAAACATAACACGTTTATATCTTAATCAAAGTGTGTGGTTGATGCAAAAACGCGTGATTTTTGTCGTGTATCTGAGTAAAAATACACTGTTGTTGTGATGAACTTTCAAAATGAAACCAATTGCTACTGATAGTGTGTTACGTAACCACCCCGCTGGAGCTCCACACACCAAGAGCGGTGCGTCGCGGCGCGGGCGTGGCGAGGCCCGGCAGGGCTGGTATGGCGTTTCATGCGTACAAAATCAAACGGATGAGAGTAAAATCAAAACAACAGTACACAAACTGGGCCGCACCACATCGCATTGCACTTACACAAGGACCAAAACTCCGCACCCTAGCGACCCCGTGCCGGCAACATCAGCTGCGTGCAGGTAACAAGCACAACGCCTACACCATCATTTTTCCAGTGCGATACACACACTGATCTATACATGACCTTGATAGCAAGGTTCCTTTAATTAAACCCTGCAGACAGAACTCCGGAGGCTCCGTTGAATCTGCTTAAGCCGACCGTTTCCGTACTACTTTCGCGCAAGCGTCTTCTCGCGCAAATGGCCTTAGCGCAAACGGTCTTTCCCAAAAATGAAACTTCTCATGGTCGTTTTACGAAAATGTCTTTCGTGAATGTTGATGAATTGTCAATCCCAAAATGTGCAGGTTTTTATGTGTATTTTTAGAAATAGGTCCGCTAGATAAACGTAACGTTTATTTTATTTACAGATTTTATTGGAGCGTGTGTTAGAACACAGATTGTCGAATCAACGAGAAGCTTTAATTTGGAATGCATCTCCTGGCGCTCTGGGAACTTTAGCAACTTATGGTGATTCCCGAGTTCATTTCCCTATTGCGGCCCCCATTCTCCAAGCCCCGGTTTGTCCATCCGCCCCGCTGTCTCCTCTCCCTGCACCGTCGGTGCCTCTGGCAGCGCCACCGCCTACACCGGGAAATATGTATACCGCCTTATTATACGTCCAATCTACATCAGCAGCGTTACATAAGCTACTCGCCAACATAGCGAGCAGTGAATTTTGTGAGAAGGTAATATGGAAATTAGATAGTAGCCTTATTTGTATAATAATATTAAAGTTATGAAACGACGTTTATGAACTCAACTCAAAACATTTATTTTAATTAAACCATTTACAGGCACTTCTGAATTGACATGGAATCGGTTAGTCAGACAGATGAAGTTATTTGCCCATTCCAAAGCGTAATAGATTCTTAGGGAGAAGAATAATATTTTATGTTATGTTAATATTACATTTTTAAAATGTTCTTTTGTAGGTCGTTTTAGTGTGGGATAGCGAGCGCGCCGCGCCTTCGCTAAAGTCATTATCGCGCTTAGCTGGTGACACGCGCGACCCGTTACCCGTGCTCGTTGTTGACGCCACCACTCACTATCCTGGGTAATTTGAAAATCCTTCCGACTTGTAATTACTTACCACTAATCATATTTTTTTAGGTAAGTAGGTACTTAAACAACTCACAATTTAATTTTAGGGAAGGAGTTTCGGCTAGGTGGCAACCCCTTTGGGCAGTTCCAACGGCTGGCGTCTTTTCTCTAGATGGCGATGCTCCTCTACTGGCCGAAGAACTTGACTTTGCCTTTCGCGTGTGGCAACATTTTCCGGAGCGAATAGTAGGCTATCCGGCTCGCACTCACTTTTGGGACGAGGCAAAGGTTGGCATTTACTTGTTTATAGATATTTAATAGGATAGTATTTAATAACTGTTACTTATAGTTATTTAATAACTGTTGCTTAATGGTTATTTGTTCGACACAGGGGGCTTGGGGTTACAGCAGTAAGTGGGGCGATTCGTACTCCATGGTGCTGCCGGGCGCGGCGCTAGTGCACCGCGCGGTGCTGGCACAGTACGCAGCCGCGGCACCGGCGTTGCGCCAGGCCGTGCGCCGCACGCGCAATTGCGAGGATATTCTACTCAATTGTCTCGCATCACATCTCACTCGACGTCCACCACTTAAATTAGCACAGCGTCGACGCTATAAAGCAACGCATCATCGATATAAGTAAATCTTTATCTGTCTAACTAAAATACGGCTGCCCCATGTCAAAAACCCAGGAAGGGACAATAAAAAAACTTCTTTCATATAATAGTTACTTTCATAGTAAGTCCCATCAAGTTAACCATTTAACGGAGATAGGTATTAATACCGCTAAACTTTAAGTTTTTCATTATCTAGCTCAGTGGTTCTCAAACTTTTTTGGAGACTGAACCCTTTTCGAAAACGAAATATTTGACGGAGCCCTAAAGTAATCAAAAATGGTTTTATGTGTATTCTTCATTAATAATCATATTAGTAACTTGACATTAAAATTTACATATTTTTTACTTTTGTTGAAATATTTAGATTGATATTATGTTACTCAGGTACCAGAGTAAAATAAAATATAGTAGGTAGACACTCCTTTAGTATTATTTTTTTATTCTGACCAGTATTTTTGCGGGACCCCCACAGAGGCTTTGCGGAACCCTAGGGTTCCGCGGAACACACTTTGAGTATGGCTGACTTGACCATTTCAAAACCATTTTAAATTGTTCGTAACTTAAGTACCTACCTACTAGGATTAAAATGATTAATTGGATTGTTAATTTGTGGGTTGCATCAATTTATGTTTTTGCGCTATCCTAGACTTTCAGATGGGGCAGCCGAATAATACCTAACATTTTAAATGTATTTTAAATATAATATAATACTATTCATATTACAGATCATCTTGGAGCGACCCTGAGCACTTTGTTCAAAGACAATCCTGTCTCAACACATTCGCTACTGCTTGGGGGTACATGCCACTTATGCGGTCCGTGTTAAGATTAGATCCAATATTATTTAAAGACCCTGTATCGACACTTAGAAAAAAATATAGAAAAATGGAGTTAGTAACTTCTTGAATATTTGTAAATGAGTTAAATAAGCAAATACGCTAATAAATGAGACTTGATATACTGATAATGCAATTTTATTAACAGTACACGTGTATTTCTTGTGTAGGCCTGTGATTGATCGAAGGTAGGCCTAAAGACAGTAGTGCGTACGCACATTCAAACAGTTGTTCCGTATCATGCAACGCAACAAATTGTTCTAAAGTATGTAGGCACTACGTACACGGTTTATGCATACATACACATACATAAACTCACGCCTTCTTTCCATGTGGATAGGCAGAAACTATGGTATAACTATGTAACATATGATAGTATAGTATAGTAGTGGTAGTAGTAGTGTGTATAGTGTAACTATGGTTTATGGAGTGTAATTAATAGTAAGTACTAAGTTCTACTTGGTAGGTACCTATAACTATAAACATGACGTAGTCGTAGGCTGACGAAGATTTGGGTGCGCCGCATCGCAACGCAAAAATCCTACTTACTCGTATTATGACTTTCGTACTATTTATTTACTTACATACGCTACTATTACCGAGTCCCAATGCGGTAGTGTTGTTAATTAACAGTTCATGAAATAATTTACAGCATATTAATATCCATGCCATACAAGATTTACAAATTAAAAACATAGCACAATATGTAACGTTACCCTTGCGAACTCGCTCAGTGCACATGAGAAGAGATCTATTCTATCGGCAACCAAAAGTGAGCGCAATGTTCGCGTCAGAGGGACGTTGTCAAACACTATAGTTCGACCGTGCGGCACCGCAAACAAGTTGGGCCTCCGTCGGCGCTGCATGACCTACCCATCTGGCACATACAAGCCTATCATCTGTAGCACACCCGGATTATTTATGTTACCCCGGAACACTCCGGGGTAAAAGGGATATACAGGGTGGAATTTTGTAATGCCACCTGGAGGGAAAGTACTCTTAATACTGCAGATAGAAAGTTTTACTCAAAGGAAACATTCCTTTATTTTTGAATAGAAAGCAAACTGCATTCAAAGATTTTCGAAAATTCTCTTCTCCCACACCCGGGAATCGAACCGGCTAAAATCTGAAAAAAATATACCCTGTACTTTTATTGCATCGATCGTTAGGGTCAATTATAAGGATGAAATCTCTCTAACAAACATGATAAATTAAATGAAAGAAAACCAGGAAATCTTAAATTAATTTAATTATTTACAAAAAATGGTAAACTAACTAATTAGTTGCTCGAAATGGGCTCCATTCTCTTGGATACACAAATTTATTCTTTTAACGAATTCATTTCTAGTAACCTTTAATAAAGTGTTGTGGTGAATATTATAAATCGTATTCTGAACTTCAACTCTCAACTCATTGTCATTCGCATAAGATTTCATCTAAATTTGATTTTTTACATATCCCCACAAAAAAAAATCTAATGGGGTGAGATCTGGCGATCTCGCAGGCCATCTGATTGTGCCGTTTGTACCAATCCAGGTATTAAAATGGTTATTAATGTAGGCAGCAGGGGCGCAGCCTCCATACAACCCGATTCCTTTCGGCTTCCCCTCGGAACAACCAGTCTTCTTACACTTGGTGTGTATCAATCGCATCACATTACAAAAATGCCTAGAAATTGTTTGACTAAACAAAGAATTCCGACCGTAGCTGGCGTTAAATTTAGAAAGTTAATGAATGAATAAAATGTTTGAATAAATTAATTTTAATGTTATCTAGAGTTTATGAGAACTGAACAACTTTTTCTTCGGCTTACCTCTAATAAAAATTATAGCTTCGCTACTGGTAGGCAGTAGTGATTCTGCTGTTATATGCTGGAGCACCATCTTGCTGTAGAATTATTTGGTTTCGCTCTTCCTCGGGGAAACCATTTAACTCGTTTCTTAAGAGATCCAGTATTTCAATATACTTGACAGTGTTTAAATGACCTTCGTACACGTGGACTAACACTACATTATTTCTCATAATTCCGCACCAAACGTTGAAAGAAAATCTTACTTGATTGTTAGTTTCATGAACACGAACAGGATTCACTCGAGACCAATAATGGTTATTGCGGCGATTGTACTATCGGCCCAAGTTAAGCATGCTCACTTAAGAAAATATTCCTGCGAGAGCGCAGCTAGTGACAAACCACACCCCTTCCTAGTTTCCCCCAATTAGAGACAATATGCATTTGTGTGAGTAATGAGCGAGTAACATAAAATAACAAACATTAGCTAGAGCGCGGCAGTGCCAATTTGCTCTCGCTAATTGTTGACGCTTCCCTTAAATTTCTATCGCCATTTCATTTTACGACCTGTTTATTTTTATCGGACTGATTGCCTGCCTAACTGTGACCTCTGCTTGTATACCGGACTGTGATCGAAAGCCTCTTCTTGACCCTAGCTTGTATCCTGGACTGTGTGTGTATTGTGTGTGGGCTGTGACTAACGTGGTGCAACCATGACGACCCGAAACCTGATTCAGGAAGAAAGGAATCAAATTTTGCATAGACAAGGGTTAAATATATCCCAAATAGCAGTGGAGTTGAACATGCAAGTAAGTTATGTTTTTGTATTCAGATAGAGGGAGAGATATAGAAATAAATAAAGTGATAGTAATATTATTATTTCATAGTTTGCATTTTTCCTTATATTGCAATTTAAAAACAAATTCCATAAAAAATATTGGTATTCAGCTGCTTCCGGTTAGACTGGAAGCCGACCCCAACATAGTTGGGAAAAGGCTAGGCAGATTTATATATAAAAATAATAAAATTATTATAACTTTCAGATGGATTCTTTTTAAAAGTCTCATAAGATATTACCTACTTATAGTAATGCATTCAAATAAGATTGTTCTTTTTATTTATTTTTGCTTTCAAAGACGTTGTTGGAGCCTTTTATGACCCGATAATAAATCCTAAACCAAAACAACCTAAACAATGGTGCCTTATCTCACAGCGTCGTTGCCGCATTTTAATTAGAAAAACCAGAGCGCATTCGAAACATTTCTAGAGGCTTGATCATTATATTTCAAACTACAATTTTTTTTCGCCCAAGCACAAGATAATTGTTTTTTATAATTATTTTTAACATTTATTTTATCATAATACTGCAGATGGAAAGTAATTGACAATAATGTAAATTTTTGTTAGTAGTGCTCGTAAATACTTACCAAAAAAACTTAAAAAAAATAGCACACATAGTTTTAAATACTAACGATTTAGTGATTGGCTGGCCGATAAAATAGCAAGTACTTACTATTTTTTCGGCCAAGCACTAGATCGTTGGTATTTAACCACGAAAAACCTTTAGAAATGCCACGTTGCCAGCCCGCACGGGATAAACACTTTTAAATAGTAGAGATAAAGCACAAATTTGCTTGGGACAGTTTCATACAATGTTGGAATTTACGCTATGCCATTTTTCTTACTCATAGGTATACGAGGTGTAAATTGCAATATCTGAAAACCTCTTAAGGGGTCATTGTACTAATCATTATGAACAACTTTTACTACGGGACCAAACCTGAAATCGCGAAAAAAAAACAGCTGTTCCCTACATTTATGTTCGCGTAACTCGTCAAAATGTATGGACCAGCTGCTTTTTTATCGCGATTTCAGGTTTGGTTCTCATAGTAAAAGTTGTTTATAATGATGAGTAATGACCCCTTAAGAGATTTTCAGTTATTGCATTTACAACTTGTATTTTAAAATATAGTTATGAATGTTATAACTACTTAAATTAGTTATAGAAAAGTTAAGAGTTTATTTATCATGAAGTCAACCAAAATGCACACCTTAAGTATTTCAATACTTATAATTTTTATTTATAGTGTACTAGTTGTGCCCTTTGAATAAGACTTTTGTAGTGTACTCGTATTATTATACTTAGTTCCTATATTATGTAAAAAATCGATGCTGATTGTTTTTTTTTTTTTTTTCGTTAGAGAACAACGGTGCGCCGCTGGGTGCGAAGATATGAAGAAGGAGAAATTACAGAACGCGTTCGTGCACCTCGACCCCGGGCTATAAACGAAAACGAGTTAAATAATATGATAGCCACGTATGAAGAGAACCCGTTCACACCCACTCGCAGTTTCGCACAAGAAAACGAAGTTTCGATGCAAACTATTAGAAACGAGTTGCATCGAGCTGGAGTCCATCACAGACGTCCCGCAAAAAAAATTATTTTGACGCAGGAGCAGAAAGCTGCTCGCGTGCGATTCGCTCGTGACTACAGGGACTTCGATTTCTCTTACGCCATATTTTCTGATGAAAAGTGCTTTAGGTCTAGCCAACAAGGTCGTCGGAATTTATGGCGTGTAGATAACACAAGATACGAACCTCGAAATGTGAACCCAAATGCAGAATCGGGAAGAATTGTAGTGAACATGTGGGGCTGGATGAGTGCTGCTGGACCAGGCGAGCTCGCTTTTATACCAGGGAGGGCAAACGGCCAAACGTATTTAGAGGTGCTACAAACCATCATGGTACCCACAGTGCGCACGGTGTATCCACAACTGGACGTGCCAGAATTTTATTTTTTCCAGGACAATTGCCCGATACACCGTGCGCGGGTTGTTCAAGAGTGGTTGCGAGGGCAACCACAAATTAAAACAGTGCCATGGCCCTCCCGATCGCCAGACTTAAACCCCATTGAAAATTTGTGGGGTTTAATGGTCCAGAGATGGGATAGTAGAGCAGAAAGAACGAAGGAAGCACTTGTCACACATTGCGAACAAGTTTGGGACACATTCAGAGGTTCGAATTTGTGCGAAGTCCTGGCTAGGTCCATGCGTAGCCGTTGCGATGCTGTGATAGATGCGGGAGGAGCAGCGACGAAATATTAAGTTAATATAATTTTTAACATGCACTATGTTAATTAACGAAAGGCGTTCCCGTTAACCCGCAATAGTCCAAACATGCTACAATTAATATTACCATTTAAAAATTCGCGAAAAAAAAATCAGCTGCTCCCTACATTTTGTTAAGCTAGGTATGCGAACATAAATGTAATGAACAGCAGATTTTTTTTCGTGAATTTTCGAATGGTCATATTTTGGTAGCATGTGGACGCTATACTATTGCGGGTTAACGGGAACGCCTTTCGTTAATTAACATACTGTATAATTACATTATACAGGGTTATTTTTCTAACACCTGGTAGGACTATATTAGTACAACCACTTTTGATCTATGACTTTTTAGAATACCAAAAGTAAACTTTCAAGTTTTTGTTGTAATATTTGTAATAACACTTTTTAGATCTGTATTTTGTAGTAAGTACCGCTGCGACCCTGCATTCGCAACGCACTGTTTGTTTATTTAACTACTTACATATTTTGGTACCGCGTAGAGTTGTTCAAATGTAGAGCGATCAAAATAAATATTTTTAATTGTATTATGAAATTATTTTTTTATGAATTATTAAAAGTCATACAACAAAAGTTGTTATTTATGATGTTAGTATTATAGTCCTACGAGCTTATTAGTGTTTTATCATCAAATGACTTCTCCCGCTCTGGGCGGAGCGGAAGGTCGTGTCAAACTTTTACTGACTAAAACCCACCCGTGTTCCTTCAGTTGCCTGTGCCAGGGCCATGGTATCTCTTTCGAACAACCCGCGACTCCGGCGGCTTGCAAATAACCCTGTATAGCTATTTTTATTAGGTTTATTTTTATTATTCCAATTTGTATTATATTACTTCGTTGATTAATGTCACAGGGTAGACTGTAGACCGTAATCATAGTTTAAAATATTGCCAACGATTTTGAAGTCTTCTTGTAAAATTATTGATGTCAATTTAGTGTCATGTTGCCTTTATTGGTGGATTTGTTGTTTTATTTACAATCAATGTTGTCGTAAGCCCCGATCTCGTTAGTTTGTTATTTTACATATTCAGTAGTGTCATCATATCCGTCCACCTCATAAATAATTGATCTCATTTGCTTGATAAACCTAGTCTGTAGTGTAATGTAATTATTGCAAATTATAAAAATTATTAAGATTCTTAAATTGTACTAATCTTAAAACTTTTCAATTTCATTAGAACTGCACGAGCAATATTCTCCTAATCTTATTTACTGACAGGCTTTTTGCCTGTTGTTGTTGTGTTGTCTGTTTGTCATTGTTGTGTTGATTTCATATTTTGAACTTTACGATATAAGTGTAGATAAATACAGTTTATAAATGATATTATGAGTAAGAATCTTTTCACTTATAATATTTTGCATTTTGATGATAATTTCTGTGTAATTTTTTGTTACAATATGTTAATTTCTGGATGAATCTTTAATGTTTTGAAAAAGTCTATTAAAAATAAATTAAGTTACTTATATTGTTTTTTTTTCTACAACAGCAAATCCTTAAAATTGTTCTCAAGTAGATTTTAACTAACTGTTTATTTTTTCACACTGAGATTACAGCCGATAGTTTCATACAAAAAGCACTTACTATACATCTTTTATTATACAGATAAGATTTAAATATCAACCTAAATAAATCTTTAATCCTGCATAATATTAAATGAACACAAACTAAAAATATATATTTCACTAGTACCCAACATTTTATTTCAATCCTTTCACTCTCACTGCTGCCAAGGCACAAATTATAGTTTAGTTTAATTACTTGATAAGCTTCTGAATTTTAAAGTGGCGTAGGAACTGAATCATTGTTAGATTTGTCAAAAAAAAACTTGACATGCAATGCCGGTAACGCGCTAAATAACAATGGGTCTTAGATAATGAACTTATTTTTATTTCAGTTGCAAGAGTTGTGCGGCTTGCGGCCTTGCGTTAGCTACAAACAAAAAGCTCTGATAACATTGTATGAACTGCGCAGAGTATTGGTTCAAATATTACTGTAATTTTCAAGTATTCCCAAATTGCCCAGGTATAAACAAACACATAGAAATTTAGATAGTTATTTACTTTTAATAAAGTCGATTAAACACAAAAAATTTCAATATAAACATTTGATACCTTCATGCAGTGCCGGTCAACGCACCTATACCTAACGTATTCAGGGAGCCGTGAGATAAAAGGTAAACAAACCATAAATGTCCGTTCAATCGATTTTGAATGCTATTGTGTTGGTGGCATGACAAATGGCAGCTGCAGTAAACAGTTGGTATTGTAACCACTTTTTTGCCTTTAATGCCATCCATAAGCCTACGGAATAGAAGTCAAAATCGGTGGAACGGACTGTAATAAAACGGTTCGTTTCAATGTCTCATCTTATTGTGAAGGGAATATGGTGCGGTTGCTGCGGCATGCGGCATCACATAGGATATGTTGAAAATTGGAGAGGCAGTGAAAGTGTTCATAAATAACCTATATCTATAGACCCGATAGAGAGAGGAAAATATTAAAGTGGATTAATACATATAAATTGTAGTTTATTAGTTATTACAAATTATTTTTGTAAATACTGCAATATCAATAATACATTTTCTAAACCAAACAAACAGAAGATATGAGTACTAAAATTAATTCTTGTCAATAATAAAATAACAATTCAATTCAATAACAAAGAGCTCACGCCGCCGCCGCGCCGCGCTGGCCGTGCCCATTAAAAACTCGTCTCTTAGCAGAAACAAGTGAGCATAGTACGCTCCTAGTGTGAGTGTCACACATTCTATACATGATTATACTAATACGAACACCACTAAAATACGCTTTGTGCATCCTATTGGTCAAAACTCGTGCATTGTGCGATCGAGTCGTGAGTCGTGCTATGCGATTATCGCCTTTAAGGTGAGCATGCGGAACTTTGGCCGATAGTACATGCCATTATTGCTGAAGTTGGTTTCGTCAGACCATACAATGTTACTCAAAAAATTAGGGTTTCGGTCAATTTCTCCAAGAATGTTTTCACAAAATTGTAATCGTCTGTCACGATCCCCAATATGCAATTTTTGCACCAACCGACCTTTACGATAGCATTTATACTTATACTTTTTCAGCACTTTAAGTACGCGAGTGTGGGTTGTTCCTAATTCATCGGCAGCATCTCTACTTGAAGCCTTTGGAAATGATTCAAAGTATGTTAAAACATCTAGTTCAAAATCGAAATAGTTTTGCTGAATAGTTTGCCGTCTCTTCTTGAAACCACCCGTATTCTTTAAATTTTCTACCATTCTTTTCAATACGAACCGAATTGGTGCCTGTCGGTCTTGATATCTCTCTCCATACCACCGCAGAGCTAGATTCACGTTTTTGTTATTTAAAAATAAGCTTCCATCATGGACCTATAAAAAAAAGTCGGACGGATTCTCGTTAACAGAAAACTGTGTCACTCAAAGTACGTACAGGCCAGCATGCACACATTCACAGCATACTCACCCATTACGCGTGCAAACGTCAACCCAGTCGACACGTCCTACGCGGCAAAAAAGGATTGAAATACAGCATGTCTTGTGTGGTGAAATGTTGTAAAATCCGTAGCAATCGAAAGACAAAAAATCCAGGAATCACGTTTCATAGGTAAATGAATAATTCAACAACTTAGTTCCCAATTTTATAGATTACAATCAATCTTCATTCACTAAAACAAAAAAAATCATCACAAGGCCAGTGTTGTCAATATTCACGTGTGCAAATTACCCTAAATATATGGGAAATTTATATTTCATTTAATCAATTCAACTTATTTAGGTTATTTATTACTAGTTATTTTATATTCTTTTTATTAGATTTCCTAAAGAAAATGAAGTATGGAGAAATTATTCGAAAAATCGAAATTGTAACTGTCAAAATGACTGGATTCAAAAAAAACATACTCAGCATTTGGGATGTTATACAATAGATACAGTAAATATTTTTTACAATTAAAATATTTTCAATTATTGACTATGTTGTTAATTGCACATATTGTCATAGGGAGATTTGGTTCTTACCATTAACTTGTTAAAATAGCACGGTATAATTCTGCCGACATTTCCAAGAAACTTGTCTCTCGACCTGTATTTGTCTTAAAATAAAACAATAATATATGGGTAAATTTGGCTAACATGGCAACCCTAAATTCACTCACATTTAAGACTGTCGCCGCCATTACGGGACACGGTTTTGTCTTAGCGGGAGTTCCGTCCGAGTTTTTTATAGGTCCATGGCTTCCATTAAATCAAACTGTTCTTGATAAGCCATTTTCACCGTGAGACAAAATGTGAAATGAGTTGTAAAAACAATCAAATGTGAATAACAACTATGACAATCTAATTTTCAAATTTTAATCTAACATTCCATATTTAAATTACCTCATACACGCAGCTACGAGTATGTCGCAAAGGAGTCTGCATTACAAAAGATGGATGTTAGTTAAAGAGCTTTAACTTGACTCATTGAATTTGTAACTTCAGATTTCCTGGTTTTCCTTTCATTTAATTTATCATGTTTGTTAGAGAGATTTCATCCTTATAATTGACACTAACGATCGATGCAATAAAAGTACAGGGTATAATTTTTTCAGATTTTAGCCGGTTCGATTCCCGGGTGTGGGAGAAGAGAATTTTCGAAAATCTTTGAATGCAGTTTGCTTTCTATTCAAAAATAAAAGAAATGTTTCCTTTGAGTAAAACTTTCTATCTGCAGTGTTAAGAGTACTTTCCCTCCAGGTGGCATTACAAAATTCCACCCTGTATACTCCATAGCGCCTTAGGTACATAAATCTCATCAATTTATTCTGTTTGCGCTCCAACATGAGACTGTAATTAGTCTTATGTTTAGCTCATATTGCCGCATTTCCCTCTCAACTTCTTATTAGAGCGTCATACAATGCCGAAATGTCTTTAATATTTGTGAAAGAGTCTGCGAAGTAAAAATACCAGTCGCTTGTATGCTTTTTACAGAAATTGATAATATGCTCCCGGAATCTCAATTGAGTAAGTATAGGTACATATGAACAGCCAGGTCTCGCACTGCCTCCTCCCTTTTCATAGGCACGTCATCCACTTTGTAGCTGTGGTGGTGTGGTACTCTTGCACGACTGAATGTTAGAGCTGAACATTTCGTAACATTAAATTGCTTTTTGTTTTTTCACTCCACTCAAGTAGGTACTCGATGAATTTCTTGCTGAAGGCGATGACACTGGTCGTCCTCGTTTTCGATAGCCAGCAGCAACTTGAGCTCGTCTGCAAATAAAACAGACACCTGGCATCTCTTATTTCGTCAGGCAAGTCATTGATCATTATTATGAATTCTAACGGCCCTAATTTTAAGTTGCTACATACTGTTTTCTGTCCCTCATAATAGCTCGCAAAGAATTGGAGCAATTAGGTATGCCGCCAACTTTCGCTAATTTCGATAATAGTCATCGTTATCCACCAGGTAAAACGGTTTCTTAAAATCAAAGTTCGACGGCACGGTTGGCGCAGTGGTTAAGCGATTGACTGCTGCGCTGCTTGTCGCGGGTTCGACTCCCGCACGGAACAAATATTTGTATGACCTACAAGTAGTTTTTCCGGGTCTGGCTGTTTGTGTATGTGAGTTTAAATGTTTGTCATCGCACCCACAATACAGGAGAAATTCCTAGTGTGGGGCAACTTTTTTTTTTTTATAAAAAAGGAGAAAAGAAAATTAAGTAGGCGGGCGTCCACCTGCACCCCTGCATGAATATGAGGAACTAAGTACGTCATGGCATTCCATAGGTTGCTGGTCGGTTATAGCCGTGTTGAGCGTCTGATTACTGATACTTGCGATGCTACTAGCTCCTGGACATCTCGCTGAATGGCAGACTAAAACACCTTTGCTGGTGTCGACAGTATCCCCACCGGTCTAAAAGATGCGACTACTGTTCTGTTACGTCTTTTGGTATGGGAATTACGCGGGTGACCTTCCAGCGTTCTGGGAAGAACGATGTTTTTAGGCACAAGTTAAACATGTATACGAGCGGCTCTGCTAATACCGAGCGGCAATCTCGAATAATAAAGGCCGGAATACCATCTGGGCCTGCTGAGCGCTTTGGTTTGAGCCGCGCAGCTCGAACTTGATCGATTGTCAGTCGTGGGATGTGCACACGCGCGCTGCTTGCGCCCCCCGCTTCAACCGCTTCGTTCATGTCAAGCCGCGCCGGCTCCTCATTATACACAGAATAGAAATACTTTGCAAATTCCGTCACACATGCTGGGTCTGATAAAACTACTCCCTCTTTCAAAACTTTGTTACATTTAGTGGATCTCTTTTGTGCCCTATGTGAACAGTCCCACTTTACAGGCGAGCAGCATCACGCTTCTAAGTTCTTTGACAGCTAGCAGAAAAATATGAACAAAGTTAGTACCTGTGGGGGTGTACTCCGAACATAAATTGGAAGTATCGGCCGAATGTTCGGCCGTTTCTTGACTACGGCTTACTATGGCTGACTACGCCGAATGAAAAAAAAAACCACAGTCAAAGAGATAAGCCAAACCCAAAAGTGTGGCTTAAGGTCGGTTAAGGACTCAAAGTCAAAAAAGGAAACTTTGGAAGTTATAAAACGGCCGAATATTCGGCCGATACTTCGGAGTGAAAAAACCGGTGAAGTCCTTGTCGGACCACGCCGCACTCGCAATGATGGGTTCCGTAATTGAGATGAATTTATCCCACGAACACCTTAACATTGTATGTAGTTGAAAAACATGTTCCCATACATTCCAACTGCAAATGTAAGTTTGTAGTACCTACTATATTGACAGATTTACCATGTTATTTTAAGACCATAGACTTCTTATAGTTTTCTGTTTAATACAAAAAAATGGGCTTTGTAGTTTCGGAAATAAGGGAAGGAAGGATGGAATAATGGTAAATTTTCATCTATTTTCTTAAATAACTTTACCAACTATTTATTTTAAAATTATAAAAAAAAATTGGAGACCCTCACAGTAAGCCTATTCGTTTAATGTGTAATACGGTACAGTTTTTTTTTTTTTCTAACTTGTCCCCCAAAAGGTATGCTTATTAATTTCTTGGTGCTGCATAGGGTCCGGGGCAGCTCGACAGTCTCCTGAATGTCATTGCGGAAAAATTTGTTTGCCCGCTCCTCCGTTATTTGTCCAATCTGCATGTTTACTAACAATTTATGGATGTCTTTTTCTGAAATAAAATGATCATTATATTTTTTTTTTATTATTATTCGTATTCATTGCGTATTCAAAATTCATTTATTTACGTTACACGTCCGTGTTTTGGGTCACAGAAATTCATATGTATCTATACCAAAATTCGAAGCAAGTCGCCTGTGAGTCTGTGACTATAACGGACAGACAGCCACACGAGTGATCTTAATAAGGGCTCCGTTTTTACCTTTTGAGGTACGGAATCCTAAACATTCTCACAATAAGGCCTAGCACGTACCGCGAAATTTCACCAGCGGTTTATATAAGTTTAAGTGTCACGCATGCGAATAAAAATCCTCGCGATTTTTGTCAGTTCTATGCAGATCAGCTGCGGTTCAGCTGAGACGCATGTCTACAATATACCTGTTGTCTGGAAATAACTAACTTCGCAATCAGCAGCAGCGCCTTAGCACCGATGATGCTTGTGCTTGCGCGGGCTTCGAACGCTTAGTGTGAAGTGAATACCGTTCTATACAGTGCACTCGTCTACTACTACAGGGGTGCAATAGCCGGGGTTTAGAGTAGTTAGTTAGAGTTAGTTTGGTCAATTGCACTGATATTGCACCCGTTGCCTAGTCCTACTAGCGCTAGGTTTTTTTTTATCGCAATATTAAGAGGCTCCCTATTTTTATGTTAATTTGCATGAATATTCTGAAACAGTCACTCACATATACAAGCAAAATGAAACATTAGTATAAGTATGATTTATTGGATCTTTCTCTTTCCATGTTGAAGACAGTTACGTAATTGTAATATTTTCTCTCAATATTTTTTTTATTCGAAAATCATGTCTTTTTAAGGATAATTCCAAAAAATAAACAAGATTGTTTAGTTTTTATGTCTAAAATAAATATTCACAGCAAGAAAATATAGTTTATTATCCCGACACAAGATATTTTTTCTCTAGATTAATTATTACTTTAGTTATAAACGAAATAAGAATTGAGACGTACGCTATTTAGTTTCGTGCTCGAACACGATCAAAGAGCGCACGCGATATTAAACATTATTACTTAGCCTTAGTCTTTACTTATTAGCGTTTAGCACATAACGGAGTGGCGGAGAGCGAGGGGCGGAGCTTTCGTTCGAAATTTGATTTAGACTGCCCGCTCTTAAGAAGATAAGAATTTTAAAAACCGGCCAAGGTGTCGGACAACGCACAGTGAAGGGTCTTGTAATTTATCCCAAAAACAAACTCAACATTGTAGTTGAAAAACATCTTCTCCCTTAAATCGCGATATACGTCACGGTTAATTCTCCAACTGCAAATTGTAAATTAGTCGACTATTACTCATTAACTTGTAAAGCCTTCTTGCCTACTTAGCTGTGATAGTTTTCCTTTTAATTAAGTTATTATATACTACCTATCTGCCATGTATTTTTTCACATAACCAAAAACAACCATTTAGCTATAGCAGGGGGGAACACTTGACTCTAACAGTTGCACTTTAAAGCTAATAAGCCTGAATCAAAAAACAGGCCAAGTGCGTGTTGGACCACGCACAATGAAGGGTTCCGTAGTTAGGATGAATTTATCCCTAAAACAAACTTAACATTGTTGTTGAAAAACATGTTCTCCCATACATCGATATACACCACGGTCAATTTTACAACTGAAAATTTAAGTTTGTAATCGCGAAAAATGTTTTTTTTATGTGATAAAACTACAAATTAACAATTTTCGGACTTTTTCCGTTACTTGTGCTGTGAGACCTTGCTACTACCCAAATTTCATGATTCTAGGTCAACGGGAACTACCCTATAGGTTTTGATTTATGTGCGAGATATTCGCAATTTTTTTTTATGCGATTATACTACAAATTTACAATTTTCGGATTTTTTCCTTTACTTTTGCTGTAAGACCTTGCTTCTGCCCAAATTTCATGATTCTAGGTCAACGGGAAGTACCTACCCTATAGGTTTTGATTTATGTGCGAGATATTCGCAATTTTTTTTTATGTGATAAAACTACAAATTTACAATTTTCGGACTTTTTCCTTTACTTTTGCTGTGAGACCTTGCTTCTGCCAGTCTTGCTTTCTTCTTCAACTTAAACAGGTCATAGAATAGCTTGAATGCCACAGCGGGATCCGCTTCCTCGTATACGTCTGCAAAAGTGATAGCTTTGATGTTGTCTATGAATTTTGTCAACATTTTCTTTTGAGTAATCTCGTTTAGTTGAGAACCAGTAATTTAATATGCATGTTCGTCTAACTGGACATCGTAAGAGCTGTGCCGTATGATCGGATACCGCCAGCTCCAAGACTTCTTTCAGTCTTTTGATCCTCGTACATTATGAATTATGTTATCTATGCAAGTCCCGCTGCCTAATCTTGTTGGAAATTATATTTCAAATTTGAGATTGTATCCCGTTATAAGATATTTGAAAAAACAACAGTAATCTCGAAAAAAAGACCCGACTGCAAATAACAAGTTCAAAACATTACCGTGTCCTCTCCTGTCTTTGCAGTCGGGTAACAACTATGAGAATACCAAAACAATGAGTCCAACCTTAAATAGCAGCACACCTAATATTGCTGAAGAATCATCGGGCCATCGAACTGCACCGTAATGGTAGTAAGCATTGCATAAGTAGAACACAAGCTGACATAACGAATAACTACTTCGCAATCAGCGCCTGCGATGGCCTTGGCACCGATGGTGCTTGTGCTTGCGCGGGCTTCGCACGCTTAGTGTGAATACCGTGCTATACAGTGCACTCGTCTACTTAGTTCGCGGAGCCGGGGTGCAATCGCTTCAATTAACACCTTGTGCATCATATTGGTAAAAAATGTGTTCTATACTTACCGTACCGTACCTACTTTACAAAGTTATTGTTGTGAATGATTGTGTCACCTACACGTACACCTATAATAAGTGAATTTATCTGTCTGTTTTTGTGTGTGTGTTTTATGTATTTATTATTGATGGGGTTCAATACCTACCCATTCATTTGTGGGTGGGTACGAATTGGTACCTATCGAGGTCCCTATTTTATAATTATATTTGTTACGCTGAAGTCCACATAGTCTTCAGGGGTTACACTAGTGTCAGCTTGGCCATGTTGTTTACTTTGCATGCACATACAGTGATCTAAAAACATAGTTACGGTCAGCAACGACAGTTGGTTCACCCTAGCTAATTGTCTAAATTGATACAAAAAAAATCTACCTAAGTATTTTTCATGTAGGATTGTCATTAGCTATATGTACCTACATTTTAAGTCATACTTAACTTGATACATTTTGATGCATCGATGCAAATGTGCAACAGTGTAATGACAAATGCTCACGCGTATCAAACGACGTTTTCCAACCAGGGACCGCACAACCCCGGTTAAGGGTTAGGCCGTATGAAGTATCTCTTTGAATGGGTTTTTGCTTGAACCCCAGTAAAAGGGAAACCCAAACGGTTACCCTTATCGTATGGGTTTTTGATTAACCGCTTAGAAAAACCCTTTCAATGGGTACCCCAATTGGGGGAAACAAAGAAACAAACAAAGAAACTTGCTTTCCCTGTTTCCAACACATTCTATGCAAAAAAAAATCTTAAACTAACAAATATTTGTGAGAAATAGCTCGCGGATTTTTTTTCGTTCGCCGTACGTTTTGAAGGAGAGACTGAAGAAGAGACCACTGACTTGGAAGCCGCCTCAGCCTATTATATTACTTAAGGAATATAGATATTTAGTATTAGAGAGCACTACTAAATTATTGTTAAATTTGCTAACAAAAATAAATTATTTGAAATACATTAGGCTGTTTGGCAGCTACTCTCGCAGTTACCTCTCATTCAAAATGAAAATTTAATAAATCAGTGGGAGCTATTTTTCACAAACAAAAGTTAAGTACAAAATATTATGTTTATGATTATTTTTTCCTCGAAATAAGTGTGTTGTTTGATACGCGTTAAAATTTGTCATTTCACTCTCGGCTCCATTGAGCCGACTCGCCTTGGCTCGAGCTGCATTCCCGCCTCAAGTTTACTGTCAAACTTTGCCCACTTTAATCAAAATGTCCTTACTACTTCTACTTGCCCACCAATTCTATACTCTTAATAGTCATTGACTCATCGAAATACATAATTCAGTATAAGAACAAAAAAAAATGTAGCTATGATCATTTAAAAGCTGGTTCCATTTTTGACTTTCATGCTGCTACACTGTACTCTGTTACACGACTTGTGACCTTAGGTAAATTTAAATGTGGAAACGCATTCATTATTGTATCCTTGCTTGTCTGAGCTGTGAGTGCTGAGACTTCGAAGACCTTGTACGCAACGCGATAGGTACCACCTATCTAATATTTGAGGTGTTGATAGAACCAAGACAAAGTCACCCTAAATGGTTAAGGGGGATGTGCTAAGTCACTAAGGTAGCCCGCAAAATTAAAATTTTCAGTCAGTGTCAGCTAGGTACCTAGCTGATAATAAGTAGGTACCTAGCCTAGTGGTTAAAAAGTAGATACCTAGCCAAAATATGATTCGCGGCCGTAACAATTATGTATTTCCAGAATTATATTTTTTAGGGTTCCGTACCCAAAGGGTAAAACGGGAACCCTATTATTAAGGCTCTGCCGTCTGTCTGTCTGTCCGTCTGTCACCAGGCCGTATCTCATGAACCGTGATAGTTAGACAGTTGAAATTTTCACAGATGATGTATTTCTGTTGCCGCGCTATAACAACAAATACTAAAAAACAGAATAAAATAAATATTTAAGGGGGCTCCCATACAACAAACGTGATTTTTAGGGTTCCGTACCCAAAGGGTAAAACGGGAACCTTATTACTAAGGCTCCGCCGTGTGTCTGTCTGTCCGTCTGTCACCAGGCTGTATCTCATGAACCGTCATAGCTAGACAGTTGAAATTTTCACAGATGATGTATTTCTGTTGCCGCTATAACAACAAATACTAAAAAACAGAATAAAATAAATATTTAAGGGGGCTCCCATACAACAAACGTGATTTTTTTGCTCGTTTTTGCTTGATATTGATAACGGCAACAGGTAGATGCTTGAAATATTCACAGAATATTTAGTTATATATTCACTTTAAAATAAAATAAATATTTAAGGGGGGCTCCAATACAACAAACGTGTTTTTTTTGCCATTTTGATATATAATGGTACGGGACCCTTCGTGCGCGAGTCCGGCTCGTACTGGACCGGTTTTTTTGCTCGATATTGATAACGGCAACAGGTAGACGCTTGAAATATTTACAGAATATTTAGTTATATATATTCACTTTAATAATAAATAATTAAATTAAAATAAAACATATATTTAAGTGGGGCTCCCATGCAACAAACGTGATTTTTTGCCGTTTTTATAGATAATGGTACGGAACCCTTCGTGCGCGAGTCCGACTCGCACTTGGCCGGTTTTTTTTAATAATCAATACAACTCTCTAAGTTAGAATTGGCCTCAAATTTTATGAAATAGTAATTCGATAGATAGGGTAGATAATTTGAAAAGCTATAGTTTGACTATGTCATGCGATTATCAATGGGAATGAACCTCAAAAAAAAATTGAACTTCCGATGATGGTCGCCTTTTTACTGTTCCGTAGTCAACAAGGAACCCTTATAGTTTCGCCATGTCCGTCTGTCCCCTCCGGCTTAGCTCAGAGACTCTTAGTACTAGAAAGTTGTAATTTGGCATGGGTGTAAACTCATATTAATCACGCCGACAAAGTCGTAATTATATAAATCTCGAAAATGATTTTTTTTTGGGTTACGTCCCTTAAACATAAAGTGGGGATGATATTTTTTTTTCTCGTCTGTCCTATGACGTGAGGTATCGTTGGATAGGTCGTTGAAAAATATTGGTCGTGTGAGTGTGAGTCTGTGAACACTATTTTTTGATTCAGGGATCCGTTTGAGTAATATTAAGCTTTCAAGTGCTAAATATTGTTAGAGTCAAGTGTCCCCCCCCCTGCCAACTAAATGGTTGATAGCCTATTCTATACTAGTAAAAAAATGGAGTCATGTTTTCGTCAAACATTCAAAACCATATATTTGTTTCATAATTAATGCTGCAGTATTTTCGATATAACGGAGGATCATGCTAAGCAATATTAAACTAAGGAAAGAACGTGGTTTTCTTGTAAATAAATTACATAACTATCAAATTAAATTAGAAGACAGTAAGAACATAATTTATGAGATTGACACTCAACGCTTACAGTCTGATATTCAGATACTAGAGGCATCATTACATTCACTCTATACTAAGTATGTGACGTCTGAAAAACAAATTCAGGAGCACATACTCGCTGCAAATGAGTTAATGGCTATGTGCAACTGTAATGCAGACCAATTGGACCCGCTGACTCTTAGCAGCTCTCAATCTTCATTGCATAGGAATTTCAGTCTTGGCACTCTCCAACCTGAGGCAACGGAGGATTCGTACCAGTTGGGAAGTGCTCAGGTCTCTATTCCCAATCAAGATACACCAGATAATGAACAAGTTCTATTGCAAGTAGTTCAGATGGAAGCTAGTCCATTATGTAGCTCCATTATGTTTTCTGATAGTTTTGGAAAAGGGTTAGGAAAATTACTTAGCAACAACCTGAGTCATTCTTCTCTAAACTATTGCATGCCTCAGACTTCCTACAAACAAATAATGTATTCAATAACTAGGAATGAATATGATCCTAACGCCATTATTACTGTACTAATAGGTAATAGTTTTAATGTTAAAAAAGATGATATCACTGATAGTGTGACCGAACTTTTGAAGGTAAAATGTAAGAAAATAATTTTGTGTGCTTTTCCGTACTTTGAGCACTTGTCAAACAGGCAAAACTGCTACATTCATGTTAAATAATTACATGCATTTCTTAGTTAGTCACCATAGTGACAAGTTTATATTTTTTGACACCAACATTTTTGTTGATAAGCTAAGGTCGACTAGGGATACTGTGTATCTGCCTATTAGTTTTAGACGTCAAATAGCTAGGCTATTAGCTTTTAATATTAACCCAGACATAACTAATATGTCGAAGTCTTCATTTAGCACCACAATTAGTAATACTACTAATGTTAAGGTGGTTAGTTCAAATAATTTAAACTAGTTTGTAAGACAACAGAAGGTACCACTAACAGTTTAGTTACACTTAATAACAAAATTGTATTTTCTAGCAAAAACATTGTTAACTGTAGAAAAGGGGCTAAGCAGAAATCCTTGAAATTATTTCATCAAAATATTCAAGGTTTTTCTTCCAAACAATTGGAAATCGAATTGTTTTTAGAAAAAACAATGTTTGACATTATTTGTTTAACTGAGCATTGGTTAAAAGATTATGAAATGTTAATTAATTATGAGAATTATAGTGTGGCCAGTTGTTTTAACCGGAAATCAATGCTGCGTGGTGGTTCACTGATCTTAATTAGAAGTTGTATTAAATCTAAAACTCGTAAAGACATAGTTGCTTTGTCGGTTGAACATAGCATTGAACTGTCTTGTGTTGAGCTAGATAGGTATGTTATAGTGTGCGTTTACAGACCCCCAAACTATCAAAACTACTCTATATTTGAGTCTGTTATGGAAGATGTTTTGGCAAAACTTGTAACTGGGAATAAATCAGTAATTATCTGTGGTGACTTTAACATTAATATTTTAGAAAATAATTCAAATACCAGTAGATTGTTAAATTTGTTTGAATCATTTAATTTGTCAAATGTGTTTGTAGAACCAACCCGAATAACTACGACTACTGCTAAATGTATTGATAATGTTTTTTGTTGCTGCGACTATTTAGATAAAGCTATAATTAATTATCTCCCTTCTGATCACAGCGGTCAAACCGTAACTTTTGAGTCCAACATACCAATACAGAAGGTGCAGATACAATTCAGACCAATAACATCTGTTAATTTAAATAAATTTAACAGCACTTTAATTTGTAAGTTAAGTGTTATGAACCTTACAATGAACAATGTTGACATTTTGTATAAAGAATTCTTTTCGGTAGTCCAAAGCGAGTTCAATATTTATTTTAAGAAGAACACTAAAACTATCAGCCCTAGGTTTTTATTTAGTGACTGGGCAACTAAAGGACTCAGGAAAAGTAGGGAAAGACTTTTCGAGCTGTATGGCCTTAAGCCTTATATAAACACGGAAACTTTTAATAAGTTTGTTGCTACTTACTCTAGAACTTTTAAAAACACTTGCAAGGCCGCTAAAGCCTTATACATTAGCAACAAGGTTAAATCAGCAGACAATAAAATAAAGACGGTTTGGAAAATTATCAATAATGAAACGAATAGGAACAAAAAGCATGATTCTGATTACGCACTGGAGACGTCATGTGGACTCATTTGCGATAGCAAACAAGTTGCTCAAGAGTTTGTAAATTTCTTTACAAGTATCCCACTTAAAACTACTGAAACCTTAAATTCCTCGCCCTTGCTCGCTTTTGACTCTGTAAGGGCGAACGTTGCAGCCTGCCCGATTGAATTTAACTTTAAGCATATTAACCCCATAATAGTATTAAAAGATTTTAAGCAAATCAAGATCAAATTGTCCGAAGATCTTTGGGGAATGTCCATTAAAGTCTGTACCTCAATAATTGAGACTATAGCGCCTTACTTAGCCTTAATATTTAATTTGTGTGTGGATCAAGGAGTCTTCCCGGATTTAATGAAATACAGTAAGGTAATACCACTTTTCAAATCCGGAGACAGTAAAGACACAAATAATTATAGACCCGTATCCGTTTTGCCGGTTTTCAGCAAGGTGTTTGAAAAGGTAATGCTTAATCAAATGCTCAATCATTTCAACGCGAATAAAATCCTTCACGATCAACAATATGGTTTCACCAAAGGACGTTGTACGACCGACGCCGGTGTAACCTTATTAAGACACATTTTTAACGCGTGGGAAGAGGCCCAAGACGCCATAGGAATCTTTTGTGACCTTTCCAAGGCATTTGATTGCGTCGATCACGAAACCTTACTCTTGAAGCTGGAGCATTACGGACTTGGAAAACTTGCGCTTAGTTTAGTAAAATCTTATTTAAACGATAGACAACAGCTAGTTCAAATAAATGGTATAAATTCACTCGGTTTAAAAGTAAAAATGGGTGTTCCTCAAGGCTCGATATTGGGTCCTTTCCTCTTTTTAGTGTATATTAATGATCTTCTCCATTTATTAAAAAATCAACCACAAATGGTGTTATTTGCTGACGATACTTCCTTGATTTTTAAGGTAGATAGACGTGCTACAAATTTTGACGACGTAAATAACGCCCTACTGCAGGTCCAAAATTGGTTCACTGCCAATAATTTAGTATTAAATGGAAGGAAAACTAAGTGCATACGATTTTCTTTACCAAATGTAAAAAGTAGTGATTATGAGATAGTATTGAATCAAGAGAAACTAGAATTCGTCGATAAAACTGTTTTCCTGGGGATCACGCTCGACTCTAGGCTTCAATGGGGTCCTCATTTAACATCTCTTGCAGGACGGCTAAGTTCAGCAGCATATGCTGTCAGAAAAATCCGTCAATTTACTGATGTAGATACCGCGAGGCTAGTCTATTTTAGTTACTTTCATAGTATCATGTCTTAAGGTATTTTACTTTGGGGACGGGCTGCAGACATCGAGTCTATTTTTATTCTGCAGAAAAGAGCCATCAGAGCCATATATAATCTCCGCAGGCGCGATTCTCTAAGGGAACTGTTTAAGAATATTAACATCATGACGGTGTCTTGTCAATATATCTATGAAAACATCATGTACGTAAGAAAAAATTTACATCTTTTTAGTAAAAGAGGCGAAAGACATAATTATAGTACTAGAAGTAGGGATCTATTAGCTCAACCAGGTTTCAGACTGGCTGAAGTAGACTCATCTTTCATGGGGTACTGTTTAAAATGTTATAATAAAATTCCTCCCCACATACTTCAACTGAATGAGACAAAATTCAAATCTTGTATAAAACGCACACTATGCAAGCAGGCATATTATAGGCTGGGGGATTACATCGCTGATAGAAATGCTTGGCTCAATGCTGGTCCTGCTCCACAACGTCAACTAATTGATTAACATTTGAAAATACTGTTGGAGCTGCTGAAGATTGTAAGACTATCTTTTCATTGTATAAACTCAATCACCTTTGTATTATATAACTGCATAACACAGGTGTGAGTACTATGTACAATAGAGCTACCATTTACCGGGTAATATGTCTTTCATTGACTTGAATATGTCCTGGCAGCTGGGAGTATGTCATGCTCACTCAGATGTCTCGCTGATGGTGGCGTGTGTGTTGGATCATTTAGCTCCCTTCAAAATGGTTGAGCTGAATGGTGCTGATCCATGCGTCATGTTCGTGAACGGGCGCTGTCAGTTGGGACTGGTCATCTCTTAGCTGCCACGGCTTATTTTTAATTATTTTAGTTTTGAATTGTTTTTTTTTATCACGGACGCTTCTGACGTTTTGCATCGTTCTCACATGTATATTTTCAATAAGAATGATGTAACCAATACTTTGTATCAAATATTTTATTTTAAAAGAGTGTCTGTGGAGTTTCTTGCCCGTTCTTCTCCATAGGAACCTACTATTTGGAATGGGCAACTAGCTTCATATTTGTAACTGACCGACTTGTTGACAATTCAAAAGTGCCTGTAAATGGTTTAATTGAAATAAATGCTTTGAGTTTGAGTTTGAAAAAACCGGCCAAGTGCGAGTCGGACTCGCGCACGAAGGGTTCCGTACCATTATCTATAAAAACGGCAAATAAATCACGTTTGTTGTCGGCCAGGGGGAGGGAGGGGGGGGGAGCCCCCCTTAAATATTTGTTTTATTTTAATTTAATTATTGATTTTTAAAGTGAATATAAAACTAAATATTCTGTGAATATTTGAAGTGTCTACCTGTTACCGTTATCAATATCGAGCAAAAATGAGCAAAAAAATCACGTTTGTTGTATGGGAGCCCCCTTAAATATTTATGTTATTCTGGTTTTTAGTATTTGTTGCTATAGCGGCAACAGAAATACATCATCTGTGAAAATTTCAACTGTCTAGCTATCACGGATCATGAGATACAGCCTGGTGACAGACGGACAGACAGACAGACGGCGGAGCCTTAGTAATAGGGTTCCCGTTTTACCCTTTAGGTACGGAACCCTAAAAAATGGGCTAAGAATTAAGCCATGGGGGTTCATACTACAGATACGAGTGATCTTTTTCCGTTAACATTAACACTGAATCCTATCACAGATCCAGAGAGGCCTTTCGGATTCCGTAGTGGTGCATTTTCCTGACTAATGTTTCATGAAGAACACAGTCGTATGCTTTGGACAAGTCGTAAAAGATTCACAAAGCATCGCATTTATCTTCCCATCATGCATTATAAATATAAAGTTCAACAAGTACAGTTGTCAAACGACCCCTTGTAAAACCGAACTGTTTGTTATGCAGTAATTTATTGTATGTTTGTTAAACAAAAGCTATTCAAAAAATTTACTAAAGGTAGGTAGTTATTTTACTAGGGGTAGTGAGGTAGCACTGAAATAGGTGTATCTATAATTCGTAGCGTCTGAAGTACAGACGCCAGCATGTTAAGCTACCCGAATCTGTAAAATTTTCCCAATCAACCTTAAACCTTATGTTTTAACGATAAAGTTGAAAATCTTTTAAAGAAATTTGACAGATTGTAGTAGCTTGATGTGCTGGCGTCTGTACCACCCGATTTAAACAACGGTAGGTATTATTTTACTGTTTTTCATAAGATCAGGAAACTCCCCAAGGTCAATACAATTATTTCAAATAACAGCTAAAGTAGGTGTACAATGTTTATAATCGACTTAGCAACGTCCAAAGAATTACCACAAAGCTCTGCGGTCGTTTTAACATTTAACGTGTGATGAAAGGTTTTAATTACATCTTTACAGGTGACTTATTGGAAATGAAATTCAGAATCACACAATGGAACGTTTTCTTTGGGGGGCTGACAACAGGTAAACCGCTGTCACTGTCAGATTGCATACAAATGAAAGAGATGCGCTATGACACAACGTATGGCGTAAAAATGTTAAATTAGTTTAAAAGATAAAATTAGATATTAATAAAAAATAATCCATCACCGGATGCAGTTTGGCATTTGCAATTTTATGGTACCTATACGTTTAATTATAACTGTTAACGAAGGGATAAACTGCTTTTAAAAATAATTAAGAGTTGTCTTTGAAGATTTTTTTGATGTATTCAATTATGTATAATTATGTTTTGAGTTCCATCACCGTATGCACAAAAGACTTTGAAAATATCATACTGTTTTTGTTTTGGAAAAAATATTTACGGTTTAAGAGATACACTGCTTTAAAAAACCACCTTTTTGACCATTTTCAAGAAATCTCCGCCTTGAGTAAAGGCGGTTCTTTACTTAAAGAAAATGTAAAACGAACAGCATCAGTTTGTTCGACTGTACCAAAATACACGCCAAGAAGTACTGTCATTTAATTTCTTAAAGGTGCGTGATCTTTGATTATAAACACGGGTGGGGATTCATGGAGCCGAAGACACGTCTTTTAATGATGAGGAGTAAAATTTTATTTTATGTAGATTACCTACCATATTTAATTTACCCAATTCTTATTAACTAAAAAAAAATCTGCCACCTTTTAATTAAATGCAGGCGCTCCCTCACCGGGAGCATTCGCCTGTAACGTAACAATCCAAGATTCCACTGTAACGGCTTGATTAAGATACAACCTAACACTGACTTGCGAATTGCAAAAAACGTAAGAAAATTTGAATTTCGCGGGCTACCACTGCTATTCCTCCACAGCGCCAAATGTGTTTAGGTACCTACTGCCACTATATTGCGGATACGGATCTTGCGAGGTTTCGATGAAATACGGCCCCTAAAACTTTGATATTGAATTTTGATAGCCTCATATTATGAGTTGAGGATTCGACAAGTACGACATTGACACTGGCACACTTCGCCATCGGTGTCATGTTGTGTCACTCAGCGGTATCTTAATCTATGTAACAGGTAGGTCTACCTACTAGGTACTTTAGTTGTAAAGTTAACTGCACATCAGTGCTTACAATTCGATACGAAAATCATCCTTACTGCTCAGACATAAAGGCGCTGTCAATGTCAAACTGTTACCAGTGTTGTGCGGTTGACTGTACTATAATTTTACGAAGTTGTCAAGCTGTTACATCAAACGTTCTTTGAAACTGGCCTAAGTCTATGATAGTTTAACTTCGGAATAGTACCAAAAGTTGATCTTGTAAGACAGGTTTTGATTTTCCGCATTTCTGTGTTACGAAAGAAATTGAATAGGTACGTACCTACCTAATACATAGATGAAATAACTACATAATACTTACACGGGTATGAACTACATATTAGAACCTATTAGAGAATCCCTGTCTACTTTTTGTCGTAGGTACCTATGTAACAAGGTACAATCAGCATATTATAATAGAAATTGAAATCATTTGCCTATAATGTCTGCCTTTCCTTCCCTTCCCCTACAGATTTCGCAATTCAAACAAGTTGAAGTGTGTAATTGGTTGTACGTCTGTTCTGGGGCCCAAGTCGGCTATTTTTATAAATTCAGTCATTCCAACACGATCCCATTGTCATGCCATTGTCATTTTGCTAAAAGTTCGTGATCTGGTAAATTCATAAGGGTCGATCATTTTCTTTGCAATTTCTTTCAAAGTAGTGTCAGTGGAACTACTCCGACCATTGGAAAGTCATAATGACGCCATTATAATAGTAGATTACCAAACTTGTCAAAATCAACAATTATGAAATCAATGATCGACCATTCTGACACTTTTGTAATAGCAGACTTGAGGCCCTGTACGTAGGCATCAGGGAGAACCCTCACAAAGTCACAACATCACAACACTTTTTAAGTTGTAGGTATAGATACAGACAGATAGTTAAAATAAAATCGAAATAAAATAAAATCATTTAACCATGCAGAAAAAAGTATTCATTTCATTCAATGTTTTCGATAGAAAAAATTATCAAAAACATTTATTCTACCCTACTTATTAATTAGACATTAAATATATATTATTACCTAAGTAGGTGATCTATTTACTTAGTTTAACCTAATCAATATAAATAAAATGAATAAAAAGAAAATGTGGGAAATATTGAACACACTATCCAGGGGAAAATTTGTAAGTCTGTAGAGGAAGCAATAATAAAAGCATTCAAGAAAAATGATTTAACTATAAGTACAATAGCCAACAATTTCAGTAAAGGATTTAGCGAAAACGTTAAGAAAATATTACCTAAATACAACATAAAACTAATCCCTGAATCAGAATACATATTTCCAGTTAACAAGTCCATGTTATTTAAAAAACCTACCTTTCGTAATATACCAACTATTATAAAAAAATCTTAATATTAATAAATCTGCTGGTATAGATGGCATTCGATGAATAGACGTGAAAGTTCTTAGTGATAAGATAGTTAAGGTCATAGTTAAGCTAATAAGCACTAGTATACAAGTTGGGGAATATCCTCAAGAATTAAAATCAGGTATGGTGCGACCAATTTACAAAAATGGATCTACAAGGATTACAAGGATGGAGTAACTATGACAGCTACAGGTACATTATAATATTACCAGTTATAGATAAAGTAGTAGAAAAATACGTGTTAACAAATTCAGAATTTTTACATTAAAAAACGATGTCTTATCAGGTTCTCAGTTTGGCTTTCAACCTAATAAATCAACTTCAATTCTGCTTTCTAAATTCACAGATGAAATAAACCAATACCTCAATGATAAAAAACATGTCATACTGTTATTCATTGATTTTAGCAAAGCCTTTGATACTCAGGCATGATACACTTATAAACAAGCTTAATAATACAGGGGTTCGAGGCCCAATATTAAACTGGTGCAAAGATTACTTAAAAACAGAACATGCCGTGTAAAAATCAGTAATGAATTCAGTGAAGAAGTTGTATTAGCTACGGGAACAGCACGGCTCAGTTATAGGACCCTTGCATTATTTAGCCTACGTCAATGACATGGAGAATGTTATTAGCAATTGCTCAATCTATCAGTTTGCGGATGACACCTGTCGCGTAGCATCTGATAAAGACTTATCTAAGGCTGAACAATCAATTCAAAACGATTTTGATAATTTGTGCCACTCCCAGCTTCCTCTCCAGCTTCATGAGACCACTTAGGTCTCATGAAGCTGGACGGGTGCTTAATGCTGGTAAAACTAAGACTATACACGTTCGTTCAAATCACTTACTCAACTCTGACAAACCAGTTAAAATAATTGCGCACAATCACCAATGTTTGCATGCCATGATGTGCAATTATCTAGACTTTGTTCCAAATGTGTACCATTGGAGCTGGGCCTCAAGTCTGCTATTACAATAGTGTCAGAATGGTCGATCATTGTTTTCATAATTGTTGATTTTGACAAGTTTGGTAATCTACTATTATAATGGCGTCATTATGACTTTCTAATGGTCGGCCACTGACACTACATTGAAAGAAATTGCAAAGAAAATGATCGACCATTATGAATTTACCAGATTACGAACTTTTAGCAAAATGACAATGGAATGACAATGGGATCGTGTTGGAATGACTGAATTTATAAAAATAGCAGACTTGGACCCCTGGTTACCTACCAACTACAAATATCTATAAATTCAAATAACTATAGATTTAACTGGGGCTAGCACATTGACTCCATGCGATAAACTGCGAGCAATGCTAGCCAAATTTGCAATCATTAAATAAAAAATACCTTTTAAAATATTGCTTAATCTTTATAATGCACTTGCGGAGTCAATAATTTCATATAGAATTCCTAGCTATGGCAGAACATTTAAAACTTACCTAGGCAAAATATACTATCTACATCTATGTTTATTAAAAATAATAATACCAAATAAAATAAACACTTTATGATGGTGATGACGTAACAGGTTTCTTTAAATATTGTAAAAAAAATACGAACGCTATTATTGATAGAACAGCTAGCTAATTGCGTAACATACTATCAGTAGGAATCGGTTTCAATTTGACAGTTCAACAACAGTCATTGCGTTATTTACGTTGTAGAGCAGACAATTTTTTCTAACATATGAAGCAATGGATTAGCAATATACATCAAAATCATTCCGATTCGGATTCAAACTGTGTTACGCAATTAGGGTGCAGTTCACCAACAAAAGAACTGCAAATTAAATTCAACCATGGTATAGCAACAAGATTGGCAGCACAAACAAAACTGGTAGTACCGAAAAACTATTACGGGAAACGAACGAACGCATATTTAATACAGGCCTACTCTAATTAATGATATTCCAACAAAAATTCAATCGGAAATAACAAATAATAATTATAAAAATAAATACAAACTTTTCTTTCAATATTTTTGAAAACGCATCATTCTGTTTAAATTTCATTCAATTGGTAATATCATCGACGGACTGTTTGACCCGCGCCGTCGACGTTTTTGTACTTTTTAGTTATTATTTACTTACTACCTCACAATGTTTTATAAACTATGTTTTAACCTTAGATTTATAATATTTCGTTAGTATTAGGGTGAAGCCAAACGAACGTAATTTTGTGAGTCGTGAGTCGCAGAATTCAGCATTCGGTTTCATAAAAAAGTCCTATTTCATTGACACGGCGACGCAAAATGAGTTGTGTGTCGACTCACACGGATTATTCGGACCGAATTGAGTTTGCGGGGGGCGAGGGGGCCGACGCGGGCCGAGCAAAGCATCTGTCAGGTATAGATTGCGTGAGAGTCGACACGTATTTTTACTCACAAAATGCTGAACACAGAAAAAATGATAATTGAAATTGATTCCAAGAAATTGGTTCCATTGCTGGATAGTAACTGAATAAAACGCGCTCGTCTGGCATCCCAACAGAATTTCTGCCGGCAGAATTTCTGCGACTCACGACTCACAAAATTACGCTCGTTTGGCCTCACCCTTAAGATTGGTTAAAAGTGTTTCACCATCCGGACAAACCTATTGAGGTTTTTGTGATGTTTCTGTTTACGTTTTGTTTTGTTCCTTAATGAATAAATAACAATAAAAAATAAAAAAAAATTAACCATTTATGCACACACCTATATATAAACATATATAACACACACATACACACAAATATATTTAATGTCTAATTAATAAGTAGCGTAGAGTAATTGTTTTTGATTTCTAAAAGCTTAAATTGGTCCGTTTTATCTTCATTAGCGAGGCACAACGGACCACACAGGGAAGCAAAATGGACTCGCATAATAAAAGGTGTCAGAACATTTTGTTCACAGAAAAACACTGCCTCATCTTAGTCTTCATCACAGCCAGCCAGCCCAAACATAAAGTAATAAGCGAAACCAAGTTTTTATCGTCGGATAAACTGTCATTTTTAGGGTTCCGTACCCAAAGGGTAAAACGGGAACCCTATTACTAAGGCTCCGCCGTCTGTCTGTCCGTCTGTCACCAGGCTGTATCTCATGAGCCGTGATAGCTAGACAGTTGAAATTTTCACAGATGATGTATTTCTGTTGCCGCTATAGCAACAAATACTAAAAATCAGAATAACATAAATATTTAAGGGGGGCTCCCATACAACAAACGTGATTTTTTTGCCATTTTTATAGATAATGGTACGGAACCCTTCGTGCGCGAGTCCGACTCGCACTTAGCCGGTTTTTTTTTCCTTTTTAGGGTTCCGTACCCGAAGGGTGCCAAACTAAACCCTAAATTACTAAGCCTCCGCTGTCTGTCCGTCCGTCTATCTGTCAGCGGTCTGTCATAGGTAGACAGTTGAAATTTGCACATGACTGTGTATATCTATTGCCGCTCTAAAACAACAAATAATAAAAATAAAATAAAGTTAAAAATTAAAGGCCCATACAAGAAATGTGATTTTTTTTCTGCGTTTCTTGTTTTTTTTTTAAGGTGGTACGGAACCTTCGTGTCCGAATCGCACTTAGCCGGTTTTTTGTATTTTTATCTTTCGCTATTCATGTATTTCTTTTCTTAGGTGTTTTTGAACCACTGTTGTCACCTACATATCACTTTTTATTTTTAAATATCTTCATATTTCTCCGGTCCGTTTTGCCTTTGGGCATAAAACACCAAAACTCAAAATTTCTGGTTATTGCTATATCGCCATCGTCCACACAGTTTTATATTAGTTCAATCATAGGTCACTTTGCATACAGAGTCCGATCCAAACTATAGGTCAGTTGAAAATAGTATATTTTACAACAGACAATGGATATATATAAAACTTTCCTTGCTAAAACAGTGTTCACGACCACAAGGGCGTTGAGTCGCTGACCGAGAGGATTAGGAAGAGTTTCCTGATGACACACTCATTCAGAGATGGCGTTCATCATCATCTGCCTAGCCTTTTCCCAACTATGTTGGGGTCGGCTTCGAGTCTAACCGATGCAGCTAAAATACAAGAGGGCCTAGACAAAGTAACATTCGATTAGCGATAACGCTAGTAGAATAGCCACAAAATGTACGGGGTTGACATAAGCTATCGAAATGTAACGTGCTAACATCATTCGATTCCATGAAACGAATCGACAGCGTCGAACGATAACTTCCATAGAGATGGGTAGCCAAGTGCAGGCACATTTTGACAAGCGTTATCGTTTTCGATTCATATGAAGAAATTTCAATCGAAAACTAGCGATAACGCTTGTCAAAAAGTGAAATAACGATAGCGATTGTAGAAATAGAATCGCTCCGAAACGAATGCAATTTGTCTAAGCCCTCTGGGTGGGGCCTACTCCGAAGCGATAATCCGAAGTATCGGCCGAATGTTCGGTTCTTTCTAGACTTACAAAGTTTCCTTATTTGACTTAGATTCCTTACCCGACTTTTATGAATTTGACCGTCGTTTTGTTTTCTTTTGCTAGTCAGCCATAGTCAATCGTAGTCAGAAAACGGCCAAACACTCGGTCGATACTTAGGTAAACTCGGAGTAGACCCCTGTATTACATGGAGCGACCCTGTATTACATGGAGCGACCCTATCTGACCTCCACAACCCAATTACTGAGTAACACAATACCCCTTGGTAAGGCTGCTTGTCAGACTTTCGGGATTCTGTCGACTCGTAACAACTGTCAAAGATCTACAAATGACAGCCGGGACCAACGGCTTAACGTGCTTTCCGAGGCACGTAGGGTCTTCTTATGTAAAAATGGTCACCCATCTACGAACCAACCGTGGCAAGCGTAGCTAAACCTGAATGATCGACCCGTGCGGCTGTTATAACAAGCCCCTCGCCTCATTCAGAGATGGCGTTATTCTTCCTTTCTAAATTATTAAGGTGGACCTTTGTACCTGCAGGGTCCGTCTTACCTTCATTTCCCCTACCTACTGCTACGAAACAAAGGCGCTGTTAAATTGTTATCAAGGACGTTACGGTTATTAATTATACCGAAAGTAGGTACACAATCTATAAATACCTAGGTACCAAGGCAAGATCTTATATTATTTATTTATTAGGTACGTATAGTCTGTACCGAAAACACGACCCAAATGTGCAAAACGCACCTCTTTTAATATTATTTATGTTTTTTTTACGTCTGTCTTCTGTTTTTGTTACCTTTTGACATATTAAAATATAATATATTCTTTCTACTGCCATTGGAACCAGCGGTTTCATTAAAATAGTCTGTAGATGAAATAGTAATTTAAAAAATATTCCGAGTAACTAAATTAATGAATTATGATTTAGTTATTGAACATCACGACTATTAATACATTAGGACATAGCTGCAGACGCAGACGCTAATCTACTACCATCTTACGTTGACGTACCAACTTCAGACGGCCGCCCGTGGTGTTTGCGACAGCAGGTAGGTATTTGCGACATCGCAATGACGGAGGTAATTTTCGCAAGCAATGAGTAAATGTCGCCATATATGCGTAACTTATACATTCTATCCATGATCGTGGAACTCGTGGAAGTGAATGGCTTATAATAACAAAAACGTCTTATCCTATCACAGTAGGTAGGTAGATCTAGGTTTATACTGAGATGATAATTATGTAGTGTCATCGTCATCTGCCTAGCCTTTTCCCAACTATCTTGGGGTCGGCTTCCAGTCTAACCGAATGCAGCTGAATACCAGTATTTTACATGGAGCGACTGCCTATCTGACCTCCACAACCCAGTTACTGGGTAACATGATATCCCTTGGTAAGACTGGTTGTCAGACTTTTTGGGCTTCTGACGACCCGTAACAACTGTCAAAGATCTACAAATGACAACCGGGACCAATGGCTTTCCGAGTCACGGAGGAATCTTGGTATGAACAGATGGTCACCCATCTACGGACCAACCGCGGCAAGCGTAGCTTAACCTGATCGATCGACCCGTGCGGCAGTTGGTATTTAGTTATTTTATGATAATTTATGTAGTGTGGCGTAAATAAATATAAGAATCTTTACGTCACTTTAAATGAAATAATATAATTACAAATAAATTAAAAAAATACAGGCTCCGGAAATAATAATTAAACAAAAGGAATAAATATGCGTGCCTATATTGAATTTCGGAGCTATTGGTTTGAAAAAAGAAAAAAAGGTATTTATCTAATGCTTAGATCACGTCGCGTTTTTGATCTTCAATTTAAATGACTTACGGATTGACTGCAGCCAGACCCCAGAGGGCTAATTGCGTAACACACTATCAGTAGGAATCGATTTCAATTTGACAGTTCAACAACATTTATTGCGTTATTTACGTTTTTGAGCAGACAATTTTTTCTAACATATGAAGCAATGGATTGGCAATATACTTCAAAATCATTCCGATTCCGATTCAAACTGCGGTATGCAATTAGGGTACGGTTCGCATAATAGATAGCGATTGTAATAAGCCTAGAACGCGACGCAAAGCACTATACCGGAGAGTTTTTTTGTACAAAGAAACATATCGGTGAAACGCTAGCAGCGATGACGAATAAAATATTGGATGGATTATCTGGTAGGGACTCCGGAGGAGCACAGCACTCGCGTGCACGTAGCGACGCGATGGTGCGCCGCCTTCCTCTACTGGCAAGGTGGAAAAGCCAAAAAAGGGCTGGCAAATCGTAGGACGTACTTTCCTAAATAGGAAATAGTGGATGAGTCTTCGATTTACCAGCGAAATCTTTAAGAGAATAAAAAGATGAGCGATTTACGTACCAATTCCTCCAGGAATTCAGAATCTATTTTGAAGTTCCTACGACGCGCTGCGTAAAGGACAAATATCGTAAGAAATGATGAAACACAAAAATTACAGCATTTTACAATTATAGCAAAATTATATAAAGTGAAATATACGAACCGTAGAGTAAAAAAATCCGCAAATGATATTTAGTAGAAAAAAATAAACTTTAATTTCGGAAGTCGGTGGCAAAAACTAAAATAGATACAAAGAGACCGACTTCCGAAATTAATGTTATTTTTCACTTTGTAGTGTTTTTTTTTTTTTGGAAGCCGGTTGTTTTTTTTTTGTAAAAAGTTTTTATTTTTCATTTTTTAGTTGGTCAGATTGCAATTTATCTAAGTTACAATAGCCTTATGTCAACTGCTCATCACCTTTTACAAAATATTGCTTTTCCCGATGCAGGGGCGTTAATAGTTGAGGAGTTCTCCTGGTAAGAACCAGGAGAACTGGAACTGATGGTGACTTCACCATATGTATTATCACGAGCATAAATTGCTTAGCAACCATATTAAAGTGTCTAATCGAATCGCAACAGTGAAATACTTCTTATTAAGTAGTTCCGGTGGCCATCTGTGGTCTTCATCATCAGTTCCACTTCACCAAATATTGCTTTACGAGTGCAAATGCATGAGTTACTATAAAAATACTGAAAACGATATAGGTGTGCCTGTAAAATTTGAGGATTGCCATGGGATCCCCTCATCAGATTCTGACTTGGTGACAATGGGACCACCTCGGGAGCATACCCTTTCAAAAAAAAAAAAAATCTAAATCGGTCCACAAATTGTCGGAGAAATCGGTGAACAAACAATAAAAAAAAAAAAAAAACATACAGCCGAACATAAATAACCTCCTCCTTTTTGGAAGTCGGTAAAAAACGTTCCGTGTGGTGCCGGACGTCAAGAATAGCATCATCCTATTTCTTGCCGTGGGTGATGTAAAAGGCGACTAAGGCACTTACTAAAGAATAGGCAGCAGCATTCTCTATGCATTTTAACACCAGACTGCGATCCCAACCCGCCTGCCAAGCGTGGTGATTATGGCAATTACCCGTTCCGCCAATGACAAGCACTAAGAAAGAACGGCTCCTAGTACCAGGCCGGCGGCCCGCCTGTCCTTGGCTACAGTAGCGGTCCCCGGAAGAGGCCGATGGGGCCGAAAGTTTCTGAGTGGCGACCGCGTACCGGAAGACGTAGCGTTGGAAGGCCTCCCACAAGATGAACTGATGACCTTGTGAAGGCCGCAGGTATCCGCTGGATGCGAGAAGCACAGAACCGGTCGAAGTGGCGGTGCTTGGGGTAGTCCTACTATGTCCAGCAGTGGACGTCTTTCAGCTGAAATGATATGTCAATTAAATATTAATTTAGTGAAACGTAAATACCTAATAAGTATAAAGTCATCATATTACAAAATTGTTCAAAATATATTTTAATTACAATTTTACTCCGCGATTTAACAGAGAGGCTATTGGGACAAAGCTAGCATATTTTTTAAATTTTGTGACATCAGGGAAAGTCGTTCCCAGGGACGAAAAGTACTGTTTTCATCCCTCTGATCAGGAAACTTCAAGCGTACTTTCCAAGTATGAGAAATAAAAAAGTATTCTACAGTCTACATGGTGGAAAGTAGAAGCAGGACCTGGTGGGAGGTAGGCCTTAAATATTGAAGTAAACTTATTTTTAATCAAAGCAAAAATTTACTACTTATGTTAAACTGCTTCTTTTCTTTGAAAAGTCGTTTTCCTCACTCGGATATCGAACTGGCACAAATCCTGTATTTTGAATAATACTTACCTTACCGTGTCTCTATTTTGACATCGTGGTGGGGCTTGTGCGCTCCTGAACTCTAGGTCTGTGCCGGTAGAGTTTACTTTGCCAAAAGTGTAGGGTGACTGAGGAGCCAGACCAAGATATATACATGAATATACAAACGCGTAGGGCAGCATGTGGCGAGCTGTTGGGTAGTAGCGACCCCACGGACCCTATCTCCCGGGAGAAGTCTACTTCCTCACCTCTGGCTTGCCTATATTGGCCGGCTGGCGTGAACACTGACGAGGCTCAGAGCTCCCACCTCTTTCTTGCCTTTATTGGCCGGCTTGAGTGGAGATTCGCAAGAGCAAACGTGTTCGGCGGAAGGATAAGCCGGGGACAGACAGGCAGACGGATATGGCGAAACTATAAGGGTTCCTTGTTGACTACGGAACTCTAAAAATATAAGTAGGTACCTACTTACTTATACCTACAGTTTGTTAGGTTTCAAGAAATGGTTTCCCTTGTAGTAAGTAGTAGGTATCCGGATGACCTGAAGTTATTCTTGAGCATTTTAATAGCGTGCAAGACTGTGAGGCGCTATAGAGGGACATATATATGGGGGTAAACTGAAGTGTAGCCGATCACTTATAATTTAACAAATCTAAGTGCAAGACTATTTATTTTCTTTTACCCGTTCGCGTGCGCCCATTCAGCATAACTACCTACCAGCGTCAATGAAATAAACGATCTTGGACTGACCTAAGACGTGAATGATTTTATTTGTGGCAAGGCAAGGCCTTCCAATCACTTGGTTTTGCTAAGAGACAGGCAAGTAGGTAAGTAGGTTTAAAGAATGGAATGCCATAATCACCCTTTATTATTCGTTTACGTATACGTAGCAAACTAGAATACAATGAGCTAATACCTATATATAAGCAGGTGTGGGATCCGCACGAGTTCTGTAAAGACACGCTTGTCCGAGCTGCGTGACGGTAACTGGGATAAGATGTTGAGCGAGCTAGAGCCCACTCATCTGGCATTCTGGGAACTTCAGAGGAAACTCAAGTCCCAGCAAGTAGTCTCTATGCCTCCCCTGACACGACCCGACAGGACGATAGCATTCGACGACACCGACAGGGCTGAATTCCTAGCTGACAGCCTCGAGACCCAGTGCTCGCCCAGCTCTCAACCAGTAGACCAGGCTCACCTCGCCGATGTGGATGCCGAAGTCGAACGTAGAGCCTCTCTCCCTCCGGTCGAAGACTTTGATTGTCCTCTACACCCCGTCTCCCCGGACGAGGTGCACGATATAATCAAGAGTCTGAAACCCCGTAAAGCCCCCGGACCAGACGGTATCACCACTAGGGTGGTCCAGATGTTCCCAGCCCACCTGATTATGCTAATGACCACCATCTTCAATGGTGCTCTTAGTAATAACATGTTTCCTCAATCGTGCAAAAGTGCCACCGTCATCGGTATCCCGAAGCCCGGCAAGCCTAAGACCGAGCCTTCCAGTTACCGTCCCATCAGTTTGCTCAACGTATTCGGCAGAGTCTATGACAGGCTTATTTATAAGAGTCTCAGAGACTATGCCAAGACGAAGGGCCTCATCCCCAATGAACAGTTCGGTTTTAGAACCCAACATTCTTGCGTACAACAGGTCCACCGTATCATAGAACATATCAGCGCCGGTTTCCAGCGCGGGTTCATGACGGGTGCTGTGTTCTTCGATATTGCAAAAGCGTTCGACAAAGTCTGCCACAACGGCTTATGGTATAAGCTTTACAAATTCGGTGTGCCAGATCGTCTCGTGCTCATCTTACGGGACTTTTTGTCGGACCGCACCTTCTGCTATCGCATCGAGGGTGCGCTCTCTTCCCCCCATCCGATCCGCGCAGGCGTCCCTCAGGGGTCTGTGCTGGCTCCGCTCATATTCACGGTGTTCACCAGTGACATCCCGAAATGTAGAAAGGTGCAGTTAGCTCTGTTCGCAGACGACACGGCCATCTACTACACCGGCCGCAGTCAAGACCAGATCTCCCGCATCCTACAGACCGAAGTCAACAGACTCGGTGACTGGTTCAGGAAGTGGAGGATCGAGGTCAATCCTGAGAAGAGCCAAGCGGTCCTCTTTTCTAGACCCTGGCGTACACTCGCCCTACCCCGACAGATCACCATGTTCGGCGAGCCTATCCCCTGGAAGAAGCGAGCCAAATATCTCGGTGTGATCTTAGATCATCACATTTCGTTCGCTGAGCACATAAAGCAGGTGCGTTCGCGCGCCGCTTTCGCTCTCGGTAGGCTTCATTGCGTTCTCAGCTCACGCAGCAAGTTATCCCTTAAGGGCAAATTGCGTATTTACACAGCGTGCATCCGCCCGATTATGACTTACGCCTGTGCTGCTTTCGCACACGCCGGTCCCCACCTCATTCATAGAATGCAGGCACTTCAAAACCGATCATGGTTCGTTCGGAACGAAACCCTTCACCTAGATTTTAAAATCCCCACCATTAAGCAGTTTATGAAACGCGCGACAAAGCGGTTCTTCGAGTCCGCAGATAGACATCGCAACCCCTTGGTTGTGCAGGCCGCTAGCTATAGGCCTTCTCAGGTTAGTCAGACTCGCCGACCTAGGCATACTCTCTTAGATCCAGATGACCCCATTACTCTCCTTCAGGAAAGCGATAGGGCCACAAGTACAGTGCACAAATTACACAAACCGCCATTCCGTACCACGCGAAGTTCAAGACTTAATTGTTCCCCCCGTCCCTTGCACGTCGAACCGCCAGCCCCGAGGCTGAGTGAGCCGTAGCATTTAATAGTAATCCCCGTTAATAAACATGAATTTAAACTCTTGATCCAGCCTGTCCCCAACTTGCTGTTTTTCCCCAACGACGCCTTAAGCCGAGGTTCGTACCCCACATGGGGTGCCCTTAGAGCACTGTCGTATAGTTTTAATACATATATTTACGCTCCTGGCTGGAGGCTTTAAGCTCACACCTTGGGGCAGCCAAAGGTTAAGTAGTCACGGCCTCTCAAGGTCAACTACGAGATGCCATACATAAAAAAAAAAAAATCCGCACGAGCAAAAATATAAGCTCATTATAGAACGGCACCCTAAATGCGTAACACAGTTTCAATCGCAATCCGAGAGTTTGAAGGATATTTCTAATCAATTGCTCCATAGGTTGAATAAATTGATCTGCTCAGCGGCGTAAATAACGCAATGATGTAACTGAACTGTCAAAATGAAAGAAAATGCAATCAATTGTCATATTATATGTGTTACGCAAGGTACCCCACGAGTCCAACGAAAATTTGCTCACTAACTGTTTAAAAAAAAACCGGCCAAGTGCGTACTGTCGGACCACCCATAATGAAGTGTTCCGTAGTTGCGATGAATTTATCCCAAAAACAAATATAACATTGCCTGCAAAATAAAAGTTTGAAATCGAAAAAAATATATATGTATACGATAAAACCATAAATTAATAACGTATTTCAGAATCATTCCACTTTGCCCCGCCGAGCCGCCCCACTGGTGGGGCAAAGTGGAATGCCTAAAATTTTGTAGTGGAATCTGCCCCACTCCTTCGTTTTAGTGGGGCAGATTCCACTACTCTAAAATCTTGTTGAATTCTGCCCCACTAGGGTTGGCACCTTAGAATAAAACCATTTTTTTTTGCAATTTTTTATTTCCTATTTGTTTCTGGAAGGAAACGGGTTGTAAATCACAGGTTAATTACACGCTTTGTTACAAATAAAATATAAATACACTAAATTAAAATCACAGATATACGATTTGTTCCCACTGGTTCATTAAAGCTTTTTATACTAAGATCAAAATCACAAACTGGTTACGAGTTGTCCCCGTAAATAGAAAACGAAATGCTATTTATTCTAACTACTTATCTATTCAAAATCACACCATTGTTGTCATCATTTGGCATGGCATAATATACTCTTATGATTATCTTATAAATAAGAAACAACTTAAGAGCGTTTACGACTTACGGCATTTCATACACTTTCAAGCCCTTGTTTATGACTGAACCGATTCTAATGAAACTTCATACGCATAAGCAGGATACAAAGGTCTAAAAAGTTAGTTAAGAACATTTTCGAAAAATAGTGTTACAGCCAAATTAGACCGAATTTAAATTTTCCATAGAAACAGAGATTTTCAGTTATCTGTTTTTAAATAAGACATTTCGAAAATGTTCTTATCTAACTTTTTAGACCTTTATATCCTGCTTCTGCGTATGAAGTTTCATTTCGAAACAGTTCAGTCTTTCGAAAAACAGGGGCTTGAGTTTGTATGAAATGCCGTAATCGTAAAGGCTCTTAACTATTTACAAACCGCCACTAAACTACTTTACTTTTATTCATTACAGTCAATAAGGAATAAAATAAACTAAAATTACACATTAGTCATCATTTGGCATGGCAAAATACAGTCTTACTGATTACTTTATAATTATGAAACATAAATAACACAACAACAACAAACCTTGGCTTCACTTGTTTGTTCCATGCGCTTCGTCTATATTTTTGAAATTATTATATATGACACACCTTCCACCACATAACACTTTCCATTGTTAAATCTATGCAGAACCAACCTTCCAAGCCACGCCTTAAGAAATACATACAAAGCGATCAGAATATACAAAATGCCCAAACGGAGCTCATAAACGGCGATATATCAGTTGGGCATTTCTTGGAAAAAATGCGATAGATTTATTAAGTACCACGTCATTTTTAATTTCTTCTATTTATTAAATCTGTGATTTTAGTTGATTTTATTCCTTGCAGTCAGTAGTTTAGTGGCTGTTTGTATACAGGGTGGAAACTTTCAGCGGGGCAGTAAGGGGAAGTACCTTATCCGTTCCAGCTACGCGAAAATGGTCTTAAGAGACTATCCATAATTTTTTATGGAATTTTTATCCCCATTCACAGATTAAAAAAAAAATACAGTTAGCAAGAAAATAGCCATTTTACACTAAAAATTTTTTTGATGCCAATCCACCCTGTTTCTAATACTGATCAAAAAACTTTTATGGAACCAACCATCGCTGGAGTACTCAAAAAGTCACAAATTGCAAAAAACTTTTCCCGTATTTTGTATGAAAATTTTACGCAAAAGCTTTTTTAGTGACGGTTGAGATCTTTTTGTTGAATAATAAAAAGACAAAGTTTAAAAACAATTTTTTTTTTTTTAAACGTTGCCCCACACTAGGAATTTCTCCTATATCGTGGGTGCGTTTACAAACATTTAAACTCACATACACAAACAGCCAGACCCGGAACAACTACTTGTAGGTCATACAAATATTTGTTTCATGCGGGAATCGAACAATTCAAATTTCGAACTCGTTATTATTAAATAAAAAACAATCTTGACAGTTTGTTGCGTCAGAAAAGCTCTGAGTGTGTTGTGGATTTTACATTAAGTGCATAATTGGACAGCTATTGATAAGAGAAAAATGACCTCCAATTTAGAACGTTTAGACTTGCTAGAAGCATATTACGTAAATAATAAAAATACCTCGGCTGCGTTAGAACGGTATAGGATCAAATATCCAAATCGTCATGTGCCAACCAGAAAGGTTATTACAAATCTTTTAAGAAATCATGCACAAGGTGGCTCTTTCAAGAAAAAATCTGTACGCCACCCATTTATACTAGATGAAAATTTGATCATTTCTGTTCTTACACTTGTCGAAGCTTATCGCGAAATATCATCACGAGCAGTCGCTGAAGAAGTAGGTGTCTCACCACATCGTTTTGTACTAAAGATATGGAAGAAGTATGGTTATAAATGTTACCGACAGGGGCGACTAGTTCAAGCCTTACATTCAGGGGATGCCGCTCGAAGACTTACTTTTTGCAGGTGGTTAAGAGGAAAAATAAGCAGAGATTAGGTACCATTTTCTGAATTTCATATTATGGTCCGATGAAACAAATTTTTCTAATAATGGAATGTACAACCGGCGAAATCACCATTATTGGTATAGAGAAAATCCTCTCAGGTTTCGCGAAACACATAATCAAGCGCAGAGTGGTAATGGTGGAATTTTATGAAAGCACCTTGAATTCCAACATTTATAACAACAGAATATTAGAGAATCTTAAAAACCTCGTCGATGATTTACCACTGTCGGAATCAAGAAGAATGTTTTTTCAACAAGATGGCGCTCCACCTCACAACCGCCGCAGTACGCGTTCGACTTTGAACCGACAGTTTGGTGATCAATGGATGGGAACACATGGTCCTATTTCTTGGCCAGCGCGTAGTCCAGATCTGACACCTCTTGATTTCTTTTTGTGGGGCTACCTGAAAACTGAGGTTTACAACAAGCAATAAGATAGTGTTCAGTACTTAAAGACTCAGTAACCACAATTTTGTATGGAATTCATACAAATAAATTGTCAGCAGCCACTAGGTCGGTACAAAAACGAATCAATTTATGTATTCGTCAAAATGGCGGTCACTTCGAGCACTTGATATCGTAGGGCAAGAAACAGCAAGATTTTAAATAAGAATAACATCATCAAGTTATGTTAGTTAATAAAAAAGAAACTTAATACGCCATCTTTTTGATATGTGTAAAATTCTACGTGATCATTTGTCTTTTGTTTTATTTTTTGTATTTCAGTTACACAAATTCTTTACAAAATGTAAGCGAATTTTTTTTTGCAATTTGTGACTTTTTGAGTACTCCAACGATGGTTGGTCTCATAAAAGTTTTGATCAGTATTAGAAACAGGATCGATTGGCATCAAAAAATGTTTTTGTGTAAAATGGCTATTTTCTTGCTAACTGTATTTTTTTTTTAAATCTGTGAATGGGGATAAGAATTCCATAAAAAATTATGGATAGTCTCCTAACACCATTTTCGCGTAGCTGCAACGGATAAGGTACTTCCCCTTACTGCCCCGCTGAAAGTTTCCACCCTGTATAGTTGTTTCTTATTTATGAGGTAATCATGAGACTGTATTTTGCCATGCCAAATGATGATTAATGTGTGATTTTAGTTGATTTTATTCCTTACAGTCAGAAAAGTAGTAGTTTAGTGGCTGTTTGAATATATTTTTAGTTGTTTCTTATTTATAAGGTAACCATAAGACTGAACTATGTCATGCCAAATGATGATTAATATGTGATTTTGAATAGTTTAAGTAGTTAGAATAAATAGCATTTCGTTTTCTATTTAGGGGGACAACTCGTACTCAGTTTGTGATTTTGATCTTAGTATAAAAAGCTTTAATGACCCAGTAAGAACAAATCTTATATCTGTGATTTTAGTTTAGTGTACTTATATTTTATTTGTAACAAATCGTGTAATTAACCTGTGATTTACAACCCATTTCCTTCCAGAAACAAATAAGAAATAAAAAATTGCAAAAAAAAAATGGTTTTATTCTAAGGTGCCAACCCTAGTGGGGCAGAATCCAACAAGATTTTAGAGTAGTGGAATCTGCCCCACTAAATCGAAGTAGTGGGGCAGATTCCACTACAAAATTTTAGGCATTCCACTTTGGCCCACCAGTGGGGCGGCTCGGTGGGGCAAAGTGGAATGATTCGTATTTCAGACTTTTTCCTTTACTTTTGCTGTGAGACCTTGCTTCTTCCTAAATTTCAAGATTCTAGGTCAACGGGAAGTACCCTATAGGTTTTGATTTACTTGCGAGTATCGAAATATGTCGCATACTCGCCGTATTTTTTTATTGCGTTGACTTACTAAAAATCTCCAAGGGTCCTACGTACTTCATATTAATTTCAACTTGTTATCTCCACGCGTTCCTGAGAAAAAGCCTAGGGTCTTGACAGACTGACAGACAGACGGACAACGAAGTCATCCTATAAGGGTTTCGTTTTTCCCTTTTGAGGTACGGAACCCTAAAAAATATGGGTACGTTCCCTTTTGTATCCGTCTGTTTATCGTGGGAATCGTATGGCATCAACAATTCAACACGTTGGAACTGAGTGTGCTGATGCACTACTACTTATTACTCAGTCAGTAATAAAGGGGGACCCTTTACAGGGTGGAAGGGACATCAACGCGAAGCCTGTTACCATGGATTCAGTACATCATTGTTGACCCCCCTGCGTTAAAAAATTTCGTTGGTTATGAAAAAAAAAATTCGCTGTTCCATACATTTTGACCGAGTAGGTATTGCACTTCTGTAGGAAACAGCTGTTTTTTTTTTAAATTACCGACGAGAAATTTCAACTCACGGGGGTCAAGTATGATGTATTGAATCCATGGTAACAGGCTTCGCGTCGATGTCCCTTCCACCCTGTATATAAATCTAAAAAATTTCAATTTTCGGACTTTTTCCCTTTACTTGTGCTGTGAGACCTTGGTTTTTGCCAAATTTCATGATTTTAGGTAAACGTATATGTTTTGATTTATTTGAGAGTCTCGAAATATGTCGCAATAATGTCGCATATATCGCCGTATTTTTTTATTGCGTTGACTTGGAAGCTTGATTTTTTTTGAGCTTCAAGGGACCACAGACCTACGTATTTGATATTAATTTCAACTTGATACCTCTACGCGTTCCTGAGAAAAGGGGTCTTGACAGACCGACAGACAGACGGACAACGAAGTGATCCTATAAGGGTTTTTCTTTTTTTCGGTGCGGAACCCTAAAAATATTAAAAAACCGGCCAAGTGCGAGTCAGACTCGCGCACGAAGGGTTCCGTACCATTACCTATAAAAACGCCAAAAAATCACGTTTGTTGTATGGGAGCCCTTAAATATTTGTTTTATTTTAATTTAAATATTTATTTTTAAAGTGAATATACAACTAAATATTCTGTGAATATTTCAAGCGTCTACCTGTTGCCGTTATCAATATCGAGCAAAAATATCACGTTTGTTGTATGGGAGCCCCCTTAAATATTTATGTTATTCTGGTTTTTAGTATTTGTTGCTATAGCGGCAACAGAAATACATCATCTGTGAAAATTTCAACTGTCTAGCTATCACGGTTCATGAGATACAGCCTAGTGACAGACGGACAGACAGACAGACGACGGAGCCTTAGTAATAGGGTTCCCGTTTTACCCTTTGGGTACGGAACCCTAAAAAGCTTATCCCAAAGTTCCCTATATTAGTTAGTTAGTTAGGTTCTTAGTTAAAACAGAGCAGTTTAAAAAATATTATATGATTTATCTAGATAAGGCGTCAGCACCACGGCGAGGATCAGCAATGGCGCCAGGGGTGCAGCACTATATCTTGGTCACGATCTTATTCGTCGGTATTATATCCCCCTGCTTCAGTGCGCAACCAGTAAGTATCTACCCGTTCATTTACCTTTTAAACTTTAATTAATTTTATTGTACCTAGTATACAAGAGTCACGGTTAGCAAAGATAAGGTACCACATACTTCTGCTTAATATCTAAATTGACGATAATACATCCTCTGTCTTTGAATATAATTATCATGTACTAGCCCGTTTAGGTGTACACACTGCTACACATCAAGCTATACATTTCCAGTATAAGTATGCTGACCTCTCATTGTACGGAAATCCTATACTTGATGTGTAGCCGTCTGTACCACCTACCAATGTAAAATCAATCACATATAATATATTAAACTAAAATTTTATTTATCTAAGTAAATATTGTAGTTTTTAAAGTGATTCAAATTTAACCCTCATTGTTAATTTAATAGCAGGAACAATTAATGCACCTGTTAAGTGATTTTTTTCAGCCAACAGCCGATGATGTAATAGAAAAAGATCGAACTGCTAGGGCAGCGGCGATTAGAACTGGTAGACATATAGCTACAGCTCCAAAATGGGGTTTTTTTGGAACAATTTTTCACGTCATATTAGAGGTACGTATTGTATTATAATACCTACTGTGATTACATGTGATATTGTGATTAAAGACGCATGAGTAATTATTCCGTGTATCGGTGTATGCTAGCTTTTTTTTTTTTTTTTTTGGGTGGGAAATCATCAAATAACTTCTCCCGCTCTGGGCGGAGCGGGAGGGCGTGTCAGACTTTTACTGACTAAAACCCACCCGTGTTCCTTCCGTTGCCTGTGTGCCAGGGCCACGATATCCCTTTCGGACAAACTCGCAACCCCGGCAGGCATTGGTCCTAACGGACCCCGTCAGTTTGTGCTGACATCTCTTTGAGGCGCGCGTGGAACACAACGCGCCGTCGACCCGGGCCTGGTCCTTATCGGACGGCGAGCCACCCATCGCTCACCGTCCGCAGGCCCGCGCCTACGGTGGCCGGAAATCGGCTTGCGACTCCCGACGCCCGGGGCGTCTCCTGCGGCGACTAGGGGCGTGAGGGCGCGAACCTTGTCTCACCCTCACGCGTTCCGCCTCCTCCTTCGCTAGCATAACTGCTTCGCAGAAGGAGGTGACGGCCTCCCATGCACTCTCGCTCCGAACCATGGCCTGAACCAGGCCCGGACGCGAGAGATCGCCGCCGCCGATCGCCTCCGTGAGGACACGGCGGTGCTCCGCCCAAGCTGGGCAGACCTCCACCGTATGCTCCACCGTGTCCTCCGGGCGATCCACACAGTGGTGACACCCGGGCGTTTCCTCCCGCTTAATCCTCAACAGGAACCTCCCGAAACATCCATGTCCGGTGAGGACCTGCGTCAGGCGGAAGGTGAGGACGCCGTGGCGCCTCTCCAGCCACTCCTCAAAGAGGGGACTTATCGCCACAATTGTGGCGTGTCCAGCGCTGGGTTGCGACAATCGCACTCTCCATGTCGCCACGAGATCCCTCCGGAGCTCCGTCCGCTGTGCCGCGATTTCTTGCGGCAGCGGAGTTATGGCCCGGAGTTTCGCCTCTTCGCGCCACACCCAAATGTGCGCGAGGACTTTCGCCTCCAGATCCCATGGCGGCAGTCCGGCAAGGAGGCTCGCCGCCTCACGGGAGACCGTGCGGTATCCCCGTACCATCCTGATGGCCATGACCCTTTGGGACGCGTTCAACCGCTGCGCTGGTCGCAGCCTCAGAGAACGCGCCCACACCGGTGCCCCGTAAAGACCATGGACCGCACGATCCCCGCGTAGAGCCTCCGGCAGGAGGCGTTTGGACCCCCTAGATTGGGCAGGAGCCGCTTCAAAGCAGCCCCGGCCCGCTCCAGTCTGGGAGCCAAACGTCGAAAATGCTCCACGAAGTTGCACCGGCTGTCGAGGACGAGTCCCAGGTACTTCATCGTCGACTCGACGCCGATGTGAACCCCTCCCGCCGTTATCTGGGAACCCGACAGTGGCGCGTTCCAAGGACCATAAAAACACATGGCCTCGGACTTGTGCAATGCCACCTCGAGTCCCAATTGCCGGATCCTATCGACGATTGTCGCAACCCCACGTGCCGCCAGTTCGGCCGCCGCCTGATGCGAACTCCCTTGTGCCAGGACTAGCGTGTCGTCAGCGTAGCAGACTACGCTGACGCCACTAGGGAGGTCGGCGCGCAGCACCCAGTCGTACCCAATGTCCCACAGATGCGGCCCCAGGACCGATCCCTGTGGGACACCGCACGACATCTCTCGCCGGTTCCACTCTCCTTGGTGACCGGGGTAGATGACCGCCCTGTCCGTCAAATAGGCCTCGACCACGCGACAGAGGTAGGTCAGCATCCGGTGATACCGAAGTGCCTCCCCAATGCAACTCCAGGGCAGGGTATTAAAGTGATTGGCGATGTCAAGAGACACCGCCAATCACCGACAACCCCACCCCGGGCAACAGCATCCCCCGTCGTGAGGGCTCGAACGCGCATGATGGCATCCACCGTAGAGCGCCCCTTGCGGAAACCAAACTGGCTCTCCGCCAAATCCGGCCCCACCCGCAAAAGCCGCCCGACAAGGCGGTCTGCAATTACTCTTTCAAAGAGCTTGCCCACCTCGTCGAGCAGCACAATGGGCCGATAAGCGGATGGAGAGTCCGCCGGGCGCCCTGGCTTCTTTATGAGGACCAGTTTCCCCGTCTTCGAACGAAGTGGGAACTGGCCCCTCTTCAAGCATGCGCTTAGGAGCCCCCTTAGTCGAGGCCCGAGAGCCTCTAAGGCCAGAACCCAGGCTTTCCCAGGCAAGCCATCGGGTCCTGGGGCGGTATTCTTGGCATTCAGCCTACGTACCGCCACTCTCATATCTACCTCGGTCACCTCTGGAGCATCGTCGTCGTCGGTGTGGTCCGCATCTGGCACTGCAGGAGGCGGAGCCATGGGCGGGGGAGTATGTTCCCCTCGCGAAGGGAACAGAGCGCTCACCACGTCCTCCACGAGCTGGGGCCGGAGACTCTGCGTCAGCGGGGGAGCCCATGGGCGGAGTTTATCTCGCACCCATTTGTAGGGGCGTCCCCACGGGTCTCTGTTCAGAGTCTCCAGCGTCTCCTCGCGGGCCAGTCCTCTGGCCCGCTGGATCTCCGCTCGGAGGGTAGTCTTCGCCGCTCTGTACCCCTCGTATAGCTCCGCCTAAATGACTTCCGTATCCGGAGGGCGGATACGGAGCCTGCGGTGCCTGGAGTACCGGGTGCGCGCAGCAACGCACGCCTCGCGTAAAGCGGTCAGCTCACGCGACCACCAGCACACCTGGCGCCGAGCACATCCGGGCTGGACCCGGGGCATTGCCACGTCACATATTTCGGACATGGCCTCCCGGAACCACTCCGCCTCGTCGTTGATGTCGGCAGGCCTGTCTGGTGATGACACCCAGGCCTGCACGATCGAGGCTTCCAGGAGGAGCTCCCGGTCCAGCTGCTTCAGCGCCCACCGCGGACCACTCGGGGTCCGTCGGACCAGCGCGCCTGAGGTCTGGGCGGAGACGTTAAACCGGATGTATCGGTGATCGGAATACGTCTCCACCCCCTCCATGACGCGCCAGTCGAACACACGCGGCGACAGAGCGGGGCTGGCGAACGAGATGTCCACCACTGATTCACCCCGCATCCGCACACACGTGGGGACAGAACCCCGGTTTAGGACGACCAGGCCTGTCTCCAGAGCCCAGTCCTCCACCATCCTGCCCCGTGTGTCCGTATACCGGGAACCCCAAGCCACGTTCTTGGCATTGAAATCCCCGAGGACGAACACAGGGAGGGGATGGAACCCGACGACGACGACTCTCAACTCTGCTAGTTGTGGAATTCGGCGAGAGTTCGGTTCGGGGAGAAGTAAACTCCTGCTACGACAATGTCCCCGAACCGTGCTGCCACGCAACCCTGTCCCCTCTTGACGGCCTCGAGGGACGGGGAACCGGCGGCGGCCGACGAAATGAGGGTCACTGAGCCGCTCAGGTCCTCCACCCAGTCATCCCTGGGCGGGACAAAGTACGGCTCAGCGACCACGGCGATGTTAATCGACCACTGCGCCATGCTCTGGAGCAATAGATCCTGAGCGCAGGCACAGTGGTTGATGTTCGCCTGAAGGAGGCGTAATGGAGCCATTTATTGGCATTCCATATCAGCCTCCTCCCGGGCCCTCTGGGATGGCCCTGCCGCGGTGGTAGCGGCGGCTACGACGACGTTGGAGGTGGCAGCGGCGGCGGCAATCGTGGCGGCTGTGGCGGTGACGGCGGTGGCGGAGGGCTTGCCCCTGCCCCTGGGTTTGGGGAGAGGAGCACAGGCCTTGCCCCCAGCCCGGTGATCGGCCGGCTTGCCAGCCGCCGCACATGCATAACAGTGCGGCGTGGCATTGCAAGAGCCGGCCTTGTGACCGGGCTGACCACAGCGGAAGCAGTGATCGCTGCGGTCCACCTCCGAGGTGCAGCATGCTCCCACGTGGTTTCCCACCCGGCAGCGGAAGCACCTCAGAGGTCTGGGTTCCAGCAGTTTCACCTGCGCGGATACCCAGCCCACCCGGAGCCTTTGGCCCTCCTCGGATATTTTTTGGGCCGCCGACACGGGGCAGCTCACCGTAATGGTTTGCATCCCCGATTTGTCAGAACGAAGGGTGCCTGCCCTCACCTGCTCCGCAGAGCACTCTCCAGTCCTGGCCACGGCGGCCACAACATCTTGCGCCGTCACGCAGTCGTCCAGGCCCAGGATGCGCATGTCAGCGCACTTGGTGGGCCTGGAGACTCGGGCCTCCCCCGCATTGAGGGACGCCCTGAGCCTTTCGGCCAGGGCGTCAGCGGTCGGGCCGCTTGCCGCACCAGGGATCTCGAGCATCCGGGCCCCAGTTGCCGTGACTTTCATCCTGAAGCCCGCGGCGACGCCGATCTCCTCTAGGTTCACCGCCTTCCACGCCTTGGCGAGCACCTCGCGGTAGGTCACGCCCTTCTTCTCCGCTTCCGGCTGTAGTGTGATCACTACAGCTGCGCACTTTGGGGCGCGGAGCCTAGCCGCGGCGCTTCGCTTCTTGCGCCGTTGCCGCCTCTCCTTTTTTTTGGCCGCCCTTTTGGCCTTAGCCGCCTTCTTTTTCTCCCCGGCTACTTGCCATTCGGCGTCGGCCGGAGAGGTGGGGCTGGGGCCCTTACCTTCTGAGTAGCCACCTGTGCAGCCGTCCCGTCCTTCTTGGGCTTAGGCTGCGCCAATCTGGCCGATTTGGCCAGAGGCGCGGGCTTGGCTGCAGGCTTGGCCGCAGGCTTAGCCGCGGCAGCCACGGTGGCCGCAAAGGTGGCCGGTCTGCTCGCCGCTAGCGGGGGGCGCAAGACAATGCCCTCAAGTACGGAGAACCGGCTGTTGAAGGCAGCCAGCTCCTGCCGCACCAGGGACAAAATCCGGTCCTCCGCCGGCAAGGGCACACCCTGCCCTTGCTGCACCCCTCCATGCGGCACCTCCGGAGGGCCAGCTTTTCGAAGCCGGGCCAGGTCCGCTCGGAGCTCCTCATTCTCCTTTCGGAGAAGCTCCATAGCAGCCGTCAAGCGGCCGACCTCCGCCCGCATCTCGGACACTTCGCCTGACGAAGGCCCGACCTGAAGGGCCTTCGCTGCCGCAATTATGGAGGCCGTGGCAGCGGGTACGACCTTGTCTTTAGAGGATTGAATCCTCTTCAAGGCCACACCCCTGATTGCGGCTACCACAACCTCCTCAAAGCTGGCAGCTCGCTCCTTAGAGCCGCCAGCGGCATCCGGCTCACCACCGGACGACTCAGTTCCTGGTGCCCCGATCCTTGCCTGCTTTGTCGGTGGACTCACAGGCTCGGAGTCTCTGTCCTGCTCTTTCCCAGACTTCTTCGTCACCATCGACTCTTTGCTCTTCGGTTGCTGTCTACGCTTGCGCGCTCGGCTTCGAGTCAATCTTGTCGACGTTTGCGAGCAAGAGGACTCGCTGGTGTCACTGGCCACCTCGTCAGCAACCGGGTTAGCCGGGCGCACAAATTGTGCTCGGGTCTTTGGCACTCCCTGTGCGTTTTTGTTTTGTTTCGGTGCCGTGGATGTACTGGGAATAGAACCCAGCGACTCCTCAGCACACCGGTGCTGAGGAGTCGCTGGGTTCTATTTCTAGGTGAGCCACCCTGGCTCAATGCGTCCCCGAAGGACGGGTAAAAATCCGAATTGGATTTTGGGCGTTCATTGTCCCCCCCAGAATACGAGGGACTGACCGAGCTCTGCTCGGTGAGGGATTCTCCTACTGCGGAGCAGCAGGTACCCTCCTGGGGTAGTTTGTTTTGATGACTCGCTTCCATTGTTGTTGCTGAACACAGCTTTGCCTTTTTTATGGGGTGGGGTCCCCAGACCACTGCTTCACCTCAGTCATGTCTGATGAGCAGACACGTACTAGAGGTGAACCACTCTTCCCACTCTCCAAACGATGAGGAGAGAAACGCGCGCCATCCAAGAACACCAACAACTGTTGAAGTCCTCAGACGGCGCGCCCCTCGCGGAAGTCAGATGTTATTGACTCCGCCCCATAGACATGGGGACACTCTTAGTCAGGTCTCTCACTTGAGGCCTTCCGGCATGAGTGACTCTACCGGCAAAGCCCCCAAGATCATTGAGACACGCAAGCCCCACCACGACGACAACGTGGAGACACACTCGGTGGGGGGTGTATGCTAGCTACCGTTTTGATCAGTGAATGGTGACTGTATAAAGTTCAAATGTAAAAAATACTTAACTATGAAGGTCATCGCAGTGTAGGTTATTCCTTTGAACGGACAGAATATGTTTTAAGAAATTAATGAATATTACGAAAACACTAACTTAAAACAATTTTGTTTGTAAGTATTATAGTAATTAATTAGGTAAAAAAAATTGTTTAACGCAATTTTAATTTAATGTAGGTATCATGGGTATCATCTTATTAAAAAAAATATGCTTCGGTAGATAATACCATATTTCAGCAAATACCTACTTAGTTAGGTAATTTTGATAATTTGTGTAAGTGGTCTAATGATGCTGAACTGGTCCTTAATGCTAGTTAAACTAAGACTATCCACGTTGGTTCAGTCAAAATAATTGCGGACACTCACCAATGTTTGCATGAAGTGAAATTATCTAGGCTTGGTCGCAAAACTTGCAAATGTGTATCATTGGAGCAGCACCGTAATTGCGTAACACAGTTTGAATCACAATATGAATGATTTAGATATTGCTAATCCATTGCTTCATACCTGCCCAAATTTGTTTTTAAATATCAGTCGGAAAGTCGCAACAAACTTTGACGTTTCTAATATGAAAAAGGATAATAATTTTCCAGGCGACTAATAACTTAAAGGGCGACTAACTATTTGATACTAAAATAATAACTTGCGGCCGCCGAGCGCCAGATCCCCTCTATTGTTGGTAAATTCAGTTACCAAAACAAAAATTCGATGCCAGTTTAAATTAAAATAAAGCTAAAAACTGATTATTGAGCTGCTACTTTCTACTTAAAATACGAGTAATACTTCGCTGTAGCTGCCAACCTATTATTTTTGCTGCCAACCTATTATTTTTGCTACCGGCTTTAATTATTTTTTAATCCCAAATTCAGATTAATTTGTCGCCGTGTTAAATACATGCCATATGAAAATGGTGCGAATTTGCAAAAGGCGCCACGTGCGCATGGTGAAAAATTGAGTGATTTATGTATTTATGAGTGATTTATCTCTCTTTAATAATAAAGTGAGATAAACGTATTGAGCAAAAGCGCTTCCAAGGAGGTTCGATCATTCAGAAAAAAAAAAACTTATTTATTTTTTATGGGAATTAAAAAAAAAACCGTATAGGATAGATACGCACGGCGATATACAACGGAGGGTGCGGTAAAACATGTACTTAGGTGAGAGTACCTATTTTACCGCACATTCCGTTGTATGGTGCGTAATTTTTAACTTTCGAACAATATCTAAAGGCTTCGTAAATGCATTTTTTGAGCAAATGTGTTATTTTTTTTACGGGAAACGAACAAATGCTTATTCAATACCTACTTAATGATGTTCCAACAAAAATTCAATCAAAAATAAATACAATTTGTTTATTTCTCTTTGAAAATGCATCATTCTGTTTAAATTTCATTTAATTGGTACCTCTACCTAAGTACCTACTTAGCATCGATGGGCTGTCTGATCCGCGCCGTCGCGTCGTCTTTTTTTGTACTTTTTCAGTTATAAGTATTATTTACGAATGTTTTATAAACTAAGTACGTTGTAAACTAAGTAGATTGCTTAAAAGTCTCTCAACAACCGGACAAACCTATTGAAGTTTTTGGATGTTAATGTTAATATTTTGTTTTATTCCTTAATCAGGCAATAAACAAAAAAAATATTAAGTTACTAAGAACCTACTAATCAGTCGTCTTTTTTGCAGCAAATCAACGATACAAAAAGCGCATACAATCAAATATCTGATTTGGTAAACAATCAATTTGCCGATGACAACGTAAGTAATACTTTCGCTATTTATACCTGTCATGGTAGGAACAGCCTGATTAGTTACCTAACATGAATGTTTGTGCTCGGAACTAATGACAGAAAATTTGGGATGAAGTATGCCACCTTGTGGGACCCCAACTACCAGACGGACAATTCCTGTGTAGCGTTCTAATCTCAGTCTCAATCTGTCAATAAAGCAAATTATTTATAAAAAGAAAAGCCCGAATGCAAAAACACTGAAAAGACCAAAATAAGCATTTTATTTTTAATAATATAGAACTTTGATATCGCAACCTGCGTAAAACGTAAGAAAATTTGAATTTCGCGGGCTCCTGCTGCGGAATTATGACATTTTAATTTTAGACTAGACTACAATTATTCATTTAAAATATCCAAAAAATAAAAATAAACACTTTTAATTCACAGTTTTACGTTTTCACTTCAGTCGGCAGTCCCCAACTGCCTATTTTTTTAAATGACGTGTTTGTTATTAATTGTAATAAATGAAATACATAGGTTTGTGCGACGTGACAGGATTTTTAAATATTTTCCATGCCTCTATTGAATGACGGAACAGTCAAAACAAGTGTTCTAATTAATGCTTCCTAATTAGAAACTACTTACGATTTCATAAAATTAACCTAAGTATTTGTTAATAAGTCAGGTTTGGCTTCATTTGCAATAATTAAGTTAATGTTTAAATTAGACATTTAATCATTGCATCATTGACTCTAAACATACCTATTACATCGTTTGAAATAGATAATTATGAAACAGAGTTAGTCAATCACACAATGACATTTGTCCAAGTACCGATTGAGTAATGTACCTATATAGACGGTAGGTTGAAGGTCACTTGCTCTGCACCGACGGGATGGATCTCAAAAGCCGGTGTCGTCAGGTAAGAACCATTGTCAGATTCCGGTTTCTGTCTAGCTGCTCGCCATGGGCATGTGTCAGACGAGGCCAAGAACTAGGAATAAAGGTTCCGCATGGTGTAAGATACGCGGGGGTGATGGATGACTTAAAAATATTTATGAGATAGTTTGATCAGGGGGCCTAAAATGCGTGTAGTTCGTCCCCCCGACTTTGTCCACCTAGGGGCAGGGCATGAAACCGGTTATTTTTTATTTCCGAAGATACAAATTATTTTTGATACAATTGATATTAGCTTCAAAGATTGCTTCATCACATTAAGTTCAACATCATATTAAGTTGATTTGTAACAAAAATATTAAATAAATTAACGAAATATGTTCCAAAACCTTTATAATAACGGTTAAAGTTACATAGAAAATTAACCGGTTTCCGAGCCCTGCCTAGAAACGAATGACACCTATGAACGGGAATTTACAAAAATAATATTAAATTTGTTCCCGATCGTCCCCACTTGTGATTTTAGTGCGACGAATGGGAATATTTTTTTAGATTAGTGCCATTCGTCCCACTAAATAATAATTTTCATGAAATACACACACTCGAATCGGATGCGAGTAGCGGAACATGACGCGAACCAGTACAATTTAAATACTGCGGTTTCGGTGCTATGGTTTCGCGGCGGAGATGTGCCACCAGCATTAACCGTTGGTGTGACCATTTTACGAATTTTATTATGATTCATAATATTATCATATATCATTCTGCCAAAGCGTCTATTTTAGGCCCCCTGAAGTGGCAACACAGGGAAACGTGGAAGGTAATAGGAGAGACTTTTGTCCAGCAGTGGGACAATACAGGCTGACCAAAAAAGGTAGTCCTATAGGTAAGCACAAACTGGTATCCATCGGTTGATCGAAGTGACCGGTAAAAGGTCAGTGACATAACAGACATTATTATAGTTCACCTGTAAGCAACCCTGACGCAAAAAGGACATGAAATCCTGAAAGACCTGAAAGAAAAGTGCTTATAGGAGCCGGATTCGGTGGTGACAGCCACATGATTAACGCGGGGGACTGGGGACGCGGGAGCGAGTGATAAGAAGCATGCGGGCAGTCTCCAAAATCAGTTTATTGCAAAAATCATAAGTAGGTACGTCAATTTATACTAGGACAAGTTCGTTTCATATAAATTACTGCAAAAATATCATACACAAGATTCACCTAGGAACAGTTGTTAAACAGATTTACAGCATCGAAATGTTGGGCTAACCCTTAATTTTGCTTGCACTTCTTTTAGGTATCAATTATTTTAGTCATATTTATGTAAGTATATTCTCATATTATTTATTTTATTAAAATATGAATTATTTTTTTATTGTATGTATAATTAATTTCTTCTACTCTTACCTATATAATAGATACACACAGCGTGTGCATCTATTTTTATCTAGGTACTGTCTTATCGCAGGTATGCTCGAAGAGAGTTCTTTAGAAATAAGCATCACCTTTGTTCGTATTTTTCTTCTTGTCTGTAAAATACGTGTGTACTTAGATTATTATATAAATAATCATTATAAGTATCAACGTACAGACGCCAGCACATCAAGCTACTACAATCTGTCAAATATCTTTAAAAGATTTTCAACTTTATCTCTAAAGCATAGAGTTCAAGGTTGATTGGGAAAATTTGACAGTTTCGGGTAGCTTGACCTGCAGCTGGCGTCTGTACATACCGGAATAAATTTTCTAATCGCGCCCGCTCACGGCATACTTTTTGTAGGTCCTACAATCGGTCAGATTATTTCATCGAGTTTTTATCACCGAATTTGTGACTGACTCAACGCACACCAGCTCAACTAAATCATTTTTAGGGTTCCGTACCCAAAGGGTAAAACGGGAACCCTATTACTAAGGCTCCGCCGTCTGTCTGTCCGTCTGTCACCAGGCTGTATCTCATGATCCGTGATAGCTAGACAGTTGAAATTTTCACAGATGATGTATTTCTGTTGCCGCTATAGCAACAAATACTAAAAACCGGGACACCATTGCACCTAGTGTTATAGCACTTGTCAATACATAAGCAATGAGTCCAAACACAATTATTATTATTATTAAATTCTTTATTTAGAGTAACTCATGAGACTCATACAGTGTTAGTAACAATAAAATAAACTTATAACTATGTTAGTGATACAATTACAAAACACACACAACAACATAATCACTGCTTCAGCAGTCCAGCTGAAATACTGGAGCAACGACTTACAATAGAGCAGTCTAGCCTGTCAGCAATAACTCCCAGGATGCTGTTGGAACTGGCTCGCACCCTGCGCACCAAGGACGCACATCTTTTACGCATTAATGCATAAAAGCAATCAACACGCAATTCCGCAAACATCCCTGACGCGCTACAGAAGCGAGGCAGCCCCATCAACACCCTGAAAGCATTATTGTACTGCACGCGAAGGGCACTGTACGATCTCTGCGTAAAATGTACCCACAGGCCACAGGTGTAAAATGAAGAACAAAAGGCTCTAAAAAGTGTTTTTTTAACCTCCGTAGAAGCACGCTTAAACCTGCGGGCAATCATATTCGCTCTAACCGACAGCGCCCTCCGCTCTCTCTCAATATCGTCATCATCCTTAAGGCTAATGGTTAAAATATGCCCAAGGTACTTGAATGAGTGCACTCTCGATAACGGCACACCATTCAACATTACTGGAGGTACCGTTTCTGGACATTTTCCACCAGCCCCAAACACCATCACGACACTCTTTCTCACATTATACAAGAGGCCATGAGCACTGGCGTACCTCTCACACACACTCACCAGTTTCCTCAGGCCACAGACCGAGGCACTGAGCAGCACCATGTCATCTGCATAGCTAATGTTGTTGACACATATGCCATCAATATAACATCCGACTCTGGTGCTACTCAGTTCCCCAATCAACTGGTCCATGTACAGGTTGAAGAGTGTAGGAGAACTCAGACCCCCCTGCCTCACACCTGACTCAAGACCATATGGACTCGAGCATGCCCCGTCCCACCTAACACTATCGACCTGGTTCCCGTACCAAAATTTAAAAATATTGATTATTTCAGGTGGTAGATTCGCAGCATTAAGCTTTATCCAGAGAGTGTCATACGAAACCAGATCAAAAGCACTCGACAGGTCGAGGAAACAAGCGTAAACCGGAGTGCTACGGCGTGTGTAGTACTCCACAGCATGCTTAAAGCCCAATATAGCACTATCGGTAGACAACCCTGGTCGAAACCCAAACTGGTTGTCATGCAATTGAACATGTCTATTTAATTGCGCATTAAGCACGCTGTCCAATACCTTAGACACAACCGTAGCCAGTGAAATAGGTCTATAGTTATCCCTATCAGTCAATAGTCCAGTTTTATTTTTAGCTATGGGCACTACAACTGTTCTCAACATATCCGAGGGTATATACGCATGACTCAAACAAAGATTGTACAATAAAGCCAACACACGCGTCAAGTGAGGGCCCGCATACCGAAGATGCTCGATGCTGAGCCCATCATGGCCAGGAGACTTCCCCCTTGACATTGACTGTATGATAGAAGCAATGTCTCTGGCAGTAACCCTGACTCCTAATTCCCCTTTGGGCTCAACATCGATCACCGCCTGCGACGGTCCTAACGACGACTTAACCTCAAATTTAGCTTTAAACAGTTCAGCTACTCCCTGCGCATCACTCACACCATCAACGCACACAGGCACGCCAGGCTGACGATTAAGTTTGTTTGCGTTCTTCCAAAACCCACGAAAGTCCTTATTCAAATGACTTGATGCCAGGATATCCATTTTTATCTTATCCTCGTGGCGCTGGCACCACTTCAACCGAGATTTAAATATCCGTTTCGACTCGCACATATCTTCATAGTAACGGCCAGAAATAGGCTTACCGTAGCATGACCATAATATAAACTTAACCCTAGCATGCCTGTGCGCGTCGGCCACATGTCTGTTCCATCCAACAACAACCTTTCGTTTACATTTCTTACTATCTCGACCAACCACTGACGATTCACAAAATGCCCCAACGATTTGCCCATACAACTTATCGATTAGACGTCTATGATTTAAATCAGTGCACATATGATCACAACAATAGCGGAACTGCAAAGGAAAATCTAATAATCTCAGACGCTTATGACACTCAGTATTATACAATCTAATCTGCGCCAAGTCCCGCTCACCCCACACAATCTTGTTATTTAAATGTTGAGTAGATACATATCTTTTAGGTACTATTACATCTAAATTACATTCAATAATTAACGGAAAGTGGTCAGACCACACTACATCATACTGAACAAACACCCTATTAACAGTTTGAGCCGCAGCCCTGGTAACCAAACAGTGGTCAAGCCACCTCGAAGACCCGTGAGCCTGACTTATAAACGTGTACGTATTTGATGCTATACCCAAACGCTCAGTGTCTATACACGACCAGTCCTGTTCACTACAGAAACCCATCAGCTCATTATAAAAACGCTCTGTTGGGTGAGCATTAAAATCCCCCAGTATATAAACGCACTCAGCACTGTTAGAATCAATGATAGCACTCACCGCACTGAGGACATCCGTGAAATCTGCCAAATTACATACCGCATCAATCGGCATATAAATGCTAAACACTAACATTGATTTTCCCTGCATCACTATTTTAATTGCACATAAACGCGGGCTATCACTCGGAATCACAGTCACGTTCGTGTATGCACTCCTCCTCCACAATAGCGCCACATCACCATGAGGTCTTCCTCGTAGCATACCACTAGTGGAATCCACTGCTGACGTTCCAGTACCTACAGTTGAAATCGTCACTAACAGAGTTAAGGTACGATATTTCATGCGACAGTAGCCAAGTTTCCTGTAAGGCTATAACGTCTACGTATTCACACAAGTCACGTATGCTGTCGATCGAACGTTTAACGTTCTTACAATTAAATGTTGCAAACTTGCAAACTGCACAATGGTGCTATCTTGTTCGGTTGAGGTGTTTTTATGGACATCAGACCATCAGACCAGCTTCATGGTAACATATGTTTGCGTTATCACCGAGGTATGCCAAGTTTCAGCTCAATCGGATGCCAGAAAGTGCTTGAAAAATGCATGAAAATGGGTGTAACTGGAAATACATTATACGAACGAAGCAAGCTAATAAAAAGTTTGTAAAAGTCGGTACATCATGGCCAAGGCCGACCCGATTGCCGGAGGAAAATGAAACGTTCGGAAATGTATAACGCAGACTACTCTCTGATTGTCGGCCGCATACAAAAAAAACCGGCCAAGTGCGAGTCGGACTCGCGCACGAAAGGTTCCGTACCATTATCTATAAAAAATGGCAAAAAAATCACGTTTGTTGTATGGGAGCCCCCCTTAAATATTTGTTTTATTTTAATTTAATAATTATTTTTAAAGTGAATATATAACTAAATATTCTGTGAATATTTCAAGCGTCTACCTGTTGCCGTTATCAATGTCGGGCATAAACGAGCAAAAAAATCACGTTTGTTGTATGGGAGCCCCCTTAAATATTCATTTTATTGTTTTTTAGTATTTGTTGTTATAGCGGCAACAGAAATACATTATCTGTGAAAATTTCAACTGTCTAGCTATCACGGTTAATGAGATACAGCCTGGTGACAGACGGACAGACAGACAGACGGCGCACGGTGGGCTGGAAATCGTCTTTCATAGACTTAGGGATTTCAATTTGCAAGTGCTTGATTTTTTGCCGGATATCGCTTCTATTAGTCATTACTATGTACAAAAATGACACCCGAGTTAATTCTGCCCAAAAACGAAGGAAATATAATTTTTTTACGAAAAATTTGTATGAAGCTAGTATGAAAAATCGAATTATCTCCTAAACGGCTTGTTTAACCGTACTGTCCTTGGAGGTGGTCATAGTGCTAATTATTTATGATTTTTGGTTGCCGATTTGACGAAAAATTTAATGCCGTTTTTTTTTAAAAAAATTATTTATTTTTACATGTAAAACGATCCCTTTTAGTGTCCAAGTTAAAAAGTTCGATATGTTATTAACCCAAATATTAAGAACACACAAAACAAGAAAAATTAAATTAAAAAAATGCTGTTTTTTGACACATTTTTATTAATTTAAATAAAAAAAGATTATCAAACTTGTATTTAAGTAACATATAAAGTTATATTATATACAAAATAATTTAATTTAAGGAATTAATACTAAGCATTTGTAAAATAAAGTAAAATAAATTTAAAAAAAGACAAAATATCATTAAATATTACAAAAAAAAACCCAAACACACCCAAATACAAATTTACAAATATGTACATATAAATTTTTTTTACAAATTTTCCTTATCACTCGTTGTCAGACTCCAATTCTGAGTCAGCATCCAGATTGGATATATCCAAAAACTCGAACTCAGTTTCCTGAAATTGAATTAAGTCGAGAGTTTCAGCAAAAAAGCTCTGCTTTTTCTTGGCATCTAACTTAGGCCTTTGTGCACTTAGCAAAGGATCCGAAGAAACAACAAGCATATTTAAAATGTCTTGATTGGAATCCTGCCTGCTTCTTTTCCGCGAATGATGTTCTCGAAACCTCCTAAAATCTTTGTTTCGAGACTCTGAGGCTTCTTCCGAGAGAGTCCCAATCGGCACAATATTATTTTTCTCGATTATGTCAGCCCCATGGATTAATAATTTATGAACGGTTGACGACATGACGTAGTACCAGTCGTATAATAATACGTACTTTTCTGCTGTTTTGCGGGCATAATCTCTAAATTTTATTATATCGACCTGCTCTCCAGATGTAATTGCTTGTAAAATTACAGCAAATATTTTGATGAGGTCTTCATCCAAACCGGTTATAGCTGCGGTTTTATTAGGAAACTCAAAGAATTTTCTTGCAGTATTCCCGTCATTGGTGGTTCCCGAGCCTTGTTTTACTATATCAATCAACAGATTGAGCTCATCTTTGAATTTATTTTGAATTATTTTCTTCCTTGTCTGTCGCATTTCTTTGTGCTCATCATTCTCGCTGCCCACCGTTTGAAGTCGAGCCTGTATGCAATGTGTAACAGACATTCCATACAATTTATACGGGCGTGTAGGGATGACAAGCCAAATTTATACAGGTCAGAACACACAATTTTTGATGTTACAGCATCTAAGCGGTTCATTTCTGTAGGCTTTGCTAAGCACAGGTAGCACGATGCTTTTGATCTAGCTTCAGAAAGGTAAGTGCAAACTTTAGCGTCGATCATCGTCATCATTAGTTCATGAGTCACCCTATTATTATTATTGCACTCTGTGGGGATAAGGGCCTCAATTTCTTCATCCATTTGTTTTTTCAGCTCAAGGACAACTGCTTCACTCTTCTTTACAAAAGTAAACTGAACTGGACGACAATACAAAACTAAGCATGGTTTTGGGTTCGTCCATAAGATGTTGTCTCCATCTGTCAGTTTAAGTGGCACCAAGGAGGTCATGAAAATGCTCGAGTCATCTTCCTCACCCTCCATTTTCTGCTTGTATCGGCTTTGGTTAGAAGCACCATCAAATCCCCACTTGGGTATCAGCTTCAACTGCTTGTTATGCTCTTCCTTAGAAAGGCTTTGAAGGATTCTTGTAACTGTGATATCAAGTAAAGCTTGAAGTGTAATCCCAGCCGATGAATCAGTAACTGTCACTGATTGCTTCGGAGGGTAGCAATCAAGCTTAGTTTGTTGCACTTTATAGTAAGATGGATAAATATCCTTAGCACCTTCCCGAATGGTAGCCTCTCGCAACGTAATATATTGCCACTTTGAGGGTTTTAGCGAAAGAAGCAATCCAAGCGCCTTTTCTGACGTAAATATGATTGTTTTCGCTGGTTTGCTTCTTTCGCTAAAACTCTCAGTGGCAATATATTACGTTGCGAGAGGCTGCCATTCGGGAAGGTGCTACTTTTTAACTTGGACACTAAAAGGGATCGTTTTACATGTAAAAATAAATAAAAATATTTCGACGATTTTTTTTAAAAAAACGGCATTAAATTTTTCGTCAAATCGGCAACCAAAAAATCATAAATAATTAGCACTATGACCACCTCCAAGGATAGTACGGTTAAACAAGCCGTTTAGGAGATAATTCGATTTTTCATACCAGCTTCATACAAATTTTTCGTAAAAAAATTATATTTCCTTCGTTTTTGCGAAGAATTAACTCGGGTGCCATTTTTGTACATAGTAATGACTAATAGAAGCGATATCCGGCAAAAAATCAAGCACTTGCAAATTGAAATCCCTAAGTCTATGAAAGCCGATTTCCAGCCCACCGTGCGGCGGAGCCTTAGTAATAGGGTTCCCGTTTTAATCTTTAGGTAACCCTAAAAAAGAAGATTATTTGAATGTATTATCTGTCTATTAATTTCCCTTCCACGCGTTAACGGCTAAATTGATTTAGGTGATAGGTACCTACACGTATACGGATAGGCCATGACCTGGGTACATAGAATACGTGTTATCCCGGTAGTACGTTCCCGTGGGATAATTTCAGACATCCACGCGCGAGAAACCGCGGCCAGAAGCTAGTGTATAGATATAGGTTTATATTTTATTCACGGGCAGTCGTTAAGGAGAGATAAAAAAAATTGTATGCAAATAAATGTATGTAATTTAATACTTAAAATCATTTTATACCTTATACGTTCAGTAGGAGTAAATTACGAAATATTTCATAAATAAGTCTTTGCCAACGCATTACGCAATACTCGTAGATACCTTATGCGATTAGGTGCGCGTGATTTGATTTTACTTTTTACCCACGTAGGATCATGGCAGTGTCATCAACCAAAAATTCAGCCTATAGTGTAAACTTTAGACTATAGGCCGACTTTTTTGTTGGTGCACGGACCATAGATCTATGTTTATACTATAAACCTAAATCTCTAAACATTGTCCATGCAGTATGTATGTGCTTACATAACTAGGTATTAGTATTAGCGTACATAATTGGTGAACTAAATGATATTTTAATTATTTTAAATATAATACAGGCCGTGACGACGCCTCCAGATCCATCAAACAATGGTACCACCGAGACGCCGAAAATTACAAGAGCAGAGTTCCTTAAAATACTCGACCGTAATCTTAAAGGATTGAGTCGACTTCGCAATTTAGAGTGGCGGGAAGCGAAAAAGGTAACGGTTTCTATTACTTCATTATACATTTTGTTAGCGGCCTGCAGATTCAATGATCCGCGACAAAGTTACAACATGGAAAATACGTAGATATGTGACGTATGTGGGTAAACCTTGTCAATTTTATACTTTATAACTATTATTGGACATCTCCAAACGGTAAAGGAAAACGTTCATCGTGAGAAAACCTAGACTGAAATCTCCAAAAATGCAGTGGTACCTATCTAGACAGTTCTCACTTTTTCTGTAATAGAAGAGGCCCATTATATAATGAAGGGAAACATGTAACGATAATAAGTTACTGTTTATGTTAGGTACCTTAACAGTTAATATTAATTATTTTTATCACGTCGATCTCTAACTCAATCAATTTTGTACAAAAAATAATAAGCTGGTGCTCGATAATACAAAGCGATGGTGAAACTAATTTATTGTATTTATTATCATTTTATTTTTAGGATTCAGCAGCAAACATAAGAATGTACAATGACGAAATATTTCGAGGAAAGAAAGCTAGAAGCACAAGATAGCATAGCATATAAATGAATGACTTAAGCATGGGAATATTGAGGAATTACTTTTGTAAAGAGGTCTCTGTTTATTAAGACTTTATAATTTAATATTAAGTACTACTAGAACTTTAAATTACAGCGCCGGTAGTCGGTTTGGTACTTGAAATTATTTAAATGTGCTGGCAAGTCAATATAATTACTACTACCTACATATGTAACATAGGTATATTATTATGTGGAGTACCTATTGAAGTAGCTGATTTCTGCAAATATAATGAAATATTTGGTTTGCTTAGTGTACACACCGAGGCACTGAGCAAAAATAACAGTGTTAACAAAATAATACGATACGATTTGAATGAATTTGCTATTTGTAATATTCAACTACCCATTAGGTTATGTTTTGCATGAACCTCACTCGACTACAAATTATGTCTAAACAATATAATCAGATTTTGTCTACTCTGTGTTAGTGACTTTAATCCAATAAATTAGCCACAGAAAAATACTTTGTAAATAATAAACCGTACTTTTAGATCTATATTTAATATTGAATGTGATTGATAAGATGTTTGTTTAAGTTATTGATTAATATTCAACAAAACAACAGCAATCATTAAAACTACGAGTATCCTGGAAAAACTAATTGTCTACAATAGTTTCCTCTACTTCAACTTGTTTAACCTTCTTTTTCGGGTATATATGTAATATTGCACGACAATACGGATACAATTCAAATTTTGTCTTATGTATATCACTTTTAAGTCTCTTTTTGACAGATTCCTCGTTCAGCATAATTTGTAACGCCTTTTCGTGGCTAAGTTTTACGAGATCGCTTGCCTTTACTTTAAGTTCACATCTGTCTGCCCCGTCAACCTGAAACAATCGAGTTTATTTACCATATCGTTGTATGTTTATAATTGCTAGTAACTTATGCATGAAAGATGACTGAACGTATGAATGACAACATTACCTGTGCCGTGTGCGTCAATATGATACATCGAGCTTTACAAAGAGACTCTCACGAAGCGACGTTCGCTTTACCTGTGGTTACCAAGTGTACAAACATGCTGTGATTGTGTGTAAGCGCAGGAGCTCTCGGTGTGTGTGTATGTTATGTGTTGACGCTGCCGCTGCTCGTCTTCACGCAGACGTAGCGTGTTTGTACACGAAGTTCCCACAAGCAAAGCGCGCGTTGCTTCGTCGTGAGATATAACTTTTACTAGGTATATGACAGACAGAAACGTCGCTATAAAAAGCAGGACTAAAAAAGACCCGATGTTTCATTTTATGGCCGGATATTGTACATACAATTATATTCCGAAAACCTTCATCAATTTTCCAATTCTTTATTGATTCAGGGCACATAGTTTATTTTGAAGCTACGGCACGGACCAGACCACTAACATAGAAAACTACTACTTACCTTCATTTTTAGTTAAACCCAAACCTTTTAAGGGGTAATTGTACTCGTCATTAAAACAACTTTTACTGTGGTACTAACCCAGAAATAGCATATCTACACATAAGTGTGTGGAGTATTGTTGGATGCCATAGTTAAAAAGATTACGATGTTACTAAGTGACTTTGATTAACGGCCGAACCCAATAACCTATCTATCACCGGTTTTGGCATACTGGAGATAGAAAAATCTATCTATCGATGGTATTAACGTCCCAATAATCCATCAGACATTATGGAATCTTACCGGCCCACGCTATATATTGATCGGAGGGTGTATTGCTTACTACGGATAGCTATTTGTATGAAAATGCCAAAGTATGCGTCCCACTAACCTGTTGAAAGCTATTTGTTTGACAGGACAGTTACTAAAGATGACAGGTTGGTCTATTCCCCGAATTGCTATAAACTATATATTGGATAAACGTATACTAAGCTTTGTTTACTTGAAAAAATAAAACTTTATAAATAATCATATAAAACATGTCCGACTCAAGTGTCCTAGTAACTGGCGGTGATTTTGAAATGGTAGCAGAAGTTATCGACTCGGAAAGTGGTTTCGGGGTCCAATCACTTAATTCACAGAGAACTTACCTATAAATGCCGCATCGACCATATAAGCATATTAAGTTGTTATTAATTTAAATAAAACAGATGTGAGTAATTTAATCACCGAAATATATCGTCTAGTAACCTTAGCAAGGTTTATGTCTTATGTCTAACTGTTAATTACGTTTCATTACTCCTCTCCAGCGTTCACAATTTGTTCAGCAAAATGTAATAAAATCTTAATCATATTTAAAATGAATTATATCTTAATCCAGTAATTTATTTAGAATTAAGAAATAAAAAAGTTTTATAATAAGGCACACGTTGTTTTTTAAAGTGATGTTGGTTGTAACGGATCGCACGGGAGGGCCAAGTACAAAACCCTAGACTTATTGTTTTCGTTAGATAGATAGCCTTTATCAATGATTGTGTGACGTCATATAAGGACAGATAGTATTATACTGTCTATCATCAATAGCAATCTGTCTTTCACTGAAAATAGGTTATTGGGTTCGGCCGTAAGTCAATCGTTTTTGAGATATTTTGTTACACTGCAGTAATAAATTTGTTTTTCATCGTTTTTTTTGGGAAATACTATGAAATACAAATTTATTTTTGCAGCGATAAAATGAATACTGTGGCTGCGTAAATATTAATCCCGACTGCGGAACCCTTAACTGTGCGTGGTCCGACAGAGGCGATCATAGTGAAAGCTGTTAATCTTCATGTAGGTACTACACTCCTTTAAATTAAGTCTCTCGTTAAATCTAACATCCTGTATAATACTGAGTCAAAGTGCACTGAGCAAACAAATGACGAACAATATTTACTGTGACTGTACATTGATGTCGGTGGGTATCCATTAATTCATCTTGAATAAATACTTACTTTACATAAAAATGATAGTTCATATTGTTCATCTACTTTTGGCCATGTCTGTTCGAGGACACTCTTCTCCCAATCAACCAAATTAGAAGTGTCACACATTCTATGTGGTGCAGACTGGATACCGGCCCAAAGCTCAGAACAAAAGTGTGGAGTCACTGGCGCCAGCATTATTATTAAAACTGCTAAGGCTTTTTCAAATTCCTTACTTTTGGCTATTACTTCTGGTGGTATCTTGTTCTAAAAGTAAAAAGAGTAATTTAAATTAAAAATAAAGCCAAACTATTAATAATGATTAGGTATAGAATAAGCTTTTTCATTGTAAATTGCTGCAATTATAATGTAAATAAAACTTTGATACAGAAATATAAACCTTTCTCTTTAATAAAGAACAAAAATTTATTACCCTTAGCACACTCGTTAAACTCTGTAGTCTTGAAATGCCAACACTTAGTTTTTGAGTGTATTTAAAATGGTATGTTGTAGTAGCAATTAAATAGTTTCTTGAGTCCCATATTTTGTATTCATACTTATTAAATTCTTCAGGAGTCAAAGTATTTTTTACGGGAATATTGTTTCGGTGTTGCAAAAATTCTCTCATGGTCATCCACAGCCGGTGTTGCCAATTTAACACGCCAGGTAATGCTTTAACAAAAGAGACAACACATAAAGGCTAATTCATTTGTACAGTTTATAAAATTGGATATGTTACAGGTAAGTTTCAATTTGGAATATGCAATAAAATATCTACCTGTACCTACTTCGTCACAAACTAAAATTTCATACTACCTAGTCATCTCATCTTAGCATGTTCCCAAATAGATTAAAGTTGGCCTCGAATCTGATACGACGCGGACGGTTGAACGTGCTCTCCACAGATTTAGAGTAGGCTAGATACCACAAGCCGTCCGACCAAGCGTGCCCGAAAGCCGATTCCACAAACTTGACGCGCTACTACATTAGTTTGTGTTCGATCGCACCAGTGGCGGTGAAGTGATCCATAGGAACTTTGTTCCCACGCGGCATAGTATGTATAGTGATTTCAATTTAGTCCTTGTTGCATCAGTATTAAGTATGAAATTCGACCATTGCATTCGACTTCCATGGATTTACTATGGTTCCTTACTACGTACGTAAGAAAACCGAGCGTGTCATCTTTTTTATACCTACGCGGTATAATAGCCTATAAAATTTGAGGATTTCCCTCGATTTCCATGGGATCCCCTCCATCAGATTCCGATTTGGTGGCAATGGGACCACCTCGGGAGCATACCCTTCCATACAAAAAAATAATTTTCAAAATCCGTCCACAATTGACGGAGTAATCGGTGTACATACATATAAAAAAAAAAACAAACATACAGCCGAACATATAACCTCCTCCTTTTTGGAAGTCGGTTAAAAAAGTAACAAGTAGTAACTATACATCACTAGTCCTACCATTTGACAGAAAAATTATAAAAGCGTCTGTACCACGAAACTTACACTGTTTCTCTCGTTTGCATTGCATTGCGTATAGACAAAGCGTCCAATGATGGTCCCTCAAAGCAATACCTACCAGCAATGTGAAATGAATAGTGTGAAGTAGGAATTTATCTTAGTAGTGTTACTTGAACATCACAATAAATGATTTTAAAATTAATTTCAGCTTTAAAGGCAACAATATTACTTGCTGATGGTAGGTAATACCTCCATTGACACGATTTACTCTACCCTAGAAGAGTTTTTACAGTTTATAACGGCACAATTTGGCATTTTTATGTCCTCGACGACACAACTACTAACTACTGCACATGCGGTATCTAGTCTACTATAAATCTGCGGTGCTCTCAGATCTCAGAACCACGGAAGGATCATGGTTCCCGATTGTATAAGAATTATTCTTATAAACAAACATTTTTTTAAACAAACGTTTTTCACACTTTAAGAATAATTCTTATACCCATCTTTGAACTGGCAACGGCAAGCGCAGCTTCACCCAGCAGATCATGCGGTTAACGCCCAACAGTCCGCCATTTTGCGGGTAAGTACATAATATTTGCATACGCTTATCTGTCCAAGCGAACTTACACAAAATTGTTAACTCTGTAAAGATCTAAATATCAAGACGAGGGTCGGGGACTCCGGGATATTAAACCACAGAACAGATGCCCTTCGACTTTGAACTTTATTATAAACTCTTTTGCAAAAAAAACGGGCGGTTTTGATTTGTCTACATTATTGTTAAGCATTTAGTTCTAAGGAGGTTTTAATAGCCAAACTGTGTTACTGGCACTTAATAAAGGGTCTGGGTATAAAAAAAAGTTAATACCAAATTCGAAACTTTTGTTTAAAAAAATAATAATCCTATATTCAATTTGTGACATTTTACTTAATTTTCGCGGGTTTGGAGTTAAAAGGTTATCAAACAACTAAAACGAACTTTTCGTTATTTTTAGAAGAATAATTTATGTTTGTCGCTTAATCCTGCCTTATTGTGACTTAAAACAGATATCTTTGTTTCGATTGTAATGAAAGAAAAAGAATTAAGAGCTAGTAAAATTATAGCGCTGCTGGAAGAGGGGTGTAGTCAATGTTACGTCTCACAGCGGTTAAACGTGAGTCGTTCAACCGTCCAAAGAACCTGGACTCGATACCAAGAGACAAGTTCCGTCCAGAGAAGGCAAGGTTCTGGGAGAAAACGTTGCACACAACCACGAGACGACCGCTTTTTAGTCACTCAGGCGCTGAGGAACCGCAAATGCAGTTACATAGATCTCAAAAGAAACCTTGAAGAGGTACGAGGAGCACAAGTTGGCCTATGGACAGTGAGGAGGAGGCTTTTAGCAGCTGATATACACAGTCGACGACCAGCGCGGGCCCCCAAGTTACTCCGTGAGCACCGGATTGCTCGATTGAGGTTCGCTAGAAATTGCCTATCTTGGACACTAGGTAACTGGAGTAGCGTACTCTTCTCCGATGAGGCTCGAATTTGTCTAATGGTGAGGACCGACGTCGGCGAGTGTTACGAAGACCAGGGGAACGCTATGCCGACGTGTGTTTTGAAGAAATCATCCCTTATGGTGGAGGGTCTGTTATGTTTTGGGCGGGCGTACCTTCCAGCTATCGTACCGAGATAGTATTCATTGAAAATGGCTCCCTAAATGCGCAAAGGTACATAACAGAAATCCTTTGTAAACATGCACAACCCGCACTGACTGTAATTGGTGAAGATGCCATTTACATGGATGATAATGTTCGGGCCCACCGTTCTGGCGACGTAAATGCTTATATGCAAGGGGTCGGTATTCGTCGTTTGGATTGGCCTGCTCGGAATCCCGACCTTAACCCCATTGAGCACGTCTGGGACCTCCTAAAAAGGCGAGTACGATCTGTCCAACCACTTCCACAAAACATCAGGGAGCTTAAACGCGTGATCTCGGCTGAGTGGGAACAGATTCCACACGACACCATCAAAAGCCTGGTGCAAAGCATGCCAAGACGATTGCATGCCGTAATCGCTGCAAGGGGAGGTCATACTCGTTATTATTTTTTATTTTTTAATGTCTTATTTATTAAAATACCATAGAAAGACTCATAGTCTTAATTTCATTATACCGATAAAAAAGTGCATTTTAACACGGCTCTCTGCTTACATTGACTAAAACACTGATTCTAGGATTCAAGTGTTAAAAACTATATTCTCATTGGTAATAAGAAATTTCTAGTCATTTATGCTAATGACACACTGAAAATATTAATATTATCTATAGAAAAGCCAATGACTATAAGGTGCCCGTTTTTTTTGCAAAGGAGTGTATAATAGGGAACTATAGTACGGGTGCGCACCGCCACCTTGGAATTTTTAGGTATCAAAATCATATTAAATCTTACTTGCATCGGACCAGCGCCTGGGTGTCGCCGGCGGGACATCGGCGAGAATCAGCAGCCGAGTAGTGTCACATCCGTATGCTGCAAGCAACCTTTCAGGATTTTCACCATTATATTTAGACTTGCTCATTTTTTCCCATTGAGTTAACACAGTCTCTCCTGTGGCCTTGTCTTTATACTCTTTTCCGTCTTTTTCTACTTGTTCTGCTGGTATATACTTTCCAGAACCTTTTAATTTATATGATTGCCCCATAACCATTCCTTGTACTACCAGTTTCTTAAATGGTTCTTTAGTTGGTGTCCAGCCAAGTGAATGTAAGAAATAGCTCATAAATCTAGCATAATACAAATGCAATACGGCATGTTCCTTGCCCCCAACATATATGTCAACTGGCATGTGATCAAGAACATTTTCTTTTGAAAAAGGCCTATCTTGATTGGTTGAATCCAAAAATCGGTAGTAATACCATGAAGAATCAACAAATGTGTCCATAGTATCAGTCTCTCTTTTAGCATTGGATTGACATTTAGGACATTTACATTGAATCCAGTCTTCTAATTTGTCTAATGTTTGTATACCTGACTCTAAAGAATGAATTTGAGGCAGCTCAACAGGAAGTTCTCCATAAGGAACAGGAACTGCACCACAATTTTTGCAATGGATTATTGGTATAGGTGTTCCCCAGTACCTCTGCCTGGATATAAGCCAGTCCTTGAGTTTAGAGCTAACAAAATGTCCTCCCACATTTTTGCTAAGCGCACTATCAATTGCCTTACGATTATCGCTTTCAATATCGATTACATATTGATCACTGCTAATGGGTATATTTAATGACAACGCAATTTTTTTGTCATCCTTATTAATTTGAGAACATGCAATAAACACATCTCTACCCAAAGGGTAATTAATGTTATCAGTTATATATACAGGTAATTCACGATTTGAAATTGGATTATAACTTGTTAGAACAACATTTTCATGGCCTTTCAATTCCTGAACCAATGGATGACTAGAATTCATAGTTAAAAAATTTCCATGAATAAATTTATAGGGTTCGGAGGTCCAAACATCAAAAGTTTTAATTTCATTATTTATTTTCATTTTAAAAGTTACAACAACCCCATCACACTCGCCAATCCAATGTTTCTGTAAATTAATAATATCTTTCCAATTTTCCAAACCTCCATTGTCAAGTCCATCGTACAAGTCTTTGGCATACTTCGTAGTTTTTATAAACCACTGAGTAAGATATTTCTTGTCAACTTTAGCACCAGATCTCCATGAACACCCAAAATCATCAACTTGTTCATCGGCTAGAACAGTCTTATCTACTGGATCCCAGTTCACTTGTGCCTGGAAAGTAGAACAGAGGGAAGCTGAGCACTCATTATAACATAATTAGGAAAAACATGTGTTGTAACTACCAATTATAAATTTTCGGATGTTTTACTTTACTTGTACTGTGAGACCTAGCTTCCTGCCAAATTTCATGGTAGTAGGTCAACAGGAAGTACCCCAAAGGTTTTGAAAAGTGTGAAACAAACAAAATATGTGACACAATTAACCCTATTATTTGATTATATTGACTTAGAAGCTTAAATTTTTCACCTGTCGAAGGGACTACAGACCTTTAGCACTCAATATTAATTTAAACTCGATACTTCTACCTATTCCTAAGAAAAAGGTTCTTGACAGACAGACAACAGTGATTTTATAAGGATTCTGTTTTTTCCATTTGAGGTATGGAACCCTAAAAATGAATCAAGTTTTCTTTTTTGCCAGTGCCCTTGTATTGGTTTTGTAGTCAATTCTAGGTAAAAATATGTATGACAGATCTCTTACCTTACTTTGATAAGCTAAACCTTTTTCAAATAACTTTAAGAATATATATTGAGTCCATTTGTAATAGTTAGGGTCACATGTAGAGACTTCTCTTTTCCAATCGAAATTGAACCCCAATTGCTGCAGCTGAATTCTCATTGAATTTATGTTTGATTTTGTCCAATGTTGAGGTGGGATATTACGTTCTATAGCTGCATTTTCTGCTGGTAGACCAAAGGCATCCCACCCTATCGGGTGAATAGAATTGCTTCCATTCATCTGTTCAAATCTTGCTAAAGTATCTGATATAGAGTATACACGTACATGTCCCATATGTAAGTTCCCTGATGGGTATGGAAACATTGGCAGCACATAATATGGCTTTCTATCACAACTGTTTACTGATCTTTGCACAACATCATTTGACCAATGTTTTTCTATATTTAGTTTGATTTCTGTGCTTATATCTTCTTGCTGTGTACAATAAATGAGAATAACATTACAGTTATTAATTACATTATAATTTCAATAAAAACATAAAATGGAAGCATTACGCTGATAATAATCAAATTAATATTCTACTGCTGGACATGCAGAGCTACCTTACACTTGTTGTTCACTTGGCAGACACAATGGTGATCTGATCACATATTTATGTTGGTACAGGCGAACTGTAGGATATTGCTTGTCTCTTAAGACTCCAAGTAAAGTGGAGGCTGGAGATAGTGTATCCATTAACCACATTTGTTTTATTAATAATTACTGGCATTCAATATGCTGTTATTCTATTATCTACATTGTTTCAAAGGTGAAGTGTTCATTTTAAATATGATTATACAAAAAGTAAAAGTTGCTATGCTTTATTTTAATATAATAAATTAACTCTTACCCATAACCTTAAACTACTTTTTTTCCTGAAAATGTAACATAGATAATTACGAAATAAACTTGTTCTTGGATAATTGTAAGTTTGAAGTATTTTAAATTGAAGAACTGGCATATTTTTTATCGAAATACAATCGTCAATAAATTATTGATATTCACGAAACAGAGCAATTTCTTATTTTTATAAATGCTAATTAATTGTTCTTTATATTATGTTTATAGAGCCCAGATAAAAGATTGTTTTTGCTCAGTTTTCGACTGTTTCTACTTCGCTTCGTCCATTCGGTAGTGCAGTAATATAAAAATCGGCGACACAACATTCGTTCAAACAATTACAAAAACTTGCCCACAGAAGACTTAAATTGACACTTGACAGCAAGTGTCAGCACAAGCAAGCACGGCTACAGAGCAGTGCTGCCAGATGAGCTTGATGCGTTCCCCATATCTTACCCAAAATCCCCTCCAAATTCAGGTTTCTACGAAAAAAAACCCTACAAAGAGCAAAACATTTATTTAGTACAATTTTATACTTGAATGTAATAACAACATTAATGTTACACTATTTCAGCAATAGCTTCCATTACGTCAGCATCTTCACTGGCGTCGTCTGCAGTTCCGTACATTTAGAAGGTGAAAGTTTACACAAGAAGAAGCACAGTAAGATTAACGCAAGCACAAGTAGAAGGCAGATAAGCAGAGTACATATATTTGCGTTGGTAACAAGACTAACAAGCGCGCGAGTTACGTAGGTAGCGAAAGCTGAAACGTGCGGATAGCCCGGCGCGGCGATGGTATCCAACGGACTCTGGCGAGCCGGTGAGGCGCCAGGAAGGGGGGGGTCCCGCTCGCTCGCTGCGCGGCTTCCGCTGCTAGTGGTTGATGACTCACGCGCTTGTTATTAACATATTATCTATTATACAGGGTTATTTTTAAGCTATAGCTGTAACTCGAAGTCACAAATAATAAACTAGCACCATCGAAGTAAAATAAATAAACAGTTAATTACTACAAAACTATGGTCAGCAAGCGGTACGTGTGGGCATTATACAAACGGCTTATGTCATAGAGGCCAGGAGAGTTACGGACACCCATTTAAATAAACTCTCCGACAGTGCCTCAGTTCTCCAATCCTTAAGTACAAAATAAACACTAGATTCTAATCTTGCCTTATTGTGACTTAAAACAGATATCTTTGTGTCGATTGTAATGGCAGAAAAACCAATAAGAGCTAGTAAAATTATAGCGCTGCTGGAAGAGAAGCCAATGTCACGTCTCACAGCGGTTAAATGTGAGTCGTTCAACCGTCCAAAGAACCTGGACTCGATACCTAGGGACAGGTTCCGTTCAGAGAAGGCAAGGTTTTGGGAGAAGGCGCTGAGGAACCGCAAATGCAGTTACATAGACCTCAAAATAAACCTTAAAGAGGTACGAGGAGCACAAGTTAGCCTATGGACAGTGAGGAGGAGGCTTTTAGCGGCTGATATACGCAGTCGACGACCAGCGCGAACCCCCTAGTTACTCCGTGAGCACCGGATTGCTCGATTGAGGTTCACTGGAAATGACCTATCTTGGACACTAGGTAACTGGAGCAGCGTACTCTTCTCCGATGAGGCTCGAATTTGTCTGAATGGTGAGGACTGACGTCGGCGAGTGTTACAAAGACCAGGGGAACGCTATGCCGACGTGTGTTTTAAAGAAATCACTCATTATGGTGGAGGGTCCGTTATGTTTTGGGCGGGCGTAACTTCCAGCTATCGTACCGAGATAGTATTCATTGAAAATGGCTCACTAAATGCGCAAAGGTACATAACATAAATCCTATGTCAACATGCACAACCCGCACTGACTGTAATTGGTGAAGATGCCATTTACATGAACGATAATGCTCGGGGCCGCCGTTCTGGTGACGTAGATGCTTATATGCAAGAGGTCGGTATTCGACGTTTGGATTGGCCAGCGCGGAGTCCCGACCTTAACCCCATTGAGCACGTCTGGGACGTCCTAAAAAGACGAGTACGATCTGTCCAACCACTTCCACAAAACATCAGGGAGCTTAAACGTGTGTTCTCGGCTGAGTGGGAACACATTCCACAGGACACCATCAAAAGCCTGGTGGAAAGCATCCTAAGACGATTACATGCTGTAATCGCTGCAACGGGAGGTTATACTCGTTATTATTATTTTATGTCTTTTTAGGGTTCCGTACCCAAAGGGTAAAACCGGAACCCTATGACTTAGCTCCGCCGTCTGTCTGTCTGTCTGTCCGTCTGTGGGGAGGCTGTATCTCATGATTCATGAACCTTGATAGTTGGACAGTTGAAATTTTCACAGATGATGTATTTCTGTTGCCGCTATAACAACAAATACTAAAAATCAGAATTAAATAAATTCCTTAATGATTTAATTGAGTAGGTACATAAAAATATGTTTTACAGACACTAGGCTCGTTATTTTTGCGGATGACACTAATGCAATTGTGTCTGCAAATGACTTAGGTTGAAACGCTGTCCTTCCGAGCGCAACCTGAATGCGTATAAGGTTTTGCGTAATCGTTGCAGGCGTATGTGTAGAGATGCTAAGAGACGCTACTTCCATAATTCTCTCGACAACCGTAACTCCTCTGAAGTCTGGAAGTTTCTGAAAACACTCGGCATTGGCAAGTCTCCAGTCGTTTCCAGTAATGACACTGACGTGTGTGCTCTTAACAAACATTTCTCACTTCCCCCTGTTATTTTAGATCCGCACGTCAAATCAGCTACCTTAAATAAACTTTCCTGTTTTCCAGTACCGCAGTGTTCTCCTTTCAAATTAAGTCCAGTGAGTGAAATTGAGGTTAAAAAGTCTATTTGTGCTATCTCCTCTACCGCAGTAGGTAATGATAATCTTTGCTCAAGAATGATTTCTCCTATTCTCCCCGCATTACTTCCCGTCTTAACCCACATTTTTAACTTTTCCTTGTTTTCTTGTACTGTTCCTGAGGTTTGGAAACAAGCTCATATCATCCCCTTACCCAAAATTCCTAAGCCGGTATCACCCACTGATTTCCGTCCCATTTCTATACTCCCATATCTCTCTAAAGTATCTTGAGCACATTGTTCATCGGCAACTTTCGGCTTTTCTATCTGCGAATGACCTACTTAGTCCTCTTCAGTCCGGTTTTCGACCGGGTCATAACACAGTGACGGCTCTGTTGAAGGTTACTGATGACATCCGCTGGGCGATGGACCACAAATCTCTAACTTTACTTGTACTTCTCGACTTCAGCAGTGCCTTTAATTCTGTTGATTTCGACATCCTTCTAGGGATATTTAATTCTTTAAATTTCTCCTCTTCCACTATTGGTTGGTACGACTCCTATCTCAGAGGCCGTTCACAGCGTGTTCGTCTCGATGAGTCGTCTTCTGATTGGTGCTCTCTTACCGCAGGTGTGCCTCAAGGTGGCGTTCTCTCTCCTCTTCTCTTTTCTATTTTCATTAACTCTGTCACGAGAGTCATCTCTTCCTACTTCCATCTCTATGCCGACGATCTGCAGCTTTACAATAACTTCTTAAGGGAAGACGCGGCAGCTGCCGTGGCTGCCATGAACAGGGACCTGGACTTGATTAGTGAGTGGTCGCGGTCCTTTGGACTGCTAATCAACCCTAGGAAATCCCAGGCCATGATTATTGGCGGCAGGTATATGCGGAATAGGCTCAATGTTGCGTCGCTGTCTCGTCTCTGCTTGAATGGAGTTCAGATTGAATACGCAAATACGGTTAAAAACCTGGGGGTGACCATGGATTGCTACTTGTCGTGGACTGCCCATGTTGCTCAAGTCAGTCGCAAAGTGCACTACACGTTCCATTCGTTGAAATGTCTCCAGAGATTCTTGCCCTTGAACACCAAAATCTCCCTTGCTCAAACTCTCATTCAGCCCATTATTGGCCCATTATTATTACGCTGATGCATGTTACTTGGATGCCACCGAGGAGCTTTTAAATAAACTTGAGCGTTTGCAAAACATCTGTATTCGTTTTGTTTTCAACCTTAAAAAGTATGACCACGTTTCTAACTTTCGCAAGATACTCAAGTGGCTCCCTATTCGACTTCGCAGGAACTCGCGGATTTTGTGTCTGCTATTTAACCTCCTTCACAATCCTAAAACACCATCCTATCTGCGGGAACGTTATTCCTACGCTCGTCCTTCTGATGCGCCTTGCAGGTCGCATCTTCTTAAGTCCCCTCCCCACACCACCGACTTCTACTCCTACTCCTTCACTGTGCACGCGGTGCGGTTGTGGACTTCACTGCCACCTGATATAAGGGACTGCCATACTGTTTCAGTATTTAAAAGAAGAGTGAAAGAACACTATCTTTCCACTTCGTCATAGTTGCGTATGTTTTTATTATTTTAATAGAATTATAATTAATATTCTAGTGATATTTATTTTAGAAGTATGTATTTGTGTGTATGTATGTATGTATATTAGTATATTATTTGTTTAGTTTTATTAAGTAAATTGTTTTTGATTATATGTATTCTATTTTCTCTTCTACTCTTACACACGGTGTCTACATCTCTTTATCGACTTTCCTATCGCAGGTATGCTGGAAGAGATTTCTTTAGAAATAAGCATCACCTTTGTACGTATTTTTCTGTTCCTTTCTTCTTGTATGTTTATAATGTGTGTACATAAATGGTTAAATAAATAAATAAATAAATAAATAATTTAGAATTAAAAATTAATAACTTATTAAAAGCTTTTCAACACTGGTTTGGTACAAACAATCTTAAGCTCAATGTAAATAAAACGAAATGTGTAGGTACTATTCAAGTCAAACGTTCTGAACAACGCTAGTCTTGAGGCTTTGTCATGCGGCAACAAATTTGAAGTTGTTCACTATGTAAAATTCCTAGGTGTTCACATTGATGTATTATTAAACTGGAAGGTTGAGACATCGTCTGTAACGAAGTCTTATAGATCAACCTTGGCCCAGCTTAGGATGGTATACTTTGCCTTGGTTGAGTCTAGGCTTAGGTACAGTATTGAGTTTTGGGGCAATAGCTATAAGTACAATTTATCCACTCGGCATTTGTAATTAAAAAAAACCGGCCAAGTGCGAGTCGGACTCGCGCACCAAGGGTTCTGTACCATTATCTATAAAAACGGCAAACAAAATCACGAGGTTGTATCAGAAATTAAAATAAAACAAATATTTAGGGGGGCTCCCTTAAATATTTTTTTATTTTAATTTAATCGACGTGAGAAAATAAACGTGGTTCATCACAGTCCTAGGTATACTAATCAGTATTTCTATACAACAAGCTTCCCTTAGAATAAGCATAAATAGCGCAAACTTATTTAAAAACAAATTGAAGACATATTTATTGAGGAAGGGTTATTACAGCGTCGATGGGTACCTAGATGATAAGCGACCACCGTAATATTATTTTTTTAGATTAGGATTAATTTTAAATGTTATGTTGACTGTTGTCATTCGATAGTGTACGCGTTAACGCGCTAAAATCGATTACAGCGATTATGGTCTTAATTCGGAATGCACCCTGGTCTGTGGACTACTGTCACTGTCACGCACACACACAAATCTGCTGTGCGTCGCACAGCAGATTTGTGTGAGTGAGTGGTGATCTCTGCATTCTATTCAATTCTGTCGTAATATCTGCAGTAATTTTAGTAGGTAAATTGTTTGTTGTTTTACAACAATGGCACGGCCAGGGAAAGATGACGCTTCAGAAGATGCAAAGAAAATAGTAGATGATGCCAAGAATTTTATTGAAAAAGCGATATCAGATATTGGGAAAACATCAGCAACAAAGCAGTTAATTTTAGGAACTACGTCAGGATGGTAAGTGCGTGTATTGGTCTCTAGATCTATTTCGTTTCGTTTAATTGAATGTTTACATTTAGGTAGGTACCTATTTTGAACGATGTTCCTTTTGTTTGCTCACTTTACTGTTTGATAAAATTAAACTCACTGTTATTTCTCGGAGAAACTTCGTATAATGGCCTTCCTTGCTATGATTCATAGTGTATGATCTAATCCTCTTCTCGATTTTTCTATTTGATTGTTGACATAATAGTTAATTTTAATATTTTCAGGATAACTGGTTTTATTTCTATGAAGATTGGAAAAGTTGCTGCAGTTGGGTTGGGTGGCAGTGTTATACTATTACATATTGCCAGCCAGAAGGGATACATTGATATTAATTGGGATAAAATCAACAAGAAAGTTGATAAAATCAGTGACAAAATTGAGAAGGAAGCAACTGGAAAATCACCCGATTGGTTTGAGAAAGTAAGTCACCTTTCTTTATCTTCACCCTTTTTATGTTGTGTGCTTAAACTAAGCAGTTATTCTTAAGTTGTTTAAATCTTCTCACTAATTGCATACTATCTACTTGAAGCAATGGTACGCATCAGTTGACTCATTTCAAATTCTTAACTTATTTTAGTATGCCTATTTTTAATATTTTCATCACTTCATGCTTATTGGGCACACCAATATCCTAGGGGCTTGAGTTTAGTATTCCCCAGTAAACAAAACAAACATGTTGTGAGAAGGTGAGAATCTCTTTGAGATTCTTTAAGGTCTTGTTCTGAATTGCTGGGATGTTGGTAAATAAAATAGGAGCATTTTTGTCAAAACAAGCAAATGATATGCAACAAACAATCGTAAAAAGCGCATTGTCTCTTTGTTAGGAGAAGATTCTGAAATCAAATAGCGACATTGCCAACTTTCAGAATGCACCCTCTTAATTTTACGTCATACGAGGGCTGCACTAAAAGTATCGGGAATGGAATATTTCCACTGTTCCTGTCATATTAAAATCATTTTAATTGAAAACTCCTTGGTTTTAAAAATCGAATACCATTTATTTATTTAAAAAAAGATTCTCGGTCTTGTCACAAGGTTTTGTCAAACTTGTTTAGTCGTTGAGAAAATGGAATTGACTCGAGAAAATTCAAGAGCGATGATTTATTATGACTTTCGAACTGGTTTAACACAAAAACAGGTTGACCGGATGATTTCTGCATTTGGTGATGAAGCCCCATCCAAAACCACAATTTATCGCTGGTTTGCTGAATTTCAACGTGGACGTGTCAAGCTCAGTGATGATCCCCGTCAAGGTCGTCCAAAAACTGCAGTCACCCAAGAAAACGTTGATGCTGTGCGTAAGCTGATTGAGGAAGATCGACATGTGACCATGGACGTATAAAAAACTCGGACGGATTCTCGCTAGCAGAAAACTGTGTCACTCAGAGTCAGCCAGCTCGCTGTACGTACAGGCCCCCACGCACACATTCACAGCATAATCACCCATTACGCGTGCAAACGTCAACACAGTCGACACGTTTACGCGGCAAAAAAAGTATTGAAATAAAGCATGTCTTGTGGGGTGAAATGTTGCAAAAACCGTAGCGATCGGAAGAAAAAAAATACAGGAATCACGTTTCATAGGTAAATGAATAATTCAACAACTTAGTTCCCGATTTTATAGATTACAATCAATATTTATTCACCAGAACAAAATAATTCATCACAAGGCCAGTGTTGCCAATATTCACGTGTGCAAATTACCCTAAATATATGGGAAATTAATATATTTTTAAATTATTCAATTTATTTAGGTTAATTTTATCATTACTAGTTGTTTTATATTCTTTCTACTAGATTTCCTAAAGTAAATGAAGTTTGGCGAAATGATTGGATTGAAAACAAATACAGTGTCATTTGCAGTTTACATTTTAGGAGGACTCCGGTGTGTACATATGCTGTACCTCAAATTTGTCTGCCGACCTGTATTTTTCTTAAAATAAAACAATATTAAGTGGGTAATTTTGGCTATCATGACAACCCTAAATTCACTCACACTTAAGACTCGCCATTACGGGACACAGTTTTGTCTTAGCGGGAGTTCCGTCTGACTTTTTTTATAAGTCTATGCATGTGACATACCGCGAAATTCAGGCAACTTTAGACATTGGCATGAGTCAAATACAAATAATCTTGCATGAACAATTAGGTGTAAAAAAGTTGTTTTCCCGATCGATACCGCATTCGCTCTGTGAAGAGTAAAAAACGGCTCGCGTTACTTGGTGCGTCAGAACTCTCGAAAGATTCCACGCAGGATCCTCAAATGCTGTATACAACATTGTATCAGGTGACGAATCCTGGATATACGCGTACGAACCCGTAACAAAAAACCAGTCACGAGTTTGGGTGTTCGAAAATGAGTTAAAGCCAACAAAAATTGTTCGTTCACGGAGTGTTGCAAAAAAAATGGTGGCCACGTTTGTCTCCAAAACCGGCCATGTTACGACTATTCCTCTTGAGGGACAAATAACGGTTAATGCAGAATGGTATGCTAGCATTTGTTTGCCACAGGTCGTTTCTGAACTCCGTAAAGAGAACTGTAACCGCCGCATCATCCTCCATCACGACAATGCGAGTTCTCACACCGCGCACAGAACAAAAGAGTTTTTAGAGCAAAAAAACATAGAATTATTAGACCATCCGCCGTACAGCCCCGACCTAAGCCCTAATGATTTCTATACTTTCCCTAAAATAAAGAATAAATTGCGTGGACAGAGATTTTCATCACCTGAAGAAGCTGTGGACGCCTACAAAACGGCCATTTTGGAGACCCCAACTTCCGAATGGAATGGTTGCTTCAATGATTGGTTCCATCGTATGGAAAAATGTGTCAAATTTCGCGGAGAATACTTCGAAAAGCAATAAATACATTTTTAAATAGTAATGTTGTGTCACTTCCTTGATTCCCGAAATTTTCAGTGCCGCCCTCGTACGAGGCGAGTGCGTCTAATAATTCTATGTTTTCTTGCTCTAAAAACTCTTTTGTTCTGTGCGCGGTGTGAGAACTCGCATTGTCGTGATGGAGGATGATGCGGCGGTTGCAGTTCTCTTTACGGAGTTCAGAAACGACCTGTGGCAAACAAATGCTAGCATACCATTCTGCATTAACCGTTCTTTGTCCCTCAAGAGGAATAGTCGTAACATGGCCGGTTTTGGAGACAAACGTGGCCACCATTTTTTTTGCAACACTCCGTGAACGAACAATTTTTGTTGGCTTTAACTCATTTTCGAACACCCAAACTCGTGACTGGTTTTTTGTTTCGGGTTCGTACGCGTATATCCAGGATTCGTCGCCTGATACAATGTTGTATACAGCATTTGAGGATCCTGCGTGGAATCTTTCGAGAGTTCTGACGCACCAAGTAACGCGAGCCGCTTTTTGCTCTTCATAGAGCGAATGCGGTATCCATCGGGAAAACAACTTTTTTACACCTAATTGTTCATGCAAGATTATTTGTATTTGACCGCATTCCAATGTCTAAAGTTGCCTGAATTTCGCGGTATGTCACATGTCGATCTTCCTCAATCAGCTTACGCACAGCATCAACGTTTTCTTGGGTGACTGCAGTTTTTGGACGACCTTGACGGGGATCATCACTGAGCTTGACACGTCCACGTTGAAATTCAGCAAACCAGCGATAAATTGTGGTTTTGGATGGGGCTTCATCACCAAATGCAGAAATCATCCGGTCAACACACTGTTTTTGTGTTAAACCAGTTCGAAAGTCATAATAAATCATCGCTCTTGAATTTTCTCGAGTCAATTCCATTTTCTCAACGACTAAACAAGTTTGACAAAACCTTGTGACAAGACCGAGAATCTTTTTTTAAATAAATAAATAGTATTCGATTTTTAAAACCAAGGAGTTTTCAATTAAAAAGATTTTAATATGACAGGAACAGTGGAAATATTCCATTCCCGATACTTTTAGTGCAGCCCTAGTATGTACTGGCCCTTAGGAGTTTGTAACAATCTCTAATGATAATCTAGGTAGTGTTATTTCTTTCTTTATTTGCACATTGGGTTCATCTGTAATTTTCTAATAATACATGTCATAATCAGTGCCCTCCCTAAAGTTAATTGAAGTTTATTCACTTCGGCTGTAATGTCATATTATTATATAAAAAATCCTAGTTTCAAATGATTATTAATATTACACTTGTTTTTATTGACTACTAGCCGCCCGGCGCGACTTCGTACGCGTGGTGTTCTACCCCTACCCTACCCTAAACCTTCGCGGGCGTATGCAGAAAAACTCACCAAAGTTTCATCAAAATCGGTCCAGCCCTTTCGGAGTCCTTATAGGACAAACAAACAAACATTGATTTATTTATTTAGATCTATGATGATTAGGGGCATCGTACACGTGATATAAGTGAAACTTCATAAAAAATAAAGAGAGATTTAGTGTGAGATGCAGAGAGTTAAATCTTTCTTCTCTCTCACGTAACGAAATGTGCCAAAACGTGACGAGTCCTTAAACTTTTACTCTTATTTAATTCTCGTCCAAATTATCGAATCGCTGCTTATGAAGTTTCACTACAAAAACAAATTGTGTCTCCTATGGATCGATTGCAAAGGCTTTTTACTGGCGGCGTAACCACGTAAATAACGCGCGCCGCACATGATCACACTCTCATTGGTCATCACGAGTCGCGCGCGAGTAGCAGCGTTTAAAGTTTTTAAACCTATGGCGTAGTACCGATCTTCTTCACATTTGCTCTGACATTATGTCGACGCAGGCACGTACATGAGTGTAGACGCGCATGTCGTGCGAGTCGCACTATGCAGCTGAAACACGTTTTTCGAGTGTCAGTGGCGGATTCCGAATACTTTTAGCGGATCATTTGGAGGAAAACAATGGCGGGAAGAACTTGACTCCTGCTAGCCATCTACGCCGTATGCGTGGTTAGGTCTTCACAGGTGGGTGGCCTACACAATGTCTTTCCTTTAAGTCTTTTCCTGTAACATCTTGTTTTTAGTGCGGCAGCCAAATCATCCCATGAACCAGATCAAGGGTTCCTTTCCAGTCTCCTGGAATCTTTTTGTGATATTTTTGTTTTGTCCATGATGGTATCCATTGTTAATAGTGGTGTTTGTTAGTGGTATACCTTGTGAATTTCAGCCAAGGAACGCCACTAATTGGGCGAAAAATAGCATTCTCTGTATAGTCAAAGTCAAACCATTTATTTCAAATAGGCACATAAGAGGCACTTTTAAACGTCAAAATTTGCCCCTATAGTGTTTATGTTTGAGTAACAGGCGCTACCCCACAGTTGAATTTCATAGAACCACACGGGCTTCAAGATTATTTTTGTTTTTGCTCAGTTTACTGTTTCGTCCCATGCTCCACTGTAAGTTCGTGTCTCTTGGTCTTAGTTTTTTTCTGCGTTTATGTCGGTCGAGAAGTAACCCTAGGTATAGCTGTCATGGTGAGATGCTGTCTGTTGCTGTTATAACCTCATCAAGGTCTGCAGTTTATATACAAGACAGGTCCTAGTAACTACCCTTGCGGTACCTACTCCGGCAATTATATTACAGAATCGCAAGTCGCAACGACACATCTGGGGCCCAAGTCTGCTATTTTTATAAATTCAGTCAGTCCAACACGATCCCATTGTCATTTTGCTAAAATTAAAGATGGAAAAGGTGTTCGTAATCTGGTAAATTCATAATGGTCGATCATTGGTCGGTCAATGTTCTTGTAATATAATTGTGTTATTATAATGGCATTGTCGTATTGCCATTATTATAAAACCCATTAGTAGAAATGTCATTAGTTTGTCATTATGTACGAGATTACCAATATATGCAATTTCTTTCTATGTAGTGTCAGTGGCCGACCATTGGAAAGTCATAATGACGCCATTCTATATAATAGTAGATTACCAAACTTGTCAAAATCAACAATTATGAAATCAATGATCGACCATTCTGACACTATTGTAATAGCAGACTTGAGGCCCTGCTTCTATAACTTGAAATATTCTTTCCGCCAAAGCAACAGACAGATCCTACTATGGCCTCATACGTGCTGTAATAGTCTCGACAAAATAACCACATGCCTACATAAGTGGCGATTAAAGACTGGCGCACCGCGCACGCAAATCGGTCCACGTCTCATTTACGCGATTGATTTCCCTAAAATCCAGTCTCAAATAAATTAAAAAAAAATATCCTATAATAGATAGTTGCATTAGTCAATAAAAACCTTATACCCTCCGCTGGTACCAGCGTACAGTTAAAATATTTTAAAACTGAGATTTTATATGATACTAGCTTTTGCCCGAGGCTTCGCCCGCGTTGGGGTCAGGGACCATTTTGGTTACCCATTGAAAGGGTTTTCTAAGCGGTTAAATAAAAACCCATATGATATAGGTAACCCTTTCGAACGGCCTAAATTAAATTTTAGTTACCCGTTGAAAGGGTTTTCGATAAAAACCCATACGGTGTGGGCTAGTTTAAGCCATTCAAGACTACCCACACCGTATGGGTTTTTGATTAACTGCTAAACCCTATCGAAAACGCTTTCCATTGAAAGGGTTTTACTAAAATGGTCCCTGGGTAGAATAGAGATAGAATTGGTCATGCTACGTGTGCTGGGCGGATATCGAAAAACATAATATTATGATTTTTTCATGTCACTGGGTTTCCCTACCCATTGAATGGGTTATCATGTAACCCTTTCACTGGGTTTCAAGTATAAAACCCATGCAATGGGTTATCATATAACTCTTTCATTGGGTTTCTAGTATAAAACCCATTCACCGTTCAGCCTGTTAGCGTGAAAGCGTCACAAACGAACAAATCCATTTTCGCATTTATAATAATTACTAGCTTTTGCCCGCGGCTTCGCTCGCGTTTATTTAGAATTTGACAATCAATTCGGGTTGTACTCTGCATGTTGTTTGGCCGTTGCAATCATGGGCTCAGAGAACGGAACATTATTCTAGGACGATCCTAAACACAATGTTGTAAGTATGTCCTTCTATTTAGCGCTAATACGTGTAAATTCTGGGCATTGGACACACGCAAACATGCTACATAAAGCTGGCCATAGGAAAAGCTTGGCTTTTCCAAATGCACCCCTGCTACCTGCAATGTTTGCCCTTGCGCTTTATTAATTGTAATAGCTAAACTTAGTTTTATTGGAAACTGGAGTCTTTTAGATTGAAATGATAGGTCAGTGGGGATTATGGAGATTCGAGGTATACTTTCCCCTTTTTCCACACCGGTTAAAATAGTGGCACCGATTATATTTTGTCCTAATTGTGTAATCGGAAGCCTCGTCCCATTACATAATCGGGGTGCATCTAAATTGCGCTTAAGCATAACTGGTACACCTAATTTTAATTGAAGTTTATGTGAGGGTACACCTGACAGCTCTAGAGAATTTAAAAATTCAGCGGGATATGAAGTGCTTTGTTCTGGGTCCATGATGGTATCTATTGACAAATACTGTCAGGGTTTATCTGGTTAATAGTTTCGTTTTTAGATGCAACGATTGCTCTCGCACATAGCCACTGATCACAATTTAAATGTACTTGTAAGTCTAGGTAAACTTTATCAATGAGTTCCACACTGCATACATAATACATAATCTGCCTTTATTGTTCCCACTGCTGGGACACAGGCCTCCTCTTTCTGTGAGAGGGAGTGGGCCGTAATCCACCACGCGGGCCCAGTGCGGGTTGGTGGATGTCACATGTCTTCGAATTTTTAGTTCTAGGACATGCCGCATGCCGGTTTTCTCACGATGTTTTTCTTCACCGTTTTGAGAGCAGTGGTGATGAAATAATTTACTCAAAGTAAAGCGCCTGTCTGGGTTCGAACCTACGACCTACTACTCGTAAGTCGAGGCCGTTAACCACTGGGCCACCACTGCTTTCTACCAAATTACTGAATTCCCCCGTCAGTAAAATATTTTCGCCATAAGCTTGATGACTTGGCTTTGAATTCATCTGAAGGTGTGCCTCTCTGGACGACCGGTAGAGTTTGTCGGAAGTCACCAGCCAGTAAAATACAATGCCTCCTATAATGTCATGATGATCGGTTCAGCGGTTTAGGGCGTGAAAAGGTATCAGGCAAACAAACTTACTTTCGTATCTATAATATTATAGATAGGAGAATGAAAACAAGGGGGTCTACTCCGAAGCGTTAAACCGAAGTATCGGCCGAATGTTCGGCCTTTTTATAAGTTCCATAGTTTCCGTTTTTGACTTTAAATCTATACCCGACTTAGTCACAATTTTGACTTTGGCTTATCTCTTTGACTGTCGTTTTTTTTTTCTTTCGCCGTAATCAGCCAAAGTTAGCCGCAGTTAAGTAACGGCAGAACGTTCGGCCGATACTTCGGTTTAAAGCTTCGGAGTAGACCCCCTGGTCTATCGACTTTCTAGGCTCACAAAATGTATCAGGTACTTAAATAAAAATAAACTCTTAGCACACTACTAAAGTTTCTATAATAATAAAAATCAATCATGATTCGAAAGACAGGTGGCGCCGTCATAAGAACATTATTGTTGTTTTCCTCGGGAATAGTACTTTTTTCGGGATGAAAGGTACCCTATGTCCGTTTCTGTACACCTGACAACGTATATGCAAAATTTCAGGATGATCGGTTCAGTGGTTTAGACGTGAAAAGGTAACAAATGTACATATTAGTTAGGATTGTGACATTACGTCTAAACTGAATAAACTTCAATTAACTTTTGGAAGGTACTTTAGGTAAATAAAAATACATTTTAGTATGGAGAAGTCGGCATTTATATATTTCAAATGCAGTTTATTTGTTACAGGTGTTGTTATTTGTGAAAAATAATACCTATTATTCGGCAGGGTTTACTGGAGGATTCTTTTTTGGTATTGCTTCATCATGATTTTATTTTAAATAGAATGTGAGTTTGTAAAGTTATATTATATATATATATATATATACACCTGTATTCATTCTTTGGGATTATTTGATTAAATCATTGTATTCATATTTAAATTCCAATATTCTTGAGTTGACCATAAAGTAAAGGATTTATAGCGTTAAGACTACAGAGTAGGATGCTGCTATTTTATACATACTTATTTACCTCACATTATGTAATAAACGTAGGTGCAAAATAAACCCAGTTTTATTAACCAACTTCAAAAAGGAGGAGGTTGTCTTTCGTCTGGTCCAAAACAATTTTTAGAAGCCTCTCGCCAAGAGCTTGTGGGTTGAGTCCAGTATGCTCAGCGGTTATTTATAATTTAGGAGAAAAGTAAGCTTAAAGCATACTTGTTCGACAAAATATTTTCTGATTTTCAGTCCCCACAAATGTAATAAAAGAAGTGTGGCAGATTTCCGGTAGTTTAAAGAACTTATGGACCGTTGGCTTGCCTTTTTCAGTTTTTCGTTGCATACAATTACCAATTTATAGGAGTATTCGCACACTCTACAGGCCAAGTTTGTGAGAACCCTTAAACTATGTATATCAAAGGAGAGAAAAGTGCCATACTGCCGAATCTCAATGTGTACTATACCCCCTACATTTACATAACTAAAGTGGCCAACCAATAGTAGCAATAAAAACTCCTGTAATAAAGGTACCTTAAATACCGGTAAAACGGGGTGAATAAGGATGAAGGGGTGAATCGCGACGCAACTTTAAAATGGATTTTAACCTTGAAATAATTATAGTTTGTTGCCAAAACGGACTATAATGTGTTACCTGTATTATATTTAACGATTAAGTGTCTTTAATTATAGTTTGTTGCCAACAACAAACTATAATTATTTCAAGGTTAAAATCAATTTTAAAGTTGCGTCCCGATTCACCCCTGCATCCTTATTCACCCCGTTTTACGGTACTTACTACGTACACAGCATTTTTAAGTATTGACCATCGATCTGTCTGTAGTCCTAGGAATGACCTAGGGAAAACCGAGGAGTGACATGAATCCGGGGCGTGACGAGGCTTGTCTACGTAGTGATGTCAACTTATTATTTAATTTTTAACTTCGTGCAGAGTTGATCCTTATTCGGCTGCGAGGTTTAATATATATAAATTTATACGGGAGAGACTCACTCGATACCTTGGTATCGAGTGAGTCTCTCCCACAGTAAATTTGCACTTGTAGTTTGACGGTGACAGGAATAACGTTTAGCCAAAGTACAGAGTAAACCGACAGAGGGTAAACTTATTACAACCGCGCTATGATAGGTACACTACTGCAAGCATGAGGCGCATGTCTGCGGGAAACTGGCGGTTTCGCCGCGTACGAAGAGAAACCGGTTCATGTCGGCTCAGCCGGTTGCCTTGCTCAGGCGAAGCCGCCAGTTGCCCGTACACACGCGCCTCATGCTTGTAGTAATGTACGGTACCTATCATAGCGCGGTTGTATGAAGCTTACCCTCTGTCCGTTTACTCTGTGGCCAAAGTGCGTGCTAAGTAAAGTTTAAAGATCTCTGCCTCAGAGTACAAAACAAAAGATACCAAAAATAGGTGGGTAACGTGGTTATGCTAGACAACTAAAGGTGCTGTCAATTGAGTACCTAAGTTTCATCAGTATCTTAATGTCAACTTTAGGTACTGCCGAGGTGATTAGTTAAGAAGAGACCTAGAAGATATCCTAATTTGCATTCTATGTCTGCTAAAAGCCGTGTTGGGTCAATCAATTGATCAGTTAATAAGACTAATTTAGTCATGATTTAAATATTCAATCATAATCCAATAAGTAAACATAGTCTAAATAAAAGTAGCTTTTTGTGTTTGTCTGTGTGACTTGTTCTTCTGAACTACGCAACGGATTTTGACGCGGTTTTCACCATAATTTAGAGAATTGATTCTGGAAGGTTTGTGTGTAAATACTTTGTTATTAAACTTCATTCATCATCATTTCAGCCGAAAGACGTCCACTGCTGGACATAGGCCTCCCTCAAACGGGGGGTTTACCATAATCGCCATGCTTGGCAGGTGGGTTGGCGATCGCAGTATGGTGTTAAAATGCATAGAGAACGCTGCTGCCCATTCTCTAGTTAGTCCCTTAGTCGCCTTTTACGACACCCACGGGGAGAAATAGGGTGATGCTATTCTTTACGTCCGGCAGCGGCACCACACAGTTATTAAACTTACATAATTATAATCAAGAAATCTTGATGTTTTGTCAAGTCGTAAAAATCGTGCGAAGCAAAGGCAGTACCTTATCAGTATCAGTTAGTTAAGTAATTAGAATCGTTAGTTTTGATTTTATAATTTTAATTTTTCGGTAGGTAGGTAGTGAAGAATTTAAAGAGTCGTGGAAAATGAACTTAATCATTAGTCATGTCATGAATAACTGATTCAATCTTAGTCATCAATCATAATTTTGCCCAACACGAGCTAGAAGTAGGTCCTGCCTTCGATTTTTTTATGCTAAATGATTTGATGATGATGATGACCTTTATCTACATACGAAAATGTTTTGTTAAAGGTTGAGAGATTTGTGGACCGTAAACTGGATAAAGCTGAAGACCTATTGAAGAAAAAGGAAGTTAAAGCTAAACGCTGGGTTAACAACATTGCAGGAGGAGAACACTATCGTGCTACCGAATCCCACGTCTTTCTGGCATCGTTTGTTGCCGGAATGGCTATTGGACTCCTTTGTGGAAAATAGATTCATCAATAATGAATCTCATTCTCAAACTGGCAAATATTCTCATTCGCTTTTGAACTTAACCGTCAACATTTTAAGGTTTAAAATCATTTCGGAGAAATTTGACAGTTTGGTATAACTTGATGTGCTGGCGGCTGTACATTATTCAAATACATAGGTATTAGGTAGGTTTGTACTTACTACATGTTGACAAAGCTTTGTTCAAAATATTATAATAATAGTCTTGTATTTATACAGTTGGATTATACTTAATACCTAATATATAAAAATATAACTTATACCTATGCGCTCGCAGATTGTATCTCATTCAAAAATTAGTAAGTATTAATATTTTAAAATCGAACATAATTATTATATTTGTTAGTATGTAATAAAGTTTGTAGTGATCTTTTAGATTAGGAATCAACAATTGTAAGTTATAACTTATAACCTTTATTAATAAAATATAATTTATTTTAAAAGTACGTTTTATTTCGTTAGTTACACCTTAGGGAGTTACCTACTTACGGGTAAATAAATTATTCTAGTACAGGTCAAATTTTTATTTTCTTAGCGTTTTAATAAAGTTTGATCTATTCATCTGTACGGTGCGATATAATTGCCTGTAGAATACAAAAGTTGAAGCAACAATAAAAGTTGCACCGTCTGCTCCGTCATATTTGCGTGTTTCAAACAGTTAAAAACATGTTTCAAACACGATTTGGGGCATGGCCTAAATCAAAATCATAAACATAATTATGTTTGCCGCGATGAACGGATAACATTTTACAGATTCAACCATTTATCAGACGCAGTAAATGAACACGGCAAACTAAAGAAAATACCGCACAGAAAAGGATCCCTCCTGGGGGCCGATCGCGCTATTTCTCAACGTAATTACCGTTCGAACGGAACGTTTTTGGTTTTAGTTTAGTTTTGGTTTAGCTGGTGTAAGAAACGGTATCGCGCTTTTTTTTGTGAGAATATTGTTCGATCGATCGTTCCTCCAACGTAACTTCCAAAGTAAAGCTAAATCGTTTCCGTTGAAATGATTAGCGCGATACGAAATGTGTCTAACGTAACGTTTTGGTTGTGGTTTAGTTTTGGTATTAACGTTCAAAATTAGCGCGATCGGCCCCCTGGTCTTTTGAGAGGCATACGCAATCGTGACAAACTACATTTAAAGTCAATGCAGGATCCTGAAAATCTCATAGATAACGTATTCAAGATATCGAAATAATTGCAATAACCTGTTATATACGACAGAGAAACAGAATGAGCTCCAAAGGGCCAGTGGTGATCCTAAAGCAACCTGGGCTATCATAAAGTCCATAAGTTATAAAAATACCACACCCACAAGTAAATCAGGGATCTTCTTAATATCCGCAGTGAACCTAATGCATCTGTAAACTCTTTTAACAATTACTTCGCAAATGTTGGTGGCAATCTTGCTCAGAAGATACAGCAGGCTCAACACTGTAACAATTCAAACTTTGATTTTAATTCTTTACCCAACCCGCAAGGTAGGTAACTCATTGGTTTTGCTTGAGGTTGAGACTGACTTTGCTGAGATAAACAGTTTAATCACGGAATTGATACGATGCTGCTGGATACGACGGTATATCTGCTTCAGTTATTAAATCTGCTAGGCATGTTCTCATCACCGCAATCACTCGTGTGTGCAATCTGTGCTTGTCAAAGGGCATCTTCCCAAAGGCCTTCAAAAAGGCATTAGTTTCTCCTATATTTAAGGGTCGGGATAGAGACCGTGTCAAAAACTATAGGCCTATATCGGTTCTCACAACATTGTCCAAAATCTTAGAAAAACTCTTAAATAAGAGGCTACTGCAATTGCCTCAAACCAATATGGCTTCAGGAAATCAACAGAGCTGTGCTTGAGCTATCAAATCACATCACTAAGAATCTCGACACCAGGACTAAAACGATAGGTTTATTCTTAGATTTGGCCAAGGCTTTTGACACTGTCTCTACTCCCATCCTTTTACACGGATTGGAGGCATTAGGAATAAGAGATGCCGCTCTAAGGATCTTGCGACTACCTCACTGATCGTAATCAGCGAGTTAAGGTAGAGAACTACACTAGCGACGATGAGTATTTATCTTTCGGCGTCCCGCAGGGCAGTGTGCTGGGTCCTACTCTCTTTCTCGTATACGTAAACAGGCTATGCCAACTCACTATACCGGACTGCAAAACACTTGTCTATGCTGATGACACTGCACTTATTATAAGTGGAGACACCTGGGCCTCTGCTCACCGCTCGGCTGAAAATGTCCTTGGAATTGTGATGGACTGGCTTTACTGTAATCTATTAACATTAAATGTCTCCAAAACCTACTGTTACTTTCTCAGCGAACTCTTCAACACAGCCTAGCATTCCGGATATAAAGGTTCATAAATGCTCACATCCGGAACTTGACACCTGTAACCTTCTATTCAAAGAACATCTTGCGTGAAGTATCTAGGAATACACATTGATTGCACACTAAGTTGGAATAAACATGTCGACGTAACAGTATCTCGTGTACGAAAGCTTATGTTTCCAATGAAAAAGCTCAGAAACGTAGTGGCTTTCCCACTGCTGAAAACGATTTATTATGCTTTAGCTCAGTCACTCCTATCCTATTGCATCTCAGTTTGGGGTGGCACTTTTAAGACCCATATGCTTTGCCTTGAGAGGGCGCAAAGGGCAGTTTTGAAGGAGATGCTTCACAAACCACTACTCACAACCGAATTATACAAGGACATGTCTGTACTCACTTGCAGGCAACTCTGTGCACTGAAAATAATCCTACGTAAGCAGTCCTCTCTTAATTATGACCCAAAATTGCTTATAAATAAACGACGTAAAGACCTGGTTTGCCCTTGTGTTAGAATGAAAACTGCTCTGGCAAGTCGAAACTATTGAGTTTGGTGGCCGTGTTTATAGTATTATATTTAGTGGCCGCCTTTATAATACAATTAATAAAACATGTAACATATCCCCTTCATGTAATTGGTGCTATTCACTGGAATGGCAATCAAAAGAAAAAAACCCACCCCAGACCACATCTAATTATGGCTAAGCAGCCGAATGTAGATAAGAAAAAAAAAAACCAAAATACAAGTGTAAGACAATACCTTCAGGTTCTTACGACGACACTGAAAGGCTGTTCGCCAGGGTATCATAAATAATATGCGCTCAAACACTCACACACATATTCAAGTATTTCCTGAAGGCCTTAAAATAAAAAAAATAAAAAAAAACAATTTACTTAATTTTATTCAATTAAATTAATTTGTACCAGAACTATCTCATCATAATCATCAGTTCAGCCAAAAGACGTCCACTGCTGGACATAGGCCTCCCCCTAAGGGGGGGTGTTTGCCATAATCGCCACGCTTGGCAGGCGGGTTGGCGATCGCAGTATGGTGTTAAAAGGCATAGAGAATGCTGCTGCCCATTCTCTAGTAAGTCCCTTAGTCGCCTTTTACGACACCCACGGGAAGAAATGGGGTGGTGCTATTCTTTACGTCCGGCACCACACGGAGCCCAGAACTATCTGTATCATTATAATTATTAATTTATTAATAAAAAAAAAAGTTAATACCTCAGAACAATGAAAAGCATAGAAGGAGGAAGGAATATAAAAAGAACTGTAACTACCTTCTCTAACATCATAGCGGCTCCATAAGTCAAAATGAAGCAAATATATTATGTGCGAGTGAACTGAGGGACCACACTGGGCATTCGCGAAATGAAAATCCTAGGATTTAGTAGTAGACTTAAAACAATTGTAGAACGAATCTGGGAATTTGTAAGCAAATATATTAAAAACTACGACCCATAAAATGTGGTCCCTCAGTTCTCACAGACGATCAGCCAGATCTCGGAAAGTATCTTAAAAAATATGGTTTTGTGAATACAGACATTTAGTAAAGAATATGTAAAGATATTTACTAAATAACAGACCACAAAGCATTAAAGATAAAAAAATATAACGACTGAACTGTGGTCCCTCAGTCCACATACCAAAGATAAATATTTTAGTGAATATTACTGAATAATATTAATAAAACTGTTCTTTTTTTACCTAAAGTTTTAGTAAAAGTCTTAAAACATTTTGTAAAAAAGAAATGGAGCTTAAATATCGAAGCATTTTGAAGATAGCGATGATTAAAACTGGTCCCTCAATCCTCTCTTCCACTGACTTAAGTGCGTGTGCTAGCTGCTAGACGAGAGGAATATCAGAAAGTCTAGTGTAGGTACTTAACTTTTATTAATAAGTTTCTACTAAATAATAGGTATCTAAAATTGTGCATTTCTTACCTCTTAGCTGAGATAATATTATTTTTTTAATCCTATGAAAATAGATAGAGCAGTGTGACCACACAATAAAACAAAATGTAGACAGTACTTTTATACTTTATTTAATATATAATTATTTACACGAAAAGAAAACAAGGTTGTACGGTTAATTGCTATATTACATGGCTTATGTGTATTTAGTAAAACTAGATTACAAAATTAACTAATCACTTAATATAATACTTTTATTTAAGTAAGTGACATTTGGATGTAGTCTAATGAATGTAAGTATATTTGTTGGTCAGTACTTTCAATAAGTTTGAGATGTTGATCATCATAGCAAAAGAAACGTTCATTCATTCAACAGGGAAATGACTAACAACTATAATGTTTGTTCTCTTTTGTTGTTATCAAGTGTAATCCCATCATTTTTAGTTTCCTGTTTTATTTATCATCATAAACTATATATATAACTATGCGTAGGTACGTTAAAAACCTCTAGCTGATACACATTAAACATAAATTTAAAAAATTAGGGTAATTTAATGTTACTTCAAGTTTTCGTTCGGAAACAGCTTGCTAATCAACTTAGTTATTTAAAGTTACGAGTAGCAAAAAAAATTAAATGCCATAAAAAAAACTAGGACTACATAATCTTCCTTTATCTACCGATATCACTGTTTTCTGAACGAGCTTCTTTTGCTATGATGATCATTATTTCAAAATTATTGTAAGTACTGCCAACAGTATTATAATAAGCGATTAGTTAATTTTGTAATCTACTTTTTATTAAATACACATAAGCCATGTACTAAAGCATTAAATTAACCGTACAACCTTGTTTTCGTTTCGTATAAAAAATTATATTTTCAATAAAGTATAATAGTACTGTCTACATTTTGTTTTATTGTGTGGTCACACTGCTCTATATATTTTCATAGGATTAAAAAAATAATATTATCTCAGCTAAGAGGTAAGAAATGCACAATTTTAGATACCTATTATTTAGTAGAAACTTATTAATAAAAGTTAAGTACCTACACTAGCCTTGCTGATATTCCTCTCGTCTAGCAGCTAGCACACGCACTTGAGCCCCATTTTATTCAGTAATATTCACTAAAATATTTATCGGACCACAGTTCAGACGTTATATTTTTTTTATCTTTAATGGTTTGTGGTCTGTTATTTAGTAAATATCTTTACAAGTTCTTTACTAAATGTCTGTATTCACAAAACCATATTTTTTAAGATACTTTCCGAGATCTGGCTGATCGTCTGTGAGAACTGAGGGACCACATTTTATGGGTCGTAGTTTTTAATATATTTGCGTACAAATTCCCAGATTCGTTCTACAATTGTTTTAAGTCTACTACTAAATCCTAGGATTTTCATTTCGCGAATTCCCAGTGTGGTCCCTCAGTTCACACGCACATAATATATTGAGTTCAGAGTTGCTATTTTAGTCCTCATTCTATGCTTTTCATTGTTCTGAGGTTAATACTAGCACAGACATCGTCGTTAACTCAATACTCTGTACATTGTGTTTTTGTTTAGGATAGATGAGTTGTACCCACATTTGTTAATAAAAAAATCTAGTTTTAGGTAATGCTTGAGTATTGAGTGACGTTCTGTAATACGGGACTAGAGAGCCTCTGAACTAGTCAAAGTCAAAGGTTTATTTGCAAACTAAATGTACATTTTGGTGTTATTTTATACTGTAGGTACTTACAACTTAGCGGCCTTTTCCAGGCATCGCAAATGTGAGGGTTATTTAACATTACAAATTAAAATTAAAATAACTATGCTATTGACACAATTTTACGTTAATAATTTAGTATTACCCATTCAAATAATAATAATAATAATCTATACACATTTTTATAATTCCATAACAATATAAATACATTTTTATAATTCAATATTAATATAAATACATTTTTTATTAATTCGATCGTCTTATTAATTTATTTCGAATAGGAAGTCATGTAGGTAGTGGTGTAAGTGTTTGGAATGTATGTGTACGAGAATGCGTGTGTAGTAGTTATTGATTTATTTTTGGTGTAAAAATTCTTCAATTGAATAGTAACAATTTTTTAAAAGGTAGGTTTTTAATTTATTGAGCAAGCCTAGTTTCATTTTTAATCTCTTGAGGCAGCTTATTATAAATTCCTATTGCCATGTATTGTGGGCTTTGGTGTAGCATTAGCCGTGACGGTGGTTGGTATAGGTTATGTTTGTGCCGGGTGTTGTAAATGTGTATGTCCTGTACTTTAGTAAATGTGTGCATGTTTTTGAATATGTAGATACATATATCGTGTAAATATATACAAGGAAGCGTGAGTAATTTATATTTCAAAAAATAGGGTTTACAGCTTTGTCTATTATTTATTTGAGCTAATATTCTAACACATTTCTTTTGTAAAATGAATAGCTTATGTGTGTTGACACTGTTTCCCCACAACAAAATACCATAGCTTAACCATGAATAGGCGTATGCATAGTATGCTGATAGTGCAGTTTTTGTGTTAGTGCTGTGTTGGAATAGCGCTAAGCCGGGGACAGACGGACGGGAGGACGGACAGACAGAAACACAGACAGACAGACGGACATAACGAAACTATAAGGGATCCTTGTTGATTACGGAACCCTAAAAACTATATTACTTTCAAACTACTTAAGATATTTTCAAGATTGTTTTTGTATGAACAGACTATTATAATGTCTATAATTCTATCTATGATATTTTTTCAAATATTCATATTTTCGTTACTAAAAATAAATATTCCCCATGAAACCGAACGGTGGCTCCAGCGGCACGCATGATGAAAATAAACGTGGTAAAAAAATACTTCAATTTTCCAAAGCTTTATTGTAATAATCGAATAATTCTCTTGGGGTCAAACCCCAAGAGCCTACCTACCTCCTAGAGGGTTACCTATTCTTTATTTTTCATTTAAATATTTTTTTTTTGTAATAATTAAATAATTCTCTTGAGGTCAAACTCTCTAAATATTCTTTATATTTGGTTATGTAATCCGTTTTCAATAATGACACTGCACGGCTGTATTGGTTTTTTTCTGAAGTTGGCAATGATGTCCAAGATACACTTTCGGCTTCGCCCGCTGGGTTGAGCATCAAAAATAAATCTTTGCAAGTCCTGAAATAATATTTTTCTTTGAAATTTTACTGGTCCATTCGATTTTTTCGACGAAAAAGTGTGGGTAACCGTTATTAACACCCCTCGTTTTTTTTTTGGATTTGAATGCATTCCTGACGTTTACAAGACGACCCGACATCGCTGGTCCAAAAGGATAGGGCCATTTCCGATTGTTCATAAAATTCTTTCACTGTAATTGGTTGTAGTCATAGGTTGTAGCAATATTGCCATATAAGGTCTAGTGTACAACTTTTCCCATCCCACACACAATACAGTTTATCATTTAATAAATTATAACACCTTTATTCCCCGAAATCTTGGACACAGAAAATAATGCTTCGGCAAACATAATTATTGAATCTTGCTGGTGTAATGAAATTCGATATAAATTCTTCTGGTTAAACGGCGAGAAACCGTATCCAACACTATGGTTTTAATTAGGGTTTTTGCTTTATTCATGGATAGGTCCATGAAAAAGAAAAACCCTAATTAAAACTATAGTCCCGAGCATAATCAGGTATTTTTGATAAAACATACATTGAACTTAAAACTTACTTTAACGTGGGAGGTAATGGCTCTACCAGAAACGTCCTGGGAGTATCTTCATTGGTATGTTGTATTGGCTCCTGTATAGTTTCATTGTGTTCATCTTGATTATGCTCAGGCCCACTGCAAATAAAATCATAAAAATATTACTGGATTAACTAGTATGGCTTTTGCACCCCATTGTAAGAGTTCTCCCAAGTAAAACTATAGGCAGAAACAGCAGCTTGTCTGGAGTATTAAGAAACAACACCATTTATGAAACTTATATTTACATACTGACGGAGCAATACTTACATATCAGTTACTACTTCTCCATCATTGCTTAAATTGATGTCTTCATCATTTATTATTTGATTGGCATGTGTTGTCTCCCTTACTTCTTTAATATGCTCTTCGGGCTCCTGAATTACTGAACTGCTGCTGTTAAAGTCCACATTTTTCAAACTGCAATCATTAATAAAATGAATAGTAGATGAAAATAAGATCATAAAATATTCTTGAAAGCAGTTAGAGAGATTATGTGATTGTAAGATTCATGGAACAATTATTACTAACATAGTAGTTGTTTCATGTAGGTTGTCTTAAAATCACCATCGTAATCCTAGATCACTGTAGAGGTCAGGGTCAACAATCAAGGCCAAGTGGACCTTACTATATGTATAATGATTATTACATACAGTGTGTGCAGGACCGGATTCGACTTTAGCGCCCCTAGGCACTGTAAAAATGCCGCCCCATTACCGAAATTTCCGGGGTGACGGATCATAACATCGCATCAATGAAATTAAAGTAAATTAAGTGCAAAAGTAGGTGAATTGAAGGAAAGAGAGGCCCTGTCGCGCCGAGAGGTCGCGGCCGGCGCGCGCCTTCCCCTCTACCCGTTACGCTCTTCTAACTCAAGTAATCAAGTTATTCTTTCCAGTGCTAGCCGGGCCCGTATCCTTGACACACTTCTTTATACTCGTGCGCATAAATATTACGACGGCGCATGGTTTTGTGAATGTATCCGCGAAAACGTCGCCTACCTATTGTTTTATGTATTTATTTTTGTGAAATTAGGACAGTAATAAATAGATTAAGTTACTGCGAAAAAGACGCTTTGATTTGTTTTCGTTAGTTTTCTACCTAGTAGGTACATCTTCTGCGACAAGGACGCTTTTATTTGTATTATTAGTGCTTGTGTAAACATGTGATCGTGAGTTTGTGGTGTCTCGTTATTAAAGACGATGTGTATGCGGAAAACATTGATGCAGTGAAACAATAATTACGCCTTCGGATAACGAACGCGTTTGAGAAATTGAGAGAAATGGCATTAAGTGATTTTTTTTTAAATCCGGAATATTATGAAACGCCGTTTAGCCCTTTGTATCCGTCAACGCGGTGGTTGGTCACATTGAAAACTTTATAGTTTAAAATAAAGACAATTTAATAAAAGAAAATGATGATATCTAGTGGTATTAGCTAATAAGAGATGATAAGTGATTACGCACGTCCGCGCTGCACTTGCACCGCGGGTTCGGACCGATCGTACAACGGGGTGTTGATAAAAAGATCGAGGTTTGATAAAAAAAAAACAACCGACTTCCAAAAAAACACTGCATAGTGAAAAATAACTTAATTTCGGAAGTCGGTGGCAAAAAACTAAAATACAGATCCAAAGACAGAAGTCTGTTGTTTTTTTTTTTGTAAAAAGTTTTTTATTTTTTACTTTTTAGTGGGTCAGTTTGTAATATCTAATTTACAATAGCCGTCCACAATTGACGGAGTAATCGGTGAACATACATAAGAAAAAAAACCATACAGCCGAACATAATAACCTCCTCCTTTTTAGAAGTCGGTTAAAAATTTGGTTAAATCAAATTAAATCAATAATTAATTATATCATTATATTAAAAATAAAATATATTAAATGAAATTAGGTCATAGGATCATTAGAACTTTTGTTATTATATCAAACGTTACACACCCCGTAATACGCGCGTTGATGACAGGGGGCCGACCGGCCCCCCGATCGGATCGGGATACGAAACGGTATCGCACTATTTTTTCTGAGCGACAAAATAGTTGACGTTACCCAATACTGAAAGTTCGATTGATCGTTCCTCTAAACGTAACTTCCAAAGTAAAGCTAAATCGTTTCCGTTGAAATGATTAGCGCGATACGAAATGTCTAACGTAACGTTTTTGGTTGTGGTTTAGTTTTGGTATTAACGTTCAAAATTAGCGCGATCGGCTTGAAGCGAGCGAGACGTTGCACGTTGCCGCTCCGAGTAGAAACGTAATCCAGCTAGTAAGTAGCGCCATGAATCAAAAATTTTCACAGAGTGATCCCAACTTTGGTTACTTTATTATTATTTGGTTATATTCGTTAGTTTGAAAAAAAAAAAAATTACGATTTTTTTTTCTTATTATTTTTTTTATGATTACTGGCCACTAGCCCTATCTGTGTGTTAAATGAATGTCGCCATTGTAGCGGCACGTTGTAAAGATGTAACTTATTTAAAAAAAACTGAAAAATGGTTGACCCTGCAGGCTCCTGAAACTTCCGGCTACTTTCAGGCTGAAAGCGTTCGAAAGCCTGCCTATTGAAAAGTTGACTGTCGTTGATTCAGATAAAACAATTATTTATCTGTTTAGTCAGCGAGTAAATGTATCTTCTTCTTTCGCTTTGTATACAGTGCGCAGCGTGCCGTTTTAATGGCGACATTTTAACACGCGTGTACGGTTTCGCAATTTCGTTTTATTAAGATTAAAATTTAACGTTATTATTTATTGATTCTGTGTGGTGCCGGACGTAAAGAATAGCACCACCCCATTTCTTCCCGTGGGTGTCGGAAAAGGCGACTAAGGGACTTATTAGAGAATGGGCAGCAGCGTTCTCTATGCATTTTAACACCATACTGCGTTTGCCAACCCGCCTGCCAAGCGTGGCGATTATGGCAAACATCGCCCCTTAGGGGGAGGCCTATGTCCAGCAGTGGACGTCTTTTGGCTGAAATGATGATTTATTGATAGCTAGCTTTTGCCCACGGCTTTGCTCGCGTGGAGGTCGGAAATTATCCCACGGAAACTTACTACCGGTATAATTTATCCTATGTGACACATAGGATAAATTAATAGCAGTAGTATTCATACCAGCCGCCATCTTGGATTTACATTTTAACGTCACTATCGGCTATCGGCTTTAACAACCTCTAAAACCATGAAAACGACACCCATGGCGAAAAATGTGAACATTTTCATAGCCGCCATCTTGGATTTACATTTTGACTTCACTATCGGCTATAGCAACCTCGAAAACTATGAAAACGATACCCATGATGAAAAATTTGTACATTTTCGTAGCCGCCATATTGGATTCCCATTTTCTCACTCTCTTTCTATCGAGAGTGAGAAAGTATGAACGCTTGTTCGCGTGACAATTTCTGCCAGTTTACTCCGTTCCAAAAATACTTACTAGAAAAATAAACTTATACTAATCAATTCTGATGGGCCAAACAGGAAATTTAAATTACAACTGCCATTGACACACTAAGAACAAGAGAATTCAAGTTGATCTACTGCAATCCTCTATTCTGTTACGTAACTTAGTACCTACTCGAGTTCGTGGACTCTGAGCGATGCGCTTGGCGCGCGTTCAGGCAAAAATTTTAACAGATAAATTTAGTTTAATTTTTGTGTGGCTCAATCTGACATTAATTGTTGACAATTACAAGAAAATTAAACACATTTACAGCAAACTGTTTTTTTTTTTATAGATATTTGTTTTAATGTGTTTAATTGTTATTGATAAGTCAGATACCTATTACGACTGTATGTGCAAAATGTCTTCCGTTTCGCTATAATTGTTGGGACGCAGACATTTAAATATAGCATTTTTACAGCTGTTAAGGTGATTATAGTTCTATTGTGGAAGTAGAATTTTGAGTAGAGATATGAGTATAAGGCCCAAGAAATGCAAAAGATCTGCTTGCAAAAGAAGAATGTATTCTTGGCCGATCCCACTTTAACGTTCTGGATGAATTGCGGGCCAGTTCTTTAGCATGCCTATGGAATCGTAGCAGGGTCGAAACAATAAACAACTGCCTCACACGGAGGAGGCTACGTTCTGAGTACAGGGCGTCAGTAGAATATCGCTAGGGTTTTTTGTAGGCTATTTTTAGAATAGCTCGTTGAGCTCGTTCCAGTGCAAGCAGATTGATTTTGTTTGCTGCTCCCCAGACTGATACATAGTAACTTAATATTGACTGGCACAAGCTACAGTAAACAATGCAATTTTTGAACATGTGCGAGATTTTTCTTAAAACGTTTCACGTGTGCATCAACTTGAGCTTTCCATGTTAGGTGTTTATCCATAATTATCCCTAGGTTCGTTATACACGAAACCTGTTCAATTTGCGAGCAGAGACAGCTCTCATTACTGACACTGCCACATACATGGATCTTTATTTTAGTTCTTCATCAGGTGCAGACTGATCAGTAATGCTAAAACCATTAATTGTTTTGCAGCCAGGTAGCAGCCTTTCCAAGTCCCTCCTGAGCTACACAAACACCATCACTCCAGGTGTTCGCATAAAAGATTATTGCGGTATCATCCGCGAAGGTAAAGACGCTGGCATTACGGAGTTCAAGTTAGCATAGTCGTTTATGTAGTAGCCTTGAGATACGCCATAGCAAACATCCGCAAAATCACTGGCGTGCTCACCAATACGAACGCTTTGTTTCCGTTCTCCTAGATATGACCTAAACCAATTCAGAGCTAAGCCCCTGATCCCGAAAGCCTCTAGTTTTTTAACAGGGTCGGCCGAGACACTGTGTCAAAAGCTTTTGCTAGATCCAGGAACACGCCGACGCATCTTTGTTTTGTCCCTTGTCCACTTTGCTAAAGACAATCAACAAGATGCGTGACGGCATCCTCCGTGGACCTGCCAGCCCGAAATCCGAACTGATTCCCAGCCAATAAGGTGTTTTGTTCAAGATACTTGAGTACCCTTACATTAATCACCTTTTTAATTACCGTAGAAAGTGCGCACAGAAGCGAAATAAGCCTGTAGTTACCTGATTTGGATGAGTCGTCTGCTTTCAATATTGGTATGGCATTGGCTATCTTCAGGTCATTAGGAACCACCCCAGAGGATATACTCAAGTAACAAATGTATGTTATAGGGCTTGCTATAACATGTTTGGTCTTTTTTAGCATATTGTTGCAAATGTTATTGAGTCCAACCCAGCCCCGCTGTACTAGATTTGGTCCGTATTACAGAAAGTCACTCAATACTCAAGCATTACTTAAAACTAGTTTCAACCAATCAAATGACTTGAATCTAGTTTTAAGTAATACTTTGGTGTACTAATTAATTTAATTTACAAATTTGAAAACTTTAAAGTTTAAAATAAAGACAATTTAATAAAAGTTGACAAATTAATGATGATAAAAAGTAAAGTATAGTAGAGAATTTTGGCCTTGAACTACTTTCATAATATTATATGTGAATGTTTTCTTTACCCAGTTTGATCCTTAACTTTCATAAAAGTTTCTGCATTTTTCAACTGATCATAACATTGTAGTTTAAATTTATGTTCTTTTTCTGTGTATGAGTCATGAACCTCTTGTTTTTCTTCTTCAGTCAAAGACAGCCAAGATTTGGTTGCTTCAATTATATTTTTTCGATACTGGAATTATAAATTAAATATTAATGATTTGGAATTTAAGCCAATGTTTTACCCTAAAAACTCAGACTCAGACTTTGAATGAAGGCACAACGTTTTTGCTAGAGATGGGTACCACACTCTTTTAAAATGAGGATTGTGCGAGGCACTCTTTTTACAAAATGTGCTACCACGAATGAGGCAAGGCTGCGGTGGTCTGTGAGCATGTACGTGCTGTGAGTGTGCGAGTGTGTTAGTGAGTCGTGAGTGTGGTGTGTAGTGATGACAATGTGACACGCAAACATACTCAGTCTAGTCTGACTAGTCGGTTAAGCGCGTCACACAGCTCGCACAAGTGATGACGAGGGAAAGAGAAACGAGAATGATTACAAAAATGTTCTGTTCAGCTAATCTGTGCGCTGTGGGGTGTGCTAGCACATCAAAATAAAAAGAGTGAGAGACTCTTTTTATCCAAGTGAGTAGCTACAACTGTGCTAGCTCATATGCTGAGTTACCCAACACTAGTTTTTGCTTAGATCAGCATTAGCTACAGGAACCATTTTGCATCTGACAAGTTTTGTCTTTTTGAAGGACACAATGATAATATTGTGTTGATACCTAGCTGATTTAGGTTAATACTGGTCACAGAATTAAAATTAAATATTGGGAATTATGCATGGACCCATATCACAGTTCTCTAGCTAGAAAACAAAGCTCGTCGACACAAAAACGGTACACTAAACTGCCCTTTCTGTTGCTCTGAAAACATTGAATAGTGATACTTCAGGGCGAAAGCGGACACTGTCAGTGACAAAAAAGGTAGGAGCCATGAGCTCGATTTCAGAGAAAACCAAAACAACTTTATTTTGTACACTATGCATACAGTACAAAATACCATTTGTATTTGTATGCGATGGGATTGGCGGCGATAGTGTTGTTGGTTGCCAAATCCTCAAGATGACCCACCGACCAAGGAATGCTCAGTACTGGGTTTAATTAAAGTATTGAAAACAAACGATTCTAACCTTGGTTTCAGATGAGCCTTTTTGTTTACAATAAAGTTCGATATAAAAAGCGTATGCAGTTTCGGGAAATTTATTAGCTTTTGGTTTATACCTCTTCGGTTCCATATCAAACCAACTAAACAAAAGGCAGTTTGCCGTTTTTAATGATTGAAAATCTCAAAACGGAAATCACATGACAGGACACATCGACATGGAGAGGAATGGAGAGGACACCATCTATTACTATACTCTAAGGAGGACACCACTTAGCAATTCATAAATAAAATAAATAACATAAAATTATTTTCCCTCCACTTCCATTATCCAGTGTTGTTTTTTTTAATATTATTTTAATGGCCTGGTTGCTGGGACTTTTAGGCCATTCCAGTGTTGGCACCATAGAGGAAAGTAATATATTGGGTAGTTGGCACCATGCATGAAGGTACTCTATCTTCATGGTTGGCACAGACTAAGTAGTACAGTCACAGACTAAGTATTTAGTACAAGTACAGTGTTGGAATCAGACAGATAAAAAAATATTGTTGTACGTTTCGTTCAAAAGATAATATTTATAAAAAAAGATCGTACACCTTGGAAAAACCGAGTCAAACATGGAAAGGAAGAATCGCAACATCTGTTTTAATAGCATTTATTTTTACAAAATTACACCAAATGTTTGAAATGGGCACCACCTGCAGGCTGCACATACACATGCTCTGCACCGCATGTCATCTGTATAGATGTCATGTATGGGTTTAATATAAAATGTTTAAAGAATAATGTTCAATCATTCTGTTATGTTCAATGAAATTACCATTTTAATCCGACGTGCAAAGCCTGTTACGTTTATTTCTTGAGCAGCGATTCGCACCCGTTCACGCAGATTCACTTCTGTCTTGTAATTTTTGAAGTGAAAACTTCTTTAGCCGCGTTGAGCACTTTTCTGATGTGAAACAACTCTAAGCGCACGTAAAACCGATTGCTGGCGAGGCGACGCATGCCGCGTAGTGATTCGTGACTACTATACAGTCTCGTCTCTACGTAGTAGTGTGTAAATAATTTCGATGATTCTCATCTGCCAGGCGTCCCGTGATGGTTCAATTTTTTTCTTTCAAACATCCCCAATAGAAAAATTCAATGATCCACCGGTAGATTTACATGCTCAGCCCGTAGATACGGAGCACAGATTATATATACTCAGGATATATGGGTTTTCTCAGTTTTTTTTTTTTCTTTTTAACTTCGCACGGTTTGTGCAGTGTCATGTAAAATTAGGTAACAAGTACAAAGTATGAAATTAACTCCATTCAATGCGTGATAAAGATGATAGATGATATCCCGCCCACTCCCCTTGAGTTGTAAAGACGTGGCACTTTACTGAAATCGCGCGCGGACTTCTTGAAAAAACTTAAAGTGATGATGCACTGTTTTCTTTCATTTGCCTACACTAATGCAGGTTCACGATACTTAATGGTTAATAATCCACCATTATTACACATTCATATTCGGTTAAGGGGGATGCGCTAATGTAGCCCGCGAAATTCAAATTTTATTACGTCTTTTGCAATTTGCAGGTTAGTAACAGGTGGTATGTTGATCACGGTTGTAACAAATATGGCTTTCCAGAATTATAATCATTAAATCAGCATTACAATTCTCTAAGTTAATAAAATCCTACTGATTATTTCAGAAATAGTAATTCAATAGGATTTTACGAAGAGAGTTAGTTGTATTGCCGATTCTAATGATTATAATCCTTACACGAAGTTTAGAAAATAAAACAATACTGCTAAACTACTGGAAAATGAAACAAAATAGTGCAACATCACTTCAAGTTCTCTGACTAACTCCGCATGAGGTCTCAGTAAAGTGCCACATCTTTACTGAAACTCAAGGGGAGCGAGCGGGGATAGCGTCAACATGCATTGAATATTTCATTTCATAATTATTTAAACAAAGTAACTAAATAAAGACTTGGCTAAAAGGTCCCAGCAACCAGGCCATTAAAATATATTAAACAGCCAACACTTCAATTCAAGTGTCAGATACAGATTGTACTATCTATCTATTTTTTTTTTTTTTTTTAATTAGTTTAATGGCCTGGTTTCTGGGACCTTTTAGCCAAACTACTATCTATCTATGAGATACAGATTAACAGATCTCAGTGTGCTGTACACAGAACACATATACTCCTAACGGAGTGCTGCTCCAAGTTGAATGCGGGGATGCTCCTTTATATCTTAGAAGACAATTCCTATCTGACAAATATTTGTTCCGGATTCTTCAATTCTCAACTCATCCTCTCATTCCTAAACTGGACACATTAGTGTTGCAGATTGAATCATCAGATTACTGGTCCCATAGACGTGATCCTTGTTTAGTTGTAAGTTATAAAAAATTCCTTTCACTTTCTTCTCCTATTCACCGTTCCAATAAACTTCCCATATTTAGCAATAGTTATGAGAGTTTACAATTCAGTCCCATTATAAAATATAACTGTGTAAGTAAATCAGATCCCGATTGCCATTTAAGTTTTAATCATTTTCTGGCTGAACACGTAGAGTACCACCATATTTATACGGATGCTGCCAAGCCTTCTCCGACGGGTTGTGTTGGAATAGGTACTTACCATTCTCAATACAACATCGAACAAAAAATAAAACTGCCTCCGGAGACTTCTGTTTTTACAGGGGAATGTTTCGGCATTTTTAAAGCCTTAGAATATATCCGTATTTTAAAGCTCAAAAAATCTATAATTTTTACTGATTCTCAAAGTGCTCTTCTAGCCATCAATAAATCCGCTTTCGAACACAAATCGCAGTTACCTATCATTTATTTAATAAGAGAATTTGCGTTCAGGACCATTTCTGAGGGTAATACACTACAATTTGTATGGATTCCGGCCCATGCTGGAATCCATGGCAATGAAGCGGCTGATAAACTTGCCGGTGATGCGGTGCAGTGTGGGGACTTAGTTCCTTATACAAATTTTAGTTATGACCTCGTATCGTTACCAAAGACTTTTCTTCGGGAAACCTGGAAGGTGGCTTGGGATATCGGAAGTAAATCGAAGGGACGTTATTTTTCGTATATTCAACCCGACGTTCCAGAAAAACCGTGGTTTGGCAGGGCCAAGTTTGGCAAGATGGAGACCTCCATTCTAATACGGATGAGACTGGGTCATGTTTGTTCTCCAGCTCATCTTGCCAAACTTCATATCATCGACGATCCCATATGCTTGTGTGGCACAGATGTAGGCGACTTAGATCACATTTTTTTCTCCTGTCCCTTATATGACCGTTCTTCCTTTCTTAGTAACCTCTTATCCCTCCATACTCCTTTTCCTACCTCAATACTTTCTTTACTTTGTACAAATAGCTCTCTTGTTTATAAATGTATAGTTTCATTCATTACTCTAAATAATATTAAGTTGTAATTTATTTTTTATTTTTTTATAGTGTAATTAACGTAATACTGATCCTATCCCGTATATCCTAAATCCCGTTAAAATTTATATTTATATTAATTTTGTTTCCCTACCTTTTTATAAAACTAAAACGTGACATTGGCTAAATGCACAAACCGTGCGAAGCCAGAAGGAAAAAAAAAAAAAAAAAAAACGGAGTGCTGTGCGTGCTGTGTGGAACAGATAAAACTTGGACGAAAATAATGTCGAACAAAAAGTGTGTTTCTATCAGTATTTAAAACTATAATTTTCTAGTGTAATTATTAGATATTCCATGGCGAAACATTTAAGATCATAATTCTAGATCTTACATGACCCCATTGTTCCATGCCAAATAAAAATATTCAATCTTATAAAAATTATTATTTTCTGCTAATTTGTGAAATATAGCTAGCGGTCGCATCCACGTTTTTAGCTTGGTTTAGCTTGAAGGGCTGTGAAGATAAAACTTGGAAAAATGTTGTTTTACATTAAAGAACATTAAGTTAAATACACACCGAAATTAGTTTCGTTAAGAGAGGATGTGTATGTAGTTCGTTTTTTTCATAAACCTTTGTTCTATACGTGTTACAGATATGGTCTTATATTATCTGATGTGGGTAAACAAAAACCAACATTCCAGGCATCAAGGAATGTTTTTGGAAATGATTCTGATTCAGAAAATGAATCCAAGAAAAAACCAGCTTTGTTACGACCTAGTGACAATACAACTAGGCAGGTATGTCAAACTCTAATCAAACATATTATATAAATAAATAAAAGATATTTAAAATATCAAAGAATGTGTGCCTTAAACCTCTCCCTACCTACGTAACATCAGTAACAGCGTTAGGTTCAGAAATTAAGGGGCCCTTAATTTCTGGTGCCTGCAGATTACAGACTGTGCCTTCATGTACTGAGCTGTCTGGCAGTGGCAAACTAAGGATAAACTAATACAACCTGCTACTGCCCAATGCTCTCCGCATTGGGCAGTAGCAGGTTGTATGTTGATCAAAATATCATAGTTGTTTATATTATACAATGTGTTCCTTTTGATATCCCTTATCTCTAGGGTATTAATGAGACCATATCAAAGAATCAACTGGCATCTTTTTTTGTTTTATTTTTTTATACAAAATAATTCAACAAAGTCACAGTTAATGTAAAATGTGAAATATGACAACAATGCATTTTCAGCTTTAAATATGCATGAAAATATTTACTTGTACTGGTCAATGAAACTTAGATACACATATAGAGACTCTAATGTTAGTATTTATGATGTTATCTTCAAAATGATGTATTTTTGGAACAATTGTTCAATTGTATTATTTTTACATAAAACATAACATTAGAGCTTAGCGTTAGAGGTATGAGACATTGATGATTTTAATAATTTTAATTCTGTGAATACATATTTGTTATGTTTGTGAATAGAATAATATTTTGATCAACATACAACCAAATACTGACCTGCAGATTGCTGCTTGATACGCAAGAAAAATTTAATTTTGTATGAAACCCTGGTTTAACGGTAATTTTGTTTGGCAAAATTTGTTCCAGATTTACAATCCCCAAAAGTTCAATCTTCCTAGTACTTGTTAGAATGTTTCTTTGATTCAAAATTTGAACGTTCCAGGCCAAAATAACACAAGAAAAAGCATTGACAGAAGATCCAACAGTTTATCAGTATGATGAAATATATGAAGAAATGGCAAGCAAAAAGGAAAAGGTTAAGGTTAAGACTAAAGAAGACAAAAAACCACAATATATAGAAAATTTAATGAAGGCTGCCACCAAACGCAAAATTGAGAATGAGCGACGTATTGAAAGACAAGTTAGTTACTTATTTATAGTTTTCTTAGAAAATAAAGCTAAAGTATTTAGGTATTTTAAAATGTACTTATGTATGTTAAAAAAAAGTCATAACTAAAAAAAAATAATTGAAAAAAACTTTTTACAAAAAAAAAATCAACCGACTTCCAAAAAAACACTATAAAGTGAAAAATAACTTTAATTTCGGAAGTCGGTGTCTTTGGATCTGTATTTTAGTTTTTTGCCACCGACTTCCGAAATTAAAGTTATTTTTCACTTTGTAGTGTTTTTTTGGAAGTCAGTTGATTTTTTTTTTGTAAAAAGTTTTTTATTTTTCACTTTTTAGTGGGTCAGCTTGTAATTTATCTAATTAACAATGTCAAATGCTCATCACCTTTTACAAAATATTGGTATTCCCGATGCAGGGGCGTTAATTATTGAGGAGTTCTCCTGGTAAGAACCAGGAGAACTGATGGTGACTTTACCATATGCATTTTGACGATCATAAATTGCTTATCAACCATATTAAAGTGCCTAATCGAATCGCAACGGTGAAATACTTATTATTAAGTAGTTCCGGTGGCCATCAGTGGTCTTCATCATCAGTTTCACTTCACGAAATGGTGCTTTTCGAGAGCAAATGCACGAGTTACGACAAAAAATACTCAAATCGCTATAGGTATGCCTATAAAATTTGAGGATTTCCCTCGATTTCCATGGGATTCCCTCATCAGATTCTGATTTGGTGGCAATGGGACCACCTCGGGAGCTTACTCTTCCAAACAAAAAAGAATTTTCAAAATCCGTCCACAATTGACGGAGTAATCGGTGAACATACATAAAAAAAAAAAAAAAAAAAACAGCCGAACATATAACCTCCTCCTTTTTGGAAGTCTGTTAAAAATAGACATTATTGATTAAACAAAAAGAACTACAAAGTGAAAAATAACTTCTAATAGGTATATTCAATCAATCAACTCAGCCTATAGCAGTCCACTGCTGGACATAGGCCTCTCCCAGGCTGCGCCACAACACCCTGTCCTCCGCTTTCCGCATCCAGTCTGTCCCAGCCACCTTTTTAAGGTCGTCGGTCCATCTAGCTGGGGGGCGCCCCACACTACGCTTGCCGATACGCGGTCTCCACTCCAGGACTCGTCTGCTCCACCGGCCATCGGTCCTTCGACAAAAATGGCTAGCACACTGCCACTTCAGCTTGCTTACTCTGCAGGCTATGTCGGTAACTCCGGTTCTCTTCCTCAAAGAAAGTCCGAGCATAGCCCGCTGAGTGACCTTAAATTTGTGGACCAGCCCGACTGTTAGTGTCCACGTTTCGGCACCGTATGTCATAACGGGCAGGACGCATTGGTTGAAGACCCTAGTCTTCAAACACTGCGGGATTGACGACGAGAAGACTTGACAAAGTTTTCCAAACGCTGCCCAACCCAACTGGATCCTTCTGTCGGCTTCCTTTCCAAAGTTGTGCCTACCAAGTTGTAAAACTTGCCCTAGGTAGACATACTCCTTCACAACTTCGAGAAGCGACCCTTCGATGTGGATTGGACTCGGCACGACGTGCGAATTGTACATGACTTTCGTCTTGTCAAAATTCATGCGGAGGCCAACCCGCCGAGAGGCTCCATTTAGGCTGTGCAGCATCTGGTCTAACTGTTCCAGCGTCTCTGCCATTATGACGATGTCATCGGCAAAACGAAGGTGTGAGATGTACTCGCCGTTTACGTTGATACCTTGTCCAGTCCAGTGTCTTAAAGACGTCCTCCAACGCATTGGTGAACAGTTTCGGGGATATCACATCCCCCTGTCTCACCCCCCCTGTGAAGTTGGATGGGGCTGGTTTCCTTATCCTGGACCTGGACAGTCATCGTTGCAGCGTCATACAAACACCTCAACACTTCGATGTAGCGCCAGTCAATTCGACATCGTTGCAGAGAGGCCAGAATTGCCCAAATTTCGATGGAGTCGAAAGCTTTCTCGTAGTCCGATAAATTACAAACTGACCCACTAAAAAGTGAAAAATAAAAAAACTTTTTACAAAAAAAAAAAACAACTGACTTCTTTGGATCTGTATTTTAGTTTTTTGCTACCGACTTCCGAAATTAAAGTTATTTTTCACTTTGTAGTTTTTTTTTTGGAAGTCTGTTGTTTTTTTTTTTGTAAAAAGTTTTTTATATTTATTAGAATATTATATTTTTGTATCATATTTACAGGTACAAAAGGAAAGAGAAAAGGAAGGTGATGAGTTCCAAGACAAAGAAGTATTTGTAACATCTGCTTATAAAAAAAAATTGGAGGAAATGCGTTTGGAAGAAGAAAAAGAAAAACGTGAAGAGTATTTGGAAAATATCGGAGATGTTACGAAACAGAAGGATTTAGGTGACTGTATATTATTTTGTAATATTATTACATAATCAGCCAATAATGTTCCCGCTTCTGGGACACAGGCATCCTCTCTGAGAGGGAGTGGAGGGGTTATAATCTAACACGCGTGCTCAGTGCGGGTTGGTAGATGTCACATGCCTTCGAATTTTTTGTTCTAAGACTTGCAAGACGTGCTTGTTTTCTCACGATGTTTTCCTTCATCGTTTTGAGAGTAGTGGTGATGAAATAATTTGCATAAACCTAAAATTCGTAAGTCGCGGCCGTTTCCACTGGGTCAGTAATAATAATTAAGTATATTATTATTTATTGAGTGAAGTGTTTAATATTGAGAATCATATATTTTTCGTAATGATACGTTGTATTGCCGAGTTCTTTTCTAGCATCTAAGTTTTGTAATTTTCCAATCTCACTTTCCTCAAACTATCTTCTTAAAAAAAACTCACAAACTTCAGCGTATCATGTTCATTCCACTTTTCGTATTCAAGCGAGACGCTTGTAATTTCTCTACGCTATTTTGTTTTGTCAATTTTATACGAGACAGCTGGTAAAAATAAAATATCGTTAAGAGTCCACTCCAATGGCGGCGTCAGAGTGCACTTGTTTATGCGAAAACGTAGCTTTATGCGCCATCGGTTAATATCACGGGTTTAACGACTTCCAGCCTTTCGAACAGGCCACCGTAGACAACATTTACGCTGCAGTAGGTTATGCAGAAAACCGAAGAGTATATATAACCTGCCTCTCTGCTTACCGTTTGTTGACTACCAGAAAGCCTTCGATTCGATCGTGACTTGGGCTGTACTGCAGTCTCTTCAACGATGCCTGATTTGACTATAGGTACATCGAGATGCTGAAGTGTCTGTATGAAAACGCCACTTTGTCAGTCCGACCAGACCTCGAAACCTATCCTTCTGCAGCGAAGTGCAAAACAGGGAGACGTTATCTCTCCGAAACTGTTCACCGGTGCACTGGAGGATGTCTCCAAGGTTTTGGACTGCAAAGGTAGGCATTAACATCAATGGCGAGTATACACATTTCTCGCAAAACAGATGGCTGATGAGGCCGAAAGGTTCTGGAATGACGACCGCGTCCCGGAAAACGTAGCGTTGGCACAAGGTGCTCCGATGACTTTGTGAAGGTCGCAGGAATCCGCTGGATGCGAGAAGCAAAGAAGCGGTCGAAGTGGTGGTGCTTGAAAGGACCTCGGTTAATCGGTGGTTAAATAACTCTGCTGTGCACCATGGCCCGAACTGAATTTATATTTCATCATAATTTATTAATTACCTACAGGATAATAATGAAAGTGCAAAATATAAGTCTTTAAGAGTTTGTATTCGAAGTGCTAGGACCGATTAAAGCATATTTCTATTTTATTACTTAAATAACTTCTAAACGGTGCAATTTTTTTTGATAAGCAAATTTAAGCTAATTCATAAGAAATCTTGCGCAAACAATTATATACTTATAACTATAAGTAGTTGTTCCGGGTCTGGCTGTTTGTGTATGTGAGTTTAAATGTTTGTTAACACACCCACGATACAGGAGAAATTCCTAGTGTGGGGCAACGTAAATAAAAGCAGAAGACTTACGTCACTTAAGAAAGTCGATTCCTTAATATTTTTTTCTGTAAATTACTAGTTATTTTAGCAGCACTTTATCACGCAAGACTTTTTATTTGTTTGAGTTACTTATTATTACAACGACTTGTTATTATTACAACGCGTAATGACGGCCGATTGTCTTACTAGGCGTGTGAATGTGTGCGTGCTGCTCGTACAGGGGGCCGATCGCGCTAATTTTGAACGTTAATACCAAAACTAAACCACAACCAAAAACGTTACGTTAGACACATTTCGTATAGCGCCAATCATTTCAACGGAAACGATTTAGCTTTACTTTGGAAGTTACGTTTGAGGAACGATCGATCGAACTTTCAGTATTGGGTAACGTCAATGATTTTGTCGCTCAGAAAAAATAGCGCGATACCGTTTCTTACATCAGCTAAACCAAAACCAAAAACGTTCCGTTCGAACGGTAATTACGTTGAGAAATAGCGCGATCGGCCCCCTGGTCTGTTCCAAAAGTATCTAATGAAAGTGTAAATAAACGGGTGTCCAGGTTATAAATTCTTACGCAATCGCTCACTAAAAGGACTTAGTAACGCATTCACCTGTATTAGAAGGTTTCAACATTGTCTCCTCACTTTTACCAAAAAATATTTTTAAAATAACATTGTTAAATTGTAAATGAAAAATCATCGGCGATAATGGGGTTATAAAATTAACCGTAATCTATATATGCGAGTAGCGGAACATAAAGCGAGCCAGTTGAATTGAACTACTGCGGTGTCGCTGCTATGGTTTCACTATATAGGAGCTATAAATAAAAAATAGTTGCTGTTCGTTTGTCTCACTAAAACTCGAGAACGGCTGGACCGATTTTGGCTAATTTTGGTTTTGAAATATTTGTGGAAGTTCAGGGAAAGGTTGAAAGGTGAGAAAAAAAAGAACGTTGTAGGTACGTAGTGTAGGGTAGATACTTTGCGCTACCCGTGCGACGCTGGACCGGGTATAGCTAGTCATGGATAAATCGGTGTAAATACATGAAACAAAGAAAGGCACTCGCCGAATACATAACCTCTTCCTTTTTTTAAATCAGTAAAAAAGGACACTTCTCTGATTAGTATATACCAGTAACAGTTATAACACAGACAGTAACAGTTAACAGGCAGGAGTAACAGTTATCGGTGGTGCACTTTGACGCACTAGTACAAAGTTAAAAAGTACGCGTGTTAAATACACTGTATTGTGTTGTGAACCTGAAAGTGGTGCAATAAAAGCTACTTTACGATCAAGTGTTAATTTTTTAAACACTTCCTTTATTCGCACTAGTACTAAATTACAAAGTACGCGTGTTAAATACACTGTAATGTGTTGTGAACCTGAAAGTGGTGCAATAAAAGCCACTTTACGATCAAAAGTGTTAATTTTCTTAACACTTCTTTTATTCCGCAGGTGGTTTCTACCGTCACCTGTATGAACAGAAGCTAGGAAAAGATGAGGTAATAAAACGTGAATTGCCAGAAGACAATGAGACGGTGGATTCATCTAAAAAAACTACATCTGATTCTATTGATACACAAAAGAAGAGAAATTACAGGAAGAGAAAATCATCAGATGGGGCTTATTTATCTGAAGGAGAAATAAAGGAATCTGATGAAGAAATTAATCGCGTAAATTTAGACGATATCAGAATGGCTAAAAAACATAAGCAAGAAAATATCGATGCAGACTCTGACTTTTCAATAGATGAGTCAAGTGACGAAGATAAGGATAGTAAAAATGAAGATGTAAAACAATTGAAAAGTAAGAGCAAAAATAGTGACACTGGTAGTCCATTAGAAAACGACAGTAAGCTTAAACACGGTAAAAAAGAATCAAATGAAAATAAAGAAGATCATATTGAAGAACCTAAAGAAAAAACTGATATCTGGAAGAAGAGAACTATTGGAACAGTTTTTGAAGAAGCTCTAAAGAGATATTATGAAAGGAAAGCTGCAAGGGGCTGTTAGCAATTTAATAGAAAAAAACCTTTGATTTAAATACTAAGTGAAATTTATTTCATAGATAATCAATCATCTACGGTCCAACGTAATGCGCCTTGCAGTGAACTGTAAAAAAAAAGCGTTAGATAACAAACAATAAACTTTAAAAATAGTAGGATGTGTTTTAATAAATGATTGTTACCTATGAATTCAGAAACTGGATCATTTTCTCCTTCCGCTCTCATTGTTCCAGTAATTTCCTCATTCTCAACCATTGGTAGCACTAATTGGACGAATTCTGGTGTATATGGTGGTGCTATCGCATCTAAAACCTGTTATTAAAAAATGACAAATAGTTCCTAGGTATTATTTCTAGTTCCAGTATGGCACAGGATTTTTTGTGAGACACTACCTTGCATTTCTTATATAATTTTAGATGGTAGGTATACAATATTGCAATTTTGTACTATTTATTATCTTTGAGATTGTCATATTAGAACGAATACTTCCTAGCACGACCACGCTGAAGCTAATGTTTTTATTAATATGTTCTTAATATTATTATGCAGGAAGGGAAACAATACAACACAAGTTCATTTATGCCTTTTATGTAGAGATCGGATATTCGGATGCATCATTCACCTAAAGTTTGAGAGTTGACTAGTATGGAGTGCGTTTCGGTACGGGAGAAAGTGTCGGTTCCCAGGACTGACAAGTTTTTAAGAACAACTCTTTTGTACTGTGTATCCCCGAATAAATATATTTCATTTTAGAATAAAAGGTTTTGATGAAATATTAATAATAATATTACTTAGGAATACAAAATTGTGTATCTACACACTGTTATTAATGAAACCCCGCGATCCCGGAATAAAAATATATTTTAAGAAGCAGTTTCCATACTTTGTTTCCTTTGCCGGGGAAAAAACGTACTTTAGGTAAATATGCGATCTCTACTTATAAGTTATAAGTATTCATAAGGATCATAAGGGTATGATATAAAAATTTAATGAAATTGCAAAATAGTATTCATTCGATACTATTATAAACGATTTAAATATTTTAAAAAAATACTCTTGGCTTTTCCTGGGGCCAATTTGTCAATACTATGGTATAAATTTATACTTTTTGCAAACGATAGTATAGCGAAATTGCTCAAACGTTCTTGACCAATCTGCGATCGTAAACAGCTTCAGATTTCGGGGTGGTTACTATGGGTACTGGCAGTCTTACTATAATACTTATTTTGTTGATAAGAGCGAGCGAAGCGAGCTCGAAAACTTTAGCACCCCGCCTCGGATAGGGGTATTTTTGTCTATTCCATCAATGATGAGATGCGCTCAATATTGTCAAAGCTAACGAAAAAGCAAGACTTGAAATTAGTCACGCACTATCCAGTGACTGAGTGACGCGGCTACACGTCACTATCACTCGCAATGCTCAGCAACTATTTGTGAAGAAAATGCCTTCCTTTGTCTATATACGTTGTACAAATTACACTACTACTGTGAGAGGAAAGAAAAACGTCTCATATCATGCGTAAGTACTGAATTTTTTACTATATCATAACATTTTTTTGGTTTTGTACTTGTACACGACTGTTTATGCTGTACGAGCGAGCGAAACGAGCTCGAAACATTTTGCACCACTTTTCAGATAGGTTAGATTTTCTTTGATCGTTCAAACAGAAATAGCATTGTCGAGTTATGCAGAAAACGCATAATGCAAGCCCGAGCGTATGATTGTCTTTTGATCATTCAAACAGAAATACTAGTTCTTTTGCCGAGTTTAAACTTAAGAAGAGTAAAACTTAATAATTGTGATAATGAATAATGCATTATTATATATATAATGAAAATTGTATTATTGCACCATCTCGGATAAGTAGGTTTGGTTTGGCCATTCGTAAAGAAATGGAGGCAGGCTGTGGGTCTGCAGAGTGCGCGCCCCTGGCTGCCGCCCGCCTGTCCACCCCTTAGCTATGGCCCTGCAAAATGGTACAAATTCTAAACTGGCTAATATTTTTTGACAATTAATAATTAGTGTTTTTTTTTTGACAGGCTAACTTATGCGGGGGTGTCATCTGTCTGTTGACTTTACGCCGTAATTTTGATAATAAAAATATGACAGAATGTAGTAAACTTTACGCTATAAGAGAAAGAAAATGTGTGCTTGCACCTCTCTCTCTAGCCCCTACAGTAATATACGAAACGTAACTCTCTCTTTCTATCTTCACTAACTTATATCTCCCTCTCAACTTCCGTTCGCTCGCTTCCGTAACGCTCTCGTCACGCATTCACCAGCTTACTCCCCAAGTCAAGCGTGCGTAAAGAAGTTTTACTTAATAATTAATGTGAAAAAGGGCCAAAGTTAAAGATGATTGTTTATCTAATAACTTACCTCTGTAATAAAGTATCTAATTAAAGAAATGTCGGTGTCATCACGACGCCAGCACTCTTTTATATAACGCAGGACAGGCACAACACATCCTCGGCTTAGTAAGTTCACCATTCTATCAAGTAACATTTTCTTCAATTGCAACTGAAAATAAATAGTAGTAGGTATAGTATGTGTTTATTTATACCTTTTTTTTTTTGAGTGGGGAAATCCTCATGGATGTTGTCTAGGGGTCTGTCAGACTCCTGCCAACTAAAACCATACGGTGTTTTGCAACCACCTTTGGCCGTGGTGCTGGAAGACATGCGCAGTTCGTCACGCGTCACGGCTAAGTATTGGCCCGCATGACTTGCATGCGGATCCAGTCACGTTTTGTGGTCCTAGGGCCACAGTTCCTCTTGAGAGGCGCGCGCGGGACACGCCTTAGGCCTGTCTCTGAGGTGACAGACTAACCAAGTCTGTCACTCGCAGGCCACCCCCTATGGCGGCCGGAGATCTTTGAACGCCCTCCGCGCCCGGTTCGTCTGCTGCGGACAGGGAGGGAGGTTGTATCCTTCCGCTCCCTTTCCGGCTTACGCCATCCTTTGCGACCATCATGTCCTCGCAAAAGGAAGCGATGTCGTTCCACGCGCTCTCGCTTCCGACCATGGTCTGAACCACGACCGGAAGTAAGAGATTATTCGCAGCGTGTTTATTCATACCGACACAATGATATAGCACACCAACTGTATTATACACGGTTATACCTGGACTAAAATTTCTAACTCATCTTGTGGAGATTCAAATAATTGCACAAGTAATCTCAGGAGTCGGTGATGCAATAATTGGTGACAGGATGCAACTTCATCTAGGAGCGCCAAATGTACGGGACAGTGTTCTGTGCACAACTTGAAGTATGATGGCTCAGTCACAACACATTCTACCCAAACTAGGACGCCCATTCCAACGACGGGAAACCTGAAAGTATGAAGATGTTACAGTGCATACCCTCCATTTAATTCTACAAACGCTGTTTGCTTCGATACTAAAAATAAAGTCTATTTAATTTGGCAATTACCTTATGCAATGATACAATGTAGGTAATTCCGCAATCAGTTCACTAGAACTAGCAGAACTGCAACATACGGCATGTACTTTTTCAATAGCTTGAACCGTAGCCTTTAATTCATCCTTAACAGGCCTGCCGGGAGTGAGACCCTCGCAAACACTTGCAGCATACGCCAATAAGTACATGTATTTTGATTTATGTTCCGGATTTAGTTTGCTTCCTAATTTAAACAAAGCATCGACCAGCAGCTCTGTGAAGTTGAAAAGTGGTAAGGTAAAACAAACACACGGGTACAAGCTTTTTCGCTCATAAGAGCGGCTAACTCATCATACTTTTCATAGAAACGCTCGTACGTGATTATGGCGTTTTAACACATTTTTCTTTGAAATTTTTGAACCAATAGTGCACTTTAACTAGGTTATTATGCAAGCAAAAAGTAAAAGTACACACAAATTGTAAATGTAAAGAAAAGATTACGATAGAAACCTCGCACGTGTAATGGAGATTCTAAATTACCAACATTTATTTCAAAAACTTGTAAGGCTTACTCTCAAAAACACGTATTTCCTGGAACAAATTTTATGAAGTTTCCGCACACTATTTTTCGTTCAATGTTATCGTGTTCTCACTCGCTTGTTAGTAGTTCTCACTCGCGCTGGATGAATCAAAAAGCTTTTCGACCATGCTCGCCAACGCGAGCAACACGATAGACGGACCGGGAAGGGCCCTCTTAATAGGTATAAACACAATGGTTCTTCATAATCGATGAGAACCTAACCGAGTCAGTCAGACCATGCAGTGATAAACACTGGAAAACTGACAAATATAAATTTACCCAAGTAACATACCTAAAAACTGAGGAATTCTTAATAAATGCACTGGTGGTGGTTCTGGTTGTGTGTAAGCTCTAAATAATACTGAAATATCAGCAGGGTTGAGTGCACCGCGCGACAACATAGCTGCCAATGCGGTACGAGCATTGCGCCAGGATTCGCCTGATGTAAGAGCCAATGTGATGGGAGTCACATCATGTCCACTGCAACAACAAACATAGTTATAACATAGAACGTGGAAGTGACTGCAAATCGAAATGGGTCTTGTAGGATTTACTCATTGTTAACACAGCTTTTAGTTCTTCATGCGTGCATAAATGTATCATGTATCTATTATTGAGTTATGTGAGATTCTTTATTAGTTTTATTACCCTTCACCAAAAAAAAAAACCCTCGAAGCATGCTTAGGGAAGAATTGAATTTTAATAAATGAGTTTACCTCTTGCAATTTGTATGTACTTTATAGTAGAACTGGAATAATAAATAAATAAATATTTTATTTCTCTTCGGGAATGCTTACAATATACGAAAAGTCGGTTTCCAAAGAGAAAACTGAACTGTAGTGTCTTCTTTTCTAATAAGGTGACCATACATTTACTTGATAAGTAGGACACGATGGAAAAGTTAAGAATATTATTAGTTATTGACGGAATGTTGGTACAAGCTTGATTTAGGTAAGCATTAGCAAGTAAGAAGTGAAAAAATATTTTTAATCTCACTAACCAAGCAAGAAAATAGGGAAAGGGAACATAAACGAACGTATCGAACATCGAAATTAAATAAGACCGCCCATTGTGTCACCATATGTAAAATTTCTACATTTATATCAGAAAATTGTATGTTGTACATAATAAAGAGTACCTATTCTATTAGATACAGTAAGTAGTTTTGACCAACTAGCCAGCGAGCTTGTTGCGATTGTGATGAGTTTATTTCATACTAACATGTATTATGCAAATAAATTATTTGATTTGATACTATCTTTGTGCGACGGGTCGCACAGTGCGCTGGATTGGAGGGTGGAAATTCACCTCGGCGGTTAGTCCCCGCCAGGTAATAAGACCCATAGTTTCCTGGGGAGGCCCGGCGAGAGACGACTGGGGTGCTGTCTCGACGCTCCTACAGATAGGGTATGTAGCTCTCGCCTGCCCCGCTTCCAGAGCTAGTTGGTCACAGTCCGGGATAAGGAGGTGTATGTCTGTGTGCGTTACGTAACATGTCTATATTAACCTAACACGCGCTACGCTACGGATGCATGTTATTTGTTTTGTAGAGTGCAGTTTTTATATTTGCCGCGCTTTATCATGATCATATCAATTAAACATCCAGATTGATCATATCTAGCTTCCGTTGCACATCTATGAGATGCACATCCATAGGCGTCATCTAAATGTGCCGATTGTGTCAATTTGATAGAATCGGTGGTGGCAGGTTATTCCACACTTTGGAAGCTACATAACGAAAAATACCTCTGAAAGCTTCTGTACTATGCGACTGAGTTGACTGTTACTTTTCAGTTTCGCATATTATTATGTATTGTGAAACTTATTCAGACACTACTGACCATATCATTACGAAACATAAACACTGGTCAGTGGTGTTATTCTGTAAATATCTCACAGCGAAAAAACTAGGTGAAGTGAGCTTGAACTGAGCATCAATACATAGTGTCAATCCCTAGCATCAATGGAATGACAGCTCACATCACTTGAGTTTTCACAGTGAGATTTTTGTAGAATATACCGGCTGGTCTCCAGAATATATTGTGATTTATACGAAGTGATTTACATAGTTGAGATCCATAAAAGAACAAGAAAAGCCTTTGTCTTTTTAAAAGAGCCAACTGCAGGCTGATGTTATAGTAAACATTTTTTTAAATAAATACTTACCTTTGTTGAGCACAACGAGTTATTTCTTGCCCAAGTCTTTTCATTATGGCGCCTCCTCTGGGCTCTTGAGAAAGTATATGCACAATGACTTGACTGTACACATAAGTGTGGGCACCATGACAGACCATTTTCTGTAACATAGTGAAGTGTATCTATTATTAAAGCTTTTTCTTATACTCAATTGGTTTAGGTAGTTAAATAAAGGTAAACAAATCATAAAAAAGGGTTTTTATAGATGACTCTTGTTTAAAAATACCAAATTAAATTTATTTTTGTTTTTTACGATAGTTTCCTGTTCTAATACTGTATTATCATTTATTCTTAAACTACTTACTCTTCGTAGATGTAACGGCTTGAGCACATTTTTTTTTTATATTTCGTTATCTGTCTATTGTAAAGAGCCCAAAGAGACAGGTTCTCTAAACATCAACGAAACAAAACGTTGCTAAATTATAGAGTACAACCGTGACATAGCATGACAACTGAAGTGATAGGTATTATATTTAGTTAGTTACTTGACAGCTCTCTCGTCACATGGTTTTTTTTGTTTACCTTTATTTAACTACCTAAACCAACGGAGTATAGGTATATTGACTACATTTTATCAACATATTCTTTAGACCGCACATTGATCAATTTTCAAATTGATAAAAGAAAAACAGAAAAGAGTGCTCGCTCAGTTTTTGTTACAAAAAAAAAAGATATACATACTGCACATTCATTAACACTATTTTGCCAATCATCAGAACTTTGTAAGAATCCAACAATAGCCGATTTGAGAACCCTTGAAAATACTTCAATTTGCTGTGCTGCTGTCGATATGCTTGTAATTTCTCCTTGAAACCCAGCATCTGATATCAACTGGAAATCATAGATATTTATTCAAATTTTTTCTTCAAATTCAACCAAGTCTGATCATGCAAAAAAGAAAACACTTTTTACTCTAGGCTCTAGAGCAAGGGTTCCCAACCCTTTTACATACGCGCCCCCCTTACTTTCTTTGAAAATCACTTCGCCCTTCCAGTTACTTTTTAGAATAATGCAGAAAAGCCTAAGAATGTAAGACCGACCATGAGTGAGCTTGAAAATTTTTGCACCCTCTCGGATAGGATGAGTTTTCCTTTGACCATTCATACAGAAGGAGGAAAACTTATTTTGTCGACTTATGCGGCAAATTTTACAGCACACACACACAGTATTAGAAAACGTTCGGGTTTTGGAATCTAGGAGCCGCCGCACCCTCCGTGGGTTACTTTACGTCCCCCAAGTGGGGCGCACCCCACCGGTTGGGAACCCATGCTCTAATTGTAATGAGTAAAAATTCTTTTTATTTGCAGGATAAGACACACAAATTTAGTTAAACCCACCACACACATGACACCCATTATGAGTTTAAATTGAAGAAACAATATTTTGTATTTAGTTTTGTTTAGATAGTTCACCTTAATAGTAAAGTTAAGCATAAGACAATCAGGATACTCTTCAGCCAATCTATAAATTAAAGACCGCCATGTTGGATGCTCAATCATTTCTGTTAACCAAGCGGGAGTCTGAAAAAAAATTGTAATGGTTTTAACACTAACATATAAAACACACAAGTTCAAAATATTACAGTGTTGACCACACTTACTTCACCCTCCTCAGTGAATATAGTGTCAGCTTTTTTGGGATCAAATGTTTTCAAAATCATATCTTTCAAATGGTTTTCAACCATTGCTTGTACCTCTGTCACTTTGACCCCTGGAAATTTAGATATATTGAGATTTGATATATTTTATCTTTTTTGAAAATTCAGAAAAACAAAAAACAACTTGTGATTACACTATTTAAGAATAGTAATCAATAAAGAAGGTTAAACTTTTAATTTGAATAAACAGCAAAATTCCTATCATTTATACATATATTAACCTCCGAGTATTAGCCATTCTGCCAATAAATTTGCCATTTGGGCAACTGCATTGTAGTTTATAGATAATTGCTCAATCACTTGTTCAGGATTGCCACCAGCTTGAAAGTATCGCTTCAGTTGCCCAAATATTCCTGGTTCCATAATATAATCTGGTGTTTTAAATTTTTCGAGACATTCGTGTAAGACTTCTTCAGGATTTTCAATGACATCTTCATTCCCTTCTTCCTAAAATATAAAAAAATGCATTAAGGAATTTAGCAAAAGATTTTATCAGTAGGTATGCCTCATATAAGTTCTTAGGAATGCATGTAGTATTTTGAGAGATCTGCGTGGTATTCGCCTTATAAAAGTGGCTTGGCTGTTCTAATCATAAACAAATAAAATACTAGTCATTTACAAAATAATCAAGAAATGAATTTCAACATACTTCATATTGATTATGATTTGGGGCTTCCCACGTACGCTCTTCTTCATATTGACTAGGCATAATTGCACACGATACGTAGGATATAAATTAGCTTAGTTGATGTTTAAAATATTTCCGATTTACCGAAGAAACAATAATGAATTAGGAAATGTAAGTAATCAAGACAAGACGCCAGCGGGCGGCCCAAACCCAAACAAAATACCAAAATTAACTTTGACATTGACATTTGTTTGAATTTGACTAATTGGCTGCATTCCGAATTAAGACCATAATCGCTGTAATTGATTTTAGCGCGCTAAACGGTAATAGGGAACGCGTTTAAGCGCGCTAAAATCGATTACAGCGATTATGGTCCTAATTCGGAATGCACCCAATGACTGACCTGACACACAGACATTGCAGTGCTGCCAGGTCCAGATCAAAATCATTCAGTGCTACAGGCGAAACAAAAAGCGCTAGATTTTATATAATCAGCGTATCACAAAAGCACTAAATGTCGCGCTAAAGATTAAGAAATAATAAGTAGGTACACATTGGTTTAACCATAATCCACATAAATCTTATCACAAGAAATCGACCATAAATTATCATTACCTCCTTCTGCGAAGCAGTAATGCTCGCGAAGGAGGAGGCGGAACGCGTAAGGGAGAGGCGAAATTCACGCCCTCACGCCCCTCGTCATCGCGGTAGACGCCCCGGGCGTCGGGAGTCTTAGGCCGATTCTCGGCCACCATAGGCGCGAGCTTGTGGATGGTGAGCGATGAGTAGCTCGCCGTCCGATAAGGACCAGGCCCGGGACGACGGCACGTTGTGTTCCACGCGCGCCTCAAAGATGTCAGCACAACTGACAGGGTCCGGTAGGGACAATGCCTGCCAGGGTTGCGAGTTTCTCCGAAAGGGATGTAGTGGCCACAGGCACACAGGCATCTGAAGGAACACAGGTGGGTTTTAGTCACTAAAAGTCTGTCACGCCCTCCGTTGTCCGCTAAGTTATTTGATAATTTCCCACCCAAAAAAAAAGGGAAGCCACCGTGCAGAAGGAATTATTGCCAAACTTCCTTGTCTTCAACGTAGTCATTAATCTTATAATATGCTTTTTTGATAGGGACACGTTTGATGTGGGTTTTAAACTTTCCATCGCTAAGTTCTTTAATCGACTTTGGGAACTTATTATAAAAGCGGATACTGTTTCTATGAAATGACTAGCTTGTTTTAGTTAATCTAAATCAGGTATCACAATTTCATATTAACTACGTGTATTTATAATTATTATACAGGGTGGCCCAAAAGTCGTGGATCAAACGCAACTAGGGGTTAGATGGGGTCATCAGCTGCAAAAAGTTGTTCTACGGGAGGTCCTTAAGGTCAACCCCTGCAGAGTTATAACTCTCCCGTAACAATCCCGTAGAACAACTTTTTGCAGCTGATGACCCCATCTAACCCCTAGTTGCGTTTGATCCACGACTTTTGGGCCACCCTGTATAATTATAATTAACTATTATATAGTGGCTCAAATAATAAAATAGTTATTATGTAATAAAAGTATTAGTATATAATAAAATAATTATTATATAGTATTTATGTAAAGTCCTAAGTTTTTGCGAACATATAAATAATACTTTCTATGATATAAAGAGAAGGTAGAATTTATTTCTAAGGGACTCACGAGGACCCATTCTGTAGATCACGCGGATTGCCCTCTTTTGTAAAATGAAAATCGAATCTAAGCCAGCTGCCGATCCCCACAGCAGAACGCCTTGACATAATACTGTGGAAATAAGCAAAGTACACTAACCTAGCTGAGGCTATATCAGTCAACTGCCTTATTTTTGTTACAGCTTAAGCAGCTGAACTTAATCTACAAATGTATTCGTGCTCTAGGCACATTAAGCTTAAAAAGCGCTAGATCTAGCGCCGAAAGCGCTAAAATAGCAGTCATTCTTGCTGTCATGTCATTATTCTTTGTTTTTTTTATTAAATAATAGTTTAATGGCCTGGTTGCTGGGACCTTTTAGCCAAGTCTTTATTTAGTTACAAACTAGGTAATGATGAAATGAATTTTAAACAATGCATGATACATGATATCCCCGCCCGTACGCTCCCCTTGAGTTTCAGTAAAGACGTGGCACTTTACTGAGACCTCACGCGGACTTCTTGAGAGAACTTGAAGTGATAAGTTTCACTGTTTTGTTTCATTTGCCTATACTAATGCACGTTCACGAACACTAAATGGTTAATAATCCACCATTATTACACATTAATATTCGGCTAAACACAAGTTTTAGAAAATAAAACAAATCTGCTAATCATGACGCTTCACTTTTCCCGCCAAGAACCATTATTCTTTGTTCTCTGTTGTATCCAAAACGTTCCTTGAGGTGTTACCAGTTTAACACACAAAATAGCATGGAATTAGTACGTACTCGATACTTGGACATTAGACATCGACGCGATAGATATTGTAGTGCAAATGTGTGTGTGACACAGGTAAGGTACACTCTCTTGCTCCTTACTTTCATAGTCCCATGGGATTGCAATCCGATACGACCGAAGATAGACCATGCGCAGGACCGACCTAACGTGCTGTCCGAGGCACGGGGGTATCACACCGCCAGAATTGGGCGGTGTGAATCAGCGGGCTGCTACTGAGAACTAATATAGAAACCCATGGCCCAGTCGCGCTTGCGATCACGAGACCAACAGGGAGTCAATTATGGGACGATGCCCTATCTCCCCAAGTTCCAAGTTCCCCAAAGCATTTAATAATTACTAAAAGTTGTACGACTCTGTCTTGACTGAAATCGTGAATGGTACAGTCGCCGAATTAATGCTTAGGTATGTAATGTTATTTGTTATTATTACTTGAGAGGACCAATGGGGATAAAAACGTAATCTTTTTATTGCAACATATGCTAAATTCATCAAATATTATTAATATTAATCAATAGGTACTGATAAGTGATAGATATCAAACGACTTTGTTCTGTACTTAATTACCAAATAGGCGCTCATCAATAGAGGTGTGAATGAGGGCGATTGAAAGGGAAATATCAAAACTTGTTTCTGCACTTGTGCAAATGAGAGGGAAGTATCAAAACTTGTTTCACTTCGTCGTCCAGGACGGTGTTTGTCTATCAGGCCCTATGACTGCAGTTTATATAGCGACGAATATTTTGATATTCCCATAGTTTTACATCGCTTCGCACAACGAGCAACGTCGCCCAGTGATTTCTGTCGCTGGCTTTTTCATAGCTGACGCGACAAAATGTGCTTCGTTAGCTACCGTGCCAGCAGAAGATATAGATGATGCTTGGCTAACGGTGATGTCTACAGGACCCTATAGTGACAAAATGGAAAATCCACCGAATATGTTGTGACGCAATGGCTAGACAACGCCAACCTGAACCTGATTTGGAATTGTGAAGCTATGCGTCACATAACCATCAATTTGGTAGAATCACGGTACAGCAAGATTAACAGAAAAATCGAAAAGTTTTGTTTAAATTTTTCTTATTATCCTTTATCATGTAGCAAAAATACTTAAATGCAGTCGAAGGCAAATTTTAAGGCTTTTGTTACATCCTAGTTGTCTCTGACAGCATTTATTTATTTTTGGTACTTATAGGATACTCGTTTTTCTTTTCATCTTGTTTCCATCTTTTCAGTTCCGTTTATTGCAGTCGGGTTTTAGAATTATTAATGTTTTCTTTTATTTCTTTTTTAATGTTACAATATAAATTGTAAGTATTTAATAGTACCTGTTACATATTATATAATAATATAATACATGATGTGTTTACTTACAATTTTCCTGATCTAACGAATTGCTGGCTGGATGCACCTCAAACACACCCTAACTTTTTCCCTTACACTACATTTTTCCCTAGAATAACCTGGATACATTCCTGCCTCACCCCTTGGATAGATCCCTAACACACCCTAGATATATCTCGAAAACATCTAAAAATACATAATCATTAACATAGAGAAAATATATCTTCCAAAATAAGGTAAATGTTAACTAGGTAGACACTGATTTTATTTTATTCTAACAGTTTTGGACACGTCAGTACGAGGATTGGTCAAGTGTGAACTTTACAAATAATTTAATTTTATATTTTGGGGACGTTGGGAATGAATGTATGAAAAATCATTTTGGGGAACTTGAAACTTGGGGAGATAGGGAATCACCCCAATAAAGTACTATACCTACATATAGTACACAAAATAGTGTTATATATTCTAATCGACAATCTCGATTGAGACCCAGCTCAGTTGCAACGTCGTGAAATTAACATTTCGGTGAAGTTATCCTTTTTAGAGGTCCAGACTATTCAAAATAGTGCGATGGGCATTGAGAATAGCTCTGTTGTTAAGTATCTTCTGTGTCATGGCAGAAACCTAATACCACTGTACATACACACATTATGTAACACAGGCTTTTTTCGTTACAAATTCTGCAGGATGCATCCTTTTCACAGGAAATCTCCGTAGCACTAAGTGCGACCTAAGAATCGAACATATGACGTACCTATTTTGAACTTGCTTGACTTGCTGATCATTCATCTAAATCAGCGATCGTCACACTTTTCTGGTCAGGGGCCACATAGGACAATGTGGGGTAGTACTGCGGGGTGCACACTTATGTTCACTAGCAAAACAGTAAATAAAACGCCGCTCGCGCCAGTTCCGTTACCCGCTCACTTGCTCTGCAGATGTTCCCACATCAGTTTAGGGTATAATACTTGTCGTGTTGCACAGTTTAAATATCTAGGACACATTGTGACTGAGAATTTAAGTGACGAATTAGACATTGAGAGGGAGCGCAGGGCATTGTCGGTGCGCGGTAATATTTTAGCACATAGGTTCGCTCGGTGTACTGCGCCTGTTAAAATAACAATGTTCAAGGCATTCTGCCAGACATTCTACACAACCGGCCTGTGGGCAAACTTTACACAAAAAGCCTACAATGCCGTGCGCGTCCAGTATAATAATGTGTTCAGGGCTCTGTTTCGGCTCCCTCGATATTGCAGTGCATCCGGCATGTTTGCTGACGCCAGCGTAGATGACTTCTACGCTATTATGCGTAAAAAAGTGGCATCGCTGGTGCGACGGGTACGGGGGAGCCCGAATAGCGTCCTAAGGATGATTGGCGAGAGAACAGATACTGTTCTGCTCAGTAGGTTCACTGAACTCCATGTGTTGCGAGACCGATGAGCCTACTGAGTGTGGGTGTGTTGAGTTTTTCTTTTTATTTTATTTATTTTTAATTACTAACACTAGATATAAGCAAAATTCTTGTTACTAACAACCTTGTCTTTAATATGGACTTTTTTGTCTGAAATAAAATATATATTTTTTTTTTTTTTTTTTTTTTTAATATGTTCGTGGTTTTGTTCGTCACCAATGCACACATGCGGCCGGCCGGCCACTGACCCACTGGCCGGACCACTGATCTAAATACACGATACCGCCATACAACGAATATTTTTCCTTTAGGTCTCTCTTTGTGAAAATGACCGTCCCCAGGATATAAGCTATAGCTTAGATCTGTACAAGGATATTTTGGCGTGTGGCCAAATGGTAAATTTCAAATTTCCAGGATAAAACCTGCCTATGTGAGTCCGCGTATCACTGGTCAGTTTCCTTCAGTGGTCAGTTTATTTAATTCGCCATTTTCGTTGATTAGTCAGTTTCACTGATTGGTCAGTTTTACCGATTCGACAGTTGCTTTAACTCGCCATTTTACAGTATTTGCCAGTTTTCGTCGATTCGTCAGTTTGGTACACTTAAGGGAAAAAGTTTTGTGTAAACACGTGTGTTGAATATGGGTTGAATAAACACAAATGTTAATAATTTAATCTGCTGTAAGGAATACCTAACCTAAAATCAAAGTTCAGTTTATATTTTTAACATAACATTCTAATATAATAAACCAATATTGAAAAAAATGTGTCCTTAACTTCTAACATTACTTTACTGAAATCTGAATACAATACGTAACGATATTTCGTAAATTCAATTAAAATAAAAATATAGAGTCAGTTAAAATGAAAATGAGGTTAATCGAAGTACAGACGCCAGCAGGTCAAGCTACCCGAAACTGTCAAATTTTCCCAACCAACCTTGAACCTTATGCTTTAATGATAAAGTTGAAAATCTTTCAAAGAAATTTGACACATTGTAGTAGCTTGATGTGCTGGCGTCTGTACTTAAAAACATATCTTTAAATCTCGGATTTCAATAAATTTATTTGTTTTAACATCTTTCTATTATGTTAGTAAGTCTTAACCGACCTAAACACGTCCATCATTATAAAATCACCAACAATGTTTTTAATTCGTCACGAGCAACGAGCAACTACAGGCCTATCTCACTAGCCACAGTGCTTGCTAACGTTCTTGACAGTTTGCTTAATACACAGCTGGAGCGGTATGTAAACATTCATGACCATCAATTTGGTTTTAAACCGGGACTGTCTACTGAGTCAGCCATCTTGTGTTTGAAGCAAACTGTCAAATACTACTCCGATAGGAGCACACCGATTTATGCTTGTTTTCTCGACCTCTCAAAAGCGTTCGACCTGGTTAGCTATGACATCTTATGGCAGAAATTAAATAACAGCTCAATGCCCCTCGAGCTGATAGAAATGTTCAAGTACTGGTATCTTAACCGGGTCAACGTTGTTCGATGGTCGAGTGCTCTGTCGGAGCCGTACAGGTTGGAGTGCGGGATGAGGCAGCGAGGGCTGACCTCGCCGAAGCTCTTCAATCTGTACGTGAATGCACTGATAGAGGAGCTCAGCAGCACCCGTGTTGGCTGCCATATTGACGGTGTTTGTGTAAACAATATCAGTTACGCGGACGACATGGTGCTGCTGAGCGCCTCGGTGTGTGGTCTGTCCAGGTTGCTGGGTATCTGCGAGCGTTATGCGCTGGATCATGGTTTGCTCTATAACGCAAAGAAGAGTGAATGCATGGTCTTTCGGGGCAGGGGTCGGAGCTGCCCGGAGTCTGTTCCACCTATTAGATTGAACGATGTAAAGTTAAAAAGAGTTCAACAGTTTAAATACCACGGGCATATCGTGACCTCTGACCTGAGGGACGATGCGGACATCAATAGGGAGCGAAGGGCGTTGTCTGTGAGGGCCAATATGATCGCCCGCAGGTTTGTGCGTTGCTCGGGGGCCGTCAAGATAACTCTTTTTAGAGCGTTTTGTACGTCCCTGTACACAGCCAGCCTGTGGGGGTCATATACCCAGAAGCAGTACAACGCCCTCCGTGTTCAGTATAATAATGCGTTCAGGGTGTTGTTGGGGCTGCCCCGGCACTGCAGTGCGTCGGGGATGTTTGCCGACGCCCGTGTCGACTGTTTCTACACGACGATGCGGAAGCGGTGCACATCTCTGGGGCGAAGGCTGCGGACCACAACAAACACCATCCTGAGCGTATTTGCAAACAGGTTTGATTGTCAGTACATTAACCATTGTTATATGATTAATGTAATGACAAACAAACAAATGACTCAGAGACAGACGTAGGTATAGTTAATCGTTTTATTTTTATTTTTATGTATGTATTTTATGATTTTAATTTAATTTTATAATCCTATTTTGATTTTATAAATATTGTTTTTTTTATATTGATGTTATAAGTTTTAATTATGATCTTGAATGGGTTGAAATAAATAATATTGAATTTGAATATGTACACACGGCTCCACATCAAGCCATACATTTCCAGTATCAGCTGACCTCTCATTGTACGGAAATCTTATACAATGCGAGATCATCTTATACTGGTAATGTATAGCTTGATGTGTAGCTGTGTCTACCTAGGTACCTACCTATCCTGGTCCCAGGCCACGTATCTACTATCAAATATAACGAACGGTTCAGTGGTTTACGCGTGGGGAACTGACAGATAAATTCGAGATCATTTCGCATGATACCGATGGTCTAGTCTAGAAGACAGATGCTTTACGAGAAGATTAAAAAAAAAAAAATGCTGCCAAACAATGATGTATTACCTTTAGAAGCGTTACCCGCGCTCAATTTTGGCAAGGTAAATACAAGGCAATTGCCTGGTATGAAATTAGTCGCGCACCATCCAGTGACGCGCCTACACGACACTATAACTCGCCATTCTCAACAATTATTTGTGAAGAAAATGCCTTCCTGTGTCTATAGACGCTGTACAAATTATACTAATACTGTGAGAGAAAAGAAAAATGTCTCATTTCATGCGTAAGTACTGTATTTGTTTTGATCATAAAAGGAACATAAAAGGTTTTGTACTTGTACCGCCATTTTTAACATGCAGCAGCTAGTGACGTAACTAAATATGTATATTCTAACAACCTCTTTCTAACAACAGGTATCGGTATGGGTCTTTCCTTTTCTTCACGCACTGTATGATTGTTTAGACTAGTATGTAGCTACATTCATGGCTTACGCTGTTTTTGAGTGCTCTAATGTTCGTGTATGACGCGTCTATTTATAATACGTCATTGCTGCCAAATGTGTTGCCTGGACCATTTGCAATCATCAGAAAATCAATTTTCCGTCTCCTTCTACCTTTTTTCAGTTGGCACATTATCTAAAGCATGTCATCTCGACAAAAGAGAAGCCTAATAAAGATTTTTTTATTATATTACCAAAATTAAATCACTTCTCTGGCGACGCCGCCGCTCGGCTGGTAGACGTGGAATTGTTAATAGATAAATGACCTATGGATATCTGATGTTTTTGTGAAACCTGGTTAAGACCGGATAGGCTGATGTTTGCTGTTGTAAATAATTTTTCAGTTACCAATGCGTACAACAGGTCCTCCAACGGGAGTGGTACTTACCTTGATATTATGTAATAGTTGTTTCAGACATAAAAGGAGAGGAAGGATATCTCTGCTTGCTCTGTTGATCGCATAGGTGAGGTAGCATATGCAGAAGTTGAATAAAAATAAAAACTAGGTAATAATAGTACATTACTGCAGCGTCCTGCAAAAGGGGCATTGATGGACGAACGTGAAAATGTGGGCCGAGGCGAAGCCGAGGCACTCATACGTGAGTCCATCAATGCCTGGTTGCGGCCAAGGCTTGTATAGTGCTTTTCTCAAATAATGCGCGGAAATTCACACATACATAACATAATCTGCCTATAATGTTCCCACTGCTGGGACACAGGCCTCCTCTTTCTGTGAGAGGGAGTCAAATAAAGTAAATTATTCGCGGAAATTCAAACAAAGTAAATTATTTATAAATTCCAGATTCAGTGACGAACAACGATAATTTTTCACGCCCTAATGTGTTCATTTGTTTTTTTTTTCAATAAACAGCTTTCTATTATTTGCAAGGCAGTTCGTAATTTAAATAAAACCTTTGATAAGTCTTGTTAACTCCTTGGTTGCCATGTTTCGGAGTAAAATATCGTTCCATTTTTAAATTACATGATAGATATGAGTTTACTATGTGATTTATTTAGCCGCTAAACCACGACTGAATATGGATTTTCATACAACTTTTGGCGGCCGCTGCTCGTATGTATTTTTTTTTTTTTTAAAACGTTGCCCCACACTAGGAATTTCTCCTGTATCCTGGGTGCGTTTACAAACATATAAACTCACATACACAAACAGCCAGACCCGGAACAACTACTTAAAGGTCATACAAATATTTGTTCCGTGCGGGAATCGAACCCGCGACACGCAGCGCAGCAGTCAATCGCTTAACCACTGCGCCAACCGTGCCGTCGCAATTGCATTAGGTATGTGATTTTATTAAAAACAAGTGTACCTACCGGCACTAAAAAAAAGTGATTTCATCACAACTCACAACCACACCGCAATTTTTCCATAGAAAATGCGTTGGCGGCTGTTTGACGCCCACCTAATGGTTGTGTACTTTACCTAATAATGATTAAGTGTTCTATGATACTGTACTTACTTATAACTAAAGATTATATGTATGCTGTTTTTTGAGTTTACAGTTATTTTGTAGGATGATTATCGTTAAACATTACCGATGGAATGAAGTTCTACTCCAATGTGTTCCATCTTCACAGCCATCAAGAAAATAGGACTCCAACCAAGCCTCTTGAAGCAAGGTGGCATAGAACACTGCACAAAATATCACTCTGGAAAGGTCTTTAACGAACAGATACTGCTGAAAAACTAAGCATTGCCTAGTTTCTACTTTTATTGCTTAGTAAATACTAAAATTTAGTTAGATACTGTAACAACATATACTTCGCCGCCTTACATCTGTAAACATCGACTCGGGTTCTTCATATAACTAGCATAGTTATTTCTTCTTCTGCTGGGAAATTCGTATGTCCATTGTCCAATGTGGCATCGTTCCACAAAGATAGTTGTCACCCTCGTATGGACACACCTGCTACCTCTTGCCCGCTTAAGGAGTCAATACAGCTTCTAGAGACACACGTCCTCATCTGAAGACTGAACAGTGGATGTGAGATGTGAAAGGTGGACAAACCCCTGCCCCTAGTATACTTCATCACTCTGGAAGAAAATAATGACCTCTGGAAATGAACTGCAGTGACCAAGAAGGAAAATTGTTATCCTTTACCCGCAAATAGCCGGCAAAGGTTGGCTGAAACTGGTTTTTATAGAGTATATTTATCATCAAATCATCCCAAATACAGTGTGGTTGTGGAGCCCTTTTTTTTTTTTTTTTTTTTTTTTGGGTGGGAAATGATCAAATAACTTCTCCCGCTCTGGGCGGAGCGGGAGGGCGTGTCAGACTTTTACTGACTAAAACCCACCCGTGTTCCTTCATTTGCCTGTGTGCCAGGGCCACGATATCCCTTTCGGACAAACTCGCAACCCCGGCAGGCATTGGTCCTATCGGACCCCGTCAATGGTTGTGGAGCCCTGTGAAACCTTTCGTAGGATAGGTACGTCGCACCTTCTTTTGTGCCAGTCATACACGACTATTTGCACCCTGCAGGGTATAATGCAGCAAAAGACAGAGCCACCAAGTCTGTTTGCCTACATTATTCATCAGACATCTAGTAAAAAACCGGCCTAGTGCGTGACGTAGTTGTAATTTAGCTATCCCAAAAACAAACTCAACATTGTATTTGAAAAACATGTTATTTATTATTTATTTATTTATTAAAACTTTATGCGCAAGTAAAAAATACACTGTACAAAGGCGGACTTAATGCCTGAGGCATTTTCTACCAGTCAACGTTACGGTGATGCAGAGACAAAACATGGCAAGTGCAACGTACGGGATAGATAGCACGGAAATAACTATAAAATACAAATAAATAGATAGATAGATACGTACTCACATAATATAATGTACTCACAAAATAGAATAGAATAGAATAGAAAATAAACTTTGTCACGAGAAATAACGACCGGTAGCGAAGAAAATGACTCCAGCAAACCACCGCTGGGATGTGTCGGCCAACTTCGTTTAGTTATTTTCATAGCGTTATGTCCTACTGTATTCTGCTGTGGGGTAAAGCCGCTGACATTCAAAATATATTTTCATTTCTCATACTCGGAAAGTAGTGTTTGTTTGATCTGAGTAGCGGGTGGAAAACGCTGCTTCCCACCCTTGGGCAGGAAAGTCTCTTAGTATTTGCTTCCCTCCCTAGGGCGGGAATGAATTTTAAAAATAGTACTAAATTTGGTTACATAGTCGGCTACCATATTTTTTACATAATCAAGAAAAATATCGATTAAAAATAAATACTACGGTCTTGTGAGTCTATAAACAGCCAGTGTGAATTAAATTAATACCTTTTAAGCGCGACAGCCTTTTTTTTTTTTGGGTGGGAAATTTTCAAATAACTTCTCCCGCAATGGGCGGAGCGGGAGGGCGTGTCTTACTTTTACTGACTAAAACCCACCCGTGTTCCTTCCGTTGCCTGTGTGCCAGGGCCACGATATCCCTTTCGGACAAACTCGCAACCCTGACACAGCCTGCGGCGGTGAAGCGGTGTGTTCCATATTTAAAATTTAAAAAATAACTTTAATTTGACAGAACTCTGTAAGCTGTACCGAAATTCAAAATCTGGGTTCTAAATAAACTAACATTTGATTAAAAATGAGTTCAAGTGATTCTGAAATGTTTACCCCAGATTCGGTTAAACACGAGGCAAATACAGTAGGTATGGTAATCGAAAACATTTAGCCAGAAATTTCAAAGGAAAGATTTTAAATACATATAATGATTTTATGAAGTGGCGAGCAAACAAGAAAATAAAATATTTTAGAAAAACCAAAAAATTTTACTTTCTGATTCGAAATGAAAAGTAGAGTGTTTAACACGGGTAAAAGTCACCAATTCCTTTCGACCCTTGTATAACAATCTACTATTGTTCTTCAAAAACGAGCTGTTCGAGCAATTTACCAGCAGGTGCCAGAGTTTCACTAAGAGATTTTTTTAAAGATATTGGTATTATCACGGTGGCATCATAATTCATCTTCGCCAACATCTTATATGTTAGGCAAATTATACACTAAAAACAGTGATATTCACAATATTAACACCCGAAATAAGGACAAGTTACGTGCTCTATTTCACCGGCTTCTTATGTATAACCATACTCATATAATTGTTTATTTTATTTGACTGTCGTAAGTCAATTTATTTTTTTACCCGACTGCGGCGAAGCCAAAAAAGGAGGGTTATGTGTTTGACCGGTATGTATGTATGTCTGTCCCTATGTTCCCTCGTAACTACAAAACGGCTGAACCGACTTTGATGAATGATATGTCGTTAGATTCGTCTTTATTATTTAAATCAAAATGGCGGGTTTTTGCGCCAAAAGGAGTGTCATCGAAAATAAAATATCTCCCAAGCCTATCGAGTGGGGTATCAGAATGAAGGGTTTTGAAAGGTGATTACAAAAATATATACTTATTATATGTTTAAAAGTAATTTAAATGAGAAATTATAAAAAAAATATCTCGAATTTTTGGAGTGAGTGAGTAAGAGGTCGTTATCACCCGATTATAAGTGAGTATATAACCTAATTTACCGTCTTATAATCCTAACTAAAAAGTGTAAAATAAAAAAAGTTAATAAAAAAATCTAAAACCTGACTGCGTAAAAAGTGAACTTAAAAAAAGATGGAAACAAGATTTATATAAATTAATAAGTACTCTAAACAATCTCATGCAGTCGGAGGCAATAGGTCGTTATTGTTAGGAAGATGCCTCCGACTGCATGAGATTGTTTATAGTACTTATTAATTTATATAAATCTTGTTTCCATCTTTTTAGGGTTCCGTACCCAAAGGGTACAAAAGGGTAAAACGGGAACCCTATTACTAAGGCTCCGCCGTCTGTCTGTCTGTCTGTCTGTCTATCCGTCTGTCTGTCTGTCTGTCCGTCTGTCACCAGGCTGTATCTCATGAACCGTGATAGTTAGACAGTTCAAATTTTCACAGATGATGTATTTCTGTTGCCGCTATAACAACAAATACTAAAAAACAGAATAAAATAAATATTTAAGGGGGTTCCCATACAACAAACGTGATTTTTTTGCTCGATATTGATCACGGCAACAGGTAGACGCTTGAAATATTCACAGAATATTTAGTTATATATTCATTTTAAAAATAAATAATTAAATTAAAATATAACAAATATTTAAGGGGCTCCCATACAACAAACGTGATTTTTTTGCCGTTTTTATAGATAATGATACGGAACCCTTCGTGCGCGAGTCCGACTCGCACTTGGCCGGTTTTTTTTAAGTTCACTTTTTACGCATTCGGGTTTTTGATTTTTTAAATTTATTTGTGACATAATCTACTCATTACAATGTTGTTTATTATGAGTTGTATTGCATTAAGTGGTTAGCTAGCGACCTCGACAATTTGATCATATTATTCTTGCCTGAGCAACCGGCAGCAAGTTCGTCGTGCTCCCTTAGATGTCACTGCTTGCGGTAGCGTCGGGAGTCGGGTTGACTCCTTCCCTCAAATATGGCGAGGGGTGATGGCTGATCTTTGCGTTATGCTCGTGAACGGGTGTTGCTTGTGGTGACTGGTCGTCTTGCTAACCATGGTTTTGTTATTGTTATTAAAAATTAACTGTTTATTTATTTTACTTCGATGGTGCTAGTTTATCATTTGTGACTTCGAGTTACAGCTATAGCTTTATGTAAGTGGGCACGCCCGTTATGTCTGGAGGCTTTTATTTAGGTAGGTACGTTCTATTACGTTTTTTTTTAGTTTTAAATCGTTCGCTTTTAATATTACGCAAACGAATCCTTGAATCGAAATATGGTTTTCACAGACCCTCAATATTTTTGAACGGCCCAACGATACCCGAAATCATGCGATAGTAGAGAAAAAAAAATGTCATCCCCACTTTACGTGTAAGGGAGGTAGGTACTCGAAAATTTTGTTTTCTTCAAGATATTATTTAAACTTAACAATAACTTATTTTAACCACTTTTTTGGCGTGATTAATATGTATAATAATGTGTATCCATGCCAAATTACAGCTTTCTAGTACTAAGAGTCTCTAAGCTAAGCTGGGGACAGACAGATGGACATGGCGAAACTATATGGGTTCCTTGTTGAGTACGGAGTCCTAAAAAGTAGAAGAAGAATGCTATGTTGCAAGAATAGAAGTAGAAGACAGAATGATGTTAAGGTCAACGATAATCTCAGCAGGTATATTAGTCTTGAATCTTCTAAGCACGATCTAGTGGTCTCGGGTCTAGATATTAACCCACCCCTTGTGCATGGATAGGTATTCTGTATCTTTTCCGCAAACAACGTTCTACCACTTACCTATCTCCGGTCATAGGTAATACTCAACTTGGTGGTACACAATATCCAATCTTAATCATTATTTGCACTAAATTCTCTCATGTTTTTCAATATTATTCAGAATACCTAATAGATACCTAGTACGTAATATTTATTTTCTACTCATGATAAAACAGAAAAGTACTCTTCATAATGGTTAAATAATAAACACACTATCAATCCACATTTTTGTGTAATAGTGTTAAATCAACTTTCTTTAAACTGCTCTCCTGAAAAGTTACGAAAAAAAAAGTTACGGTAAGTATATTTGAAACAATGCAGGCGCACGCAATTTCTAATGGTAATCTTTACATAGGTAAGTATGATTTTTTTAACGTTAGTTGAACTGCCCTTATGTTTACTTAATAAAATAAAAAAATGCTGGTCTGTTTTTGGGGACTGCCGATAGAAGTGAAAAATGTAACTTGTGAATTGTAACGTCGAGTTATTAGAGAACAATGCGGTGCCGATGACGCGAGTTTCGCGCTTTTTGTTCACCCAAAAAGTACACATTTATACACAGTATACTTATAGCTCATGGAAAGCGTTCGGTGACGATGACGCGAGTTCCATGATTTTTGTTCACCTAAAAAGTGCTGAACGCGCTTATAGAAGTTTTCACTTCAAAAATAACTTATGGGCGTACTTACGCGGTACGTGCCTATCCTTTTAAGATAATTATTATGGATGAGGATAACTTTACAAAATTCTTGTACACACGGCTAAATATCAAGCTATACATTTCCAGTATAGACTGACCTCTCTCTCATTGTACAGAAATCCTATACGCTATCAAGCTATACATTTCCGCACCGTATAGTATACGGTGCGGAAATGTATAGCTTGATATAATATAGCCGTGTGTACGAGGAAGTTAGGATTTTTTCCGAACTTCGTTCAGTCCAGCTCTGGGAGAAAAGCGAGGATTTTTTGCGTAGGTTACGCCGTAGGGAGGGTTGAGAGTGGTGTCTCTTTGCGAGGTAGCGAAGCAAAGCTAAGTAGGTTAGGTATCTACCTAAACGTCGCGTAACAATTAATGCAAGTATCTGTTGCCTCTTGAAACAGGTTGCAGACCCTGTTTCTACAGCTTAGCTTTGCTCCCTTGGCCTCGCATAACACTAGTCACTAGTGGAAAATCAAAGAGCCAGTCAAAGGAATAATAAACAGAGAAAACTCAAACGTTGTCTGTGACGAATTTATTTGTGCTGGCTTGTTGCTACTTGAGTCGAATAAAACGATTCAATCGGTTTCGACCATTGTATTTGACAAGCGAAGGGTTAGTACGTGCTTTAAGTCTAGATATGTTCGGGATTTTAAGGTATGATTAGGCCATATCCCTGCAACAAGCTTTTCTGTTAAGTAATGACCTATGTATATTACTGTGAAAACCCAAACAAAGATCTAGCAGGTAAACATTTTTATGAATACAGGTTCTTGGCAATTTAGGATTCATCGAAGGCTTCAGTTTTAATTAGGTACTTTTTTAGAGTTATGCGCTTCTGGGTCATACGTATTTAAGTACCTATAATACCAAAACGAGCCGGATTAGCTTGTAAGTATTAGACCTACAGGCTGGTCAGACGACAATTTTTTTTCGCAAGGTAGGTACCTTTTGTGTGTAAAAGCCAGAATGTCGCATGCATTTTCGGACGGCGATCGTCTTGTCTAGACAGAAAGAAATTTGGTAATTGTAAAGAACCGTTAATGTGCTTGCGCTCGTACTTGATTTTGGTTTAAAAGCGAAAAGGAAATATCAAATGCTTAGAATCTGTTGATGCCTGAACGTTCACAGTAATATACAAATATGTAGATACAGTACTTAAATTACCAGTAGAAGTAATTATTTTGATTTATATACAGTGTAAATTGACTTATTGGTAAGTAATTCATAAACATATCACAATTCATAGATCTAACAGTTAGGCAATAGTAGGTCCCATTGTATTTATTATTTTACTGAACTGATGAATTATCCTGCCAAATAAATGCGCTTTCGAATAGTAATTTACAATCGTATTCTGACGTCATTATTAAAATGCCGATAAAGCCGCATCTGATAAGAGTGGAGGCCTTCTTCGATGTAATTAGGCATTAAATAAGAAATAATTATGGAGTAGGTATAACTAGGTTTTATTTCTTTTTCTATAGGTAATATAGACTACGCCGATGATGAACTTTGCTGACGTTATTGTGCATACAGCATCAGTCACGACATATATTTAAAGTCTGATACACAGTTCTAAACATGAATGTTTTAAAATATTATATATATAATATATACCAATATTTTTAATATTATTAATTATTTATATTGTTTTTCAGGCAATAGTTTACCCTGCTTTTATTAAGAAACATGTCCAAAATGTCAAAATTGGTTCTAGAATAGGACTTTAGTGATAAATAAAATAAATAGATACATTATGGTATGTACCGGTAGTCAATCTAGACATTGCCTACCTAACTTACCTAGTACTGAAGTCTGATCTGTAGTGGATGCTATCATCTTATAGTCTGCTATGTTCGGCGTGATGGGAAAACTGAATGTCTATCACAGTTTCTTTGTCAATTATGTTATCTTTAAAGTTACTTATTCGTATAGAAACAATATAATTATATACTTATAATACCTACATTATGCAAACGTCATAACTAATCCTGGATGTCCCACTTATAAAATGTCTAGGTAGTAGGTATAAATTGTTAGTTTTAGGCATCTTTATAATATCTAGCCTATCTATCTTTCTGTCAGGATTGTTGATTTATCCGGTTTTCGTTCGCTGCTAATAACATCTCCTAAATAACTTTACAATATAATAGATCTATAATAATTATTAAACAACTTATTACAAAAATATGTACACCTTAACAATTATGGTACATTTTTTATAGGTAAAGTAAAGATTTCTATTTATTTATTCGTAAATCTCATAATCTTTTAAAGCAATAAGTAATTAAACAATGTAAGCGTAATAATAATATTAGGTACGTAGGTACTACTCGCATCGAGTCCTTGGTCTGTATACATACCCAATCGAGTGGAAGTGATCATCACAACATCAACTCGTTGTATAGGTAAGTACTTTATTTATTGGAGTTGCACAAGACACCTTATCGACTACCTATCTACTCGTTTTACCTAAACTATGATTGCTCATTTTCTCATTACAAGCACCTATCAATAACGAAATTATGTGAATGGACAGCATTGTGTCACGTCAGTATTGTGCGAACACGTATTAGGTATTTACAATCATAAGTCGGTAGTAATTAGGTGATGGAAAGCCTATTCCTTCGGCCGATCTGAATATACTGAAAAGTTTGTGTTAGACGTCAGGTCGTAGCAGATGGAGATCGACAGCGACGTCCCGGCGCGGGTTGCGCGCCGCGCGCGGCTGGGAGGCGTGCGCGGCGCCGCCGAGCAGCGCGGCGTCCTCGGCCAGCGAGTCCCCGGAGCCGTAGCCGCGCTCCTCAGCCGCGTCGCCCTCGCACCACGACGTGGAGCCCGAGCTCATCGACCGGGGCTCTGTTTCCGCGCCCGCGGAACCGCTCCCGCAAACTTCTGCAATCATATCTGAATTTAAATATTTTCTGAAATCTATTTGTTACAATTTTATGCTTAAATTCTTGAGATCTGAATTTGCAGCCTATTTACCTCGATTGACGGGTATTTTAGTGTCCTTGTTTAGGTGGATAATCTTATTTGTGAGATGGGTTGGTTGATGTGGTCCGGGCGCCGGGCGCCGCGCGCCGCGGTGCGACACATTTGTGAGACAAGGGACAAACAGAACGTAAATCCTGAAATAAGCTGCTTAACCTTATACCAATGACGAATAAGTCGCTCATAGTGTTTGTCAAAGGTGTGGTTTACATTGATTGTATTAGGTAGGTATATTGTGTTGCAGGTTTTATAATATACCTACACGGTGTATGGGACATCTACGCGCAAACTGTTACCATGAATTCAGCACGTCATGATTTTAGACATTTTTATTTAAAAAAATCTGCTGTTTCATACAAAAGTGAATGGATACATATACATTTCATACCTTCACCGTCAAAATGTATAGAACAGCCGATTAAAAAAAATAAAAATGTTTAAAATCATGTTTTGATTTTATGGTAACAGTTTGCGCGTCGATGTCCCATACACCCAGTAGAGAACCGTGTAAATGGTTCCACAATACCACGTACCTATTTATTGTGGAGTAGGTCTGTATACCGAAGTACCTAACTCAATGAAACTGAAAATACCTACTAGTAGGGCTTAGCTTTACTCGACTGTGGCGAAACTGAAAGGGAGGGTATTGTCTGTGTGATTTTACTAAATGAATGCTACAGAGCTTGAGAATTACGTTAATTTTAATTTGGTATTCATTAATTACTTCAAATTCAATTTGATAAGAGATAAAATTGAATTTGAAGTATTGGAATACTATCCAAAGCCGGATAGTACTATTCTTACGGATTTTTGCTTACACACGTCGCGGCCGCTGTGACTTGGGGCTTCGTATCATTGATATCTACGGCTAAGATTCAACGGTAGCTACGCCCCTACAAGATACCGTTAAAAAAGTAAAAGGTAATGTAATAAGCTGTCGGATTAATGATATAACTTAAAATAATAATATTTACCACATTTATCATTCGATACACTTGTATAATTAGTAGGTACCTAAATATAACACATGTCTAAATGAATACATAAGAAAACTACATTACGCAAACACATGCTGAAATTGATGGAAGGTGTTGTAAATAAACAAAATATAGAGAAAGTAGGTACGTAGGCTGAAATCAAGCGTGCGTTATTATAATAATATGTTTAGTAACGTTTTTGACGATTTATTTCAATCTTGGCTGATATTTTCTGTTGTTGTTTTTAATTTGTTCAGACATTCTTTTGATTTTTAAGCTGTGTCAAGACGAATAAAAAATAAGTTATTGGCTTAATAACCATTAACTTATTTTTTATTATTTGTCCTGGTTGGCGCATGTTGAACTTGGGTAGAGCTTAACGTGCACGAATTCGGCTGATTTTGATCAATTTTGTTCATTGGTTGTGAGATAGGAATAGAATTTAAACAAAATTATTTGTGATTACTAAAATCGAGTGAAACTATTTTTGATTTTGAACATTAAAATATATCATGAATATCATTATATGGTCTACTTGCATGTGGCTGAAGCACTTTTTTCAACTTCGATACAAAATATAGCAGATAAATAATGTTGAAAATACCTATATTTTGTTAAAAACCCAATCGGTAATGTATTTTTTCCTATTATTTAGTAAATCTTATGAAGAAATTTAAAAATCACATACTGGGGCTTCAGCTAGCCTTAAGATAAAATAAAAAAAAATATTTTATGATTATACAATATCTTCATTAAGTAAATCAAAGGCGAAATAAACTATATTTTCGTGAGCGCCAAAAGTGATGAAACTATTAACAGTTGCTAAGACTGACATGAATGGTTTAGCACCATGAAAACTGTGCTTTTATAGTTACACAGAATCAATTATTTCAAGCTTTCTCACAATTAGATAAGAAATTGACGAAAAAGAGTTTTTTTCGTGCACGAAGCCTTAATGCAAAAGCGAAAGAGACGACTCTAAATTAAAAAATACAGCCAGAACTTCTTAGTAGATTCCTACTATGGATTGTTATTAGTATCTACCTATACACTTATTATTATAAGTGGTAGATACTAATATACCTAACTCTCTTTAATTGATTAAATTATTTCTTTAGATTCATGTAAAGAATCAGTCACAGTGTCGCACCACCTTTATTAATGGTTGATTTTCTCTGAAACTCTAGACACAGATTAATCTTATCTGCGAACACCTTGTAACGTCACTTTACAGATTTCAGCCTATTTATTGTTTTTTATTGACACGAAGTCTCAAACATGCCACAAGTTTTATGAATTGGCTCATCATTTTTACCTGACTCCGCGACAGCAAGAGTTATAGTTTTCACGCGTACCGTATCTTTGTATGAGGGTTTCTTTATACCCTCGAAGCATCCAAACCGCCTGTTGCCAAACCAATGGATTTCAGTCAAAGTCTATCGACTCCTCTAAGACGTGCGGTGGTTAGGTAGGCATAGGCTAGGTTTTGTTCTCATAATATCAAAATGGCGGTAATTTATATGTATATTTTTATGGTGTACATAAAGAGTATTCTATTCTATGCTAAGGCGGATTTTAGTTGCAATAAGTAACGTCTTGAATTTTTGATGTTTAACTACTTTCCTCTCGCTTTCTGATTTCGTGAAAACGGACGGAAGTGTGTAACAGGAAATTACGGTTTGATCATGGAATAAGTAAGTACTTTTTAATAGCATGAAATTAGTAAGTAGGTACTTTATAATAGCATGGAATTAGTAAGTAGGTACTTTATAATAGCATGGAATTAGTGTTCTCATGGAATTAGTTAGTACTATACTTATAGATTGTAAGTAGAGGGGGTCGAATTTCGACCAGTGAGCGACCACTAGTAATGCATAATTATTCGAATAAATATTTCAGTAGGTATTTAGCTTTATAAAATTTTAAGGTTAATTTCTGTCGCTGCTCATTTGCTTATTACCAAGGTGAAATGTCAGATTTTACATATCATACGCGACTACTGTAAGGCTAGCTTGTATTTTTTTTGTCGTGGACCTGGTCTGTATCAAAATAAAGGGTTTGAGAAGCCGATTCTAAAAATGTAGGTAACACACTAAACGGTAGAACTAAAAAAAAAATGGCTTCGAAAAAAATGTCAAAACAAGATCACTTTTCGAGCAGTCTAATGCAGTTGGTGGCACCAAATCTGAGATTGAACTATAACAACTGCATGTTAGTTGCGGTCAGGTTTTTGTTTTTTTTATTATGTAGGTGATACTTGCTGATGACCGCGACTTCATTTGCGTGTATTTTGTATTTCATCACTTTTAATACAAATATGCAGGATGAAAAGTAGCCTATGTCCGTCTCCAGATCTCAGAAAAAAAAGGCTACCTGGCTATCTGTCAAATTTCATAACGATCGTTTCAGTGATTTAGGCGTGAAAACCGACAGACAGAGTTAAGTACCTGTATAATTTTATTAGAAAGGAATAGTAAGGAATTACATAACATACTATAACATCACGGTTGTAATCGCCGAAGGGTTAGGCAGAGGTGTACTCTATAGTAGACCCAAGTTTCGCTAGTTATGTTTAAGTCCCATGTAATAGGGGGCGAGCCTATTGCCATCAACCGGGCACAACTCCTGACTCCAGGCTGCTACTGAGATATTCCTGGTGGAAAAACCCAATAACACTTTGTCCAACTAGACCAACGACCGTTGGTCACTAGACCAACGAGGCAGGAATTATGGATATAATAATTAGGTAGGTACTTTATTAGAATATCTTTGGTAGGTTATATAAACGACTTGCTTTATCGTTTAAATATATATCTTAGATATGGTAAGTATCTATTGTGCTATCTTATCTTAATTACATAAATCACTCACATGTCCCGCGGGACTATTTTTCCTTATTTCTTTTGCATTGTGCGTCAGTCGGCATTGGTCAAAGCCACGCTCAGCAGTAACTTGCCGGATTAATAGATCGTAACAGTGGGATCGTGTGAGATCATAAAGAGCTGAGAAAATCGTTGTTTTCTTTCGTCTATAGATCTACTTTATACTTATGAGGTCGTCAGAGCTGATATAAAAATTGTTGCATGTTTTTTGGGTACAGAAACATCTGATACCTACTTGAAATCGTTGGTTACAGAATCAGTATTTTTTCTTAAATATAGAGAGACATTATAATGTGTTTCAAAAGGTAGGTACACAACTTTTAAAAAAGTAGCCAGATAAAAAATAAGATTAAGTTAAAGATAAGTCTAAATCTACGACACCTTCGTTAGTAAGTACATTAATGTGGTAGGAGTAAGTTGTAGGAGGGTCTAGGAGGACACAGAGATACACTATTAAATGATAAACATTCCACACATCGATAGGGTTAGGATGTAGGACTCACTGAGCCGGCGGCGGCCGTTTACTATGGGGCTCTCCCATGTCATCGGTCAGAGAGAAGTCGACGACGAATAATCTTCATAAGATGCTGCAATTTTGTAATATTCGCATATTTATACCTATGGCAATGACGTTTAATTGGTTAAGTTAGCATCACAGTAACTACAGCATTCTATTCACACGAGTGTGACTCTACGTGGCGACTAATGTGTCAGTGGTTCCATAGGGCGCAGTGACCAATGTAGACATTGATTAGAGCATCTGGAACAGTTGATTCAAACGATAGTATTTATCTAATACAATAGAACATCAAAAATATTGGTAGGATGATTAGGAACTTACCAACTATGCGTCCAATACTCCAAACAATTTCTACTGATCTGCTAATTTGTGACTATTTCGGATTCGTAGGTATAGTAAGGTAGTAAATATAGGTTTGTGTGGACAGTTAGATGAGCTAATACTCCAGTATATACATGTATACGTGGGACAGATACCGACCTGAGCTGTCGGTGACGAGACGGGGAGGTGTGACCTCGCGGTCCGGCACTACGATTACTACTTCATCGTCTCTTGGGGAATCACCGTTGCGACTTGTACTTGCTGTCCTGTTAACATTTATTATTCAGCTATGCATCTACACTTTAGTAAAATTAACAAGATTAGAAGAATCACCTTACTGTTCTTATGTAGAGTCATTCGGGGCAAAAGGACGCATTTTTTTATTTTTGCTATCTGTAGAATATGCTACTAAGCGGGTAAGTAATAGATGATATAACAACAAAATCTCTAATATTAACAACATATAACAACGGACCCTATAATTTTATTTAATATAGTGATTAGTTAATATAATGAACGATTGATATAATTTTAAAATAATTTAAAATAATTTTTATAAGCATAACATACATTAAATATAACATCGCTTGACATAACATAAATTAAATATAAAATCGTTTGACGTACCACTCAAAAGATTTAAAACTTATTTGGTCTAATATGATGAAAACGCCTACTTAAATACACAAAGCAAAATTGCATAGACACGGGTTAGTTTATTTAGTATTATTTTTATAATAATAATATAATATTTTAATATTTAAAAGTATTTTTTATAAGTTTTTTTCTTTGTAAGTTCTATCGTAGTTATAGGTAATAGTAACCTAAGTAGATATTAAACATAACTAGTAACTGATTACCACCTGCGCTAAGATAGGTCGACGGAACCCCGCTTCGCGGGGCTACTATTTCTGGGTCGTTTAAAAAAAAAATCCTGCTCCGAATCGGGGTACTCTTGAGTCGGGGTGTTAACCATAATGACGTTTTTTATATATATTAAACGTTAGACCTTATGATTTTCGATTAAATAAACAATATACATATTAAACGTTAGACCAAATGATTTGCGATTACATAAACGTTGTATCAAACAACGTTATACTAATTAAGTTTTAGAATAAATAAATGTTATATGTAAAGAAACTATATCAACAGTTGGTATATCTTACATTGATTATATCTTATGAACGATAATAAAATGAAATTAGACCAAATGAGTTTATACGTTATGAGACGCACCCCTACTAAGCTCCTAAAACGATAGATCAAATGATATTTTTGTACTCATATTAAGCTAAAATGTGCCTTGGTCAGGTTGCGTACCTTGCCGGTAAAACTACGCGGTAATTTGGGTAAAAGTACGCAGGTAGGAAAAAGTACACATTTGGGTATAGGTAATAAAAGAAAAAACAAATTCCGCTGCATATCGATTACTTCTCTCCCTATTAGTTTTTTTGCATCGATAATCTTCTGCTTCGAAATCAACTATCAACCTGGAGTTTAAAAAAATATATTTTCCTTGTAATTGTGTCGCATTCTGAAACAAATAAATACTTATAGTAAACAAATAAAATAGCAATTTTATGCAAAAAAGATATACCGTAATCGCTTTAGCGTGGCAATAGCGGTCACGAACATTTTCTAACATTCTTTATTTCTAAAACTTAAATAAAGTCCATTAACGTCCTGAATCAATATCTATCGTGATCTTCAACATGTTTCAAGAACGAAAACCAATACATAGTTTATTGTTTGGGTTCCTACGAAGAGATATTAGGGAAAGAGCAATGACCGCTATTGCCACGTTAAAGTGATTCGGGTATAGTATTGTTTTTTTTAATTTTATTTACAAATTATTACTTTTACTGCTTATACTATTTGGACCATTGCTCTCGTACTTTTACCCCATTTGGCCGTTACAACAAAAAATCTTATTAATTCAAATTCCTGCGAGGTTAGCTTAAAACGTTACATATGATTACACCACGCTTGTAATCCCCGAAGGTTTAGGCAGAGGTGTACCTATAGTACACCTACATTTCACAAGTTATGTTTAAGTTCCTTGTAATATGGGGTGAGCCTGTTGCCATCAACCGGGTACAAATCCAGACTCCGGGCTGCTACTGAGAAATTTCAGTTGGAAAACCCAATAACGCTTTGCCCGACCTGGGAGTCAAACCCAGGACCTCATGCCCTGAGGCGGAGTGGTTCCGGGAGGCCATGTCCGAAATATGTGACGTGGCAATGCCCCGAGTCCAGCCCGGACGTGCTCGGCGCCAGGTGTGCTGGTGGTCGCGTGAGCTGACCGCTTTACGCGAGGCGTGCGTTGCTGCGCGCCACCGGTACTCCAGGCACCGCAGGCTCCGTGTCCGCCCTCCGGATACGGAAGCCATACTGGCGGAGCTATACGAGGGGTACAGAGCAGCGAAGACTGCCCTCCGAGCAGAGATCCAGCGGGCCAGAGGACTGGCCCGCGAGGAGACGCTGGAGACTCTCAACAGAGACCCGTGGGGACGCCCCTACAAATGGGTGGGAGATAAACTCCGCCCATGGGCTCCCCCGCTGACGCAGAGTCTCCGGCCCCAGCTCGTGGAGGACGTGGTGAGCGCTCTGTTCCCTTCGCGAGGGGAACATACTCCCCCGCCCATGGCTCCGCCTCCTGCGGTGCCAGATGCGGACCACATCGACGACGACGATGTTCCAGAGGTGACCGATGTAGATCTGAGAGTGGTGGTACATAGGCTGAATGCCAAAAATACCGCCCCAGGACCCGACGGCTTGCCTGGAAAAGCCTGGGTTCTGGCCTTAGAGGCTCTCGGGCCTCGACTAAGGGGGCTCCTAAGCGCATGCTTGGTGAGGGGCTAGTTTCCACTTCATTGGAAGACGGGGAAACTGGTCCTCATAAAGAAGCCAGGGCGCCCGGCGGACTCTCCGTCCGCTTACCGGCCCATCGTGCTGCTCGACGAGGTGGGCAAGCTCTTTGAAAGAGTAATTGCAGACCGCCTTGTCGGGCGGCTGGTGCGGGTGGGGCCGGATTTGGCGGAGAGCCAGTTTGGTTTCCGTAAGGGGCGCTCTACGGTGGATGCCATCATGCGCGTTCGAGCCCTCACGACGGGGGATGCTGTTGCCCGGGGTGGGGTCGTCTTGGCGGTGTCTCTTGACATCGCCAATGCCTTCAATACCTTGCCCTGGAGTTGCATTAGGGAGGCACTTCGGTATCACCGGATGCCGACCTACCTCTGTCGTGTGGTCGAGGACTATTTGACGGACAGGGCCGTCATCTACCCCGGTCACCACGGAGAGTGGAACCGGCGAGAGATGTCGTGCGGTGTCCCACAGGGGTCGGTCCTGGGGCCGCATCTGTGGGACATCGGGTACGACTGGGTGCTGCGCGCCGACCTCCCTAATGGCGCCAGCGTAGTCTGCTACGCTGACGACACGCTAGTCCTGGCACAAGGGAGTTCGCATCAGGCGGCGGCCGAACTGGCGGCACGTGGGGTTGCGACAATCGTCGATAGGATCCGGCAATTGGGACTCGAGGTGGCATTGCACAAGTCCGAGGCCATGTGCTTTTATGGTCCTCGGAACGCGCCACTGTCGGGTTGCCAGATAACGGCGGGAGGGGTTCACATCGGCGTCGAGTCGACGATGAAGTACCTGGGACTCGTCCTCGACAGCCGGTGGAACTTCGTCGAGCACTTCCGACGTTTGGCTCCCAGACTGGAGCGGGCCGGGGCTGCCTTGAAGCGGCTTCTGCCCAATCTGGGGGGTCCAAACGCCTCCTGCCGGAGGCTCTACGCGGGGATTGTGCGGTCCATGGCCCTTTACGGGGCACCGGTGTGGGCGCGTTCTCTGAGGCTGCGACCAGCGCAGCGATTGAACGCGTCCCAAAGGGTCATGGCCATCAGGATGGTACGGGGTTACCGCACGGTCTCCCGTGAGGCGGCGAGCCTCCTTGCCGGACTGCCGCCATGGGATCTGGAGGCGAAAGTCCTCGCGCACATTTGGGTGTGGCGCGAAGAGGCGAAACTCCGGAGCATAACTCCGCTGCCGCAAGAAATCGCGGCACAGCGGACGGAGCTCCGGAGGGATCTCATGGCGACATGGAGAGTGCGATTGTCGCAACCCAGCGCTGGGCACGCCACAATTGTGACGATAAGTCCCCTCTTTGAGGAGTGGCTGGAGAGGCGCCACGGCGTCCTCACCTTCCGCCTGACGCAGGTCCTCACCGGACATGGATGTTTCGGGAGGTTCCTGTTGAGGATTAAGCGGGAGGAAACGCCCGGGTGTCACCACTGTGTGGATCGCCCGGAGGACACGGTGGAGCATACGGTGGAGGTCTGCCCAGCTTGGGCGGAGCTCCGCCGTGTCCTCACGGAGGCGATCGGCGGCGGCGATCTCTCGCGTCCGGCCCTGGTTCAGGCCATGGTTCGGAGCGAGAGTGCATGGGAGGCCGTCACCTCCTTCTGCGAAGCAGTTATGCTAGCGAAGGAGGAGGCGGAACGCGTGAGGGTGAGACAAGGTTCGCGCCCTCGCGCCCTTAGTCGCCGCAGGAGACGCCCCGGGCGTCGGGAGTCGCAAGCCGATTTCCGGCCACCGTAGGCGCGGGCCTGCGGACGGTGAGCGATGGGTAGCTCGCCGTCCGATAAGGACCAGGCCCGGGTCGACGGCGCGTTGTGTTCCACGCGCGCCTTAAAGAGATGTCAGCACAAACTGACGGGGTCCGTTAGGACCAATGCCTGCCGGGGTTGCGAGTTTGTCCGAAAGGGATATCGTGGCCCTGGCACACAAGCAACGGAAGGAACACGGGTGGGTTTTAGTCAGTAAAAGTCTGACACGCCCTCCCGCTCCGCCCAGAGCGGGAGAAGTTATTTGATAATTTCCCACCCAAAAAAAAAAAAAAGGACCTCATGCCCAGCAGTAGCGCATGCGACCACTCGACCAACGAGGTTAGGCGGTTCAAACGTTATTATTGAGAAAACCGGCCAAGTGCGTGTCGGACCACGCACTATGAAGGGTTCCGTAGTTGGGATGAACTTATCCAAGAGCAAACTTAACATTGTATTTAAGTAAATAACTATTTACTGTATTATTTTCAAAATTTTAGGCCTGTTGTTTTGGAGATAAGGATGGTCAATTTTCATCTATTTTCTTAAATAACAAACTATTAAAATTAAAAAATAAATTGAGACCCTCACAACAAGCCTTTGATATATCACACGCTACAGTTTGTAAAACTTTTTTTAATATTCTAATTTGCCTCCCAAAAGTGACCCCATATTTAATATTATTTTTTTTACGTTACACGTCCGTATTTGGGTCACAAAAATTCATATGTGTACCAAATTTCAACTTAACCGGTCCAGTAGATTCGGAACAAATTGGCTGTGAGACGGACAGACAGACAGACACACGAGTGATAAGGGTTCCGTTTTTTTGATTACGGAACCCTAAAAATGTTGAATAAGTACATTTACAAATAAATAAACAACTTACCATTGAAAGTACAAATGCTCTACTTCAACAAACTTTTCCTAGTAGGGAAAAACGGAATTTTATGGTAATTTAAATTTTTTGCACCTTATAACGCAAACTCAACACGCAACGCACACATTCTCGAGTAACTAGCGTCGCTCTTCCACTCACTCTTTGAGTCAACAAGTCTTTGAGAAAACAACACTGCGTACTTTTGCCCACTGCGTCCTTTTATCCCGAACGACTCTAGCTACATTATTATTATTACTTAGGTAGATATTTATTTTATGCTAGAGAAATAAAAAACTTGGGAATATGTTGCATATTATGAAGAAATAAGCATAAAGCCAACATCAGATATGGAAGTTGACGGTGATTGGGTATAATTGTTTCGTACTTTACTATAACTTTTTTTTTCGTGAATCTGCTTCCCAGGTCGGAGTAGCCCCGGTTCATGGGCCGCTTCAAGTACGGCATGAGCGGCGCGGCGGCCGGCGGCGGGGGTGGCTCGAAGGTGCGCGATACCGGCGAGTTGGGCTCCGAACACTGCTTGTCGGCCAGCGCTGGTCGGTGCCGCACCACCAACCCCCCCTCACCGGACGGGCCGCCCGAGCCTTCTCCTCCGCTGGAAACACCTCCTAGTAGTCTTCGTGAGACCCCTCTGTCTTCCTTATACATTTCTAACAAATGATCCAACTTACTTTCTATATCATCTACCTGAAACAAATTATATTGACTAGGTATTATTCTAAAATGTGGGCGCCAAGCAAAAAGGGCCCAGTAGTGGGGTATTGAGTTAAGATTAGATTCGGTATCTAGAATAGTCAATATTGATAATAAGGATTAAAAAAATATTCACACACACGTGCACATTTTTTTTATCATACATTTGAATTTGAAACTTTGAAAAACTATATGTACTTGTAGATAATTGAGCATTAATTAATAATCAATTAAAACCGCTAAATGCAATTTTTTCACCTAACTTTATAAAACTACGTTTATCTCGGAAACTAAGTGGCGAGCACTGGACCCTTTTTGCTTGGACAAATAATCTAACCAATCAATGACTCCCATTATTCCTTCTCATTAAATTAACGATTATTATTAATAATCCAAATAATGCATATGATCGTTAGATCATATGCATTATTTAGATGGGAAAGTGATCACTCGTGTTTTGTAGGTATTTCCAAAGCAGGTAGGTAACTCGACTTAGCCGATATCAGACGCTTTACTTTTGGTTAACTTTTGACTTTCACTTCTTTGACCCTCGCCAACCGACTGATAAAATGGAATGAAAGGAGCTGATGAACCTTAATAATTCCTATATAATTTTGTCGGTGTCGTGTGAATGTGGAATTAAACAAAAATGAACCTTAACTTGAGTGTATCATTCACTCGAGTGAAGCGTCTGATATCTGAGATCTTTAGCCAAAATAGAGTTACAAAAGCACTTACTTGTCTTTCAATTTTAACTACTCTGGAAGCTAGGCTGATTTTTGATGCGTAGACATCTTTAGCTTTAGATCCTTGTTTTCCAAGTATTTGGTCTAACCTGTTGGCGTATTTAAAAAAGTATAAGTATATATTAATTTCATATTTAAAAAAAAAAACACCAACTTTTCTTCAATTCTTTAAGTAGTACGGAAAAAGTGATCGTTGTGGGTAGATCATAGAAGAACCTACATAAATCTATATGTACTAAAATATTTGTGTATATGCCGCAGCAGAATTGTAAAATACGGTGTATTACAAAGCGTCTAGCCGAAATCAAAATCAAAAGTCATTTATTCAAACTAGGCTAAGAATCAGCACTTTTCGAACGTCAAAATTACATAAGACAGTCCCCCGAAAATGCCCACCATTCACCACTTCCTAGTGCTTTAGCTGGGTGGAAGAAGTGGCCCAACAAACTCCTCAGCAGCACAGCTTTCGGTTCAAGTAGAAAAACTTGATTCTATACAATAGTACCTATGTAAAATAATTTACATTACGCAACACATTAAATTAAATTATTTGCCAGCAGCACACGACACTATACCAACAAAGAAATCATCGAAAACTATACTCAAACAGAAATAAAATAAAAATAAACGTAACAGAACTTAATACCTAAATAAAAGCCAAACGTCAATCTACCGTCAATAGAAGCACCATTATGTATTTCGGCTAGACGTTTTGTAATACAACACGGCTGCGACATATACACACTAGAGACTTTTGTTCTGAAGCAGAATCCAATTTATCGGTGGAACCTAATCCTTTCCTTGCCAATAGGAAGAGAAAAAGAAGAAAATCATAAAGATAAAATTGAAGATTTGCCTTGAATATGAAAATAAAATATGTTCTGAAAATTTAACGCTGAAGGACTGCAGCAAGCGTAGCATGACCATGAGTTCTATATAATGCTCTATCTACTACGAAGAATTCACACTTCTTTTTTTTTTTTCATATTTGACATCACGCCATAGAAATCTTTCTACAATCTGTCATTTTGTTTTTCATTTCTTCCGTTTCTACGGTGGTCATGCTATGCGTGCTGGAAATTTCTATAGTAAGTAATTAAAACTCAGAAAAAAACAAACAGGTAGAGGTAAAATAATATTGCTGATATACTGTTGCATTGGAACGGCAATAACAAGACTGTTTTCAAAAATGAAACATAAATTAAAATAGGTTTCTAATATTACCTATCTTCAAACACATAAGTACACACACCGCGAGAGGAGTAAAATGAGTTACCTATAATGTTAATAAAAGCATGCGGTTTCAACTACCTAATTAAAAGAAGTTACTAATCATTACTTTACTCTCCTCGGGGAATAAAGGTTTAGGTAGCCGACAAAAACATACAAAAATGTTTATAAAATCGTGTGCGTAAAATACAAATGAAATGATGGATAACAAAGCTATTTCTAGGGAAAATAAATTGCTTGCATCTGAACTATGTCCAACTATTGATAAATCACTTCGAAAGCTGGTTGAAGTGGAATTGCAGGCATAACAAAATGCTTTAGTTTGCTTGTTCAGACACATAATAAGCAAGAGTAAGCAACTTAGAGCGCTATGTATGTTACTTACACGAGATTTCTGACTTGAGAATTTGAAGTTGAGAACTTGTCAAACTCTACTTTAGCATTTTTTTTTTTTTTTTTTTCCTTTGTTTCCTTTCATTTGTTAAGGCTGTGTAAGAAATTTTGAAATTCGTGAGCTACATTGAATGATAAGTAGGTAATGCTACAATATGCTTTGAAAAGTTCTCAACTTCAAATTCTCAATTCAGAAACCGTGTGTTAGAAAATAAATGTCACGTATCCAAATATAAGATTTTTTTGATCGTTAATCAAGTCTTGCTGAACATTACCTGCGAACGAAACTAAGGGGTCTATCTTTGTTCCGAAACCATTTGATAAAAATGTAAATAAATGGTAAACCTTGCCAGTTACAAATTGAATGATTTGATTATTGGAAAACATCTGAAATTCTAATCAATTATTACCATAAAGATGTTTTTATTTGACTATAAAATTAAGGTTATTTTAATAACCTCAATTTTTGTCAATGGGTTTTCAATTGCAATTTCATAATGTTATTTAAACATTGGCTCTGTTGGAAAAAGTGGTGATATACAAAGTGGCAACCTTCGATGACCGTGTCACTACAGTCCTTTTTAGGGTTCCGTAGCAAATCACAAAAACGAAACCCTTATAATTTCATTATGGCCATCTGTCCGTCCGGGCGTCATTTTACTGTTCTGACGATTTATACCATATCGATTAAAATTGGAAAGAACTGGTAAGACTGGCCCTCATAGATGTTAATACTCATCTAAATATAAGGACCTACTCCGAAGTATCGGCCGAATGTTCGGCCGTTTCTTGACCTCCAAAGTTTCCTTATTTGACTTTGAATCCTTATCCGACTTAAAGTCACGTTTTTGACTTTAACTTATCTCTTTGACCGTCGTTTTTTTTCTTACGCCTTAATCAGCCATAGTCAGCAGTAGTCAGGAAACGGCCGAACATTCGGCCGATACTTCTGATTTATCTTCGGAGTAGACCTCCAGTCTATATTTAGTATCTTTTGTAAACACGAACATACACACAGTTTTTGGAAAAGGTGGAGAAGAACAATGGCTATTCAGTAACAACAGCCATCAACTAGACAGTTAAGAAAGCTCATTATCTAAAAAAAATCGTAGACTCAATCCTTAGAACGTGTATGTTTAGAACAATCGGCCGTGTTTACTCCTTACCATAGGGACAACTAATCTCTTTTACGGACTGCAGACATGATACAACTTAGATATATGTTTTGATGCAGCTGCTGCAGAACTCGACCTGAACCCCTTTCTGAAGTAAAACTCATCATTATACTTATAACGAACAACGGGTGACGTTGGGCACATGTGACTCCGCGGTCCGACCGAAGGGAGATTGCCGCTTCTTAAGAACGAAAAGTTAAAGTGGTGAAAGAATTTAGAAAATGTGCAAACATCAACACAATGTGCAGAATATTTAGCAATACATGCGTAAATGTCGTTGGCTATAACAAATGATGAATCTTTTCATGCATAATATTCGAATGAGTGATCTTTATAGCCCGAGAAACGTGTAGGTTTCGCGAGGAGCCATTTATCAATTAAACTATAATTTAGCATGCAAATGGTAGTTATATAGGTACACCCGGCTCTTTAGTCTTACAATAAATATAAATTATTGAAAATAGTTTATATAAAATATTTTAATTATGTACCTACTAATTTAGTAACAAAGAAATTAGTGTTGAACATTGTGATCGTCTGCGCAATAGGCAACCGGACATTAATCAGAAATATAAAATGTAGCCTTACGAAATAAGATTTTTTTTTATTTTTATATATAAAAAAAACGAATAATTCTAACATTTAATCTGCTCTTCGCTTCAAACGAAACACCAATCCCAGTGCAGTTATGTTATTCGTGTGTAAACAAACATTACCGTACGTGATAACTTCGTGTTTTTTCTACGTTTATTCCTTTTGTAAATAAACCTATAGGTAACAGTTTAGGACAAGAATAATATTCGATCAAAAATTCTCACAAATGCACATCTTGTCTCATTATCCTATAACCTAAACAAATTATTAACACACTGCTTAAATATTTTTTTAATGTCCATTATGTTCTTACATCGAAATGATCCTTACAAAACTAAATTGGTGAAAGCTTAAACGACCAAATGTTAATATTTGGTCTTTCCGTTAATTTGTCTTTAGGCTGATATCAGACGCTTCACTCGAGTGATTGTTCAATTTTGTTTCATTCCATGTTGACACGACACCAACAAAATTTAATAATAATGAACGTTCATCTAGGCTAGCAAATGATGCCGTTTGCTAAAAACCAATGATTCATTCATTTGATTTTAGCTAACGATTAACGATTTTGATTCATTTTTCACTTTTGATTCATTTTGTGTTCAGACATTTTCCTTCGAGCGAACATTAATGAATCATAAAAATTAACAAAAAGTAAAACGTCTGAAATCTGCTTTATTTACTTATAGCTGATGTCACCTGACGGCACATGTTCTGGGGTGACTTTTTGTTTCGCTTGAGCGGCATATTTTAGAAAAGACCATTTAGACATAGTTTTTCATATCCTACAAAGATTTTTCCAAAATAAAAAAAATCGTGGCTATATATTAGGATCCATTGTGTTTAATATTAAACATGTTCTGAAAAATTGTCCAGTCACCTACGATTGTCCCTATAATTATTGTACAAACGTGTAAGTGCATTACGTTACGCCGCATGCCTCAAAATAACATTTATTTAGTAACATTAGCGTTGTAAAATACTCATATACCTACCCTACCTTTATAATCCATGACGGAGCCAGGTTTCCTTACAACTGAGTACCTATTTGACTTTATTTTTTAAACTTTGAAAGATCCCTCGGCCTGCGTCGTCTAAGCGTAAACTTGTAAATCATCACCTACATACCTAATACTACGCAATTTTAGGGACAAGACAATCGCTAAAGTGATTTCTTGCTACTTATTAAAAACTAAATACGTATAAGTATCTACTTAAGTACATTAAGGTCCATGGTCCACGACACTTATATTCAATAGTAACGTGTTACAAACTCAAATCACCAATGAGTAGCCAATCTCTAGAATTTCATTGCACTAGTACTTGAATGGTGGTCCGCAGTGGCGAAAGCACCATATAACACGATTCCTACCGGGCGTCCCTGCGGAGGTTCGCATCAACAACTCTACCGCTATTGAAAAATGGCACAGTCAATAGTGTCTACTATTGTCAAAAAATATAGTTGCACTAGGGGTATTTAATTCACCATAACATTGAAACAACAAAAACGCATATTTTTATTAGCTTTGAATTGAAACAACAAAAAAGAAAGTTTTGTTTGTGTAGTGATGCGTCTCTTTGGTTCTGTTACGATAGATGGTATTAAATTCAGTAAAGGAAATACTTCATTATAGGTAAACAAATAAATTTTTACTTTATTGATAAGTAAGGAAGTTAAAGCCGGCTTCGCTTCGGCTTCTCTAATACAAAAATTGACACCTCGCCGCTGGTGGTCCATACACGACGCAACCAATCACAAACTAATTAATAACACGTTAGCAAGTTGCGTAGTCTAAGGACTGCCATTCAATCATTATAGGGTTATGACATTCTGGCTCATTGGTTATTTGAGTTTGTAACACTTTACTTTTGAATAGCGTCATGGACGATGGGCCTTACATTTAATTAATTGACATGGCGAAAAAGTATAAAATAAACTGTACCTAAACATCAAAACCAATTAAGGAATATGATCTTACATTAAATTAAATTAATCTTACCTAATTTATAAAGTAACTACTCACAACACATAAACAAGGACGTGATTACATAATGCAGATACAGTAAAAATGATAATTATAAATTCAAACCACATAAAAAATATATCATTATGTAGTGTTAAGTTCGCACTTCCTTATAAGTAGTGGTATACCTACCTACATGGATGGGCGGTCATGTTAGTTAGAGTGGAATGTCTTGGTTACTGGAGACCCGTACGGTCAGCATTCGGACAAGTTTGCTTAGCGAGTGGCTGTACAAGGCGGCGGTCGAGCTGATGATGATCAGTGAATGAAGCGGCCGCGGTTACCGACGACAGTGATGCGTGTGCGCCAGGCGCATGGCTCTCTCATCTCACCTGTACTGCAGGTTCTTGGTCCTGTTTAGCAGGTCCGCGTGCCCCGACGAATATTGCTCAATCACATCTTTGACGTCGTACGGTTTCAATGCTTCTCTAAATCTCTTGCGTGCGACAAAATACTTGAGCTACACCAAAATAAAACATCCTGATAGCTACAGTTGCAAATGTTAGGTTTGCATACATTAAAATACGGGAAGTTGTAAGCGAACTGACTTGGGTCTAACACCTACACAGTTATATGAAAACCATGTGTTTTCCTGCGGGTAATGCTTGAAATGTAAGGAGTTTAGCTCGTCGTAGTAGGTGATGAGTATACGTAGCTAACTGTTTCTTAGTAGGTACTATGCATAAAGTAAATATTATGTACTATGTAATAAACAGAGTTTATTTTATCATATTATATACTGAGTCGCTGGGTGGTACCTACTAGTTATACAAAGGGAAGAACATGTCGATTATTTTTATGATTATACATATATCATGTATCAATTTTATTAAGACTACCTTAAATCAAATTGGCGGTCATGCAGTAGGCTTTGGTACCGAGCAACTATTTGTTAATAAAGTCTAACTGTTGATTACAATAAACAGTTAAAATCTTTAGTTTTAACTTTACTTCTGTCAGTTAAGGCACTGAAAAATTCCTTGAAGTTGGCCAGTGTGGCTCATTGATTCGGTGTAAGATTTGACACAAACTATCAGGCATCTAGACTAAGAGGCAGGGAGCAGTTTTCATTTGAAGTTTTCAGTGTAGAGACCGCTTCAAAATCGCTACAATTTAAGACTGTTAAACTATACCACTAACCATTTTTAATGGGGAAATCAAACATGCTTCTGCATTACATTCAAACAACATTTGCAAATGTTTGAAAATTAATTGTGGAACGCAACCGACCTATACTTAAAAAAACATATATTAGAATTGTATTGTATATTATATTGTTTATTACCTCACCTGGAATAGATCAAAATAAAACTAGCACCAAAGTCTTTCATGAGCTTAATAATTCTGTACGAAAATGTTATTATCACTCAAACGAATAACATACACTGGAAATACGTGTTCTTTGAAGTGGTAAGAAAAAGATTTTAGCGATTTCGAGGCAGCCAGGTAATGTACTGTAGTTATGCATTATGTATAGCGTTGCACACACTAACTACGGAGGTAGTATAAAGGTATTAGGTTCAATGCCAATTTTGACTACGAAGATTACAAGACACAGTCGGTACACAGTCCAGACGAAAAGTACAGTAGGTAGGTATGTAGAAAGTAAATGGTAGTGCATGGTGTGGATGGTTGGCCGGTGGCTGCAGTACCTAGTTTGGACGTTTTTCACCCGGCCCAGCAGGTCCACGTGTCCCGCGGAATACTGTTCGATTACGTCCTTGACGTCGTAAGGCTTTAGCGCTTCTTTAAACTTACGTCGGGCCACAAAATACTTCATCTGTTAGAATTTAACAAGTCAGTAAGTTACGAATAGATATTTATCACAAAACTGTCACTAACACAAAGTCCGGATTTATTCTCAGATTTAAATTAAACTTTTGAGTGCTCAATTTAAATGTAAGATGTCGTCATTAAAAGCTCGTTATTCAGGTACCGAAACAAAAGTGACGCTGAAGAACTACTTAATCATTTTTGGAAGTTCAATATTATGTGGTACCTACCTATTTCCTCTTGTGAATTTAGTTTTATTATATTGGTGCCAGGTATTTATAGATTAAATTACACTAAATGAAAGAAAAAAAATGTTTTGTACATACATACCTACTAATTTGATATTTAACTGCAAAAGTAAAACTGTACCTACTTCCTTCGATACATTTTCAATGGAATTACGACCATTATAAATACGTGATCATCTCGCTCTATAATGTGCCCTGTGTCATTGAAAATGTTTGCAAACTTTGTAAGACAGGATTGGTAGTTTCAAATTGGCCATGAATTTATAATATAATAGATGCCATTAGTCTCTTACAGACGAGACGTCAAAAGAGGAAAAGTCTGGAAAAATATCGCTTTTTGTTTTTAACATAAGAATAATTTTAGATTGTTGAGAGCATTATGTAGTTATTTCCGCAACGAAAGAAATCGTGGACCTTGAACTAAAATAATCTACATTTTGTTTGTCTCTATGTTAATTTGCGAACGTAGGTATTCGTGATCATAAACTTTGTGTTATTTCATGACAAAACGCTGCTAGTATTATCTAATAATTAACATTTTGAATATAGTAATTGTGCCGTCATCAGTCATTTAATATGCTCTATAGCTATTATATAGATATTGAACATTTCAGCAGAACGTTACGTACCTTTCTTATAAATCGTATGGCAGCTTTGTGGCGCGGCGTCAACGTCACACAGCGCGGCTCCTCGTCCTCGTCTGCACAAAAAGCTCGGTTTTAGATAAATGTGTCGAGTGAAACTATCAGCTGTGACAGCCATTCGAAGCGAGTATGTGTTTACGGCGAAATTTTGATGTTAAAGCTTTTATAGACATGACCTTTTCATTCAATACACTTTTAGATAAGGATGTGGCAGCTATTTTGCTAAATATAATGATTGGATATGTATGGTAATTAACATGTTCTTGTTTTCATTATATGTAACATCAAAAGGCAATCCTTAATTACAATTTGTAGGGAAACGGGTACTCAATTAATTGAGTAGCAACGCTATGTTCCTTACGATATCACAGAGTAGTAAATTGGTGAACCGCATAATTAACCACACGATGTGTACCAACCAACACATATGTACTAGCGGCCCAGTCGATCGCAATGCGGTTAACAGTTTGTGCTGGGCTTTAGAATTAACACTAGGATTGTAAGCACAACTTTATTATTTTAATTGACTACGCTCATGTTGAATGATATGCGCGTTAATGAATTCATTTATAGGATTTAATAAAAATAACATAAAAACGTATTAAGGATACAAGTGTATGGCGTTTGCAGCCCGGTTCCCATACAATTTCGACCCGAAGTCTGAAGATTTCGATATAATATAATAACTGGACCAGAGTTGAACCGCCCCTCGTCGCCGTACAATCAGGCCTAAATATTGTTTTATGCTCGGGGGGTCAACTCCGAAGCGCTAAACCGAAGTATCGGCCGAATGTTCGGCCGTTTTATAACTTCCATAATTTCCTTTTTTGACTTTGAGTCCTTATCTCTTCGACTGCCTTTTTTTTTTCGCCGTAGTCAGCGATAGTTAGCCGTAGTAAATAAACGACCGATCATTCGGCCTTTATTTCGGATTTATGTTCGGAGTAGACCCCCTGGACGTTAATGGCAACCGGCGTTGCCCCATAACAATGGAGCTCCGGTCAAACAAGAACGGTCAATGATGTCATAAAACAACACAGACACATAAATTCTTTCGTAGAAAATAACATTCAGTACTTATAATTAATTTCTTTACTTATAGTTAATTACTTAGCCTGTAAGTTGTTTTATTACACAGTAACACAGACCAAATTATCGAGATACCAATGAGTAAAGGATATGCAACTTCTCAGTTGGAATCAGGAATTGAGATATTTGAATATAAATTCTTAAAAATGTGGTGGAATTCTTTTGTTTCATTGTGCGCAAATTATGAGGCCCCCCCGTTCATCGTACGATATTTTACTGTATAATTTTGGAATCTGAGTGGGTAATATAAAATACATAAGTTTGGCATTACTGTAGCCTGTAAGTATATGAATTAATGAAGGCAAATGGCGACGACTACACTAAATAGCAAGCTCATTTAGTTTGTTATCAGCTGTCATAAAAACGAAGCCGTTCGCAAGCCATTCCCTCCTATGACCACTAAGGAAATCAAATGTCAACGAGAACACGGTGTGCCTTAGTCTGTTGTGCGCTCTACTAAACTTTAAACTGGGTCCGAAGCTACGCAGCGCTGTATGTACTGTGTCTAATGGATAAGTAACACTATTTGTGTACCCTACATCTACAATATCTATTTAAGTATGAGTTGTCAACTCGTCAGCAGTGCCACGTATTGACTGGTGGTTATTATTGAAAACTAACGGGGCTAGTAGAGCTTGGCCCAAAAAGTAGTAGTTAGAACAATAAATATAACTATAATCAATCTTCACACTGATATTATCTTCGCCAATTGTCAAGTCTCTATCGTATAGTGGTAAAAATATACCGATCCTATATATGATGTTTTCTTATGACAATCTACTGGATAGGAAAGCTGAGATATGCTTATTTAGTTGGGTTTTTCAATAAATACTAATAAAAATCAGGTCAAGAACAATGTGATTAAGATAAAAATAACCGGTCAAGAGCGAGTCGGACTCGCACACCGAGGTTCCCGTACGTATATATGATGTTGATGATTTCTGAAAAACTGTGTTATTTAGAGACATCGTTTTATTTTTCCTTTACATAAACTTCTATCACATAGAATAATTTCAGATTTTTCTCTATGCATACTTCGGAGATAAGGGGTACGGTATTTTTTATACATTTTTCATCAAAAGTTGAAAACTATGATGCCTAAAAAAAAAAATTTTTTTTTGAGAATGTGCAAACAGCGCACATAGTAGACACCGAATTCGAATTTTTAAGACCCCCTTTCGGGCCCTGTTGCAAAAAAGATATATTTTTTTACAATTTATTTTTTGTTTGCAAAATAGTTGGGTAAACGTCATCTAAAACTATTTCAAATTTCAAGTTGATAGCATTAGTAGTTCTTGAGATATCCAGCTGTGACAGACAAACAGACTTAGTCTCACCATAAGGGTTCCTTTTTACTATTTTGGTACGGAACCATAAAAAGAGGGTTGGGGTAGCTGCTTATTACTCCTTTCATTTAAAGTTAGCCATGGGAAAAGATTTATGAGTCGACGACAAATTGAAATTTGGTACATGCCTGGCTGATAGACTGACATTATACTCTTTGTGTATCTAGGATTCATATTGATTCAAGTTCCTTTCACTGTATGACGTCAAGACGATATCAAAACAAGTAAATAAATAACATATACCTATATAAGTAATTTATTATCTAATATAGTTCATACGGTATATTTGCGTTTATACAGTAATGTGCTCTGGTTCCTAAACTAGGGCAAATTATTGTTCGTAATAGCCAGGAGCAAACAAACTTTTTAAATGTAAACACAATAATGAGCTTCGTGGTGATGAAAATATATTGGATATAGAAATCTTATGAAACATGGATTAGAAAATACTCTTTGCACGAAAATGTTACTCGCAGCGGTCGAATTAGCTTTGAAGAAAAACGGGGAAGTCTCCCCTTGTCTCGAGAACGAAAGCCCTTGAGCATAGCTTATCCCACGTCCAACTATGTATATAATATATATAGGTACTTACGTGTACCCAAATAATTCAGTCTTCGTGAAAGAGTTATGAGAAAAAATAGTTTAGAGACTACAACACGAATTTATACCAACCAAATTACACGATACCTACATGGACCATACTTTATGACTGATTTCGTAATAAAACACAATAGGGGAGGGATGAAAAGTAAAATATATACAAGTATACACACGTGTAGAGTTATATATATTGTAAGTTTCTCTTTCATATTATTTTAACAAACACAAAGAGCTCAGCAGCTCAATAATGTATACAGAAAGAAAATAGCTTACCACTTCTTATATTATATAAGATTAATTCTTATCGAATATACCCACACTCTTTATTTTTTTGTAGGTACATGTTATCGTATACGTAATCAGAATTTTTATCGGAAAATTCTCATGGCGAGTACAATACGCCCCCTACATGTGGAGTGCGTTTGTCAGCAAAGTGCCTGTTCACGAACTTTGTTATGTACGTAAATGTACCATATGTGCGCCATATGTAAATATTACCCAATTTCTACCCATTCATATTTACCCTTTCATTTTTACTTATAACAAAATTTGTTTTTTGGAACCTGCAGTTTGAGGTTTTTCTTTAATTAAGTAGTTACGTTGTTTGGGAAATAAAAGTTTTGTGGAAATTAAACCAAAAGATGATTATATATTATTTATCTTTCAATAAAATAAATAGTGAAAATTTTCAAGAAAAACTGTTGATCTTCACTCGTCGTTCGTCGTTGTTTCACAATTGATTAAATGACACATGATTAATAGTAACAGTGTTAATAGGTTAGATAAACTTTAAAAAAAGATCATCCCTATTTCTCAGACTTTTAAACTCAACGAGAAGGTATATGAGATTTTCTCATGCTACCGTCGATTCTTCATGGTTTATATGCTGTTTAGGCACGAAGGCCGTCCCTGGGCGTCTGGAGTCACAGGCCGATTCCCGGCCACCGTAGGCGCGGGCTTGCGGTAGCTCGCCGTCCAATAAGGACCAGGCCTGGGTCGACGGCGCGTTGTGTTCCACGCGCGCCTCAAAGAGATGTCAGCACCAATTGACAGGGCCGAAAGGGCCAATGCCTGCCAGGGTTACGAGTTTGTCCGAAAGGGATATCGGGCCCTGGCACACAGGCATCTGAAGGAACACGAGTTGGTTTTAGTCAGTAAAAGTCTGAAACGCCCTCCCGCTCGGCCCAGAGCGGGAGAAGTTATTTGATAATTTTCTACCCAAAAAAAAAGGCACGAAGGCCGTAAAGATGAATGTAATACGGATAAAAGGATATTTTATTTGTTTTGCTATTCCAAGTAACGTACAACTATAACAGAAATGGGTTAATGTAATCAACGACTGAAGGTTTTGTCGCGTGCACGAATTATTTATTGTTTATTACAAGAAGGAAACTAAAGATTTTCTTATAAGATTAGTACAGTTTGGTTATTACGGAAATTAATGGTTTTGAATGTTCACGTTCACAGTCCACACATTGCATTTCCATATTGTAGCATGCGTTATTGTGCCTAGGAAGATCAGCGAACCATGCTTTATATATAGATTTTAATATCTAATATTTAAAGTTAACATATTATTATACATAATTATACGTTTAAACAACGGTCAAACTATGTGACATTAATGTTTCAACATTTTACAGGAATAAATCAAATAAGAAAGTGTTTGCCAATTAAATCATAATATTATATAATGTTGTTTTAATGCAATGAGCTACGGAACTACATACGGCTAAGTACATTCATGTTGTGGATGTTTTGTACTTATAATCTAACTGGAACAGGTGCATCCGATACAGTTGACATTACTTTTTATATACCAATACATAGTTTCCAATGGCGGCGATGTCAAGATATATATTATGTATATAAAGCGCGTGTCAATAGCGATTTCGTTAGTTTATATTTTTGTACAGAATAACAGATCTAAGTGGAAACGTTAGTGATACATTACTAAGTAATCTAGGTGGCGGAAAGTAGTGAATATGTTTCAAATGTACACAATCTCATCAAACCACATACACTACGTATGTACATACACCTAGTGAAGAAATGTAAATCTACTCGAAAGCGACAGGAAGAGCATCTCAACAGACAAACAGTCTTGTCTAATACGAAATACAGCTATTTGTAGATATTTGTTGCTTTCCACTTCTTACCATCAGAGTTTTTCTTGGAGAGCGGTGTCTCTGCGACCGAGTCCTCGCTGTGCGCTGCGGGCGCGGGCGGCGCGCGCGCAGGCCGGCCCGTCGTCGCGCCTGCCGACCCACACACACGCTCACTTCAACACTGCACCCACACTCATCTACCTCGTCTAGATGCCTGCGCGGCCTACCCCCGCAGCCCCGTGCCGATGATCCCCGAAGATATTATTGTAATTACCATAACTCATGTAATAGCTAAAAGACACCAAGTGATTGATTGTAATTACTGCGTATTTACGCCCTCTACGGTCAGCCTTTTCCCTTGCCATAAACAACAAACAGCCTGCCTGCCCGCTGCGTAAGTATTTTTGTAATGGAAATTTGTCTGTTTGGACGATATTGACGAATTTGTTTTAATCATAGTTTATATATACCTATTATATTGCTTATACATATGTACCTATGTCTATTTGCACTTTTTATCACGTTGGATGTGTTTGTATACTAAGGGCACGTATTAGGTTTACAACTGGTACAACATACTTAACTATAATACTATTCTACCTATAATTTCCTTATTATTTGGATTCTGTTCTTAGGTAGAGGATTCTTCATACAGAAACTTGATAGCTGAGTAGGTCGGGCGTGGTGAGAGAACGCCGAAAACGTATTTGTGCTGGTTATAGATTTCAAAAAAGGACAAAAAATAACGTGTTTTTCAGCGTCGTTGATTTTTGTGTCATCGTACTTACGGGGCCTGGCGCAAAACGACTTAAATAGGCGAATCTAACAAAGAAGTATTTTCCTAGCTAGGAATCGAACTCTACTCTACTTTGCCGTGTGTACACACGGCAAAGTAGAGTAACCCCAAAATTATATGCTTATAACGACACTGCACGATAGTGTTAGCGATACCTACTAGGTGTTTTAATCAACGAGTCGTAACGATGCCTTTAGACAGGAAAATAGATACAAAAAAAAAACTATATAAGTTCGGGTTTGACCACACGTCATGCTCACATGAAAAATTGTTTCCGTATATACCCACAGACGAGAATTTATATATTTTTTTTGAAGTTGGTCAAGAATAAATCTCGTTATCGTTAATTTAACGTAGTTAACTCGCAGCTGGTGGCCTAAGCAGAAGTGTTGAAGCAAAACTCATAAAAACGAACCATCTGCATCCCTAAGAATTAAGGGCGACATCAGTAACGATATCGAGCCAAACGTTCATAGTTATAGTTTTTGTTGAATAGGAAAGTGTCACGAAGTAAACAAGTGATTAGCTAAACAATTTTGTTGTTTTTAGGAAGTAGCTATTGTTTTCCATCTTTGCAAGATTTTTCAAATAATGAATGGGCACCCCTCTTAATAGCTACGTAAAGTAGACTAGAATTTGATTCCTAGCTAGGAAAATTCTTCTTCTTCCGATTTGCCTAAGTCGTTTTGAGGCCCCGTACGATGAGATGAAAATCAACGGCGCTGAAAAATATGTTTATTTTTTAATTTGAGAGCGTCTTGTTTTTGTGGCTCCTTTCTGAAACTTTTCAAATACATTTTCAGCGTTCTCTCATCACCCACCCATATAGCTATCAAGTTTTTAAGCAGAATATGTTGAAACACACTCTGGGCTCCTCTACCATAAGTACCTACTACACCTTATGAATATTTATAGCAGATTTAGAAATGAGTAGGTCTGTCTAACACTGACTGACTGACTATTTAGTTAATTATGATAATCGGTACATACATTTTAGAAAATTAGAACGTTTTGTTTTGCATTATCCTATTTCTTCTTTTTGAATGTCAACTTATGCAAAATGGTCTTAAATAATAACATTTAATATATTTTAAATGAGATTTTCCGCACCGTATAGCTTATGCTAAGTAGGATTCGTCTTTCATCTTGTTTTATATTACAGGATTGTGGGAAACGTCTCGGATGGGAATCCTTTTATACCTTCTTTGAAGAGGAGGCGTGTCATCAGTAATGAGCATCAGTATAACGATACAGTGACTGACATAAGAGGTTTCATATATTTTAGGATTCAATTAAAGAATGTAACACATGTAGTAGTGTTCACATAAATAATTTATTTCAGTAAGATAAGGGATTGTTAATTTTTAATGATTTGCATATTTGTTAAAGCTGCATCAAAGAAACACCTAAATAATGAGGTCAATGCAGCGGTTGCCATTTAATGTCTCGGGCAAACTATTGATCCGTTCTTCGTCTCTTTCTGACTAATATACAAACGCTTTATGAATGTAGCTCATTGTACCATATAATATACCTACAACAATAATCTAAGATACACATTATCATCACTGTATGGAGCGACTGAACCCGTGGTTGTGAGTGAAGGTTATGAGCGGGTCAGTTCCTATTAGCTGCTACCGCTAGCTACCTGTAGTAGAGTTGTACCTATTTTAATTATTTTAAAGTCAATTAACTTGCATAGTATTATGAAGGACTGTTTCTGTCCTGTGACTCGAGCCTGAACATTGATAAATAAATAAGTGCTACAAACTCTCTTTTCTATGTATAAGTTCAACAAACAAAACGTGCGGGAATGTGTAGGGGGAATGGAAATACAGAAACGGACTGTTTTTATGACAGCAAAAGTTGTTTGCTTACACTAAAGGCGCTTCATGTTTTTGTGATCACCGAATGGCCACTAGGGGTTGGTTATCTAAGTTTTATTACGAATTAACTTCTCAAGTAACACAAACACGTCAGAATCTTTTAGTTGTTGACACCGCTCATGTCTTGTTAAGTGCCCTTCCAATGAGAACAGTGATTAAGTGTTTTTATTTAACCTACTTAAAAAGACCGAAAATGTTTACTTACTAAGTAATAGAAATATCAAACGAAATGTTATAAAGATGTTTTAATTTATTCAGCATTCACAAACGGTGCTACGATAAAAAATTTCTAGACAGAAATGGCTTTAGATCCCGCAGTCAGAAGGTAAGTATTTTTATCCACGTTTCGTTACTAATAGAATGCGATTGTAAATTCACCCAAGGTGAACTTGAATTGAATCCACTAAAGAGTACAGTACCTACCTATTGATAATATTGACATGCGCGGTTGCCGATGAACTGAGTTCCCAAAAGACACAATTACAATTATCGTGTTATAGGATGTTGGAAAAGCTAAAATGTAGGTAATAAAAATACTTTCTTATAATTTACTTATATTAAAGATGAACTCTAGTTTGATCAATATTATCGCAAAGGACATCATTATCGTTATTCAGAATATATGAGTTTGCTTGTACTTTAAATCCAATTAAAACTTAATAGTTTACACACTTTTTCCCCTAAGATCTAAGTAAAAGTGCCCTTATAAGAATATCATAATCTATCTTAAAACAGAGTAAATAAACATAATGAGAAATATTTGAAATCATGACAAGTGAAGACGGATGTCAACACACAGAAGTTGTTACTCTGATAAGAAAAAAATTGCCCATATTTTGAATCCTAATTAATAAAGTCGCACCAATCATCACCCACGTAGGTCCTTAAAATATTGTGATGATAAAATACCTATAAATATTTTACAGGATTCCTATGAACTATCTGGCATGCATAATAAAAAATGCAAAGCAGTGTAAATACTTAGTTATTATTTATTTAAGATACGTAACCGAACTTAAAATTACAAGCTCTTAAGGAAGCCATTCCAGTAACATGAAGTCGCTTGTATAATCTGGAAATTCATTGTGTGAACCGCGATCTATGATGCTAAATGAACGCAAGTCTTGCAGTCGGTACAAATTAACGAAATTAACATTTCATGTTTTCATCCCTCTAACTTTAGCAGTTAACATACGCGGAAGCAATTGTTATTTAGAAGCCACTCCGTCAAATGTAGGTATATAAAGCTTCTGATTGCGATACAAGTACAAGTAAGTACTGTAAAGTTTTCGAAGCGATATTTTAATCTACGCGGGTGCATTCTGATTCCAAAAAAAGTGAAAAATAATAGAAAGAAGTAGAAGGTAAGTAGTATGTCAGCAATCGTGTCTGGAGCTAAGAGACGTAGCCATTATCGCCGGAAGGTTGACATTTAGTCCGGGCTGAAAGCTACGTCAACATGTTCGCTTTTCGTGTATTCACATATTCTGGAAAGTATTTACTAATAAGAATCAACAAGAAACGCAGCGGAAGTTTATCGACTGTAATATTGTCATGCCATAGTGCCGTCTAAAATATTTATAACAGAACCTTTAAAGCAGCTTTTCCAACAATGTAGTAGACAACACGCACGGTCCCCTCCCGACGTATGATTATCTACGGAACAGGGCAATAAATGACATCACACTCCATTCCACGAAACTCTTCACATGTCACACACACTGCACATCACTGCGCTAATTAAAACGGCTCGTCAATCTACAGTGTTGATGAATATTTGTCCTTTTTGTTGTGTTAGCAATTGAAAAAAGTTGCGATTCGAGTGCACCACGTTAATGGCTTGTAGTATGTACATGATGGATGTGGCGGCGAACATTTTACTATGTATTCTATTGATTTTTATTCCCAAGTTGTCTTATTTAGCGATCTCCTCGCTTTATTTGTTAGCCGATGCGTTGTCTTTTGTTGTTCGATTTTCCTCTTCTTTTTTTTTTCGTATTCTTTCGTGATGTTTATTGTCTCATAGTTACAGCCAATTGGATTCTTGTTTGTAATATTATAATCTTGTTTATCTGAACATTGTCTGCATTAATAGCTATCATTTATTTTTAGTGATTAACTGATATTCTTTATGATCATCATCCATGCTGTGTGTTGATTCTAATGAAAATGAGTGAGATCATCCGGTGCCTAGTAAGGGGTTCCCGTGTTGTTCATAAATGAAGTGAAAAAAGGTCTGTTAATCGCAATTAGATCATGTATGTTTAAATGTACCTAGATAGAATAGTAAAAGATAATTTTATTTTTTTTGTAAAATTTAGAGTCATTATGCTTATAATGTAGGTATGTACGATGGATTTAAACTTCAGGGAAGAGAATGAGAATTATAAATATGCCACAAATAATCTTACCAAGATTTTCAGCGCTGGCGTTGACATCGTATCTGTGCGCGGGCTTGGAGTGCGGCGCTGGGGAGTGCAGGGAGGTGCTCTTGTGGCGGCGGATCGTCGGCAGCCGCGACACAAAGGATGCATTGTTCTTGAACGACGCACTCATCACTCGGCTGTCAAATATACACACACTCGTCACTGCTCGCTGTTAAGTTTTCCTCCAGCACGTTTTATGGCAAGTGGGAGCGTGCACTTGAATGTCTGAATTAATTTGATGTTTTCTTCGAAGAAATTTAGAATAACTCTTTGTTGTCACCGTTGACGTCGGGATTTATACTGAAATACTGACAACATTTTTGATTGTGGAGTTTATTATTGAAAAGGAAAATGTGACAGTAATTAACTTCGTGGAAAGGCGTTTGAGTTGCTGCTCTGAAAAGCTGTTAACGTTGGTCACGGGCGAACAATTACCTAGCTTGTGGACTGGGTAGTGGCACTTGGTGTATTTTCCAAGTGGCTATGCTCATGGAGTGCTCGTCGGCGGCGTAGCAGCGCCACAGCGCCTGGATGAGCGTGGCGGCCGGCTGCCGGCGCCGGATCATATGCTTCTGGCGTTGTTGCTGCTGAACTTTGAGCGCAAAACCAGAGCCCAGTATTCCCTGTTCATAACATATACCTATATCGATTATATCAAACGATTTCCTTCACGATTGCTATTGCTAGTGACACATCAATATTTTATGTAGAAGAAATCGAATCAACGCTGAGGAAAATTTGCTATAGTAAGGCATATAGCAGTTATTATAATTGAATGAATGGATTAGATAGGGTAAGTGGTCCTCACGGCGGGTAGCGCGAAGAAAGAGATCCCCAGCAGTGCGCAGAAGGACGCGATGAACTTTCCCTGCCAGGTCTGCGGCACCATGTCGCCGTACCCCACCGTGCACAGCGTGATCTACAGCGTGACAACATCTTGACGCATATGCTATAACATATATTTGTCTATGATTGTATCGAAACAGCACATAGCTGGATTGCTAAATCATGAAAATACAATACTGAACTTTTTCTTTAAACAAAAACAAAATTAATAACATGAAAGAAAACCAACGGTTTCTTTTCAAAATATAATTTAATTTGGTAGTTCCTTTGATGAGAGTATAAAAGAAAACACTTACTACACCCCACCACAAAGCTTCGGCGAAATTTTTGAACTTTGTGTCCGCGACGTCTTTCTCAGCTAAGTACACCAAAAACGAGGCGAATATCAGCCCGAGGAACCCAATGTATAATGTAGTTATTAATTCCTGGAACAAAGATATACTATTACAAGTGTTAGCAATTACTTCATCTGTAGCCTGTAACCGTAATCAATTACAAGTGGACAATCTTAAATCATTTCTTACATTTCTAACAGGAGGAAATTAAAGTTTAATTGAAGAAGCGAAGCGTGACGTAGCATCGTATTTCGTAACAATGCCTGTCGGGGACGTTCCTCGCAAAGGTCATGGGTCAAAGATCCCATTCCATTTGAAAACTTATCGATATCATTGTACTAATGATTTCAACAACTCAGTAAATCGAATTTATTTAAGCTTTCTAGTCTAAAATTTGATGTTCATTTAGCCGAAAGCAACCATTCCCGATGAAGGGCTCTTGGACTGAGATAGGCTTCCATCAGATTTATCTTCATCTGAATTTTTGTTGTGAAGTTAACACAAACCGATGTTTAATTTTGAAGTGAATTGTAGACTGTAAGCACCTCTTTAACTACTGGATATTACGTTTGGGTGTTAAAGGCTAATCTTTTTTTTCGTTAATTCTTCTCAAGTTTGTAAAACTCCAACAGGCCTAAGGGCCATCAATGTTTCAGGACTAAGCTTCTAAAGTCCGGCTGAAAGTGGCAATATATTGTACATTTTCGAGGATCGGAGGTTGTGAAAACATTTTCTTCAATATTACATGTAGTACAAAATCTTTGTTGAACTTTTCTGCCTCCATTCGGAACCATTACCTGCATAGTGTAGGAGTATTCTGATTAGATTTCTAGATCGTGCATACTCTTGTCTAGGAAGTGGCCGTTTTGGCAGAAACCAACACATACAAAATATTAGTCACTTGTTCTTCGGCGAAGGAAACATTACGAGTTTGCACGTCTTAGAAGAAATTCTGGGGCACGTAAAATATGTACCGGAGAATGTGGCATTGTGCCGGCCGATGTCAGGAGGGATACGAAATATGAGGAATTCTAAATACCAAGCATAACGACCTTTCGTCTGTTATTTAATCGTTTCATATATATTTATTTAATATTTACTTTCCTATATCTCTGTTCCATTTATGTCTCTGCAAAATACTTTATTTATACTTTTTATTCTATAAACCCAGACGCTTAATTTACAAAACAAGCACAAATTGCTGCTTGTGACAAGGTATTAGTCACAATAGACCAAGTAAAAATGTTGACCAACTTAGTCAATCTTACGTAACAAAAGCTTTTGTTCATTAATCTGACATGGCTGTTATAAAATTTCAGCGCTGCTACGTACGCTGACCAAGCAATTTTGTGTTATAATATTATTCTCGATAGCTACATTTTCCGCAAACGTAATAGATGTATTCTGAAAATTTGATAGAGATGTAGTAAGTCAATTTTATGATGAAAACAAAATTGGAACTAAAACCAAGTATTTATATCCATTTCCTGACCGCACACCTTTAGAGCTATAAAGTCAGAAAGGCGAAATTTTGCGCCTGAAATTGTTACTCTCACTAAAATATAGCACGAACAGCGTGGTGGCACGTCCCCCGTGGGTTACCTCCGCACAAGTATAAACTATGCATGACGTAAACAGGCGAATAAAAGTCGTCCGTATTAAAGCTGATATTAGATATTAAATTAGCACCCGCCTGCATTGAAACGAGATGCCAGCGTTTGTGTTTACTTTAGAACGAAGCGTTCCAAAAGTCAATATAGTAGGAGCAGCGAGGAACGCGCCACTTGCTCCGGTTTATTTGCTCTGCATTGTGATCATGCAACTTTAACCTGAAGTGATTGTGAGTAGATATTGAGCCCGCCACCTGACTACCTACACACAACTTGGGCGGAGGAAATTGCGACCCGCGTCGGCAATGCTTACTCAGCAAGACTTTATACATCACTTTAATTACCTACCGGTAGGTCTGCGGCCTAAGTTTTGATAACATTAATTCGAGAGGTGGGTTTTTATATCTTCACGACAGCAAAGACAGGGTTATGTTTTTATAAAATATTCGAAATACAAAACAACAAAACTATAAAATATTCTCATAAAGATTACTATTAGATTAAACAAACGTTTGGTGAACAACTGCTTAAAAAAAGGAACTGCGAAGGGAAAGGAACTGGCTTGCTAATTAAGAAAAACTGCATAAATAATGTATTTTAATCATAACGTCATGTTCTACGGATCCTCTACGCCGCGTTTGCTACGACTGCTACAAGCGGGCGCTACGAACACACACCGCTACGTTTGCTACGACTGCGACTACACAGTAGGCGTGGAGTATGTTCCTGACTTAATGGTGTGAGGCGTGGAGTATGTTTCTGGCTTAATGGTGTGAATGCGTATTTTGTGTATTTTATACGGTATAAGATAACTAATATTATTACGTTACATTCCACTATATAGCTATTACTATCCATAAATCAGGTACTCAATATACGAATAATAAGGGTATTCCCGTATATAAAGTTTGAAAGTATGAAATTAATAAAGTTATGTGACTTATTAAATAATAAGTCACAATCATAACTTTATTAATTTCGTACTTTCAAAACTTTATCAAGTTACACTAGCTTAACTGAAATCAGTTAAGCTAGTGTAAATTGATGGAGAGGGCGAGACAATGATGACGTCTATAGTATTTTCTAGTATTTTTAAGACAAAAATAATAAAAATCTCTACTGCGTTTAACAAAATAAAACATATTAAACAATTTATTTTTGGAACCATACTCATTACTGTTCCTAATATTTTTCTTTTGAGGTTCTCGACATATTAAAAACCATCCTAATATTAAATGAGTAAAAGAGGCTTTCGTGCAAAACATTTTGCTTTGACGTTCGTCGTTGAAATATCATTACGCAAAAAGATAATTTAGTTACGAGAAAAATACTCAATACGGAAAAAAAAGAAGTGGGGACTTAATTTACATCATTCTTATTTTTACCGTTACCCCGGCTAAACGCTCAACTTTTCGACTTTCTGTTTCACTTTGGTTTATTAACTCGAATGCACTGAATGTTGACGTATACCATTACTTCGGAGTGAATATTACCGACGAGGAGTACTGAGGCAACGAACTGATGTGAAGCTTTTGTGACGGTCCTCGTTCCAGATGCTCGTTCAGCACACATAAATGTATGTAAAGCGCAGCATATCTACATATTTTACATTCAGTTATTGTATCACTACTCAAAGTCGAGAAGTATAAAGAAAAACTGTCCAAGTCCGAGTCGGATCCGCGCACTAATGGTTTCGTACCACCAAAACTACTATAGATATATTATTCACATGATAGAGAACATAGTAATATGTATTCGGTGAAAACTTCAACTCGTAAACTGAGTGATACAACCCTAAGACAGACAGACGGTGTAGGCTTAGTAATCAGGGACCATTTTGGTTACCCATTGAAAGGGTTTTTCTAAGCGGTAAATCAAAAACCCATAAATTTATGTTTGGATGGTGCTTGCACGGGAGTAACACAAGGAGGTTAAATTTCAGTCAATTTTTGCCTAGGATAGGACGCACCGTTTTCGAGATATTTGAATTTCATTTTTTTCATCAAAACTTGACGTTTGACACATTTTATTTTCCAAAACGAAACGTAATAATTATCGTAGAATTCTTAGTTTAACTATATCACTAGCTACCTCCCCATTGCTAAGGAAAGAATAAATGTTCTTGTCTTCATAGAAACGCGAGTCTACAGAACGCCCCGTGCTCGGGCAGAAGAGATATCGACTTGGATAGAAAAAATTGAGCCGTCACGGGACGCCTGGCAGATGTGAAACATCTAAATTATTTACACGCTTAGGACATATGACTGCATATAGTAGTTACGCGTCGCCACGCGGCATGCGTCGCCCCGCCAGCAATCGGTTTTACGTGCGGCTGTTGAATGTTTCACATCAAAAGCTTTGTCTATTCTTGGTAGAACAGAGATAGAATTGGTCATGCTACGCGTGCTGGGCGGATATCGAAATGACATAATATTATGTTTTTTTTCATGTCACTGGGTTTCAAGTAGGTATAGAAACCATTGAATGGGTTATCATGTAACCCTTTCACTGGGTTTCAAGTATAAAACCCATTCAACGGGTTATAATGTAACCCTTTCACTGGGTTTCTACTATAAAACCCATTCAATGGGTTACATCATGATAAAGGTAACCCATTGAATGGGTTACCCTTTCGAAAGGCTTAACCCATAACCGGGTTTGTACGGTCCCTGTCAGTAATAGGTTTCCGTCAGCAAAACTCATCAATATTAATGAAAACTTAACAACATAATCACTGCAAGTAAGCAGTGAGAACGTAATATTGATGACCTTTCAAAGTGAGGTAAAAGGTGAAGTGAGCACTATTTGCAGGCGACGTTCGCTTATGAATTAAGCATGAATGTAAAACAAGCGAAAATAGTATGTTTCTCATGGGAAAAGCGCGTGGTGCTATGTATGTACATACTTATATTAATTATGTACCAGTAAAAAATAAATCATATGATTAAAAACGTTTTGTTGGTCAGGTTTTTTAAATATTCACTCATACGCTAGTTTTGTAATGGCGGAGGATCGGTTAATGATTTTTCCACGGCCCCACGAGCTTTACGGTCGTCCTGACGTCACAGCACATGCATCATACGTGCAGTATGTCGTCGAATAACGCTTTTATGCCTGTGATATTAAACTTTAATAATAGGAAAGTTATTCGCAGAATCAGACGCATCAGAAATACATAGGGGGAAATATGCCTATTATTAAATACCGAGTTTGCGCCGCAAAATTACAAGGTGAGCTCTGTCACAACTGACAAGATGGTGTTCTTTATTTCTTTCTATAGTAGTTTACTTACTAAACGTTCGTTATTTCTTAGAATTATTATTGTAAAATGAAGTAAATGCTCCTTTTGTACTTCGAAATATGGAAAGATTTTGTAAATGGTAATTTATTTAATGGAACATGAAAGATAATCAAATAACTAAAACCATATGCTGAATACTGCATGTATTTTAACTGAGATGCACAAAGTGTATTACCCCGCTCTCGTAATGGTATCGCGGAGGAAACATAAATGTAGCAAAATTCATTTAGTGAAGTTGTTACGATCAAATATCAGCTATAAAATCACGTTGGCACTTTTATGCTGTTCCTAACATTATGTTTATTTATGTTTAGGTTCTGGATCACTACAGCTCATTAGTATCTCGTTAAATATACGTTACGTAAATTTATATAAAAGTGCTCCACTTAGCAATCTATTTACGATTACTCACGAATAGAAAAACAGTTTGTACGTGAGTTTAAATATGCATATCGAGAATGGTGTTGGTGTACTTATATTTTAGGTCTGTTAATCAAACTAATTACGTTCGTAAAGTCGTATACCTATATCTTGTTAGAAGTGTATAGTTTTGTACGATATTTTACGCGGATATTAATCTGCTTTTAATTAGTTAGTACCTACTTCGTTATATTAAGCAAAGTTAATCTCTAATAATTAAGAGTTTTGTGATAAACGATCACCCCGACAGCTAAGCTATTAGGACTAGTGAATTCTGATTATGTTTATTTTTTCATGTGGATCCTAAATTAATAATAAGTAGAAGTATAATACATTGATGAAATAATTGAATAAGTAGATAAGATAGTGCTGTTAAACGTACGGAGCTATGAATAATAGCAAAATTAGAATGTATGATATCGGGCGCTTATCATAATGGAACATGTCGTAAAATTCGGCTGAGGGGAAAGGCTGTCGCTGTAGGTAAACGATAACTTTGACTGCCTGTCACTCAATCATGCAAATTTTTCAAGCGGATCATCATGGCAAAGTCTATACACAAGTATCTATTGTGAAATGTAATACGTTTTCTTGACACGGGCAATTATAATCTATACCTACGTAGTATATACTCAACAGTTTATTTGCATATTGAGAAACAATGAACTTACACAACATCAACTTTAAATGTTAAAGTTCAAGCTAACCAAACATGAATAAAAAATTCTGAATATTTTGCGTATAGTGTTTAAAGTAGGTAGTGTTTAAGGGATTATGTGCATAACAATCTAGTTTTATTTTAGTATTGTCAGGAGTGGACGAGCGAGACCGAGCTCAGCCGGATTGACTCAGTTTAAAGCGGTCTTCGGTTTTTGTTGGCTAGCGGTGCGAGTAAAATGAAGATTAATTAAAAAGAGACCCATTCGTAAATACACAAGTGTACCTACATAGTTTTTGGGGCAGATTATATGACAATGAATTTATAATCCCAAAGAACATTCAAAATATGGTACATCATGTTCGTAAATACGTAGATACCTAATTATTGTTTGTTTTGAAATCGAAACAGAGTTAGGTAAAACAAAAAGGGTTCCTGTTGGATACAGAAATACCTATATAATCCGTTTTATTTTTGTTCATGTTTGAACCCGAAACCTGCGCACAACACGTGTCGAGGTTGTGTATCGTTGCTCGCCCTACCTTCGTCACGGTGAAACTTATAAATGTAACCTATTGTACGCCGAGCAGACTAGATTACGGTTCCGTTCGTTTTTCCGCAGTCGGTCGTGCCCTAGCTATGCAAATTTCTTGAAAAACGTTCCGCTGCCACAAAGAACTGCTACCTACACACGTATAACTAAAGTCACTTAATAGCTACACGTTTTGTGCTTTAGTGTGCAGCTCTATAGATCCCCTCTATTGACTGACATTTTATTTTATGGTTTTGTTGTTGTTCGAAGCGACGGGGTTGATTACGACACGCTTTTTTACGTCTCTTCGGAATGAAAAATATCTTCATCTATATCTAACTTGACCAATTTCTCAATATTGTCTACCCTACGGAAAGGGTACATGGAACTAGTTTGCAGTGAGAGACGTGTAGCCCAAATATGCTTCAATCAGTTCTATTAGATTACGAGTATTGATGAGTGGACTGTGTGCCCAGCGGGGGATTTCATTGGACCTAGAGCCTGTGCCCGTAGTACTTTGTATACCAGTATTTTGTGCAGAGATACGTTCATTGTGTTTGGATTTTTTGAATATTTGGGATTCTCAATATTTTTAGCATCAGTATACTCAGATATCTATGCAAACTTTCTCTTAGCGTGGCTCATTTTGTATTCCGTAGCTTCAGAATACAATGGCTTCGCACTACCAAATGTGGCATAAAACCGAGACAAATCGTCTAGTCAGTAATGTCATTGCTCGTTCTCAAATTATGACATAAAAGAGGAAAGATCTGCGTTCGGGGGATAACAATTGAAAGAGAAAGTGGCTAATCCAATTTTATTATACCCAGTGTTATTCGACAAAGCGACGAAATTTTTTCATTGTTATTCGTGAGTCACTCCATTATCTCTTTGTGTGTGCTGTGACCTGTCATTATGGTAAGGGAATAAATGTAAGCTTTTTGTTATCATGATTGTATCAGTTAATGAGTTACCTGTCGATGTGCGTATACGACGGAGCCGAGTAGTTTCCAAGTGCCGCCGCGTCGGTCCATGCGCACCATGCGCAGGATTTGGAAGAAGCGCAGTCCGCGTAGTGCAGACGCAGCGAACACCTGCCCCGACGAGCCCATACCCAGCACCACCACAGATGCCAGTATTGTGGTCACATCTATGTACAAACGGAGCTGTTTAATATCATGTTTTTTAGTTTTTTTTTACTGGAAATGTGTTTACTTGACAACTATTTTACAGTCACAATTTCAATTTCAACTGTAATTTAAACTGTGGAACCAAAGGTAGGCCACTCGAAAGCCACATACAATTTCTGCCGAAAAGTAAAGGGTACTGCAGTACAATATCCTTTTTTACGTCACTTACCCTCAAGCTTCTTTCTTTTGGATTAAAATATTTATGTATATTATAAAACACTATTGGAGGTCAATCTCAATCTGTAAGGAGTACTTTAAAGAACTTCAGATACTAACGGACCCTGGTTGGTATATTTTAGTTCTTCTCACGGATCTTATGAAACAGCTGCAGAATTTCGAAACACCAGAAGAAAGAAGTAAGCGGGAAGCTACTATGCGTAGGGACTTACTAAATAAGATACAGCCTCATTTAAAAGTAGTGAGTCATGCTGCAGGTTATCAATCAATTCAACTGTTTAATAAACTACCTGTACACTTCAAGTCATTATTATACAAGTTAAATCAGTTTGAGCAGCAGTTAAAATTATTTTTGATAGAAAAGTGCTATTACACATACTGATACCGGGACCCACATACTTTAATTATTAATAGACTATTTTTATTGACATGATATTTTTTATTTCTGACATTGTGTAATGGATGTATCTGATTTCATCTTTTTTTATTTGACATATTAATATTTGTCATTTAAAATATCACTATTTTTATTGACATTAGATTAAGTATATTTTTTGACATAATGTAATGCTCTTATAAATCTATAGTTTAAGTATTTGTTTTGGTATCATTTTTTGACATTCAAATAATAATAGGGAATTGCAAATGTTGTACTTTTTAATTTCTTATTTGGTTACTTTTTTAAATAATGATTTATATTGTAAGTAATACTTTTCATTTTTAATTGTTATAATTTTGTGTGTAATAAATAATCATTCTGTAAAAACATAACGGCTAAATCACCTTGAAGTCAAGGTTAAATTACAAAGTTGGCTAAAGGATCAGGACTACGCTCGAATAGAAGAACTACTACACCATCAGCAGTAGGCATTTAAAATTATAAATATAATAAATCTGTCTTTTGCAATTTTCACTGTATTATGAACATATCAGAAGCACATACAACACAATCTCAAACACTTCACGCACACCCCCTCACGCAAACGCTTAACACTACTACACACACTTTCTACAAACACACCCTCACATACATACCCTCATTCTAACATACACAACCTCACTCCAACATACTCACACATATACACATTAAACGTCGTTTACAGTATCCCTTAGTACGTTGTTAATTTTAATATACATACTTACTTGGAATTGTAACCTTTAATGTCAATGACTATATATATTTGTAATTTTAGAACACAACATAAAAGGCTTTTGGTATCACAGTGACAGCAGAACACTGCCTCCTAAGTCACAGGATCACCTAGTTTAGGAGTCAGGGTTTACCTTATCTGTATGACCTTTAGTTAACCAATTTATGTATCCTAGTCTTAAGCAATATCAAAGGTTTTTGTATCAATAAAGATTTTTTATTTTTATTTTATTTAACTTAAACATTTTATAGCCTAACCATAAATAAATAAATAAAAAATCAAACAAAGGAAAGTTACACAGAATGTTTTAATATTAATACAGGGAGCCGGGAGGTATCCACTTCGTGTGTAGATAACAACCTGCATACACGAAAATGGAAAGAGGGGTAATTACTTAGTAACTAATAAATTGAGTATGTTTAAAACAACAAAGCACTTTAACTCCTTTCCCCTTTCAAGTAATAAATTGGTGGAATCCAGAAAAGATCTATCCCATCAAAAGTTTATTTAATATTGGCGGTGGTTACGTGTACCAAACCCTATCAAGTTTTTGAGTAAAGTGGGTTCGCCTTTTATAATATTAAGATTGACTATTAAGCCTCCATAAATTTATCAAAGGCCCATTCTCCGTTAATTGGCTTTGCAACAGAAATCAAGTTTTTAATTTTATATTTGGAGCGAACGGCAATGGTTCACCACGCGAATGTTGGTGCTGCAACATTAATATATAATTGGGGGACGATGGCAGCGTCCATTTTATTGTCCTCGACAGTGTATCGTGCGGCTATGTGTGGCGGTTACTACGGTCTCGAGCGGCCGGCTCCCCAGAGAGCGCAAAGCGGTCGCACGAAACTGGTGTCAAGGGAGCGCAGGCCGAAAATGCGAAGGTCATAGCGGATTGCTCGCACCTGAAATAGGGTCACTTCGTCACGGTTTATAGACTAAACGTGACTATTACTTGGAAAAGTTGAACATGAAAGTACGTTGAACGCAGAACTAAGGCATTTTTCCAACTCCCTTCTTTTATGATATTTGTTTGGCATTCTCAAGACATTGTCTTTGACGATTCTTGGAGGTCGTTGAAAATTATGTTTCTTCTGTTTTGTTCTTTGTGTGCCGTGTTTGTTTATTTCATACCGTCACCTTAAGTTTTGTCAGGGACATTGTTTTCTTTTTACGCTCCACTGGAGTACTTTTGAGTAGTGAAAACAAAACGTAAATTCTGAAGTGTAAATATAATTTCAAATATGTGCAGCAGCACAACGCAAGCTTTAGGCATAGGTATATTTTGTTATAAAAGAAGTCCCGGAGGACAGACTTCTGGGAGTTCTCGATTACTGATACTCACCGAGTTGTAGGACAGCAGCTACAGCTTGCGCTGTGCTGCTACAGCTTGCGCTGTGCTGCTGCACAGCGAAATGGTATGTAGTTGTGAACAACTAATTTTCATTTCAGCGAGTAATGTGAACTTTCGAGTCATTTATTGTAATTGTAACTAGTCCTCTGGGAGTTCTCGATTACTCAGCGAGTTGTATAGGAATTTATAACAGCATCTACATATTTTTATCGCTTTGTTCATTTTTGATAAACTATAATAGGTATATTATTATACAGCTAACTAATATATTAACAGTGGGTACAAAATTAAATTTCTGACTGCATACATACAGGTATGTATACAAAATCAAAATTGACACTTTATAGGCGTCAAAGTACTACAGATAGCTTTACATTTTATGTTTTAGTTAGCTATTCTGATACTTTGTTTAATTTATCAATAGCATGAATTTAAAAGGCATATAATTTTATTTCACGTCCCTAAGTTCAAATTTTACCTTCGTTAATATAAGTAAATAATTGTAATTTAACTCACCTATAATACAGAACGGTCGCCTCAAGAATTTGAGGCGACCTATTGAGCCTTGATACCGGGACCTGCATCCTGACGACCATAACCTACAGGAACAGACAAAATATAAGAAAGACAATACAAGTTGCGGTAAATAAATATAGTTAATAACTCTTAACCAAAATTGAATAAGAAAAAAATTTGAGCCGTCACGGGCTGGCAGATGTGAAACATCGCACTACGCACACATTTACACACTATTAATAGACTGTATAAGTGTATAGTGGCCGATCGCCACGCGGCGTGCGTCGCCCCGCCTGCAATCGGTTTTACGTGCGCCTATAGATGTTTCACACCAAAAAACATGAGTATGCTAATAAATTAACAATTGAAGGAAGCCAACAACTGAAATATGGAAATAAAGAATTTAAATAATCAGCACCAGCTTAAATTACTTTGTATTTTACATTTTATATTGAATCTCTAGATATATAAAATTATTAATTATAGTGCCTAACATAATATTACTTTTCTTTTCGTAGCAAATTGCTGACCGAAAAGAAAAACGACCGTAATATGTATCGAGCTCATTGCCGTGTTACTGTCATTCTGCAGCTGACCCATGTTACACTTGCGTTTGATAGATAGATAAAATAAATAAAACAAAAGAAAATAATGGACTGGAAGCCCACTGTAGGCAGAGTAATCCGTCTAAATTGAGTGACGAATTACCAACCTACTTCACGCGTGCAGAGCTCTCAGAACTTATCTATGAGAGTGTTGTTTGCAGTGTGTAGCTCCTCAAACAACCCATAGCCGCTGTAAAACGATAGCGGAATTGAAACTAGAGATTGGCAGCTCTTTGTGAACCGTTTATAGTATTGAGAGAGAACTTGCCTACAAAGCGATTTGAATTTCGTAGTCAGTTTCGTAGCCAACATTCGCAATCCACAATGTTTATAACATTCATTCAATAACAGATAATGTATTAAAAGTTTACTTACCTTAAAAAGAATTCGATGGCGAACCAAATTACAACTACTGTCTCCATATAGAATAGGACAATTCCTGCTTTTGCTTCGTACTCTTCAATTGTTGAGAAAACTGACAGCGATAAACACATGAACACCATCAGAAACCTGAACAGAGAAAATATGACTTTAAAACGAATGTGAACTATGACCTTAACACATATGGAGGTAGGTGTAGACCGCTAGATTGCTGGTGAAGCTATCAGAATCTGACGTAATCGAATTTCGACACTGAATATGTTAGTTGATTGTCGAATAGGATTACGAATGTTCCTATTTAACTCGTGTACGATTTAATTCGCAGCTGTAGTGTGTAACTACATGAATGTGATTACATGGAAAGATGCCGAATCTATTCTTATGGTGGTGTTACTAGTAGGTACTCATAACTGTATTTCTGGAAATCTAAGCGAATAAAAAATAGTAGGTAGGTATGCTTCAGGTATACTTATTAAACGTGAGTTATTTTAAGCTAAACGTTCTGTAAATAATTTGTGATTTATAAATGATTTTAGTACCAGATATAAACGCCATATTTTCGTACCTTGCTATCCTATTTATTAATATTATAAATGCGAAAGTAAGTTTGTTTGTTACGCTCTCACGCTAAAGCAGCTGAACGAATTTGAAATTTGGCACATGCGTAGGCCATGACCTGGGTTAGGACTTAGAACACTTTTTATCACGATATTTCCACGAAATCGAGACTTATGCGGAAAAACCGCGGAGCGCAGCTAGTATATTTTTGTGATTTATTACAAACGAATAAATACGTACATGATTTTTCTTTTATTAAAGCCTGAATGCAAAACTGCTCATTAAAATGCTCTAAACTTATATTCTTAACACATGATATTATTTTCTTTTATAAATCCTTTCGTGTTGATTATGCAAACCTTATGTTATTATGATGACTAAATTTTAAACTGTAGATAGGTACTGCCCCAAATTTTGTGTTTGTGTCTACCTACTTATCTATATTTAATTTATATACATATTATTAAAGTCGATCGCGTTGTTCTTCACGCAACGGATTTAGATGCGATTTTCGCCATATTTTAAAGAATTTATTCCTGAAGGTCTATGTGCATAATACATAAATATTAAACTAACATAATCATCATCATCATCATTTCAGCCAAAACACGTCCACTGCTGGACATAGGCCTCCCCCTAAGGGGGGGTGTTTGCCATACGATCGCAGTATGGTGTTAAAATGTATAGAGAACGCTGCTGTCCATTCTCTAGTAAGTCCCTTAGTCGCCTTTTACGACACCCACGGGAAGAAATGGGGTGGTGCTATTTTTTACGTCCGGCACCACACGGACAGTAATAATATATAATCAATTAAAATCAAAAAAGTAATTTTTTTCACCCAACTTTACAAAACTGCGTATATCTCAGAAACTAAATGCCGAGAACTGGACCATTTTGATTGGACGCCCACAATTATAAATTAAAGTCACTTTTCGTGTCTGTTTGTATGACCGCGCTGTTCTCCTAAGCTCCGCAACGGATTTTGATGTGGTTTCCACCATTATTTAGAGAATTATTCCGAAAGGTTTTTGTGTAACTTGCAAATAATAGAAATCTTGATTCTTTGTCAAGTGTTTGTTCATCACTGTGCTTAGGGGTGGGTCGCTAGTAGATAGTATAAAATAAAGTAGACTTTTGTGTTTTTCTTCCAAACTGCGCAACGGATTTTGATGCGGTTTTCTTGATTATATAAAGAATTCATTTCTGAAGTTTTATTTGTATAAATTATTCATATTATACTTACAATGCGATATATGCATATATATATTACGAATGTAGGAATGTAGTTCAGCATCGCCTCAACTCGAGCCGTCCGATGATTTTTTCTATGAGACTCCATACCGTGCTGTGCTTATACGTGTGCGTTGACAACTAGACTGTCTTTCGTTTGTTTTAGGTATGATTGAAGCTAATAAAACATTGATATTAGCCGATTATTGAAATTCCGGCTTTCGTCGAGCTCAGGCTTTATTGTCTGTGACCGATCGGAACGTTATGAACGTTAATATTAAGTTACCTACTGCTTAAGAGCGTGCCTCATTGAATTGGTAATTTTAATCAAAATAATATGGCGGTATATAGTGGCATTACATATGATATTTTTTAAGCATAAAATTCATTTGAAAAACTGACAAAGTCTCTGATCTTATGTAAACAAAACAGTTTAAAACATCTCACGCTTACCTACATTCTAAATAAAATATTTGGGTCGCTTTAGGAATGTTGCTTGACATACTGATATGATAGGACTTACACGATCATATGATAGAGAACAGCCTTAACACCTCGAGGCCGTTCAAGAAAATTGTAGAACTTGGACTGAAGGCGGCGGTAACGCGCGTCGCGTCGCGTGGCGCGGTAGCTGAGAGGTTTGCCAAGCAGCGACATCCGCGGCGTCGCCAGCCGGTCGCCGCCACTCTTACACTCACTGCAACCAACCACACCGCAACTACGCTCAACCGAGCCACATCACACTTCATCTAAAATGTCAATTGTCATTAAATCAATTGCTGCCGGTGTTGCACCACTGCAACGATACCGCAGCCACACTGTACCGAGCCACATCACACTTTCACTAAAATGGAATTTGTATCAATTGCAAGCTATCAACAATTGTTGTAGCAACTGGCAATTGATTCAAATTCATATCGCTGAGCACGAACAGATCGATTTCGCTGGCGACCTCAGACGGATTGCAACTATAGCAAGCTCTTTTTAGTTTCTGTATTCTACATTGTAACTTGCTAACTGCAAACATGCTTAACGTCAAAATGTGCGCAGTAGGTAAGGTCGGTCTGTCGGTACCCTTAGCTTTTCACTACTCAAAGACTCAAGTATAAATATTTAGAGGCCAACTGCGGGCTAAAATCGCGGTAGTAATAATCATTCTAACGTCGGTAATTTACTACAACCGTGTTCCCCCAGGATTATAAGCTATAGCGGTCTCTCAAAAGGTCCTTATTTAGCAGTGGTGGATACTGGATATACTCAAACACATTGTTGTGTCATACATTCCTAGGTACTCACAAAAAAGTAAAGTACCTACACAGGCTACGAGATAAAAATATAAAATTGTATATGGGAGCTACATCTGCCAAGAAACTGCTTAGCAGTTTGGCAGAAGTAGTTTTTTTTATAAAATTTAGGATGTCACCACGAATAAACTTTTTTTTTTTCATATTTATTTTGAACTACCTCTAAGTTTTTTTTTGGCTTTCTACTTATTTAACGTGCTGCTTATATAAAATATAAAAAAATCAAAACACATAAGTACTATATATATATTATACTATACAATATTACTATATAATATTTTGCCAAAATGGTCAATCCTAGAATTGGATAGGGTGCCGACAGCTGTTAGGCTTATATTGAAGCACCTCGGGCAAAATGGCACAAGGTTACAGATATATACGAGTAGGTAGTTGCACTTGTAGAAGCGTGGCCTTAAGAAGAAGTGTACGAGTAAGCGATCAGTTCATGTCTACAATCCAAAATGAACGCTACACCACCTGTAGCGTAACGGATAGCATTTGGGCTGCTCACGCAATTGAATACCAACCCCTGAAAACCTAAATAGTCACTGATGCTGCAGGTGATGGGACCAGCTTCAGGGGTGCAGGCTATGGTATAGACATGTCTTACGCAGCCCACAGACTATGGTTAGATTATAGGATATGGGTCAACAAAAAGGGGTTCTAGAAAATCCGAAGCGTGATCTTGTGGAGAATCCGGTCGGTACAAACTGAGCTCTATGTGACCAGCAGCCAGCATTTTGATGCAAGTTCTCAATGACTAATGCTCACGCGTATCAAATGACGTTTTTCAATAGGTACACTTGCGAGGGAACAATAATTAAAATTTCATAAGCATAACATTTTGCGCATCTTTTGCTACTTAGTACTAGTAGTGCTATCTACTATTGTGGATCTAAAAGCGGTGCAATAAGAACCCATTTTCGAGCGAATATGTCTAAAAAATATTTTGAAAAAAATATAAAACACGCCTTTTGCTTTGCATTCCCGCTCTAAAGCTGGAGAGTACGCCACAGATAACTTATAATAGGTCTTTATCTATGAAATTGCCGTTCTGCAGTACTGGCTATAGATAAATTGTCGAAAAAGCTTAGCTCTGCAGCGTACGCCGTTAGAAAAATTCGTGATTTAACTGATTTAGAGACAGCCCGCTTAGTATACTTTAGTTATTTTCATAGTGTAATGTCGTACGGTATTCTGTTGTGGGGAAATGCCGCCGACATTTAGACAATTTTTGTTTTACAAAAAAGAGCAATTCGTTCAATTTATAAATTAAGTCCCAGACACTCCCTCAGAGACAAATTTAAAGAGATTAATATACTGACTGTAGCTTCTCAGTATATTTATGAAAATCTATGTATGCACATAAAAATATTAATCTGTTTAAAAAATACAGTGATATCCATAATGTAAATACTAGGAACAAGCACAAATTTGTTGTTCCTAAAACCAGGCAAAAAAAAATAGGTGGCTCGTTTAGATTGTGTATACGTTTTTATAATAAACTTCCTAGCCATATTCAAGAATTAAGCCTTAATAAATTCAAATGTTTTATAAAGCGGAAACTGTACCAGAAACCATTTTATACTGTTAAAGACTTTATTGAGGACAAAAAGGCTAAGATTGAGCTGCTCCAATTTGCAGTGAATCTTGATTTGATTTTTTTTGCCAACTATTTATATTTTTCTTTTGATTGAAATTTATAAATACCTAAACTATGACATGAATATTTACTTTGTAAAGTATTATATTATTTTAATTATTATGAATTTGAGGACTATGTGAATTGTTTTTTTATTTTTATTCTCAATCAAAAAAAAAATTAATGCAGGTCTGGCAGTTGGAGTACTTTATGCGGCCTAACCAATTGTCCTTTCTTTGGTATTGTTCGTCGAATCGCTGAGCTCCTTAAGTTTTGAGTTGAGCTGCACGATAACTGACAAATGCGTGCACTGACTGGACAGGTCCACTCCAATCTGTGTGGTTCTTTCGTCAAAAGATCATTTCAGGCACCAATCTACATGGTCTTCACATGATCTGACCAAGATTATGTCTGGACTTTAAAAGAGACTGTGACCTCTGAGTTTGTTTCGGCTTTTCTTCTCAGAGTAGTCGGATACGAAACCCCGACCTCATCTAGTTTTTTTTTAATATGATTGACATGTAAAAGTGTTTGTACAAACCTACCTACAGAAATAAATCATTTATCATTTACTGGCCATTTCAAAACAAAATATTTCTTGTTTGGCTAAGAACTTTAAAATAAAATTAATTTTATTTTAAATACATGGAATTCCATTTCAAAGTTAGTCATTTTTTTTATTGATTAGCGTTATTTTTTCATCACATTTGAATCTTTTTCGTCATCATTGATACGTTTAAAATTTGGGTAAATGGAATATGAGTACCGTCGTGGCAGCAACGTGGCATAAGCGCCACGCTTCATCAACGACGTTTACGGAGCGAGCACTACAAACGAACGCATCACCTGTTATTAGTATGCCCGCTTCCGTTCTGGAAATTTCGACCTGAAAAATGAACCCCGTGGTCATCCGAAAACTTTGGTCGACAATGACGAATTAAAGGCGATTGTGGAAGCTGATGAAACTCAATCTACGGCTGAAATTAGCAGCAGCGTTTGACGTTAGCATCAAAACAATATTGGTCCATTTGCGTCAAATTGGCAAGGTAAAAAAGCTGGACAAATGGGTGCCCCACGAACTCAATGATCGCCAGCGCGATGTACGCGTCGAGATGTGCCTTACATTGCTCAATAGGCACACAAACAAAGGAATTTTGAACCGCATCGTTACCTACCACAAAAAATGGATTCTGTTTGACAGTCGCAAGTGCTCAGCAAGTTGGTTGGATCCTCGTTCAGCACCTAAACGAAAACTTACCCCTAGAAACAGTGATGGTCACTGTTTGGTGGTCTAGCGCCGGTGTGGTTCATCACAGTTTCTTACCTAACGGGATGAGCATTACTACAGATGTGTACTGTGAAGAACTGAGCACAATGATAAAGAAGCTCGCAAGTCTCCAACTAGCTTTGGTCAATCGCTCGTATCCGCTGCTCCTGCACGACTACGAGCGACCTCATACTGCACAACAGACGGTCTCCAATTTACAATAGCTTGGGTTGGAAGCTCTCCGTCATCCGCCATACTCACCAGACCTTGCACCTACAAACTTCAAATTTTTACAGAATTTGGATAACTTCTTCGCGGGAAAAAAAATTAGGAAGAGGCAGTACAAAATACCCTTGAAGAATTTGTTGCCTCCCGTCCAGCTGATTTCTTCAAGAAGGGCTATAAACTGCCACTGCGTTGGCAAAGATGCATCGATTGCATGGGTGACTACTTTGATATGAACCTAATATATACTAGTCAAAGATGTGTATTTTTAATTTACTGTCAGCAAATATTAAATATCCTTTAAGCTTTACTACGCCAAATTATTAAGTTTATTATAAATATGTTTGTATTAAGAACACAAATGAATATGACCTTGTGTTCTTCATACAAACATAAGTTTTCAGTTTTATGTTTTTTTCTTTTCTTCATACATTTTTCTCTCTTTCAAGTTTCGAAGGCTCGGCAACTATTAAACATTATTTTCGAAAAATTACGACTTATAAAAATGTACTCTTCTTCATTACTTGAGTAGGTAATCAAAAGGAGTAATTTTTTTTCAACACATTTGCTAAAAAAATGCATTTACGAAGCTTGTATACTAGTGTATACATTGTTCGAAAGTTAAAAATTATGCATCATACAACGGAATGTGCGGTAAAATAGGTACTCTCACCTAAGTACATGTTTTACCGCATACTCTACTCGTATAGCGCCGTGCGTATCCTTTACGGTTTTTTTATTTTTCCATAAAAATATATGAGAATTCTACCAAGGAGTTTCACATTACGAGAATAAATAAGCTGAATGATCGAACCTCCTTGGAAGCGCTTTTGCTCAATACGTTTATCTCACTTTAATATTAAAGAGAAAATTAGATGAAATATATAGTACTAATTATCACCACGCGCCCGTGGCGCCATATTTGAAACGTCAAAGATTGTTACGACTTTCCCACTGATAATTTTATGTAAACAAAATAATAATATGAGTTCAAGCGAGGAATCCGTTATTAATATGAAATCTACTCCACCTGATATCTGGAATGAGGCGCAAATTGCAGAAAATGGTCTCTTGCCGCCAAAATCGCGAGAGCGCTATTAATGATACAATACATCGGACAACAAATCAGACAAGATAAATCAATAATTTTATTTCATTGAAGACTCAAACATTCTTTGAAAATGTGTTGATGGCTTGTTAAATTAACTATTGTACTGTTTTCTCGCAAATATGTTGAATAACGTTGTATGACACACGTGCGGAAATTTATATTTACTTACCGCACTAGTATCATAAATAACTATTTTCAATTCGATGCCGCCTGAGAAGGGGGGTTCTTGCTTTTTGCCAAATTTCATGATTATAGGTCAACGGGAATAGGTTTTGATTTATTTGCGAGTATCGAAATATGTCGCAATAATGTCGCTTATATCGCCGTATTTTTTTGTTGCGTTGACTTGGAAGCTTGATTTTTTTAAAGCTTCAAGGGACCACAGACTTCCGTATTTGATATTAATTTCAACTTGATACCTCTACCCGTTCCTGAGAAAAATGGTCTTGACAGACTGACAGACAGACACACGGACGGACAACGAAGTGATCCTATAAGGGTTCCGTTTTTTCCTTTTGAGGTACGGAACCCTAAAAATGGTGTTGGCAACTTGGCATCAATCATATTATAAATATTTTATTAACAAAATAAGTTTGTGTTCTATTTATTTATTTCCTTATGTTAAAAACGTCGTTTAATACTCGTGTGCGTACACTTGCATCAAAATGTACTATTATTATATATATTTTAACTAAATCTGTCTAAAGCTTTGTCTGCATAAAAATTCTATAAAAAAAACATATATTATTATAGTACGAGTAGAAATACAATTACTTATATGTATTTTGCAGAGTGATATATTTTTTAACGATTGTTATCACGTTACGATGCTTTATCAATATTATGCAATTATTAATATTTATCTGACCAGTTTCCCTGTATTCCCTTGTCAAAAATACAGATATTATTTTAAAATTACCTTTGCAGTGCAAACAGCTTTTTTGCAGAGTATAATTCAATAAAATCGCGTGCCATGGAGTCCGAGTGCTTTGTTCAAAACAATACCGTTACCTCGGCGTCCGATGCCGACTCAAATACAAAAACACAAAACTAAGCAAACCACCCCTACAGTAATTTTATAGCTATAAAGATAATTACCACCACACCGACCCAAACTAAATGCTTTTCTAACATGTACTAAGAATACAACAATATTTACCAACACATTATGCATCGTTTAGAAGGAAAACTGACTGAAAGCGGTCGTTAATGTTATCCAAAGCTTTAAGTTTATGTTTCACGTTAAAACATGAAATTAAATTTTGCTGGTCTAGCAAAAATTTATGTTGATTCGTTTATGCAGTGAGCCATTCGATAGCAAGTTGCTTGCGTTATGCTTAGTAAACGCTCGTTGGCGCGACTACAGTTCAGTTTATCAACACGGCGGAAACGCGATGAAATCGCGACGATAAACTTGCCTCCTCGCCGGTGGAGACGGTCCTATCCACAAACATCGTATAACTTCTAGCTACCAACCGCTACGCGTCAGCTTTCATTTTATGAAATTGGATAGTTGCTACCCTTTACGAAGCGTAACGTAACATACGTGTATAAATACACAGCTGTACTAAAATACTTTCTCGTCTGAATATTGCAGGATACTTTTTCGGCAAAAATGTTGTTTCATAGGTATTGGGTTCATAAAAGTTTTGGCTTAATTTAATTTGATACACTTACGCTACGCTTCGTACAGGAATTATATCTACACAGATATTAAGAACAAAAACTGGCACTAATATACAGCTTTACGATCACAATCAGGCCTATGAAGCAAGAACAAAGGGATCGGACACTCAACCCACATATTAATGAACTATTCGAGTGGCAGTTAGATACCGCACCCTATTAAAATTAAAATCTATTCTAATTACATAATATAGCACAAAATACGTTAATCATTACAATGACATTTCTTGCAAAGTTGCAATAATCACTACCAACGTGTTATGTGACCTTTGTATCAGCTTTTCGTTCGATATCGGATTCAATCTATTAATGGATGTGCATATCCCCAGCAGTGTTTAATAAACAGACCTACCTCAAATATAATGGGAGTTTTTTTTTGTTTTCCTCCCCATGGGATAGCTTATTGTGTAAATATTTAGTAGTGAAAGTGGGTACCTACATATAACGTGACCTCAATGTCAAATTAAGCATACAAAATTAGGAACAATTTTGGTTTAAGTAAAAGCTGTTTTCGTGACATTTTATGGCAGGAATTTATTCAGTGGGTGCTTACGAACATTTAGGTACCTGCTGCTTTGGCCCGTTTGTAGATATATGGGCTCCTTGGCGACTTAATTACATAGTTGCTATATTTATTAAACGGATATCTATTGAAACTCTCTGGTGATAGTTAAAGGAGATAAGCCCTCTTCGAGAATGGCATCCTAATACTTAAACAAGACGTTATAAGACGAAGACGGTATACTTACTTAAGCCGACATCAAAGTCCGTGTCAAAGTTTTGCCCTTAATTCAGCTCACGATGAATATAATATTGTGTATACCTAGCGAGTTAATTACGTTGGCGTGAAAATTAGCCATGCTGCTAAATGAGTTTCGGTGATGGCGTGCATATGTTGTAGTTTATTGCAGATGTCGATAGTACGTGCGTGTGTGTTATTTATTGACATTTTTGTTATTGTTTATGACCGGGCAATAAGATTAGCGCAATCGTTTACATTACCAACATTTCAAAGATTACCTCGACGGTCTTAATAGTAGAGTAAATATAGATTTCAGAATAAGTACAATGTTGTATGAGAGAAGAGAATTAATGTAATTTTGGTTAATTGATGTGAGATATGCATTCTCTAGAGCTTGTTTGCAACTGATGGTAAATACTGTAGAGTCATATTCGCTTCGAATTAGCTCATTTAATGTTCTAGCAGTAACATTTTTATATTTTTTTAAACTACTTTTATTTACGTAGATTCTGGGCTTGTGGCAGCGAGCAGGGCTGCAGTTTCTGATCCTGAGTTTGATTCCAAGGACTGGCAAAAGTATAATTGCATTTTTCTGTAAGAAAAACTCTTATTTATAGCCAGTATATTATCATGTTGGCTTATAAATGGCATTGGGTTGGCTAGCTAATACTGTTATGGAGAACGGTAGAATTATAGATGGACCTTAATGCACTATCCTGCCAAAACCTTCGGGACTAGTGTCCTTGCTTGTCGTGCTGTTTTTGCTACATCAAGATTATAATTTCACGCATCACTGATTGGCAAAATTATCCGTTTCAATGGAGCGCGTGCGTTTATTTCCGCTCGATGTGGTAACATTTATTTAGGAAAATACTTTATTGTATTATAACAAATTGATTCTGTCTGTCTTCAATAAAATAAATCATTAGTCGAAACGAAACTACATAAAGTGAGAGGTGAAATAATAGATTATTTCCCGATATACTTGAGGGAACAGAGTTAAAGCGTAGGTGGTGATAAAACAGACACGACTCAATGGTTGTAATGACCTCGTGCCGGTGCGATCCCCGGGGATCACGTTTTGATCCAATCTTATTTTTACTATCCATAAATTATATTGGATAGCATCTTGTGCTTACCCGCAGTAATTGTTTGCAGATGGTCACGTTATTACGCGGTGATCTAGGTCATCTGACAACACCTATTAAGCAGGCAGTAGGTACTGAGAAATAAATCAATTCGTAACAATCGTAAGCCATTATTAAGTCATGTGACAGTAGTCAAAAATTGATTTGAATGGACACTAAAATCAATCCATCATCATCAGCTCGTAAATTATAAAAAATGGTTTCACCGAATTGAATTTTTAAATAAAGTGTGATGTTTTCTCAGTTGAGGCAGTTCAACCTAAAACATGTTACCTAGATACTTACGCCTGTTCTCTTCTTTTTAATTATTTACATGTTTCTATTAGAAAAACTATGAATCTAAACATGAAATTGATAAAGAGCATCTAAAAGTATTGTTGCAACAAGAACATTTGATATTCACAACAGTTCGTTGTATCTCAACTGGCTCAAGCATCGATTGCTCGAGAAACGAGAAAGTTTTCACTAAAAGAGTCATTTTCCAATGGACGACTTGTCGAGTGCTGACGGGTTGCCATTCAACGGTTCCTACAATTCTAAAGCACCTCTTTTCATGAGTGAAAGATCGTCTGAAACAAACTTCGCTAGCCCCCCTTGTGATTGGCCAGTGAGGATATTATTTCCAAGAACTCGACGTCATATTATTGCGCAAGGAAAATCAATTTGGTTTTACACTTCACTACATGAAGAAACAGATTTATCGGTAAAACGATCTTTTCGGTGGAACGAACGTCAACAAATTATACCTGTGACAAATCGTTCGTTGCCAAATTGAATTTCGATAAAGCGTTCACTTCTGTTAATTATTTACAAATAGGATGGCGGTGTATGGGTTAACATGTCTGAAATACTGTATGTGTATTAAATATGATTGTGTATAAGTATGTACAACAAGCAAAACATTAACTGTGATGATTTAAGGCAAACGTTTATAGTTTTCTAATTGCTACAAACACTACGTCACGTCATAATTATTTATTCTCAGTTTAATTTCTATGCTTAATAGGTTTATCATTTATTTTATTTTCTATATTAACACAGAATACCCAAATAACTCCTTACTCCATAAATAGCCCAAAAACCTCTTCTCAGTAATAACTTAAAGCACTCGTAACCAATATTTATGAGGTACATGTCATGTATAGCGCCGTGGTGCCCAGTTCCGAATAAGCCTGTTCCCATGGGAGCTTTACGAAATTACTCACACGTACAATGTTAGTAGGATTGGCAGCTGCTATCACTGGCAATTAGGAACAAATTGTATCTAACAGCGATCACATCTAAGTCTGTCATGTAGCAGAAATAATAATTACGGCAATATCCTATATTGACGGAGAGCTTCCGACTGCTACAAGAGGGGACTAAGAAGATTATGAACGAGCGTATAAATGCGGTATCATTTTTAACCGACTTCCAATAAATCTGCAGGAACTTTTTATTCGAAGCATATGTTATTATTTGTATTGTTTAAATCTAGACTCTATATTATGTAAAGGAATATAAGTACATTTTGATCGCTGAATCTGATAGCCACCTTTTTTATTGTGTCTGTTCCATTTTGCTTAATTAAAGCGTTGAAAATTACAATCGCATCCTATAAACGTCCGTTGCTAGTTAGGGGTCTCGGCCGTAAAACGCATCCACAACGATCTTGGGGGGATAATGCCGTAATCAGGGTGCTTGGCAGGCAGATTGGTAATCGCAAAAAGATATAATCAGTGGAGCTTTCGCTCGTCCATCTGATAAAGACTGTTAGTCGTTTTTGCGGCTCCCATGGGCAGAAAGACCTTGGACTGTTCTTAACTGGAAACCAGAGCACATGGAAGACAACATTGTACCTTATGCCATACACAATTGATTTATTTTTACAAAGAATTGAACTGTTGTTGGACCCAACCAAAGTAGTATGTATATTATGTAGGTGGTTAAAACAGAGTAAACCCGACCCAAAAAGAGCGATGCCTTGTCACTCTGTTTGTCATCGTAGTAAACATTGTCGCTTCGTAGCATTCATTGTAGCGTCGTAGCACACAAATGGTTAAACCGATTTTGATGCGGTTTCAAATCATTCGACGTTACGGAATGTTGCCATTTGAAATATTATATTTATATAAACATTTACAACCAAGTATTGTTTTATTTTTATTATCTCTTTAAATGCTGCAGCGGTTGACGTCATCACGTCAACGCCGGCTGTCGCTGGAAACCAGCGCTGGGGTTCTCTCGTATAGGGTCGCAGCAATATGCTGAGCAATTGCCGTTTTGCTTGGATGAAACGCATATTTTCCCTCAACTTGTTCTTTCATATTTGCGTTTTTTTTCTTTGCGTTATGTTTACTGCAAATATACATTTTTTCTTTCTTTCTTTTTTCTTTATTTGAAAGTTGAATCATTTAATTTAAGACATGGGGTCTGTTCCATCGTTCGGTTAAGTCCCTTAATGTCATCTAGGATCACATTTATACTTTAATTCGTTTTACCGCAGTGCTTGAAACAAAGCGTCCAGCCCAAATGGTTTGATTTGTTTGGATGGCAAAAGTGAGATCGTGTGTTCGAATCAACGAGCACTACAACAACCTTTGTTCATTCTCTAATAACTATACTTGATATAGGTATTATAATTCCGCCAAAAATTGCTATCCTGATATTTCGCGAATGGTGAAACAAACCCTCATGGTAGATACCCATACATATTTATAAGGATAGTAGCCTCCCCGCCAATAAATTATGTACCTATTATAGTGCTGTATATGTCTACTATGTATACTTGACGGCCACGAATTTATGTAGTATTTGCGTAAATAAATAAATTTGTTGAAAGTAGGTACCTACGTGATATTTCCAGTATTGGAAACGTGTGCTAGAGTTTACGTGGTCTTGTACTATTAGGTCAGATGTGCTATGACTGAAGTGAGTTTGATTGATATTTTAAAGAAAATATATAACAAGACATTTTTATTTAGTTTCAGGTTATATAAGTTGTTTTTCGGTTGACAGCTTATTGCTGATTTATATTTTTTTATTAAATATACCTATATTATTTATAAACTAGGAAGTGGAAACACACTGTGAAGAAAAGTAGTGGGTTTAGTGATGAATAGCTTCGAAATAGTTATAGTTTTTTGTACAAAAGTGATTAGATAGATATATTTGATATAGAAACAAGATTTGAAGAAAAATAAACATAAATGAGTACTTTTCACACTTTGTTGTTGGTAATTTTTCATGGGTATTAAAAAAAGTGTTTCTAATCAGTAGTTTTTATAACGGACTTTACACTAACTACTACAGCAAATAAAACTAGGTAAGTAGATGTTGAGTAAGAAGAATTATTTTCAAGTTAAAATGTTTCAGCTAAGGGCAAAAATAACTCAGGTGTGGTAAATAAAATGGTAGGAGGTATTATCTTGGCTACGCAAGGACTACTATTAGAAAAAAATAAAATAAAGTTAATATATTACCTATGGCGTATAGCATCTTCATGTACCCGAACACGCCTTGTCGATTTCATTTTCACCTAAACATTTTATGCCAATAAATACTTTATTAAAAAAAAAAAATGAAAGATTTAATTTATTAGTTGGTTTTGCAATTGAAGTAACTTTTAGTTTGGATGTGACATAAAAGAAAATATGGGGTTGTAGTCACGTTGTAGTAGTGTGTGATTATGTAGGTATGTAGAGTCACGTATGTAATGTTTGTCCCTGTCACTAACTCGTAAACTTGGCTATGCACGTATAGTAACAACGTGAACGTAGCGATGTGACAACTGACGGTGATACAATACTTGAAAGACTAAGTTTAATAAAATTACTTTAAGAAATTCAAAAATTCAGATTAAAGTTTTACTTTTATAATGTTGTGCATATAGCGTGAGAATATTGCTGAAGAAAGTTATGCAAAAGCTAGTAAATAATAAAATATCAACTGGTGAAGCTAAAAGATATTGATTGATATTCATTAAAGTTTACTTGGAAAGCTTTTCAATTGTTATGAATATCAATTTGGCATGTTCGCGGCGGCGCACTGTCGCTTGCCGCCGTCATATTTTAATCACGTAATGTAATGCGAAAAGTCTGTTCGACTATAATACCACCAACGTTTAATGGTAAACTATCGATCCAAATAAAGAAGGGTAAGTACTCCGAACGCCATTGATATCGAAGTCATCGGCAGCAATTATGTACAAAGGCACAAAGCACAGTGCGATATTGAACAGACATGCTATTTATTTAATTTTATAACCGACCCATAATAGTCTATTCAATCGACACAATCGTTGTCTAAATAATGTCGTGCAAAAATCGAAACACCAGACATTAGTTACGTACCTTAAAATTCACAGCCAATCTAAACAACTGAAAACTGACATCCATAAATATTTACATTCTGGTAGACGTGAGACGTGTAATAGCGTGCGTTATGTTGTCGGCGCTGCGGTCGCTGTAGACGCTGGTGGCGTGCACTGTGTGCGGGCGCGCGGCACACGCGGCGGCGGCCGGCGAGCGGGCGGAGCGGGGCTGCGGCGCCGGCATAGTACGCGGCGCTCATCTGACAGCGGCGCGCGCGGCCACCAGACGCGGGACGCGGACGCCGACTGCCGCGCGCCAGCCGCGCCACCCGCACCCGCGCCACGCCGCCACCGCCGCCCGCCCAAAGCACCCGCCCGCACTCCTCTAATTCTAATTGTTGGCCACCTCTGACGATCCAGGTCATCGTACCTGCATGTGAATTCTTTCCTAAACGGAAAACCCAATTCGTACCTGCATATTTAATATTGTGATTCAATTCAAGTCGAGATTACGAAGGCACCTTCAGTTTCATAAAAAGTTACTAGCGAATAAGTTAGGCCGGTTATTTTTTATTTAGAGGAGACAGCCGGGCTAGCAAGAATTAAAAACCAATTGTAAGACTTTTTATATCGATCGGAGTAGGTTCTAAATTATAAAACTGTGCACAAAAGTAAACAATCGTATGTGTAACGTACGAACTTTGTGAGCTTCAAAAACGTGTTAATGGAACAAGGGAAACCCCATGGGACGACCCCGGTTCTGATGTGTGGGTTGCGGGTTCAAATATTTGACTCTACTTTTTCGTAACTGTAATTGAATTTTTTGGTGTTTCGCCTCAGACTTTAAAAGTGATACCTCATGGATACATGAAGACTAACTATAATAATATAAGGAGTTATAATTTTGAAAAACTATAAAGTACCTATAAGTATCTATTTAAAAACCTCGGTTAAAGCTATCGATCTATAACATCGTGCAGTCAGGTTCGGTACAGTTTGTTTAGAGTGTGTATTTAGTGGTTGAGGCATTAAACCTACTGTTGGGGTATTATACCGGGTTGAAGCCGCACGTGGGAGCTTTTCAAACCTCTTATGATTTAATGAGGCGTTTTAAAATTATAATTGGACTTTACAAGTAAAAGGCCACACGAAGTCTATAGGTACAGATAGAGGCCTTGTACATAGTGCTGGTTTTCCATGGACGAGGTAGTTATAAACTCATTTTTATTGATTCACTTAATAAACTTTCCATGCTTGCTAATGTGTAGCATTAAACGTGGCTGTCATGATTGCGTTACAGGTTGCATGAGCGCCGTTGTAATTATCTACGAGTACCTACTGCGGTCATAATGGTATTCAAATTGGTACATTATATTGATTTCTTTGTTACAAATGTCAGTCACTTCACTGAAAATTTGCTGCTTTCTTTTTATAAGATAACTGCAAATGATTCATGCTATCTTAACACTGACAATGCTACGCTAAGATAAATATGTTTTCATAGTTTTTATTGTATGGTTTTATTTTCAGGCTGCTGCTACATTTCCACCTGATACAGCACTTACCTACTCGGTAATATTATACACTTTCAGACGCCTCTTACAATATTATGGGAAAATAAGAAAATCATGACTGAAATACAAAGTTTTACAGAAGTGTCTACACTTCAAGTGAATGCCTGGGTCGTTTTATCCAAAAATAAAAACTTTTTCAACACATTTGCTCAAAAAATGCATTGACGAAGCCTGTACACATTGTTGGAAATTTAAAAATTACGCACCATACAACGGAATGTGCGGTAAAATAGGTACTCTCACCTAAGTACATGTTTTACCGCATACTCCGTTTTATAGCGCCGTGCGTATCCTTTACGGTTTTTAATTAATTTCCATAAAAAATATATAAGAAATCCACCAAGGAGTTTTACATTACGAGAATAAATAAGCAAATTGCAGAAAATGGTACAAATAATTTTATATCATGGAACACTCGAAGATTTTTTGATGGCTTGTTTCATTCCCTATTGTACAGTTTTCTCACAAATGTGTTAAAAACCCTGTATGACACACGTGCGGAAATTAGTTTTTACAAACTCGTGACTATGGTAAGACTCGACTCCGACTCGGGATTAAATTCGTCTACTCGTTTGTAAAAAACAACTTACCGCACTAGTATCATAATTAACTATTCACACCACCTGCTCGTGTCACCTGCTGCTAATGTCAAATTATAAATGTCATGCAAACCTAACCTAAAGCAAGTCATAGAAGTTCCAGGCTCTAGCTGGACATTAATATTGTACTGGATTTCATTGTGACCCGCTGGTGCACAATGTGATTTTAATTTGGAACCTCAACTAAAAAATTTGTATGATAACTTTAACCTACCACAAAAAAAACAGCTCGACCAAAAGAGTTCTCACTTCATAGGTTAGTTGCCGTCGACGAACAAAATAATGAAATGAGTCAATTTAATAGTGGTGTTATAGTGGAATAATAATTAGCATTAATGTTTATTAATTAAATAGATAAAACAAAAATAATATGCGTAATATATGTACATATTAGACTCGGCCAATCGCTGTTTCTACATTATCTGTGGTGGCTAGACAAAATCAAACTGGTTGCTATTTTTATGGTAAAATCTGTTATTTTTATGATATTCATTTTACATTCTGTGATAACCTATACTCACACACTGACTTATTTTTTTAGAAAAACATACTTGTATGATGTTTGTAAATATGTGAACACCACGTATCTATCTAATAATTAAGTTATTTTTCATTGCTTAGTTTTTAATTCGTTTTACCTATTATGGTATAGTAATTTTATTCTAGGTGCATCGTCTTCACATATAATCATATAATTAATGTAATCAAACAAAATATTGTAAAACATTTTTAAAAGAGTACCGGTGGAGTTTCTTGCCCATTCTTCTCCATACGAAACTACCTTTTGGAAGGGGCAACTAGAATCAATTCTATTTTTTTTGTAAATTTTGACGTTCAAAAGTGCCTCTTATGTGCCTATTTGAAATAAATGGTTTGACTTTGACTTTGACTTTGTGGTAACGGCGGCATGTCATCGCAACAGCTGATTGGTTGCTGTTGCTGCGCGAGGCGCGGCGCGACACTTTCCATGAAGTTTTCATAGAAATTGTGTTGCTAGTGTTACGTCGCACTGTCGCGTCGCGCCTGTTTGCGGCAGACTTTAGAATGTTGGATTTGGGCGTCTTTACGATATATATTTTTTATTTTTGATGAAATTGCATGAGATATAATTTTGTATGGAACTGCACATAACTAGGTATTCCCCGGATATTTAACAGTTTCATAAACTACTAATGCGAAATCGAATTGGTTTTAATTACCTCGCAGTAGGTGCGAAAAGTAGAGTATTCTTCTCGGAAATAAAGGTATTTTCATCTTGTGCGAACTTGAATCTAGTCTTAACTCGCTTTGCTCAGGAGTTAACTCAGAGCTCCCTCGCTGCGCTCGGGACTCCTAGAATCCTTCGTTAGATTCAGGATTCAATATTAAAATTCACCCTGACGAACACTGGGACGCTGCTTTATCCCTAATCTACTATTGATTGAATGAGTCCGTTAATGTCGACTGTCAAGTACATGTTGTGACTTTATAGAAATTGCGTTAACGACATACCGTTTGGATAAGGTATATCATAAAGTATTAGATAGTATATCTACTTACTTAAATCATAAAATAGTATGTTAGAATTTTTGACCATTTTTCCGGATGTATATTCAGGATTGGCGCAAAAACGAACGGATTTGGATGAAATTTGGCACACATGTATTTTATAACCTGGATTAACACATAGAGTATTTTTCATCCCGGTTGTACGTTCCCGTGGGATATTTTTTCCGACATCCACGACGGCGAAGCCGCGGGTGAAAGCTATAATCAGCTTGTATTTAGTGGTTCAGGCTTACTTCCAGTATATTGCTGGGCTAGATGACCCGTGGCATGAATATGTTGCGTTAAAGGTTTATAAAACGCACGATGTACAAGATTGCCTTCCCGTACACTACAACACAACGGCAACCCTTCCTCCGAGTTTACGACTTGCGCCGAATGATAAGTTGCTGACACATTTTATACTCTACTAGCTTCCAAGTAGGTAACTATGCTCCTATAAATATCTAAGTTAACTTGTATATTTTACATTACTAGGATTTCACGTAGGTACTGTACTGTTTTCGTCTTCATCCGAAGAATGTTTATTAAATAGTGAATGTTGTGCAAGAATGAATAATATAAGCTGACTATTAGCTATTTTTAACCAAACCCAGCAAGCCTGATAATTACTATAAATACGTAGATATTATTTAGTACTTATATGAATGTGTTGAGATTTTTAACGCAGTTATTTAGAAGAAGTTTTTGTTTACAGACGTTAAGTAATAATACTAAAATAAATATGATGGTGTAATTACAATTTGTATTGGAGTGGTACTAATTTACGGCTTGTATTTGTAAACAATGAGGCGCACATGACTGATTTGCTTACATTTACGCCTACGCGCGTGCCGTGTATTAGTTACCTACCTATTAGTTAAAGTTACGTGTAGTCTGTGTTGCACTCTGATTTTATACTTACCGATAATCGGCTAACGATTAATTACGGTTTCTCCTGCGAAGCAATTATATTAATGAAGGAGCGGTTAACGTTACCTTTTACACGCTATCATGCGATCAGTGTTCGAGGGGTAAAGTATAGAAGTATTAAATCGTAGTTAGTGATAGTAGGTACTTACATTTTGTGTCTCAAACAAAAATATGTTACTTCCTTTAATGACGCCTGAACCTTTACTTGGTCGCGCAGGTACTTAAAGTTGTCGAAAGTAGGAAGGTAGTCATTAGAGGGGTGGACACGATTTGCTTTGCAGTATTTAAAGACTGTCCGATTTGTTCAACAGGCTATCCATCACTGTTATCGAGTAAGATTCGAGTTTCCGTTCGTTGTAAAAATATGACGTAGATAATATTTGTAGGTACAGTCAACATACAGCTAATAAATACTTGACCCTGATGAACATTTTGGAACTTTTTGAAACATTTATCTCTGGAGTGGAGCTCATAATTAGTATGAGTGAGTAGCTGTAGTCGTGCTCTGTTTGCGGTTGAAATCCGAAAACAACACTGAGGTGAAAGTTATTGGCTTTCGAAATACGTTACTAATAATCTGAGACTGGAAGTAGAGTTTGAGTTTGACAAACATACCTTTGTGTCGGGCTTTGGTGTCGGGAAAAAACTTATTTGGTGTAGCAGAGACGATACGTTTGGACGTTAAGTTTTTGCCACCACATGGTTCGATTAAACGACTACTCTATTCTGGTACTACTCGCACAGTACAGAATCTTCAGTTTTACGAGACAGTGGGCCCTTGGGCGGGGGTTGGCGAGGAGACAAAAACTATCCACTTGTGAAAGTTTCACTTTATTCCATTTGGTCATTCTGAAAATACGGTTTATTGTCTATCCCGTGGGAAACCTTTGCTTTTCCGGTATATATCAACACACATGCTCGTAAAGTGGGTCGTATTACATCGATTTTAGGTTCACAGTGCAGTGCATTCCCGCAATCTCAGCAAAGAGCCTTCATGAGTACCTAAATATTTGGTGAATATCTTATATAAGTACTAGCTTTTGCCCGCAGCTTCGCCCGCGTAAAGGTCGGAAATTATCCAACGGAAATGTACTACTGGGATAAAAACTCCCGCGCCATCGTCAACCATAATTATTTTGTTATGCGTAATTTTTAATCTGTGATATCTTATAAAGTATATATTCATTTATATGATATGTTGTAAATGCACATTTTAATCTAAATTAACAGCCCAAATGAAATAACATATTTTATTGGATAAGGATTAATATAATACCGTTTTTTTTAAACGATTGATAAAAATAAAAATAATAGGTTGATTGATCGATTGATTGATCTGATAAAAATGGATACAGTGGGTCATTTTTAGAAGATAGACATTTATGCTATCGCGGGCTTTTTTGTTGAACTTTTTCAGATCTGCAATCCTGTGGGGCATACATTTTATGTCATATCGTACGGTTTACGCAGATCACGCCAGTAAAGCTCCCAGTCGACATGATTTTTTCCAACATCTTCAACAATAATTTTATTGTCATATTTCAGCCAATCTACACGAAATCGTAATGAATTGTACACTTAAACCTTCCCGATGAATCACTCCGTCCTTTAGTGAAAACCGTTTGAAAATCCGTGCAGAAGTTTTTGAGTTTATCGCGTTCAGACAGATAGACGCGGTGGGGGACTTTGTTTTATAATATGTACCTATTATTATATTCATACATTTTTTAGGTAAAGAGTGAAATGAAAATGAATGCTCGCGAGTATCAAACTACTTTTTTCGAGTTAAAATCGTATGGAACATTTCCATGACTTGAGTTGAAGATGATTAACTACCATTTTTTTTTAAATTATATTAATTTCCTTGCTCCATTAGGGTTCGATTTACAAAAAACTCAAAACTTATTATCGTTTATTTTCTGTTAAAAGTATTAATACTGAGTTTTGAGTTATTCGGACCGACCTTTAAAATTCTTTCATACAAGATGTAACCCCCTAGCGCTTCTTTGAGGGGTATAAATAATGGTGTTAACGGAGTAAGTTTTTACATACAAATCAAAACCCTCCATTTTACCCCTTTTTAGGTTAACCTTTCAAGAAGTGCACCTCCTTAGTACTCGCCCATAATATAAAAAAGCGGCCAAGCGCGTGTCGAACCACGCACAATGAAATCAAAATCATCGAGGAGGTCAAATACGGGGGTTCCGTAGTTGCGACGAATTAATCCCAAATACAAACTTAACGTTGTAGTTGAAAAACATGATCTCCCATACATCGATATACGTCACGGTCAATTCTTCAACTGCAAATGTTAGTTGGTCGAATATTACTCGTTAACTTGTAAAGCCTACTTAGCTGTGATAGTTTTCCTTTGAACTTCGTTATATTAACGGCAGTAGTATAATATACAACGTGGCGATTAGGTTATCACATTAATTCAAACCACGTATTCTAAATTACGTATTTTAAGCATACATAAATAAAATAATTAATAAAAGTTAACATTCTACCCGTGAGACCTTTTTTTCCCTTTTAGTATTTAACAACATCATGTATTATAACGCCCCGCGCGTGAGCGCAAGTACCTACCCTCCGCTAGTCTCACTGTCGTTTGGCGTGTGCGCCGTAGTATCAAGGGTGGATTATTTATTGCCAATTTTTACGCTATTTAGTTTGTTAGAAAAATTCAGTTTTCTATTTTTAGGTCTATTTTTATTTTTATTATTTTAACAGACTGATAACAACTTGTAATAACCGCTGTACTATTTAATGTGATAACCTAATCGCCACGTTGTATAATATACTACTGCCATTAATTTTTTCACATTTCCAAAAACAACCAATTAGGTGGCCGGCGGGGAGACATTTGACTCTCACAAAAATTTGCACTTACAAACACTTACAAAGCTTACGCAATTACGAGATTACTAAATCGGAACAAAAAAATTGACAACCCTGCAATATTTTTGAACAGCCTATCCAACGATACTATAATATAGACGGAAAAAGAAATATCATCCCCACTTTACGTACGTTTATTTTACCACTTTGTCGGCGTGACTAATATTTATACCCATGCCAAATTACAGCTATCTAGTATTAAGAGTCTCTGAACTAAGCCGCGGACAGATGGACAGACCTTACCCCCTTACCCCAGTAGTTTCGGCCTTGCGTTGATATGTCAGTCAGTCTTTCAGTCAGTTTCTCCTTATATTATATAGATAAGGCAGTAGGTATGGCGGCTTCAATTCAGTGCCTCTCTTTCAAAACGCGAAGACACAGCACACGAAAAAAAGAATGCCAGCAATTTTTTACAAATAGGTACGAGTATTTGTTACAAAATATTATGTTTATGAAATTTTATTTATTTTTTCCTCGCAGTTCGATACGCGGGAGCATCTGACCAGTTGTACCAAAAATGTACCTGTCACTACCTTTATATTAAGAATTCCATTTTTTTAAATCATAATTGTTAGTTACACAATAAAACTCCAACACAACTATCTCTTTAGACTAGAAAACATGCACCCACGACTGTTAATCATTTACTTCACAGTAGGTATCACTGAAATAACCTAATGTTAGATATTCTATAATTATAACTAGCTATGCCTATAATTTAATCAGGTAGGTATATCCAGGGACCATAGCTAGGCAGATGTAGCGGTGAAAGTAATCCCCGACCCCGGCTTAGGATATACTACTGCTTCCCTCCCTTAGGAATTATATAAAGTGACAATGGGGAAATCAGGCCGTATGCCTTACCTCCATACAACACCATATCATCATATGGTTGATTGCAGAACTAGATATTGCCAGTGGCTTTGTTCGCAAACAAACTAAGAATCGGCTTAAACCACTCTGGGGTGAAGTTTGAAAAAATCGATCCTAAGCCAGTGATAAACGTATAGACATTAATCACTGGCTTACGATCGATTTCGTTATGTCCGCGTGAAATTTCTTGCTCCACCGACTCACTGCGTCGCATTGCATCGCCCGCTCTCACTGTTACTTCGTTTTCGCTTAGCGTTCTTTCTAATTATTTTTTGCTCGGCGCCTTGCTGTCGTAGCGTGATATTAAATAGCATAAATAACCTTTCTCAAGAATTGGGCTATCAAATGCAAATAGTAGATTGTTATACAAGGGTCGAAAGGAAATGGTGACTTTCACTCTACTTTTCATTTCGAATATAAGGAAAGTAAAAATAAAAATGATTTTCTATAATATTTTATTTTCTTGTTTGCTCGCCACTTCATGAAATCATTGTACTTATATATTTAAATATCTTTCCTTTGAAATTTCAGGCAAAAGATTTTCGATTACTGTATTAGCCTGGTCTTAAACCGAATCTGGGGTCAACATTTCAGAATCGCTTGAACTAATTTTTATTAATTAATCAAATATATAAAACCGAGATTTTGAATTTCAGTGTTTTTTTTTTCTTTATGGCTTCGCGCGCTTTGTGCATTTAGCCAGTGTCGTGTAAAATTAGGTAAAAAGTACAAAGTTGTTTAAATAATTATGAAATGAACTCCATTCAATGCATGATAAAGATAATAGATGATATCCCGCCCCGCTCCCCTTGAGTTTCAGTAACAGTAGTTACTGTAGTAGTAGTTCCAGAGATAACCGCCTACATACAAACTTACAAACAAATAAATTTTACCTCTTCTTCTACCTCTTTTACTCTGTTTTTTTTTTTAATATTATTATTATATATAATAGCAACAAATGATTAATTTGTCAAAAATACCTTGTATGTTATATACCTACCTAGGTATTTTATTTTACAAAAATAGTTAGTTATGCTAGGGGCTTGTGGCTAAGTAATAATAGCCATACGGGTCGATCGATCAGGTTAAGGTAAGCTTGCCGCGGTTGGTCCGTGGATCGGTGACCATCTTTACATACCAAGATCCCTCCGTGCTTCGGAAAGCACGTTAAGCCGTTGATCCCGGCTGTCATTCGTGGATCTTTGACAGTTGTTACGGGTCGTCAGAAGCCCGAAAGTCTGACAACCAATCTTACCAAGGGGTATCGTATTACCTAGTTACTGGGTTGTGGAGGTTAAATAGGCAGTCGCTCCATGTAAAATACTGGTATTCAGCTGCTTCCGGCTAGACTGGAAGCCGACCCCAACATAGTTGGGAAAAGGCTAGGCAGATTGATTGAGTTAGTTATGCTCACTGCTCAGCCCGGGTGCACCTGTATATGTACATACGTACTTATACATATAGTGTATAAAAACTTAGGTACCTGCAATAGAATAAGACACCCATTTTTAGGTACTTACCTACTACACATATCTACAGAGGGTGGAAAAGAAAGACGGTCGGTGGACGGAAAGTATATATCCCTCTTTCATAGGATCAATTGAATAATTAATTACTTATGACTTATGAGAGAACAAAGAAAGCAAGAATATCACATTTGATGACCACGGCTTTGTCTCGTCCAAACGGTTTCTGCCCGCTCAAACCACCAACATAGCGATAGCGGTGTCACAGACCACGGGGAGTTTCGAATCCAATTCCTAGGTTAGTGTTTCGGCCAAAAGGGTTGTCGACAAAGATGGCCCACATTACCTATTCTAGAACACTCCACTCTAGGGTAGACAAGCGTGCCTATTATGTGGAGTCAGGGTTGGCTGATTCGGCTCTGTCACAGTTTGTTTTAACCTAATCAGCTATCCTATTCGGGGCTAGCTAAGTATATATATAATTCAGGTTTGCAAACTAACTATATTATGTGATGTCTGTGCCTAATTTCAAAACCAACCAATCTTTTCCTACACGGATAAGCAGTACAAAGTAGTAGGTAGAACCTATCCAGGTTCTATGTCATACAAACTTATTATAAATTTCAGAATGCTGGTGCTACGCTGTAGTCAATTTTACAATGTATTTAGTTTATTATTTGAATATTGCTAGAGTTCTAATACCGTAGTGACCCTAGAATATCGTCCAGTCTTATTGAATGGTATATAAAGAATCTATTATTTTATGGTTTAACTGAAACTCTGTCCAACTTCTAAGATATTCAGGTGCTACGCCAAAGTATGAAATTCGTAGCATATTGCTACGACTTTCTTATTTTACGTATTCGTTCATTTTTATCGTTAAATAATTATTGTTTTTAGTTTTTATTAACGCATTTTTATGTTTTTTAGAGTAGGATATTTTAAGTACCAAATAAAATGGCAAGATGTTGGAACAGATCCGGCGGCATGTTTTTAGGATTCCGGACCTCAAAAGGAAAAACGGAACCCTTATAGGATCACTTCGTTGTCCGTCTATCTGTCTGTCCGTCTGTTTGTCTATCTATCTGTATGTCTGTCAGTCTATCAAGAACCTTTTTCTCAGTAACGCGTGGAGGTATCAAGTTGAAATTAATATCAAATACAGAGCTATCTTGGGGCTCTAAAAAAATCAAGCTTCTAAGTCAGCGCATTAAAAAATACGGCGATTTATGCGACATATTTTGATACTCGCAAATAAATCAAAACCTAATGAGGTACTTCCCGTTCAACTATAATCCTGAAATTTGGCAAGAAGCTAGATCTAACAGCACAAGTAAAGGAAAAAGTCCGAAAATCGTTAATTTGTAGTTTTATTACATAAAAAATACTTGTTTGTGATTACAAACTTATATTTGTATTTGGAAAATCGACCGTGGCGTAGGTATATCGATGTATGGGAGAGAACATGTTTTTCAACAACAATGTTAAATTTGTTTTTGTTATAAATTTATCCCAGATACGTAACCCTTCATTGTGCGTGGTCCATCACGCACATGGCGGGTTTTTTTTAAGAAATAGGTACAGAACTCTTTATTAATCATAGATAAATGAAAACAATAGTAGATTGTTATATAAATAATATATAAAATTGTTATATAAAATGACCCATTATATACGAGGTAGTATTTAGAAACCGACGAGTTATAATGGGTTTTTAGCGCCGTCTGTTACACTATACTTTTTAGCGCTGTGTGTTACACTATACTTTTCACTACGATTGCGAGAAAATAAAATACTTAATCCAATACACCTTGACGGCAACAGATTGAAAATTATTTATTTTCCTTTCTCTTCCATCTGCAAATACGGGTCTCCATTCTCACCAGATGATGACATTTTCACTGTTGTAAAATAAATTACAGTTACCAATTCAATTTGTAATTACAGAAAAAAATCTAATGATTTCGATTTCTGTAGACGCAACCAAGGAACATTTATACTCACCTACGGCGAGGCTGCAACGAAATTCACGCATTCTACCGAAGAGATCGCCGCTTTTAGTCCCATTTTCAAAAATGAAATATTCTGCTTTGTTTATGAAACAGTAAATTTATTCATGATTATTTTAAGGTGAATCCGCAGCGGTAGCCCGCGAAATTCAAATTTTCTTACGTTTTTTGCTATTTGCAGGTCAGTGTCAGGTTGTATCTTAATCACAATATGATTCGCGACTGTATCAGATAAATGTATTTACATAATTAAAATCATTAATACAGCTACAGCTGCAGATTCACCTTAAGAATAATGACTTTTTCCCCTAGAGGCTGATATGTTATTTTAGCCCCGCTCTGCTACACTAAAATGACGGCTAAAATACTTTTTCACTCCTCCCAGGAATATATAGGAAAATACTTTTTCAGGCCTTCTCTCATCGGAAGGGAGTGGGCTGTAATTGTGTGTGTAATCTACAACGCGGGCCCAGTGAAGGTTGGCGGAACATGCCCGTTTCCTCACGATGTTTTTCCTTCACCGACTCACATAACATAATTTATTTATGCAGAAAAATCTCTGTATTGTGGTATAAATGTTGCTTCAATAAGCTAACATTTTCGGCACAAAAATGGTGAAAACTTCTGAATGTGTAACTTTGAAGCGATTATCCCAAACAAGATGCCAACGAGTAACGAGAACGTCCGAGGTATTATTATGGAGAACGTTCCAAACGCACTTGATAGGAGATCCATAGCATTGACGAGTCCATGGCTTCTGCACTAAGTGATAACTCCTCACTCCGGATTTCTTCCGTAATTCCGACTAAACCGTAACAAGAACTTTTCTCTATCTCTCTCTCATAGCGGAATCATATTATGTTAATTAATTATGGGTTTTGTTAACTCAGTTCCCTCAATTTCTTGTCTTGTAGGTACACAGTTATAATCTGTTGTTTTCCAGTTGTATAGAATTACTGAGCTGGTAGAGGAAATCAAGGTAAGAAGGCGAGAGATCTTAATAATTTTGAGATAAATAACACCATCGCTGAATGAGTTGTGTCATGACGAAGCTCTTTATGCTCTCTTGGTAAGCGTACTCAACGAGGCTGACCGCGTGTGCACTGTTTTATCAAGGAAATTTTGTTTTTCCAACGTGTGATATAAAATAAACGATTCACAATTACGTTACATTCCTTTGGTTCATGGTTATTACGGCGGTGTTAGTATTGCAAAGTGACTTATAATTGAAGATATCAAACTATTTAGAATTTTAGACCATAGATATACAAGAGCAAGCGCGGATCTTTTTAGATACCTACTTGCCTATATGTAATTAAGTACCTATAATATAAACAGATTTAAAGATTATATTCGACAAAGACATACGATGAGGATAAAACAACTGACTCTCGAAGATTTTCGATTGCTTTTGCCTTTTTTACGACCCTCTTCAAAGATCGTGCTTGCACTGATACTAGATATTGCAAAAACTAGAAAATATTTGTTAATCGTGCAGCAAAACGGACCGAAGGAGGATGAAAATATTTGCAAAGAAAAAGTGATGTTGTACAGTCAGCCTCAAAAAGATGTACACACGGACAAGGAGCCATTTTATTGTCTATAACAGTTATTCCATACCATAGTATCCACCGTACAGGTACAAAACATAGTATTTAAACAATTTATATTACCAAACAAAGTAAAAAAAAATGTCCCAAAACATCTATACCTACCCTATGACCAAAACAAGGTAATCTACATATGTCTCACAAATATGTATACAGTAATCATTCAATAACTATGTAAACGAATCATAAAGTTGTTTCAATTCAAAAGTTGAACTTTGAGATGAGGTGCTAGCAATAGCCATTTACCCTAACGCGTCAGACTGACATATTATTATTTTCGTTGCATTTGCGTGTAATGTAACAGTTCAGATTCGAGTATTTCAGGGTCCAGGCGAGTCTGGCGAGCATTACAGTGCGTACCTGTAATGATATAATTCGTAACATTGCAGCAGTGAGTCCGGAAAACCGAGCATTACACATGTATCGATGTAATATGTACGAATACTCATAGTTCGAGCGGTTACAAAAGCGAAATGCTCCTTAGGCAGTGCGTCGAGCTGTCGCAGTATTTTAAAGCATTGCTCAAAATCAAATCATGGAATGTTAATTATACACGAATAGTCGTATGACGTTGTCGTCTTGTTTACCTTGTTCTGGAACTATCACTGTGTACATTGTTTTGGTCAAAGGATGTGATATTCTGGGAAAAAAAATTATAATAAATTGTATACTATGTTTTGTACATATACGGTGGATACAATAATAAGGAACAAAGTTTGTTAACAATGAAATGGTGCCTGGTCCGTGTATACATCTTTTAGGGACTGACTTTACCTAGTTCATCAAGTGTCATCTGTCAGTGTACCAACATAATGAGAAAGGGACAAGAAAGAATAGCGATAGAATCTATAGATAATAAAAAGATAAATGGCGTTCTATACGACTACGAAAACTTGTTTTCAGAATGGGTGCATGTTTCAGATTTTCGTTTAAGAATACATTTTTCCTGCGCTGGTTATGTCGATGATGAGGCAGTATTTAACATTTAGCCTATTTTTCCCCAAAGGGTTAGGCAGAGGTGTATTTTTAGAGCGCCCTGCACATTTCGCCGGTTATGTTTAGGTTCCATGTAATAGGGGGGCATTGCCATCAACCGGGCAGAAAGTCTGGGTTGCTACTGAGAAATTCCTGATAGAAGAACCCAATATGGGTTATATTGGGTTCTTCTTGCCCGACTTGGGAATCGAACCCTAGACCTCATGCTCAGCAGTAGCGATTGCGACCACAAGACTAACGAGCAGTTGTGCTTTGTGAAAAATTTTCCGAAAGTTTTTTTCACGGACCACAAAGAAGTGTGGTCTAAAATCATTTAATTATTACAATTTAAATTAAAACACAACAAAACACTCAAATTATAGCAGAGAAGAGATCCTGTCGGCTACAGTTTTCAGAATTCCGTTGCAGCTGCCACGCATTCTGCAGATCAGGGATACGGTTTTCTTGCGGATAACGGCATGAAAGCCATCAGTGCGATACAGCGCAAACATCCCCGATGCACTATAGAAGCGAGGCAGCCCCAAAATCATCCTGAAGATGTTGTTATACTGGACGCGCAGGACATCCAGCGGTCTTTTGGTGTGACAGACCCACAGATTAAGCTTTTGGAAATCATTTAACTTCTCAAACTGTGACTAAGTTTATTCATGTCTAATTAATCTGTAACGTAGAGTGAATATTGTGGATTAGTTTTACAACTTGTAAGTACCTATCATTTTGTATGTCATTATTTTCCCATTTTACATGGATTCTTCTTAAATTATAATTAGCTAAGGCAAATACCACCCTCCGTCCCCTCCTTCCACCTCTCAATATCTATTGCGTTTTGGGGCTATAGCCAACTACGTCCCGACACATAGTCCTCCTCGTGGGCCTGCCGCGCTGTCGTTTTCTGCCGTTGAGGACCCACTGTGTGGTTGTTTCCGCCCTAAACTCGTGCTAGCTTTGCACCCGTGTGTCTTAAGTAGGTAGGACCTACATCAGCAATTTGAGTTCTGGAACGCAGTATAGAGTTGATATGCGATCAGTACCTACTAAACAGCGTATCTGGGTATGTTGCCTCAAAATTAAGATACGAGATAATGTTCTGGAGAAATTCAACCGACCCGCTTTTGGTATTCAGGGCGCAGAAACGCTCTATAAGAACATTGTTTAGTATCAGAAAGGTAAACCAAAATAATCATGCAAACCTTTTTTTATAGAACATTTTTATGTTCTATATAAAAAGGTGACCTTCCCGTGTTTATAATATGTAGGTATATCCTCTAAATGCTTCGCTATGACATTCGGTCGAGTGCGGCACCCAGTTCATTTTGAATATAATTCAAATAACAACGTCATTATGAAAACTACGGCCATGAAAGATCTGGGAGTCACATTTGACCGAAAGCTCACCTTCCACGACCATATTGCTACGGTAGCTAAAGAATCCTACCAAAGGTTGGGCTTTATCTTACGTAAATGCCGCGATTTTCGCACCACACATGCCATAAAAACAAATTTTAATGCACTTGTACGTAGTAAATTAGAATTCACACGAAAGTACCTACGCGATTTTATTGGAAAAGGTGCAAAAAGCGTTTCTTAGGTTTTTATATAAGCGTAATCACGGTTATTACCCTTACCCCTAACCGACTAAATTTCTATTGGGATGCCTGGGATATAACTCATTAGAGGTAAGGCGAGCACGAGATCAGCTCACCATAGCCTGCAAGATCCTCCGTGGCACTATGACGCACCTGACCTGCATGCTGTGCTGGCTCGTTCCTTTGTCCCAGACAACTACTGCCGCGGCAAAAACCACAGGCTGTTTGCCGTGCCTCCATGTCGCACCGTTTCGCGTGCTAAGTCCGTTTGCCTTTGCCTTGCCTTTGCCTTGCCGTTGCCTTGCCTTTGCCTTGCCTTTGCCTTGCCTTTGCCTTGCCTTTGCCTTGCCTTTGCCTTGTCTTTGCCTTGCCTTTGCCTTTCCTTTGCCTCGCCTTTGCCTCGCCTTTGCATCGCCTTTGCGTCGCCTTTGCCTCGCCTTGCTTTTGCCTCGCCTTAGTCTCGCCTTTGCCTTGCCTTTGCCTCGCCTTTGCCTCGCCTTTGCCTTGCCTTTGCCTCGCCTTTGCCTCGCCTTTGCCCCGCCTTTGCCTTGCCTTTGCCTCGCCTTTGCCTCGCCTTTGCCTCGCGTTTGCCTCGCCTTTGCCTCGCCTTTGCCTTGCCTTTGCCTCGCCTTGCCTCGCCTTTGCCTCGCCTTTGCCTTGCCTTTGCTTTGCCTTTGCCTTACCGTTGCCTTACCGTTGCCTTGCCTTTGCCTTGCCTTTGCCTCGCCTTTGCCTTGCCTTTGCCTTGCCTTTGCCTTGCCTTTGCTTTGCCTTTGCCTTGCCTTTGCCTTTGCCTTTGCCTTTGCCTTTGCCTTTGCCTTTGCCTTTGCCTTGCCTTTGCCTTGCCATTGCCATTGCCATTGCCTTGCCTTTGCCTTGCCTTTGCCTTGCCGTTGCCTTGCATTTGCCTTGCCTTTGCCTTGCCTTTGCTTTGCCTTTGCCTTGCCTTTGCCTCACCTTTGCCTTGCCTTTGCCTTGCCTTTGCCTTGCCTTTGCCTTGCCGTTGCCTTGCCTTTGCCTTGCCTTTGCCTTGCCTTTGCCTTGCCTTTGCCTTGTCTTTGCCTTGCCTTTGCCTATCCTTTGCCTCGCCTTTGCATCGCCTTTGCGTCGCCTTTGCCTCGCCTTGCTTTTGCCTCGCCTTAGTCTCGCCTTTGCCTCGCCTTTGCCTTGCCTTTGCCTCGCCGTTGCCTCGCCTTTGCCTTGCCTTTGCCTCGCCTTTGCCTCGCCTTTGCCCCGCCTTTGCCTTGCCTTTGCCTCGCCTTTGCCTCGCCTTTGCCTCGCGTTTGCCTCGCCTTTGCCTCGCCTTTGCCTTGCTTTTGCCTCGCCTTGCCTCGCCTTTGCCTCGCCTTTGCCTTGCCTTTGCTTTGCCTTTGCCTTACCGTTGCCTTACCGTTGCCTTGCCTTTGCCTTGCCTTTGCCTCGCCTTTGCCTTGCCTTTGCCTTGCCTTTGCCTTGCCTTTGCTTTGCCTTTGCCTTGCCTTTGCCTTTGCCTTTGCCTTTGCCTTTGCCTTTGCCTTTGCCTTTGCCTTGCCTTTGCCTTGCCTTGCCATTGCCATTGCCTTGCCTTTGCCTTGCCTTTGCCTTGCCGTTGCCTTGCATTTGCCTTGCCTTTGCCTTGCCTTTGCTTTGCCTTTGCCTTGCCTTTGCCTCACCTTTGCCTTGCCTTTGCCTTGCCTCGCCTTTGCCTCACCTTTGCCTCGCCTTTGCCTCGCCTTTGCCTCGCCTTTGCCTTGCCTTTGCCTCGCCTTTGCCTCGCCTTTGCCTCGCCTTTGCCTCGCCTTTGCATCGCCTTTGCGTCGCCTTTGCCTCGCCTTGCTTTTGCCTCGCCTTAGTCTCGCCTTTGCCTCGCCTTTGCCTTGCCTTTGCCTCGCCGTTGCCTCGCCTTTGCCTTGCCTTTGCCTCGCCTTTGCCTCGCCTTTGCCCCGCCTTTGCCTTGCCTTTGCCTCGCCTTTGCCTCGCCTTTGCCTCGCGTTTGCCTCGCCTTTGCCTCGCCTTTGCCTTGCTTTTGCCTCGCCTTGCCTCGCCTTTGCCTCGCCTTTGCCTTGCCTTTGCTTTGCCTTTGCCTTACCGTTGCCTTACCGTTGCCTTGCCTTTGCCTTGCCTTTGCCTCGCCTTTGCCTTGCCTTTGCCTTGCCTTTGCCTTGCCTTTGCTTTGCCTTTGCCTTGCCTTTGCCTTTGCCTTTGCCTTTGCCTTTGCCTTTGCCTTTGCCTTTGCCTTTGCCTTTGCCTTTGCCTTGCCTTTGCCTTGCCTTGCCATTGCCATTGCCTTGCCTTTGCCTTGCCTTTGCCTTGCCGTTGCCTTGCATTTGCCTTGCCTTTGCCTTGCCTTTGCTTTGCCTTTGCCTTGCCTTTGCCTCACCTTTGCCTTGCCTTTGCCTTGCCTCGCCTTTGCCTCACCTTTGCCTCGCCTTTGCCTCGCCTTTGCCTCGCCTTTGCCTTGCCTTTGCCTCGCCTTTGCCTCGCCTTTGCCTCGCCTTTGCCTTGCCTTTGCTTTGCCTTTGCCTTACCGTTGCCTTACCGTTGCCTTGCCTTTGCCTTGCCTTTGCCTCGCCTTTGCCTTGCCTTTGCCTTGCCTTTGCTTTGCCTTTGCCTTGCCTTTGCCTTTGCCTTTGCCTTTGCCTTTGCCTTTGCCTTTGCCTTTGCCTTTGCCTTGCCTTTGCCTTGCCTTGCCTTGCCATTGCCATTGCCATTGCCTTGCCTTTGCCTTGCCTTTGCCTCGCCTTTGCCTTGCCGTTGCCTTGCATTTGCCTTGCCTTTGCCTTGCCTTTGCTTTGCCTTTGCCTTGCCTTTGCCTCGCCTTTGCCTTGCGTTTGCCTTGCCTCGCCTTTGCCTCACCTTTGCCTTGCCTTTGCCTTGCCTTTGCCTTGCCTTGGCCTTTGCCTTGCCTTTGACTTGGTACAACCCACCCTTAACATATTTATTCCTGCCTTTAGTTTTGACTGCCTCGTTGGTCTAGTGGTCGCAAGCACTACTGCTGAGCATGAGGTTCAATTCTCAGGTCCAGCAAAGTCTTATAATTGGATTTTCTATCGGGAATTTTTCAGTAGCAGCCCGGAGTCTGGATTTGTGCCCAGTTGATGGCTCGCCCCCTATTACATGAGACTTAAACATAACCGGCGAAATGTGGGCGTACTATAGGTACACCTCTGCCCAACCCTTCGGACAAACAAGGCGTGATGTTATGTCATATTTATTCTTAAACTGTATAACATGTGCGACTTTGATTCCTTATTATTTCCAAACATTAGGTACAATGTTACATACATACATAAACTCATTGCACGCCTTCTTTCCATGGGGGTAGGCAGAAACTATAGAACGCCACTTGCTACGCTCCTTACATACTCCTTTTGCTTCGCTTACGTTGATACATCTGGTCATACACGCACGCCGGTTGTGAGTACTACGCACCTGACCTTTCTGAAGAACATCACCAATTAGGTCACTATATATGTCCTCCTAGGGTGTCCCCTCCCGGTGTTTCCACTGATCTCTGCTTTATTAATACCTTTTGTTAGTTTTTCACCTTTCACTCATCCTCTCAATAGTGTGTTTTTGGAAGTAGTTTTTTTTTTTTTCTAAAAAAGTTTTTTTTATTATTCACTTTTCAGTTGTGGTACCTACCCCACATCAATTCGTATACCACTACTCGCTATGAAAAATACAGTGACAGGAAGTTCTATACCAGCTTTGACATCCCATCCATTGAAGTTAAGATAAACAAACAATTACAAATTTTATAATTTACTTAGGTAAGTATTCGTGCCAAGTTTCAAGTTTAATAACTCTAGGAATAAGATTTTTCATGCAAACAAAAATGTGTTACAATATTTTGTTTGAGTACATTAATTATATGATTATATATAGTACATTAATTATATGGTTATGTAGCGGCATCAAAATCGCCACATGCGAGCTTCGCGTCACACTGACGTCACGCAAATCCTGCATAGATAGTTAAGCGAAGCAAATTTTAATAAATAGTTCTGATCAAAATAGTACCATCAAACTGATCTGATGATGAAGCCGGAAGGTAGGCACTGGAACTCCGTAATAAAACAATGTATCCTACCCGTGCTTGGTCTTATTGGAATTGTCATGAGATGCACTCTGGCTGTAAATGGTTTTTAACAGACTTCAAAAAAGGAGGAGGTTCTCAATATAACATCTAGTCTTATATATAAAAGGACACCGTGACTGATTGGTCTGTCAACACATAGCTCAAACCACTGAACAGATTAGGCTGAAATTTGGCACACAGACAGTTCTTTTGACATAGGCATCCGCTAAGAAGGGGTTTTTGGAAATTTGACTATAAGGGGGGGGGGGGAAGGGAGGATTTTCTTTGCATGAAAAATCTTATTCCGAGAGTTAATAAACTTGAAACTTGGCACGAATACTTACCTAAGTAAATTATATTTAATTTAATATAATTAATGCAAAGGCAAGGCAAAGACGAGGCAAAGACGAGGCAAAGGCGAGGCAAAGGCAAGGCAAAGGCAAGGCAAAGGCGAGGCAAAGGTGAGGCAAAGGAAAGGCAAAGGCAAGGCAAAGCAAGGCAAAGGCAAGGCAAAGGCAAAGGCAAGGCAAAGGCAATTCTAAGTTAATTTTAACAGTAACATTAACCCTAAATTATAATCTACGTGCTGTTGCACCGTCACGTCAAATGTAAAAGTTAAAGTTAAAAGGGTGACAAGTGACAAGACGTCTTAAATCCCCAAAAAAGTACGTGGGCACTTTTTCCAATGGCAACACTCACTTCAAGTTTGCTGCCGCCATGCTTTTTTAACCGACTTCACAAAAAGGAGGAGGTTCTCAAGTCATCTGTGCTTTTTTTTTAATTTTTTTTTTCCCTCAGAACTCCGTCGTTTATGAACCGATTTGGAAAAATTTTCTTTGAAAGGATTTACTTCCAGATTGGTCCCATTTTTATCAAAATCCAGTTCTGATGTAGGGATCCATGAGTAACTGAAGGAACTCCTCAAATATTATATGCATACATATAGCGATTTTTATATTTTCATCAACAAGTCAATCATTTGCATTCAGAAAGTATAATTTAGTGAAGTGGAAATGATGAAGAAGGGCACAGATGGCCACCGGAACTTCTCAATGATAAGTATTTCCGGAAGCCGGAAGGTAGGCACTGGAACTCCGTAATAAAACAATGTATCCTACCCGTGCTTGGTCTTATTGGAATTGTCATGAGATGCACTCTGGCTGTAAATGATTTTTAACAGACTTCAAAAAAGGAGGAGGTTCTCAATATAATATCTAGCCTTATATATAAAAGGACGCCGTGACTGATTGGTCTGTCAACACATAGCTCAAACCACTGAACAGATTAGGCTGAAATTTGGCACACAGACAGTTCTTTTGACACAGGCATCCGCTAATAAGGGGTTTTTGGAAATTTGACTATTAAGGGGGGGGGAGGGGGGATTTTGTTTGCATGAAAAATCTTATTCCTAGAGTTAATAAACTTGAAACTTGGCACGAATACTTACCTAAGTAAATTATATTTAATTTAATATAATTGATGCAAAGGCAAGGAAAAGGCGAGGCAAAGACGAGGCAAAGGCGAGGCAAAGGCGAGGCAAAAGCAAGGCAAAGGCAAGGCAAAGGCAAGGTAAAGGCGAGGAAAAGGCGAGGCAAAGGAAAGGCAATGGCAAGGCAAAGCAAGGCAAAGGCAAGGCAAAGGCAAGGCAAAGGCAAAGGCAAAGGCAAAGGCAAGGCAAAGGCAATTCTAAGTTACGTTTAACAGTAACATTAACCCTAAATTATAATGTACGTGCTGTTGCACCGTCACGTCAAATGTAAAAGTTAAAGTTAAAACGGTGACAAGTGACAAGACGTCTTAAATCCCCAAAAAAGTACGTGGGCACTTTTTCCAATGGCAACACTTACTTCAAGTTTGCTGCCACCATGCTTTTTTAACCGACTTCACAAAAAGGAGGAGGTTCTCAAGTCATCTGTGCTTTTTTTTTTTTAATTTTTTTCCCTCAGAACTCCGTCGTTTATGAACCGATTTAGAAAAATTTTATTTGAAAGGATTTACTTCCAGATTGGTCCCATTTTTATCAAAATCCAGTTCTGATGTAGGGATCCATGAGTAACTGAAGGAACTCCTCAAATATTATATGCATACATATAGCGATTTTTATATTTTCATCAACAAGTCAATCATTTGCATTCAGAAAGTATAATTTGGTGAAGTGGAAATGATGAAGAAGGGCACAGATGGCCACCGGAACTTCTCAATGATAAGTATTTCCGGAAGCCGGAAGGTAGGCACTGGAACTCCGTAATAAAACAATGTATCCTACCCGTGCTTGGTCTTATTGGAATTGTCATGAGATGCACTCTGGCTGTAAATGATTTTTAACAGACTTCAAAAAAGGAGGAGGTTCTCAATATAATATCTAGCCTTATATATAAAAGGACGCCGTGACTGATTGGTCTGTCAACACATAGCTCAAACCACTGAACAGATTAGGCTGAAATTTGGCACACAGACAGTTCTTTTGACATAGGCATCCGCTAATAAGGGGTTTTTGGAAATTTGACTATTAAGGGGGGGGGGGACGGGGGATTTTGTTTGCATGAAAAATCTTATTCCTAGAGTTAATAAACTTGAAACTTGGCACGAATACTTACCTAAGTAAATTATATTTAATTTAATATAATTAATGCAAAGGCGAGGCAAAAGCAAGGCAAAGGCAAGGCAAAGGCAAGGTAAAGGCGAGGAAAAGGCGAGGCAAAGGAAAGGCAATGGCAAGGCAAAGCAAGGCAAAGGCAAGGCAAAGGCAAGGCAAAGGCAAGGCAAAGGCAAAGGCAAAGGCAAAGGCAAAGGCAAGGCAAAGGCAATTCTAAGTTACGTTTAACAGTAACATTAACCCTAAATTATAATGTACGTGCTGTTGCACCGTCACGTCAAATGTAAAAGTTAAAGTTAAAAGGGTGACAAGTGACAAGACGTCTTAAATCCCCAAAAAGTACGTGGGCACTTTTTCCAATGGCAACACTCACTTCAAGTTTGCTGCCACCATGCTTTTTTAACCGACTTCACAAAAAGGAGGAGGTTCTCAAGTCATCTGTGCTTTTTTTTAATTTTTTTTTTCCCTCAGAACTCCGTCGTTTATGAACCGATTTGGAAAAATTTTATTTGAAAGGATTTACTTCCAGATTGGTCCCATTTTTATCAAAATCCAGTTCTGATGTAGGGATCCATGAGTAACTGAAGGAACTCCTCAAATATTATATGCATACATATAGGGTTTTTTATATTTTCATCAACAAGTCAATCATTTGCATTCAGAAAGTATAATTTGGTGAAGTGGAAATGATGAAGAAGGGCACAGATGGCCACCGGAACTTCTCAATGATAAGTATTTCCGGAAGCCGGAAGGTAGGCACTGGAACTCCGTAATAAAACAATGTATCCTACCCGTGCTTGGTCTTATTGGAATTGTCATGAGATGCACTCTGGCTGTAAATGATTTTTAACAGACTTCAAAAAAGGAGGAGGTTCTCAATATAATATCTAGCCTTATATATAAAAGGACGCCGTGACTGATTGGTCTGTCAACACATAGCTCAAACCACTGAACAGATTAGGCTGAAATTTGGCACACAGACAGTTCTTTTGACATAGGCATCCGCTAATAAGGGGTTTTTGGAAATTTGACTATTAAGGGGGGGGGGAGGGGGGATTTTGTTTGCATGAAAAATCTTATTCCTAGAGTTAATAAACTTGAAACTTGGCACGAATACTTACCTAAGTAAATTATATTTAATTTAATATAATTGATGCAAAGGCAAGGAAAAGGCGAGGCAAAGACGAGGCAAAGGCGAGGCAAAAGCAAGGCAAAGGCAAGGCAAAGGCAAGGTAAAGGCGAGGAAAAGGCGAGGCAAAGGAAAGGCAATGGCAAGGCAAAGCAAGGCAAAGGCAAGGCAAAGGCAAGGCCAAGACAAAGGCAAGGCAAAGGCAATTCTAAGTTACGTTTAACAGTAACATTAACCCTAAATTATAATGTACGTGCTGTTGCACCGTCACGTCAAATGTAAAAGTTAAAGTTAAAACGGTGACAAGTGACAAGACGTCTTAAATCCCCAAAAAAGTACGTGGGCACTTTTTCCAATGGCAACACTTACTTCAAGTTTGCTGCCACCATGCTTTTTTAACCGACTTCACAAAAAGGAGGAGGTTCTCAAGTCATCTGTGCTTTTTTTTTTAAATTTTTTTTCCCTCAGAACTCCGTCGTTTATGAACCGATTTAGAAAAATTTTATTTGAAAGGATTTACTTCCAGATTGGTCCCATTTTTATCAAAATCCAGTTCTGATGTAGGGATCCATGAGTAACTGAAGGAACTCCTCAAATATTATATGCATACATATAGCGATTTTTATATTTTCATCAACAAGTCAATCATTTGCATTCAGAAAGTATAATTTGGTGAAGTGGAATTGATGAAGAAGGGCACAGATGGCCACCGGAACTTCTCAATGATAAGTATTTCCGGAAGCCGGAAGGTAGGCACTGGAACTCCGTAATAAAACAATGTATCCTACCCGTGCTTGGTCTTATTGGAATTGTCATGAGATGCACTCTGGCTGTAAATGATTTTTAACAGACTTCAAAAAAGGAGGAGGTTCTCAATATAATATCTAGCCTTATATATAAAAGGACGCCGTGACTGATTGGTCTGTCAACACATAGCTCAAACCACTGAACAGATTAGGCTGAAATTTGGCACACAGACAGTTCTTTTGACATAGGCATCCGCTAATAAGGGGTTTTTGGAAATTTGACTATTAAGGGGGGGGGGGGAGGGGGGATTTTGTTTGCATGAAAAATCTTATTCCTAGAGTTAATAAACTTGAAACTTGGCACGAATACTTACCTAAGTAAATTATATTTAATTTAATACTCAAGGAATAACTCAAGGAATAAGATTTTTCATACAAACAAAATCCCGCCTTTTCACCCCTTAAAGGTCCAATTCCCAAAACCCCTTCTCAGCAGATGCCTACGTCATAATTTAGAGTTAATCAAGCCACGCAGTAAAATCCTCCCTTGTCAAATTGATCTAACGACCTCTCAAGGTCAACTACAAGATGCTATTAAAAAAAAAAGCGATAAGCAAAGATTGCATACTGTTCACCGACGACACGACATTAAAAGTGACATTAACAAAAATTTGAAAAACGATTTTTTTTTAAGCTTAAAGATAAAAATAAACATGAAGAAAACAAACATAGTTTAACATAGATAATCTAGACATTCAATATAAAGATTCCCACTTAACTACTGTAAATGAATGTGTAGGTATTCATATGTATAACCGTCGACAAAAACTGCAGTTGGAAACCACACATAGAAAATCTTGATAAAAATAGATCGTTTTGTATTTGTCCTAAAAATAATCAGGCAAACTGTTAAGCTCGATACCGCGATGGTTGCTTACCATGCTTACGTATCCTCTGTACTACGTCGCGCGAAAAGTACATAACAAAAAGAGTACAATTTGTTCAATGCATGGACACATTCTAAAGGCGCGAAAACTTTTTCGGAGACTATTTTGCTATCATACTTCATTGAACTATATAAAACAAAGAAATCAAGCACTCTTTGGAGCATTAACTCGATGCTAAAAGCCACGATCAAAACAAAAAATGATATAAACATAGAAAAATATTCCAACCTATTGGCGTTTTCAACAAAAATTCAAGCGGCCACAAACCGAAAAAATCTAACGTTTTCACCACTAGGTTACATTGAGCAGTTCGCAGATCGCCCGACTTCGAATTTCTTGCTATAAAAGTATTTCGCTTTTATAATATAACTAGCTTCTGCCCGCGACTTCGTTCACGTGAATGTCGTAACAATCAATGGTCGCAAGCGCTACTGTTGAGCATGAGGTCTTGGGTTCGATTCCCGGGTCAGGCAAAGTGTTATTGGGTTTCCATCTGGAATTTCCCGGTAACAGTTCGAAGTCTGGATTTGTGCCCGGTTAATGGCAAAAAACTCGCCCCCTATTACATGGAACCTAAACCAATGTGGCGAAATTTAAAGTGGGTATTATTAGATAGGTACACCCTCTGCCTATCCCTTCGGGGAATACAGTCGTGATGCTATGTTATTTTTATAAAACATACATGATACATAAACTCATGCCTTCTTCCCATGGGGGTAGGCAGAAACTATAGAACGTCACCTGCTACGCTCCTTACATACACCTTTTACTTTGTTTAAGTTCATACATCTGGCCACACACTCACGCCGGTTGTGAGTACTACGCACCTGACCTTTCTGAAGAACATCACCAATTAGGTCACTATAATATATCCTCCTAGGGCGTCCCCTCCGTTTCCACTCACATCTGCCTTGTAAATACCTTTTGTTAGTCGCCTTTCATTCAACCACTCAACATGACCAAACCATGTAAGCATACTCTCTACTTTTGTCACTACATCTTCTTTTAAACCGTACCGTTGCCTTATTACATAATTTTTCAGCCTATCATTCATAGTCACGCCACACATGCTTCTCAAGGACCATATTTCCACAGCATTGATTCTGCTATCATGCTTCTTTTGCCACAACGTTCACTTCCATACATAAGCGTGGGTACCAGCACACCATAGTGAACAGTCAGTCGAGCCTTTTTGGGCATCGACTGTTGGTCACAATCGCATGTATAGCATAATTCACTTTATTGCCCGCATTTAATTTTTATAAAAATACCCTGTATACTACGTTTGTAATTACAGCCAAATATACAGAGACTCAGGACTGGTGTCGTGGGAGCAAGCGACGTACAGTTGTCCGTGTGAGAAGTAGTTAGTCCTGCGGTCGAGTCCGCAGTCTTCAGTAGCAATTTTCCATTGCTTGCGAAGTTTTTCGTTTTTAGTGAATTAATTAACGCCTGTGTTCCTTTATATACTTAATGTCACAAAACTGATACATTGACTACTTATGCAGAACAGATGGCCGATGGGGCGGAAAGGTTCTGGAGTGGCGACCGCGTACCGAGAGACGTAGCGTTGGAAGAGCTCTCACAAGGTGCACCGATGACTTTGTGAAGGCCGCAGGAATCCGCTGGATTCGGGAAGCACACAACCGGTACAAGTTGCGGTGTTTGGGGGAGGCCTATGTGCAACAGTGGATGTCTTTCGGCTGAAATGATGATGTTGTGATCAAACTAACGATCTTCTGACTTTTTCCTTTACTTGTGCTCTGAGATTTTGCTTCTTGCTAAATTTTATGATTCTAGGTCAGTGGGAAGATAGTTGTAAGGTTTTGATTTACTTGCGAGTATCAAAAAAATGTCGCATATATGGCCGTATTTTTTTATTGCGTTAACATAAAAGCATCCGTTTTTTAGAACTCCAAGCGACCGTAGTCTTACGTACCTATTTGGTATAAACTTCAACTTGATACCTCCACGCTTTCCTGAGAAAAAGGGTCTTGACTGACAGACAGACGGACGGACAACGAAGTGATCCTATAAGTGTTCCGTTTTTTTCTTTTGAGGTACGGAACCCAAAAAAATAAGTTGTAGTCTCATTTCCCACGAAATTTACGGGAAAAGGTGTTTTGCGATTACTGACTCTTCTAGCACTCAAACCTCAGTTGGTCTAATATAGTTTGTTGACAACAATTACAATACAACACAAACCACAACACACAACAACAAACACAATACACAACAATTTAAAAATATATATATTTATATATTTTTTGTTAAAAGTTACCATTTTCTTGCTAACTATATATTTTTTCGAATAAAATATAAATTATGCAAATCAAAATGTCTCAAAAAGTTAAGGACAGTCTTCTCCGACCGATTTTTTGCAGCTACATTGGTAAGTTTACGGCTAATAATTTTCGAGGCGACTTACTACTTAAAGGGCGACTAATTATTTGCTGCAAAAAAAAATAACATGGCAGCGATTAAATATTATTTCTTAATCGCTGCAAAGTCATCTACTGTTATTGAATCATTTGGGTTAGGTTAGGTTAGAACAGTAACCATTAACAAGCGAAGGCGAGCGAGCGAAGCGAGCGTGCCGCGGAAGCGGCCGCCGAGCGCCAGATCCCCTCTATTGTTGGTAAATTCAGTTACCAAAACAAAAATTCGATGCCAGTTTAAATTAAAATAAAGCTAAAAACTGATTATTGAGCTGCTACTTTCTACTTAAAATAATACTTCGCTGTAGCTGCTAACCTACTATTTTTGCTACCGGCTTTCATTATTTTTTAATCCCAAATTCCGATTAATTTGTCGCTGCGTTAAATACATGCCTAAGTTTACAGTCCCATCTCAAACATCCACGCATGATGATTGACAGCTTATTCCCATAAAGATACACCGTGATGATTAAATCTGTAACTATCTGCAATGGTCTAAGCGTTTGGCTTGGCTCGTCTTTTTACAATTAGCTGTAAACTATAGAGGAATATAAACATGATGTAATATTGTTCATCCCCCATAGCAAATAGCGTGATAATATGTAGCCTACCGACTGACCAGAATTATATACTGACCATATCTAAGCAAAATTTCAACACAATATATCCGGTAGGATTTGTGTGATGCTGGAACATGCATTCATTGAGCTATATAAACATAATGCAATATTGCTCACCCCCCACAGCAAATAGCGTGATAATATATAGCCTAACAATTGACCAGACTTATAGGAAGTATCTATGCAAAATTTTAACAGAATCTATCCAGAATCTATCTATCTATCTAGAATTTGCGTGATGCTAGAACATACATTGAGACAAGCAGACAAACAGACAAAAATTCTAAAAACTTTATTTTCGGCATTAGAATCGATCCCAGACCGCGTAGCAATTACTTTTTTTCAAAAATATTCAATGTCAATTTTGACTTCGCTATGATTTTATTATAAGTAGGTATAGTTAAAGATATATCTTTGTTCAAAGTAGGTACTTATACGAGTAAGTGAAAGTATGTGAGTAGGTACTTAGTGTCTTAGTATCTGCTGTAGAACTATTTATCTTTATTTTATTTTATTTCTTACGTTACAGGTTGTTCTCATTATTGGCATTAGTGGGGCGTGCCGGACTAATGAACTCACGTATCTTATAACGAAAAACATTGAGAAGCATTCAGAAAAGTTGCTGTTGGTTATCTTAAACACAAAGATCAATATTAATAGGAACTTCGTGATTCATGACGATTATGTCAAAATATCAAGCCTTGCGCCCCGCTAATACACCAATCGGTAGATTTTTTTTTGCAATATCGTAAAGGAAAACGTGATAGACACCCTATGGGAAGTACTCAAATTGGTGGTTTGCCACGAGAAAGTGCCACTTTTCTTGGACTACAGGAACCAGAGCAATACACGCGGGCATTGTTTTAAGAGGACTCGGCCACACTATTGGCTGACTTGGTCTCTGATCTGACTATACCGCTTGATTATAAAAGCCTGTTGATTACGGCGAGGTAGGTACTTAGTCTTAGGTACTCAGGCTTTTAAAGTAGACACGCTCAGTTTAATCCCCAGAGCGTTTGGGCCAAAATTATTGGCCCAAACCAACAGGCTATTAGACTAGTTCAATCGGTTTACTCCAACTACAAAAGCCCGAGTGAATTGCAGGTATGTTTACTCTAAAACCCAGAAAATTTTATGCAATAGGCAAGAGTGTCTTGCTTAAAGAAATGACGTTTTGGTTCAAGGGAGCCATACTAATAATTACTGTGAGGCGTCAATCAGAATTTTTAAAGTTAGTATCCTACAGAGATGTAAAGCATTCAACATGTGCGCTTTGATTAAGTTCACTGCAACAACTTTTGAAAAATATCACGCAAATCTACTCATTCAGTTTGCCAATTGAAGAAAAAGGACCTTGTACTTAACATACCTACGAAAAAGTTATTCGGCCATGGAATCATACTAGATACGAAGGTTTCAAAAGTGAATTATAATAACATGGTCAATTTCTCAATATTGTGCGTATAAACTTACATTTGCAGTTGGAATGTATGAGGGAACATGTTATTCAACTACAATGTTGTTTGTTCTCAGGATAATAAATCCCCACTACGGAACCCTTCATTGGGCGTGGTCCGACACGCACTTGCCCGGTGTTTTTTTATATCTTGAACCATTTTCGAGATAGAGGGCAGAGCGCGCGCAATGTTTAACTATTTAGAGTATTATTCGACGATTAAAAACACGCCGTTTATAGTTTTAAAAATATTGAGAAATATATAATTCTAAATAATTTGCATTTTTTATTAATTCAGTATCTATTCATTTAATAACACTTACCTACTCGTGTAATTATAAAGTTACTTTAATTATTTTTTTATTCTTATCTTATTTATTACTTACTTCCTATATATATACTATTAGTTACTTCCTAACTAAATAAAAAGAAAAGAATTAAATTTTTAATTAATGTTTTTATTGAAAAATACCATTTCATACATTTATGGGAACTAGCACGAACAATTCATAACTTGGAAAACTAAAAAGCTCCTCGGGGCCTAAAATGGACGCTTTATTATGATCTGCGTACTATTTATATCCCGCAATTCATCTGTTAAGACAGTTCTATACGGAGATTCGTAAAATGGTCCACAAATTATGAATTGCTGTAGTGAAGTTTAATGTCAAATAGCAGCTGTCAAACGGATGAATTGCGGGATGTATGAATTGTACGCTGATCATATTATGTATGATTCTGCCAGTGTCCATTTTAGGCCCCCTGGTTTCGACCTAATAACGGGTGAAGTCCTTAAGCAACTACCTAGAAAAACAATAGTACTTTTAACAATGCTATTCAATGGCATTTTTAGAATATAGTACTATCCAAAGTTATGGAAAATATCATAAATATGTATGATAGCAAAACCAGGGAAACCACCAACAGAACCTAGCTCATACAGGCGCATGTCTTCTCCCTTCTAAAAAAATCTTTTGCTAAGACTAAAACCAACCCTGGACGAAAACAAGATTAGGTATACCTGATCGACAATTTGGGTTTCGGGAAAAACATTCTACTGTAGAGCAAGTGCATCGAGTGGTTCACAAAATAAGACAATCGCTAGAGAGTAGGAGTATTGTTCTGCAGTATTCTTTGACATTCAACAGGCATTCGATAGAGTCTGGCACAAAGGACTGCTGTACAAGCTAAAAACCCTCCTACCAAACTCATTCTACTTGATCCTAAAATCTTACTTGGATCAAAGAAAATTCAAAGTAAAATACAAGGAAGAACTGTCAAAGCTGTAGGTACCACATCACCGCCTCAGTTCTACAAGGATCGATGCTTGGCCCAGTCCTTAACTCATTAAACACGGCAGACTTGCCTGAAACCTCAGATTATAGAAAGAAGTCTGAAACAGAAAATGTTGTAACTGCAACATATATACTGCATGCCTTGCTAGTGATATAAACCCGAGAACAACGCATCACTGAAACTACAGCTAAATCGACACAAGTACATTCACACTCCGGAAAGGCGACTGACCACCTGTGCGTATGGAGGACAAACCGATACCAAGCAATAACAGACAGCGTGAAATATCTCGCGGTCTACACCTGGATAGAAACACTTACTTGGTTTAACCACATCAAAGCCAAGAAAACAGAAGCCACCTTGCAATTAAAAGGTCTATCTTGGTTACTAGGGCATCATCATCAAAACATTGCTCTAAGAACTATTTCAAGTGCACACTGGTTTGTAAGAAACACGGAAATATATGAATACCTGGAGATACCGACTGTAAAGGAGGAAGCCTGTAAAATAAGCAAGAGATACAAAGAAAGACTCAATAAACACACAAATGAATTGGCTAAGAATCTATTATCTCGACAGGACGATGTAACTCGCCTAAAAAAATGGCAAATACTAGACATAGACCAGAGAAACTTAACTATTTAGTCTCTATCAACTCATACGATGCTGCTTAATGGAATAGCACCCACCCCAAATGAATCCCAGAAAACATCTGATTATGGCTGAAAGCCGATTGCAGCTTTAAAAAAATAAACACCTCAAAATTGTCAATTATTTTGAATTTAGTGCAATTGTGAACCAAGTCATCGATACTATAGTGCACAAGTATGTGCGCAGATACAGGTGCACTCTCTTCCGATGGGATGGCAATCAGACACGACCAGAGAGATCAGGCGATTACTGACCTTAGATAGTAGCAAAAGCAACAGAAAGGGAAAATAAAAGTTGTTTAATAGCTGTATGTTATTTATAACGCAAATTCATAAGCATAAACACACCTCCACTTTTTGTACATTAAGTCACAAATTTTGATTTTATTTATATCTACGAATTACAGAAAGTTGTTTAGAATGAAATATGTCTAACTTATACTAAATTCGCAGAATGTATTATCCACCTTTCTTCCACTTTTCTCCTGGTGTATACTCTGTCATGGGTTTCCCTGATATTCCACATGTTCCGATGCCAACTCTTCCAGTTAAATTATCAGGAGAAGCAAATATGCTCTTTGTTCTTACGCCAGGTTTCTTCGCAGCCTTTGTGTGAAAATTGAGCCATTTATTCTTTTCACTTTCTCTTTCCTCTTCAATTTGTTTAAATCTCTGTTGTTTCTTTTGTTTTTTCTTCTTGAGGTATTCTCTGTTGTAACCCTTACCATGTCTGTAACAATGAAAAATATACTTAGTTAAGAACATGAAATATTACTATAGCTATAATAGCTCAGTTTCATCATTTCATCAATTTCCGGTTGTTGGTATACACACAACCTCTCTTTATAACTATTTTTAAGTTTAACTAATGAGGCATGTGTTACTCACTTGCTTTCATCACCACTGTGAGGTCTCTTCAGTGCTGAGCCAGGTATGATCTTCACATCATTAATAGATACCACTTCTGCAGTTGCATAGCCATCAAACTTTATCTTCAGATTATCTTCAGTAACATCTTCAATGAGGCCTTCATAAAATCTGTAATATAGGAATATTGCTTTAGTTGATACAATAATAACTGCATAGTCATTATTCTACAATTAGGTATGCATAAAAATGCAAACCCTCCTTGGCAAATAAATAGTTCATAGTTCTTTATAAAAATATTTATTTTAACTGATAAAATCCATTTAATTGCTCACTATTCAACGGTAATGTGTACCTATTTCATGCTATATTTTATGTTTTAGAGATAATTTAAAAAAAATTGCAAGTAAGAGGAAAAAGTGCATTAACAGCACATAAAAATCTTCGAATTCTGTGGTGGGGCAGTAGTAAATCACATGTGGTGTGACACACTAAAACAGGACACATGAACGGAAGCTACTTGTGAATATTCACTTCAAAGCAGAAGACTATGTAGAAGGCTTGTTTCAAACTGACCACTATTTTATTTCTTCAGCAGGCCATAAAGCGCAACCAGAAGTAGAAAGAAGTACTGGTACTGTATGGCTGCAACTTACCGAGTTTTGAAGCTTTTTGAATAGTGCAGGGAACATCATTTACAGTTGATTGTTTGTGAAGAACTATGTAGTGGAGAGTTGTAAAAAAATATTCATTTTCACTTTTATTTTATGATTTTTGGAGGATGTTTTTGTAATGTAATATTTTGTTATCATTTGGATCCAAAGAAACATGTGCGACATTGTTAAGAACACAAAGGTAAATAAAGTGACTCACTGTCCATCTGATCTCCATTTAGCCATGCACCTCTCCCCAACTTGCCAATTTGAAAGGTATTTGCTTGCGTTTTCTTCTTCCTCGGCCGCCAACAGGGACGCTGTAACATCATGATCATTACTAGAACCATGAATATTGGGCACTTTGGATTCACCATCTTGAGTTTTTATAAGATCTTGTGTCAACTCTATTACTTCCTCCAAGTCAGCCTTTAGCTTCAGCAACTCCACATTCTCACCATCCGTGAGCAACGCTGCTTCTACCTAAGAACGAAAACATACACCATATTAATAATAGCAGACTATCTCATGGCAAAACAATAATCGATAAAACTAGCAACTGACCTGTTGAAGTTGCAATTTATAATTCCTTAAATCATCGGCCATTGTATAAATTATGTCTACAACCACTTCAATTAGCTAAATTGAATTCATTCAGAGAATCTGTAATACAATTTTACTCATTACAAGAAATAGGTAATATCATTTTCATCAATCTGTCAAGTCAAGGATGCCATTGTTTTTTATTTTTTTTATTAATTATCTGTGCTAGTTAATTTAGTGTGGATCGCATAAACAACAAGCGCTACATTTTCCACATGGAATTAGTAAGTACATACTTTATGTATAATTTTGGTTTCCCAGTTACACAATGCAATATTCTTGGTTTTTTAATGTGAGATTTTTTTAAGTGAAGCGTTGAGTGGTTTTTGGTAGGGGCAACTTGGAAAACATCGTTAGGAAACCGGTATGTCCTAGACCCAAAAATTCGAAGACATTGATATTTACCAACCCACACTGGGCCCGCTCGCGTGGTGGATTACGGCCCACTCGCTCTCGAAGAGAGGAGGCCTGTGTCCCAGCAGTGGGAACATTATAGGCTGATTTATGCTAGTACTTTTTGTTGGTTCTAAACTATCTTTCATCCAAACCATAGTAATTGAATAATACTAATTAATTATTGGAATACTATTTGAATTCATGCAGGCCTAGTACTTTTTGTTAGGTTACTGTCTTAGAACATATAACGTATGCTCAAAAACAAAATAAAAACTACAACCTCCCCCCCCTCTATGCTTTAAATTTTTCGTCATGGTGTCGTTTTCATGGTTTTCGAGGGTGCCAAAGCCGACAGTGTCGTCAAAATGTAAATCCAAGATGGCAGGCAGATGCAAACATTTTGTAGTGTAAGGAAAGCTTACATCGTTTTATGTGTACCTAGATTGTTTGTTGCCTGAATATAAGAAATCCTTCATACATTGAAGAGGCAATGATATGTTCAGTAGGTACCTGTCTCATTTTAATTTTAAATAAGAAAAGAAGACTAAATACTAAATTTTACAATTAAACGGTATTTTTGTGTGTGTATTTTAAACGAGTGTGTGCGTGCACACTCGTATCAATCAATATGCCTAGCCTTTTCCCAACTATGTTGGGGTCAGCTTCCATTTTAACCGGATGCAGCTGAATACCAGTATTTTACCTGGAGCGACTGCCTATCTGACCTCCACAATCCAGTAACTTGGTAATATGATACCCCTTGGTAAGACTGGTTGTCAGACTTGTGGGTTTCTGACGATCCCTAACAGTCGTTAGAGGTCGTCAGAAGCCCAAATATGACAGCCGGTACCAACAGCTTAACGTGCTTTCCGAGGCTCGGAGGAGTCTCGGTATGTAAAGATGGTCACCGTCCCACGGACTAACCCCGTCAAGCGTAGCTTAACCTGATGGATCAACCAGTGCCGTGTGCCTCGTATAATAGAATATTGAATGCCATGTCTGTGAATTCTAAGGTCTGTAACTTTTACTTGTATTCGAAAGTTGTTCTCCAGTTGGCGCTAGCAATGTTTTATGAAGTATTGTAGAGATGGGGTGCGGCAAAGAGGGAACGAATGCTCAAGGTTATTTGGTCAGGGAAGCGCCTTAAATAGTATCTTGCATTTCACACAACAATTGCACCAATGTTTACCAACAGCGCATGTCAAAGACATTCCAGCGGCGATAGACCCTTGTAGCAGTGTCGGGGCCACTCTAGCACTCTTATGTTGGTATGTTCTAGCTACGGTAGCAACACCAAACTGCTTCTTATAGAAACCAGAGTACCTATATAACAAAACAACGTATACTTCCGTGGTATACCTAATAAACAGGTACCTATATGTGGTAGCTTCACGAAGTTTAGCAAAAATATATCCACTGTTGGACATTATCACATAGCCTATCTCAAGAGCCCGGTCCCGTGCTGCTCGCAAAGTTAAAAGGAAAGTTTATTATAAAGCAGTGAATTATTCACATATTTACTGTTACTATTAAGGTTGTAATCGAAATTAAAATACTAATAGAATATAAAAATATGTTATTATTTATGAAATCCAATTCGTTTTTAATTTATCTTACAAAACAGGTATGAATGAAATATATAATTTTATTAATAATTTCTTAATGTTAAATCTTAATACATACTGCCTACCAAAGACATAAATAAAAGTTACATATTTATGTACATTTAATTAAAAATCAGTCAAAAATGATACAAAGTAGTTAATGATTCTCAAAAAGATTATTAATGTCATCATCGAAATAATTATAATCTCTTTAGGACATAATTATGTTTCAATAATTAGATAGCATTTATCGAGGAGTAGCTGACCCGACAGACGTTGTCCTGTCCAAACAATAATTCATACTGTTACGAACATTTTAAAACAAAACATAGCCAATTCGATCGAACCGCGCTCAAGTGATGCGCTTACCAACGAACAACATTTGATTTTTATTATTTTATACAGGATTGATTTTTGTGTAAGGTATTTGGGTGTTAATCGTTGTACCTACCGGAAAACAGTCTTACGAGGCTGTCCTTAACTTTTTGAGAAACTTTGTCCTGCATTGACAGATTTATTTATCGGACCAACTGAGGGTGAGTAATAGAAAAGTCACAAATCGCAAACAAACTTTCCCATATATTTAGTAGTAAATGAGACTTTTTAACTTTTTTAAGAAGAATAGACTTGCCGCTACCATGAAGACTGGCCGAAAATGAAGAAACAATTTAATTTCGGACGAATAAGTCAGAGTTATAATTTTATTTGCTTTGAGAACGGATTTTAGGTAGTTTGATGCTTGCGATCTCTGACATTCTGCGCAAAAAATTACCTTAAATAATTAAGAACGTTCAGACTTGTATGGGAAAAGTTTTTTTTTTGCGATTTTTGACTTTTATAGTGGCCAGTATATCCATATACTTATAAAAAAATAAGTTGGGAGTCTTATTTCCTACGAAATTAAGGGAAAAGTTTTTGTGATTTATGTCTTTTCTAGTACTCAAACCTCAGTTGGTCCCATACTTTTTGATCCTAATAAGAAATAGGATCGATAGGGAACATATTTTTTTTTTTGGTGAAAATAGCCTATTTTCTTGTTGTCTGTAAGTACCTACTTTTTTATCAAAATCTGTGAATGTAAATTAAAACTTCTCTTAAAGTTAAGGACAGTCTCCTAAGACCGTTTTCCTATAGCGACAACTGATAAGGTACCTGCCCTGCCTTACTTTATTTATATAAGTACAAACTTACATTTGCAGTTGAAATGTAAAGGAGAAAATGTTTTTCAACTACAATGTTAAGTCTTGGGATAAATTCATCCCAACTACGGAACCCTTCATTGTGCGTGGTCGGACCCGCACTTGGCCGGTTTTTTAAATTGATATTTCTTGTGACTACACGGTCGTAGACACCACAAAAAAAATCAAATTAATATATTTTTTGTTTTAAGTACAATTATAATGTTTGGAGTTGGAAAAAAAAAACAATATTTAAAAAAAAATATCGACACCTATCACGTCTGCGGAGTTTCGGTAGCTAATTTAATTTGACCCTGTAGATAGCTAGATAGATTAAATATTTGTGTAGCAAATATGTCAAACTGTCATATTTATTCGTCAAATAAAAGTTTGCTGACCATTGAAAAATCAGCCCCTAGAAAAGTATAATGGTGAAACCCATAGACTTAGTAAAAGTGAAACATTAATTTGCGATTTGGTTAGGATGCCACATTTGAGAGTATAATCTTTGACAAAACTATTACGCTATTAAAGTTAGTTTAGTGTAAGTTAGTTAGTTTTGTGTCAGAAGCGTGTTTCAAAAGGTAGTCAAGTGCAAAATTTATTGTATACTTCAAAACACCATCATGGTACTTATTTAATTGTTTATCAGTTTGGGAGCTACGTTTGAGAGATACTTAAAATTAACCGTGAATGTAGTAAGTATTATTTTACCAACATTTCACGGGCTAGATTAGCGCATCTTCCAATATCGTTGACGTGAATGACGATGCCAATGATGTCAATAAAACAGTACATAGAAAACGACAAATTAAAATATCATTCAAACTGATAAACATTTTACCTTGATGGTACATTGTAGAAATTCTAATTCGTAGTCGAGAAATAAATGCAAGAATAAAACGATCACAGAATTAACCCTATTCTATGTTTCAAAGATTCTATACAAAGATTATTACTGGGTCTGATATACCAGAAAAAAGCACATAACTTTTGATACTGGATTTTTATAATTACGTTAGTTAGATAACCCTGGTGGTAATTTATGTGATTTATTTGATCAATCTTAAGTAGCCAATTTTGATTTGTCATTAGGTACCTACTTAAGTTCATTTTGTCATAATAATAAGTTTTTCTCGTAATTTTACGTGGCATTTTTAACTGTCGACGCTGACGAGATGGCTTTGCAGCGCGGTAGACTGGTGGTACCGCCGACGTGACGCGAAGTCTTCGTTGTCATCATTCAATCTTTCTTGTTCCACAGATATGTCCCCATGCACCGGTGTCACAACCAACTGTTCATATTCTAATGGCCGTTTCCTAAGTAGAAAAGAGAACAAAATTACTTTAAATTGTACACGTAGAATAAAAAATTGTTCAATAATGTATCGCGATAGCCTGAATTGTTTAATCAATATCAGTGGATAATGGAGGCCTTACCCAATTAACTGTAGGAAAGACATCTTCAGCCAATGGAAGAAACGGAAGTCCGAAGCGCGGCCGGGCTTAAGCGCGGGATTTGCCGCGCCAATGTAAAGCCAGAACAGCCACAAGATACTGAGGCAGCCAAGAGCATACCCCCAGTGTACGAGAAACATGAGCAACAATTTTATTGCTACCTGAAACAAAACACAGACAATATCATAACAGTTTCATTCTCATATACGATTCTCTAATATTAATATAATAGTATCTCGAGCAGCCTTTCTATTATCGAGTAGTCTTTTTATTTCTGCAAGTAGGTTTATACAAACACTTTTACACGTCAATCATATTTTAAAAAACTAGATGAGGTCGGCGTTTCCTATCTGACTACTCTTTAAAGATAGGCCGAAACAAACTCAGGTCTCTTTTGAAGTCCAGACATAATCTTGGTCAGATCATGTGAAGACCATGTAGATTGGTGTCTGAAATGGTCTTTTGAGAAAAGAACCACACAGATTTGAGTGGATCTGTCCACTTAGTGCACGAATTTGTCAATTATAGTGCAGCTCACCTTAAAACTTAGGAGCTCAACGATTCGGCGAATAATACCAAGGAAAGGACATTTAGGTAGGCTGCATAAAGTACTCACACTGCCAAACCATTATTAAAACTAACTAGACTAAAAAGAGAGAAAAAACAAAATAATGGATCCACATACTCCTCACATTCACAATAATTTAAATAACATAATACTTTACAATGTAAATATTCATGTAATTGTTTATGTAAAATCGTATAAAATACAGTTTTTTTTTGCAGAAAAAAAAAACTAGTTTCACTGTGTAAATTTACTGGAGCAGCTCAATGCCAAGCCTTTTTGTAGTCAATATAGTCTTTATCAGTAGGTATACAATATAGGCTTTCTGGCATAGTTTCCACTTTATAAAATATTTTTGAATTTACAAAGTTATACATTATTTACATCTAAACGAGCCATCTATTTTCATGAGCCTGGGTGTAGGAACAACAAATTTGTTTTGTTCCTAGGTTTTATATTATGGATATCACTGTATTTTTTAAACAGATTAATATTTTTATGTGCATACAAAATCCGACCCCAACATAGTTGGGAAAAGACTAGGCAGATGATGATGAAACAAAATATTTTCATAAAGTATAGTATAGTCAGTATATTAATCTCTTTTTCTCTCTGAGGGAGTGTCTGGGACTTAATTTATAAATTGAAAGAATTGCCCTTTTTTGTAAAAAAAAAAAATGTCTGCATATCGGCGGCATTTTCCCACAACAGAATACGACACGACATCACACTATGAAAATAACGAAAGTATACTAAACGTATAGTACTCTAAATCACTAACTTTTCTAACGACTTATGCTGCAGACCTAAACTTTTTTGACAATATGTAGTAATATATAGTACCCACCCCAGCCAACGACAGCCATCTGTTACACAGATGCGAGTACCAGTTCTTGTTTTTAGAGTGAACGCTAATACTAGGGCGCTGAACATCCCCGTTAGACGCCCGTCCGTTCATTATAGCAGAATCAGTAGGGGAGGGAGTGAAGTCCTGAAAAAAAAAGTGTTTTATTTTACTTGTATAATTACTATTTTTGTCTTATTCCGTAGGATCCGGTAAGAACATCATAACGGGTGTAAAAATACCCTTAAGAGCGGCCGACCTGTCATATTTTTCACACAAACGCTCGTACGTGATTATGGCGTTGTAACATATCTTTCTTTGAATTTTTTAAACTAATAGGAGGTATCTTGTGCAATATATCTAGGTTTCTATGAAAGCAAAACATACAAAATTGAAGAAACAAATCCAGTATAAGCCTGCAAAAATTTAAATTTTACCTGAACTTTTGCCGTTCATAATGTACTCATAAATTGTAAAAGTAAAGAAAAAAAAATCATAGAAACGTCGCACATGTAATATAGATTTTAAATGACAAACATTTATTTCCTTGAACAAGTTTTATGAAATTTCCGCACACTATTTTTCGTTCAATGTTATCGCGTTCTCACTTGCTCTTGATCTCACTTGCGCTGGATCAAACAACAAGCTTTTCGACAATGCTCGCGTTGACGATAAACGGTTCGGGAAGGGCCCTCTTAACGAAGCCGAGAGTCACTTGTTCTTCTCGTTATTATGATCATTTTTTTGTAATGGACCAGACATGGGAACCTTCCTGTTACGGAGATATTGAAGGTCAAAGTTCCAACTATTTTACAAAAACAATTTTCAAAAGTTATAACTTAACTTAAATACTCCCACGATCCCTGTACCGTTGTATGCATTCTTATGGGTACGCAAAACATTGTTGCGTGCGTTACATTGCGCACTGCCGTAAACAGCGAATTTTCACATCAAAAATTTCCCAGCAATTATATTTGCACATGTACAGAATGCGTAGATGACGGCTCGTCAAAGGTTTTTTTACACTCTGTATTTGGGCTGACTACAAGCAGATATAATAATGGATGTTACACTTACCCCAACATTTTTATGTCTGATCCGTTCCGGGAATAGCAAATCAAGGTCGCTACCAGTAGCGCCGTAAACTTGGGGATCACGTTGAGAATGACCTTGATATCTGTAGATAATCATTTATTTAAACAAATATTCATCAAGGTGAAACAACATGACGAGGTCCATGGGAGGACAAATATTTTAACTCCAGGCAACACCAGGGAATTCGTAAATAAAAAACTACTTCCGCTTTCACAAATGTATTGTACCTATATGTTGGATAAAAGAATATTCTTCAAAACATGATTATGAGAACTATCCTATTTTGTCGCACTCTTCGAGATACTACATCACCGAATGTGGAGTCTTCCTTTCTATTATTTTTTGCCACGCTGGAGAATGCAGTGTAACTAAATGAAAAATAAAAAAAATCAAAATCATACCTCATTTCACGTCTATGTTGCAAATCAAAAGTTTGGGCGAGAGCAAAGTAGGAGTAATCAATGCAAGCATAAGTGATGAGGAACGGCATTGTGACAATGGGGGCAAGTTGGTTGATGTCGCCAATGATGATAAATGTGACGGTGACCACGGCTACTACAACCATCGAGTATAACGGTACCTTGTTGGGACCTCTCTGAAAATAATGACAGTACGTAATAAATAAGGGTATTATGGGCTAGATTACTACTAAGCTAGCAAAAAAACATTACAAAAAATAGAAACTGTGATTATTTAACAATTATTTTGCGAGCACGCAAAGAACTTGATTTAGATATATATAGCGACATAGTTCTACCTCACAATTGTTTTTTAAACACAATTAAATATCTTGTAAGCGATTTTTTTTCTAGTGCTAACTTAGCGCGTATGCATAGACAACTACAGTTATTTTTGAACATCATCAAACACTCACCCCATTTCCTAGAAACTCTAGTCCTGGTATAACTTTTTCATTTGCAATGCTTTGTAAAACCCTGGGTGTTCCATACATGGCGCCCAAACATGAACTCATTGAACTGACATAAAGACCAGCAAGCAATAGGATTGTCACAGCAGAGATGTCAGCTGTAATGGAGAGGTTTTGCAGAAGGCCTTCCCTGGTCACTGTCGCTGCTAATGTTATTATGAACATCAGGTACAAAAATGTTCTGAAAATAATGACTGAAGATGAATAAATTGTTGCTTATAATGGACTTTCTTCAATTTTTTTCCAATTAATCAGGACTACCTTACCCAGTGCCAATAGCTGCTAATGAACCATTAGGTATATTCACAGAGGGATTCTTCAAATCTCCGCTCATGTTTATTCCTGCTAATATACCAGTGATGGTGGGGAAGAATATTCCAAAACATTTGAACCATGTGTAACCATCTTGGTAAGCAGGCCATGTATTATTTGCTGCTACTCCACTAAGCCACCCTTTAAACTCCGACTGAACTGAAAAATGAGCAAGAGGAAGAAATTATTTACTACTGCAGTTTTTGCCCGCGGCTTCACCCGCGTGGAGTTCGAAAATTATCCAATGAGAACGTGTTACCGGGATAGAAAGTATTGGTCACGGTCTACCTGTGTCAAAATCCGTTAAGGCGTGAAAATGTAACATATAGATAGACAGTTCTTTTCGCATTTTTAATATTAGTATGGAAGTATGTATTGACATGACAAGTCAGTCTTGCAAGGATTTACAAAGTCTTTGTTAAAACTAGATTATGGATTTATTTTTAACAAAGTAAAATAAAATTTAGGTGTTACTATAGACAGAAATCTCAATTTCAAAGAACATATCAAGCTGCTTGGTGCACGAGTGCGCAAACTCATAAATGTCTTTAAAAATTTGCGGCACGCTGCTGAGCCTTATCTCTTAAAACAAATTTATATGCCCTATCAGTCACTATTAAATTATTGTATTTCATGTTGGGGGGGGGGGGGGGGGGGGCAATTCTCAAGAAGTGTATTTTCAAACCCATAATTTTTCCTACTGTCTCTCTTAAGACAACTTTTCATCCTAAATATTATTTTGAAACAACACTTGAAACTAACTTATGACCCATACTCGCGCAAAAACATCGAAATAAAAAAGTATGTATGGAACGAATCCCTTCTAAAACCAAATTTAGCGAAAGATTTATTGAATTTCTTGGTCCGTTTATAGCAAAATTAATAAAGAATTAAATATCTACCCTCTTACTAAATCTAAATGTAAACAAATAGCGAGTGAATATTTGCAACAACTTAATTATGAAGAAACGGAGTAATTGCTAAATGTTGAACAATAATTGAATTTTAGCTTACAATTAATCAAATAATCTTAGATAACACGATCCTCATGCACTCATAATCACACACACTCGCCCTCACGCCCTCATACATCAACACGCACACACCCACATCACTCAAACTTCTCATAAATCACCTACTAGCCTACACATACTCATAAACACTTCATTCACGTTTGGATCACTTACTTATTATAATATAGGTACTTAATATAATTTAAATAATGTAACACTTATGTTAGTTATGCGTGATGTTATGTTATGTGTTAAGTTAGTTATTAGTCTTAAAAAAGAAATTTTATTTTAGAACAACCAAACATATTTACTTTGTTGGCATTTTTATTGTTAAAATATCGAGGAAAAAGACGCTGAAAACCGAAAAACAGGCATTGCCTAGTTCGGTTGCAGTGGCTACATCCATTTTATTAGAAACAAATACTGCCAAACTATTTTCTGTAAAATATTACTAAGTTTTTTGAAAAATAAATTTATTTATTTATTTGAAAGCAAAAAGCAAAAAGGGTCCAGTAATGGGGTATTTAGTTAAATTAAATTAAATAAAACTTTATTTCAGACTAATGTCCATAATTTTGTTAGTATTTTGGTGTTAGTAACAATAGTGCTTAGGTATATAGGTTAGAATTGTTAGTTTTAAAAATTACTTATATATCAGACCTATGGACGAAGACTACATTCAATTGATAATAAGGATTAAAAAAATATTCAAAAACTGGCACTTTATTTTCTATCAGACATTTAAAGTTGATACTCAGAAAAAACTTGATTTGAGAAAGAGCATTTTCAAATTTGACATGCCACCACTGGTACCTTTAACCTACCTTTTTACTAAACTTTTCTCTTAAAATTTCTGGTACTTGTAAAGATCATAATTATAAAGTAATTTACTATATGAACTTGTAGATAATTGAGCATTAATTAATAATTAATCAATTAAAATCGCGAAATGCAATTTTATCACCCAAATTTACAAAACTGCGTACTTATATCTTGGAAACTAAATGCCGAGAACTGGACCCTTTTTGCTTGGACGCACATTTTAATTTGACATAATACTCACGTTTTTCGTCCATTGGTATAGTTGTGAATGACCCTACAAAGAAGTCAAGTGCTGCCAACATGATGATCATTAGCAGTAGAAATTGTAACTTCACCACCCATTTCACCCCAGCTACATTGATAGTGCCAAGTAGTAATACTGCGGCTATAGCAAACCCTCTAGACGCCCACTTGTGGGTGTCACTAAGTGGGTCTTCAACTACAAACCCAGCCATTGATTCACCAAACCCAAACACATTTAAGGCACAGCCCACAGCCTGAAATATTTTTAGGGAATTGTATTGTGTGTAATATATATATAACAATTTTCAAATAAATGTAATTAATTTACATCTACTCTGAATTTTAATTTGCTAAACCAAAATGACAGCTGCGATCGACCTTTTGTTTTAAATAACACGATAAATAATTTATATTATAGTGACAATAGTGAAGATCCTCCTGCAGAGAATGATTATGTGGTCCTTGCTGAGAATCACTCGGTAACTAGATTATTTAAAAGATTATTTTTATGTCGACACCAAGTGTCATTGTCAAGCAAATAAAAAATCAGAGTATAGTTGGAAATGGCAATACATTTTGACTCATACACTGTGGCAAAAAACTTAATTTAAAGTTAGATTATGATTTTTTATGTTATAGGTATAAAAAGTGGATTTTTGACATGGGGCAGTAAGGGCAGCTACCTTAACCGTTAAAGCTCCAGGAAAACTGTCCTTAACTTTTTGAGAAATTTTAATCTACATTTACAGATTTTGAAAAAAAATTATAGTCAGCTGGAAAATTTGCAATTTTCATAAAAACTTTTTTTTATGCCAGTCGATCCTATTTCTTATAAGAATCAAAAACCTCTATTGGACCAATTGAGGTTGGAGTACTAGAAGTCTTAAATCGCAAAAATCTTTTCCCATAAGTAGTTTTTTAAGATTTTTTTAGGCCTAAAATAAACAAAAAAATAAATCGATTGAGTGTCTGGTGGGCTACTGCCCGACGGCGACGATTGATGTCAGGATATTGTCTTTAAGCTAGTCGCTGAACTTTGCTTGCGCGATAAAGGATTTTGCGTCACGCGCCGCCGCGCCGGTTTGGTGCGTGCATGTGGCGTTGTAGAGGCCGCCACAATTTTAATCTCACAATATCCGATGCAGGAAAGTTGAACAAACAACTTATTTGTGGAAGGTCATTTGATGTTCAATTCAGACATCCTCTATTTAAACAGGGAAATATTAGGTGTTTCTTAGTTTACTAGTATTTTCCTCATTATGAATAATTGTTTTTTAAGGTTTCGTACCCAAAGGGCAAAACGGGAACCCTATTACTAAGGCTCCGCCGTCTGTCTGTCTGTCCGTCTGTCACCAGGCTGTATCTCATGAACCGTGATAGTTAGACAGTTGAAATTTTCACAGATGATCTATTTCTGTTGCCGCTATAACAACAAATACTAAAAAACAGAATAAAATAAATATTTAAGGGGGCTCCCATACAACAAACATGATTTTGTTGCTCGGTTTTGCTCCATATTGATAACGGCAACAGGTAGACGCTTGAAATATTCACAGAATATTTAGTTATATATTCACTTTAAAAATAAATAATTAAATTAAAATCAAACAAATATTTAAGGGGGGCTCCCAAACACGGCAAAAAATCACGTTTGTTGTAAAACGTGATTTTTTTGCCGTTTTTATAGATAATAGCACGGTATTTTAACGTTAATTGCAAAAAAAAACACGAGATAAAGAAATAAAAAGTAACTTACACATTGGTTTAACCATAATCCACATAAATCTAATCACAAGAAATCGACAAAAAAATAATCATACATTATCTTACAGAACTCGAAGGGCCAGGTTGATCAATATTAATTTCTCTTTCATTTTTCTTTTATATTTAACTGAGTTTTCAATCATTGGCGGAATGAATATAACAAAGTCACAATTCGGCGCAAATGAAAATCTGAGAACTATAGGGAATTCCCCCGGAGTAAGTAAAACACACTATACTGTGTAGCCATGTCAGAAAATAAAGACTCATTTAATTTTAACATGACGGTCATACACTATATAAATGACAGCACTGATGTTTTGCATTTGTCCTGAGGCCAAATCGCCAAATTGTAAAAAAAAATGATACAAGTTACACAACTTGTATCATTTTTTTTTACAATTTCATTCATTTCAATCATTGCGATTTACGTCATAAAAGTTGCCGTGTGCTGTGCACTAAATCTACCCAACGCCATTACAGTTATTATTCAATTCATTATATGTCTTACCTGACCGAAACAATATATCATGCCAAGAGCGCCTCCCATTCTGGATCCTAAAGTGTGAGCAAGCAAAAAGTACACTCCACCACTTTCAATTCTGCATCTTTCACATATTCCCACTGCAGACAACACTGAGATCAGAGCTACAAAAACTGAAAAAGAAATAAAGTTAGATAATTTATTAATATCAAGGCATAAATAAAATAAGACAGGGAATTCATATTTATTTAATTCCATTGTAAAAGGTAATAAATCTTTGGATTAGACTGCAAATGTTTGGATAACAAATACCAGCAACTCATATTTTATGCAATTTATAATTAATATAGTGCTGATATTATGATAAGTTTAAGAGACAATAATGTTTATAAGTAAATTGTCTTCATTTGTTGTTTGTGTTTGTTTTTGGACTGCCTCGTTTGTCTAGCATGAGGTCAGGGGTTCGATTCCCAGGTTGGGCAAAATGTTATTGGGTTTTTCCAACAGGAATTTCTCAGTAGCAGCCCAGAGTCTGGAATTGTGCCTGGTTGATGGCAATAGGCTCGCCCCTATTACACGGGACTTCAACATAACTGGCAAAACGTGAGTGTACCTACTATAGGTATACCTCTGCCTTACCCTTCGGGGATTACAGGTGTGATGTTATGTGTATGTATGTGTGTGTGTCTTAATTATTTAAACTTACCAGTAAAAAGTACTATAAATATTGCATTAACTAATCCAGCTTGTCCAACAATCCATCCAGATCTTAGAAATACAATAACTCCAAAAATATTGATAAGGCATGATGTGAACACTCCATCCCAAGTACCAAACAGCACGGGTTGGGATATAAAAAAGTTTGATTTCCACCATGGTACATCACCCTGAAATTATATTTGAAAAATCAATGACAGACAATGGCTATTTATCAGTCATTGTTAATCTTAAGATATTAGTTGATGATTAGATAAATATGGCATTACAGATATTATCTTGTATGAAAATAATTATTACAACTTGGGAATTGCATACCAAACCCAAGTATAGTTTTTTTTAAAATGATTAATTGATAGGATATGAATGAGGATCAGGACACTATTTAATAATAATTAAAGTCTTGTTATCTTTATCTAAGGGCTGTATTACAGAACCTTATTAAGACTCAAGCATTACTTCAAACTAGTTTCAACCCATCAAATGGCTTTAAACGTCTTTTAAGTAATGCTTGTGTTTTGAGTGAGGTTCTATAATACGGGCCTAAGGGTTGGGGAAGTTTGAAATGAGTTGGAATGGTGACAAAATAGAAACAGTAGTGATATATGAAGTAATCCGTCTTAACTACCTCTTTGGCGGGCTGTCACTATCGTTGCAGCCTGACAGGAGGTCCAACAGATATATGATACGAGCTTGCCAAGAGGCCCTGACATGGGCATGTTATGTTGTAAAATTTATGGTGGAAAATATAATAGTTTAACCCTCAAGGGAAGCCCTTTCAATTACCTGACCCACCCTGACCACAAAACTGAATACAGTAGACTCAGCCTCAAATACAGTTGACTCATGAATTCAAATACAGTTTAATACAATTTGTTTTACAGCTGTGAGTATAAACAATGAAAACAATGTTTGTAGTACTTACATCGAATAAAGGACGCCTTTGCTTTAAAAAAAAATGTAGAGCAGCAAAGCCGCAATAGGTAGCTAAATTATGAATATTACTTGAGAAAGTGTGCCAGTGTACATTAATTGGTACTGTTAGCTTTAAGAAATTCTGTAAGTACCTGTATATCTGCAAATATTTCATTAGCCCCTGAAGCTTGGTGTCCTCCTGATCCATATTGTGATTCATTGCCTAAATCCACGAAACCACCTGATTGTCTTCGCATTCGAGCCCTGTCAAACCCTGGCTCTTCGGTCCGAAAACTGTCTATTTCTAAATCATTTCTCCTTGGGCGATTACTTTGATCCATTTTTGATTAATTTATAATAATTACGTATAAATATTAATTAATAGAAAACATCGGAACACATAACTGTTTAGTGTTTACTTAGCTAAGAAATGTTCTCAAGTGTTGAGAAACGTCACTGATGATTGCAAAATAATGATTAATCTGAAGTTTGGTTTTATATATTTTTCTTTGTTTCACAAATGAATTAGACACGAGCAAGAAATGATCGTACTGTAAAAACATGCTAGAAATATTAAATTTGCTGTTCCGGAACTACGGAATATTCAACTGACGTTTAGAACTGACTAAGACAGATGACAAGTCAAGTGTCGTCAACTGATTGTCAATGTCAACTTTGTTTGTTTTTTTTTAACCTATCGTCGTTCGGCAATCGGCATTCATTATCGCGAATGTGGAAATATTGCAATTTCTTCTTTTTTTCAAATCGATAGTATTCAATCACGCGATTGTGTATTTTAAATATGATCAAAATCCTACATATAATTAAATAAGGGTTCCGTTTTTACCTTTTGAGGTACGGAACCCTTCAAAGGCTACGAAACCTTTTCAAAGAGTAACTAAATAAGTATTGTGTTCGAATGCTTCATTGTAGGTTGCTGCCATTCTCCGAACTGGTGAACATAGACCAGTGTTAGATCGGCAGGTACCTACTGCAAAGAATTTGCGTGCACGCACCTGCCGTCTATAGAGATTTCTGGGGACTGGTCAGTGGGTCATCTTAGGGGACTGCATATCAAATACAAAAAAAAAAAGTTATAAATAGTATTTCAGTAAAAGTTGCTAATATGTTTTTGTAGAACCATGGCAGATTCGAAAGAATCCTCTTCCTCAGACGAAGCATTAATGAGGGAAATGGGGTTTACCCGCGTATGTTTTCTTCTCAGCGCTTTCTCTATTCACTAGATCGTCCCTTAGCTTTTTCATTTTCGCAGTGCTTTACTGATGATGTGCCTTAACTAATGAGCGATGCTTTTCTATAGTTTTAATGAGGTCTACCTGGCTGTCATGACTCTCCCATCGTATGGGTTGGGACGTATTAATTGGCGCTGCAGCAGCAGCTGCTGCTGGTGTAGGTGCCACAAGAATTATATTCCACTGTGATTCTTTAACTCAAAGAGCTTGTTTATGGCGTTCGGCGTTTACCATTTCCGTCTTTAGGTCTGTCTTGAGATTGCGAGAGTTGCCCAAATGAAGCAAATTATTTTACACACTGTTTTATAGAGTCAAGTTTTTCTAACTGAACAGACAGCTGTGCTGCTGGGGAGTTTGATGGGCCACTTTTTCTTCCCAGCTAAATCACTAGGAAGGTGAAGGGCAGGCGTTTTTGGGGGACTGTCTTATGTAATTTTGACGTTCGTTAGGTGCTGATTGTCAGCCTTGTTTGAATAAATTACTTTTGATTTTGTTTAGCTTTATTTAGGCAAGCGCCTAGCGTCTTCGCTGTGAGGTAAGGATAACCGGACTTAGGCCTCTTGGCGGTCTAGCAGTGTCCACGGGTATTCGGCGCGTCTCCAAAGTGCTGGGACGTCACGCTTTGGGCTAGCCTGGGACTTGGCCTGGGGCTTAGCTTTTCCGACGTCCCATTCCCCAATGTTACGCCTCATGCTGGGAAGCGAGGGTCCAGCCTTCTCGAGAAAGTAACGAAAAATAAAGTCGTCTTACGGTCGAATGACCGTCAGGTCAAAATAAACTCCTAATTTTATAAGTAGGAAAGATACAAAGTTTAAAAAAAAACAAAATGTATCTTTCGCAAGTTTCAACGCTGTTTCAAAGGTAGATGTCGTTTGACCCCAGGTTTTACGCATTTCAAGTAACAACATTTTGTTTTTGACATAAGTTTCATATAAATAGATACCTATATAGATACTTAGTAGATAATATTTTAATATATATGGATGATAGACAATATAAAGCCTAAACCGCTGCGCTGGGTCAAGAAGAATTAAATAAACATAAACATAATTATTTTAAATTATTTTTGCCAAAAGATTATCAATCTTTTATCTTATTTTACATACGAGCAAGTATTTATTTTTAAGAATCTAAAAGATTAAATATCCAATTTCAGTTCCTCAGTGCACAATAATAAATTCACGGTTGTTACGAAACCGATTCACCCTGACCGCCGTACTAGTTATAAACTGTATTACGGTTGCTCGATTGGTGGTTGTACGTAAATGTTGCTGAGTTCCATATACATATAACGAAGGTAAGCACTAAAATAAGTGTATGTTATTGTCGTGTAGGTACAAACTTAGATGCTTTGAGTTTTTGCTGAAAATGACGGATATCGAGTAAAATGTGGTGAATATAGATCCATTGGTGAGTCAAGACAATATTTAAAACTTGGTTTTGAATGATATGTGAATATTTTTTCTCGTTGTTTGAATAACGCTTGTAACCAGGAAGATCTGTAGATTGATTATTTTAATTTCAATAGGGAATATGCACGTAATTCAAAACGTATCCATTATTTTAATATACATTGTGTAGGAGTCAAGAAACTAATTCCAATATTTTTTACATTTTTTTAATGCATTACTTATTTTTCAATTAATTAATTTATGTTGTGTTTTTTTGGTGGAACGGAACGCAAACTCAAAACGTGTCCTCTTCGAAAATGCCGGAAGTGACGCAAAAAAACATGTGAATAAAATCTATTCTTTGCTAAATGCTTGAAATCTCACTAAGATAAATATGTGAGTGCGATTTCTACTTGAACTTGAATAAAGCATAAACAATAATTTAATATAGAAGATTTGGGGCTAAAAAACAGATGTAAACAAAGCGGTTTTGTGAACAATGCGTCACATCATGACCGCGACAGAAATGGACGTTTTCATGAACTGTAGTAGAAAATTGTTGGAGTTTCATAATTTTTTTGAGCATCAATCAGTAGTTCTATTTAACTTTCAATACTTTTCTTAGGTTTAATTTTTTTTTTCTCTAGCCTAAGCTGTCCCACTGCTGGGCAAAGGCCTTCCTCCACTCCTTCCATCTTTCGCGAGCCCGCGCGTCCTCCTTCCAGTTTTGACGGAACCTATCCAGTTCGTCCCGCCATCTCCTACGTGGTCTGCCGCGACTCCGTCGCACTGTCTCCGGGCACCAATTCTGTGCCATTTGGGCCCACAGTTGGTTCGCCATACGGCAGACATGTCCTGCCCAGTCCCATTTAAGTTGGGCAGCCTTTTGAGCCACGTCAGTTATCTTTGTTTTGGAGCGCAGTATTGTGTTTCGAACACGATCAGTTAGTTTAACGCCTACGAGTAGTATACTGCGCTCCATTGCTCGTTGGCAGACCTTGAGTTTGGACTTCTGGATGTTAGTCAAAGACCAAGTCTGTGCACCATAGGTTAAGACGGGAAGAATACACATGTCCATGAGCCTGCGTTTCAGTGCCATAGGTAAGTCACCCTTGAGTAGTTCCTTCATGGACCAGTAGCTCTTCCAGGCGTTTTCCGTTCGTCTTGTGATTTCTTTATCTTGCCTCGCCTGGAAAGAGACTACTTGGCCCAAGTAAAGCTATTCCTGGACATGTTGTATTGTCTCCCCGTCTACTTTTATGCTTCCAGGTCTTTCGTTGCACATAACTTTGGTCTTTGACATATTCATCTTCAGTCCAACCTCAAGGCTTGCATTACTAAGCTCTTGGAGCATCCTTTCAAGTTCAGTGGCTGAGGATGAAAAGAGAACAATGTCGTCGGCGAATCGTAGATTTGTTAGTCTCGCTTCGCCAAGGACAATGCCTCTTTCTCTCCATTCGGCTGCCAACTTCCTAAAGATTACTTCGAGGGTACTGGTGAACAGTTTAGGAGATAGCGGGTCGCCCTGTTTGACTCCTTTCTCTATTTTAAATTTTGGACCCGTGGTTTCAAGATTTATTGCAGCTGTACTATTTTTGTAAACGTTGCGTAATAGATTTATATAAGTCGAATCAATGTTTTGATTGCTTAAGGCGTCAAAAATGGATGTGTGTGAAATGCTGTCGAAAGCTTTGGAATAATCAACAAAAGCGAGGTATAGCGGGATTTTATATTCTTGATGTTTTTCTATGAGTTGGTTGACTGCATGCAAATGATCTGTCGTTGAAAGGCCAGGCCGGGAAGCCTGCTTGCTCAGGGGGTTGATGTTTATCTAGTTCGCCAGATATGCGATTTTCTATTATTTTGATGAATGTTTTGTAGATATGTGATATTAAACTAATGGGCCTGTAATTATTAATATCGGATTTATCACCCTTTTTGTGGAGCAGAATAATATTAGAGTGACAAAAATCTTTAGGAAAGCTACCAGAACGCAGAATACTGTTAAAGAGCCGGGTGATATATGTAAGGAGAATAGGTTCACCTATTTTAAGTCATTCTGTACTAATACAATCTTCGCCACACGATCTATTGTTTTTCATTTTAGTGAGGGCTACATGAACCTCGTATCTGGTTATAGGTGGAATACTGTCAGGGCAGAAATAGTCCGGTTTTGAGGGTGGTTGAGTGTCGTCGGAGTAGAGGGATTTATAAAATGTTGTACATATATCTAATATTTATTTATTTGATCTATTCATTTGTTTCTTACCATTGCCATCTTTTAAATATGTGATCCATGACTTGTGATTAGAAATACCTTGTTTTGCTATTTTCAAGGAGCAGTTATTTTCTAGTGCATCCTGAACTAGTCTATTGTTGTAATTTCTCATATCTTTTCGAATACTACGTTTAACCTCTTTATCTTTAAGTCTATATTGTAAATCTCCGTTTATATACAAATTCTGCCTCTGATCTATTAATTTTACAGTTTCATCTGACAGTTTTTTGCTTTTATTTTTTATTTGTGTTACTGTTTTGCTGGCTCTAGTTAGACTTTGTATTATATCGTCGTATTGTTGCTGGACATCTTTTTCTGCAATCTCTGAATCAAGCATATCAAAACTATTTCTTAACTCTAGTTTAAACTGTTTACTTCCTAGTATGAGTGATTGTTTATTTAATTTTCTTATTTGATTTTTCATATATTTTTGCTGATTAATTTTGGTGACTAGTTTTAATAATGCCAGGTCTGTGATCAGAACTAAATTTAATTTGATTTATGATTTGAATGTTTTTAATTATTTGTTTATTTGAGGTAAGAATGTAGTCTATTTCATTTAATTTACTGTCTATTATTGATTTAGTGAAAAAAAAAAATACATGCATATTCCCTATTTTTAACCGACTTCCAAAAAGGAGGAGGTTATATTTTCAGCTGTATGTTTTTTTTTTTTTTTTTTTTTTTTATGTATGTTCACCGATTACTCCGTCAATTGTAGACCGATTTTTTTTTTAAATTCTTTTTTTGTTTGGAAGGGTATGCTCCCGAGGTAGTCCCATTGTGACCAAATTAGAATCTGATGAGGGGATCCCATGGAGATCGAGGGAAATCCTCAAATTTTATAGGTAAACCTATAGCGATTTGAGTATTTTTTATAGTAACTCAAGCATTTGCACTCGAAAAGCACCATTTGGTGAAGTGGAACTGATGATGAAGACCACAGATGGCCACCGGAACTACTTAATAATAAGTATTTCACCGTTGCGATTCGATTAGGCACTTTAATATGATTGCTAAGCAATTTATGCTCGTCAAAATGCATATGGTGAAGTCACCATCAGTTCTACTGGTTCTTACCAGGAGAACTCCTCAACAATTAACGCCCCTGCATCGCGAAAAGCAATATTTTGTAAAAAGTAATGAGAATTTGACATTAGGCTATTGTAAATTAGATAAATTACAAACTAACCCACTAAAAAGTGAAAAATAAAAAACTTTTTACAAAAAAAAAAATAACCGACTTCCAAAAAAAACACTACAAAGTGAAAAATAACTTTAATTTCGGAAGTCGGTGCCAAAAAGTTAAAATACAGATCCAATGACACCGACTTCCGAAATTAAAGTTATTTTTCACTTTGTAGTGTTTTTTTTGGAAGTCGTTATTTTTTTTTTGTAAAAAGTTTTTTTATGATATAATCATACACTGAAGACTACGGGTTTCACATACAAACGGACTAAAATATTATGGACATTACGAAATAGATAGATAGAATGTGCTTTATTGTACCAACATCAAAATTTATAATAATGCATTCAGGGTGCTGATGAGGCTACCCCGATTCTGCAGCGCACGAGGAATGTTTTGTTTGTTTGAGGATTGTTTTACTTTACGAAAATGGTGTGCATCCCAGGTGCGCAGGGTTCGGGCTAGCTCCAGCGGTATCGTGAGGGCATTCGCGCAGAGGTTAGATTGCCAGCACCTGGACCAGTGCTGTATGGTTCACATACTGAGCAATCGAGGTCGGTAATATGTTTATACTTATGGTCTTTTTAATTGTGTGTTTTTATTAATTTTTGTGGACTAGTGGTCGAAATAAACGTTTTATTATATAATAACTGTTAAAACCCAAAGCAAATTGAGAAAGTCTGGTGTTAGTCAAAAACATTGTCATTTTGGGAGTGTCTCAGAAAACGGTGCTGGCTACCGATTTGGGCACCGGCGCTGATTGACAAAATAGATATCTAACGCGGGTGGATTTTACTCTCTGTATTTTACGAAGAGAACTTAGAATGCAGAAATGGACGAAACTATTGACTTTCAATTTCATACCATATAAAATATAAAATTGTTTAAAAAATACAGTGATATCCATAATATAAATACTAGAAACAAACATACATTTGTTGTACCTACAACAAGGCTCAAGAAAATAGGTGGCTCGTTCCGATGTCAATGTATACGCTTTTATAATAAACTTCCAAGCCACGTTCAAGATCTAAGCCTTAATAAATTCAAATCATTCATTAAACGTAAGTTGTGTCAGAAAGCTTTTTATACCGTTAAAGATTATATTGAGGACAAAAAGGCTTGGGATTGAGCTGCTCCAATTTTTACTTATTGAAGTGGTTTATTTTTATTGTTTGATGTTTTTTTTTTGGTAACTTTTATTATTTTATATACGTAATGACATGATTATTTACTTGTAAAGTATTATATTATTTTAATTATTGTGAATGTAAAGACTATGTGGGTTATTGCTCTTTTATTTTTATTTTCACTTTGTCTTTTATTCTCAGTTAGTGTTAATCATGGTCTGGCAGTTTGAGTCATTTAAGCGGCCTACCCAAATGTCCTTTCTTTGGTATTGATGGTCGCATCGTTGAGCTCCTTAAGTTCTGAGTAGAGCTGCACGATTACTGACAAATGCGTGCACTGACTGGTCAGGTCCACTCAATCTGTGTGGTTCTTTCCTCAAAATACCATTTCAGACACCAATCTACATGGCCTTCACATGATCTGACCAAGATTCTGGACTGAAAAAGAGACTGTGACCTCTGAGTTTGTTTCGGCCTTTCTTCTCAGAGTAGTCAGATAGGAAACGCCGACCTCATCTAGTTTTAAAAATATGACTGACGTGTAAAAGTGTTTGTACAAACCTACTTACAGAAATAAAAATCATTTATCATTTACCACACAGCAAATATGTGGATATTTGCATAGATAGGGTAGGTTTTACTAGTGTCCGACCGAAACACGATTTTCAGCCGGAACCATAAAAGTTCCGTAATTTAATATTCGGCTCCTCTATACCTAGTCCGGCCATAAGTTCTGTTACAAATGAAAATGCATTATTTTTTTATGAAGTAATGTAATCTTAATAAAACTTATAAGTAAATATTTATTGAAGTCTCAGCAAATTATAAAAAATAATTATATTCAAAATGGCCACCTTTGGCTTTGATACAGGCCTTTAATCTGTCTGGCCACGAATTTATGGATTTTCGCACTGTTTCCATGGGAAATTTAGCCACTGCTTGCCCCAGAGATTTCTTAAGAGACACAATGTCAGCGTGTCGTTTAGAGCAGGCCATGTCGTCTAAAACTGACCATAATTTTTAGTCTACGGTCTTCAGCTCTTATAAAGTCCGGAACGTTGGTTTCGAGCCAGGTTTGGGTAGTTCGTACCTTGTGACCAGGCAGTCCTGCTGGAAAGTCCACGGTACATTTTAAAAAAGTGTATTGCTGAGAGGTTCCACAACACGATCAAAGACGGTTTCTTAATACACTTTGGCAGAAGTCTTCACTTCTTTTTCACAAAAATGAAGCTTTGTGACTCCTTATAAGACACCCCCCACCAAATCATTACTGACGCAGGATAATGACCACGTTGTACCTTTCCGACCACTTGGGCGGCTTCTTTAGAACTGTGAGCGTACGTAGTGTAAAAAAGTGAAAAAAAATTCATCAGTAAAGAGGATATTTTGGTGCCTTTCGCCTGCGTATCGGGACAGAAGGCGTTTTGATCGATCCACTCTCTTCAACTGTATGGATTGATTTAGGGCATGTCCTGTACATCGACGACAAGTTTCAGGTCTGGTTTTATTGTACGCGACAGAGTCCTAGCGGGAATCTTCATTTCTCGCGATAAGATTTTATTTATTTAACTTCTCACACACAATAATGTACAAAGGCGGACTTAATGCCTTAGGCATTCTCTACCAGTCAACCAAAGGTGGTGAAGAGATAAGATGGCAGGTGCTCGGGGTTTCGGTGAATTCTGGCTCTAACAGCATTAACAGCCTTTGTAGTTCTAACAGCAGACGGCCGCCCCGATCTTTTAAGGTCTTCAAAAGAGGAAGTGTTGGTATATCCATCGATAGTACGATATAGGAACATACGGCGGCGCTCATACCAAGCTTTTGAAGTGTCTTGAATATGACCGACGCGCGACGGCTCCATACCCACTTTGTGCAAGGTAATCACTGCAATCCTATTTTCTTTAACACCTCATTCCGTATTTTGATAATAAACACGAAAAAAATATGTGGAATGGCGGGAAATTTAAAGAAGTTTTTAACATAATAAACACGTTCCAAATTCAAACAAAATTAAAGAGTTGAAAAAATTAACAGTTTTTATGTAACAGTACAGGCCAGACTAGTTAGTTCTGCCGAAACCGATCAGCCGGTTAGCAGTTATGTTATGTTAGAACTAGAAGGTTTGGCATCCACACTTAGTCCTTCAGGTGGACCATTGTGCGTGGGCCATGGCAGCCGTCGGTGATAATTCCAACCAGCCCATCACCCTCCAGAAGTAAATTAGGTCTCTTGGTATGTTAGAACATCTGCAAAAGATCGGGGTGATCCGAAGGTTTCTCTTCTAATCTAGGTGACGCCTGTGTATTTTAAGAGCACAGTCATGCACAACGGTTTCCTCAGCCACCATGCATGCCCTGCACAGAGGATTGTCCGTTAAGCCTACTGTGTGTGATTTGTTTGTTTAGCGATCCGAGGTACAATGAATTCAATTCAATTCAATTTTATTCAGGAACAATTTACATTGTGTTTGAAATCATAAATAACACATTAAATAACAAAAAAAACACGTTCATTAAAATTATAAAACTAACACATTCATAATACAATAAAATATAGTAAATTAAACATTCAACACAATTAAAAATTCAATAAGATTACAAGCTACTACATATTAATATTACCCAGTCTCACATAAACCAAAAAATAAATGAATATGAATGAATGAATGTGGTCTAAGGTAAGGCTGTGCGCTAGCTGTCAGACGATGAAGAAAATCCTGCTGGTATTTAATAACCTACAATAACCAATAATCAATGGTCCTTATCCAAATATAATTATAAATATAAAATTGGGTCCAACAGTTATTTTACTCATTTTAATGGACAACTTGCACTTGACCAAAAATTTCAATATGCTAAAAAAAAAAAACTAAAAAAAACGGACAAGTGCGTGTCAGAAGGGTTCCGTAGTTGGGATGAATTTATCCCAAGAAAAAACTTAACATTGTAGTTGATAAACATGTTCTCCCATACATTCCAACTGCAAATGTAAGTTAGTCGACTATTATTCGTAAACTTGTAAATCCTATTTACTTAGCTGTAATAGTTTTCCTTTTACCTTCGTTATATCCAGAACCTATTGTTTGCGGGAAGACACTGGCTCCTGTGTAAAAAACACAGGTTTTTTACCTAGCGCAGGAGTCAGGGCTTCACTTTGTTTGTACACATTTTTTATGCCAATAAAGAATTTTATTTTTATTTATAATTTTATATACCACTGCCGTCAATATTTTCAGATAGGTATCAAAAAACAACCATTTAGCTGGCAGGCCACGCTAGCTGGCACTTGACTCTAACAAAAATTTGCGGATCCCGAAAAATGGTTTTTACAGACCCGAAATATTTTTAAACGGCGTATCCAACGATCCCCACACCATGGAATAGACGAGAAAAAAATATCATCCCCACTTTACGTGCAACCCTACAATTTTCTTTTTCAACTTTTAACTTTAGCACTTTATCGGCGTGATTAATATTTATACCCATGCCAAATTACAGCTTTCTAGTACTAAGAATCTCTGAGATAAGCCGCGGATAGACAGACGAACATGGCGAAACTATAATGGTTCCTTGTACTATGGAACCCTAAAAAAGGAGCTAATGCTTCAAAAGTCAGTTTCCCCGTAGGTATCTCTTATGAATTCGGAATTCCCCAAACAGTCCCAGTTAAAAGTAGGAGTAGTAGGTGTTAAGCACCAAATAATGTTGGCACCAAATGAAATGCAGATAAGGTCCAATTGGGTATAATTATGTGCTCACAAGAGTTTTAAGACGATATTAAAATTAGTAAAAAAAAAACACGCAAGAGAGGGCTTAGAGCAAAATGCTCTAAGAAGCCGGGCCGTAGCGAGCCAACCAAAAACCACCCCTAGCAACGGGGTTGCCAGATCTGTCGCCAACAGTAGCAGATTAAGGTAAAAAAAACACTATAATCTGAAAACAAAAACCTTGTGGAAAATGTCAAGCTTCTAGATGTAGAGTTATGGCTGTGCGTTGTCTATCAGTAAATGATGAATGAGTTTAAGAGTAGACAAGCCTTGTGCCCAATGGGATTTACTATCGGCTACTTCCCAAGAGACTTAGGGGGGCCAAAAAACGATGATACAACTAACTTTTACTTACTATAAACAGAAGTCTAAGCTAACTTCCAAGTTTCTATTTTCAAAAATGAGGAATTTCCATGCAGACCCCTTATTTAAGGGCATGAATTTTCACAAAGCCTTCCTTAGTGCTCATCTACGTTATTTAAAGGAACTCTTGTCCAAAATGCCATACATCTTAACCCAGCGGGTAAGGCTGTGCGCTCGCTGTCAGACAATGAAGAAAATCCTGCTGGTATTTAATAACCTACAATAACCATTAATTTTTCCATTATTCACTTATACATAATAATACTTTATAATGAATAATCAAAACATAAACGAACAAGAAAATTTCCCAATGCAAACTTTACTGTAGAATACATAATTTCACTCCGCGTACATCACTTTGTCACAACACCAATGTATCTTGTCTGCTCGACGTCCGTATGTCACTGCAGGGATCCAGTAGAATATCAGCGAGTCCGACTCGCACTTGGCCGGTTTTTTTGTCTATTGGCACCTTGTTTTTATATAATAATATATATTCCTGTGATTTGTTATTCTATCTATTACCTGACACATGCTGAGCTGGACTCCCATTTGGTGCAACCTTGTTTAAATTCGATAATATTGATTTGAAGTATGTTATAGTGTCACTCTGTTTCTTTAAGTATGTTTTTCTTTTTAGGATTCCGTACCCAAAGGGTAAAACGGGAACCCTATTACTAAGGCTCCGCCATCTGTCTGTCCGTCTGTCACCAGGCTGTATTTCATGAACCGTGATAGCTAGACAGTTGAAATTTTCACAGATGATTTATTTCTGTTGCCGCTATAACAACAAATACTAAAAACAGAATAAAATAAATATTAAAGGGGGCTCCCATACAACAAACGTGATTTTTTTTGCCATTTATAAAGATAATGGTAGGGAATTCTTCGTGCGCGAGTCCGACTCGCACTTGGCCGGTTTTTTTGTCTATTGGCACCTTGTTTTTATATAATAATATATATTCCTGTGATTTGTTATTCTATCTATTAATTGTGCTATTGTGTGTTGTGCTATGTCTTTTGTGTGCACTGAATAAACGTTTTATCTATCTATCTATCTTTCCTATATTCCTGATGAGAAAATGAATAGTTATTGTAGGTTAGTATAAAAAGAAAGAAAATAATTTATATTTGTTTTCAGAATAACGCATTTATTACGTACAAACATAATCCAGCCTTTAACGTCCCACTGCTGGGACACAGGCCTCCTCTCTGTGAGAAGGAGTAGGCTGTAATGCACCACGCGGACCTAGTGCGGGTTGGTGGATTAAGCACAAAACCAAATCAGGCTTTCAAGCATGTCGGTATTACGTGGTAACTTTAGAAAAAGAGGAGAACGAATAGAATGAAATGTGAATTTTCTTATTGTAAGCACCAATATTTAAAAAAAAAAAAAAACCTACTATTTTCATACATTGACAGTCTCAATCTCCAATAGTAGATTATTAAACAAGGGGATAAAGCAGTGTCTTCTGTCGCGGATGACGATTTAAATCGCGAGCGTAACGAAGGACTCGAGGTTAAAAACTTAAATCACGAGCGAAGCGAGGGATATAAGACGAGTCCTGAGTGTTGCGAGGGATTTAAGTTCACCCACCCACCGAGGAAAATACTATACTTTTGCGAAAAAAATTACACAATAATAATATGAGATAAGCATTTATTAAAAATAATGACAATTAAAAGTAAAAGTTAACATTCGAAACATTGGTCCAATTATTGATAGAGAATGAGAATGAGATGAACATTTTTGTTTGGTACATTTATTGTTGATGAGTTGATTTGAGTATTTCTCTGTTCTTGCGTCTGAGGAACTTGCGTTTCATTGTAGATAGTATGCGTTGGAGATAGTGGTGGTAGTGTATCGTGAGTTACGGACGAAGATAAGATGCCGGAAGTTGATGGTGGTGGCTCTGATGGATAAAGTTTTATATTTTTGTTAATTTGACTGCTTAATATGGTTTTATTCGCCATTGAGCTTTCGATATTACCCTCAGCTACTCTATCAGAGCTCCAACCACCGTGTCTTTTTATTGACGTAATATCCGCCCCTGAATCCGCCAAGAAAGTCCCCGAAGTTCTTCTAAAGCAGTGACCGGTGTAGAGTTCAACATCTTTAAGTTTTAAATATTTAGCAATTTCCTTTGGCATATTGCTAATTTTATTTTTGCCGATGGCTTGTCGAGTACATTTCCCATTCCGATAGTTTATAAAAAAAACTATTGTTTTCCATGTTGGTGGGACGTAATGCTTAGTATTTATGAATGATTTTAGTATATTGTCCTTGTACAATGAATGACCGATTTTTCTTTGTCTTAGTTTCCTTTACATTAATCAGCAGTAACTCATTGGAATGATTTCACATCCGCGGCAAGCACCATTGAGTCCAAAAATTAAGGCCACCTATAACAAAGATATAAAACAAGTAAATATATAGAATAATTACTATTACTAAGATACGAAATATTCATAGTTAAATCATGTATACTTACTTTTGTGGCCAGAAAAAATTCGTCAGGAGCTTCATTAAGAAATTTTTCCACATTTTGAGCCGTAAAAATTTTAGACTTCTTTGCGCAATGCCCTTCTGATTTTCTTTTTAAAAAAGCCAGTAATTTCGTGAATCTATTTATTTCAATGCTGTGTTTGATGCTTATTGTAGCTTTCAGTTTTGAGTATATGCACCAAAGTGTATTCGGATTCTTTGTCTTGGATAAATAATCAAAATAGACAAGAAGTACTGATTCTGAAATTGATAGGCCTTTCGCACTTCTCCACGTTGAAAATTCTTCATAAGTTTTTAAATAATTTTCCTTGGATTTTGTTGGAAGCAAATTAATTATAATTGCGGCAGCATTTGCACTGATGGAATCCGACAATGCACTGATTTAACATCGTAACGTATTTTTAGACCATTAACTTATTTATAAAAATAAATTAAAATAAACTTAACGTTTATGTATTTGAAGAAAACAAAAACGCGGCAAATTCCTAGACTAATATGTTTTTGTCGGAAAAGCAAAGTCATCAAGCTCATACGGCCTCGTCGGTTTTCGTAATTTTATTTAATAATCATAACTGCATAATAAATGCGTATTCCTTTTTCAAAAAGATGTATAATGCTTTATATACAAACTCAATGGTGTAAACACAGATGTAGTTCAATATAAATTTCGGTAAGTATTCCAAATTTAAATCACATTCTCCCCGTAGAGGATGAATGAAATTCAGTACAATTTTCTTTCCCCGTTTTTAACAGATTAAAAATGACTATTGTTATGTTCGCTTTTTGTCGCATAGAATGTCACTTCTTTGAGCAAGTGGTACGAAAACACTCATTACTATAATCATATATTCAGTAAATAATGTTCAACAGAAGTTTCTATTGAATGTAGTGTTATGTTACAATCTATTTGCTCAAGCTTTTGTTTGTGTTTTGTGTTTTTCTTAAATAAACTATCCTGAATATTTTTGGACTCGAGCTTTGATTTATGATACGCTAGGAAGAATTATTATGATAAAATAAATGATATAAATAGATAAGTCGATAAAGGGGCACGTATAAGTAGTCAATTGACTACTTATACGTGCCCCTTTATCGACAGTCATATAACTAGTCAGTAGCAACCATTAAGTATCTAACGAACGTAACATTTTATTAGCCTCTACGTAAATATTATAATATTGTATTTCCGTTATAAATATCATAGTACCTGAAAATCACAGAAAAGCTTCTATAATTTAAGGAAAACTGCCTGTGAGTATATTTGTCACAGTTTTCCCAGGGAAATCATTTAAGTGCTACAATACCAATGTAAGTAACTGTATAAAACATTCTTACCGCCGTCCACTAAAATATTCATAAGAAATTATTCCCAAACCGTAGCTTAAGCTTTTGGTAGGTATTGCTAGAGGGCAAAAGCCTACTGTGTAAACCTTCTGAGGGATACCTAGACCTACCTACTAGTAGCAAAGTATTCTTATCTGTAGTCACTATTCAAAGAAGAGTGTTATACTTAAAACACTATACCTACCTACCTATAATAACTCCAGCAGGCTCGAGAACTGTACAGAACTGTTTTGTCGACGGAAGAGTAGACAAAAACCGGCCAAGTGCGAGTCGGACTCGCACACGAAGGATTCCGTACCATTATCTATGAAAACGGCAAAAAAATCACGTTTGTTGTATGGGAGCCCCCCTTTAATATTTGTTTTATTTTAAATTAATGATTTATTTTTAAAGTGAATATATAACCAAATATTCTGTGAATATTTCAAGCGTCTACCTTGCAAAACCGAGCAAAAAAATCACGTTTGTTGTATAGGAAAATATTTATTTTATTATATTTTTTAGTATTTTTTGTTATAGCGGCAACAGAAATACATCATCTGTGAAAATTTCAACTCTCTAAGTATCACGGTTCATGAGATACAGCCTGGTGACAGACGGACAGACAGACAGACAGATAGACAGACGGCGGAGCCTTGGTAATAGGATTCCCGTTTTACCCTTTGGGTACGGAACCCTAAAAATTACGTTTCCGTGTAGACAGTAGAACATTTTCGGTAGACAAGCTATTTCTATTCTATTTCTATGTAGAGTAGAAATACAAAGCGTCATGCTAAGCCTGTAGTCGTCGCGTGGAAGTCATAAGACACCACAATATATTATACTTACTAAATTAACAGACATTTTTATAAAACTTCTGAGACCAAAACTATGTTTGTAGTTTTGGTCTCAGCAGTCAAAATATGAAGAGTCAGGACTGGTGACGCAGGAGCAGGTGACTTACAGTTGTCTGTGTGGGAAACAGTTCGTCCTGAGGTCGACACCCGCAGCCTTCAGTAGCAATTTCCCATTCCTTGCGGAGTATTTCGTTTTTAGTGAATTAATGAACGCCTGCGTTCTTGCGTATGGGTACTACCTATTGGCAAAACATTAATACACTGACTGATGCATTCTTACAAACTATTCCTGACGAACGGCTATCACTAAAATAATATAACCGTAGATTGTAAATAATGTAGATCATCCTTATGTTTGCTAAAACCAAGAAGAGGCCTAAACTTCGTGTTTTTCTTTGTACGTTCTACGAACTATCATAAATAAAATAGTATAACAAAATGTAAAAAAAAGAATCCCAAAAAATATCAATCGGGAATCGATCTTACAACCTTAGGTTTGCCAAGCAGTCGTCAAGCCGTAATAAATATCCGTTCTTATACATGTCATTATTGACTGCTTAGCTCCATGAAGGTATAGCGTGATGATAATCATTTAAAAGGTTAAATTTATCTGCAATATTCTAACCTATTGGCTCGTCTTTTTACAATTTGCGGTAAATTATAGAAGAATACGAACATAATGCAATATTGCTTACCCTCCATGTCATATAACGTGATAATTTAAGCATACATACTGACAGACTTGTAGGGAATATCTATGCAAAATTTGAACAGAATCTATCCGTTAGTATTTACGTGATGCTGGAACATACATTCAGCCAAACAAACAAATGGACAAAAATCTAAAAACTTTATTTTCGCCTTAGGAATCGATTCCAGACCTCGTAGCAATTACTTATTTCAAAAATATTCAATGTAGAGTTTTGACTTCGCTACGATTTTATTATATGTATATAGATTTGGGTGTTGGTGCAGTATATCAGATATCTTATGAATCGCTCTACCTTCGTGGCAGTCACTAATTTAGCAAAAGACACTTCTAAAAATCAAATGTCGTTGCATGCAATGCAGCTCATCGTCCGACCATAAGTGGATAGGATAATCAATCAACTTAGCCCATACGCAGTAAAAAAATAAAAGTTCTCTTAATGATATAATTTAAAGCCATCAAAAACTACATTATAAAGTAGAGAATACACTTCAGCCTCATTTTACAAGTTAAGCTGACTTTTACAGCAGTATCTTAAACTTTATTCAGGAATATTACAGTTTACCCTAAAAGTACATAACATTGCAGAAAGGTAAATTGGCAGGTAAAACAGCCGGGAGTAGGGTCGGTACTTCGACATGGTTTCAGGCGCTATCTTAATCGTCCAGCGTTTAAGCATATTTATGTAGCAATAAGTTATCAGAAGCCTAATTACGGCCGCGAAACCACCTGTCCGCTATCATCTGTACATAGGCCTTCGCATATACTTCCGTACGTCTTACGCGCGGTCCCACCCCCGCGGCGCCATTGGTTGGCGAGGTGGTTGCGCGCGCAGCGGCCCTCCTCGCGGCCGGGTGTGAGACGCCGCGACTCCGAAGGAGCCGGTCGCGATCGCGATGTGCCGCCGCGGACAGTTCTGCCGCGACCACGTCGCCACGCTGCCGTCGCACGCTCCGCAAGCTACGCCGCCGCCGTTGCCGATACGGCCGTGCGGCACTTATTTTTCACGATTCTGTCCTCATATTTCGAACTTTCCCTATGAATGCAATAGTTAAAAGTTACTTTTTAATTCCCAAACTAAGGTTAAATTAGTTTTGAAAACTTTAAAAAACTTTAAATCTTAGTTTATTAGTGGTAATAAGGATTTAAAAAGAGATTTATTTGGTGATGTGATATGGCTAGGCGGCGTCAGCACACTAGTTGCGCATGGCTGGTGGTGGCCAGCTGCGCGTGGGCATGCGCACTGCTCGCCTCGGCCGCAGCGGAAGCACATGCCGATGTTGATACGTCTACTGGACTTGGTGATAATACACTCACTAATTCAGGTAACTGCATCAGTTTTCCTATAGAATAAATAACGTAAAAAAATGAAAACATATTCAAACCAACTGGTATAAAACAAAAAAACGCCAAGAAAAATAAAATGAGCTCATGTGCGAAGTATGGTTAACATTAAAAATGGACTAGAAATCCTTTAAAGCTGGGTATTCGGAGAACCTACTTAAACAAGGTAAAACCTCTCATATTCTTAATTATTAAAAAAATAAACTTTAATGAATACTTGGTTACAATAAAAACAACCTGAGTAGGTTTTACATTACAACGACACTTATCAGTTAAAAACACATATTTGTTGAAATTTGTATAAATATAAACTACTTAATTATCAGGGCATCATATATTATTGTTTATATTGCTAAGATACGTAGAAAGTAGGTACACTGATATAATATTCTTAACCTTTGTTTGTTATTAAGTTTGTTTGTGATCAACTAATGGAGCGGAATATTTTACTCATACAAGTTCGTTTTTTGAGTAGTTTACTTATTTCTTTGTACATATAATATTGAAACGAATTTTGTAATACCTTAAACTGAAAAATCAGCCCGTTTCAGGTTTCATTACTAAAATGAAAATATTTGAATACTCGCTATTCAAATAGAAAATGTTGTAACATTAAATATGGTGAACTAGAACCCAAAAAGATTTAAGATAGATAATTAAGTAAATAATTTAATGTCTTTGACTAGAACAAACGTTACCTTATTTAAATGTTTCTCAAGACTATTGTAGAATTAGACTGATTCAATTATGGATTAAATATAATATATTATAATATACTTCCTATATTAAGTACGAAGTAAAGTAAATAGGTACATTGCATGGCCTATAGACAGGTTAATCAATCATCACATGTACCTAAAAACCAAAAAAGGGTGCCTAATTAAAAATTATATACTTATTAACAGAACTGGTTTCCTTTAAACTTACTCTCTATTTGATTTGTACATCTAATACTAAACTATCTTCTATATTTACAACTATTGATCCTTAATACACAAGCTAACTCTAAAATATGTATAGTATATACAAGTACATAATAAAATAATAAAAAAAAGGATAATAATAAAAGTGCTCATTGGGCATCAAAAAATTCGTCCGCATCGCTGGCAATGGGAAAAGTGCCCAAAAGGCTGGCAGCATTGCCACGTTGGATGGTAATACTGATTCTAAACTGACTTAAATTTTATTATGATGCTAAGGAGTAATACAATTATGGTGTCATCGTTTATTATTAACGGGTACGGTTGGTTCCTTAATTAAGTAATCTATCAAATTCTATGTTGGTTCAAAAGTGCATTTTATGTGCTTGTGAATTTGACTTTGACTATCCATTTTCGAACTCCCTGAATTAAAACTTAAGTTAACGCAACATGTCTCGAATTAAAAAAAAAACAACTCGGGCCCCCAAGATATATGCGCTGTCTAGTTTGGGGACCACTGTTCAGATAACCATGTTAATTAATCTGAAATATAACTTATAAATAATTATAATAAATAAAGCTTGGCGTACGGCCATGCCTACATGCAGCCTATAATGTTCCCAGTTACCACTGCTGGGACACAGGCTGTTTAAGGAGTGGGCCGTAACCACCACCCGGGCCCAGTGCGGATTGGTGATGTCACATGTCTTCATATAAATATATGCATACTGTAGCATATATAATTACTAGCTGCGCACCGCGGTTTCACCCGCGTAAGTCTCGATCCCGTGGGAATATCGGGATAAAAAGTAGCCTATATGTTAATCCAGGGTGTCAGCTACTTCCATACAAATTTTATCAAAATTAGTCCAGTCGTTTGAGCGTGAAGAAGTAACAAACACAGACAAACACAAAGTTACAAACTTTCGCCTTTATAATATTAGTGTGATTTACGTTATTTAAGTTATATTTTGTAACAACGGAGCAATAAATTTTTCTTATTATTTTAATATTGTTAAATATTAAAATAATAAGAAAAATTTAACTTAAAAATCACACTAATATTATAAAGGCGAAAGTTTGTAACTTTGTGTTTGTGTGTGTTTGTTACTTCTATGTTATTTCACATTAGGTAAACTAATAAATTAATTAAATTAAAATTAACCAGTAGATGGCAGTAGGTTTTTCTTCTAATGCATGGGACTTAAACTTACTTGGTAAAATGTGGGTGCAGGTACTCTGCTTAACCCTTCTGAAAAAACAGTCGTGATGTCCAATGTCAACCAATTAATTATGCCCAACAAGAAATAATAAATGGTTTAATATTTCTACACAAACGTAGGGAAATCATTATATTCATAAAATAAAACGATTTCCCTATTAGTGCATATTTGCCGTAGTCACCTTTGTGCAAACGTTTCATTAATTTTGTCTGTGTTACGAAATACATATCCGATAGGTATAATAGTTATTTTATAGACGTAAAAATATTAATGCATAATATTGAATTATTTTCCCTAGCTCTACCTTTATTATATATTTTCCATAGTCACGCTATAAAAAAAAATATTTTTGATGCATACATAGTCACGAGTTTATGAGGGAGGTATACAAATAATATCTGGCAACCGTAAATCAAACATTTCATTATACTTATAAAAACAAATGAAGTGCCCATTATTTTAACGAAAACGTGACTTTTTATAAATAATAATATTTTTTTATAAATTTCTTATATACTTAAATATTATTTTTCTTTTTTGCTGTTTCGTGTCTATGGTACTTGCTTAGACTCCCGGCATCGCCCGCGTGGATGTCGCAAGTTATCCCACGGGAAAGTAGTACCGGAATAAAAAGTATCCTATATCCTAACCCAGGTCATTATCAACCAATTTTCATTTTTGTGTGACGAATTTCATGGAAATCCGTTCAGCCGTTAAGGTAACAGACAAACAGACAGAAAGAGTGACTACTTTCACTTTTAATAGTATAAGTAATTAAGTCTGGAAGTGTGGATTGGGATATTTATTTATGTTCTGTTGTGCTCCATTTATGTATGTTATACAGCTTGTAAGCAAGGATGTTTAAAAAAAAAAAGATCTTATTCTTAGTTATGATAGCAGTAGTTAGAAAAGTTTATTTGTTACAGTTCTTGCTTCAGAATTGGTTCTTATATTTATTGAAATATGTATGCACGAAAGTCTGACAACTAGTCTCACCAAGGGATATCGTGTTACCCAGTAACTGGTTTGTGGAGGTCAGATAAGCAGTCGCTCCATGTAAAATACTGGAAACGGCTAGGCAGATGATGTTGATTATTGACCTATCTGACTAAATCACTTATTAATTACAATATACATACATTTTTGAGAGTACACACGTAAGTTACAATTTTGGGCAATACACAAAATTGTAAAGGTGATTTGTGGATTATTATAAAACTAGCGGCCCGCCCCTGTTTCGCATGGTTTTTACGAGTAAATAACATCGAGATTTTTTTATTATGTGTAAATTAAATATTAATACACAAAAACTTTTCGGAATAAATTCTCTAAATGATGGTAAAAAGCGCATTAAAATCCGTTGCGTAGTTTAGAACAACAACGCGGTCACACAGACAAATACGTAAAGCGATTTCTTTTATAATATGTATAGTTGTACGTATGTTTATAAGGTGTTTCAAAATTAACTCAATAAACTTTTAAAGGTGCTTTAGACCATCGAACTGAATAACTGTTACTATGGGACCAACTTTGAAATCGTGGAAAAAAACAGCTGGCCCATGCAGTTTAGAATAGTAGGTAGGTATTAAAGTTCAGTATGGAACAGCAAATTTTTTTTCGCGATTTCACTTTTAGTTCTATAGTAAAAGTTATTCAGTTCTATGGTCTAAAGCACTTCTTAAAGGTTGTCGGGTTAATATTGAAACACCATATATAGAAAATATAAAAAAGCTAAAATATAAAAATTCAGGCTGTGGATTCACATTCAAGAACCAAAAAAAAATTTGAAAACTGACATCCACAAACCCGCACTAGGCCCGCGAGGTGGATTACGGCCCCCTTTCGCAGAGAGGTCTGAGTCCCAGCTATGGGAACATTATAATAGGTGGATTATGCATGCACGTATTAAATATCGTTAAAATGGAATGAAAACGAAGTTACCAGTCGTACCGAATAGAAAATTTTATTACCAAATCTAATTAATAAAAAAAACAATGATTTCTTCAGTATTCATAAACAGAATTGCAATATAAGTGTTCTACATACAAAATATAAACAAAAAGTTGGTGTAAAATATAGATTTAGTGGTTTTATCACAGTTGCTTTCGAAATCTTCAATTACATCATTCCAATGTTGTAAGACTGACGGTGGGCGGTGTCTAAATAGAACAACACCTATTATGTACTTCTCACTTATGTACAACCATCAAATAAATGTTGCTTGGAAGAAAATTCATATGATTTTATTTTTTTTTATCACGAAAATATTTTGTTCATGCATACTTTGCAATGGTTAAGTTAGATAAAAATATAATGCAGTTTACGTGACTTACAGAAAACTAAATGTATGGAGTATTCAATAAATTATGCTTTATTTAAAAACCAATAAAACATATGATGAACGTTAATCTATTCAGGACCGTATGTAATGTGTTTCAAGATTTATAATAAAATTCCAGTCTTTAAAATAAATAAAAAGTAACAATATATTTTAAAACAAAATTGTTCACTGAAGGAGTGCTTCTACATATTGCAAGAGTTTTTTGAAGAAAGAAAAAGTGTAAGTTAAAAGTAATGGGATACATTATTCACCATTGTTTGTATACATACCTACATATTTAATTTATTTGAATTAATTAATTATATTTGATTTAACTTATTTTTATTCTTTAATTCTTCTATTAAATAATATAATTTGAAAGCTACAGTAACCATAAACAAAAATTATTCTATTCTATTGATTTTAACTACTTATGTTTTTTTTTGTTGGAAAAATTACACATGATAAAAAAATTTACTCGTATTGTAATGTGTATGTAATGTAATTTAATTTATTAATTTTGTTTCGTTTTGCAGTGTCCTTACAGGGAGCTTGTTTGAAACTTATAATCTTATGCCAGCCCGGTACAACATGTTCGCAATAATAAACTGATTTTATTTAATTGAATTTTTTTCATTAGATTTGAAATTATTTTTTAAGGTTCAAATAGTAACTAAATGACGTTAACTAATGAAAAAACCGTGAATGTTAGAAAGTTATAAGTTATTACACTTATAATATGTTGCTGTGTCAAATATTGAAAGAAGGTGTTGATTTTAAATTATTTATGTATATTCGTGTTTCATAAGTAAGTCGTGCTCACGGACACGACTTAGTTATGAAACACGAATTTACATTTTTCGTAGATTAAAAATATAACTAGGCCCAGGGAGTAATAGTAACACTTTGTTACCTAGTTTAGATATCAAACAATAGGTTCTTAGTTTTATTTCTGAAAGGCTGCTTTAGATTTGCATTGGTTAAATATCAAATCCCTTGAAGTCTACACGCGACACCTCTCATGAAAAATTTACACTTTTGGACTGCCGTTTGGACACATACCTAATTTGCTTTTTTAACTAAATTCTCTACTCACCGCATGCAAATTTAAATCAGCCTTATCAGATAGTTTAAAATGCGCTACGAGTACTAAGGTAAAAATTGTGTCCGACGGGAACACGTTCTTCCTAGACCGAAACCGTAATCGAATATTCGGCTCCCATTCTCACTCCCCACCTTTTGGCCGTACATAGCCGAAGCCGCAACTTCTGTCAGACACTACTAAAAATTAAATAAACTGTACCTACAGCATCGTTGTGCTTATTTTTATAGGTTCACATTTTGGAGCATTATAACTCAGAGCTTACCTAACTTATTAGAACCTGCGCAGTCGCAGCTTGCTCAGCAAAGTACCACTTCACGATGTTACAAGGCGATCGGTTACGGTTGCAGCTTTGGGACCTTTTCATGTCTTCATAGCTCAGTGCTACGAGCGTCTACGAGCTGCTACGAGTGCTACGAGACGATAGTGGTTTCGATCGGTGTGCTGTTCTTGTATACTGAATTACTGGTTTGTCCTGTAAGCATAAAATGTGCTGTATTGTATGCCACACTCTTCTATGTTAAGTGGGAGCCAACAATTAAAAGAGAAGGATACCTCCTTGTTTCATAAAATTAAAACTTTATCTGTTGTTACATTTTGACGAAATACCAGTTGCAAGTGTTTAATTAACGAAAAGTTTTTAATTATTATTTTGAGAGACATCAGAGCCTGCAGTCTCCACATAGATAGCGATCGCTTTACGATCGAATTCGGTCAAAATATGTTTTTAAACTGATTTTAAAGCATCGTGATTTTATTATAAAAACCGTATTTTTATTAGACTACAAATTACATAAATCCGGCCACAGCTTACATTTACTGATATCATGCAACTTTACATTGGTATAATTAAAGTTCAATTCGTTTCAGCAGCACATTTACAATGACATTACATAAAATCGTGTTAATAGTTGGGCTCCTGCGTCAGATAGTCGGACATAGTGATGCCAGTAATTTGGCCAGTCATAAATTACTCGTTTAACTGAATTACGCGAGTTGAAAGCATTCCGCCGCTGTCGAATGCGGACCGTTCCCATCCCCATGCTACTCGCACGGCCACTGATATGCAGGCATCCGACGCACTTCACAAATGAGCTTTGAATCAACGAAATTTCATTTGCGAGTCATTTGCCATCGATAACGTGTCAATCTTAATAACAATCCCGTCAGTTTGTTGTCACGCAATTCGGTTACTAATGATTCGGTTGGTACATGGACTGATGGACTGTTGCTGTAGACGTGGCGCAACTTGGTGACAATAACACATGTCGAGATGTGTGTTTTGACCTGAGAGTTTAGCGTGACTGAAACTAAGTTTATAACTGACTCCTTCGATTGATTGTTTGCTTAATTCTGTATTCGGCGACGATACCATTGTTATTCAGAAAACGTTGCGCACGTATGGTATGATTGAATAATTTAATTATAAAACTGAGTTAATCGGTCATTATAAATTCACGTTGGGAAATAACAGATTTTACAACACATCGCTCATTATGAAAACTTTTTAATTTTAAAACGTTATTGGGCATGCTTTAAAAACTTCTTGTTTAATCGATTTTAAAAATAAAATAGTATAGTTTTTGTACGTATTTTTCTGTGATACCTATATTGCTGTATTTTTTGTTATTTTGGATACTATAAAAAATATTGGTTTAATGGGTCTAAGTAAGCTGCCTTCTTGTCGAAGACACTTGTTTGAGGAAATGCTTGTTGTTTGTCAAGTGTACCCGGCATCAACTTACCTCGATGTCATCTTTTTGGCAACACATCTTATAACACTTACCAGCCCATGGAAATCAATTACTAAACATGTGCATATTCAACTCAGCTGTATGTGTATGTTCACTTCTAAAATGAACATTGCTGGGTTTGGAAAATAGGTTGTTTACTGTATGTTGTTATGGCGCGCGGGCGAGGGTTTTAGTCCAGTTTTTCGTTCCGACGGCCGCGTTTAACATTACTCACGATACGCGTACTTGCGTAGTGCTGGCATATCATTCGGATGTTCCACGAGATGTTTGTCATTGATATATAAATGTTGATAAATATTATTCCTAAGAAGAATTAGGCAAGTTCCAAGAATTGCACTGTGTTTTTAGAATCTACATTGCAGATAGTCATTCGCTGGACATGTAGGAATACTGATCAGTTGACCATTTTAATCTGGACAATAATTCTCAAGTTCATTTTTAAACCACTTTTCTTTTTTTTTTTTAAACGTTGGCCCACACTAGGAATTTCTCCTGTATCGTGGGTGCGTTTACAAACATTTAAACTCACATACACAAACAGCCAGACCCGGTACAACTACTTATAGGTCATACAAATATTTGTTCCGTGCGGGAATCGAACCCGCGACACGCAGCGCAGCAGTCAATCGCTTAACCACTGCGCCAACCGTGCCGTCAAACTTGAAGCCAGCATGGTTCAAAGTTCACAAAGTGAAGTGAACATCGGCTAGGTCAAGCTGATTAAGCAAGTAAGATTTTGGTTTGTAATCGAGACATAAGTGACTATAGGTATACGATACACAAAGTCAGTCTATTATTCTGGGACGTTTTAAGTATTTCAGTGTCATTTGTGTACACACGGCTACACATCAAGCTATACAATTCCAGTATAAGCTGATCTCTCATTGTGTAGGGTTTCCGTACAATGAGAGGTTAGCGTATACTGGAAATGTACCTATTTGTTATCACGTTGGTTTTACTCATATTCTGTACTCGGTACTGTTACTTTAAACTCCTGCGTTATCCCGATTACCATTAGATGGGCGTAGCATGTGATCTCCTAGTGTCCTGTTGTCACACCTGATTGTCTAGAAACTTGTTATGACCAATTTTGAAGATTGATAAAAAGGCAGACGTTAACAGTCGTTACGGGTCGTCAGAAGCCCGAAAGTCTTACCAAAGGCTATCATCGTGTTACCTAGTAACTGGGTTGTGGAGGTTAAATAGGCAGTCGCTTCATGTAAAATACTGGTATTCAGCTGCACCCGTTTAAACTGGAAGCCGACCCCAACATAGTTGGGAAAAGGCTAGATGATGATGATAAAAGGCAGAACTGGAGGATGATCGACCTAATGCTAAACGGTAACTTCTTTCGTCTAGAACGGTATTATTCCGAACTGCCCGAAGGTATCATTGCATAGTGCCCGTCACACAAATTGGCAGACTCTCATGCTGCACTCTCTGCATGTAATTTCACCGGTATTCGTACCCTTCAAACCGGAACACTGCAATCCTGCTTGGCGAAATGGTAATTGTGGTAGATACACATACCTCGTAGCATCCCTTTTCTAATAAGTTTACTATTACTAGTTCACTATTATTATTTCAAACTTATTTTCTACTTTTTAACCGACTTCGAAAAAGGAGGAGGTTATATGTTCGGCTGTATGTTTGTTTTTATGTATGTTCACCGATTACTCCGTCAATTGTGGACGGATCTTGAAAATTATTTTTTCGTTTGAAAGGGTCGTGAAATGCTCCCGATGTGGTCTCATTGCCACCAAATCAGAATCTGATAAGGGGATCCCATGAAAATCAAGGGAAGTCCTCAAATTTTTAAAATTATACCTATAGCGATTTGAGTATTTTTTATAGTAACTAGTGCATTTGCTCTCGGAAAGTACCATTTGATGAAGTGGAACTGATGTTCCAGTGGCCACTGATGGCCACTGGAACTACTTAATAATAAGTATTTCACTGTTGCGATTCGATTAGGCACTTTAATATGGTTGATAAGCAATGTATGCTCATCAAAATGCATATGGTAAAGTCACCATCTCCATCTCCTGGTTATTACCAGGAGAACTCCTCAACAATTAACGCCCCTGCATCGGGAATACCAATATTTTGTAAAAGGTGATAAGCATTTGACATTAGGCTATTGTAAATTAGATATATTACAAACCGACCCACTAAAAAGTGAAAATTAAAAATCTTTTTACCAAAAAATCAACAGATTTCCAAAAAAAACACTACAAAGTGAATAAATTGAAAAAGAAGAAAGAAGAAGGTTTGAAGCTTTTTTTTTTTGCTTTTTGAAGTGAAAAAGTTTCTTCGCATTTTTTAAGAAAATTCAAAACATTTTTTAATATAGTTTATTTACATTTAACTAAAGTATGTAGGTACCATTTTGTTCGATAACTTTTTGCCATCTTGTAGGTAGGGACATGATCCCATTGCTACAGAAATTTTGGGACTTCTGATCAAAATACCGCATAAAATCACACATTTTCCTAATTTAAATTTAGAATTATGTTCTTTATTTAAACTTTCAATGATACCAAAACCAACCAGATACAAATAGTATAGCCAAAGAGATTTTATTACAAGTTCATACATACTATAATGCGAAAAGACTTTTTCCCCAACCTAATATTTATAATAAATTACTTTAATTTCGGAAGTCAGTGGCAAAAAACTAAAATATAGATCCAAAGACACTGACTTTCGAAATTAAAGTTATTTTTCACTTTGTGGTGTTTTTTTGGAAGTAGGTTGTTTTTAGTTTAGTTTTCTATTAAAGCATGATTTTTAGTTTTTTAAACTATTATTTATTTAGGCTAAGAATAGAGTTTCGTAGCAATTACAAGTGTTGTTTTGTTTTTGTGATAACTGGCGAAATCTGTGTGTACTTACACTGTACTATACCTCTTCTTAACCCTTCGGGGATTACAGGCGTGATATTATGTGTGTTATATGTATGTGTTAGAAGTTTTGAGTACTGTGACAGAGGTTCAGGTGCTATGCAGAAATAAACCTTCGTAGGAAACTGGGTCTATATTCCATGTCAGAAGTTGTAGAAAATACTTAAACGTAGGTAACGGTTTCTTTGAATTCTTAATGGCAACTGTTCTAGTTAGTCCCGGAAAGCTTTCCGAATAAAAACTAAATATCTCGACGTCATGCAGTAACGACGTTTCAAACTAACCAGATGCAATTATTCTACAGCTCAGAGCGCCCATTCACTGAAGTTCCTCGGCCTGAACTACCGATAACGGAGAATAGTGTAACGAATTAATCAAAATTTCACCTCGGGGCCTAATATGAGTCATGATTTCTAGTGAACAATGGTGGTGGAGGCGCACTCGATCCGAAGTTGAATCACTACGTACATTTGGAGAGTTCCTTTGTTACGGAACCGAGTAATGAAAGCGCTAGCTGATAATAATTTACGAACAGCAGAAGTGTCGCTGTTTAATGGCGAAAATAGGGGTCCGAGGAGCATTCCAGCGCGGGGCGAGCGTCGGCGCCGACTGACAACCACGCCGACAGCAAACTAAAATAATTATCATCATTGTCCCTGGCCACGGCGAGCGCTTTAATTGTTCATTTACATTTGCAACGATGATACCAGTTCCGAACTATTTCGCTCGGCGTTTATTTTACTCTCGCCCGTTCCGCTGCCGTGTTATTGTTCAGAGTTAATGGTCTGAAAAATAGAAATGATTCGCAATTTGTATGATGTTATTGTTGGACGTAACTTATAGCTTTATCTGGATTTCCCTGTATGAGTTGATTTATGATTATTTCTGTTTCACTATTTCTGCAAATGAGCATGATAGAATTAAGTTCCCACTTGTACTTTTAGTTATTTTGTTCAAACTCGTCCGTGCGGTGCCGGTCGTAAAGAATAGCACCATCCTATTTCTTCCCATGGGTGTCGTAAAAGGCGACTAAGGGACTTACTAGAGAATGGGCAGCAGCGTTCTCTAAGAATTTTAACACCATACTGCGATCGCCAACCCGCCTGCCAAGCGTGGCGATTATGGCAACCCCCTCCTTTTTGGGGAGCCCTATGTCCACCAGTGGACGTCTTTCGGCTGAAATGATGATGAATGATGTTCAAACTTACGTACAGGCTCCTCTAGTGACTAGTTGATAGCGCATTAGCCACATAATAAGTACAAGCTGACAGTTATTTTATCTAAGTTTTCTTCTGCTATACAGATTGTAGATTCTGTTACAGTAGGGCTGCCTGTAAGCATCCTACCTTTAATGTAGGTATGGGTTCGCACAACTTCCTGCTCGCCTGTTGTGTTAGTGTTTATTAAAAAATTACAAAAATTCGTAAACTCACAGACAAATCTTTTCGTTGTTTCTATTGAAACAATATAATCAACTCAAGATCTTAAACTAGATAAAGCTACAACATCAACTATTAAGCACGTTGAACATCTCACATACTGAATGTTTTAATTGTGTCTAAGGGGCACATTTCTAATACAAAATGAAATTACAAGAGATGCTCGCGGAGTCCTCCCACGGCATTAATTTGTATCAAGAATTTGTAGAGATTTAGCTTGAGCCGGGACGGAGTGTTCATCGCAGCCGGCGAGCGTTAACACTTATTAAGGGGGTGCATCCCTGCGACAGATGTAGGGGAGGGCCCGCCATTTGCGTAATGTCAGGAATGGTTACACTCGATTTAATAAAACTCCGACAGCATTTCATTCTGAAGAATTTAAGAGTCAATTCGTTTTAAACGCCACAGTAGCATAGCGAGAAAAAACCGTGAGCCGAAACGTGCCTCGAATACATTGCCAAGGCTTGGATTTCTTATCGGTAGCAATTGAGATGAGTACTTATGGCTTTTCGAGTGGCTCGGCTTCGTTTAATTTGTTGTTTCAGCGTGGAATTTTTATTAACGTCTCCCCTCACTTTACATTTTTAGGGACGTGTTCCTTATTGGCAAGTCAAGGTGAAGACAAAGTTTGGCTTCGTATTTTTTGTTTTCCTTTGAGCACCTCTGCGCGAAGGTTGTGAATAGTAAATAGATCGATGACCACAAGGATGTATAGCATGCAGTTTGCGGTTAACCTGTTGACTCGTTGTGGTTACATTGTGTATCCTACTCGTATATGTAGCGACCGATTAGTTATACCAGCTGTGGATAACTAGGCCCGTTCATTAATCAAGTCAGTTAGTTTCTGGTGTGTAGTGTATCTCGAGATGCGTGCTTCTGCTTAACATATAAACCGTAACGTTCAATCAGGCTCAGCTCAGACATAACGTCGTGGTTTTATTTCTCGGCTATCTTGATCAGACGCGTTCATCAACGTTCACACAGGGATTTTCCTCAGGCATGATAATACGACTGCATAAAATTATAGTGCTATACTCATTTTACTTGCTAATATAATCACATTATGTCCAAGCTTTGTGACTGGGTTCAGAAATTAATAGCAACACAGAGCGTGTGTCGATCGGAAAACACAAGGGGACCACTCAGCAGATGCTTATCTACACGCGCGCTCTGCTCGGAGGCCAAATACTGTTTCTACGTACCTATGTAAATATAATGTACTTATTCCTATACTTACTGTGTTCAGTTTATGCCACGCAATAATATTAGTTATTTCTATTGCGAAACGTTATATCTGATTTCGAGGAAAATTTTATTTTGAAATGCCAATTCTAAGAAACTATGCGCTATTTGAACCATCTAGGCACTTATTACGGGTGTAAAATAACCCGTAATAAGTGCCTAGATGGTTCAAATAGCATTCTTCAATGCTTGTGATAGACGCGTAATTTGTGGGTAAGCTTCGAACAAGTGCAAATATTCTGCAACAAGAAAATGCAATTATTGCTAAATATGTATATTTAGGGGTCTCTACAAGGACATTACACGAAAGCTTAGAGTAACATGTGGCGCGTAAATGTGACTAAACGTAATTAATGATCGATTGTACGTCCGACCATAGAGAATGGCCCGCACCCTCCACAAATCTTTACCGCTTCAAAATGGGTGTCCCTGGAGACTACAGCGCCTTTTAATTTGCCGGTATTAGGGGTGTACACTGTATTGCTACCTACCGTACTTGTATTTCTTTTTAAATTACATATTTGAGAGATAGATCGACTTTGATATTATTTTTTGGGCGAATCAGAAAGGTGAATAGGTACTTATTTAGTTGTTGTTTTTGCAATAAATCTTTTGTTTTTTGAATGAGTCGAAGATTAGATCTGAAAAAAATATTTTTTATTTACGTGTTGTATAAATATAATTATTCTAATTATCCTATCATAACACCTCCTTCCTATTCTCTCCTGGAATATTTAAAACCGATAAATAAATTCTTATGCAAAATCTAGATATAAATTATTTGAATACCTAAGTACTTTTACGTTAATATCCCTTATTGTGTCTGAGCAGACTTATTTAATCGGGTCTCATGTTTCCACGACACCCTTGTATGGTTTAGTTCGTGCCTACTGTAATAGATGCCACTGTGTGTTGCCGTTTTGTACAAATACGACATATTTATCAGACGTGGATCTTCTAATTCAATAAATGATTACTTAGATGTTTTCCCAAAGATCTTTAACGATTACTAACTACTCACTAAAAGCAGTTTATTTTTTATCGAAAGTTGAGTATCGGTGCACACGCTGACCGGGAAAATCTGTGATTTCAAACAATTGATTTATGAACATGAACAATAACAGAACTTTAGTTGATCCAGTGCAGGCCCCGACTTACGTGTCGTAGGTCGTGATGCGGTCGAACCCAGGCAAAAAATACTTTGTGTAATTTATTTAATCACCACTGTTCTCAAAATGGTAAAAAAAGATATCATGGCGTCGGTTGTCGGCATGTCGCAAAACCAAAAATGTTAAGACATTATGACATCAAACCCGCACTGAGCTCGCGTAGTGGATTATGGCCCACCCTCCAACAGAGAAGGGGCCTGTGTCCCAGCAGTGCGAACGTCTGATTATGTTACTCATTAAACCTGACTTGGGTTCCGTACGTATTTTTGGGTGACCACTGAAAATCAGCGCTGTGCTGTGGGGCCCCCATAGCACAGCATCATGCTGAGTGCAAGCATTCTAGTCACAGTCATGACGTGCAGTTGCCGACTATTTGTTTTTTTTTTGCTCGTGATTATAAATTAGATGTGTTTTGTGTAATGTTTACCTACTCGAGTTTATGTTTTCGTATGCACGTGTTTCTGTGACAAATAAAATGATTTTTCTTTTTGTTCTTCTTTTTTCTATACTTAAGCTAGCAAAAAAACCGGCCTGTCGGACTACGCACAGTAAAAGGTTTCTTAGTTGGAATGAATATTTACGCATGCGCAGTATTGTTTTATCACCCGCAAAAATAAATTTGTAATTCATAGTATTTTTCGAAAAAAATATGTAAAAACAACGTTATTTCTGCGGTTTAGCTTGTATATAAAACCACAATGGAATAGACGAGGAAAACAAATCAAGCCCGCTTTCCCTGTAAGGGAACACATATGTATTATATCACTTTGTAAGCGTAATTACTACCTACATTATTTCCAAATTACAGTTTTTTGACGGATCCTAGATTGGTTGAGTTAAACTGCGGACAGACAGGCAGACATGGACTTGGTGAAACTATAAGAGTTCCTTGTTTTACTACGGTAATCTAATCTAATAAAACACTTTTTACAAAAAAAAAACAACCGACTACCAAAAAAAACACTACAAAGTGAAAAATAACTTTAATTTCGGAAGTCGGTGGCTTTGGAGCTGTATTTTAGTTTTTTGCCACCGACTTCCGAAATTAAAGTTATTTTTCACTTTGTAGTGTTTTTTTTTTGTAAAAAGTTTTTTTATTTTTCACTTTTTAGGGGTCAGTTTGTAATTTATCCAATTTACAATTGCCTAATGTCAAATGCTCATCTCCTATTACAAAATATTACTTTTCCCGGTGCAGGGGCGTTAATTGTTGAGGAGTTCTCCTGGTAAAAACCAGGAGAACTGATGGTGACTTCACCATATGCGTTTTGACGAGCATAAATTGCTTAGCAACCATATTAAAGTGCTTAATCGAATCGCAACGGTGAAATACTTAGTATTAAGTAGTTCCGGTGGCCATCTGTGGTCTTCATCATCAGTTCCACTTCACCAAATGGTGCTTTTCGAGTGCAAATGCACGAGTTTCTATAAAAAATACTCAAATCGCTATAGGTTTACCTATAAAATTTGAGGATTTCCCTCGATCTCCATGGAATCCCCTCATCAGATTCTGATAGATTCTGATTTGGTCACAATGGGACCACCTCGGGAGCATACCCTTGCAAACAAAAAAATAATTTTCAAAATCGGTCCCCAATTGACGAAGTAATCGGTGAACATACATAAAAAAAAAAAACGTACAGCCGAACATATAACCTCCTCCTTTTTGGAAGTCGGTTAAAAATTACACTTTGTTGTAGGTCATGTACCTTATACGTATATACCTTACTGATATCAACAAAAACAAAAAACTCAGCTACCATGCTGTTTTATCCAGTTTTAAATATATGCCATTCACGCACACGCTGCGCGCGGATGCGTGGTTTATGACATCACGGGGGCTGAACCCGGCCCGTGGTGCGGGCGAAATTGAACCCACGACAAAATAAGTACTTACACACTACATGGGCATTTGTTTTTGATGTGTAACATTTTCCTCTCGCTTTCGTGGGAGTGATTTCGTGAAAAGCGACGGAAGTGAGTAGACTGCTAAGAAGCCAGGGAAGCGCGCGCTATTTCATTTGACCAATGAGCGCGCGTACTGCTCAACGGTCAGTACAGACACGAAATGTTATATACGCTTTAATTATGATAGTCCATGCTAACGTCCACCATGACCTGGCTGCTGCACCCAGGATTGGCTCCAAACGAGAGAACTCCTCAACGGTCAACAGTATAAACACGAAATTATGTATACGCTTTAATTATGATAGTCCGTTCTAAAGTCCACCATGCCCTGGCTGCAGCATCCAGGAGTGGCTCCAGACGAGGGAACTGTTCAGCGGTCAACAGTACAGGCACGAAATTTTATATACCTACGCATTTAATTATGATAGTCCGTTTTTAATTCCACCACGACCTGGCTGCTGCACCCATGATTTGGTGCAGACGAGGGAATTTCTCAACGGTCAACAGTACAGACTCAAAATTTTACTATAATAATAAAATAAATAATATATATAATAATAAATAATTTTATTATAATGCCAAACTCAAACTAAAAGCATTTATTTCAATTAAAGCATTTACAGGCACTTTTGAATTGTCATAGAGTCGGTCAGTTAGTAAGAAAGTGGAAGCTATTTGCCCATTCCAAAACGTAGATCTCTATGGAGAAGAACAGGCAAGAAACTACAAGGACACTCTTTTAAATCAAGATATTACAAAATCCTGGGTACATTATTCTTGTCGCTTCTATATGTGAGGACAATGTAAAAAAAAAAAAAAAATATTTAAAAAAACAATCCAAAATATAAGATTAAAAGATTACAAAATAAGCCCTGGCAGTTAAGAGATGACCAGCCTCAACTGACGACGCCCGTTCACGAACATACTCAACAGGACGCGTGGATCAGCACCATCCAGCTCAACCACTATGTAGGGAACCGAATAATCCAACATACGCGCCACCATCAGTGAGACATATATGTGAGCATGACATACTCTCAACTGCCAGGCTTTTTTAAGTCAACATACATTGTAACATAATAAACGGCTCTATGATACTCACATTTACAAAATTGAAAAAATGCTTTTAAATTATACAAAACTATAGCTTGCAATGTATTTACAATACAATATTTATATACAATGATTAATAAAATTTTACTAGCAAAAGGAAAATCGTTGTTACCTATTGAAGTATTCAACAACTAAGTACTTGATTAAGTATGTACTTAAAAATAAACGATAAGAATGTAATGTCAAAACAAAAAATAAAAAAGGGGGGAAGCATCACTTCCAAATATTAAAATTCTAACAAGTGAGCCCAAGTTGTTGTGGAGCAGGACCAGCAGTAACTCAAGCATCGCCCGTTCAAGCAAGCCCGTTCTAAAGTTGTGAACGACCTTCTTACACTTTAAGATAAACCTCAACCTTTTAATAATACATTAAAGTTATGTTACGTAAGGTTTATTTAGTAGGTACTTTTAAGTTCATTAAAAACTTGTTTTTAAAAAGGTTTTGTTAAATTTTGAGGTTAATTTCTGTCGCTGCTCAATTGATATGTTATATTTGGTTTTAAATAAAAAACTGATTATTTAATTACACAGGATTTATTAATTTTTCTTAAATATTTAAATAAAATACATTTATTATTGTTGAAAATAAATATTTTTCGTTACGAAAAATCATTTCAAATAATACCTGAATCATTTTTTTCAGGATACAATGTTAAAATTGCTTATTATCAAGGTGAGATGTCAGATCATCATTTCATCTGCCTAGCCTTTTCCCAACTATGTTGGGGTCGGCTTCCAGTCTAACTGGAAGCAGCTGAATACCAGTATTTTACATGGAGCGATTGCCTATCTGACCTCCACAACCCAGTTACTGGGTAACACGATATTCCTTGGTAAACGGTTGTTAGACTTTTGGGCTTCTGACGACCCGTAACAACTGTCAAAGATCTACAAATGACAGCCGGGACCAACGGCTTAACGTGCTTTCCAAGGCACGGAGGAATCTTCGTATGAAAAGATGGTCATCCATATACGGACCAACCGCGGCAAGCGTAGCTTAACCTGATCTATCGACCCTTGCGGCAGTTATTACTTAGCCACAAGCTCCACAAGATGAGATGTCAGATGTTACACATTATTTATGCGATTATGTACCTACTGTAAGCCTCGCTTGTTTTTTTTGCAGGTGAAATGCAAGATTCTGGGGCTCCTTTTGGTATATGGGTACACACTTGTTCGAATCGGCATGATTTGGCACAGCCGGTTGGCATAATTGAATATTATGTAACGATAACGATATATGATCGGGAAAAAGCCGCTCGACTTAGCTCGAATCGTGCCGAGCAAACCAGAACTGGATTCAGCGAGGATAGATGCCCAACGGAGTTTGCCGATCGACACGAGCCGAATATGTGTAGTAATTGTTACGGGTCGGCTTTGTTGTTCAACCATCCAGCTCCATTAAGTAGTAACCCCCCCTGAAAAGACATGTGCGTTCAAATCCGTGATAGGCCCAAGTTGGTTTTTGTATTTTTCAAAAACATTTTATTATAATTAATGTATTGTTTTAGTGAATAAATAAGGTTAAGTTAGTACTTTTTTTTAAGTCTCTTTTTTTTTTTTCAATAAAACGTTAATACCTTTATTTTTTCTTATAGTGACAAGCAATTCCAACCTCTGTCGCGTGGTCGAGGCCTATTTGACGGATAGGGCCGTCATCTACCCTGGTGACCACGGAGAATGGAACCGGCGAGAGATGTCGAGCGGTGTCCCACAGGGATCGGTCCTGGGGCCGCATCTGTGGGACATCGGGTACGACTGGGTGCTGCGTGCCGACCTCCCTAGCGGCGTCAGCGTAGTCTGCTACGCTGACGACACGCTGGTCCTAGCGCAGGGAGGTCGCATCAGGCGGCGGCCGAACTGGCGGCACGTGGGGTTGCGACAATCGTCGATAGGATCCGGCAATTGGGACTCGAGGTAGCTTTGCACAAGTCCGAGGCCATGTGTTTTTATGGTCCTCGGAACGCGCCACTGTCGGGTTCCCAGATAACGGCGGGAGGGGTTCACATCAGCGTCGAGTCGACGATGAAGTACCCGGGACTCGTCCTCGATAGCCGGTGGAACTTCGTGAAGCATTTTCGACGTTTGGCTCCCAGACTGGAGCGAGCTGGGGCTGCTTTGAAGCGGCTCCTACCCAATCTAGGGGGTCCAAACGCCTCCTGCCGGAGGCTCTACGCGGGGATCGTGCAGTCCATGGCCCTGTACGGGGCACCGGTGTGGGCGCGTTCTTTAAGGCTGCGACCAGCCCAGCGGTTGAACGCGTCCCAAAGGGTCATGGCCATCAGGCTGGAACGGGGTTACCGCACGGTCTCCCGTGAGGCGGCGAGCCTCCTTGCCGGACTGCCGCCATGGGATCTGGAGGCAAAAGTCCTCGCGCATATCTGGGAGTGGCGCGAGGAGGCAAAACGCCGGGGTGAAACTCCGCTGCCGCGAGAAATCACGGCACGGCGGACAGAGCTCCGGCGGGATCTCATGGCGACATGGAGAGTGCGATTGTCGCAGCGCTGGGCACGCCACAATTGTGGCGATAAGTCCCCTCTTTGAGGAGTGGCTAGAGAGGCGCCACGGCGTCCTCACCTTCCGTCTGACGCAGGTCCTCACCGGAAACGGTTGTTTCGGGAGGTTCCTGTTCAGGATAAAGCGGGAGGAAACGCCCGGGTGTCACCACTGTGTGGATCGCCCGGAGGACACGGTGGAGCATACAGTGGAGGTCTGCCCAGCTTGGGCGGAGCACCGCCGTGTCCTCACGGAGGCGATCGGCGGCGGCGATCTCTCGCGTCCGGGCCTGGTTCAGGCCATGGTTCGGAGCGAGAGTGCATGGGAGGCCGTCACCTCCTTCTGCGAAGCAGTTATGCTAGCAAAGGAGGAGGCGGAACGCGTGAGGGTGAGACAAGGTTCGCGCCCTCGCGCCCTTAGGCGCCGCAGGAGACGCCCCGGGCGTCGGGAGTCGCAAGCCGATTTCCGGCCACCGCAGGCGCGGGCCTGCGGACGGTGAGCGATGGGTAGCTCGCCGTCCGATAAGGACCAGGCCCGGGTCAACGGCGCGTTGTGTTCCACGCGCGCCTCAAAGAGATGACAGCACAAACTGACGGGGTCCGCACAAACTCGCAACCCCGGCAGGCATTGGTCCTAACCAATGCCTGCCGGGGTTGCGAGTTTGTCCGAAAGGGATATCGTGGCCCTGTCACACAGGCAACGGAAGGAACACGGGTGGGTTTTAGTCAGTAAAAGTCTGACACGCCCTCCCGCTCCGCCCAGAGCGGGAGAAGTTATTTGATAATTTCCCACCCAAAAAAAAAAAAAAAAAAGGGTTATCGAGAAAGAGTTGTTCAATGTCTAAGTAGACCGAAGGTTTCAAGACCGCTTGCCTTGCATAAGATTGGAGGTTCAAATCCTAGGCACGTAATTTAGATATATTTATAAAGCATTTAAAAATCAAGAAAAATTAAATATTTTAATAATCATTTAATAATATTTTTTATTGCTATTATTTAACAAAACTTTGATCTTATTTTACTACAAAGAGTTATATTTTACAATTTAATTTGATAATCTACAGTTATCATTTATGCATATTATTTAGCCAACTGATACAATCGGGGCCCTAGACAAGTGACATCCTATTAACGCACGAAAAACTATTTTTGTTCTCATAAAATTAGAAATCATTTTAAATAATAATGGGTAAATCGTAGTCGTTTACTCTTCGTCGTTTTAAGTGAACGTATACATCAAACGTTGTAGTTATAACCTAAGGGTAATTTTATAAAGAAAACGTAAGGAAGTAAAATTAATCGATAACCTCAAATTATAACATCTATCGATTAGACAGAGACCTAATAAAAATTTCCTCACAATTTATATTGTGAGGAAATTTTTATTAGGTACTAGCCAGCGATCTAAATGGGATCGCTTGCTAGTTCGTTAAACTGTCTGTGTATTAGTATGACGACGTCCGGTGATGCGATGGTTCGAATCCAAGTCGAATATTCTTTAGATTATTCGTAACGAATTAAATGTTGTAGCAGTGTAACATTTGAAAACTTGAGGGGTTAGCACTTAATGACGCTGCGTGTGCCTACTGCCAGTACGAATGTGCCGATCCGAACAAGGTGTGCAGCTCCTCTAACTTCTTGTTCATGTGCCATGCGTCTAATTTTCGTAGAGAGTCGATGTGCTGCTTTTACAAATTGTTTCTTTACTTTGTTTTTTTTTTTTATGGGAACGTTTTAGTTTCATTGGGATGGAATGACAAAACCTGAAAAGTTATACATAAGGTTTTTTAGGATTCCGTAAGTCCGAATCAAAAAACGGAACCCTTATAGGATCACTCGTTTATCTGTCTGTCTGTCTGTCTATCCCAGCCAATTTGCTCCGATTATACCTGACCGATTATGTTGAAATTTGGTACACATATGAATTTCTGTGACCCAAACACGGACGTGTAACGTAAACAAATAAATAAATGAATTTCAAACATGGGGTCACTTTTTTTTTGGGTGGGAAATTATCAAATAACTTGTCCCGCTCTGGGGAGGGAGTTGGGCGTGTCAGACTTTTACTGACTAAAACCCACCCGTGTTCCTTCAGATGCCTGTGTGCCAGGGCCACGGTATCCCTTTCGGACAGGCTTTTATGGGGGCATATGAGAAAATTAAAAACCAAAGTCTTGCAAACTGTTGCGTGTGACATATCAAATGAAAGGGGCTTGTTGTGAGGGTCATTTTTTTTAAATAATTCTATAACACATAGATCTTATATAAATTTAAGAAAAATGATAATTCCGCCCTTGTCTCCCAAAACTACTGACCCGACAATTTTGAAAAAAGTACAAAATTATTATTTTCTCATTGATTACAGGATAATCTGTAGATAATATGGTAAATCTTTCAATATTGTGCGTACAAACTTATATTGGCAATTGGAATGTATGTAGAACATGTTAGAAACTACAATTTTAAGTTTGTTCTTGGGATAAACATGGTAGATAATACATTGATCGTACGGTACCCCACTCCACGCGAGTGCAACTCGCACTTGTCCAGTTTTTTTCCTCAAAATCCCAATTAAACCTACTTTCATAATTGTGATTCAAAGCATTCTTCACCATTAAAAAAAATATAAGAAAAGATAAATGAAATCTGAGCAGACACTGCTTCCTAAATCTTGCCCTCGGCCGCTGGGCTCAAAACTGTTTTGCTTCGATAACATCGTGCACAGCCCCCCGTCGAATTTTTAATCGGGCCCCACTGATATCGTTTGTCTGTCGCGGCAGCCCTCGGGCTCCCGATGTCAACTCGTGACTCCGCACTGCACCACACCGTCTAAACCCCTACGCGAATTTAAAATTCATGTCATTCTGCAACCGTAAATTAGTTTTCTCTTCACTATCACTGATGATTCTAAAAAAGTTGTTTACCTCACATACCGGGGTTCGTCATAACTTCGGCATTCGGGTGTAAGTTTTTTGAGCATTGATTGTTATATTTACACATTTCGAGTGGAAATATGAAACTACAAATGAAAACTACACAAACACATACATAAACTCACACAGAACGTCACCAAAGAAAACTAATTAGTTTATCAAAACAGTGTAGAGTAGACCGCCTGTGGGTACACATATCTACAGAGTCAAATTAAATATACACACTTCAAGTAACCACAATAACAGTGGTGGTTGACCTAAAAAAAAACATATTTATTGTTGTTGTTTTGTCTTATTTAGATATCAATACCATCACATCTGTGGAGTTACGCTAGCTAATTTAATTGATATATAATGATATATTCCTAATGACCTTACGTGAGTAGTGTAGTTGTAACATGAGTAACTACGTAATGATTGGTAGATGAATGCAATCATAAATCTATTTGTTGCCGAAAAAGAAAGATATCGTTATTGGAAAAGCGGCACGCGGCACTCTGGGACTATGAGAAGGCAAGTCCGGCGTAATGTTTATTTGATACAAGTAATCGCCACATGATGTATGGACGCGATCGGGCGCGGTCGCCCGCGCCGCTCACTCACCGACGACGTAAGGTTTATGATGATTATTCGATCTAAATGATGATTTATTACAGGATTAGGCAGGCACACGGTCCATTTTGTGGGGAGATTGGCTTTATTTATATTATAATACCATCCCCATATTAAATCGGGAAGAAATCGGCTTTGTTGAATATTAATCACCGAGTTATTTGTAAAATGTTTGTAGGGATATTTTACTCACGGAATATTGAATGGTAGATTTGGTACATATCTACATTATATAATATGTAGTCATTTGTAAAACAGCGTCTGCGTAGGTATAAAGTATTTGACCTAAAATACTAATATTGAACATAACCTGTATCATATTGAAGATTTTCACTCATTACATACAACTACTCGTAAATGTGCTTCATAAAACTTCCAATAATAACAGTTTCAATATTTCATTTTAACCAATAAAATATACAGATGAAAAATTACATTATCTCAGGTGCTTTCAGGTGCACTCACTTAATTTATTATTGTTAAAAACAAAACTTTGTTATCTTGATATCGTTACTCCAAAAAGCAATTTAATATACCATCTTCCCAAGATTTAAGAATTTAATATTGGCAGCAGCTTGTTTAAATGGACGGATGCTTTTTTCGTTACCATAATTTTTAAGCCCAAGTTAATCAAATTATGATTTCATAAAATGTGTTCTGAGATACTCTGTACAATATTTTCTTTGGCGGCCACTGCAATAAATAACAATTATTGCAAAAGACTTCCTCCCTCTTGTATCCACCACAAAGCTAATCAAATTATAATTTCAAATTAACCTTGGTTGCAGGCGACTTTATGACACAAGGCAACAATATAAGTTAAAGTATTACTTTTAATTTGCCGACAAAAACGTTTCTTTAGAATTAATTTTCTTTTGTGAAGCTCTGTGGTTAACTGTTTATCTGGTGACGGTGACATACATTTATACGTAACCTAAGTTGGTACTTATTGAGCAGAGAACCTAAAAGCAAGCGTTTTCGGGTTACTTATTAAACCTATACGTGTGTTGTAGTTTTATCGATTCAAAGTACAACAATAATCATGTTTTACATTTGGTTTGCGCAAAAATACAATATGCATAACTTCTAACTTTGGACGAAGAATAACAAAGACGCCTTTTAAATTACTTTAATATAAGTTTGTTTCTTTGAATCGCAATGTTGAGGGGAAATTTTCGGAATTCGTCTTAAAACATTTCTTGCAAAGAAGAAGCTTCCGACGTCGGCAGGAGTTAGACGGGCCCCAACATGTAGAAAGTAAAATATGAAGCTACAAATAAACTTGCAAAAAACCGCACTAAGTGTTGTGTCCGTGCACTGTTCATTGAATGTTCTAGAAGTAGGTAAATTCAAATAACTTCTAAAGTAGTATTGAACACGTGAGCGTAAATCTCTACCTATGTTATGAGAATTGGGAACTCATAATGCATGTCCTTTCGTATGCAATTAAAGTTGAAGATTCTTAAAAATAAAATTAAGTATCCCAAATAAATTATGAAATAGAAAATAGTAAAAAGTCACGAAGTAAATGAACGTATCACATGTTTATAATAAAATAAAGGTATCCGAATCATAAAACGATTACTATAAACGTTCCAGACGTATTCTTAAAGGATCAAAAGTGCAATCGTCGATAATATAGGTAACATGGCCCGGAGCGACCGTTGATTCAAAAGAAAGACAAGTAGAAAGTTTCCCGCCGAAGACATGAAATCATAGAACGATTTCTTTTACGACTTCGGTTTCAACTTCATAGCGATGAATTATGCAGAAAGGAGAGAGATTTCCTGCGATAAAAGTCGTAACACCCAAGAGTGTTCTAAAAAGAACTCTTAGAATATGATAAGGGAACCAACATAAAATATTTAAATTCGGATTTTTTGTTAGAATTTCAGACTACCCTAAATATGAATGACATGAATTTTGGGAAAATAAATAAGCGGAACCTAGGTCTATTTGACTTTACTTTGCTCTTTAATAAATTACTTTTCAAAGCAGCATTAAAATTTATATGTTAATAACTTAATGAGTCTTAATTTAGTTTCATCTAAAAATACGTATACACATTATGTGAGCAATCTAAAGAAATATCGATAGAACCACAGACGTTCGCAACATTAGCTAACATGGCTCGGTATTTTTTTAATTGGCATTGCAGCGTGGAATAGAAGCGAAAGCGAGCCACAGCTAGACGCAGGCGGCAGGAGCGAGCGGGGTGCGCAGCGCGCGTCCTGAATACCTAATTGACTAATATTAGTTGCTCCGAGGGGGAACTTCCTTAGAGGTGAGCACAAAACTTGAGACAAAGAACACGTACGAGTCTTGTATGGGCTAGTTTTTAACTTTTAATACGCGAACTTGATCCATACATCACTAAAGCGTCAATATTAAAAAGCTACAGGAATTAAAAAATTAAGTCAGGTAATTTTTGTGTTAACATATTATATTAAATAGTATATGATATTAAAGTTGCCAAAAGCTGTACAAATATAATTAACAGATTCATAAAAACATGTGTCTGGTTGGATCTGAGGGTTGGACATTCGAAGTTGACCACCAACAATGAATAAAGCCCACATACCTAAAAATAACATTCTCAACATTTTAACAATCCATAAATCTTTCGTTCACTATTGGTTAAACTAACTTGGCTGTACTAAAACATTAAGAACATATATAGAAGTTCTACGTTCACGGCAACTGGTACGACTTAAACTAAGTTTACAAAAGGTATATTGTATCCATTTGAAGTTGCAATAAAGCACCTAGAGCGCATAGTGCGGACTTCAGCGGCAACATGGGTTTGAAATGAAATAAATTCCATTAGCGTAATTGGTAGCGAAAGCGAGTTATAGGCCTGTATCTCGTGCCGTGCTGCGCGCTCGCCCCCGGCTTTTTTAGTCGTCGGATGTAGCTTTTTAATACAACAGCGACAATAGAATCATAAAAATATGAATCTTTATCTTAATTCTTCACAATATTGTCGTAACTTTAGAAATAAATACGGCACCGTGAGTTGCAAAAGGCGACGCATTCTCTGAGCAGTCTCAGGTTACTTTGTTATGCTAATCTTCATAATTCTTTAGGCGGAGGAAGTTTTGGGCAACTTACTTTTTTGAAAATAACTTGTAATTCAGTCGTAATTTGTTACGCCGTTGAATGTTTACTTACTCGGATAAAGTTAAAACCCACAGGTCAATTTTTTATATGTAGTATTTTATTTAGACACGTATGGCGAAAACGAATTTGTGAAAACCGTTTAGTTAAATCTAAAGCTATTAATACCGAGTACATATTGTTATCATGGTAATTATAAACTCGACAATCAGGGCACCTTGTTCCTGAAACTATCCTGACAGTTTTGTAAAGCTCCTCCTTGTTCAAATTAACGAAGAAAACTTCTCGATCAAGTCCGTCTACCTGAAAACACAAAGTAAACTCCGTGCCTTCGCAACTTATCCATTAACTTAAGTAGAATCTGTAGACAGCACGGAGAGAACAGTGGCTCCACCCGCCGCCGCCGTCGTGTTACAGATAGTTTGAGCGTTAAACAAAATTTATGATATTAGATTGATTGGTTGGCAGGTATCTGTATACTTACAAGCTCTTTGTTCTGCTTTGTAAATGTTCAGATATTTAATGTAATAATTTTGCCTTCTTGTAATTTATCATGCGAAAAAGTCGATGAGAAATGAATCGCTATACGACAGCGCAGAATCAAGAGTCACCCTTTACATTATGTTGCTGTCACGCGGTGCCCGATCAAGCATGAATGTTTCAAATTGATAATGTATTCCTCGTTAAATTTTATATGGTTAATTTTACGATAGGCTTCTTATGAAAATCATTGAAGAGTTTTCTTTTCGCGCGGTTAACCCAGCTTCGAAAGTTGCACCGTGTTCTCTATGAAATCTTCATTAATTTACGAAACTTCCGACAATTTCCTTTTGACTCGGGGGCCGAAAATGAAAAATTATTTCTTGAATTTTTACTTCACTTAAAATCTGCACAACGTTGTAGTCGACGACCGCTTTATTATTTATGACAAGGAACACGAAACTCATCTCGAGTTATAAACTTCTTGGAATTTCTCCTGAAGTAATACAGAGCTATTATTATGATGTCCCCACAAAAAATATTCGCTGTAGCGGGGCCCCGGGCCAGGGTCGGGCACGGGGGTAACTCCGGCCGGGTGTCGGGCGTCGCGGTCTAGTCCCGCACAGGAGATCAAGGGGGACAGTTGTCTCCGACACGTTTTATGTCGACCGTCATCTCATGAAATATTTTCGGAATCCTTGTTGTTATCTAATTAGGCAAATTGCTTTAAGAAATATTTACATTACTATATCCAGGTTCAAAAAGGAAATTCGGATTGTTATTATTTCCTGTTCATGTGCAATAAATTAAACGTTTATTATCTTGGTTTAGTTTAGATTACTGTTTAAAATACGCATGTTCACAATAAACATAAATTGAAGGAGAAAAAAATGAACAAGTCAATAAAAAAACAATGGCCACGAGGAAATCGATTTGCTTAGATCACTCGTGAGTCGTGAGTCGTGTGGTAACCGAGGATTTGGAAAAGCGTTTTCTATGCGGTGATCTTTTTACGACTATTCGACAACCGTAAACTTTTATCGCATTCCTTATCCGGGAAACACTGCATTCTAAGTTACAACACTTCTTCGGGTTCCCCTAATTTTTAATAGCTTTTTGTAAGTTAGGGTAAAAATATGTGATTTGTGATTTTAGTTTATGGCAATATGATTAATGTGGCATAATGTAGAATAATGTAGTTCAAATTATTTTGCGTAACTAAAGAGAACTAAACCATTTGATTTAATGTAGTGTATATGATATGTACCAAGTGATTATTAGGACATTATAAAAAATGCCCGAGCAGTTGTTTGAAATATGCCCAATATGAGGGAATGTAAACACAATTAAAGGTGAGTTAGTAGTGTCAATGCAGACCCACGCGGGCTCGTGACAGAGTCATATATATTTGCCAGAAAGCCTATTAGATTATTAGGTTTTTTTTATGACCTTAACAGAGCCAAACATGTCGTAATTTGACTTTCTATTTAGAGAATATAACGTCAGCCGCATTTCGCGCCCCACGCCCCGCTGCAAAATACCTGTGTATTATCAGATTGCCCAAAGACCACACGGCAATATTTATAATGACGAGGCAATGTGATAAATAAGGAAGTTCAAATTATAATTAATTATTTCGCCCTAAGTAGCTTGTCATTATTCATAATGCGCGGGCATTATGAATAATGTCCCAACGTATTACTTGGTCCATAACATATATATAGTGAATGAATAACAATGCTGTGCTAGGACTTCTTGGCGGGAAAGTAAAGCGTCATGTTAGCAGTTTTGTTTTATTTTCTAAAATTTGTGTTTAGCCGAATATTAATGTGTAATAGTGGTGGATTATTAACCATTAAGTGTTCGTGAACCTGCACTAGTGTAGACAAATGAAACAAAACAGTGCAACATCACTTTAAGTTCTCTCAAGAAGTCCGCGCGAGGTTTCAGTAAAGTGCCACGTCTTTACTGAAACTCAAGGGGAGCGGGGCGGGATATCATCTATCATCTTTATCATGCATCATTGAATGGAGTTCATTTCATAATTATACATTATTAATATTAGTTACAGCTTTGTACTAGTTACCTAATTATACATGATACTGGCTAAATGCACAAACCGTGCGAAGCCAACAAGAAAAGAAAAAAAAAAATGCTGTGCTATAGATGCATGAGCACAGTGTTTTTATTAATTTATAAGACCATAAGAAAAGTGCTACAGAATTGTGAAAAAGTACAAATTGACACTATTCTTAGTTATAACATAATCTATCACGTAAAATAATAAGTTTGAGTTAAACGGCTTATTAGTCTATTAGGCTTGATTTTAATATATTATTAAGAACTTTTTAAACTTAAACGTTCTTATTTATACAGGAAAAATAATATTTTTAAACATATTTGCTCGTCAAGTGGCTCTTATTGCTCAGCTTTAAAATTTACAATACCCTGCATCGTAAACCTTAAAGCAGTGCAATAAGAGCCACTTTACAAGCAAATATGTTTTAATTAACACGATTGCTTTTTACCTTGCATTCCCGCACTAGTGCGGGAAATTGAGCCACAAATCACTACCTATCTACTTAGAGAAGTGCTCTTTTTTTTATTTCAGCAAAGAGCCTCCTCCTTGCCTTTTATGCCTACGTTTTTTGTCAATATAATAAACTGATTAAATAAATTAAATATGATAAATACCTAAACATTATATTAATGTCATCAAATGATTTATTTTTGACAACAAATTTTAACATTAACTTGTGTTTTTTATATAACAATATTAAACTTTTATATTTTTAACACTAGGCAATATGAATCAATGCCTCTTCTTTAAAAGGCGAAGGCAACGCACACGAAAAAAATCCACGAGCCATTTTTCACCAACATTCGTTACAAAACATTGTTTTGTCTCGTTAGTAGTGTGTTGAAATACGTTGTTTGATACGCGTCAGCACTTGTCATTTCACTCTGAGATCCATCATGCCGCAATCACGCTGTCTCGCCTGGAGTGCAATGCCAAACTTTGCACACTTGTATCAAAATGTAGGTAAAATATTTGGCCTAACAGACATTTCCTTATTAGCACTTCTGCCCTTAGTAGTAAAATTATCTGTTCGGTAATACCCCTAATATAACCCTTTAAACTCCCCCAATTTGTCTCTGATGAATCGGATTACGATTAGGAGGATACTCCCTTGTGCTGATAACACTAGGCTACGAAGGTCGGCTGACGGTCGCCGTGGGGAGCGAAAGTCATGAGTTAAGGAGCAGGTCCGTGTTAATGAGGGCACGACCTAACCCTTTAAGTACACGAAACTTAGGAAATAAGCAAGCAACAACTAGGCCGGAATAAATAAGAAGCACAATTTATTAGAGCAGATCTTTGTATCCTCAAAATACTAAACTTACTTCAACCGATAAAAACATATTTTTATGTGTCTCAACTCTGTATAGAACAGATAGTTACCTATACAAAAGGAATACATACGGCTTAAATGGCTTACGACAATAAAAAAAGTTTTTGTGATGTTTTTCTTCCAAACCACTTAACAAGCTTGGCGCACGTAGACATGTTTGTGTCTTGCTTGCATTATGACACCGTGGTGCTATAAGATTTAGAGGGGGCAAAAGTGAGGAGACGCGCCGGCGCCAGACACGTTGCGTACTTTGTCATAACTACCGTACACAGTTAACTGTAAGTGTTCTAATGTCTAATGGGAGTCTATCGGATTCGTTTACAGATAAAAAACATGCTTCGGTAAAATGGAATATTTTTCAATAGTATCAAAAAATATGTTGAATATCTCAATTAGCATAATAGCACTTACTATACTTGCTCTCGTGGTCTTGGTGAGTTACCTAAATGGGCTACATTTTGTTAGTAACTTATTGGTTTTCTGTCAGAAACCCACTTGCGATCCAAATTTGGGGTAATGGACTAAGTACTGTTATCACCAGGACATTGGTGTTAAACACTCCCCATTCTTCTAACTCCTTCGGGAAATACACGCGTGTCGTGTATCTCCGTGATGTTTCGCTACTCTATATGTTTGGCTTTAGGTGGTGTGGTGTCCTTACGTGACACAGTGTACTCCTATATTAAAAATGTGTAAGTAGTGCGAAATATTTTTAACTTAGAATTTCTTCGTTGACTTTCTTGCTATAATAAGTTTCCACATTTATCTAAGAATAAAAGAAAAACACGTAATATGTGAGCTGCTAAGTAAGCTCACGGAAACTGATATAATAAAACTAAGAGAAAAACTGCTGTGTTACAAATTAGCTTTAATTTAGTCTTGAATCAAGTTTCGAACAGTTTGGACTAACTATTAATTACAGCGACCCTATTGTTGTAAAGAAACCTTATATCAATTGAATATAGTTCGAATAATAAAGTATCGGCAGAGACGTCAACTCGGGGAAGTTGGTGCCGAACTTCGGCTATTCACTTATTACGGCGAAAGTCTTGTTGCAGGTTGTTGTCATAAAGTTGACTTACGTACTTCCTCTATTTGAAAAATAAACTTTTAATAAGCTCCGACGACATAACATGCTTTGTTTAAGCTCTCCACAGAGACTGTAAGTACCTACTTATATTTTAAGTTAGTAGGTAGTTGGTTGCCGTAATTATCATAAGAGCTTTAAAGTTTGTGATATTACAGAAGTTGTTTGTGTTACTGTAACAGCTCTGGCTAATTTTTGTGTAACGATGAAAAACGCACAAGTTAACATAGTGAAACTGAGTTAAGAAGCACGCAGCAGGCGATGTCTCAGGCAGCGTAATATACGCTAACGGTCCGGGACAAGACAAATGTGTTTTCTCTCGCTTGCTATTAGAAGCTTTCCGCTGGCTCCGCTCTCATGCGCCCCCTGGATCTTGATTGAAAACGGTAGCTTATTATTGGATTTTTAGACGATGTGACAACAACGTTTATGTGGAATTATTTGCTTCTGTCGTGTTATGTGTCGTTCGTTGTACTGACACTGAAGAATGTTAAAAGAGGTGTTTTAATACTACCCGTTTTAAAATACCCTTTTGTACATCATCATATAATATATTCAGCCGAAAGACATCAACTGCTGGACATAGGCCTCCCCAAAAAGGAGGGAGTTGCCATAATCGCCACGCTTGGCAGGCGGGTTGGCGATCGCAGTATGGTGTTAAAATGCATAGAGAACGCTGCTGCCCATTCTCTAGTTAGTCCCGTAGTCGCCTTTTAAGACACCCTCGGGAAGAAATGGGATGGTGCTTTTGTACATTCTTAAGTAACAGGGATTAACATAGGATGTACCTACACACATTTTATGTCCATTGACATAAAACACATACACATACATTTATTTGATTCTGTAGATTTTCTAATACGAAAAATATCAATACATGTCTGATCTAGTTCTAGATAGCAAAAACGCTTGGATCTGGACGTTCGTAGTTCAATCTACAGATTGTAAAAACTTGGTGTCAGTATCGATGAAGTTGTTTTTCTTCGTCGATATCGCGAAGTCCATTTGAAATAGTAACTAAATATAAAGTAGTTGTGATCAGCGAGTGCGGTGAACAGGTACCTATACGCTAGTATTTCAGGAACCGGTAACTAAAATGGTTAGACAGATATAATATAAAGACAAGGGTGGCAGCATTCACGTCGCAGCTAGTTAGCAGCGCAAACTGGCTCGTCGTCGGCGTTCGCGCAAATTCAATTTGTCTCGAATGCTCTGTGAGTGTGGGGCCGAAGCGCGCCATGCGACCGGCGACCGGCGACCAACTCAGTGTATACGCTCCCTTCCATTACTGTCACACTATTTGTCTATAGACGTAAGTTGGTAAATTACGACCATCTGACAAGATAAAACCCTAGGAAAATGTGAAAAAGTTTTCGCGTTCGAGATTGTGCTGCGCTGTTGGCTCGGACGACGTTTACGTCAATATTAAAATTATTTATTCTTCTTCTTGATTTTTTCGTTATTAGCGAAGGTAAATTAAATGTCGGGTTTTTCTCAATACGATAGTGAAGTGGCTAAACATTGTTGGTTTGGTTAAAATACACATAACATCACGCCTGTAATCCTGGAAGGGTTAGGCAGAGGTGTTTATCCTATAGTACACCCACATTTCACCAGTTATTATTATTATATACTTTATTTCGGACCACACATACATGTACACACAATCCATGTAGTATTAGTAACAATGACTTAAAAACGATGTTAGTAAACTTTTACAAACTAAAACAACTAATAGCGACGTGGCCCAACACGCGTTGGCACGTGCCTCCGTACCCAGTGCCTTATTAAGGGAGTGTCAATTTTGTCTAATAATATTTTTAGGATGTTGTTGGAGCTTCCGCGCAACCTACCCATTATTGACTCTGTTATTTTTCTCATTATGGCATGAAAATCCGTCAACACGGGCTTCCGCGAACATCTGCGAAGCGCTGCTGAATCGCGGAAGCCCCATCAACATCCTAAATCCATTATTATACTGCACGCGCAGGATGTTGTAGGCTCTCTGCGTATATTTCACCCACAAGCTGCACGTGTAGAAGGTTTGGCAGTATGTCTTGAAAAGCGATAACTTAACATCCTTACTACAACGCGCAAACCTGCGGGCTACCATATTACATATGTTTAAGTCCCATGTTTTGGTTGGTTAAAATACACATACATACATAAACTCACGCCTTCTTCCCTTGGGGGTAGGCAGAAACTATAGAACGCCACCTGCTACGCTCCTTACATACTCCTTTTGCTTCGCCTACGTTGATACATCTGGTCATACACGCACGCCGATTGCTAGTACTACGCACCTGACCTTTCTGAAGAACATCACCAATTTGCTCACTATATGTCCTCCTAGGGCGTCCCTTCCCGGCGTTTCCACACACCTCTGCTTTATAAATACATTTTTTTAGTCGCGTTCCACTCATCCTCTCAACATGACCAAACCATCTAAGCATACTCTTTTCAATTTTTGTCACTACATCTTCTTTTAAACTGCACCATTGCCTTATCACCTCATTTTTCAGCCTATCATTCATAGTCACGCCAGACCTGCTTCGCAAGGAACACATTTCCACTGCATTTATTCTACTTTCATGCTTCTTTTGCCACACCCAACATTCACTTCCATACATAAGCGTAGGCACGAGCACACCATTGTGAACAGCCAGTCGAGCCTTTTTGGGCATCGACTGATTGGTCACAATCGCATGTATAGAACCATTCACTTTATTTCCCGCATTTACTCTCCTTTCCACATCTTCATCAATTTTTCCATCCCTTGTAAACTGACTGGTTAAAATACCTTATTTATATTTGCAGCGAATGTCATGCTTTGAAGTTATACGACCTAGAATGTTCTCTAAATACTGATAACCATGAGCCAGTGCTGAATTAACTAAGAATGTCCTCTTAAGTCAGCACTGGCTTAGCAGATACCCAGACACTTTTCACATTCATTACTTTAATAAATTTAAGCAGCCGCTGGCTGTACAATTTACAATAACATTACATAACAAAATGCTCGCTCGGGAGGGGTGTGACTATAACATTGTAGCATGACTTGTGCGTTTTATCGAGTGTTGGCGAGATTAATGGCGGCTCGTCGCACGCTCGCGGCAATTACACGCGCAATGTGGCAGCCCGGCTCGCATCATGGTTTTGTTGCGTTCATCAGCCGAATGAACGTCGCGTCGCCGAAATGACGCAGCCGACACAACCGCGCCACATTTGCTTTACGATACTCAATAACGCGACAAATTCTCTGCGGACGATTAGCAGATTGTCTCTCAGCAAATTCAGAGTTATTTCGCGTTCGCCGTGTCTGGTTTTTGCCCTTTATTTATTCAATGAAATTACTTCCTATTTGATATTTGGCTGCGGCTCAAATATTTTGAATGTTAATACAAACACAATTTTATCTTAAACACCCATTCTTTGTCTTACCAGCTTGTTCTAATATTTCGACAAAAACTGAACATGTCGGTATGACTTGATAAATGTATTCATTAGGAATGCAAATTTATATAATTTCCTTCTAGTAGCCACGCTCTCATACATATGAAATACTCATTCATAAAATATTCAAAATGGTTTCACGCTCCTTAATTATCTGTGTTTGTACGTCGGCCAAAAGTTTCATATGTTTTATATTACATATGTTAATTGTTAGGCCATGGCGTATCTATCTCTTTACATGGCTTCACGCGATTTTGAACGAGTCAGAACTTGTTTTTATTAAAGTTATTAAAAAAAACAAACGCATGTAATATTATTAAAACTGTGTAAAGTAAACAAAAGCTAAAAGCAGTGAACTGTTAAATTAAGCACAGCAACGTAAAGTAAATAATTGTTACACGTACGTTTTTAGTACAAAATGAAATGTTAACACAATTAACACGTACTAAAATACCTAGAGACAACAGACTACTATAACTTTTTGTACTGTTTGCTCAGCGCAACAGCAATTTTCCGTGGACACAAGTACATAACGAATGTTTGCATAGGTTCCAACGTAATGCACCGGCGGCGTGTTCCACGACAACGCTCTTTACCCGCACAGCGAGGCCACACAATGATCGTAGCCTTTACAAGCCACTGCTAATACTCCGCGATTTCCAGGTACAATTAAAACCAGGTCACATAGCGTGCAGCTTTATAATAGCTAAAGTGAATATGAACGTTTTGTGATGGTGGACATCATGTTTTTTTCTTTCTTTTTTGCTACTATACGTTGTATTCGTTTAATTTATTTTACATGAAACAAATTATAATTTGATACCATCATCATCTGCCTAGCCTTTTCCCAAATATGTCGGGGTCGGCTTCTAGCCTACCGGATGCAGCTGAATGCCAGTTTTTACATGGAGCCTATCTGACCTCCACAACCCATTATCTGGGTAATACGATACCCCTTGGTAAGACTGGTTGTCAGACTTTCGGGCTTCTGACGACCCGTAACGATTGTCGAAGATCCACGAATAACAGCCGGGACCAACGGCTTAACGTGCTTTCCGAGGCACGGAGGAGTCTCGATATGTAAAGATGGTCACCCATCCACGGACCAACCCCGGCAAACCAGCTTAACCTGTTGGATCGACCCGTGCGACTTAGCCACGAGCTGCTTTAATTATAATTTGATACCATAAACCTACTTTTGAATGGTATAATGTTGAAATTAAACGGCGGCTACGAGCCATGACCTGCTACGTAGTCACGTGATAGTATCGGTGGCGTAGCGGTCTGTAGCTCGTAGCCTTGTAGCTCGTAGCACGTGTCGGTCGCGTCAGTTGTGTGTTGCAATTACGCGTTAAATGATGTACAACTAGTAATCTTGTACATTTTGCCTCGCATTTCTGGCTCTCGGGACCAGTTAGTCGTTTACCAATTCGTCAGTGAGTATATATTTTTATATGCCATTAACGAAATCACCGTAAATCAAATAAGAGACTTGTAATAAGCATGAATAACAGGTTATGTCAATTGCACTTACATTTTATTTATTTTAATAACCTAGAAGTTTTAAATAAACGCATGCGCTCCAAATTGTTCTTTATACTGTTTACTATTAATATAAATAGACTTGTCAAATAAGGCAGCTTACAAAAAAAAAAAAAATGTACTTAATATTTCGTCCAGGGTAGCACAACATATTTTCAATCCCATTCAATAAACAATTCGGCGAAATCTAAACATACGTTTACCAAATCTGCTAAGAGGCCCATCTCGCCGCTACGTGACTGAATCGAAACGAATTTGTCCCACTAAAGCCGCAGCCATTTTCTCACATTCGATGGACAGATAGAGATAGTAGTCCCTTCCAACGAATGGCCACACTAAATCCTTAACACTCAACTTCACAGTGACTTGCAGCACTTTTCGTATCTTTCAATGTTTACAAAAGCGATCTGATAAAGTAAAACCTTAAAATGTTTGGCTTTTCTGTTGATTTAGAAATAGTTTTCGCAACGAACTTATAACCGCGACTTATTGGAAACGTGGAATTGTATGTTCAAAGAGAAAATAATATAAAGGTCCAATATAAATTGTAACAAAGATGAAATAAGAGAATTACTAATAAAATAACAAGACTAGTATATTTCCTTGCAGTTTTTTGAAATCAGAGAAAGAATAATGGAAAAGATTCGTCAGTCAGCGAGCGAAGCAAACGCGCCTCGCGAGGCTTCCACCAGGTGCAAAGATGTTTCATGATTTAATTTGGGACCAAGGGAACTGCTCTATTGAATCTATTGAACCGAACAATCTTTTTATCTCAGTCACATCCCGCAAGCGTTCACTTTACGTCTCCACTTTTGTCGGGACTATTATTAAGTAAGCTTTGTATTGAATCATCAAACAACGTTTGATTATTTGCTGTAGGAAAAAGTCAATTTCAATACAATTCTGCGCAGTAATTGCACTCAGATATATCGTAGTGCGACTCGATTCAATCTCTTTAGGTACTATATTGATAATCAAATGTGAGACAGTTTTATTTCAGGACTAATGGTTTTGGAAATATTCAAATAACCGCAAGCTCACAGACACTGAACAAACGCACAAAAACAAAATCACGCATGGTTGGGCGCGCCGTGCGCCGCGAGCCTCCGGAAAAATGAATGGACATTTTGCTATTTAAATGGCGACCTCAGACAATGCGTGTTTACTTTATGCGCATTTTATTGAAATAAATAAACATTTATAACAGCATTTTTGAAGCAATTGAATAACTAGTGGTATTTGGACAGGTTAAAAATGATGATAGTACATGAACACTACAATATCAGCTGTGAACTTTGATTCATCGAAACTATCCTATTTATTTAGTTATGACGACTTCAAAATTTAATTTCTCAATTAAGTACTTCCCTACCAGTGTCAATCAATCTGCCAAGCTTTTTCCCAACTATGTTGGGGTCGGCTTCCAATCTAACCAGATGCAGCTGAATACCAGTATTTTACATGGAGCGACTGCATATCTGACCTCCACAACCCTGTAACTGGGTAATACGATACCCCTTGGTAAGACTGGTTGTCAGACTTTCGGGCTTCTGACGACCCGTAACGACTGTCAAAGTTCCACGAATGACAGCCGGGACCAACGGCTTAACACTTTCGACTCCACCCACTTTTCGTAGAGCTCATACGCCATGCCGCCATAGCAAGTAAAATGAAAAAAAAAATGAAATGAAAATGCTTGTGTTTGAAAACCAACGAGTATACTATTAAATCTTGGTAAAATATACACCTGATTAAATTTCCACAGTTTATTTTTTTTCGCTAAGATGAACGGATATTTAAAAAAAATAAGTTCCCGACTACTGAAAAATCACGCTCTAAAAAGTATGAAACAAGAAAATATTCTCATCTAAAATTATTATGTACAAACTATTAAATATTTATCGTCTATTAAATAAACAACTTACACGTAATATATTTTAATGTATTTAATACATATTCATAGTGATGTTCAGAAGACGGCCGTGGTCGTATACCACTTTATCCTAAATATTATGATCGCTTACTACTTTTAGAATGTGTTGTTTTAATAGGTTAGGCGTGATTTTTCAGTTTTTTTTTAGTTTTTGAACTTATTTTGTATTTAAATTATTTTGGGGTTATAATTTCGTGATAAAGTATTCGCAGAGGCGGTTTAATTTTTTTTTTGGTTAGGGTCATTCGAGTGCATTTCATTCATTCATTCATTCATTAGGTTTAATGTTTTATATGTACCTGTGTAATATACCAAACATATACCATAGGTTTATGTTTCGAAATTTGTTATGATCCAAGGAACAAATAAATAATCTGTCTAAGGATCTGAGTCTGCTGAGGGCAACATAGGCCTGTCCCTAAGCGAATAGTGACTTTCCCTAAATCAATTACCGCTTTAACTAGAGTGCACCCCTTGGCGTGTCAGACTTTTACTGACTAAAACTCACCCGTGTTCCTTCATTTGCCTGTGTGCCATGGCCACGATATCCCTTTCGGACAAACACGCGATCCTGGCAGGCATTGGCCCTAATGGACCCCGTCAATTCGTGCTGACGTCTCTTTGAGGCGCGCGTGGCGCACACGACGCACACGACGCGCCGTCGACCCGGGCCTGGTCCTTATCGGACGGCGAGCTACCCATCGCTCACCGTCCGCAAGCCCGCGCCTACGGTGGCTGGAAATCGGCTTGCGACTCCCGACGCCCAGGGCGTCTCCTGCGGCGACTAGGGGCGTGAGGGCGCGAACCCTGCCTCTCCCTCACGCGCTCCGCCTCCTCCTTCGCGAGCATTACTGCTTCGCAGAAGGAGGTGACGGCCTCCCATGCACCCTCGCTCCAAACCATGGCCTGAACCAGGACCGGACGCGAGAGATCGCCGCCGCCGATCGCCTCCGTTAGGACACGGCGGTGCCCCGCCCAAGCTGGGCAGACCTCCACCGTATGCTCCACCGTGTCCTCCGAGCGATGCACACAGTGGTGACACCCGGGCGTTTCCTCCCGCTTTATCCTGAACAGGAACCTCCCGAAACAACCGTGTCCGGTGAGGACCTGCGTCAGGCGGAAGGTGAGGACGCCGTGGCGCCTCTCTAGCCACTCCTCAAAGAGGGGACTTATCGCCACAATTGTGGCGTGCCCAGCGCTGGGTTGCGACAATCGCACTCTCCATGTCGCCATGAGATCCCGCCGGAGCTCTGTCCGCTGTGCCGTGATTTCTCGCGGCAGCGGAGTTTCACCCCGGCGTTTCGCCTCCTCGCGCCACTCCCAGATGTGCGCGAGGACTTTTGCCTCCAGATCCCATGGCGGCAGTCCGGCAAGGAGGCTCGCCGCCTCACGGGAGACCGTGCGGTAACCCCGTACTAGCCTGATGGCCATGACCCTTTGGGACGCGTTCAACCGCTGGGCTGGCCGCAGCCTTAAAGAACGCGCCCACATCGGTGCCCCGTAAAGGGCCATGGACAGCACGATCCCCGCGTAGAGCCTCCGGCAGGAAGAGTGCACCCCTGCAACTTGTGCACAGTAACTGCCCAAGTAAGGATTAATGGTAACATTTTACGTTGAACTTTTCCCGATCCTCAAAATCCGTCAAATTCAGGTACTCCCCCTAGCTTATGTCATTATTATTACACCCGGTTTTTTTTAAAATAAATAGTCCACATTGAAATACGTGTTTATTATAATATAATTATGTATTTTGTGTAGGTTTGGAGAGAAAATATGTTTATTGTTGCTTATGATTTTGTAGAAATTATACCTAATTATTGGGTGCATGCAAGCAAAGACATGAGCAACAGCTGACAATATATATATTTTTGAAATGTGCTAATTAAGGCCTTTCATTTGATACCCAACACGGTATGAAAAAACATTTTTTTTTTTGGATTTGACTTTATGTCCGCTAGAAGGCGCCATATTGAATTTAATGTGACCTCACATAGCCTATAACCAGCGGACGATCAAGACGCTTCTAACAATACCTCATTTGTCAAATTATGACAAGCAGTTTAGAAGTAATGAGGGAACAGATGAACATACATACCGGTCAAAATCATAACCCTCCTTTTTGCTTCGCCGTAGTCGGGTAAAAAGAGCGCTCCGCGAGGTCTCCCGGCATCCCATATGCGAGTTGAGTGAAACCTCCAGGAGGGCTCCCGGCACTGAACGTGTTAACGTGCTTTCTGAGGCATGGATGAGTCTCGGTATGTAAAGATGGTCACCCATCTACGGACAAACCCCGGAAAGCGTAGCTTAACCTGATGAATCGACCCCCGCGGCTGTTATTACTTAACCACGAGCTCCTCTAACCAGCGTCCCCAGCACCCTATTAATGCGTAACACACTATCAATCTGAATGATTTTGAAGTATATTACTAATCCATTGCTTCATAATGTGAGCAGTGGTGGCCCCATGGTAACGGCATCGATTTACGAGTAGTAGGCCGTGGGTTCGGATCCAGACAGGCGCTTTACTTTGTGTAAATTCTTTCATCACCACTGCTCTCAAAACGGTGACGGAAAACATCGTGAGGAAACCGGCATGTCCTAGAACTAAAAACTCGAAGGCTTGTGACATCTACCAACCCACACTGGGCCCGCGTGGTGGATTATGGCCCACTCCCTCTCACAGAGAGGAGGCCTGTGTCCCAGCAGTGAGAACATTATAGATTGCTTCATAATTATGTTTGAAAAAAAAATCTGCTCAACAACGTTAATAACGCAATGAATGTTGTTCAACTGTCAAAATGTAAACCATACCTAAAATTGTCAAAAAATAATAGGCCCGTTTTGACATTTACTTGACATGCACTCGCGACGTAACTAGTGAAGTAACCATACGACTCGGTACTCGATAATCACGATAAATCGATTCAAGTTAAATGTAAAACGGGCCTATTATTTTTTTGACAAGTATACTGATAGTGTGTTACACAATTACCCCCCTGAACTGAGTTTAAGAGTTGACGAAATAGCTTTTAATTACATATTTTCGTGTGAGATGATTTCAGAATGTTATTGCAACGTGTAAGTCTAGCTAAGGCCCGAGCCGAGCGGCGAGCGGGCGCGGGAGGAATACCAAGCAGTGGCTTCACTTCCCGGCAGGCCTCAGCTAATATTGTGCTGACTCACATATCTTCTACTAATGTACACCCTTTATCGTTTTATTTCCTTTTTACGTCAACGCTGTCGTGGTGCGTCTTAATTACATACAAAAGATGATATCTACCTCTTCATCTTAACACATTAAATTAATATAACACATAGTATCTATTTGTGATTTCATTACAGTAAAAGCGTGGATCAAATGGACAATAAAATACTTACTTTGAACGTCGAAACCAATAAAATTAATTAAATTGGAAAATTGTCGCTAGTGACTTAACTACGTATATTTGATTTTGCTATATGTAGCTTACACTCGTATCCTTGGCCACCCACGGGATGGTAATGCATCTAACATTCAAACCTATAAAATAAGATTAATTTAGGCACTTACACTACATACATTATTTAAATTGCAGCAAATATAATACCAATAAGATGTCTACTCCAGTACTACCTTCACCACAGCTCTTCAGTGTTGTAAGTAACTATAAGGGTTCTGTTTTTAGGGTTCCGTAGTCAACAACGAACACATATAGTTTCGTCATGTCCATCTGTCTGTCTGGCTGTTTGTCCCCAGATTAGCTCAGAGACTCTTAGTACTAGAAAGCTGTAATTTGGCATGGGTATACATATTAGTTACGCCGACAAAGTGGTAAAATAAAATCATGAAAAATTTGCAATTCTTTTTAGGTACGGAACCCTATTTTATTTAATTTTTCCTCGGAAAGGTGTTTAAAAACGTCATTGGATACGCGTAAGCATTTGTCATTAGTATCAAAATGAAGGTTACCTACAACATAGGTATATTAGAAAGTCAAGTCCCATCCAGAATCACTTTTGATGCTTTCAACTCTTGTTTTCAGCAAGAGGTGACTAAAACTAATGAGCGATGTGACATGAGAATTTATATATTAAAACGAAAATTAACCAAACCAGATTCCTTTCATTTCAAAGTCATCATTAAATGAAAACTTTTTTAGAGTTACACAAACCACATTTTCACTAATCAATAGTAAATAGTTGTGCCTGATTCAGTAACTTCAAATAGATGTTCGATCAAGTTTGATATTAGAATTTAAATGGTATTCAAATAGGATGTGATTACGTATAAACAGTAGGTATGTGATGATATCCAAATTATTTGATTATAACTGAATGCATGACGCGTGCAGTAATAACATTGTCTGTAGGTATTTAGAGGGATGTGTGGCATGACTTCGTTGTTATTGCATCGTAGCTGCCGCGATGACATACGTAGCATGAATGAAAACAATGTCATATTAGACATTGTGTTTATGTTTGCATAATAATATTAGCTAAGGATATTTTTGTGTGGGTTAGTTATACTTATTTTATTTCGGAAGAAAAATATTGTGTTTGTAGTGGTATCCATATTATAAAAAAAATAATTTAAATAAAACTTTATTTCAGACTAAGAAGGTCCAATATTTTGGTGTTAGTAACAATAGCGCTTAGGTATATAGGTTAGTATTGTTAGTTTTACAAATTACTTATGTATCAGACCTATGACTGTCCTCACCCAGTGTCCCTGAAAGGGACAGTCCGTTCTGGCAGCGATCATTTTCAGAACTATTATGCGATTATGTATTGTCAGTTTTGTTTTATAGAGTTGATAATCTTTCCTCGCAGTAAGCTCATATAAATTGGCAGGCAAATTGGGAAATATATACACACACACAACAACATACATTGTTATTGGGAATGTTTATTGTTTAGTTAGGAGTGCTTGAGAAATTTTACATTCCACAATTTGAATGTCCCTACTTCTACCTTAAGAAACCTTCAACCTCCTACATTCTTCCTATCTTTAGAAAATTTTACTCCTGGTCGATATTATCGTGTTGAATCAATATCGCCTTAGAGTAAGTATATAAAAGAAATGCGCCTAACCGTGCGTTAATCCCGGGGAGAATATAGCCAGTGTGTAACTTCTCGCCCCTTTATCGTACCGTTGAAATCGTACTTCTTTGTGAGTAATCCCTCCACGTCCCAGCCATGTCGCCGACGAAGATAGAGCACGATCTTCACAAATAATGTCACATGCGATTCGTTTCAGACGACGTGACTCGCATCACCGTGGCTACCCGCCGTGCCGTGCATAATGGGATAAATATGCTGCGGTTATGTGCCCACACATGGCCCTCAAATTAAGTGAGCGCTATTTACTGCATGCGGCGGAACTTCCTTCCCCGCCTGATTAAGTAGATGGTGTTTACCTTAACATCTACCTTATTAGATGCAAGATGTTTGCCCGCGATGCGACCTGCGCTTAGCACGCGCGGCGCCGAGCACAGCCACGCGCGCGTACTTGCAAGTCGCGGTGTCGCCTGCATGCATTACTAAGAACGTCAAAGTTCACGTTTCATGACGACCGAATTAAAGCCGCAGTTAAGCAGAATATGTTGTGATAATCACGTGGTAACGTAAACACCTCTGTACATGTACAATAAAACACATATAAAACAGTATGACAGGTTGTTTTTATTATGTGTTGTTGCTATCTTCTTTGCAATAACATAAAAGTATAAGGTACTTACGCTTTTTGTCTTCTACGTCAGACCACGTACAATCGCTTTTACCGATTGCAAAATTATTTGTAGCCCGAGGCAGTAGCAGAGTTACTAATTTTCTTTTAAAATCGTACTAATACTTCGAAAAAAGTATGCAATTCCAGGAACGTCTCAAGTAAAATATGTAATTTGAGATAAAGCGGCATCCCATTCCAGATAAGACGCAGCACGACCCACGTCGAGAGCCATCCGACTCGTTACGAGCCGCCCGAAGCGAGGTGTGATACAAAATCATCAATCTTTCCCGAGATTGTACTATTAAATGCCTCTTCGCTCTTTTCCCTCGAACTCGAGACTAGAAACAAATGTAAAAAGTTGTGTGATAAGTTCAATTTGAATTTGTAAAGCCCCTTTCAGCATTTCTCGCCTGTTTATCTCGGCGAGGAAAGAACGGAAAATACAAGAGTAAGAGATAGGAAATGAAGAGGCGGAAAAAAGTGTCGGGCGAGGAACAAACGCGGAAAAGTTGGCGTTATCCGGGAGACAAGTTAAATCGCAATTTATTAGGGCGTACCAGTGGGCTTAGCACGGCCGGCGTGTAGCGATTCCTAGCCGGAGCCGTCTTACCCGGTCACATCACACGTGGTACGGGTCGCGGCCTATAGATACGAGTTAACGGGAACATTAGTAGCGCAAATTCGATACTTTGTACCTAGGATATTAATTTATCGTATAGTATTTCAATGACCTTAGATAAAATAAAAAATAAATCAAATCAAATATTTTATTGGAACAAAAACATATAACAATTTTCGTGTACGATAATACTGCGTTAGTTTAGAAACTGTGTCGCAGTTATTAGCGCCCACCCCAGGAGTGAACGACAATACTGAGTTCCATAACAACAATTTTGGTTGAGCTTATAGGTAGAATTTAGAAACTAAACATAAACAATTAGTTAATAATAATGAAACTAGAACTAGACATTTACTAGTACTTAATAGTTGTAGCAGTATAAGGGTGTGTGTGTGTGTGTGAGTGAGGGTGAGTGTGTGTGTGTGAGGGAGGGTGTGGAGGTGCATGTGTCAGGGTGTGTGGGAATGGTGCGTGTATATGTATGCGGAGGATGTGATAATATGTACTTCCAACTTGTAAAACTCGCACATGCGGCTAATACAAGCAAACACCGCTGCACTTGCACCGGGCCCGCGCGTGCTCATGTCGCGGTCGTACTATCGCGCGTCTCCAGCCCCATTCACAAATCTTTATTCATGCCCCATATTTACTTGCAGCGCGCGAGAGTGCGCCGCGGAATATTTTAACATACTTTCAATCTGAATTATTGAGGCCGTATCAACATGTTGCTCTATAAAACAACGAGCTTAGAGATTTTCTTAGACTTGAGAATTTTGTATAAAATATCAATATTTCATAGAAAAAAAAAATAACCTACGCAGAACTCTTTAAAGTATTATTATCGACGGATTTCATTTTTGGTGCAGTAATTTCATGAGAGTTAATAAAAACCTTTTTTTATATCGGCGAATTTTACCAATGAAACTGAACGCGATCAGCACATCTAAACCGAGTTCAAGAGCTGTCGGTGTCGATATTACAAAGAAAATTATGACACAGACAGCTCTTAAAGTGGTTTATGTGCTGATCGCGTTCAGTTTCATTAGTGAACTTCGCCCTAAGTTGTAGTTCAATTATAAGTATTCGACCGATTCAAATCAAGGCTAACAAAATAACACACGTCAATTGAAGTGAAGGATTAGGTACACACTCTTAGTGGAATTAAGTTGTCTCATAAATAAATAAAATAAATAAGTAATAATAATATATTTATTAAAAAAATTACAAGGCATAAAAATTAGTACAGTTTTGCTTAAATGTAAATTATATTGAAAAATGAAATGATGTTTTTGTTGTTAAATGAATTGAAATGAGTAAAAAAACCCCTATACTCGTACCTAGCTATTTGTAACTGCATCACTTAGCATTGAATTAGCATCTAACTAGACAGGCTTATTCTTCTACATTTACATGTAGATAATAAGATAAACCGGTAGGTATGTAGATACTCGGTCAGCAAAAAATGGGATATTAACAATTTGCAAGAACACAAAAAATAAAATGTTGTTTAACTGTATTGAATTTAATCATAGTCAGAGTATTTATTTATTTTTTACAGCATTCCTGGTAATTGTGGTAGCGACTAATCGGATCCGCTTCCGTGTGCAGATTCCATTATCTGTAGGATCGTGTTCACCGGCCCATACATATTCATACCGGCCGACGAGTCTCGCGCTTGCACGACTAAATCAGCGTCGTTATGATCTCATTTTTATAATCGCATTCCCTTTTTATATTCTCAACGTCAGGATTACTATTCTCGTATCGGTCTTCGAATCTATTTCTCCGCTGAATCAACGCCTGCTCACTTCGACGCTACTTCCGTTCAGAAGTTGTAGAAACAAACTTTTTAATTAGTCTGCGAGGACAAACAAGCTGTGTCTCTTAGTTTCTTCGATACACTGCGACGCCGTACCTACTTGTCTTTACAAATAGGATAGCTGCCTCCGTCCTCTCGGTTATTTTAACTGATTTATCGAACAATCAACCACGTGAATATTTGAAACAGCTTATTTATAACATTAATGAACGAAGTTCAGGTATATTTCACGCGAAGTTGTAAATTAATTAACCAAATAATTATGTGCCTGTATCTGAATCGCTCCAACTATGCAGGAAATCTAATAACATAACAGGATTGTTTGTCTTACGGCGAGATGCTTTAATGAATAGTCAACAAACCGACAACGTCGCATTGTGAGCAGGTCGACATTGTTTTATTAGCTCTATCGCAGCATCATATTACACCATGTCGAAGCGTATTGTAATAACAACTCCAGCAGTGACGTACAGCGGCGTGGGGCCTTGAGTATGATGTGTCCGGGACGAGCAATTTTTAATAAAGCTGCGCTAAGTGATAATTAATTGGTGTTGAAAGCATTATAATCATAGTGTTAATTTGCGCGTGTCGGCGCAGGCGAGGAGGCGGCTCGAGTGGCGTAGTCGCGAGGCGACACGCGGCGGTGTGGCGGTGTGGGCGCATGCCGCGACTGCCAGGCGCCACAATTACACAAGCCTCCGTAAATCATAAACATCAACCCTCCATTTAATCCAAATAGTCCGTCGTTAGTCGAGCAGGCTGCGTCTAATTTGTCTCCTGTAACTGTAGATTAATTTATTAACATTAATTACATGACAATACGTATTACCTTGTTTGTAATCAGTTTTGCAAGTAAGATTACGGCTGATTATATACATAATTCGGATTACATATATACATTATTTTTGAAATAGGTAGGACCTATACTGAGGTGGTGCCTGGGAACCAATGGGAATAACATTGATCTTGCCTCGGCGTAGAACGCGATATTTGCGTGTCGCTGAACAAGTGCCTATAAAAGCATACACATATGACCTATCACAATCACTTTTTTATCATTGGATCACAAAACTATAAAATATAGATACTATATATAACATAACATCACGCCTGTAATCCCCGAAGGGTTAGGCAGAGGTGTACCTATAGTACACCCACATTTCACCGGTTATATGGGTGAGCCTATTGCCATCATCATTATTGCTTTTGTTTTTGCTCATATTCGCGCTCGGCTCAGCTCACTAGCTTTTTGTTTTTGGAATTTTACAAAAAATCACACTGTTTATGTACTTATTCGTTATTATTTTTTATCTGACCCACATTGATTTTATTTATGTATGCATACACACGTTGCAGTATAAAACTGATTTACATCCGTCACTGGACGTACGTCGTGGACTTTCAGGTCCAGTTGAAAACCAGCGTCAGGCACTAGTTGTCTGGCATTTTTTTGCTGAACTGGGCCTTTTTGGCGCAGCCGTGAGCACACTTTACTGCTAATTTCTTACACCGCATTTTACACTTTTTTTTTAATCTGCTGTATATTAAATTGTGTGCCTTTTAGTCTGTGCTAAATAAATGCATTTTCTTTATTTCTTTTTTTCATCAACCGGGCACAAATCCAGACTCCGGGCTGCTACTGAGAAATTCCTAATGGCAAATCCCAATAACACTTTACCTGACCTGAGAATCGAACACAACCACTATTCAGCAGTAGCGCTTGCAACCACTAGACCAACGAGGCAGTCCATATACAGGGTCAAATTAAATTAGCTAGCGAAACTCCGCAGACGTGATGGGTATCGATATCGAAACACGAAAAAGTTTAAAAATTAAAATAGATTTGATGTTTTTTTTTTTGGTCAACGACTGCTGGTAATGTTGTTACTGGAAGTATGGAGAAAATCTGTTTTATTTATTGTATCGTGTTTAGTTATTGATACCCATCACGTCTGTGAAGATTTTATACAAAAAAAGAAGAGTAGAGATATTTCAAGTGACACTACCCCGGTTAATGACCCAAAAAAAAACTCATCAAATTAATTTATTTTAGTTTTTTCATGTTTGGATATCGATACCCATTATGTCTGTGGAGTTTCGCTAGCTAATTTAATTTGACCCTGTATAACTCTACTATACATAATTCATCAATAACAGCGATAATCTGGGATATTTTTTATTCATATGTAATGTACCTACTCTGTGCGACTGAGATCCTTTTTGTCTTGTCGAATTTTTTTTTGTCTTTGAAATATGATAGTGCATCTAATTCCATGGAAATATATGATGTCAGATCATCTGCCTAGCGTTTTCCTAACTATGTTGGGGTCGGCTTCCAGTCTAACCGGATGCAGCTGTATACCAGTATTTTACATGGAGCGACTGCAACTCTGACCTCCACAACCCAGTTACCTACTGGGTAACACGATACCCTTAGGTAAGACTGGTTGTCAGACCTTCGGGCTTCTGAGGACCCGTAACGACGGTTATAGACCAACAAATGACAGCCGGGACCAACAGCTCAACGTGCTTTCCGAGGCACGGAGGGGTCTTAGTGTGTAAATATGGACACCACATCCACGGACCTACCCCGGCAAGCGTAGCTTAATTAACCTGATGGATCGACCCGTGCGGCTAGTATTACATAGTCAAAATATAAAAATTCCTCCTAAATTATAAAATATAGGGACATGAATGCAAATAAGCAAATGTCCTGCGGTCCTTCTCACGAACGAAGTGCCACCGATTCGTCTTATCGGCCAGTTTCCATTTTATGTCGATTTATGACAAAATATTAGGCTTTTGTAAATTCAGCGTTGTTATTACAAAAGCCCGCCATCCAATTTCCCCGTTTTATTAATTTTCTTTTGCAATATGTTGCATCAGTTTCCTAAACTATAACTGGCTTGCTGGATGAAACTAAATTGAGCATAACTTTTTATGGGGCTTTTTGTTACGAACTCTTCTAATATATGTAGCTACTCAACTTTATCCAGAGAGACAACGAGTAATGTCAGACTACTTGGAGCATATTGTACAACAATATTTTAAACGTGTGGTTCTTATTGTGAACGCTATTGTTAGGGGTTCCACACACTTGTATGATTCGTATAGCTGGACGGCAAAATTTAATATATGTTAAAAAAAACCCTCTCGGCTTAGCTCAAATTGTGTCGAGCCGACCCGAACATGATTCAGCGAGGGTAGATGGGCGAACTGAGTTTATAGATCGGCACGAGCCGAATGAAATCCGAGTATGTGTAGTAATTAATATGTGTAATAATAAGTGCTTCGGGTCGGATTTTTGTTCAACAAATACTGCTGAATCGAATGTGTCGACCCGGACAAGTGTGTAGCACCCCTAATTATCAGTGTCATATGAACAAGTATAATAAGCATAATCAGCCTATAATATTCCCCTGGTGGGACAAAGGCTTGTAGGTTGTAATCCACCACGCGGGCCCAGTGCGGGTTGGTAGAGGTCTCGAATTTTTGGTTCTAGGACATGCCGGTTTCCTTACGATGTTTTCCTTCACCGTTTTGAGAGCAGTGGTGACGTAATTATTTACACAAAGTAAAGCGCCTGCTTGGGTTCGAACCCACGACCTACAACTCGTAAGTCGGGGTCGTTACCACTGGGCACCACTGCTCGCTGGGCCGCCACTGCTCAACAATATGAACAACACAAAATAATAATTGCATTGGACAAATTCTGCCGATGAAAATGCAATTGGATTTATGGCTAGTGGATGATAGAGCTAATACCTAGATACATTCATATTTGTATACGACCGTATGTATATGAAATAAATAATGCAGCGCGACTATGAGGCATTCCACTTTGAAACGAAAAATATTTTCAGAGTGCCATCAATACATTTCATTCAATTTGCATGAATTTTTGTCCACTGCAAAGTGCTTTAGCTTTTACCACTTTTGTTACTACCTTTCAAACCTGCTGGCTTTATGACACTTTTTCGGTATCTATATTTGATTGAAGTTTATAAAAACAGGAAAGTTTCTAATATTTCTGGTGATCAATAAAAAGATTCATAGTAGATAGTTATATATGAACCTACATACATAACAGCACATAGTTTGAATAAAAATTATGTGTAAAAGTGTTATGTTTAACCAATTTATAAAATAAATATCTTAACATTCATCACACACATACTGTCATGTTAACAAACAAAACTTCAGATATTTTTGCTTTCGACATAATAAAAAACCTTAACTTTAACACTGACCACAGAATGATAAGGTGCCAAATAAAATTGGAATACACTATTAAAAGAAGCTTCTGCAAATCTATAAACGCATGTTGTACAAGAAACTTAAGACGGAATGCGCTGGGAAAATAATTTATTGACTTGATCAAAACATCCTTACAAGTTCAAACACAGTATGATAATTTCCAAAAGGGTATAAAACACTTATTATTAACACAGATATTCGTTAGAAGTTGGCCGAAATATCTCAGCGGTGATTTGCTGGAGTCGTTTTCTTCGCTACCGTTCGTTATTTCTCCTGACAAAGTTTATTTTGGTATATTATGTATGTATGTATCTATTTATCTATGTATTTGTATTTATGATTGTATTTTATAGTTATTTCCGAGCTATCTATCCCGTACGTTGCACCTGCCATGTTTTGTGTCTGCATCACCCTAAATTTGAATGGTGGAAAATGCCTCAGGCATTAAGTCCTCCTTTATACAGTGTAGTTTTTACTTCTGCATAAAGTTTTAATAAATAAATAAATTAATACTATGTGAAATGAACAAACAAAAATACCCGATACACACATGCCAACTTCTAGAAGATAGAAAACAACTGTACAAAGAAAAAAGAACAAAGGAAAAAAAATCGCTCAAATGAGTAAGAAAATACACAAAGAAACCTCTAATAACAGAAAGAAATAAAGGTAAATGTTTTGGATGAATACTTATAAAAAAGGCATTAAAAAGGCATACAAAGATCTTCAAAGTACAACAAAATGGGAAAGATTATTTCGAAGCGGTCAGATATAATAGCAGAAGCAACTTTTATCAGAATCTTTACTCGTCTCAAGAAAGATCCAGTTTAACGCAGCACGTCAGAGGCAAAATCTATGTCGACGTACCACTGCCCGAAATACTAAGGTCAGAGATTGTTTTTTTTATCGAAACTCAAAAAAAAGACAAAGCACCCGGACAAGACAAGGTAACAAATTAAATATTGAAGTCTCTATCAGAACCCTTACAGCACCAACAGGAAATCATATTCAATAACATTCTAGAAAGAAAAAAAACTCCAAAGCAATGTTCCGAATCGTCGATAACTCTTCTTCATAAAAAAAGGACATAGATGTGACCTCAGTAACTATAGACCAATTAGCCTTATGACAAACATTATAAAAAAATCTCAAAAATAAACTAAAAATAGACTTACAATCACTCTAGATGAAAATCAACCTCGTGAACAAGCTGGATTCCGTTAACACTACTCAACAACTGACCACATCCAAGTGGTAACACAAATAGTAGAGAAAGTCAAAGAATATGGAAAAATTATTAATATTTATGCTGCATCGATTAGTGCATTAAGGCAGACACTAGTGGAACAAGGAATAGACATAAAATATGTAGAGCTACTCCATAGCATTTATCAAAAAAATCCGCAAGAATAAAGTCAGAATTGAAAGGACCAACTTTTCAGGCAGGGCGACCCGCTGTCACCTAAAATATAATATTTTGGTCTGTTCTGGAGACAATATATAGAAACCTAGACTGCAAAGGCGTGAAAATTGACGGTCAATATTTAAGCCATTACGTTTTGCAGACGACATCGTTGTGTTTACAGAAGAGTCCGCACAATTAGACAACATGTTGCAAGAGATTGCGGGCTTAACTATGAATGCTGCAAAGACCAAGATTTTAACAAACGGATCGGAAGTAGCAATAATTATACATGGACTGGAAATAGAATATGTTAAAAAATATATCTATTTGGGACAATCTATTTCATTTGGAGACCAAACGGAGAAATAAACAGGACAATAGCAATGTCATGGAAAAAGTAGATAGAGAAAAAGGAGATAGAGTGGTAAGAGTTTTAAATAAAACATCAGGAACAGAAAGGTAACATGAATTTTTAAAAGAAAGTTGTATGAGATAGCAATCCTTCCATGCGTTACATATGGATGCCAAACATGGTCTTTACGGATAAAAGAAGAACACAAACTCGGAGATGCAAAGGAAAATGGAGAGAACCATGACATGTTTTGTAAATTTTCCGACAGAATTAGGAGGAAAATTAAAATAACTGATGTAAGTGTAGTAGCGAGAATAAGAAGTTTGAAATGGAAATGAGCGGGCCACATCTGTACAATGGAATACGAAAGATGGACAAAGAAAATCATAGAAAGATATATTTAAAGAAAGATGTGCTTCAGACTGTAGGAGACAAGCTAGAGATTGGAAAAAAGGGAGAAAGTTGGGGAAGGCCTACGCTGTAGAGGGGACTTCCATAAATAAATAATTTTACGTGCATGCCAACATTAATACGAGTAATAATATTTTAATCCTTATACACATATTTTAAACTATATTTTGCTTACATATGAATAATACAATTATCATTATGAATTTAACTCAAATGATAAACAATAATATAAATCATAATGAAATGTGTAATTACCAATATTATTATGTGATATGATAAAATAATTATTATCCTTTTTTTTTCTATGGTAGAATAAAGGCTTTTTTATTTTTATTCATTTTATTTATCACTAGCTGCGCCCCGCGGTTTCACCCGCGTAAGTCTCGATCCCGTGGGTATATCGGGATAAAAAGTAGCCTATGTCTTAATCCAGGGTGTCAGCTACCTCCATACTAAATTTTATCAATATTGGTCCAGCCGTTTGAGCGTAAAGAAGTAACAAACATACACACACACACACTCACAAACTTTCGCCTTTATAATATTAGTGTGATAACATCAGGCCTGTGTTTTCCCCGTAGGGGTTAGGCAGACCTGTACCTATACACCCACTCCGGACGGCTATACTAATTACTGATGGAAACACCCTATAAACACACTTTTTTTTTTGTAATGTTTTTTCTGGTAGACACAATAAAGTATACATAAATAAATGAATCAATAAACACTTCTTCTGACTTGGGAATCGAACCCAGGACCTCATGCTCAATAGAAGACATCTATTTGTCAGTAGTAGAATAAATGCTCTTACTTGCCAAAAGTTGCCTACTTAACAATAAAGTTTATTCTATTACGAGTTCATTCGATTGTCAAATTAACGAGATTTTCTTTTAAAGCAAAATATTAATTTAAGCTGTATTATTCATCACAACGCCGCGGGACTGTCAGCGTGTTTTTTACATACAAAATCTGTGATACGTCCGTTTTGAAGGTTTGCATTTTGTCCGGTTTTAAATAAAGGGCGAGGGCAAAGCGGTGCTGATGGTTGTTTGGGAAATTGCGGGAAATTGCCCGCGGAAAAATTACGCAGAGAAGCGGACGCCGGCCACATGGCGCGCGACGATACGCCCTACATAACTGATGACTTTTCAATGGCCATTCATTCGCGGACACGCCGACAGCGACCACCGGCTTGCCCTTAGCACCACACATACATTTATAGAACCACTCGTGTGTTCATGGGTAAAACAATTACCTCTATGGCCGACTATTGACACTCGTTTGTTATACATTTTTTGCGTCTAAAACTGCGTGTACAGTCGTTCTCTTCAGTTCTGAATGCTCAACGATTACTTTTGGAGAAAACATTGTATCAATATAATTCAATAGGAAAGAGGTAGCAGCTTAGAAATTTTGATCACATTCCTCTTTATTTATAAACGCTGATTAAAGTTTGTAATGATTAGCGACTGTTTAACCATGAATTTTAGACGTTTAAACGTCTCTTAACTTTAATTATCATCACACTACTCGTAATATTATAAAGGCGAAAGTTTGTGAGTGTGTGTGTGTGTGTATGTTTGTTACTTCTTCACGCTCAAACGGCAGGACTAATTTTGATAAAATTTTGTATGGAGGTAGCTGACACCCTGGATTAAGACATAAGCTACTTGTTATACCGATGTTCCCACGGGATCGATACTTACGCGGGTGAAACCGCGGGGCGCAGCTAGTCGTTTATAAATAAACCCCATTATGTTGAAGGTATATCATCTGCATGGACTAACACTGGCTAGATACAAACTGTCTTGATAAAACTTGACATACAGTTTTGTACCAGATTCCAATTTCTACATCTCTTATCAGTCTCTCCGATTCATCATTTTCTTTACTCCAATCTTTATACCTTCCTAATAAATGTTTAACAGTATTTCCTGCGTTTTCGCTTCGCAAACCTTCCCAACAAAGGGTTCCAGAGCAGTAAAGTGTGTCGTATGTTGTGAAAATAATTCAAAATTGTAAAAATGGAATCTGGTACCAAACTATAGGTCAACTTTTACATATCTAGACAGTCTTCTATCTAGCTAATGTTAGTACGTGCAGGTGATATACCTTCAACACACTCCCTCAACTCATGTATGATAGACGATGCACGAAAATAAGCCATCACATTATGATTATTCTAGTGATACATTAATAAAGCGAAGACTTTACGGTCTTTATTTCCAGGTTGAGCAAAAGTTCAATTAAATATTCCTAGTTAGGTACTTACCTACATTCTACTCCGTTCTAATCTACAATTTGTATTCTACCTAATGAATAATGATAAGCCGGCCCCTATCACAAGGGACTCAATACCGATATTGACGATATGTTTATGTAGGACAATAAGTACCTATACCTCTTTCATTCCTATCTAAGGGTTTCAAGAGCACAGACGTTCGTATATACCTGTTTTATTTTCATTATTAAAATGAATAAACAATTAAATACATATATGTGGGTAGCCCAATTCAAAAAAGTAAAAAACGCTTTGGCAAATTAATCAAAATCCCCAGGTTAACTTTCATCCAATATGTCATCCAGTTGGATAAACAGTGAAATTATACCTTCAAATTCACACACACACACAAACACAAATAAAAAAACACACACAAATTTTGTAAACCACATGATACATCATATTGGAATTACCAATACCTTGTTCTGCATTTAAATTAAAATGTTATATCCGTATTGATACAAATATATTCATAGCTTCGCGGCCAGTCTAGATGGTATCGACATAACGATGCTATGCATACAGGACAGGCAGACCGTGCAATTATTTCGGCTAATAGGATTATTTCCTTTTTAAATAAGGTTAAATTTTTCAAAAGTATCACCACATTTACAAAGTCGTTATTTGACAAATGACTCATGCTGCTTGATAATACTATATGTAGTCAATCCTGCGTGTGTATCAAAAATCATACTTGCTTGGCTTGTTTTGTCATAACTTAAAACAGAGCATATAAGACACCATTAAAATGTTGCAATAGTTCATTGATGGATAGAAGAGCAGACAGAAACATAAAGCTTGCAGTTTCCGATTTCTGTCGGGTTATTGTCGTAGCGCAACAATTGAAGACAGGAATAGAGCTTGAATAATTTATTTTAGGTACAGTTGTCACGTGTTTGAACAGGGTGAAACATGGGCGATTCACTCAGCCAAACAGTGGCGTACAAAGCAAGAGCACCGACCGTTCACCCGCTCCGGTGCACCGTTTTTCCGCCTCTCAACCTTTAAATTGAAACAAAATCGTACACACCGTTCCAATTGCCTTTATACACGTGCCTAACTGATGCACACGTGAAACACGCGGATATTATAAATGCTGCATACATGCCCACCCATGAGTGATTCTTTGAAACATATCGGTTTAGTATTTTCACATACGAATACGAAATGTTATTCCGAGAAGTTTTTGTGGTATTGCAACTGGGATGTTCAGTGTACTGAGGCGTGGCTGGTGAAGAACGAGTTTTTAGATGAATCTATAACCAAGTAGAAGTTTGTGTCTTGGACATATTAAGTTTGTTTGACTTTCTAGGTTTTGTTTCGTATTCGTGGTTTAGGAACTGCGGGAGGAGAAGAGATTATTCGTAACATCAAGACTTTTCGATGTGGTTGCTCGGACCAACAAGGACAGGAAGGATTCTATGTCCGTAGAAAAATGCTCCTTTTAAGGGTTCCGCAGCCAAATGGTAAAATTGGAACCCTTATTATTTCATCCTGTTCGTCTGTCTGTCTGTCGCACAGCAATTTTACTCGGAGACTATTGGCATCGACATAATTGGAAAGGAAGGTGTATCTTGTGAATCGCTAAACAATGCTGTTGTGAATTACGAAAAAAGTACATTTTGATACAAGTGGGCAAAGTTTGTCATTGCACTCGAGACGGGAATGCAGCCCGAGCCGTAGGCGACTACGTAATGAAGCCGAGATGATCTAATGACAAATGCTTGCGTCAAACGACGTTTATAAGGACGCTTGCATGGAGAAATAAATAAAATTTCATAAACATAATATTTTTTAACAAATATCCGCTCGCGGATTTTATTTTTCGTGCGACGTTCCATCGGTTTTTAAAGGAAAAGCAGTATAGACACTGAGTTTTTTTTTTTTTGGGTGGGAAATTATCAAATAACTTCTCCCGCTCTGGGCGGAGCGGGAGGGCGTGTCAGACTTTTACTGACTAAAACCCACCCGTGTTCCTTCCGTTGCCTGTGTGCCAGGGCCACGATATCCCTTTCGGACAAACTCGCAACCCCGGCAGGCATTGGTCCTAACGGACCCCGTCAGTTGGTGCTGACATCTCTTTGAGGCGCACGTGGAACACAACGCGCCGTCGACCCGGGCCTGGTCCTTATCGGACGGCGAGCTACCCATCGCTCACCATCCGCAGGCCCGCGCTTACGGTGGCCGGAAATCGGCTTGCGAGTCCCGACGCCCGGGGCGTCTCCTGCCGCGACTAAGGGCGCGAGGGCGCGAACCTTGTCTCACCCTCACGCGTTCCGCCTCCTCCTTCGCTAGCATAACTGCTTCGCAGAAGGAGGTGATGGCCTCCCATGCACTCTCGCTCCGAACCATGGCCTGAACCAGGGCCGGACGCGAGAGCTCGCCGCCGCCGATCGCCTCCGTGAGGACACGGCTGTGCTCCGCCCAAGCTGGGCAGACCTCCACCGTATGCTCCACCGTGTCCTCCGGGCGATCCACACAGTGGTGACACCCGGGCGTTTCCTCCCGCTTTATCCTGAACAGGAACCTCCCGAAACAACCGTGTCCGGTGAGGACCTGCGTCAGGCGGAAGGTGAGGACGCCGTGGCGCCTCTCTAGCCACTCCTCAAAGAGGGGACTTATCGCCACAATTGTGGCGTGCCCAAACGGCCTAATATTAAACACAAATTGAATGTTAGTATTAATAGAACACTCTTAATTTTTTTTGTTGAGAAAAATAAATAACTTGATGAAATATAATGTTTATTTATCATATTTTATTTATTTACTCAGTTTAAATATTCACATTAGACATACAAAAGTATGAAGTCCGTTCACTGAGAATAAAATAAAAACCGGCCAAGTGCGTGTCCGGGGGGGAAAGTAGCTCGCGTCCGTAGGAGTAATACCATCTTTTTCTAGACCGACCCTACACCGCTCCCCCGGGAGCAGGGTGGTGCGTGCAAAACGAGCAACAATGCCGAGTCTTGGGCGGCGGCAACAAACCTAACTCTGCAGGACTAAAAATCCTGCTTAGTGGCGGTAGGAAATGACCCACACCCACAAGCCTGGAGTCATTTTTGTGGGAACGGTGGTCTTGGCTTATTTGCTCGGACCCAGAGGAAGAACACCTCAATAAAAAGATATACCAATCCCCCCCAACTCAACAAAATCGGAAATTTTACCACCAACGAGTTTTCCATAAAAGCTTATTTGAAACTCGACCCAGAGAAAACTCTTTTCGAACCACAACAGTAGCAACCAGTCATAGAAATAAGCGATGAAACACAAATACCAACAATTAATAGAGCTGCAGGATTACGGACGAATGCGTGCACTGACTGGTAGGTCCCTCAATATGTGTGGTTCTTTCCTCAAAAGACCATTTCAGACACCAATCTATATAGCCTTCACATGATCTGACCAAGATTATGTCTGGACTTTAAAAAAGACTGTGACATCTGAGTTTGTTTCAGCCTTTCTTCTCAGAGTACTCAGATAGAAAACGCCGACCTCAACTAGTTTTTAAAATATGATTGATGGTTAAAAGTGTTTGTACAAACCTACTTACAGAAATAAAAAATATTTATCATCAATAATAATCTGCCTTTGGTACCGCCAAGAGTTTAGAACAAATACTACCGCCTTGTCAAAGAGTACCTTCTTTTTTTTTGGGTGGGAAATTATCAAATAACGTCTCCCCCTCTGGGCGGAGCGGGAGGGCGCGTCAGACCCCCCCCCCCGTTCGGACAAACTCGCAACCCTGGCAGGCATTGGCCCTAATGGACCCCGTCAATTCGTGCTGACATCTCTTTGAGGCGCGCGTGGAACACAACGCGCCGTCGACCCGGGCCTGGACCTTATCGGACGGCGAGCTACCCATCGCTCACCGTCCGCAGGCCCGCGTCTACGGTGGCCGGAAATCGGCTTGCGACTCCGGACGCCCAGGGCGTCTACTGCGGCGACTAGGGGTGTGAGGGCGCGAACCCTGCCTCTCCCTCACGCTTTCCGCCTTCTCCTTTCCGAGCATTATTTCGCATTGCTTCGCAGAAGGAGGTGACGGCCTCCCATGCACTCTCGTTCCAAACCATGGCCTGAACCAGGGCCGGACGCAAGAGATCGCCGCCGATGATTGCCTCCGTGAGGACACGGCGGTGCTCCGCCCAAACCGGGCAGACCTTCACCGTGTCCTCCGGGCGATCCACACAGTGGTGACACCCGAGTGTTTCCTCCCGCTTTATCCTGAACAGGAACCTCCTGAAACATCCGTGTCCAGTGAGGACCTGCGTAAGGCGGAAGGTGAGGACGCCGTGGCGCCTCTCTAGCCACTCCTCAAAGAGGGGACTTATCGCCACAATAGTGGCGTGCCCAGGCAAAGAGTACTTGACTCTAAAAAACGTAAAATATCAGACTCTAGTCCAACCCCAACTAATGTTGCAAGGAACAGTTTTAGTAACCTCCCAGTTGATAAACCAGAGCAATGTACTCCAAATAAACCCCCACCTATAATATACTCTATGGAATAAATGATGTCCATGAGCTTTATAAGTTAATTGAAACTGTCATCAACCCAAACTGTTTCAGATTTACGATAATTAATAAGAATCTGCTTCGGGTTATGATAGACTGATAGACGTGTCTGAAGACTACAAAAAAAGTTGTTGATCTAATAAGACAAAAGGGTTTGATCGGTCAAACATTCACAACGAAAAACACTAAACCGAAATCCACCGAATCGTCATAAATAGCTCCACCACACCACTCCCTATGATGCATTAGTGGATGAAATAGAAAAAAAGGCAATAAAATAAGTGGAATAATCATCAATTGTAGATATGTTCCTGAGAAAAACCCACATCCACATTTTTCATAATCTAGAGCCTAGAATTTTAAATTTAAATTTAAAGAATTTTCTTGACCAAACTCAAAGTATTCATGGATGAGTGTGATCTGATCCCGGTACACCAATTCGAATTTAGAAAGTCACATTCAACTACCGAACAGGTCCACCAAGTATACCACGCAATACGCCAGGTTTTCGAGAAGATGGAATACACCTCTGCGGCATTTCTAGACGTGCAACAGGCCTTTGATCGTTTGTGGCTCAAGGGCTTATTGTGCAAAACAAAGGAAAAACTGCCCCACTCAGTGTCATAGCTTCGTATAAAATAAAGAGACGAAAGATCTCGTCTGTGATAATATCGAAGCTGGAGTTCCCTAAGTTTCACAAGGATCGGTTCCATTTTATATAATATTTTCACATCTGATCTTCCAACTATTCTGTAGTTGGAAGATCATGTAACGGTAGCGATATACGCAGATGACGTTGCTTACCTGGCGAGTGCCAAAAAACCGGATATCGCCAGTAACAAATTACAAATAGTACTAGATAAAATGAGTACCTGGCTGCAAAAGTGGTGTGTGCCTGTGCTCAAATATCAGGTCACATTACCTTCAAGAAAGCAAAAAAAAGACAAAAACAAAGAGGCGACTGTGACTGTCCGTCCCACAGTAACATTGGGGGATACTAATCAATCACCCAGATTGTGTTATGTATCTCGGTTTTTTACCTAAACATAAGGCTCACCTGGAAGAAGCATATAAAATAAAAAGAGAACAACTACACGCTAAATACTTGAATTGATTGATGGGTTGATTGGAATTGATTGATGATAATTCTATCCTATCTTTGGACAATAAACTCCATTAAAACCTATTTATGGTCATACGGCAACCAAATATGGGGAATAGCCAGCAAAAGTAACATAATGTGCCTCCAAAGAGCTCAAAATGCCATCTTGAGGAATATTGTCAACGCAACATGGTTCACACGGAATGAAGAAATCTATGATTCAACACTCCTAGCATTCTTTAGGAAATCCATTAACATAAAAAGGGTTATGCTGATCGTCTAGCCATCCACTCAAACCCATCATCATCATCATCATGCTGGAAATAGGCCTCTCCAATTGCAAGCCATTCAGCTCGATTCTCGGCAACTCTCATCCAGCTGCCAGCAGCCACCCTGTGAAGATCGTCGCTCCACCTAGCCTGAGGGCATCCTACCTTACGTTTGCCGAGTCGCGGTCTCCACTCAAGAACACGTCTACCATATCGTCCGTCATATCTGCCATATTAGCCGCAGAACCGATGATCGTTGGGGTCATCGATTCTACGGCTAATATGGCCGATCCATTGCCACTTCAGCTTGCTTATTCTATGGGCTATATCGACAACATTGGTTCTCTGCTGGATCACCACGTTTCGGATTCGATCCCTCAGAGAGACTCGAAGCATAGCCCGTTCCATAGCTGGCTGAGTGACCTTGAATTTGTGGACCAGCCGTGAGTGTCCAGGTTTCGGCTCAGTAAGTCATAACAGGCAGGACGCACTGATTGAAGACCTTCGTCTTTATGCTCTAGCTTCCCAAATGCTGCCCAGCCCAGCTAAATTCTTCTGTTAACCTCCCTCTCAAAGTGGTTTTTACCAAACTGCAAAGTTTGCCGAGGTAAACGTATTCTCGAACAACCTCGATAGCACCGCCATTAACAGCAATCGGTCCCGGAGTGACGTGTTCGTTAAACATAACCTTGGTTTTGTCCAAGTTCATCCGGAGACCAATGCGTATAGAAGAATCAACTAGGCCGTCCAGCATCTGCAAGTCTCAAGTGTGAGATGTACTCACCGTCGATGTTGATGCCATGTCCTTACCAGTTCAGAGTCTTAAACATATCCTCCAATTCGTTAAAGAACAATTTCGGGGAAATTACGTCCCCTTCTCTGACCTCTAGACACAGGGAGATATTATGCTCAGTTCACCGATCCTGAGTTTGGACGGTCATAGTCGCGTTCCCATAAAGACATCTCAGCACTTGGATGTATCGCCAGTCGACTTGGCTTCGCTGCAACAGACCAGATAGAGTCAAAAGCCTTCTCATAGTCCACAAATGAAAGACATAAGGGCCGATTATACTCTTCGGACTTTTGTATAATTTGTCGCAATGTGTGGATGTGGTCTATGGTATGTACTGTATCCTCCTCGAAACCCGGCCTGCTCCAGTGGCTGAAACTCGTCGAGTCTTCTCGCTAGACGATTTGTAACGTCTCTCAAAAACAACTTATATCGTGGCTAAGAAGCGAAATGGGTCTGTAGTTCTTTAAAAGGGTCTAATCACTCTTTTTAAAGAACAGAATGACCACACTCCTTCGCCACGCTTCTGCATTTCTCCCAGAGAACAGGACAGAGCTGAAGACCTCCCAAAGCTCTTTCAGTACAGGAGTTCCTCCCGCTTTCAGGAGCTCGGTCGTAATCCCATCCTCACCGGGGGTTTTTCCATTTTTAATCTATCCGCTAGCCGCCTCGATTTCGTCTTGGCTGATATCTGGCAGGTCTTCCGTGAAATCGCGGGTTAAAGTGGCTCTGGAATCCTCATTTCCGTGATCAGGTCGAGATGCGTGCGATGCGTATGGCAAATTTTTGGCCGTAGTTTTCTACTTCCGAAATGATATTCGGCTTCGAAACGACGACATTGGGATGTCGTCGTTTCGAAGCTGGAGATCCTTTGCTTCTGGGTTTAGTCAACTTCGTCAGGTGGCACCTCCCAATTGACTGGACGAGCACTTTCGACCCCCGATTTTGCTCAATTGCTTTCTCTATAGAGCGCGTATTGACGCGTCGGAGGTCGCGTCGTAATAGTGTTCTAATATTTTTGTTAAGTGCCCGTTGTTCCAACGAAGTGATAGGTGGGTTTTCACGTCGTTCCGTCATGAGCTCCAGAGTCCCTTCCGAAAGTTTGGACCTCTTGCCCATACGCCGCATTTTACATAATCGCGTGTCTTCCTCCCTGAGGATTTCCGCCATTTGGTCGAACGTCTGGTCAACGTCATTTGTTCCACGGCAGCTAATCGGTTCTCCAAGTCTAACTGGAATGCTTCACACTCAAACCCTCTAGCTGTTAAATTGCTGGACAGCAGCGAATCTGTCAATCGACTTAAGAGGTAGCAGTGGCAATGGCCCCTATACCTGAAACGCCAACTTTAATCACGCAAACAAACTAATACTCGTAATAGTACAGAAAAATAATCAAGATTTTATTTAACCACTTTGTTGGCGTGATTATTATGTATACCCATGCCAAATTACAGCTTTCTAGTACTAAGAGTCTCAGACATGGCGACACTGTAATGGTACCTTGTTGACTACGGAACCCTAAAAAAGCGCACATCTCTGACTAGTATATTATTATGTCTCGGTGACGCACTTTAAATTAATGAAATGCAAAGTAAAAAGCACACGTATTAAATACACTGCATTGTAAACCCAAAAGCTATGCAATATGAGCCACTTTACGAGCAAGTGAGTTGAAAAGTAATTAGGGGTAGCACTCCGTATCTCCTAAAAAACACAGTGCACATAAGCGTGTTGTTGGATCCCATAATTAAAAATATTATGTGTAAGTATATGTTTACAAGTGACTTTTTTAAGTCAATATTGTAGAGATAATTCTAGTCACAAAATATGTGTCCTAAAACTTTTCAATCATACGGTGGAAAATTCTGATAAAATTTAAGTTGATAGAACTTATAAAACAGTTTCAATAAAAAATATTTTGAAGTAGATAATATGTCAAGCAGTTTTTAATATATGGGATACCTTCGGTTTGTATCGCAGAAATAACTTTGTTTTTCATAGTTTCTTCGAGAAATACTATTGTTGATAGAATCAATATTGTGCATGCGTAAATATTCATCCCAACTACGTAACCCTTGACTGTGGTTGATCCGACGCGCACGTAGTTTTTTTATTTATCGACACCGCGGACTTAGACAAGACCGTGATAAAATATCAAAGTTTGTTGTAGCAACTAGTGGGATCCATAATAAAAACAACCGGCCAAGTGCGTGTCGGACCACGCACAATGAAGGGTTCCGTAGTTGGGATGAATTTATCCCAAAAACAAACATAACATTGTAATTGAAAAACATGTTCTCCCATACATTCAAATACGTCACGGTCAATTCTCCAACTGCAAATGTAAGTTGGTCGGTCGACTATTACTCGTTAACTTGTAAAACCTACTTAGCTGTGATAGTTTTCTTTTCATTTCGGTATATATGTTACGGCTAATACCCGAAGTGCGGCTACACCTAGTTTTAGTCGGTTAGAATTATAGGTCCAGACAATCCCTGTTGGATAAAACCAATTTACCAACAATAGAGGGGATCTGGCGCTCGGCGGCCGCTACCGCGGCACGCTCGCTTCGCTCGCTCGCCTTCGCTTGTTAATGGTTACTGTTCTAACCTAACCTAACCCAAATGATTTTACCCGAAAACAATCGGCTCGTACTAGGTTTAACCAAGAGTAAGTGGCTACACCTAGTTCTAACCGGCTAAAACTAGGTGTAGCCGCACTTCGGGTATTAGCCGTAACATATATACTACTGCCATGAATTTTTCACATACCCAAAAACGACCATTTAGCTGGCAGGGGGACACTTCACTCTAACAAAAAATTACACTTTAAAGTTTCATAATACACAAACGGATCCCTGAATCGAAAAAAGATCTGGCGATACTCGCAATATTTTTGAACAGCGATACCCAACATCATGGGATAGACGAGAAAAAAAATATCATCCCCACTTTACGTGCAAGGAAGTACTCGTACCGTAAAAAAATTTTTTTTTCAATATTTTTCTTTAACGATTTTTTTGGCGTTATTAATATGTATACCCATGCCAAATTACAGCTTTAGAGTAAGAGTCTCTGAGCTAAGCTGGGGACAGATGGACATGGCGAAACTATAAGGGTTCCTTGTTGACTACGGAACCCTAAAAGTTATAGCGTTGTTAATTAAGTTATTACTTACGATAGCATATTTAAGTAAAATACTAATGAAATCTTAGGTAAATCTAGACAATGACGTCGAATAAAATACTGCACTGAAGTGATGGCTGTCCACTGCTCGTGCGGTTTAAAAATTTTCCACTGAAGTCGCTCTTCTGACATCGTCTTTTTGAGGAAGTGCATGCTTTTTACAAAATTCTTCAGTAGATAAGTGTTAATAAACATAACATACCTACTTTACATTGACATTTCTGCTTAGAAACTGCCTTACTTTTGCTACTGTTCAATTCTTTTTCTGTTTACGCATTTTAGAGCGCATTTTCTACTAAGCACTGTTGCGCTAACACTCGACATAAATGACAAGTGAGTAAATCGCTGTTCAAAGGTGTTAAGTAGTGGGGAGCGTAGCATAGTCGTCGTCGCAGTGTCTCCTGAGACTCAGCCTCCCGAGCCACCCGAGCTACCCGGCCAGTCGGAAGCAGTCGGGACTCTTTTGATACATATTTTATGCTCTTCACTACTCTAAAACACATATCTCGCGATCTCTTTTTGCTTCCATTAAAATAGTTTATTTTTCTCTCTCTTATATGTATGATTCTCATTGATATTCACTTTGTTCTTTCTTTATGTATATCATTGCCACGCCAATATTTTGAACTTATTGGTAGCTGAAATATAATATATCGACGTCTTTTAAAAAAACACTGCGATCATTCGTATATACCTACATTATACGTGCTAAGTTCAATGTCTGTGCTAATCCGGGTTTTACAGTCTTGTAATTTTTGCGAACTTGTTTTGAAAGGGCAGGAAGATTACAAAAAGGAGAGGGTCCCGGTTGAAAGAAGACCGGATAAAAAAACCTGCGGTCGGAATTTGTGGCGGAGAGGGTGGCTAGTGGTACTTCCTCGCTCAAAATTACACGTTATCGACATTTTGGAATAAAGACTGCTAAAATAAATGTATTGAAAAATTCAATAGGCGAAAGAGATTACATTTTGCATTAGTGTTGGTGGTATTTTTATAAACTTGTGATTAGATTTGCAAAATATACTTACATCGCTGTATGCGGATAAGCTTCCTTAGTGATGTTTCCACAGAAAACTTGTTTTCTATGTGGCTCCGCTTACAGTTAAATAAATTAGATAAGACGGGATACACGCCGATGGAAGCACTTAGCAACTTTCTGTTTGTCAACACTTTTATGTGTGTATCTACATTAGACTGATTCAGATAGTGTGCATATCACCTAAAATAAACTATTTAATTTATGATCAAAAGTTGCAAAAACAAAAACAAGCAGCAGTTATCATAAAACGTAAACAGAGTAATGTTTACTCAGTGTGCATATATGCACACAAAATAAACTAATTAATTTACGATCTAAAGTTGCAAAAATAAAAAACATGCAGCAGTTATCATAAAACGTAAACAGAGTAATGTTTACTTAGTGTGCGTATATTCACACAAAATAAACTAATTAGTTTACAATCAAAACTTGAAAAAATAAAAAAAACAAGCAGCAGATATCATAAAACGCAAACAGAGTAATGTTTACTTTTAAACAAATGAAAACCAAAAAGACCACTCAATTAAATGCAGTACTTTCATTATGATATTGGTCCGTAAATATTCGTGGCTGCACCTCATCCCTCTCCGGGTGATTCAGCAGTCCGCTACAGCGAACAATCCTGGAGGGATATTGCCATAACCAACACGCTTGACAGGCAGATTGGTGATCGAACTACGCTGTTATTTGTACACGGATCGATGCAGCTGTCTATCATTCGTAATATTTTTTAGATTTACCAATAATTAACTTATGGACATGAATTTACTGTTAACTGAATACGATCAAGCAAAGCATCCCCTTAAAATACTTGTACAATTTATTCATGTCTGTACACACGGCACCACGTAGCCAACATTGGCACTGTTTTACATAAATCAGGAAATCAAAGTAGCATTTTTTTCTTTTTATCGTTTCCTCTTGAAAAGTCCCACAAAGCTAAGCCACCGCAGCGTACTGGGAACAGACACGGAATATTGTCTGCCTGCGCTTCGCATTTCTAAGCTCGGACGCTTCATTTAATCAAAACCTCGTCCTTTGAGTGTTTATTTGACAAAAGTATCTTCAAACCGCTTGGTATTTTTCTATTTGGTCTACGGATGTTAGCTAATCCATTAACATAAAATAAAGTAAACCACCTTTGAGTCATCTGGATCCGCAATTTACAGGTTCTACAAAATTAAAGTAGAGTTAAATAGTAGACTGTAAAAGTAGCCGTGCAATAACAAGTAGTAAGCCACGAGCCACGAACTGGTTCATGTAATTTCGGTAATATAATCGAAAGAACGAGTCACTTGTAAGGAAAGTTTTAATATCTATTCCGATTAGATTCAGTGTCAGGAAGGAACGCAGATAGCGTCGGCGGAGTTGGAAGGAAATATTAGATGGATCGGGCTTCGAATACAAATATGGGGAGATAGGGAAATCGGATTTGCCAGTAGTCCCAGACGTGTCGTATTATCGGACTCTTTTTGTGAAACATATCACATTTTAATAAGACAAGCTTCCAATACGACGTCTTTCATAACCGCTGTATCGTGTCCACTAAAAAGGGGTTCTAGGGATAAGTTATTACGAGACAGCGTACGAGTATAGGGAAATGAATTACAGTAATTTTATAGCGATGCTGGTGGGTAGCTACTGTGCGATTACGTACTTTATCTGTGTCACGTCTATACGAATTACTGCATTAGGTAGATGCGAGTAATTTAGTCAAAGAAGAAAATTAAAAAAAACCTACTGCAAAGAGTCCGCTTCAATGTTGACACCATCGCGTTTTATAAATACGGTTCTAGGAATCGTATTGGATCTTTATTTGAAAATCGAGACTTGGCAGAGCTATCCCTCAAGGGTTGACCTTTACACTGTCACCCTTTTCCAGACCGATTTGCCGTTGAGAATTTGAGATTCAACAGATTAAGGACTTCATTTTGTTCTTTTTCAACAGTTTACGGATAGAAATCCTGGAGATCTATATATCGTGATTGTTCTTGCCATAGTTTAAAAAGCTTTTACTTTTGAAAGATAAAAGTTATTCTTGACTGAAAGCTTTTTGTGTTTATGAAATGTTTCGTTATGAAACAAACACCATAATCTTGAAATCGGAATTAATTAGCCCTTAATTACTCGCGCCAACATATTTACTCGTACATTATAAGTGGCGCGAGGTCAGAACCCCAATTTTTGACTACTAATAAAACACTGAATTGTAGAAAATCAACTACTGATAATTAAAGGTCAGTAATATTTAAGCAGCTATCGGGAAGGAAAAGGCGGTAGACGTAATAATCTCGAAAATATGAATGCTTAAATACCGAGCGGGGACCCCGCGCCTGTAATTAAGGGTTAGGAAGAGCATCTGTTTAGGAGTTTATAAAACCTAAATGTGTCTTTTGCCGTACTTAAACGTGGCGTCGCGGCTCGCCACGGCTCACGGTGTGACTCAGTGTAGCTCGGTGTGGCTCAGTGTGGCTCGGTGTGGCTCGGCTACAGCGTCCAAAAGTACAAAAGTCGGGTCGCGCCGCCCGCGCCCGCCGTGGATTGTTCGCTCACTAATTAAATCTCGCTGACGACGACGCGGTTTCAAACCGACAGCCTCTTAATTATTGTTCCGGCTCTTAACATCTGTCTTAATGTCACTTTCTGTTTAATTCCGAAATTCTTTGACTTTAGATATGTTATAAATGTTAATTTCTTCGTGTAAAATCTTAATTATTATTAAAATGAACTGCTTCAGTCTAGGGTTCAATTTCAGTAAAATAAATTCAACTACATTTACCGGAAAAAGCATTTGGCACTAATGTAAATAAATCCCATCAAAAACCTCATTAAAAGCCGCTGACGTCTGACGGGCGGCCACGTACGTCCACGTCCAATTGCTAATACCCTTTAAAAGTTGGTTAAAAAAGCTCTTATTGCGTTAAGAAGGTAACTGCGAAAACATCCAAAAGTTTTTAATTTTCTTACTGGTATACAAATTGGTTTCTGAAGCTACAAAAGGAGCACACGCCGCTCCCCGCGCGCGGCGTCCGACGGCCGAATACAAATTAAGAGGCAGACTTCGTTCGCGCAAAACTAGTTAATGTGTGCAATGTCTGGATTTGAGATAGTTCTAAAAGCAAAGCGACTGTCTACGAAAGCTAATCATTTACTTTATAACTTACTTGTGTTTTCTCGCAAATGTTCGTTGAGAAGGAGAATTTAAATCAACTTTCCTTAGACACATACATCTTTTTTGGTGGAAAATGCTTCGTTTTCTTGTGGTGCTTAACATATTTAAAAAAAAAGCCTCCCTTTCGACAAAACAAAAATCCATAATATAAAAAAGTTACCATTGCCATAGTCACTAGAGGATCTTATAAATATTTGGATTTAAGAAATGAATAAAAAGTTCTAATTAGTACTCAGCCGGGAGGAGTCTCGAGTCGGGGGCTGCGTCGAACGCTTTCTTAATTATTTATGCGCTGCAGGCTGAATAAGGAACACATTGCTTCACTGCGCCAAATTAAGACAGATATTAAAAAAAGCTTCTTATTTATTCAGTTCTAAAATATATATTTTTTAAACACAAATGTTTTTAGTTTGAAACAACTACACTCATAATTTGGATATGTAAACATTAAAATTAAAAAAACGTGTTCCGCAAGAAATACCGCATGTGCATTTTTATTTATTTACATATATTTGGAAAGTCAAATTAGTTCAGTAAATTTGTAAGAAGTAGAGGAGATCGGTCGGCGGCGGAGAGTCGGACTCGCAGCGCTCTCAGTACAAAGGGCCGGAGCACAGCGGGCGGAAAGTTTTAATATCCCTCCGACTGGATTCAGCCGCAGTTGGGGACGAAGGTACGGCCGTATTGAAAGGAAATTCGCATTCAACACTAATACGTATATCGAATGATAAGGAAATCGACCACGACGGTTTGGTTACCAAGATTTTTTTGTACCTTGTTAAAATTAACTTCTTTGCGGGCTGGGTATTTTGTGGTTAGATATTAGAATTTGATTTAAGATAAAATACGTACCTACCTACATTTGTAAAATGGCATGACGTTCTCCCTAGATAGTCCAGGTAATACTTTCAAGTTGACAAATTCAATAACATCACCAACACCTTAAATTATGATTACTTACGGAATATTTCGAAACACCAATAACGAAATGTCAATAAAATTCACAGTCAAACATTTGTCGCGGTTCTGTAAGACGTCGTAAGATTATTTTTCGGGTGTCCAACTGCGTCGGCAGGGCAGGAGGGTGCGTCGCTGAGCGGACGAAATGGGGACGACTCTAAATCCATATTCGATCAGTAGGATCTGCACTGAGCCGATCTGACAAGCTGCCGATCTGTTTTGCATTTATATAAACAGCTTTTTACCTCTAATATTGGCACTCCTCTTCCGAGTTGATCCAAAAACTTTGGACGGTTATATAAGGTTACTATAGGTACCTACCTATATTTTGGGTAATGTCCTACTATTTAGAAATATCATAATAGCTATGCGAAAAATGTTGGCTATCTTCCAGACTGTACGTAACTAACATGACATTGGGGGAAATGTAGTTAGTTTTTAAACTTTCTTGACGGTATAGCTTTCAGTTTATAGGTTCTCCTCAATTTTTAGTAGGTACCAACCCTACGTAGAAGCCTATATTTTTATGTTAATATTTTGTCAGGGGGTTTCATCACGTTACGTGTGATCTTCCCAAGAGCACGTAGGTATGTTCCAGTTTGCGTATACGTTCGGCTGACAGGAAGTGGTGCGAAGAGGGGTGCGCGAGGGGTGCGGGGGGTGCGGGGGAGGCGGCTGGACCTTCATCAAGCGGTTGACTGGTATTAAGGCGTGCAATTGTTCCAGTGCGCCGCATTCCACACTCTATACAACACATATTTCACTCTGTGATTTCACAAATTAGCACCCATGTCTGGCAAGGGCCCGAATCGTCCAAAAAAACTAATCATTCATCCGGACACAGAGTTCTTTACGAGAATATTTTAAACGCTGAACCGCTGATACAATTAAAATGTTGGAAATCCCTATATTCTGTTTTCGTTGCGTATTATGGAACAAAAACTGTTTGTTTAAAAGGTGTAATTACAAAATCCCTCGTGTACTGAATTTTCCGGTGTTTTCGCGCGGTGTACGAGTACGTGCCGTAAAAATTATTCGACGCTCCTCGGGGATCGTTTGTAAAATGTCACGCGTAAAACATATTATAAAGCCAATAAAACGTGTTTACAAGGGTGAGTAGAGCTCGCCGTCGTCGGGGCGGTTCGTTTCCGCGCGGTATCCGTAAACATTTTAGCGCTGCAATAAATTTAACATTATCCAAGTCGCGAGACATTCTGTTTTCTTCCGTCCCGGGATCAGTTGGTTAACGGTTGTAATCTCGGCTGTCTCGGATTTTCTGCTCTCTGGTAACAGGAATTATACAATTATGTGGCTTTCGCATGTTTCTTCCGCTCAGCTTTATTTATGAGGAGTTTTTATATTTTCCGTTTTTGTCGTCATCTCTTTACATGGATTATAAAAGGACGGCGTTTTATTCGTCCGATTAATCGATTTCTATTTCTGGTCAGTGTCCGCCTACACAAGACACACTTTTTGATTAGGCAAGTTAAATCTGCTTACTTTGCCTTTTATTTATGTATTTATTTCATTAAGGAAAACAAACAGAAGTATATTAAAAATGTACTACAAACTACTACTACTTTTCCACAAATTAAACAAAAATATTATCTACAAACTGGTGGCAAACGTTAACTGTAGTCAGGGCAAAATCATCATCTTCCTAGCCTTTTCCCAACTATATTGGGGTCGACTTCCAGTCTAACCGGATGCAGCTGAATACCAATATTTTACATAGAGCAATTGCCTATCAAAATAAAATCAATTAAATAAACAAAAGAAACTAAAAATAACAAAATAAAACTCGTGTTAGTCTAGGTACCTTGTGCTCCATTGTGTTGTATAGTCGACGCTATTTCCTAAACACTAATTATGATGTCAATTTCCTCAAAACGACTTCACCGAGCATGTATACCTTAAGTTTTCTAGATGACTCAAGACATAAATAGAGTATTCTAGATAATAAGGAAAAAATTATTAAAACAACATTCAACTGCGCAATAAAATCTAACCGTGATTATTTCCTCGCTTATTAAGATTCACTTGCTTAAACGGCAGATTGGCCCGGGATATCCGGTGGGGTCCGGGTTTCCGAAAAGCAACCTCAAATTAGTCGGAGAAAATAAAAACCACCCTGTTTTTCTCGGAGCGTCTGTCAGGGGTGCCTCGAGTGGCCACGGGGTACACTGTTTTGGTCAATGGACGCCCATCTGCTCTCATTATGTCGTGAAAACACTCGCTCTGAATTTTATGAGACTTATAAATGTTTAACAACGCATTTGAGCAGTGGATACCACAATTTTATGGATCAGTGGTCATATGCCTTTAGAGCACGTGCTCCATATAAATATATTGATATTAATTTATGGTCTGAATAAAATGTGCGCCATCGATAAAGTTTAAAAGCTGCATCGAGAGCATAAAAGAAACGATACTAATAGGTAATAGCTTCCACCACTGACCAATCCTATTAAAGTAATATTCTTCCACTTAATTAATTAAGAGAGTGAAATCAGCTAATACTTTCACAATAGATTAATCAGAGCATGTCTGCTGTCTGCATTGCAATGCCCTTTTGCAACGCTGATCCACTTTTCTACGGATGCGAGATTAAAGGGGAGAGTAACAAAATGAGAAATGGAACGATTTCAGGACGCATTGTTAGACGGCCGCCCGTTGTCGGATTTATGACAAAGAACAGCGGATGATTCAATCAAGCCGGTTCTTTAGTTTGTTATATTCATGTTACAGGAGCCCATCTACGAGCCTTATTGTTATCACAATGTTGCCTTTTTGCTCTATTTGCGCGTTTTCTCTCTTAAAATCATTTTTCTAGGAATTCTTAAGTGGATACTGGATAGTCCATGACTATACTAGGTACTTACCTACGCCACTATTTTTCGCATAGTCGCAGATGTAGGTATTTGAAAGAAACCTACTTTAGTTTTAAGAGGCATTTGATTTGTTTCTTTCATTTAGGTTCACATAAAATCCTCTTTATCCAAATATTATCTGTGTTGTGCCCAATAAGTGTACTGAAGTGGAGTGCCCTTAATAAATGTTTTTCTAGGTACTTAGGTATCGTTCAAAAACACAATATCTTGTAGACTATAATCGTAATTGAAATGACACTGACAAATTATTTTCAAATTGTACAGAGGAATTTCGAAAATGGTATGTTTGTAATAAGGGATACTCTAGCTGTGGAATGTTATGCGTATCACACATTCACACTATTCTAACGTGCACACGTAGAGTAGGTAGTATTTCTTGTATTTCTCCCCATACGGGAACTCGCATAATCATGTAGATACTTAAATTCCTGTTTTGTATACTTTACAAACAACTCGTGCGTTATGATATTGTTATTTGAATAAAATGTATGTTAACTGCGCTCACAAGTTTGAGCGGCGATTGTATAAAAGGGCAAACTTTTGTTAAATAGGTATTCAGTGCAGGGGAGCAATTTACAATTTAAATATTCTTAATGTCTCCAAGTTGTCGCAGCGGGAGGGGGCTGGGGGCTCACTCCGGGAGTGGGGGGAGGGGCACAGGCACGGCAATAGCAGCGACTTCCACTACATCAATCACTCGCGGACGCTGCGTCTGAACATTTCTAATTATTCGCCGCGCTTTGAATAGCCCAAATTCTTATTACGTGTCCACACCTACATCAGTGTTCAGTTCAGTCAGGTACATGTGCCTAGTATCCAGTAATAGCAGCTAGATGAACCTGTTTCTGGAAAGTGACGGTAACTAACTAAATACCGACTCACTCCTCGGCTAACTTCATATACTTACTCGTAATAAAATCGTGACAAAAACCCCGGAATTAACTCGTGTATTATTGTCGTGGAAGTTTAGAATTTCCCTAATTAAAGTAGATACAAACAGCAAACTATATGCAGCAGATAGCAGGCGGTGTTTCCTGACTTTATTTTGAGTAACATTACAGACAGGAAGGTGAAACTTAATTTGAGGGCGCGTTCTGCATATTTTGTGAGAAGCGTGTTTGCTCACAAACGTCGCGAGGGTCGCTCGTCTCGAGAGGCACTCCAGTTCGAGGGCTCGAGGTGACAGCGCCGTCTAATCTCCGAGCTTCGAGTTTATCTCATTGATACACTTGAGCCACTTCCAGTGATAATTCACTGATCAATTACTGCCAGGCTTGTACATTTGTTATCTTGATTCATATTTTATAGGACAAAGTTTTTGGCTTTTCAAGGTAGGGTGTTACTTTATATTGGATTTAGTCTTACTTCAAGGAGGGTCTTTAAACATTTATTTTATTTCCATCTTAATTCCAGGTAAAGAAAATATCTTGCAGGAGGAAGTTATTATACTTCGTAAAAAGTATTGACGACCTACGCGTGAACTTTATCGACTTTATGTGAGACCGGGGCTGGTTGACTTGCTTATCCCTTATTGCTCTTTGTTTAACACTAGCTGCGCCCCGCGGTTTCACCTCATAAGCCTTGAGCCCGTGGGAATAACGAAGTATCCTAGTAGTAAAAAGTATCGTATGTCCTAACAGGTCATAGTCTACGTATGCCAAATTTCATTCGAATCCGTTCAGCCATTTTAGCGTGATAGCTTAACAAAAAAACAAATCTTTTCTCTTTATAATAAAGAGAAAGGATTTGTTTTTTTGTTACTAATACCAGTACTAGCTTTAGCCCGCGGCTTCGCCCGCGTCGAGGTCGCAAATTGTACCACGGGAACGTACTACCGGGATAAAACGTATTGTATGTCATAACTCAGGTCATGACCTAATTTTATTATTATTACCAAATTTTATCCAAATCCGTTCAGCCGTTTTAGCGTGAAAGCGTAACCAACAAACAAACTCAATTTCATATTTATAATATTAGTTAGGATAATATAACATCACGCCTGTATTCCCTGAAGGGTTAAGCAGGGGTGTACCCATAGTACACACACAATGCGCCAGTTATGTTTAAGTCCCATGTAACAGGGGGCAAGCCTATTGCCATCAACCGGATACAAATCCATACTACAGGCCGCTAATGAGAAATTTTAGATGGAAAAACCCAATAACACTTTACCCGGCCCTTGAGTCGAACCCAAGACCTCATGTAGTAGCGCTTGAGACCACGAGACCAACCTAATTTCTTGTGTTTTAATATTTACATAGGTATACAGGATGGATTTTTGAGATGGGGCAATAAGGGCAGGTACCTTAACCGTTTGTCACTACAAGAAAATGGTCTTCGGAGACCTTAACTTTTTGAGACCTTTCGATCTGACTTCACACATTTTGAAAAAAATGTACAGTCAGCAAGAAAATGGGTAATTTTCACAAAACCTTTTTTTGATGCCAATCGATCCTGTTTCATAAAAGGATCATAAAACTCTATCTGACCAACTGAGGTTTGAGTACTAGAACCGTCAGAAATCGTAAAAAAAAATCCCATACGTTTTGTAGGAAATGTGACTCAAACCTACTTTTTGACGTTAAGAAACTTTTCGTAAATTATGTTAATCCTATTATTGCAGAGTTCGCAAAAAACCTTTGTATGGAAAAAGTTTTTTCAAAAGCAACCAACTATCTAAATATTGTTGTCAAACCTTATAAAATTATAACGCCTATTCGTTCGAAATTTGAAGTTAATCTATCTTTTGTTTATTTTCGGCCAGTCTATCCATCATTAAAAAGTGATTTAGAGTTTCTTTCCTTTGAATCGTATGGAAAAGATTTTGCGATTTCTAACTTTTCTAGTACCCAAACCTCAGTTGCTCTGATGGAATTTTTGGTTTCTCATATGAAACAGGAAAGTATTTGTGAAAACGGCCCGTTTTCTTGCTAACTGTACATTTTTTTTTTCAAAATCAGTGAATGCAGATCGAAATTTCTCAAAAAGTACAGACAGTAGACAGTCTCCTAAGACCGTTCTCCTGTAGCTGCAATGGTTATGGTACCTGCCCTGACTGCCCCGTATCAAAAATCCACCCTGTATAAACATTACTTTATTTGATAGTGACACTATTCATCATCATCATCATCATTTCAGCCGAAAGACGTCCACTGCTGGACATAAGCCTCGGGGGTTTGCCATAATCGCCACGCTTGGCAGGCGGGTTGGCGATCGCAGTATGGTGTTAAAATTGCATAGCGAACGCTGCTGCCCATTCTCTGCGACACTATTAGCTTAGTACAAAAATTAACAACTATGTCATAATTTATCGTAGTTAGAACAAGAAATCTTAGTCAACCTACCCCAGAACCGGGGTAGGTTGACCATAGGCCTGTGGTAGGATGACTTATACAGTATTTATGTCAGTGTATGATTTTGAGAAGAGATGACTAATCAAGCAATATTCTATTCAATAAGCCTCAAAAAACTAAAGAACTTAAACCGATTCTAAAGTAAGAACGTTCACAACAGAAATATTTACTTGTTGATTACTTAATTTTGAGTCTCATATTCTTTTTTTATGCCTCATTATCATATTTTTATTTAAATTTCATCACGTATCTACATTAAAAGTCTTATATTAAATGTCATTTCAATGCTTTTGCTACCACTCTAGCGCTTATTTGGTAAAAAAAAAAAAATACTTAGTCAACCTGCCCCGGAAAAAGTTAGTCAACTAGCCCCGAACACCATTTTTCTCTTTGTTGACCTGGCTAACCTAAACACTGACTTCGATTTGAAAATACCACTATGTTATTTGGTCCACGAGACTTTTGTACTACAAAAAATGTAGTTCACCTTAAACCTTGGCTTCACAACAAAAAGTATAAGTATACGATAGTTAAATTTCACTTCCGGGTATGAAAAGTCAAAAACATGTCACCACTACTAAACGGCGGGCGCGCGATTGAGATACCGTGCTTCACACAAATTTGTGGCATACCAAGATGTATGCTCAAGTGTGTAAGATGGCCAAAAAGTCGTACCTTTTGCTGACGAGTTTTTGGCAGTTAGTCTGCCTACCTCTATAGGCAACCAACCCTGGTCTTCTCCTACTGTGTATCTCGAGGCCATCTCAGGAAACAATTTTTTTTTCGGCCAATATTCGAAAACGAAATAACCCTCCTTTGGCTTTGCTGTAGTCGGATTAGATTATTATTTGTTTTTTAATAGGTTTTTGCTCGGTAAAAGTAAATAAATACAGGGTCAATCTATTAATCATTGAATTTAACCGTTTAAAATTCAAATCACACGATAATTTATATTAGGTATACTTTCTCAAAGGTACAATTATTTATAAACAATCTGATATATATAAGTGAGATCTTTTTTTTTCAGAATTATCTCATTTATTGTGCTTTTACTTGTTGTAACGATGTATTATTATTTTTAAGAATCTAGTGATTTGTCAGTGACGTAATATGTTTCGGTCTCTGGCGAAAACATTAAATTATTCGGCAGAATACAAAAAACAGCCGAAAATGAATAGGTATATATTTAATAATTACTTACTTAATTAATCTCCACTAGGTATGCGAATTATGGGAGCAGTAATCTTCACTATGTTTCTAAAAAGCGGGTAGGCAGCACAATAGCTGTGTCTTTTATATGGGCGTTGTCACACCCAGAGTGCGAATGAGCGACACACCACATGTTATTTAATACTATTAATATGGAGTCATTTTAATAGGTAACATTTGACGTCTGTCAGTTTAGTGAAAGCAAATCGTAAAATTACTCGTATCGGTCATTATTACAATAAATATGTAACCGTAATTGAAAAAATTGTGCAGTTCTAACAAAACGAAAAAATATATTATTTTATGCCCGCCGTTACAAGGTTTACAAGGTTACGTTGATGAATTGTCAAATGTATCCTATTAAAATGACTGCATATTAGTGCATGGAGCTGTCACGTCTGTCATGTGATAACTTTTATAAACCACTTGTCAAACAACCCCTTTCAGATTTTGATTTTTATTTGTTATAGAAAAATCTCCCACGGGTCCATGTTATCAAAAATCCCCAAAGGGTTAGGCAGAGGTATACCCATAGTACACCTGTAGGTTTTTCGATATTTATAATTAACGCCACTGGACTTAATTTGTTTTCACTTTGTCGTCTCTCGTCACTGAATCATAAAAAATTTACAATAATTTGTACACCAATCATAAACCCCGTAAAAGTGCGAGTAAATACTAGCATCAAATTATTACATTCCTACAGTTGACTGCTTATTTCCGCAATTTTATCTCACTAATTTAAATTACCTGCACCGGTTAATTAATACTCTCCTCATTACCTTAACCAACGAATAGCGCGTAATTAATAATGTTATAAGTATTACCATTAATAACGCGAAATCATAGCTGGATGTTGACACTGCAAAAATATTTAATTTTCCATTAAAATACACAAGTTAAATATTTAATATAGGTAAATACTTACATAAACAGGACCCCGGAACAATACTTGTTGTAAGGATTTTCAGTACAGTTGTAACGAATACTTGGGCAACCACTTCAGCAACGAATAAGTATTACTTTACAAATCTAAGCCAACACCGAATGGCCGGTCGACATACATTTTCACTGCGAAGGTAAAGCAAATTTATAAAGCTCCCATGGAAAAAACAATATTTGCTTACTCATTTGAAATTATATACAAATAATAATAACAAGCAGACAGTACAGATTTTGAACTAGCAGTCCATCGCTTACCTACACATAAAAATTTCATAGCAATTTGTAGTGAATTGCTACGCTTTGACGATTATTTTAAAACTAAGTACTTCGTGAGCTGAAAGAGAAAAAAAAGCGTGTGCGGTCAGGGGACCCTCGTCAGTAAATAAGTTGCTTCTCACATATGATTTAAAACAAAAAACTTTTACACTTGAAACTTGAGACCCTGAAATCGAAGTTTCTTTTAGCTCGCATAGGCTGTTTTACGAGTACGTACCACAGACGCATTTTTAATACAGAACCGTAAGTTTTTAGAAGCTCACCACACTTGTGTGTGGTAACTTTATGAGAGCTTCTAAATACTTATACTGGATGGCTATGTATTAAAAACGCGTATTAAATTTACACTTCACAAGTTGCATGGAGCGTATAACGCTTTTTCCTTACGTGACGATTTCTACCAGTCAACTCCTACCGCAAGCCGCGTTAAGGAACTTCGTTCCAAAATTTCAAATAGAATACGCGAAAAAAATCGCATACAATATCTTCGATTATTAATAAAGAAAGCATAATTTAATGCACGCATGAGAAGATGTAACACAAATAATTATTCTGAACATTTTCCCTCGTAAAGGGTGTGAGAGCAGCATGTCGGCAGTGGGCGACACAATAGATGTGTTTACAGGAAATCAGCGTGAACTGTGAACGCCTTCTCGACCGGGATCCGCAAACGCAAACATCGTGCACAATAAACACTACAGCTACTAGTGATCTTACTTTATCTACAGACTAGCAATATTGATTTCTTCACCCTTTCTTCTTTCTAGTAGTTGAATAACTAGTTCTTTGGTAATTCATATTCGCCACTTACATTCTAGTAGTGATTTTAACGAGACCAACAAGTAGCGAGCCATTCACTCGCGATGTAATTGAAGACGTTTGGCGCATCACCAATGGTGCTCCGTCGAGAATGAAATGATTGCGAGCTCAAAGTGTTCCGATAACTCAGGGTCTCTTGAAATACGACGTGCATTCATTTTAATTGAAATATAAATAAGTAAATGTGTATTTTATTGCGGTTCCTGGAATAATTACTTAACATCGTTAGATGGTCGGCAAAGAGCTGGGGGTCTACTCCAAAGCGCTAAACCGAAGTATCGGCCGAATGTTCGGTCGTTTCTTTACTACGGCTAACTATCGCTGACTACGGCGAAAAAAAAAAAACAGTCGAAGAGATAAGGCAAAGTCAAAACTGTGACTTGAAATCGGGTAAGGACTCAAAGTCAAAAAAGGAAACTGTGGAAGTTATAAAACGGCCGAATATTCGGCCGATACTTCGGTGTAGCACTTCGGAGTAGACCCCCAGTTCTCGATAAAAATAGATGCAGTACAATATTCAATTGCTACCAATGAACGCTGAATAAAGTTTTTGTCGATTATGGGAGGAATCTTTTGAGTAGTAGGCTTGGCGAGGCATCGTATTGACTTTCACAATTTCGTCTTGCAACAGTCTAGGCGCCTAATTTTGGCTCTATTAGTTAATGCAATATCAAAATTTTACCCTGTGAGCATGTTACAAATCCGCTCAATCACCAGATTTGAGCAGTAAAACCACTCGAATTCTCTGTTCTGTCTATGGAGACAGAAGAGAGATGGCGTATTTGTATTCATTCACAGTTTGAGAAGGCGTTATGAATAAGTATGGCATGTTGGTGGCATTATCTGCGTGTTCGGTAATGTATTCAAATATGTATCAAGCCCCATCCGCAGCATGTTGCCGTTGTTATTTTATTTCGCACGCGTGACGCCATACATACCAGCTTTATTTTTTTCGCGATACGAGAATATCATATTGTCCCTGTGTCGGCAGATATTTTTGTATAGACAGGAATGAGTCTGGACATTGTCGAAATAATTTTCGATAATATGATTCGGTAAACTGAAAATTGTAATTGCTATTTACCTACCGATTTCGTATTTGTATATTAATAACCTATTTACTAACTTCTATTTAATTACATATTTAAATATAGCTTCACGCAAATGCTGTATAAATATTGTTTACCGTGTTCAAGTTCTGTGTGTGTACAATAGACAGACTGGTTAGATCTTTTTAAAGAAAAATTGTTGAACATAGGACAGTTCTGTCCGTGCTCTCGCCGTTCAACGGATATTGATTACTTGTCTGTAAGGAATACAAATGTATCAAGGAGACTGTTCTAGCGCCGCCGAGCGCCATCCTTTGTACTGACATCTAACATTAAACTTCATAGCCGACCCTGCGTTTTGTGTTACAGTTACTACACTTTGTGCTCAAGCTCAGCACGTACAATATTTTTATTTAGCTTTTGTCGTCTCATGCAAGAATATAAAGTGGTGGTTGTTATATTTTTTTTTCTAAAACGTTTAACATTATGATACAATTTATATCTTCGTATGATCTCAGGAAGCGGGCAGCTAACATTGCAGGCGCAATGAGAGCCCCAGGCAGCTAACCAGCAGGTGCACGTTAGCAAAGAAAAATGAAATAACGCAAAAAGGAGAAGTCGAGTCGGGCGAAGGGGGACGCTGAAACCGTTGGGGTGGTTCTTTCGTGGAAAGCCAGTTTCCTTTAGTGGAAACAGATAACGATCCGCTGCCGACGACAGAATACGTAACTGCACTCACTAAGCATACATCTACATACTAACGGTACGCTTGCCTATCAAAGGTATCTCACAACAGATTTCCTTTATTGAGCAGGGAGAAAGTGCTCAGTCAGTGTTGTCATCGCGATCATATTCCGCTCCATTCAATGCGTATCACACATACAACTTATACGCCAATTGGCTCCTTGTAGATAAGAATGTGCGGCTCAACGCGATATTATATGGCTAGCGCTGGCAGTGATTTGTGATGACCGAAACAATAAGTTCATATGGCGCCTGTGAGCGAGCTCTGTGGACGAAATCAGGAGAATAGGTACACAAACATATGCGAGCGGGAAGGATCATTGATTCCTAGGAGACGCTGCGTCATACTTCCGTGCGCTGCATTGCAATGCAAAATTCACAATGTCCGCAGGATCTTAGAGGAAAATATTAGGGGAAAAATTCTGTACACATTTCTAAGGTCGCAACTTATAAATTATTTGGACTAGTGTACTATAAATAACTCTACAAGCACAGTCGAGCAGCTTAAATGAGATTTTTAAATAAGTACAGACTTTTGCGATTTAAGATTATTTTCAGCAACCACTAAGTATTTATACGAGTACCTGTCTGCTATCACATGCTCTACACATAAAGTGAAGTCTCTCTTCACGCTTTTATTTTTCTCAGGAGAAACCCTCACGTCAAGTAGGCAAGTAGACAGGACTCGAAGTAAGTGCGTCAATATCACTCAAGTTCACGTTACTAATCTATGAACTGAAAATAGAACGATTAAGTATCGTTATGTGATAATAGGAAATTACTTTTGATGAAGAAAAACACTTCTGGCTAATATTGAATAACGATCGAATCGTATATCATATCGCGGCAAATAACGTTCTACTACACAGACGCGTAGTTAGTGGACCGCAGAGGTACAAAATTAAGCAGTACTCTAAAATCCGATAAACACTAATTGGCTAATATTAATTTACTGGCAAGGTGCAATAGAAATGTTTCATATTACGTGTGCGTCATAGATACAGTGTTGCGTGAACCGCGCGCGCCGGGACGCGGCCCACGGGCGCCCGCTCGTGACCTGCATCCAGTGCGTTACGATACGGCGACGTGCCCTCCATTCTGTTATATTGTATTGCCAATTTGTAAACATACGGCTTACTACTATCGAAACATACCAGACTCAGCTTAAAATACGGAACAAAATATACACGAATATTTCAAAACAGGTGTGTTTTTTTAGTTTTCAACCTGGGTTTCCTTTGAATGTTTTACACGAATAAAATTGCGATGGATTGTGAAACAGACACATATATTTTTTATAGATATCTTATCTTATAGACTATCTTTATTTATTCTGACACTACGGTGTATGCCGTAGGTATTTATTAAGCTGTGTAGCTATTATGGCTAACTGTTACAGTTTTTTTGCATATTATGAATTTATTATTTTATATACTTTAATATTATAATTATACATATTTTAGTGATATTTATTTTAGAAGTATGTACCTTAGTAAGTATATTCTCTTATTGTATGTTTATATTTAAATTAGCACCGTGTGGTGCCGGACGTAAATAATAGCACCACCCCATTTCTTCCCGTGGGTGTCGTAAAAGGCGACTAAGGGACTTACTAGAGAATGGGCAGCAGCGTTTTCTATGCATTTTAACACCATACTGCGATCGCCAACCCGCCTGCCAAGCGTGGCGATTATGGCAAACATCCCCCCTTAGGGGGAGGCCTATGTCCAGCAGTGGACCTCTTTTGACTGAAATGATGATAATGATTTAAATTAGTGAATAGTTTTTTTTTATGTATTTTGTTTTCTCTTCTACTCTTACACACGTTGTCTACATCTCTTGTCTACTTTCCTATCGCAGGTATGCTGGAAGAGATTTCTTTAGAAATAAGCATCACCTTTATACATATTTTTCGCGTACATAAACTATTAAATAAAATAATAAAATACAAAGAGACAAAAATCTCTCTTTCAGATTCCACTAATCAGAGACCTAAAATAACGTGACCAGGTATCTCTTACCAATGATCAAATATTGGAATTCAAAAATGAAGTAATAAGTCGCAGATAGTAGGGCGGGCGCACTGCACAGTGCGCTTAATGGGCGGCATTACCATTCCAAGTCGGTAGGTGAGCGGCGAGCGGTAACCCGGCGCCGCCGACCGCCTTGTGAATATGCAAAGTGAAACACGTTAAATATTGAACTACCGTATTGTACCAAATTGTGCCTAAATGTGCGCTTTAATTCTAAACTCTTCTCACTATCCACAACTTTTAATTCGTATATTATTAAAGTCAAACTGCGCAATTTACCATTACACTGGCAACTCGCCAACTTTAAAACTTCTGAATTAGAACAAATTAGAGGTTTATTATAAAGTAAACGAACGAGGATGCGACTTCGCAGCTGGAATACGATTAAAAGAATACCATGTTTAGGGAAACCCGCTTTTAAACTTTATTTTTGTTTAGAGCGCTTGTTTCTTTTCCTAACATAATTGTGATAGATAGAATGAGCATTTTATTTCATAACATCAGAATGATAAGCAACAGTTGAGTCTAACTTATAATTCTATTTTATAATAACTCGGTTGCTTCTGTACAGTTCGCGACAAACTGTTTCTCGAAACTTGGCCTTAATGAAGACCTCTCGCTGCTGTAATGAAATAGTTAATTATAGTTTCTGCGACAGAAATAAGCAACAATATTTAGTACCTTATTTTGCTTTTAACCGACTTTGAAAGAATGGAGGAGGTTCTCAGAAATTTACCTGTTCTACGTAACATGTGGGACACAGCCCTGCGATCCGTTACATAAAAACCTATTAGATCAAAGGTCATCAACCGCGGCCCACGGTGGCTTCCTTGGCGGCCCGGCCGGCAATAGCTTGGCAAAATTAAATTTGTTTTATTACTATTCAAGCTACACTTACACTAACGCGCGAAAACAGTATGAGAATTGCAACAACCATTATAGGGGCAGATATTGATAGAAGAGTAAACAATGTCAAACATCTCATTGCTTAAATTTTATTAGTAACATTTCCCGTTTCAAAAAAATTGTATAATAAAGAACTGCAATGATTGTTGTTTTTTAATTACTTAGGTACCTACTTATAAGTTTAAAATGTAATATAATCAATCTCCTCTGTTGTGGCCCGCCGAACCAAAATCAAAGTACTCGGCCCTTGACTTGAAAAAGTGCAGAAGACCCCTGTATTAGATAGTAACTAGGCAAAAAAATATATCGCTCAAAAGTACCTACAGGTCTCGTCTTGGACTGATTTTAAACATCATGTGTGTATCAAGGAATGGTATGCCTGTGTTGAGATTTCTACATATTTGGGATGTGTAATAAGAAACGTGGAAGACATACAGACGACTGAGTAGATAATACATAAAGGACGTGTAATCTCACAACTACAATAATTTATATGTACGCATGTATTATGTAACCACGCCGCACACCACACGCCGTAGATATGACACGTCATTCAAGTACGGAATACGAATCTAACGTGAGGAGAATATAATAACAGTGTATCCGCATAAAATATTTTCTCGATAAACTGATAAAAAGCATACGCTGGCATGTCAGAGCAAAAATTGCCAAGCGTCGCGTCCCTCGCCGCGCGGCATTGTGCCCGAAATGACACGCGAAAGGCGTCAAGAGCGGCGCGCTCCCGCCTTCACAAAAGGCTTACAGATGCGCGCACCAGAAGATTTTAATGAGGCAACGACTCTGTGTGATTTTATCGCGTGTGCCGTAATGAGAAATAACCAAGCGCATCCTCTTTGACTGCGCTCGTACGGCGCTGCCAGCAAAAATGCTACAAGTGACATCTATGCCTCCTAATTTATTACGAGTGCAATAACTCTCGCACAAAGAGTTTCAGATAACTGACAACTTGTTAAGCCTGAAATGCGCAGCTTTCCACATTATTTCTACCATGTTGTGTATCATACAGATACGTGTTTATTTATGGTTGATTGCCTCCGTGTACATTACATGTAAACAAATCGCGTCGGCGATAAAATTGTCTCCGTTTTACAAACGTAATAAAACAAATTAGGCGACGAAGTAAGTTACGAGGGCCCGGTACACTGGCCAATTTTCATCAATGCAAATCACGTTGTCGACTCGTCAACCCAATTACCAAGAAGTGAATTTAAATAAAGATAAGTATCGCCCTCGAGGAGACAATGCTAATAGGAGGCGGAGGCGTGATAATGGGCTCCGACTGGGGTTGAGCGGCGCACCGCGGTAGGTGCTTTAATTAGATCTCGCGACTTACGCCGTCAGCCCGAAACACTTGTTCAATTAGTGATTAGCTTAAAGAAACTTTATTACACAAACGTTTAGTGCTCTTCGGTTTCAAACCGTGACATTATGATGAAGGTGTTTGTATGTAAACAACATCATGAATATACGGCACGGCAGTTCTAATAACCAGACTGTTTCGTTTGTTTGTATTGCGTAGGTGTACCTAATAAAACAATACACTGTTAAAGTCAATCAATTCGGTAAATGCTATCAATCACTATAAGCTGGACGAATTTAATTAAAATGTAGAGAGGTAGGTATTTTCATTATAAAGCATTTCATGGACTCACTGGTCTTTCGGTGAATCGGTTTGTTTTCCTTCTGTAGACTTTTCAGTTTCACCATCGAACTTATACCTACTGTGGCTTTATAATATAATCGGGGATAGGGTGGTTTTCTAAGGCATAGGACTTTATACCCTTAAAGTTACCTAACTTTTTAACCGACTTCCAAAAAGAAGGAGGTTATATGTTCGGCTGTATGTTTGGTTTTTTTAAAATGTATTATCACCGATTTCTTCGTCCATCGTGGACCGATTTTGATAAAAAAAAAATTGTTTGATAGGGTATGCCCCCAGGGTATAGTCCCATTGCCACCAAATCAGAATCTGAGGGATCCCATGGAAATCGAGGGGAATCCTCAAATTTTATAGGCACACCTATAACGATTTCGGTATTTTTTATAGTAACTTGTGCATTTGCTTTAGGAAAGCACCATTTGGTGAAGTGGAAGTGATGATAAAGACCACAAATGGCCACCGGAACAACATAATAATAAGTATTTAACGGGTTACGATTCGATTACGTACTTTAATATGGTTTTTAATCAATTTATGCTCGTCACAATGCATAATAATATGGTGAGTGGCAGTTCTCCTGGTTTTCACCAGTAGAACTTAACAATTAACGTCCCAGCATCGTGAAAAGCAATATTTTGAAAAAGGTGATGAGCAGTTGACATTAGGCTATTGTAACTTAGATAAATTAAAAACAGACTTACGAAAAAGGTAAAATAAAAATCTTCCAAAAATACTTTACAAAGTGAAAAATAACTTTAACTTCGGAAATTGGTAGCAAAAAACTAAAAACCAGATCCAAAGACACCGACTTCCGAAATTAAAGTTATTTTTCACATTGTAGTGTGAAGTCGGTAACTTTTTTTTGGTAAAAAGTTTTATACTGACCTGAAACTTATTTACCTACTAATGTGTAATGTTGTAATTTAGGTAATAGGAAATACGGGCTGGTGTCCGCAAGTCCACGTCAAAGCGCGTATTTTGCGTACTAGAATGCTGTACGTAATGCACACGTAGGCACACAATTGTGCACGTATATTTTCATTCAAACACACATACTTACCTACCATTTTATGGTGATAATATCTGTACTTACGATTTATGGCATTCGAAATCTTGAGTATATATTTATGATTACTACAGTTCCTTGCTCTTGTTTCGTGTTTATTATTGTATATATATATTTATGTATGTATTTATTGTATATGTAAATGGTAGACCACTGACTACCTGCAGTATTGTCTCTCCATCTCCCTTTAATCCATCCAAAGGTTGTCTGTAAAAGATCGCATTTATCGATAAGATCGCCCATTGTGTCACCCTATGTAAAATTTCAACATTTATGTCTGTAACTTTTATGGTGTACATAATAAAGAGAAAATAAATAAAATCAAAATAAATAATAAATACATACATACATACTGTTAAATACATTCTATTCTATTATATGATTGAGCAACAAGATCGAATGGCTGTTCCGAGCATCAGTAGCAAAAGCGCCGGTGACAGGGACGAGGCTGATAAGGGGAACGGGGCAGAGAGGGGCTGACTTCCCGCAACCTGTCAACATCTGCTTCCGTACTTCCGCTTAACTGACCGCAACATGACCCGGCCCCGATGACCCTACAAATATGTACGCAGTGACTTTAGTCGCCGGCGACTCGCTTGCGAATTCAAAATCTCCCGTCCACACACAGATTTTGACACCCTATTTGTTGCTAGCGATGTCACGAGCTGCTGTCTAGCATTAAGTGTAACCGCACAAAAGCCGGCAGAGTAACACGGGCTACTCTATGTAACTATCTACCTACTCTTCTGACAGCTATTTGCACATAGGAAATAATATTTCAGTATAATTCATAAACACACACAGTTTGTGGGTTAATGACCTGTGAGTAGACGAATGTTTACGTGCTGTCTTGATGTGGGAAAATTAAATAATCAATGTCGAAAAAGGGTTAACACAGAATTAACAACAATGCAAAGAATTTGTAGCTCATTGCCTGATTGTTACACCTAAGTAAAATTAAAAGTTAATAAAGGCACCATCACACCAAACGTTCTCTTACCCACCAGTCTCTGTGAGTGTTACACACTTTATTTTATACACACAATATGTGCCACTGGAACGTTTATTTAATGCTGGTGATAGCATCTATTTTATGTCTCCCGCTGGACGCAACCCTTAGCTTTCTTCTCCCCTAAATGTTCCATCTCAGACTGCCAATTCAAAGAAGTACTGGCATCTTCTGCTAGATTTGCTAAAAGTGGTCTATACCATGTACCAATCTTATATATGCATACACTTTTTTCTCATTTATAAAACTTTTGATGAGTAGATACAAAATAACGTCAGACTGATTAATGAAAATATTTCAAATGGAAATCCATTGTGTTTTTTTAACAAAACAAATCGTTTGTAAAACTCCTAATAAAAAAGAAACGAGCTGAATAACAACAAAAGCAAATACTACCAATTGTACCGACATCATTTTTTCCACAATCCGTCTACTAAAACTAATATTATGTATGTTACTTTATTTCTATTTTCTGTATTCACTCAGGGTTTATGTATCTCGAATAGTCACGTCCGTGTCCCGGCGAAGGGTAAAGCATACAAATAAGTGAAAGTCCGAAACCGCCCAAACACCCGCCGCCACGTTCTTTATCTGAGGATCTCTTAAAAGAATTTCATCGTATATGAGAATATTACGAGCCACATCTGTGACAAGGGACGTATAAACTTAAATATTTGGCTACAGAACCGCACTTACTATAACAAAACTTTATATTGATTTCGTTTAATCTAATAAGTACCTAACTTAAGTGTTAATTAGGTGATTTATTTAAACGACAAATTATTTATGACTAGATAATACCTGATATGTTTTATAATAATTACAACAAACAGAACTTTCTATACATAATTAAAGTAGGGAACGATAAAAAAAGTAAATTGAAAAATCAAAAAACCCGACTGCGTAAAAAGTGAACTTAAAAAAAGATGGAAACAAGATTTATATAAATTATTACTAAGTATAAACAATCTCATGCAGTCGGAGGCTATAGATCGATATTGTTAAGAAGATGCCTCCGCAGACGCACGCAGTCGAGTTTTTTTTATTTTTTTAATATACTTTTTTATTTTACACTTTTTAGTTAGGATTATAAGACGGTAAATTAGGTTATTTACTCACTATTTAGTTATAATCGGGTGATTACGGCCTCTTACTCACATACTCCAAAAGTTCGGGTTAGGTTTTTTTTTATATTTTCTCATTTAAATTACATTTAAACATATAATCAGTATATATTTTGTAATCGCCTTTTAAAATCCTTCATTGTGATACCCCATTCGATAGGCTTGGGAGATATTTTTTTTTCGAAAACACCTTTTGGCGCCAAAAATCCGCCATTTTGATTTTTATTAATTTTAACATACCCAGTGACAATCGCGCAATAAAGACGAATGTAATGACGTATCAAACATCAAAATCAGTTCAGCAGTTTAGTAGTAACGAGGGAACATAGGGACGGACATACATACAGGTCAAACACATAACCCTCCCTTTTTGGCTTCGCCGCAGTCGGGTAAAAGAGTGATTTACTTATTAATGTTCACTAATTGTGTAATGAAAGGTTAATTAAATGTATTCATTTGCCCAATAAGTAATTTATTAAAGCTATATAATCACCTACTAAAATAATAACATTAATTATTTAATGTGTAGATTATACAATTTACATTTTTACAATATTATACGTAAAGAATAGCACCACCCCATTTCTTCCCGTGGGTGTCGTAAAACGCGACTAAGGGACTTACTACAGAATGGGCAGCAGCGTTCTCTTTGCATTTTAACACCATACTGCGATCGCCAACCCGCCTGCCAAGCGTGGCGATTAAGGCAAACATACCCCCCTTAGGGGGGGCTATGTCCAACAGTGGACGTCTTTTGGCTGAAATGATGATGATACAAAACTATTTTGAAACCTGGATCGTAGAGTTGGCAATGGTAAAAAAACGAGTTTCTAAAACATCCCTGAACTTGAACGTACGATAGCTGCATACGAGCCCTCACTCTCATTTTCTCTTCCTGTTTTGAAAACACTTTCCCTCTCATGTGGAGTTCCGTCAAAACGTTTTGATGTAAAAACAATAATTGGAGATGTCTTTCAAAACAGATAAAACACAGAACGATAGACTATTTGTCATGATGGCGTGTCACGGGTATTATAATGAGGTGTCTGTGTAGCCGCAATCAATTTGGCGGTGTAGGCCCTGTCAATTTGCGGGGGGCCGGAGCCGCGCCGTGCCCGCACCGTCGCCGGCCCGCCGCTGGCCCATCCGCGCCTGATGACTTCCGACTGACCGCTTCTCATTTGCATAAGGGGCCAGCTTTAATATGAGATTATTCTCGAGTTAGGAGTGACTGCGGTCCCATTCATTATTAGTTTTGGAATATTTAGTAGACCCAATCCCGGACGTAATTATTTGAATTGCCACTCGTATTTGACATGCTTGTTGGCAAATTGCAATTTGATCGAGTAGTTTTAATAATAACGTATAGGTCAATATTTCTTTCTTTTAAATAGCTTTTTTAATCCATTTTCACTGTTTTCAATAGTACCTACCTACCTTGGTATGTAGTTTTACATGAACTGAATTAAAAATAAATATTGATGTATTCGTTTTAAACTCCCGTCTTATTATAAAACAAGTTTATCTTCAGACCCAGGTTTTACCCATGGAGCCATTATTGAATTTCGAACTTTATTTCGTCTATGGTAAAGTTCCTAATACGAAACTGACAACTTAGTACCGAACTAAGTTTTCAGTTTTGTATAAAGAACGGTATTTCAATCACAGTTACGTTCTTATTACAAAAACTGGCTGCATGGTTTAAGCCATGTCAAAATATAAATCTTGTTTTGTAATAAGGGGGAATATAGTTATTATATTTGCATTTATATTGTTTGTTACGTACCAACAGGCAACTAAATACAGCAATAAGGTATAACATCATGTAGGAATTTAATCGACAAGGTACACGTCGCTACATAGTAATCACAACAATAGTACTAACGTGTAGCCGTGGCGGAGGCAGCGTCTTGCCATCGGTGACAAAGGGATTACCCCCCTCCCCCCGCACCGCTGTCTGCGGTTTCTTAATTAACCCCTAAATACCCTTGCACGCGCCGCATTGCCTCGTGCGGTATGTAAGATTATTGCCAACGTTACCCTTGTTAATTTTAATGTACGGTATTATTGAAACAAATAGAAGTCCTCGTCTCTACGAGCGCCTTATTAACTTAAACGTACGTACGTATGCTCTTACTGTGACTCATTATTAGCATGTTATATATATAAAGGCAGTGTATCTCGCGTTGTTATATGAATGTTATTGTTTGTACTGTCTCGTGGCCCATAATCTTAGTTTGGGTCGTTGACGCGACCGCAATTGATACACTGAACTAGTGTTATAGTTCTACGGGTATAACATGTGAGTGTTGTTTGTCTTGAATAATCTCTGTTATTCATCTAGTAGACACATCGATTTACGTAAATGCTCTGAAGGCGTTCTATTACTGTTATGTTTATTTATTTCGAATATTGATTTATTGTACGCGTAAACTGAAAATCTAGTGGCACGACAATATTATTTAATTAGGATTGATACCTCAATTATTGTGGCACTCTATTCATGATTGACGAACGTAACGATCTCAAAATTAACGACGTGTTTGGAATGTCGACTGTAGAACGTTACAAATTACCATCGTGGAGGTGTTACGTAATGAATACACGTCATTGTTACGGGGAGGTACCTCCGACCAACAAAGTTGTATCCATTGTTAGAAATGAACGTAGAGAAACGCATACACAGCTAATAGGGTGCGTTGTAGATGCTAATGCGCGATTTACATCGGTTGAGTCAGGGGCACCCGGGCAGAAAATGGAGCATCGTGCTTAGAGCTAATACGATCAGGTGAGCAAACACGCAACAACCGAAGCTTTCATCTTCAGTCGGGTATCTCTTAGCCATGTTCACACAAACATACGTAAATCTAAATGTTAGCTCTGTGGCGAACTGCTGCGTACGCTGAAACGAATATAGACTCTATTGAGTTAGGTATAATATTGACAATATTACTGTGTAAACCATACGCTTCCTGTGTTTAAATTAGAAAGAAATAGTATATTTTGGAAGAGTTGAAAGTTAATAAAAGGCAACATGAATCTTTGTTACAAATAAACAATAGCTAGTATTTTGTGGCCTGTTTGGCCTAGTGGTCGCAAGCGCTACTGTTGAGCATGAGGTCCTGGGTTCGATTCCCAAGTCGGGCAAAGTGTTATTGGCATTTTCCATTAAGAATTTCTCAGCAGCCGCCCGGAGTCTTGATTTGTGCCCGGTTTATGGCAATAGGCTCACCCCCTATTACATGGGACTTAAACATAGCTGGCGAAATTTTTTTTTTTTATTTATTAATTAAGGAACAAAACAGAATGTAAACAGAAACATCACAAAAACATAGTTTATAAAAGTGGGTGTACTATAGGTACACCTCTGCCTAACCCTTCAAGGATTACAGGCGTGATGTTATGTATGTAGTATTTCGTTAATTTAATCGATCATCTTGACCTTGTACGTCAACTCGTTAATCAAGTGTATTTGTCACTTGTCACGGTCAACAAGATTTTCAGGGGTTGCGCTTGAGTACCTACGTAAGGGGGAAACGGCAACTTATAGTAACATCCACGTTACTCCTTAACAAGTTCATTAAGATGCCTTTTAATTACTTATATTATACACTAGCTGCGCCCCGCGGTTTCACCCGCGTAAGTCTCGATCCCGTGGGAATATCGGGATAAAAAGTAGCCTATGTCTTAATCCAGGCTGTCAACTATCTCCATACAAATTTTATCAAAATTGGTCCAGCCGTTTGAGCGTGAAGAAGTAACAAACATACACACACACACTCACAAACTTTCGCCTTTATAATTTTAGTGTGATGTGATACGAGTACCGACGATGAGATAGATTCCTTAGCCTATCTTATAATTATTTTACTCTTGAAGTTCATATCTTCAGTGACACGTTGGTCAAATAAAATGGTTTATTTTGTAAAAGCACGCTATAAAAAAGCCCTTGGAAATACTTCTTCTTCTTCGATTTGTCCAAACCGGAATAAAATAAATCTATTGTCAGTCTGAATGCGGTAGTGATATGTAAACAACTTCCAGCCAGACTAACTATCGCCACTGAGCAAGTTTATTCTCCAAACACAAATGTAGGTACAGACACGTCGAAGTGTATGTTCAATCGGCCCGGCTCGTCGATTTGTGTTTATGCTCAAACAACACGGTTCTTGCGTCACAGCTAAATAAAGCCCATTGACTCTCGTCTCTAAATTTTGTATTCGCCACATTAAACATTCGAACCATTAATCAAACACAGCACGTTGACTGCGAGCGTTTGACTGTTCCCTGACTCAATACTGTTGTCGTAGACGACATCGCTCCTTTCTTTACACAGACTCCCGCCTCGCTCACGGGATGACAAATGTTTACTTGCTTATTCAACTCCTGTATAACCCCGTCTACTTGCACAGTTCAACACTTCCCGCTTTTTCCAAACAGTATTAACATTTTCACCGCAGCGATCAAATACTTAACCATTCCGCACCTCGTGTAGCGACATAAAAGTAAGAACTTAAGAAGAAAACAAAGAACGCCAATTTGGCAAGTCGAAGACAAACGCATTTAAAATGGGCAGAGCAGAGCAAGGGCCATCTATCTTCGAGCTTGATAAACGACGACATTATTCCTTATCGCCCACTCAATTTGTTTAAAAGCGTTCTGCTTTGATAATTTGAGAATTACAAATCGTATCTCTTGACACAAAAATGTCCTCATAACTGCAAAATCTTGCCAGCTTGATAAGACTAAGGGAGATCGGTCCAATTTATCTAAATTTATATCTTTGAAATATGCCGCGAGACTACGAAAGGCAAAAAAATTGGTCGATAGTACTTGTTTTCTGTATAAGATGTATTTGTGTTAAAGTCACGCATGTGTAAAGTTTAGTAAAGAAATAGTTTTATTTTCAGTGGTGGAGGAGCCGGAGTTCACGGACGTCATTCAGAACGTGACGGTGCCGGCTGGCCGCAGCGTGCGCCTCGCCTGCTCCGTCAAGAACCTCGGCTCTTATAAGGTAACTTTACTCGTCTCACCAACCTTACAAAAGACAGCACAACAGGTTGACTTATACATGTACAACATATGCCCCAGACTGCTTTCTTTCAAATCTCGTTTATCTCCAACACAAACACAAAATCACATCTTTGAATGGGCCTCACTAGATAGGTCTGAGGCGACGGCAGCGCGGTGAATAGACGACAATATGCGTGGAGCGGCGAGAGGAAACATAAAATAAGAAGCATTTTATCATTTGATTTAGAACGCGCCGTCGTAATAAAGTGTCCATATAAATGGAGGAAGATATGATTTACAACCCCTACGCCGAGTTTGCACCTCGCTCATGTGGCTGAGACGGTTTAAAAACTAAAATATTTTCAGAAAGTATGTAAAGTTTGTGGTTTTATTTAAAGAAGAATTGTAAGAATTTGCATGTACCTAATAATAACAACGATTTAAATAAACTAATCCGGAAAAGGATTGTTAACTTTCAAATTAAATTATCTTTATCAGGATGTAAGTGCTACGCCAGCTACGGCGTAGCAGCTACGCCGTAGCAGCTATACAGCCGCTCATTTTATTTGTGAATTTAACAGTTTGGAATTAGTACCAATACTCTGCGCATTAGATGAAAGATTAAACTTAACGACATCAATTTGGTGTCGCAATATATCTGTAACGAGTAATGCAACTACCGGAGTCGTGAGTACAGCCGGCGGACGAACCCCGACAGCCGCCGGTGACCGGACGGCCGATAAGCCGCAAGGTGACGCCGCGCCGGCTAACTGCCGACACCGCACGCTCCCTCTCCCAGGGGGTGCCCGGTTCATTCGGTTCCCACTAAAACTCCCTGCACCCACTGTTAACCAGAAACGTAGATTAGTTAGTAATAGCCAATCCGTAGGTAAATGCTCCGATGTAATTTACTACGTTCATGTAATTATTTTAAATTGAGACTTTCATGTCCTTATTGGACAATAACCGTGTGGTGTCGGACGTGTACCGTGTGGTGCCAGACCTAAAGAATAGCATCATCCTATTTCTTCCCGTGGGTGTCGTAAAAAGCGACTAAGGGACTTATTAGAGAATGGGCAGCAGCGTTCTCTATGCATTTTAACACCATACTGCGATCGCCAACCCGCCTATCAAGCGTGGCGATTATGGCAAACACCCCCCTTGGGGAAAAGCCTATGCCCAGCAGTGGACGTCTTTCGGCTGAAATGATGAATGATGATTCTACAAGGCACGAGACGGTAAACGTAAAACCAGATGAACATCAATAGTATTTCTATCGATTTCCGTTTGGCCGACATTTTTCTTTTTATTTTATTGCATTTACTTACTTGTGAAGCTGTCTACGGTGTGGGCGCAATAAAAGCCGAGATAGTGTTCTCGTACTTCTGAAATAAAGGCTTAACTGGGGGAGCCATCACGGTTGCCCTGTATTGACAACAAGAAGCGGATTTCCCCGAAAGCCTCGCCTGTGCCATTAGTTTCCCGCATCGGTTAAAAAGATTTGTCTTTTCGTCCGTATTTTTTTAGAATGATTGACTCATGCGAAATATTGTGATGAAGCGACGGAGTATACTGCTTGATAGGATACTTAAAGGCAATAAAATATACCTAGGTAAATAATAATTTGGCCACAGTATAAAAACATTGGCGTGACCCTAAATTGCGTTTGCTTTTGTGTTTAGGGCAGCGCGTTTGATTCACGCGTCACAACAAATATTTGTATCGCCTACGGATATTTGTTCGGAGTCTGCAAGTAGTTGTAGAATAATATCATTGCGGAGTAAAAATGTGTACAACATGTTATCATGTTTCATCACAGAAATAAGTAGGGCAGATTTATCTATAGGTTTTTTTTAAAGTATTATTTCAATGCTTTGGTGCGTTTTTGTTTGTAGTGCCTAGTGCCTATACACGTGGAATATTCGAGAATACTGTTAATTATGTACGCATATTATGTATTACTCGTACATAATTATGTTATTGTGTACACCATCATTTCAATATCGATTACGATGACAGAACGATTACCTAAAATGAGAATGCACATAGGTATTTTAAAAACGCTAAACTAATAATTATGTAGGTATGAGATTGTTGAACATTCAAATAAATGCTTCCTATGTTAAATTTTATTCACGAGGCAATTCGACGAAAAGATTTCCTATTTTATGCAAATGTCTGTAAGTATGCGCACGAAGCCGGTTCATCGGCATGAAATGTCAGATAGGTAGTCGGCTGTGGCACATATGTGGGTTTGCAATAACATACCACAACGACTCGCAGCAATGTTACACTCGCGCCGCATGCGAGCGCCGCCTGTTCAAATTCTGGCATATTCTCGTGCCTTAATACTGGGGCTGGCTGAGCAAACTGAGCCCAAGATGAGGGGAGCCGAGAGCACTTGTTCCGACGACCGCCCAGCTGCGTTACCGCCGCTCTAATGTCTGTAATGATCGTGTTCACCATTACACAATCCTGAGGAATACCGATTCATGTTTTAATTAAAAATATACACCCCTTTTGTACACAAATACAAAGTCAAATGAAAAGCTATGTGATAAAACATTTTAACCATAACGACACAACATTTTGCTTGTACATAAAATGTTTTCGATCAGCACTACTTACTTACATCAACCCCAAAATAACTTATTGGCCGAAGATTCCGTGAAAACTTGGAGAGCCCTCGGCACAAATCCGCAGCTGAAGAGATCTCTAAGTGGGCTTTTAGCAGAACTAAGCTAAGCCGTCTCGTGCAAGATGTTCGCTCATTTCTGTCTGCGCCATTGCATTAGTGTGTCAACCGTACTAACGTTTTGTGACGTGGAGAGTATTCCACGAACAACACATTGATAGAAATTGTGAGTTGTTGTTTTATTCTTTAATAGTTTTGAAGTTTTATACATATGTATAAAACGTATAAAACTACTACGAAATATGTGTACCTACTCACTTTTATACTCCGTGCAAAAAGTGAGTTTCATATATGTGTCTACCTACTACTGTCGTATGTAAAATTTTCTTTTATGAATACGTAACACACAGTTAGATATTTATCATATTTATGAAGGTTGTATCAAAAGCGACTGCTCAGCAAATCTCTCCAAAGACCAGCAAAAAGTATCTTAAGTAGTTTTGCGAGCTTTTATTTTTCTTCGCTTTGATAAGATTTTCTCAAAATAATATCCCATTTACAGGATAATCTGCAATGGAAATTATTGTTCTACTTTATTTTGTTGCATTGTTATTAAAAGTTATGTATAACATGATATTTATCATAAAGCCAAATAAATTATTGAAGCGCCTTGAAACGTGCAACATGTTCACACAGTACTTAGACGTCGTCCTGTCGGGGAGCCAACGCCACGCTAGAACTTACGTAGAAGGTTATGCAGTACAATAATAAGCTTTCGTTTTTCACAAAAATGTCACACACCTAGTAATACATTGGTCACATCTACTTTTTCACATTTTACAGAAAAGAGGATCAAAGTATTTTACAAATGTTTAAAATTAGGTTATGGGTTCATTTTAAATTATGTTAAGGATTTATGATTTTGGTAAGTAGTATATAGACCTAAAAAATATTTAGAGATAACATTTTCCCTACAAATTTTCAGGAGATACTTCATAATGCCTGTGTGGTGCCGGACGTAAAGTATAGCACCACCCCATATCTTCCCGTGGGTGTCGTAAAAGGCGACTAAGGGACTTACTAGAGAATGGGCAACAGCATTCTCTATGCATTTTAACACCATACTGCGATCGCCAACCCGCCTGTCAAGCGTTGCGATTATGACAACCCCCCCCCCTTTGGGGGAGGCCTATGTCCAGCAGTGGACGTTTTTCGGCTGAAATGATGATGATGACTTCAAAGAAGAGACAAATGGTCATAATTTGTGCCGTTGCTACTTTCCATACCTCAAATTATGAAATTAATTAATCGCTCATAATTTGTCAGAGTTAATAACACTAACCGAGAGAATATAAAGTTAAAAAATATGAACCATTCCACAACTTGCAACAAACAAAGTTAGAGTAATAGCGTAAAATGAAGCTCTTTAAACGTTCCATAATTAAATCTGTCGTAATATTATTAAACACGTCTACGAATCATCTCCTGCGGCGATAGGATCCGTCGTTAAAGAGGTTCGGTGTGGTGTGCGGTGGAATGGGCAAAGTTTGCAACGAGTCCATTATAAATCAAACGATGCCTTCCAGGCATGTCCTGAGGGACGAGAACGTCTCCCGCCGTGCCACCGAACTTCAACTTTGCCTCCTTAATGCCTCAACAATTAAGATAAAAAGAAAGAAGGGCCTAAATTAAAGGTGGTTAAAAGATAACGAGTTAATAGGCCGCTCTACCTTTACAAGTAAAGCGCGGGACGGATTTTCGGTGTTATCATAGTAAAGTGTTCGATAAGCACCATTTTGACAGTAATAAGTAGCGTAAGTTCAAGATATAAGGAGATATCGTGCTAAATCTACCGGAACTCATCCTTTTTCGCTACTGTATCATGTTTTATTAAATTCAAATGTTTTTTTAAATAAACATAAACAGCTTTACCTAACACTAAACTCAAAAATGTAACAGCAACCTGTCCATAAAATTTGCGGTTAGGTAATTTTGCATATTTGAAGTAATGGGCCGAGTGCCGGCAGCGGTGCGGTGCGGGGGTGAGGCGGCGAGGGGGGCAGCGGCAGGCAACAACTCGCGTAACGACGTCGTGACCTAACTCGTTTAGGATCCGCAGACGAATGAAATTAGTTAGCCGCAACCGTCATTACGAATATCATATTTTCATCTGCCACTTCCGCCAGCTTCATTAGTCACTTACGTAGCACGAAACCATTTGACTTCAGAGACAAATCTCACTCCGTAAACCATTAGGTTGGTTTTTTCTTGAAAATAAACCAATAATTTATTTACGGGAATTTAAAACGCTGTTATATTAATCCCGGACCACTTGTGCACTTCCTAAATGTTTCTAGCCACCCCGAGTTCGCGGTACGATTAGAAAACTTCGTTAAGTTCACCACTCAACGCTTATCTTCCGACCGCTTATAAAATTTTGATTCCTATTTAATTTTATCTTAATTGTTAGAACAGTAAAAGAGAACTTTGGGCAATATCCCTTTACGTTATAACGGATTTAAGATAACTGCTTTAATCTTTGGTTTGGAATGAATATACGCAGCTGAGCATCTTATAATTTTGGCGTTTTATTATAAATTGCTGATAATAATATCGATGTAGCCATATTAGTTGGAAGACTGTCCATCCAGCCGGCGCGGCGTCGTGGTGGCGGCGGCTGCGGCTCGTAATTCAATCAGTGTGGTGCAGAGGGACACACCGTCGTGATTAGATTAGACGCCGGCCACAATTACGCAGATCAGATTTACATCTACCGTCGCCGAGCGCGCCACACCGTAGTCGCGCCACGCCGCCGTGTCGTTCGCGCCGCGTGTCCCCGCGCTCCACGCTTCACCTTACGCTACTTACTCTCAGTCTCAACCAACTCCCGAGTACTTCTACGAGATTACTTATACCAACGTAGGTAATTAACTTCGAAGATTAGAAAATAAGTAGATCTTACTTAAAGAATTTTACATGAAATTATTTTCATGTAAATCGTTTGAAATATTACTAAGCCTGTTTAATATCCCTGAGCCCCAGGTTACGCCGACAAGTCAGGTCGCCGTCATTAGAGGGGTTACCGTCCCATTGCATAATAAAATGGGCGAAGTTTCCTCAAGTCCATTATAAATTAGACAGCGGCTGAGAGCCGCATCACTTAAGATAGGTAAGATGTGACCCGGCACGAGTTTCAGCTACCAAACTTCCGCTATATTGCCTCCGCAATCTTGATAAAAAGAACTACCCATGATTCAAACTTGAAGAAGGATTAAGAGATAAAGGATGCACGTCGAACTTTTAAAGCTCAGAAACCACCTAACTCTAGTAAATTTTTCTTGCGATTACCCGACTTTAATTAATTTTATAGGTGTAGTTTCTTTTAGAATTTAAAATATGCCAAACTCTCGTTTAATCATGGAAAACTTGTAAAGTGTTCAAAAGTTAAGCATGCTGTCTCTCAATAAATATTATGAGTTGTAAGATTACCTTTTACTGAAATTGTTTATTTCAAAAAGCGTTGAGAATTTTTCATAACAATGTCAGGTTTTATATTCCTAGTGCGGCTCTAATGTACATCTACCGGAATAATTGAAAAATGAAGCTAGTCTAACGTAATTTGATGGATGTAGGTTCCTACGGGCGAATTAAATCTTTTTTCTCCGAGGGGAGATTAAAAGTGGGGAGATTGTTCGTACTGAGTATAACAATCTCGGTAAAATGCATTTTAAGCGCTTAATGCCGTGGAAATTGGTGTGAAGCGAGGACGCGATGGCAGCTCCGTGCAATTACACAGATGTCGCGGAGACGACTCGCGTACTAGACGCCGCCGCGTAGTGCCACCATGCTGTACGGGGCCACTCGCCGCACTATACATTTGTGAACACCGATTACACTACACTAATAAATCATAAAAGATACTACGATGTTGTGTCTCAGTTGGATCCTGTCCAATCTTACTTTATTTTGAAATAGTTCACAGTTCACTTGTCCTATCCAGTAGATATTCTATTATTTTTAGCATCGCTGTGAAGCTGTCTTTATCAGTCAAAAATGTCCAAAGATTCCTTATTAGCCTAAGCCACTTAGAAACTCTTGAACTCTTTTCAATTCATAACGAGCTGAGCGGTCACATCAAGGACTAATTAGCCGTTGTTTTGTAATTAGAACATCTCGCAGTCAAGGTGTAGGTACTTTTGCCTACTTCGTCAGAAGTTCTTCTGTTCCTCATTAGATGTGACGATAAATTCTGATCACATCCATTATTGTTTTTCATCATCATCATCATTATTTCAGAAAAAAGTCCACTGCTGGACATAGGCCTCCCCCTCTGGGGGGGGGGGGGGGTGTTTGCCATAACCGCCACGCTTGGCAGGCGGGTTGGCGATCGCAGTATGGTGTTAAAATGCATAGAGAACGCTGCTGCCCATTCTGTAGTAAGTCCCTTAGTCGCCTTTTACGACACCCACGGGAAGATATGGGGTGGTGCTATTCTTTACGTCCGGCACCACACGGAGCCGTATTGTTTTTAGTCTAGCTTTATTGTTCTAGTTGTTTTAGCAAATATAACATTACTAGCGACCCGCCACTGCTTCGCAAGGTTTAAACGACTTAACAGAACATTTAAATATATATTTATTATAAGGATTATTAAGTAGATTTATAAGTTTTGTTAGTCTACACTTTTATCTTTCAGAATAAATTCTCTAAATGATGGTGAAAACCGCTTCAAAATCCGTTTCGAGCGAAAAAAACCGGACATGAAAACAGACTTCAATTTATAATATGTATGCATAGTCAATATCAACATCACAACATATAAAATCAACCTGAAATACGCACACTGACAGCTGAATTATATTCCAGATAGACACCTACATTTTATTTATAAAAAATATGTCCTCGGAGAAGTCTTTAATTTCCGTTACGTCACTCGTCCAATTGGGAGAGCGATTGGAAATCATTGAGGCATACTCCACACCCTAGTTTTCTCGTTTTACATTTTCTGAAGGTATTTATTTAGGGGAGTTTTTCTCGTTATATTTCAGAGCTTTCCTAAGAAACGTATGTACAATAGGACAAAAAATTATTAAAAAGCTGCAATATATTTGGAACTATTGTTTGAAATGAATGAATAGGTATGGGAAAAAAATACAACTTTTCATTGAAATAAAAATAAAAGGAACGAGGTCTAGCCAAAATTTGATTATTCGGTATTGTTTTAGCGGAAGCATTGTGCAAAATGTGCAAAGGGTAGGTTCTCTATCTCGAAACCTTCACATTCACTTTGGAGTACCTCATTTAATATTTTATTTGTTCGTACCAGGTGGCGTGGATGCACTTTGAGCAGTCCGCGATCCTGACAGTGCACAACCACGTGATCACACGCAACCCTCGCGTCAGCGTCACGCACGACAAGCACCGCACATGGTTCCTGCACATCAGTGACGTCAGGGAGGAGGACCGCGGACGCTACATGTGCCAGATCAACACCGTCACCGCCAAGACACAGTTTGGATACCTACATGTTGTTGGTAAGATCATTATTTAACCACGAACTTCTCAGAGTTAAAGCCGTGAGCCCGATGTGTTTTCCCATCGACGAACTTCCATACAAACTCTGATCCCCTACTTAACTATTTTAGGGGATGGACTTTCTTTATATAAGGAAATCATGTGCACAACTTCATACTTCTTTCAGACTGTGCGTTGTCTGTCAGTTGTGTCAGCGAACACTTAGGATAGCGGGTTAAATAGTCAAGAAACAAAAACCTATCTAGAGCTTTATTAGAATACCATAACAGATTATTTAAGTAGGTCAACACACTTTACACTCTCGGTCAGTCTTTTCAGTACAGCTTCATATAAATAAACATCAATTAAAACACGAAAACCGCACGTCTATTTAAGTGGTATTCATGTTTGTTTATAGTGCCGCCGACCATCGACGACTCGTTGAGCTCGAGCGACGTGATCGTGCGCGAGGGCGCCAACGTCACGCTGACGTGCCGCGCTAATGGCTCTCCTAAGCCCACCATCAAGTGGAAACGGGACGACAACTCAAAAATCTCCATCAGCAAGGGACATTCCGGTGACACATCGAATTTGTTCATGATCGAAATAGCTTTTTGCTTCGCTTTTAGCACCGACTTTATCTATATTTAATTTCCAGTTTCCGAATGGGAAGGCGAAGTGTTGGAAATGGCACGGATTTCAAGATTGGACATGGGTGCCTACCTGTGTATTGCTAGCAACGGTGTGCCGCCGACCGTCTCGAAACGTGTCAAAGTCAGCGTTGATTGTAAGTGGTCCAAACATTTAGGATTTCAATTACAAAAAGTACAACTTTCGATGACGAACTGAAACACCGATATTATTTTCCAGTTCCACCGATGCTATGGATCCCTCATCAACTTGTCGGTGCTCCGCTCTACTACAATGTTACTCTTGAATGCTTCACTGAAGCACATCCGACTTCTCTAAACTATTGGACGAGGGATGATGGCCATATGATTCATGAAAGTCTTAAGTATCATATGGACAACACTGTAGGGGTTCCAGCTTACAAGACGCACATGAGGCTTCTGATTAGGAACATAAACAATGAAGACTATGGAACTTACAAGTGCATAGCTAAAAATCCGAGGGGAGAGTCCGATGGCACCATTCGCTTATACAGTAAGTATACTTCTATACCTAAAAATACTGAACATCATCATTATTTCGCCGGGAAGACGACCATAGTGCTGGACATATTTATATATTGCCTTAGAGCGCAATTAAAATGCTGAATATTCTGTGTTAAAAACTTAAATGAAGAAGAAAATTTAAAATAGTAGTTTATTAAACTATTGCCTTGCATACAAACACAAGCGTGAGTTCATCACACGAGTGTTTTAATTTTTAATACGAAAATTTAAGTACCCTACCGCGGATAGGTTCAGTTTTCTTTTGACCATACAGATATATGAAAAATGATTTTGTCGGTTTTTCCATAGTAGATTTACAGTTGCTGCAGCTGCCTTGGTCACTCTACGGCCCTCAAACGGGGTGCACCCCACTGGTTGGGAACTCATGGACCATGGTTCAACCAATCTATGTATTAGATAACGTATGATTTGACAGTGTGAAAGTGCATAGTTTAGTTCATCAGCCTTTCAGATACTGGCTGGTAAATCACAATGCTACTTTTTTTTGTAACATTCAATGAAACACTAACCCTTCCTTTCAATACAGCATCTTCACCCCCAACCACAACTCCGGACCCTCGCGCGCTGACCGTGCCTCCACCCTCCAGGCCTCCACGCCGCGACACTCCGCTCTCAGACAAGAGTAAGTACGCAAGCTATGACCTTCTGCGTCAGGTTCTGGGTTAAGCATTGTGACACACACAAACAATATGTCAGTTGGGGATATGATAAAGCAAAATGCAATTAAGCATGTGTAAAATTTAAAGGTTCAATGATATAAAAGATGATGAAGGTTGCATAACCGGTATGGCTCTAATAATCCCTCCATATCCAAAGGGCACGTCTTCCCTACCATTATCGCGCCCCCCGGTCTACTCTCTGATATACACTGGTCTCTGTAGTCCCATGAAACATGAGGCTTCAGGGTCTAGGGTGAATCTTTGGGTTCATTCGAGCAATGGAGTCTGGTTTAACCATGCTGGGGTCGGTCCATTTATTTCATTCATTCATTCAATGATATAAAAGATGATGATATGAAGATGGACTGTCTTTTCTGTATTTATACATGACGTACCTATATTACCTAAAACATTTACAACCTGCTCAAAAAATCCACCGACCATTTCAATTTCCGTCCGATTACGTAGAATTGGCGTTTAAATTAAATTATAAGAAGTAAAGAAGCGTGAAATGCAATAAAATAATTTATAGATTCGGCCGCGGATGAATGTATCGTGCAGTGTATATATTTATATAACGGCAATTTATTATGTTTGTGTGTGGGAATAGTAATTAATTACACTATAGCAAATGTCGCGGTCGAATGGGTTTATCAATATATGATATCGGTGCCAATGAAACGCATTGAAACAACATTTTTATGTCGGCGGTTTCGTTTATTAAGAGATAACATTACCTTTACGAGTTGTATCCCCCATGAGATCATTCAGTTTGTTTTCATTGTTTGTTGCTGTTTCAGTTATTATTAGTGGCTGTTATATTTGTTTATAGGTCGTAAACTGTTACGACGATCTGCTTGTCGCCAGCCGGTAGTTTGTTAACTGGCTCCGAATGTTATGAGCCCTCATAAACTATGACCAAATCGTTTACAAACAAAACATTTTATGAAGTGCTGTTATTATAATCTCCACATCAAATTATTATAAAATTGGTTTATGCAAAGTTAATAGGCGTAAAGTGTATCGTCCTTTAAATCGCGATCATTGATCGACGTAACCTTGCCTGAAACATCGTTATAATCCGGCCTGAACTAAATGAGAGTCTTGAAATGCTAATTCAATGAATGCACGTTTAAGATAATTGGCACTTGAAAGATATTGAACACAGCACAAGTTTACACTTACGTTTATAGGTACCTACGATTACAAATAGAATACCAAATTAGAATTTGTGTAACTGACTGGAAACCTTGAAAACCCAAAACACTATACTTTATCCGGGGAATCTCAGGGATTCGGGGACTGGGGATTTTTTTAAATAAAATAATTGTAATCGAAAAACATATGTAGGTACCTATTTTCGGCTTGTTTTACCTAGGTAACAAATGATTAACAGTCCATAATTGATTTTAAATACGGACTAGATGCGTCCCGCGGTAACACCTGCGTAAGTCTCGATACCGTGCGAATATCGGGATAAAAAAGTATTTTATGTCCTAATCCAGGTCATGGTCTACCGATGTACCAAATTTCATACAAATCCGTTCAGCCGTTTTAGCGTGAAAGCAAACCCAAGCAAACTCACTTTTGTATTTATAATATTAAATTAGGATTTCTATAGCCAATATCTATTTATTTATTTATTCAATAACACATACATTTGTTTGAACAGGTTACAAAAGTAGTCATGGATTTCTAATTGTTCAGTCCCAAATAACGGATCCGGATAAAGCAAAAGTTACACAGTGGACAACACACTAAGTGTCACCCTCTGAAATTCCGCCAAAGAGCAAGAAAATATGTCCAAACGACGAGAGACACTATTAAGTATTTTTACTGCACGAATCACTGGCAAACTCAATATGCCTTCCCTATGGTGTAATATGAACTAGTAATGCCAGAATCATTGATGTAAGAGCCTGCGTGTATTGCAATATCGTGGCGTCATAAGTTGTTGGCTCGCGTCATTACTCGCCCGTTATTGGGAACTTGGGCACTCCCCGGCCACGCTGCCGGACAACATCTTGCGCCAACCTATTACGGACAAGTGTTCCCGTCCTCCTTGTTTGTAAACTCTTAATAAGCTTTGTTAACACGATAAATTGAAATGTAGTACAAGTATCCCGCTGACGGTACCATACTTTTTGCAAAACATACGTACAGCGGATCGTGAATGATCAATATAGACATCTATCAATAAATGTACAAGTAAATGCTTATAATATCGGCCCAAGAGCCGAAGGATATCATTTTAACATGATCGCGCGAACTTGAAAAACCCATTTAGGGGTTGCGCCGGCACGAGTGTAAGTTTTGCGGCTGGTTGTTTTTGCGGCGTGGTGTGGCGCGGCGTGGTGCGGTGCGGCGCGCCGTCCACATCGGACCCGCTACTGTTTTATTTTTTGCAACCATTACGAATTTACGGCTGGCCCCGGATACTCGACAATATTGCGCAACTTTTCAATAACTGTTAGCCGACCGCCTGCCGACGGCCCGTCCCTTGCAATATTGAATCCTTTGCCCAATCAGTTCACGTTGTCGTTTTTCCTCCACAAACTTTTTAGGATGATCGAAACATTTACATCTTTTAACAATTTTGGAACTCATCTATTTATCTGTTATGCAGGTACTAAGTATCAATCGAACCTCAACGAAATCGATAAGGGCAAACAAAAAACAGACGAAGGCGGTGGGAAGACGCACCTGAACTGGGTCGGAGGTGCATCGCAGGTTACAGGTACGTTAAGTCTCATATTTCTTTTTACTTATTCGTGGAACATATTTTCCGAGAAAAATAGATTAAACTTTCTCTTACTGCATTTTTCAAGGAACAACAAAAATTGAAAATGGTAAATTTTGAACTTTCAAGTTAGTTTAATACCACCAGTATAAATCGTTTTCATTAACCATTTCTTGTCTGATATAAACCTGCCAAGTGAGTGTCGGACCACGCACAAAGAAGGGTTCCGTAGTTGGGATGAATTTATCCCAAAAACAAATTTAACATTGTAGTTGAAGAACATGTTCTCTTATACATTGATAAGTCACGGTCAATTCTCCAACTGAAAATTTCAGTTGGTCGATTATTACTCGTTAACTTTACAAGTTAACGAGTAATGCCTACTTAGCTGTGATTGTTTTCCTCTTAATTTCGTTATATTATATACTACTGCCATTAAATTTTTCACATATCCAAAAACAACCATTTAGCTGGGAGGGGGGAGGGACACTTGACTCTAACAAAATATGGCAATTTTAACCTTAATATTACGCAAACGGATCCCTGAATTGAATAATGATTTTCACAGACCTACAATATTTTTGAACGGCCTATCCAACGATATCCCATACCATGGGATAGACGAGAAAAAAAAATCATCCCCACTTTAAGTGCCTTGAAAAAAAAGTTTTAGGATTTTGTTTTACGACTTAGTTGGCGTGATTAATATGTATACCCATGCCAAATTACCGCTTTCTATTACTAAGAGTCTCTTAGCTAATCTGGGGATAGACAGACAGACGGACAGACGGACAAGGCTGAACTATAAGGGTTCCTTGTTGACTATATGGAACCCTAAAAACGGTAAATTAAATAGTCCAGCCTTCAAATAAACAAAAACCCTTACCAAAAACTAATACTATTTAAGTACCTACCAAGTACCAACAAATAACTAACATGAAAATATTTTGTTTGCAGGCGACGCTGACTGGAGGAGAAGCTCCATATGGGTTTTAGTTTCGCTAATCACTGTGCCATATTATTTAATGATGTAGCTCTATTATCAGTCATCCGAATCCGCTGTCCATTTGCATACACGTAGGTACATTTAGCCGAGCTTGGCTCGCCCGAGATAGTGCAAATTAAAAGGAAATTGTTTTTAACATTCACAACCCACGTCATGTATATATTCTGCCTATTATCAGTTAATATTCGCCTGTATGTAGTCGACTCACAACCCAATTTACTTGTATCGACGTTCTATAATAATTGCCGAAGAAGATTTTAAATGTAACAAACAACGAGCTTACATGTAGCCGTAACTTGCTTTTGAACAACAGAGATTGGATTATATGTAACATAAATTTCAAAATAAAAATCTACATTATACCCCAAAACAAAAAAGCAAGGAAAACATTTGCGAAGGAGCCGAAGTACCTACTTCTTTTGTTTTGTTTATTTTTAGGCCAAAAAGTAGTTATCAAACTACAAAATATGTTTTATTACCGACTGACTATTTCTCTAAAACAGATACCTACATATTACAAGAGTCGTTAGCACGGAGATGCAGGTGGAAATAGTTTTACCATCAGACCCAATTAATATAATACAGAGAGGAATTCACATACACTTAACTCGTTGTTCGGGCGGATCATTTAAGCATATATTGTATTTTAACTGGTTTATTGTGAAATATAATAAGTAACTTACATCAGTTTGTGAATAAATCTACAAATAAAAATAAGGAATCTGCAGATAATCTGGTCTTTACAATGCTCATTATGTAGATGACCCTCAAAACATTATGAATGGATACTTGTTATGATAAAATTGATTGCAACATAACCAATTCGTATTACAAAAAGCAGCTAATAACGAATTTTGTAAACGAAATAACAAAATAACGTAACTGAGCTTAGAGCTTTGACCAATGAATTAACACCTACCCGTTACATTAAAATAACTCATATTTAAGTAACACTTATGAATTTATTGTCCTCGAAAACAGGTAACTTAGAATAAAAACGAATATTAAAACGTAGTCACATCGCCGTCGTTATGTACCTACAGTAGACTAAGAGGTTTAGGTTTCATAACTATATACTATAAGCGTTGTTGTTAATTATATAAACTAAAGGTATTGTATGTACAACAGTTCCTTGGACTTACTCACGGTTCAGCAGAATTTCATATAGATGTCTAAAAACATTTATTTTCACCGTTGACATAGTTCTAAAATCTGCTCGGCCGTGTACATAATGTAATAGACAAATTCACTGCACACATATTATTATTAATTATAATACAAAGTGCACTATTATCATAATTATTGATTTTAGAATAAGGATATAAGAATTAGATAGAGTAAGACTGAATGAATTATAAAATTGTGTCTTTAGAGGATATTTAAATTTTATTATTTTATCGTGCTTATGTAAACCTCATGTTCGCTGTGATAAAATATTAACTGAATTGACGAAATTTCCAAATTGAGCATATTGTATTGTTTCCTGTGTCACCGTGCTGTAGTGGTGTAGATCCAGTCTGTATTCCTAATGTGACTCCTGCCTGCCTTCCTACCATATTTTCGAGGTAATGGAAACTTTGTGATGCGTGAGTTATATTTCATATGAATGTATTTTGTGCTACTCCTATATTTTACATTTTATATCCCAGATATTTTAATGATTGTAGTACACATTTGGATTTGTAGCTTTATTTAAAGATTACCTATATGGATTTCTCTTTCAGTTTTTCTTTATTGATCCTTTACAAATCCAAATTTTCTTCTGTCAATTACACCTAGTTTATATATTGTAGTAACATACCTATATGTAAATGTTACCGTTATCATGTTGCCAAATTGCTAAATATAAGATAACGCCACATAGATAGAAATGTTGTAAATATATACATTAAGCAAAGCCACTGAGTGTGTTTTTAATAACAGAGTGTAATGAGTCACTGCGGCGACGATTGTAACCTTACTACGTAATACACGTAACGACTAAGAGTGAGTAGGTAACAAACTAAATAAAGCTTGTTTTAAACATCGATCTTTTAATATTCCATGCAGTCCATTACCCTTACCCTTGATGCATACCTAATTATAGGTACTGTACGCAAAATAGGCGCTTGGACGTGGAGTTGCTGGCACCAGCCCGTTATACTGTACCTACTGCTAGACTTTACACCAAAACTCCATTTATTATAACACTAGCTCTGCCCCGTGGTTTCACCCGCGTCAGTCTAGATCCCGTGGGAATATCGGGATAGAAAGTAGCCTATATGTTAATCCAGGGTGTCAGCTACCTCCATACAAAATTTTATCAAAATTCGTCCCGCCGTTTGAGTGTGAAGAAGTAACAAACATACACACACACACACTCACAAACTTTCGCCTTTATAATATTAGTGTGATTAGAAAAATAACGGTTATCATTCTTTCGATATTTCGTTATTTGTCAATAAATACAAAGGAATTTGATCTATTTACCATTTACATTTTTTTTTTAAATCTAAACTTCAGCAGGCTTAGCATGAACACCGTTTTGTCGACGGAAGAGAACACAAAAGTACAGCGTAGACAGTACGACGGCAGCAACGTAGAAAGAGTCAACTGCACTTTTTACGAAATTCACTCTTTTACATAATTCGACTCAGAATTCTTTGTTTTGTCATAAGATTTTTTTTTCTGTTTGTTTCTCAATTTTTACTGGTATTAAGTCACATAAATAAAGACGACTACAACAGTTTTTCTCTAAGTGTCGAAGTACCGTATTTTGGTAAAAAAGTCGTAAAAAAATATTAAAGTAATATTGGCCTTAACCATTTCCTGTGTAATGCCCTATTAAATAAATGATGTAAAATAGGAGAAAATAGCTTTGTTCTTCTATTAATTATCACAGTTTTGCGTTCAAAACGCTATCCTGAAAAATCATGATTTTTTAGATAACCGTATATACTTTGTGGCCGTCGTTAGAAAGTTTTCTACTGTGTTTAGCATGGCGATTACAAAATCAAATTGTCTTCACTACCTTAGAAAACTGTCAGTTGTCAGTGTGATTTTGGCAGTTTGGGATAGAAAACTTTCTTCTGAAATAGTCTACTTAAAAAAGGACCTAGACAAAGATCGTTAGAAACGAAAGCCAAAATGACAGATTATAGAAGGATTTCTAAGGTGCGATGTCAAAAATGGAGAAACGAAATGCCACTTTTTATAGAAAGAGCTGTGTCTATTCTTCGTAGAAATAGAAAGCGTCATGCTTAACCTGCAGGAATTTCAATAATTTTACACAATAACTATCGTTACTCTGCCGTTATTTTTTAAATGCAAATAAATGGAGTATAGTAAGAAAAGCGCTTTAAATCCTAACTAATATTATAAACGCGAAAGTGAGTTTGTTTGTTTATTTGTTTGTTACGCTCTTTTTTCACGCTAAAACGGCTGAATAGATTTGGATGAAATTTAGCACTTAGGTGGACCATGACCTGGAGAAGAAATAAGGCAACTTTTCAACTTGGATCACATATGAAGTCGCGGGAAACAGCTAGTCTTAAATAATGTCCCTTAAATATCTCGCTGATGATGGCGCGTGTGTTGGATCATTCGGTTCCCTACAAAATGGTTGAGCTGGATGGTGCTGATCCACGCGTCTTGTTCGTGAACGGGGGCCGTCAGTTGAGACTGGTCATCTCTTAACTGCCAGGACTTATTTGTAATCTTTTAATCTTATATTTTGAATTGTTTTTAAATAATTTTTTTTTTACATTGTTCTCACATATAGAAGCGACAAGAATAATGTACCCAGGATTTTGTAACTTCTTGATTTAAAAGAGTGTCCTTGTAGTTTCTTGCCTGTTCTTCTCCATAAAGATGTACGTTTTGGAATGGGCAAATAGCTTTAACTTCCTGACTAATTGACCGACTCTTTGACAATTCAAACGTGCCTGTAATTGGTTTAATTGAAATAAATGCTTTGAGTTTGAGTTTTGTCTTCAGCATTTTTAAGATACTTTTTTATTATTTTAGCATATCTTCTAACATCGGACTTTAATATAAAAGTCTTCGATTTAAACTGTTATATTTAATATCTATTCAATTACATTTTTCGCAACTCCGAGTGTTAAAATAATGTACGCAGACAAAGTTTCCCCCGTCATATTTTGATGGACCGAAATGCTTGCAAACAATCTGCGGCGAATCTTTGAAGATTAGGGCTGGCTTTGAGGCGCCGAAAAGGCTCCAACTACGTATGGCCGCACGCCAACTTGTGTAAGCCAATCTAACTTCTTTTAAATGTGTTTTTGATATAAAGAACACATTACCGTACGCATCGCTTTCGACTTCCAAATCCTGGACCAAATTAGCTTTTGATTTATAAGGCTTTAAGTTTGTTGAGTTCGTAAATTGTGTACGCTCCGATATCTTCGTACACTTTAGGAATACTGATACATCGTAAATATAAACATAATGCTGTGTTTCATAAACAAGCGAGACGCTTCACTCGTATAAATTGACTATCTTGAGAATTCAAATCTTCTGCCATCACTTATATTTTGCAAAGAGGGGCAGAACAAACGATGAAAGTAGAAACATTTTACAGAGTTGAGACAGAGCTCAGTTTCTCAACATCTCGGTCCGGCAACCAACTCGTCCTACAATAACAACCCAGTGGATATCAAATTATAATAAAACATCACAGAGGATTTATTACTACAGTATGAAGTTGGCGTTATAATCCTTCAGTACAAGGAATGTATACTAGATAAGTACATAGCAGAATCGTCTAACTAACACATACACGTCCTCACAGTTTAATTTACTTCACATACAACGCAGCGCTTTTAATAGAATGACCTAAACAACGATTTTAAAAATGCAATGTAATGGAAAATGAAATTAGAAGTTACGTTGCTACGAGTTTTCGTAGCCACTTCCTGTTTAGTTTGCTACGCAATTATTTTAAATAACTCTTATTAAAAGTTTTAAAAGTGAAGCAAAGTTTGTTTGTATACACCGTGGCATTTTAATTGTCTTACAACGGTAAGCCTACTTCATGTATCCAATGACTACTAATCATATAAAAAAGTAAAAAAAATATTTAATAACATTTGTTTTATTTTTTATATTGTTCATTATGACGCATGATGTAGTTTGTAACACACTGTTATGAGCGCGGTGCAAGCCTTGTGCTCCATTCCGCGCTGCCCAAGGGGTCCTTGGGTTCCTTGGGTTCCAAGGAACGCAAGGCTGATTGCACAGGGTGTTTCAAACTACGTCATACGTCATAATGTTTTTTTTTTAATTATTCAAATTTTAATAAATATTATTTTTACTACTATGAATGATTAGTAGGCATTGGATACATGAAGTGGCTGCTGTTGTTAGACGAGTAAAATGCCACGGTGTATAAATAAGAATTTATTAAGAGCCATAAAGGAACAGTAAAACTATTAATTAATTAAATGTCGGGTTTAAATCGATGAGCGCCTGGAAATTAACTTATTGCTTCTTCTTCAGACGGAGCGATCACAAAATGAATCTTGTCGATTTTCAATTATAAAATAGTCGGCTGATACTTGGATAGGACAGTCATTGAAACAATAGAAATAAAACTTTACTTCGTTCACTTAAAGCTCATAATGCTATGTGCATCGTGTGATAATTTATAGCCTTTCATCTAGAGTGCAGTGTTTGTAACAGTAGCCTCATTACTTAGCGGCGGCGCAGTAGGCGTGTGCTTCCGTCGAAACCGGATATCACAGCGCGTACAAATAAAATTAACGCTTATTGCCATTCACTAAAAGCACCCCAAATTAAGAGGTTCGCTTTTCATTGGCTTCTACTTGGACGTTTTACGAATGGAGTAGTTGTGTTATTTACTTTGTTAATTGTGTTGTCGAACCCTGAGAGTTTTGTTTCTTGTTGATACGAAGTATAAAACTGCTAATTGTATTCTTATTAGGTTAGAGGAGCTTGTGGCTAAGTAATAACAGCCGCACGGGTCGATTGATCAGGTTAAGCTGCACTTGCCGCAGTTGATCCGTAGATGGGTGACCATCTTTTCATACCAAGATTCCTCCGTGCCTCGGAAAGCACGTTAAGCCGTTGGTCCCGGCTGTCGTTTGTGGATCTTTGACAGTCGTTACGGGTCGTCAGAAGCCCGAAAGTCTGACAACCAGTCCTACCAAGGGATATCGTGTTACCCAGTAACTGGGTTGTGGAGGTCAGATAGGCAGTCGCCCCATGTAAATACTGGTATTCAGCTGCATCCGCGGTTAGACTAGAAGCCGACCCCGATATAGTTGGAAAAAGACTAGTTGGCTAGGCTAGATGATGATGGTTCTTACTAGATTTGTTTCTATTCGATCCTCGGTTTTGTTGTCTTGGCTATTTTCATAGTCATCAATCAAAGTCGCAATGCTTCAGGTCGAAGTACCGGAATTATAAAAAGATGTGTGTTTGATAAAAACTTATTAAACTTTTAGCTTCCGAGTTGGGTCGAAGATTTTATACAATTGCATTTAAAACCACAGGCACTGAACTTTAAACAGGGCTTCTCTCGGTACGGACTTAAATTCGCTATAACATATCATAGAAATGACGATATATTTTGCAAGAATTTCGGAAGACCAGAATCTCTTAATAAGCTGCACAAACACCGATACGCCGAACCATTCAAAGTGGCACACTGTGCGCACATCCTGATTGAAGACAAATTCAGCAGGCGTACAAGTGAAAACAAAGCAATATTCTCCGGGTCGGTGATCGTTTCGGTCCACATAGAGCCTCCATAATTTTCAGGAGGCAAATTAATCCGAGCACGGCTGGGCTGATCGGCGGTCAGTGCGTCCTCGCATACTAATGCTATTGTTTATCGAAGGGGCTAATCTGTGCGTACCAGCCGTCACTGTCCACCCTCCAAATTATAACGGATCACTTTCGGCCGCGTCTAATCCTGCGCCCCTCGCCCGTCTCGATCGCCAACGTGGCTGGACTAGCAGACAGATATGGTGTATCTACCTATCAAATATAAAATGTGACCTACTTTTCAATATACATTTTTTGGGTTTTTGAAGAATATTGGCTAGGTGCGCCCCGCGGTTTCACCCGTGTAAGTCGCGATCCCGTGGGAATATAGGGATAAAAACTAGTCTATGTCTTAATCCAGGATGTCAGCTACCTCCATACACAATTTTATCAAAATTGGTCCCGCCGTTTGAGCGTGAAGAAGTAACAAACATACACACACACTCACAAACTTTCACCTTTATAATATTAGTGTGCTCTACAGCAAAAAGGACAACTTAGCACAAAGCACTGCGTTCTTACGGAATAATGTTATCGTTCATCGATATTATCAACATCAGTACGAAATTCGCCTTTTATCGAGCACATTTCCAACCTCAGGTGATAAATACGAATTCCCAAATAGCAAAGCCAATTATGTACCCTTCACACGACAGGAATCGAACCCATTGCTTACTACTTAGCAGTTTAGTCTTAGCCGTTATGCAGACATTTTTAAAGTATAGCGTAAAAGGGGAACTAGAACCTTGCAAGGGGCGAAAGATGTGAATTATGATGATAAATCATAAACCAAGAGATACCCTATCTTGATTTTTATACATGGATAAAAACCCCGCGACTCACTCATGCACAATCAAATAAAACACTCCTCTATAATACACTCGAAGTGGCACATGTATGTACTCACTTTCCCTAGGTACTTTAATATTTCTGTCACAACACACACGTACAGAATGTTTATAAAACAGCCTTAAAAGCATAGCACAAAAGTGTGACATAAGAGTCAGCCCATTTCAGCGTTACTAACATGTGTAAAGTTGTAAAAGAGTCGTCCCGCACTGAGTGATAATAAAGGTAACCCTCTGCGGCACCTTTATCGTTATCGAATAAAAATAATCCCGGGATTTTTCGGGATGATCGTAAATTATAACGGGATTCACAGGGGCGGTTAGAGTAGACGGCCGCGTCGCCTCGCCTTCGCCTTCGCTAACAGCTTTCGCCAAGAGAATGTTGACTTTCTTTTCATAAACCACATTTTAATAAATCTTCAATGTGGGGTAAATACAGTTATGATAATGCAATGATAGCTTACCAACACTTATGAGCTTTACAGTGAGATTGTTTAAGAGAGTTATTTAATAGGTATATACCAATAGAATCTGACATAAACTCGTACCTAACTTAATAGCCTTCGAAACGCCGCGGCTGAAATCTGTACTCCAAACTACCAAAACATGATTTTACGTGTAACGTGCAAAATTTATTGTTCCGTAAATAATTCATAAAACATCTCTTCGCGACACGACACATTTAAAATGAACGAGACGGTAAAGGGAGAGTCTAACAATAACCAGACCCTCAACGCATATTTTTGACGGTGTGAAGCGCTGAAAATCCACCGATACCAACAAAAGTGGCAACTGAAACTAATGAATTATTCATACCGGCGGCGCGGTGCATGTTCTATCACTGTTTTATCTATTGCGGGGCTTACGGCGACCGCGACCCGCACCCCTCGCTCGCCGCCAACACCGCCTCGTCGGCCCGCGCAAGGGTTAACTACCTTGCAACCAACAATTTTAGTGCCGTTTGAGAAGACTAGATAAGCTTCATGTTGGAAATAAACATTAGCGTAATGCGACCGCTAACGCAGTAAGTGTTAAACACGGACCGTTCGCTTATTTAGTTAGGCACGTATTGTATATTATGCTTTATTTTTTCAATAATTACTGGGCCTGTTGCCTTCTTGGATCTTTTTGCGTATTTGTTAATTAACTTTGACAAAGAGTACTACACAAACGTTATACAATAACAATGACAAAGTTAAACCTCTAAAGATACCGTAGTAAGAAAGGAATTTATAAAGCCCTAAAAGCATTTCACAAAGCAATTCGCCGTTCCGCAATTCTTTCATTCTATGAAGCAGCCATACAGATAGTGTCGAATAAACAAGGATAACAAAGTGGCAAGTTTTCAACGTGCACAACATGTCGGCGCGATATTGGTTGCGGGCGACGCGACGCGACGACACGGCTGGCGGCGACCGCTCCCGTAAACAAGATAAACCCGGCCACGGGTTGCCAGAGGAGCCCTCCTGTAACCGCTAACCGGTAACGCACCACCACACATAAATCTGCACAGATTTCATTGCCTTGAACCTCTGGCCCGCTGGTAATCTCAACTAGGATTACTTTCGTAGTTTTCTTGTAAATGTCATTTGTTTGCATCTTTTTACTAAGATAATTTTTTTGATAATTTGATAATGTAGATATTTCTAGGAGTTTCTTTAATAATAATAAATAATAATCGTTTATTAATAAAAGGCTCACATGTACAAAAAATACCTTAACAATTAAAATAGAACACAGTTGCTTATTTGCCTGAACTAGGTTGAACCTGTGCTTCAGGCTAGAAGAAAGTGCATAAATGCTTATTGTAATCATCATCACACTAATATTATAAAGGCGAAAGTTTGTGAGTGTGTGTGTGTGTGTGTTTGTTACTTCTTCACGCTCTAACGGCTGGATCAATTTTGATAAAATTTTGTATGGAGGTAGCTGACACCCTGGATTAAGATATAGGCTTTTTATCCCGATATTCCCACGGGATCGAGACTTACGCGGGTGAAACCGCGGGGCGCAGCTAGTAAATTATAAATGAGTAAAAATTAAAACTTAGGTAAATAAAAGTAAAATAGCATGTTAGTGGTTCTATTTGCAAACAATAAGTAGATCTTCTGAATGTGCATAGTTTATGTTTAGTAAATATTTGATAATTTTTTTTTACAGCTAAAGTAATTTAATACATATAATAGATACCTACTAAGTTTTCTATTTAATCTATTGTACAGAAATGGGCCTAAGAAGGTAAAAAATCTTTCTACAAAGACATTTTTGACGTTGCATTAGATATGAATGCTGTATCATTCCGTCTCTTGTTAGCATTGACAGCATTGTAGGTACGCATGGTGTGCTATTTTAATACTAAGTGCATATAAAGTCTATGGGTATGTTAATTTGTTTTTATTCAGCTAAACTAATAACTAATAAATATAAATAACCTAATAACAATCGAATCGTGTTAATATTACTTAAATCTGCAAACAGTCATATTTCGTCAAAGCCTAGGCGATTGAAAAGCATATAAATCATTATTCCAATAACAAATAACATCTAAATAAAGCCACTCTGAAATTAAATTAATTCATACATTCATCAATGAACGCATGTTGTATGGGAAAAAAAACTTTTTACAAAAAAATAAGAACCGACTACCAAAAATACTACAAAGTGAAAAATAACTTTAATTTCGGAAGTCGGTGTCTTTGGATCTGTATTTGAGTTTTTTGCCACCGACTTTTTTATTTTTCACTTTTTAGTGGGTCAGTTTTGAATATATCTAAGTTACAATAGCGTAATGTTAACTGCTTGTTACCTTTTACAAAATATTGCTTTTCCCGTTGCTTGGACGTTGATTGTTGAGGAGTTCTCCTGGTAAGAACCAGGAGAACTGCCACTCACCATATGCATAGTGACGAGCATAACTTTCTTAATCGCAACCCGTTAAATAGGGGTACTCATTATTATATTGTTCCGGTGGCCATAAATATAAAAGGAATCGATTGATTGACTTTAGAGCTGAAAATACAACATATTCCCTACACAAACACCATAATGCCACTAAAACTACGATACAAATAACATCACAAACCATTATTTAGGTGATTCACCTCTTTAGTAAAGAGGAAGAGTTCAAACTTGAACAAGTGAGACAAAATACGTAACTCAAAACTCCAAATACTGCTTTAAAATAAAGATCATTGGAATGTTGATAGTAGTGTCGAAGCAGACGTATTTTACAAACTCCGTTCTTGGAGTCTATTCCAATTTAATCCATCATTTTCGAATCAGCATTACACTCTGTTTTCACAAACATTTAAATGGGGTAAGTTTGTAAACTTCCTACACGTAGGAATCGATAGTTATTGAATCGAAATTGAATAAGCAAGTTAAGGAACTGTTAGTAATTGTCTGCCGGAGCACGGAGCGCGCGCTCTCGGAGACCATCGCAGGAGTCGCCTGGCCGTCTGTACACTATAAACAACTTTCGCAATTAAACTTTTATTCGGTAGATCGATATTACTCAACTCCCGTTTATATTTTGCTTATCAACCAAGTACAACTTGGATAAAGTTGTAGAAGGACGAGCAAACTCCTTTCTTAGTTATCTACTTGGAAACGTTGTCCAAAAATACATGCTCTGATTCCGACTTGCTACGTGTTTGTTTGTCAAGTAACATTATGCTGGTTCCGTTTTTAAGTATTTGTTTTTCTTTTAAAACTTACAAAAGCCCGAGTTTCGACAGTAACTGTCGTAAACCCTTTTAATTATTGGCCACTATTTTTTGCACATCGAACGCAATAACGACTTCAAAAGTCTGTAGTTTTCAATAATAGTTTCTGAGGCTATTGATAAAGTTCGCTTATTATGATTTTATGTGAATATGTTTGGTATCCCACAAACTTGTTTACATAGAATTCAAATTGAGTTTTTAGTTTGAATTATACAGTCGCAGTGGCTGCCAACTGAACACTGCAATAATACAATGTTTAGTGCCCATTTGTAAGAGTTCTTAGGTTTCGGTTCTACAAATGAGTTTGCAACTGTTTCAGTTGAATCTAATTACAAGCAGCAGATGACAGTCAAATAAAGTTACGATAACCAACATCAAAGAAAGTTGTTATATTGAAAGCCTCAAACAAACGCAAGCCTCCACACGGTTTAAACTCTCCTTAAAATGTTCACAGCCGCTTATTAATACGGAATAAGGAAATTCGAATTTCCATGTATTAAACGTATACGTCGGATAGAGGCGTCGTGTCGTGATCGTTGCCGCGGGACGGTGCGGCGGCGGCGGCGACGCGACGCAGCCGAGCCGGCACGCGCTCGATGCCCGCACATAAATCTCGTCGGCAATATGAGACGCCGCAATATCACAATAACCCCTTCCTTCCACCGTACGACGTCCTTGCTACACGCCACCAGTCACGAGACCTGCTCAAATTGAAATTATTATAATATAACATACCCAGTCGCACTTTATGAATACACGTATTATAATTTTGGGAATATGTGATGTACCTCGAGGTGTTCTATTTTAGGGATTATTTTATTGAAAAACTTTTTGGCTATGTTCAAAATTTGATATAAAAAATATCAAATACTTTTAAATCAGCTGTATTCGTCATTTTGCAACTGTCAGCTCTGAGTAACTGAAACGGAGAAACATTTTCTCATTCATTTCTGTATTTGAATGAATCTTATTTTCAAAACCCAATAAATATTATGAAAAGATTCCTATGATGTTAATTTTGTAGGTACCCATCGATACTTAGAATTACCCTATCTGCGATGAAGACCATACACAGTCGCAAACTAGTTTGGCTTGACAGGATCGAAAGTGCAGCGTTACATAGATATTGTTTCCGTGAACTAAGACCGTCCGTATCTCCTGTTTGCCCTCATGGCTTGAAGTGAATGTCTACCACAGGTACGCCAAACAATATTCAATTAATTTTGCTTGGTATTCAACGCATCTGTGCATGTGGACAGAACAATACTATGTGAATATGTCGCGTCCTTCGTCTTTGTCCAGGGTGATCGGTTCATATATGGCCTATAATGTCCCCACTGCTGCACTGCTGCGACACAGTCCTTCACTCGGTGAGAGGGAGTGGGCCGTAAACAACCACGCGGGCCCAGTGCGGGCTGGTAGATGTCACATGTTGTCGAATTTTTGGTTTCAGGAGATGCCGGTTTACTCACGATGTTTTCCTTCACCGTTTTGACAGCAGTGGCTGTCAAAGCGGTGAAGGAAAACCACCACTGTGATGAAATAATTTACGCAAAGTAAAGCGCCTGTCTGGGTTCGAACCTGCGATCTACAACTCGTAACTACAACTGCTCTGCTTCTGCTGCGATCGGATAATACCATGTAAATATGTAGAGATAAATAAAATAAAAAAATAGAGAAATATAATATGTAAAGGTGACTCAATTTACTTGTTTCAAAGACACTTTGCAAGTAACAAAATTATTTGAAAATAAAAAAGGTTGCAGATTTTTTTTCTAATAAAAACAAGTTGGTTTTCCGAACATTCATCATCATTTCAGCCTATGTCCACTGCTGGACATAGGCTTCCTCCAAAGGAGGGAGTTTTCCATAATCGCCACGCTTGGCAGGGGGGGTGGCGATCGCAGTATGGTGTTAAAATGCATAGAGAACGCTGCTGTCTATTCTCTAGTAAGTCCCTTAGTCGCCTTTTACGACACCTACGGGAAGAAATAGGATGGTGCTATTCTTTACGTCCGGCACCACGCGGCCACTGAACATTATTACAAGTTAATTCGTCAGTGATTCTGATGATGTAACAATATTTAACAATAACATACAGGTACAAAGTATTTTTTAGGGTTCCGTAGTCAACAAGGAACCCTTATAGTTTCGCCATGTCCGTCTGTCTGTCTGTCTGTCCGTCCATCCGTCTGTCCCCGGCTTAGCTCAGAGACTCTTAGTACTAGAAAGCTGGAATTTGGCATGGGTGTACATATTAGTTACGCCGACAAAGTCGTAAAACAAAATCTTAAACTAAATGGTTGACTGGGATATTTGAAAAAAATCATGGCAGTATTATAATATATATATTATAACGAAATTTAAAGGGAAAACTATCACAGCTAAGTAGACCTTACAAGTTAACGAGTAATAGTCGACCTACTTAAATTTGCAGTTGAAGAATTGACCGTGACGTATATCGATGTATGGGTGAACATGTTTTTCAACTACAATGTTAAGTTTGTTTTTGGGATAAATTCATCCTAACTCCGGAACCCTTCATTGTTCTTTGCTCTTTTTCAACAAACGATACGTAGGCGAACATCTCTCAGATCACCAATTATTGATTTGATAAATGTACTTTATATTACACTTTTCTGATGGGTCAGATGTCAGAGTGTCCAATTTCAGAGCCAGCTTAACTCACCGGCCTGCCTATACATACAAATCGATACTAATGCCATTATCCGATATTATATCAAGTGATAATACGTTTCACAATTGAATAACTTTGATAGATATACAAAGGCTGAGCGGAGAAACCGAGGGAACACGTTCTCATTATTCAAATGCATCGAAGCAAATTATGGTAATCTGGGAAACCTGTTCTGTTTCACTAATATTAATAGGTAGACAAACATCGGCGCCTGTTGTGCGTTCCGGTCCGTATTGCATTGCTTATTCAGAATTTCATGTCGCCTGTCCACTGTAGTGCGATGACACTGCAAATACAAACACAGGACACATTTAGGTATGATAAAGATAAATATAATTTTATTTGTCAAAACATGAGTACATGCAAATTAAGCATGCAGAATGTCACAATGGTGTAGTACTTACCTAGTATAAGCAAAAGGGCATGCAGGCCCTACAGGTGGTCTTGTAATCAATGAAGATACTAAAATAAGGCATTTTTTGTATAATTATATTTAAAATGTTTTGGTCAAACTGAACAAATAATTAATGAAAGTTGTAGCCTAAGGGCGTAGCGGACGAGCTCGTAGCAGGAAAGCTACGGCTTAGCACTCGAGCAAACAGGCTTATATTTCTTTAGCAAAATAGGGTAAGAGTTGGGCTTGATACATAGCAAGGAGATTTATTATTTAATTAAATTATATTAAAACCTAGAAGTCCATTACCATTTAAGCCTAGTAAGTACATTTGTATCAGATTTCTTCTACCAACAACAACAATGTATGTAAAAGGTGACCAAACAACAGTGGCTGATCGCAAAATTAAATAAAGCAATACTATTTCCACATGTTACATATGTGACGTGTTCATCGACAGGCGAGTACGAGGCGCGAGGCGTGACGTCACGCCGCTGACGTTGTGTCACGACTGTGACACCACTGTCACGCCGCGTCCGCGTCGCCCGCTGCGACGTCCGCGTCCGTCCCACAACACTCACTTTTCACTGTGTGGATAAATGATACATGCTCATTAATATATTACACATTCTGTCACGAGTCTGTACTTTTTCAGCAGATTTAATTAAGATTTTGAGCAAAATTAATATAAAATTTAATATCAAAATTAATTTCATCGTAAAAGTCAATGTGATGTATTTATTTATTTATAGTTAGTTAAAACGGTACAACACCAATTACATCAATTATACATAGAAGCATAAAAAGATCATTATTAACATATTTATATTTAACATTTAATTTAATATAAGTTATTAGGTGATGTTGATAACGGTCTTGAAATTAAACTTTTCTTTCTTATCCTTAGCTCTAAGTGCTCCTACTCGTATGCTACACTGACTGGCAAAACTTATTCGGCAAAGACGTGCTTGCATGATATTTATTGCTAATCTACTAAATCCAGATTAAGCATGTTAGCTATATGAAGAAAATAATTTTATCACAACACTCCATCGCCTTTATAAATGTTTTGAAGGTTTTATCCAGAGTTTGCTATCTAATATTTTTAATGGTTTTATTTTATGCTATCGGAAATTTCATGCGGCTAAAGTAATTTTCCGCGAGCATAGAGCGGAAATTACCACATAGTGTAGTGACGTGTTCGACAAACGTCACGTAGCCGGATCCGAGCGCGCAGATCCTTATATCCAATTTCCGGCCGTTTTTGTTGGAAATGAGAATTAGCTGACGTGACGTGACGGAAAGTTAAATATCAATGTCGATCGTATCAATGCCGAGGCGGACACGGCGATGGCCGCTGCTGCCGATAAACTTGTTACGTAACATCAGGGGGACGGACGGTGAGATAAAACCGCCATTCTGTCTAACAGCTGTCATAAATGTTGTACCACAAACATCTATATCTTTTATGATCAACCATCTACCGTTTCTTTTAACTCATAAAGGTAGACAAACACAAGAAACTCAAATCCCGTAGATAATAAATACAGCTGTTTTGTTTTTATACAGCATTTATACAAGAGTATATCCGAGCCTCCGTTTTTAGTACACGATAAGTTGGTAATCCAAACAAATAAGTATCATGGTACAAAAATTTTCTCGAAGGTGGAGGGTGCGGTGACATTGCAATTTTGTGTCCTCGCGAACTCGTTGAGAAGTTGAAAAGGTATGTTTTCTACTTAATACATTTTTTCGAATGATATTCGGCGGTGGAGAGGCTTGGGTGTCACTCGCGGAGTCAGTGGAGCGTGCGTAACGAACTCGTCAGTGCGCCTCGCTCCGCCCGCCTCGCCTCGCCTCGACCGCGCCAAGGGTCGCTCTCACCTCGCAAATAAGTCGCGTATAATTTACCTCCATCTGTCATCTAGGTGCATTGAGTGCACGAGTAGTCGGAATCTGCGGTGATGCTGTTATTCCATTGAAATAATAATTGGATACTGCGCTTTGATTAATTAAATATATTAACTGTTTCCACGTAGACTTAGCTAATTGAAACGGTTTTCTGATTTTTGTTACATCGAATACTAAGTACCTATTTTAAAATCTTGCTTGGACCATTATCTGCATTATTAGCCTCTTATGTAATAAATATTTGATAAGTTATGACATATGTTCTGTTAAAATATTATATAAATGTTCCATCATCATGAGTATGAACTTCGCATTCCTTTGAAAAATCACGTTTTTTTCCCCGAATAGCTTTTACGTAGGCGTCGCCGTCGATGTGCGCTGAAGGGTAATTACTCGTGTTATGGTTCTCATTCGTTTCGCTTTCATTTTCAGCGAAATGATTTCAATCCTTTGTGAGATTAATGGTATGGTGTGCTGCCATTATTTATTTCGTTTTATGGGCTGATGATCACAGTTATTAGAAATAAAGAAGAAGGCTCAAAATTCACCCACGTCCTACAGTAAAGAGAAGTATCTTAAAAAAATGATACCAATATGGCATACTTCCGATTGCCATCCTTACCGTCTAACAAATAAAAAAATTGCTATGAAAAATTCGGTCGGGGGCAGTAATATACATACATACATAAACTCACGCCTTCTTACCATGGGGGTAGGCAGAAACTATAGAACGCCACCTGCTACGAGGTGTATAACGCCACCTGTATTTATGAAGCAGAGGTGAGTGGAAACGCCGGGAGGGGACGCCCTAGGAGGACATATAGTGACCAAATTGGTGATGTTCTTCAGAAATGTCAGGTGCGTAGTACTCGCAATCGGCGTGCGTGTGACCAGATGTATGAACGTAGGCGAAGCAAAAGGAGTATGTAAGGCAGTAATATGTACAAGAATATAGCTAAAATATTGAGAAATACTTGGCTATTTTGACATGACTGCAATTATAGAGTTTCATCATCGAACAACTGACGTTTTTTTTCTGACTTGTTCGACCTCCGAACATCGAACTAAAAAAACATTAGTGAGAATAAAAGCTTGATATTAATATTTTTAAATAGACAGAGTAGGGTAGACTATGGTGAACATTCTGTTGATGATTAACATACATTTTAAAAGATGAGTTTAAGGAAGGTAAATACTGGTATTCAGCTGCATCCGGTTAGACTGGAAGCTGACCCCAACGTAGTTGGGAAAAGGCTAGGCAGATAGATAGTTTAAGGAAGGTCCAGGAAACAAAAAAATAACATTTTTAACAGAACTTTTATTCAATTTTCCACATCTCTTAATACAGTATTTCTTATCAAGTAATATATATAAGGTGGTTTAAAGGTTCTGGATTATTTCTTACCGGTTGGGTAAGAAATAATCCAGAACTAGTAAGTAATATATAATTTTCATGATATGGGCGCATACTCTCAGTGTCCTGCGCCCATGTATGCATGAACAACAATATTCAATTATGGCATCTCTCCCTTCAAGTTCTCTGTTGTAGAGTATATAAGTAAAGAAAAGAAAAACTAAGTCAAAATTAGCAATTTCACAGGAGAGCGAAACAACCGCATAATGTAAAATATAAAAAACTTAATATTATTTTTTTATACATCTGATAGTCATAAAGTAATAGGTTCTTCTTAAAAATACTTTCTACTGTCAGTTGAGCTTGATTACAAGTCAAGATAGCCAAGGATTTCTCAAAATTGTACTTCTATTCTTGTACATATTACTTTCCTTGAACAAACTTTCATAGCAATTTTTTATATGTTAGACTGTAAGGATGGCGATTGGAAGTATGCCATTTTTTTATACTCATTTTTATAATTTTTTTGAGATACTTTTCTTTGCTGTAGGATGTGGTTTAATTTTGTATGGGCCGTGCGCCTTGTTATATTTATTGCAATATTTTAATCTCAATACATGGCGTGATTAGAACTAAATGAATAGGCTAAAACAAATAACAGTATACTCGTAGAACTAACATACGGAAAAATACGCAAAATAGATTAGAGTAATATTTGATGTTATAAAAGCTAATACATAATCCATTATTATTATTGCAAGTACGCACAGAATCCTTACCTGCGTCGGCACTCAGTTGGCGTGTTATTGAAAACCAGACTCGATCCTTATGAAAAATTACTTTTTCGTCTCGTGCCGTACGTTCTCGGGCTCCCTTTCGTTTCGTACGGTCGGATGCAAATACGAGATTCCTTTACTCGAACACAATAGACGTAATGTTGAGCTCCGCCACTGGAAAATGTTGAGATAAGTTATTTGTCTGTTAGCATTTTCTGCGAGTACATTATCATTTCGCTACGTAAATATAGAATGTAATCATTTGTCAACATGTTTCTTTTTTTATTCGAGCTCCTTATTGGGACGAGGAATATCCGTCTGACAATTTGGGTTTATTGTCCGTCACCTGTCACATTCATCTGCTTATCAATCAGGAATAGCTGAGTTGCCTGTACCTAGTGGTTTTGATTTGTAATATGGAGAGCTATACATTATAAAATAAGACTGAAATATTGAAAAACAGTGTCGTAGCTAAATTAGAATCACCATAGATGAGAAAAACATAAGTTGTCCAGTATCCCTGTGACCAGTTAGAATTGTGTGCCATTAAAACGAAAGTCCAAAGAAGGTAAGTAACCTTTTATAGATATCGTCATTTTAACTCATTAAAACATTTAAAACTTTCTTCATCTATTTTCATATCTCGATTTAAGGCCATGATTATAGCTACGTATAAAAGCGATAACGAATTAGCATCAGGTTGTAGTAGTATAAAGCCAGTTAAAGCCGAGCCTCGTCGGTTTGTTAATGTGCTAAGGGGTAGGAAAACTTTCAGGTAAGCGACTTCTTTCGCGGAACGTGATCCGCCTACAGTATGCACAGGGCCTTACTTGTAGGTACATGCTTGTCCCGTTTACGCGACAGATAAAAAATACTGTCACCATGAGTTACAAACTTTAAGGGTGATGAGAGGGCATGACGGATGACTTCCAAAACAAAATACACTTTTTCAACACGTTCACAGAATCCAATAGAAACGGTTCCGCGAAACTTAGACAAGCGAAGGAAATAAGTGAGAGTGTGAAAGTAATATTATGTGAAGTTCACTTCAACGGGTTGACTTGCAACCTATTTTAATATATAGGTACAAATAACTTTACTCTGATTTAAGTTGATCTCATTAGAGAAATGAGAGAGTTGTAGAAAGTGAAGTAGGTACTTCTTATGAAAATACGTCTAAATAAAAATATAAAGTTTTCGAAAATACGTCTAAAACGTTACAAGACATACCAACGAAAAATTCCCACACAAATCAGATAAGTATAAAAAATGTGTCAAAATTTTAAGTACCTAGTAGGTTTTTATATTAGGTACGCGCCGCAGCTCCCTGTCATGGGACCGACTGAAGATGAAAATATAATAATAGAGGCGCATCAAACGTGATGTTATTAAGGGCTTCCGTGACCGGGGTTGCGATGGGAGGGGGCGGCGCGGCGCGCACGCACCACGCGTGCACCGAATACCGACCCATTCACATGCAAAATCTACTCCTTACCTAAAACGCGCACAGGTAACTAAAGTAAAGTGTACCATAAATCCACCCATTCTTGCAACTATATGCAGACTATTGGATTTCTTTCTTGCGGACTTGAATTATATCGACGACCACCTACTTAGAAATGAAACTAAAACACCCGTTCAGGCATCTTAGAAAACTAAAATCGTAGAACATAGAACTGATTCAACCCCATTCAGTTATCACTGAAAATCGAAGTTTTATCTTCACATCCTTTAGTCTTACAGTCGATTCTTCAATTGGCGTGCAGGGGAAAAATCTTTTATTTGTTATAGAAGAGAAGTAACGCCCGTCGGCGCCTAATCAAGGAGTTGGCCGGGACTCGCGCCGCTAACGAACAGGTGTACCTATAAATACTTTCCGGGGCGATTGCTCCAGGCTTTAATCAGCGCCGCAGCACCACTTTGCCGCTTTTCATTGACTCTCGACTGACCCGCCAGCGCCGATTGGAAACCTACACTCCCGGGAAATACGGCCGAAAGAAAATTTACGCGCTATTTGGCCTCCTTCGGATTTTATGTAGGTAAGTTAAAGAATAACCTCTTATTAATACCCTTGGCGCATTTAACAAATATACTTGTTAAGATATTGTAATGTCGTGATGTAAAGTGATTTGTGTTTACGTCAACTCCGTTTCTCATGTCTATTTTGTTCCCGAAGAAATAATATATTATATCAAATTTTTGGAAAAATGCATTACATTCCATGTTTTAAAACTCAGAATTAATTTGAATTATGAAATTTATAAAACAACATAACATAACATCACGCCTGTAATCCCCGAAGGGTTAGGCAGAGGTGTATTTTCTACAGTGCACTCACATTTCGCCAGTTATGTTTAAGTCCCATGTAATATGGGGCGAGCCTATTGCCATCAACCGGGCACAAATCGAGACTCCGGGCTGCTTCTGAGAAATTCCTAATAGAAAACCCCAATATCACTTTGCCCGACCTGGGAATCGAACCCGGGACCTCATGCTCAGCAGTCGTGCTTGCGACCATTAGACCAACGAGGCAGTCGATTTATAATAAGGTTAAAATAACACAGAGATAACAATTCGCTCATTAAGTATCTCAATATAAATAAGAGATTGACGCGACTATTCACCGCACGTCGCGGGCGCACGCTTTGTGCCAAACTTCGGCTGTATCGAATTAAAAATGAATGCATGTGCGGTAGACGCAGCTAGGGCTGCGCGCAGGCGGAGACGGCTAAGTGCTTTCACGATATTTTTAATCTTAAGGGCTGTCGTGATTTGGCTGTCTATTTTTCTTATTTATGAAAAGATTTATCTTCATGGAGACAAAAAAATATGAAGGCAAATAAATAAGAAATAATTAAAGAAATTGCAATACATGTTTGATAGCTATGTTGAATTAGTTACAAAATTGTTTGCTTTTAGAGTTATGACTATATTATAATATGCTTAGTTTTCATTTTCATTATATAGTTACTCAATATACTTAGGTACATTCTTGTAAGTAGTTGAGATAATATTTAGTTTTAAACATAAATACTTCTTAGATAGCTGCAATGGCAATAGGGAATATGCATGTATTTTTTTTTTCACTAAATCAATAATAGACAGTAATATAAACCGAAAAAAGTATTGAAAGTTAAATTGAACTACTGATTGATGCTCAAAAAAAATATGATACTCCAACAATTTTCTACTACAGTTCAAACGTCCGTTTCTGTCGCGGTCATGATGTGACGTCATTGTTCACGAAACTGCTTTGTTTACATCTGTTTTTTAGCCCCAAATCTTAAATATTAAATTATTGTTAATGTTTTATTCATGTAGAAGTCGCACTTACATATTTACCTTAGTGAGATTTCAAATATTTAGCAAAGAATAGATTTTATTCACATGTTTTGTTTCGTCACTTCCGGCATTTTCGAAGAGGACGCGTTTTGAGATTGCGTTCCGTTTCACCAAAAAAACGCAACAAAAATTAATTAATTATAAAATAAGTAATGAATTAAAAAAATTAAAAAATATTGGAATTTGTTTCTTGACTCCTACACAATGTATATTAAAGTAATGGATACGTTTTAAATTACGTGCATATTCCCTATTACCTAAAGTAATGTGTGCCAGCCCTAAGCAACGGAGTCATCAGAGTATTCCGCTAACGTTACGTGCTTCGTACGACCTTTCAATGAGAAGTAGACTCAGTTGCTTTTAATTGGATCCGCACCGCTTCTCACATCTGTCCTACCACCATGCACCAACTCAAAAATGAACAAGTTTTATCAAACTGTTGCAACTAATTAAAATGTTCAATTGCTGCTTTTATTAGAGAGCGTCGATTTAACACTTGAAGACGTTTTATAACCACCCCCTAGCACTTGAAATCAATGAACGTGTGAACTAAAATGAAATTGTAGAAAACACGAACAGTGTTAGACTTTGGTTCACTGCACCTCTCGCTTAGCTTTCAGGGCTGAGAAAAGTCTTGTGAAACACAATCCCATTTAGTTTTTAGGACACCTTCAAAAGTTTTTAACTGAACTGATCGCACGAGACGTTTATCTATACAAATAAATAAAATTGAAGTTGTAAAATGGAACAGCTTTTTACTAAATCCATATGAAAGTATATACGAGTACAGTACTTGTAACAAAAAAACTATTTTAAAAATTTTTGTCTGTCTGCCTGTTTGTTTCGGCTAATCTCTGAAACAGCTGGACGATTTTGACGGAAATTTCACTGGCAGATAGCCGATATTAAAAGGAGTAACTAAGGCAAAATAGAAAAAGCCACGCGGGCGAAGCCGCGTACAACAGCTAGTAACAGATATACATGATACACAGATTCATAGATTTACAGGTATGGTATTTTTGGCCTCGTACAGGACTTTCTGTTTTTATTTTTATTTTTTTACTTTGTTTTATTTTTGTTCTTTATGTTTCTATGAGTGTGTTTTAGTTTAATTTGTGATCTGTGCGAGTCCCAATAAATGCTTTTTCTTTCTTTCTTTATATAATTCAAATAACGTATGTTTATAGACGTATTGACCAATTCTAGGGTTACTTTCTTATTTGCATTTTAAAACTCTTCCCTTACTGCTCGCCACATCCACACATCACATTGTATGATCGATCATAACTCCAAATAAATACCACCACAACCGAAACCACTATCGGGTTTGTTTCCAATCTCGTAACCAGAAAACACAAACATTTTTCTATCTGTATGATAAATAAGTCCCTTCGCAACTGACCGCAATCTTTATAATAACCGAGGGCATGCCTATCTCTGGTAATGAATACAAATAAATCAGAGAGAGCATCGCAAACTCTTCGAGTAAATTAATATAAAGTTGTGCAATCCTACGTGCATTAGTATTCAGAGTCTACGTTCATATAATACGGAAACGAAAGATTTTAATGAAAGCCTGCCATTGCAGTCATTCTATAGAGATGATACACCCCGCTAAAGTAATAATAATCTGCTTCAAAATAATTGTAGCTAATTATAAATAGGAGTGACAAATTGATAAAAAACTATAAAAGTTAAACAGCATTTAATACGGTAAGTTTTACACGCTAAAGCTATTCTATTTTTCCTGAATACTATTTAGTTAATGCAATGAGGTTTATTTCACTTAAGATAATTTTACTAAAAAATACATAGACCTCCCCCAAAGGGGGGGGGGGTGCCATAATCGTTACGTTTGGCAGGCGGATTGGCGATCGCAGTATGTTGTTAAAATGCACAGAGAACGCTGCTGCCCATTCTCTAGTAAGAGAGCATAATTAAGCCAAAAAACCTGACAAATTAATAATTTTATTTGCAAATAATGCCCGCAATGACAATGGATAGACGTGTGTGGAAAAGGGAAAGAGAGGCCTTTGCCCAGCAGTGGGACATTACGAGCTGAATAGATAGATAGAAAAATAATAATAAACAAAACTAAATACGAGTTTCAAGCAGTACCTAGTATAAGTGGAGTTTAAAAAATAAAATGGAATTTAATAAATCAAAATGCTACGTGATGTCTTTAAGTCGAATGCGGCGCCCAGTCAACTTTATATACAAACTGAATGGAGATACAATTACAAGAAATGATTCCAATAAAGACTTTTCACGACCACATCATATCCACTGCAAAGGAGTCCTTCAGGCGCCTTGGCTTTGTTTTAAGGAACTGTCGTGAAGTGAGCCCCTACGTTATCAAGCTTGTTTTTGGGGCATTGGTTCGTAGCAAATTTGAGTCTAGTGCGTGCGTATAGAATCCTTTTGAGAAGTAGTTTGCGTTAGCTTTAGAAAAAAATTAAAAAGCATTCCATAAATACCTTTACAAGCACTTGTACGGATTTTATCCTCTCTTCTTCAGTATCGCACTAAATTCCTGTTGGGTTGCTTAACTTTCAATTCTCTTAAAGTAAAACGGTCGCGTGATCAGCTGATGACTGCAATATTTAAAATTCTTAGGGGATTATAGATGTTCCTGATCTGCCTAATGAAATGTGCAATCTATTCGTGCCAGACAATTACTGTCGTGGCAGAAAACACCGCTTACTGGCTGTTCCAACTTGCCGTACTGTTGCACACTCCAAGTCACCTATTCCTCGGACATTAGCCGCTATTAACGCTCTCCTGAACTCAAACACAGATCTTGATATGTTTGAAAAATAATGGAACATGATACTGTCAGAATGTTTGAATTTATGTGAGAAGAATGCATGACCGTATTAAATAAATTATACGTTTAAATTGTGTTGCGGCTTCGGCCGTTCTATTTAAAATAAAATAACTAAATAAACTATGTTGTCGTAGACGCTGCATAGCACCTGCTACGAAAACTGCCGTTGGCGTAGTAAACAAAACATAGCTGTAAAATAGTTGATTTATTCACAAATTTATTTATTGTTTTTAGACATAAAAAATCTATGCGAAGATTGAAAAAAAAATTGGGGGGGACCGAGGCACCGGAAACTGGAAGGCGCTGAGCGCACCAGTTTAACTTAACCAAATAAAAAACACTAGTGTAAAGTGTAATAAGCTGAATTATGAACCTAATTGCGTTGCCATAAAAGTCACTTTACAAGCAAGTGTGTTGAAAAATATTCAATAGGTACCTAATTCATCTTCTGACAAAGATAAAGGTAATATTGCATTTTCTACGTTTGATTTATAATAATTTAAGCGTCATATTATAAATACAAATCATCATCTTTCTCTTACCCTTTTCAAAATACTATGTCGCTACAATTAATTGAAAAAAAAATGCGTTTCAAACCTAATGTATTTCGAGGGAAATTTAAGTTTCTATAAGGAGCTTATATGTACCATTTTTTACTGTCTTTACAATGTAGTATACTAAGCCCAAATCAGTTTAATTGCGATGGTGTTATCCTCTCCATATAAGTGTGTGTTGATGTTCGGTGGGATCGCTCAGAGTCGGCGCCGCGCCGCAGCTGTTTCTTTTAAGTACTTCTCTTCTGCGGCCGACCAAATATCGCTGCACCGTCTTTACTCTGCTTCATTATCTACTCTGCATTCTATCTCATTGCATATCTCCTGTGATGTCTGGACTCTATGCGCTAACAGGAGGTTCAATTGGCAGTGAGCGTATAATTAAGTTAGAAATATTGATTTAGTTTATTAGATCTTTGCATTTTACTTCAAAGAAAATATACGAGTACAAATTGAAACTTTACCGCACAAGAAGTTACCTTCCAAACCATCATTAAAAGGTTAAAACGAAGGAGTAATTAATTGACATAATATCACTTTAGATACTTTATAAAAGTTTAAAACACCAGTCCCAGTATCATTTATAAGATCTGTTTGTATTGACCCAGATTTTTTTTTCTTAAGTTAACAAGTTTACTTGATAGGAAAAGTTAATTAAATAAGCTTTTATTGCAAAACAAAGGTGGAACCGTTGTTGACCCAGTTTAAGAACTGAACAGAAATACGATATTGTAAGGTGTAACAAGGACAGTTTCGAAATGACTTAAGACTGACATTAATTATTTCTTAAAACTCTGAATTCGATGTAAAAACTAGCTCTCTTTGCACCACTTACAGGTTTACAACGCAGTGCATTGAACAGGCGTTCTTTTTACTTTGCATTTCCTCACTAGTTCGAGAAAGTCGCCACCGAATTTTGAATTTCAGATGATATGGAAAGATGGAAATTTGACATCAAGTCCAAACCCCCCGGACCGATAGGTATATAAAACTATACAGAGATGTGAGTTTTTTTAAGCTCTCCTACGCACTCTTTTTAATCTTAGCATAGAATCTTCATGCGATTATAGACCAAAAATTTTGGGATTCTGTTAATTAAATTTTATTTATTTTTCCGTTACAAATGTGCTGAAAATTGTCGTTTGAAAAAACTTTATTGTGCACGCGGAATATTAAAGTTTTGTCATTGGGCTGCAATTCCGGCTTGAGTGCAATGACAAACTTTGCACTCGTGCATCAAAATATATAATTTCTTTCATGTGAGGTGATAATAAATAATAAATCTAGTACAGGTACGCGTAGAGCTTGTCCAAGTTTTACCTCAGAGTTTTGATACTCTCTGTCAACCATTATGATTTCTGTGAAGAGTTGTGGAGAGAGTGTGTGTGTTTTGATATTTCTGTAAAGTGGTTAAAAAAACAGTTTTACACATAATCAGCCTATAATGTTCCCACTGCAGGGACACAGGTCTCCTCTTTCCGTGAGAAGGAATGGGCCGTAATCCACCACACGGGCCCAGTGCGGGTTGGTACATGTCATATATCTTCGAATTTTTATTAGTTCTAGGATATCCCGGTTTCCTCACGATGTTTTCCTTCACCGTTTTAAGAGCGGTGGTGATGAAATATTTATTATTATATTTTTTTATTATATTTACACAAAGTAAAGTGCCTGCTGGGTTCGAACCCACGACCTACTACTGGTAAGTCGCGGCCGTTAGCACTGTCCCACCACTGCTGTTTCACAGGTCACGTCAGTCCGGATATAATCAGGACCACAGATTAATGTCTGAGATAGTCCTTCGAGGAAAGAACCATACAGATTTGAGTGGACCTATCCAATCAAATCAAATAATTTATTTACATAATACATGTTAAAATGGTCTTAAAGGTATAAAAGGTACATTGTATTATAACCTAATGAGGTGTGCAAATTAATATAATCGCAACATTTACAAGAATACATTTTAAATTGAGTTACTTAAAAAAATAGAATGTCAAAATAAAATAAAAAATACACAAGTCAAATCAAAATTTCAATAATTATTACATTTGTGGTGCCATTTCAGAATAAAAATCAGTCATCTTTAATTTAAATAATTATTAATTGAATAATAACATTTTGCAACTAGGAATTCGTGCAAACCGAATTTGAATTGGTCCATTTTGTGTAGGTCTATGATACTTTTAGGCAACTTATTGTATATTTTGAATATATATTCAAATAAGTGCCTAAGTACCTACGTACATACCTACGTTACACCACCTTCAAAAACCACCAGTAAATAAGCACTACTTAGTTGGTCTAGTGGTCGCTAGCGCTACTGCTCAGCACAAGGTCTGCGTTTCAATTCCCAGGTCGGGAAAAGTGATATTGGGTTTTTTTCACCAGTAATTTCTCAGTAGCAGCCCGGACGGTTGATGGCAATAGGATCGCCCCCTATTACATGGGACTTAAACATAACTGGCGAAACGTAGGTGTACTACACCACTGCCCAACCCTTCGGGGATTACAATCTTGATGTTATGTTAGTTATTATATAAATATGGCAGATTGAATTTTAGTAAAAGTTCGGCTATACTAAGCGTCGTTACTGTTTTTTTGGAGAATTCCTCATATACCCTCCGTCTGGTAAAAACGGAGGGTTACGTCGGACTCCTACAGACTAAAACCTCTGCGTGACAGTCTCTGCCTAAAGCTCTATGTGTTATATTTACACCCGGGTATTGTATGTAAGTTTAAGCTAAGGAACCCGTCATGTGCGTGCCAAACGCGCTCGACGTGGGTTTTAGCAATTGTTCGAGGATCCATACACACACAACACGTAGATTATGTTACATTGAAACTGTTATCACCGTTATTGAGTTAATGGAATAAGTAAGGTAATCCGAGAAATAAAAAACTGGCCAAGTGCGTGTCAGACCACGAACAATTAAGTGTTATGTATGAATTTATCCCGAAAACAAACTTAACGTTGTAGTTGAAAAACCTGTTCTCCCTTACATCGATATAAGTCACGGTTGATTCTCCAACTGCAAATGTAAGTTGGTGGACTATTACTCGTTAACTTGTAAAGCCTACTTACCTATGATCATTTTTCTTTTAATTTCGTTTTAAGTACTACTGCCATGAATTTGTTCACATATCCAAAAACGACCATTTAGCTGGTAGGGGCTGGCACACTTGACTCTAACAAAAATTTGCACTTTAAACCTTAATATAACGCAAACGGATTCCTGAATCGAAGAACTGACCCACTAAAACGTGAAAAATAAAAAAAACTTTTTACAAACAAAACTACCGATTTCCAAAAAACACTACAAAGTGAAAAATAACTTAAAAATAAAAAAGAAAAAGTAAATTGTAAAAAGTTTTTAATTTTTCACTTTTTGGTGGGTCAGTTTGTAATTTATACTCAATACTTTATTGCATTCCATAATGTGGACCCTGTCGGGCACAGCAGCGTTAATTTTTTATAGGAGAGAGGTTGAAGGCGCTTTTTGTTAAGAAAAAAAATAATATTAAATTAAAATAGTATCATGAAAATAGTATCATTTGCTTTTCTGGTCTTTATATTTTATATAAGTATTTATATATTTGGTTTTAAGTTATTGGCCGGTTATTGGTGTTTGGCCGTTTTGCGTGAATGTGACGCATATTTTCCCTCAACTTGTTCTTTCGTGTTTGTGTTTTTATTTCTTTGCGTTATGTTTACCGCAAATAAACGTATTTTCTTTCTTTTATTTGAATATATTTTTAAATTATATATTGCACGATTTACATTATTGATATTATAAATTACAATAAATAAATATTCAGAATTTATTTAGTCTTGTAGAATGTTATTTACAATATTCATTTTTAAATTAACAATATTTTAGTGTGTTGAAATAAATTTATATTCAAAGTGAAATTTAAAATGAAATATAGGTACTTATTATGTAATAAAGTTTTTATTGTTGTTGAAATCTATCGCTAAAATATTCGTCAATAGTGTAGTAGCTTTTGATTATCAGAAATTGTTTAAATTTATTTATAAAGATATTATTTTTATTTATACTTTTGATATATTCCGGTAACTTATTGTATATTTTAATGGACATAACAAATGTACTAGAAGAGTGCATTTTTAATCTTGAAGTGGGTATGTTTAATCTGCTTTCATGTCTAAGTGCAATTTTTGTTTGGATATCTCCTCTTTTGGTATAGAATTGCGGATATTTACAAATTTCAAATAAGTAGAACCAGGAGAATTGCCACTCACCATATGCATTGTGATGAGCACCAATTGCTTAGCAACCATATTAAGGTAAAGCAACCGGTTAAATACTTATTATTAAGTAGTTCCGGTGGCCATCTGTGGTCTTCATCATCAGTTCCACTTCACCAAATGGTGCTTTCCGAGAGCAAATGCACGAGTTATTATAAAAAAAACCCAAATCGCTATAGGCGTGCCGTGCCTATAAAATTTAAGGATTTGAATTTGAGGATCCTATGGAAATCGAGGAAAATCCTCAAATTTTCATCAGATTCTGACTTGGTAACAATGGGACTAACTCGGGAGCATACCCTTTTAAACAAAAAAATAATTTCAAAATCGGTCCACAATTGACGGAAGAAATCGGTGAACATTAAAAAAAAAAAACATACAGACGAACATATAACCTCTTCCTTTTCGGAAATCGGTTAAAAATGGTCTTCACAGATCCTCAATATTTTTAACGATCCCCACTTTACGTTTAAGGGAGGTACCCTAAACAATTTTTTTTTTCAAGATTTTATTTTACTACTTTTTTGGCGTGATTAATATGTATACGCATGCTAAATTACAGCTTTCTAGTACTAAGAGTCTCTGAGCTGTCCGGGACAGACAGACAGGCAAACGGACATGGCAAAACTATAAGGGTTCCTTGTTGACTACGGAACGTTAAAAACCAAATATTTCTTATCTTTTAATACGCTACGTGAAGGTACAAAAACCAACTTGAAACTATAAAATTATCAATAGCACTAAGATAGGATCGCGACAAAAAACGCCAACACTGAGGTTTTGTTCCCGAAAGTACGATACAATAACAAGTAGTAGGGTAGTTGGTGTACCTTGCCGCCCCTCCCCCTCCATCCCGCGGTACTCTGGCCTCATTAAACCCCGCTATTTGTTTAGGACCACAGCTCAAACACGCCGTCACTCCGCCAGGACTAACAGATTTTACGATTTAAAATATTTAGGTAGCAATTTTACCTTGGTGCGTTTATGACAACAAACATCCCGGTTTGGATTTGAAATTGAAGATAGGCGTAACTGAAAACCTAGCAGCTGCTGTACGTTTTTGTGAACTGTTTGTGCCATCAACGCCGTATGTTTCTGTTAATATACTGGTTCTGATCAAATTAATGCAGCTTGATGATTTTTAGGGTTCCGTAGTCAACAAGGAACCCTTATAGTTTCGCCATGTCCGTCTGTCTGTCCGTCCGTCCGTCTGTCCCCGCTGAGCTCAGAGACTAGAAAGCTGTAATTTGGCATGACGGTGCAAATTAATTATGCGACAAAGACGTAAAATAAAATCTTGAAAAAAAAATTTTTTAGAGTACCTCCCTAACAAGTAAAGTGGGGATAATATTTTTTTCTCGTCTACCCCATGGTGTAGGGTATTGTTGGATAGGCCGTTCAAAAATATTGTGGTCTGTGAAAATCATTTTTCAATACAGGGATTCGTTTGCGTAATATTAAGCTTTAAAGTAATATTTTATGTGAAAAAATTCATGGCACTAGTTTAAATAACTAAATTAAAAGGAAAACTATCACAGCTAAGTGGGCTTTACAAGTTAACGAGTAATAGTCGACAAACTTAAATTTGCAATTGGAGAATTGACCGTGACGTATATCGGATGTATGGGAAAATATGTTTTTCAACTTGAATGTTAACTTTGTTTTTGAGATAAATTCATCCCAACTACGGAAACCATCATTATGCGTGGTCCGACACGAACTTGGCCGGTTTCTTATTATATTACTAGATGCGCCCCGCGGTTTCACCCGCGTAAGTCTCGATCCCGTGGCAATATCGGAATAAAAAGTAGCCTATATGTTAATCCAGGGTGTCAGCTACCTCCATACATAATTTTATTAAAATTGGTCCAGCCGTTTTAGCGTGAAGAAATACCAAACACACACACACACACTCACAAACTTTCGCCTTTATAATATTAGTGTGATTTTCTTCAGTAAAAATCTGAGGATTTTCCAAAGCAAAGACTAGGCGTTATCTTCATCATCCGTGAATTCGCGACAAGCAACTAAGAAGTTGGGAAGCAGCGTTCATCCGTTTCCTATTAGTCTTCGTAGCGGCCATTCAATTTATAGACTTCATACTGCAAACTAGATCTTACCTCAAAATAATGACTTAGCACAGCAGGTATAAGATAAAATATTAGGTTCACTACTTTCTCTATCCCACGTCAAACCTGAACTTACTCTAACCCAAGTGAACCCAAGTATATTCCCACAATGTGACATCTATAACATAATCACAACAGTAACACGACGACGGGGTTAAACCCGACATACCAGCATACACGTTCGTCGGAACGTACCGTTTCAAGCCAGATGTCACTTCACAATACCAATGCACGTTGACACAGTACATTTTCATTGCAAATTCTGTCATCGTGCGACATACACGGAGGCTCCACAAACAGTTGACTTACAAATGTCAAACTTAAACGAACCGAAATGGACCCCGAGTCTCATGCTAAGCCGCGTTTCGAGAAAATATTCCGAGTTATGTAGTCGTACAATGGTAACATAGATCTACGTAATATCAAATTGGAGTGGAATAATCATTGAATTAGATTAAAATTAGATTAGTTATCGTCAAATATGGTTCACAGTGTCCGACAGGTTCGATTGACTTTCTGCGCTTCAAATTCTTCGTTCACTATGATCTATCGATGAAAACTCTTTTGAGTCTGATTTGTGCATGTGAACTCCGTACAGGAAAAACCCAGTGCCGAACAACGTTTTCAGGAACAGAACAATATGAAATATTTTTAGAAATAAAACCGATTGCTTTTTGTGAATCAGGGCCTAGAACGCACTGAATGTGTATTCCAGCTGCGATTCGTGACGAGTAACGAACCACGCACGTCTCCGCAGCGCTCGATCGTTCAGTCATGCACAACAGAAAAAAATGTATGGCAATATAGGCGAGTTTCACTACTGAATCTCGATTGCAAAACCGTAGTGCCATGAGACTTGTAGTAGAAAAGTTGTAGTAAAAGGCTAAAGTAAAAGTAAAGTAAAAGTATTGGGCGTTTCATAATACTAAGTCTTGTTCTGCCACATTTCGCCAGTTATGTCATAAGTCCCATGTAATTGGTGGCAAGTCCAGGGACAAGTCAAAAACTCCGAGGTGCTACAAATTTTTTTTTAACACATTTGCACTTGTTTGGCTCTTATTGTATCGATTTTAAGTTCACAATTGATGTATTTAACAGATTGAATGTATTTAACACGCATGCTTTTTATTTTCCATTCTTTTTCAGGAAAGTGCGCCACTACTAGTCAGATGCTATGGAGGTATATGATACTAATCAGTGATGTGTGGTTTTTCTTTGCTTAGAACCAAAACAGTGCAGAAATGTTATATGAAATCTCATTGTTGCACTGTTTTTCATTAATGCGCTGTTTTTTATTTTTTATTTAGATATAAATTTACCACAGAGGTTTAATGTCTCCCATTAAGTTTAATATAAAATGTATGCATTAGATCAAAAAGATACTGGCTAAAACTAAAAATCGGCTGAATAAAACCGACTTGGTGAAAAACTTTGTTTTCATAACTTGAGTTTTTATTTTGAGTAGATATATTTTATTACGGTAGGTGGATTGGTGAGTAATTAATTCACTCGTGCTAGTTTAGTACCAACATAACACTCGTGCACTCGTGCATTAATAACTCACTTTGCACTGGGTGCAACAATCTACTATTACATTTTTTTTTTTTTATTATTAATTTATATTAATCTTTTGTATTGTATTATCTGTGCTTTTGCATACCTCATTAAACTAATTAAAAAAAAATCAAATATTGTTTAAGTACATATATTATTATTGTGCACAACAATCTACGCCTGACGTAAAACCTTTTTAGATTAAATTTGAATTGTACTTTTAAAACAAAATTTAATTAGGTGGCTGAAATAATTATAGCAGTTAATTAAAAGTTAGGTACACACACAGTAACGAGTTACACATCAGGAGGGCACCGGCTCTGACGTATTATATTATATTCCGATCATGTTTTCAATTACTGACATATAATATCATTTTTCATTTGGTTGAGCCGCCTGGCGTGATATGTATTAACAATTTTCACTAGTTTATTGAAAGATACCGACTCAGCGCACGTGTATGTCAATCAGTAGGGTAGGTAATGTACAAGGGTAATATGTTATTTGGGATCAGAAATAAATAGATACGAAATGTAAGTGCACAGGTAAAGTAGGATTAAGTATTTTTGCAAAAAAATATGGGCTACACTTTAAATCTAATCAAAGCAAATCTTTTTATTGTACTGTATAGGTTATACAGGTAGCTGTTAGGTAAATCACAGTTTTTTTTTATAGGTGCCTAATATTCAGTATTATTTTAATTAATTATTTATTTATCGGTAGATTAAGAAAGAAGAAGTTATGATCAGAATAAAAATATCGGTACACACGCCAAACATATTTAAAACCTATCTCTGTCATCTGCCATCCATATATCTGTCTCTTGCATCTTCAAACGATTGACAGAAACAGGACGGTTTAACGTATAGCGCTAAACGCATTTAGTATGTTCCTGCTAGTTGGAACATATACTATGAGTATAATCTTCTACTTCCAATAAATAGTTTTTTCACTACTCTTGGTCAAAAAGTCAATGATGTATAAAACTATAGATACGTTGTCCGCACTCTAAAATGGCAACATGAAATGAAGCCAATTGGCCACATTGCGCTCAGTCACGCACCAACCTGTCGCGCGACGCTACGTTTGTTTTTAATTTATATCGTGTGTGAAAACCTGTGCAAAATATAAAGAAAACATGCCGTCGTGTGTTTTCAGAGGATGTACAAATTATACCCCAAAAGTTAAAGACAAAAATGTGTCATTTCACGCGTAAGTTTGCAAAACTACATTATTTTATTTTATTTTGTACGACGCTGCGTCTAATGGCGGCCGGCGCATGAAGTTAGTAGTCACGTGACGTTAGGGGAGGTTGAGACACTAATACACAAGTTTTTTTTTGTTGTTAGAATTTATAATATTGTTTGAATATAATATGCACTTGTTATGTTATGAATATACATTATTGTTTTCCGTTTCATTTTAGATTGCCTACAGATGGGCTGATAAAAGAAAAGTGGCTTAAAATGATAAGGGTTCAAAGACGTGAAAACGATTGGCTACCAACTCCCTATACTAAAGTTTGCTCAAAGCATTTCTCAGCTGACGATATTTATGTGACGAAAAAAAATTATCGAAGAATAAAAAAAACTGCAGTTCCTATAATTATGGTAAAATTATACGTCATTTTTAAACACATTATTTAAAAGTATTGGTTTTTGTGAAATAACCGGATTGTTTTATATATATTTTTTTTTTAGCAAGAAGCACAAAATATTATTTCATCACCGACGAGTTTGGAACATGTTCAAGTGTCGGAAGAAGGTTCAATTTTTGAAACACCAAGGAAAGCTATTTTGAAGAAAAAGATTAGTAAACTTTCCTTAGAAAAACGCAAGTTACAGTTTAAAAATTATAATTTAGTAAGAAAAAGTAAAAGGCTAAAAGAAAAATGCAATAACTTAAAACAATTAGTTTCTGAGCTCCAAAAAAAAAATTTTTTACTATTGACCAGATCAATGAACTGAATCTTAAAGCCGAAGCAGTAGAATTTATAAATAGACTGGCTCAAAAGAGCAAAATTAAGGGCTATCGCCAAAAATATACGCCAGCGGTCATTGAGAAATTTATTAATGTTCGCCTACATTTCGCACACAAAAGCTCTGAATCAAATTATAAGAGGCAAAAAAGAAATAAATTAAGTTTGTTTGAAGGAATTTAAAAATATGTATCTACAACATAAGTCGATAATATATGACTTCGATTACCATAGTGTTTGATTGTCTATCAATATGTTAATATTTTTTACATTATTAAATAAAGGCTTTTTTATGTTTATAAAGATATTTTGTTTTATTTTTAAATTTAATATGTAACAATAATTACTGTTGCGGAATACACCATTAACATTTAAAAGATATAATATTGGTATTACTTTATTCGTAAAGTAGGTAACACGGTACAATTATAAATTATTTTATTAACTCTAGAAAATCGAGTGTCCTTTTTTCCCCATATGCCTCTGATAGCTACGTCACTCATGCGCTCGACCAATGAGCATGTAATTTTACTATTACTTATCCTGTGACGTAACTGAAGATGTTTATTTATCTCCCTCTAGCAACAGGCATTCCGCCGTACGGTGTCATATTTTCTTTCCCTTTCTTTACGCGTATAAGTAGTTATCTAGTATTTTCGCCGTTTTTAAGCGCCGAGATGTTTGTTGATAACGTGTCTATATATAATACGTCATTGCAAAAAGTCCGTCATTTTAGCGTACCAGTGCGGGGCTAAAATAGCATATTCATCCTCTAGCGGAAAAAGTTATTTTTCTGTTACCAACGGCCAACAAAAAGATAGGCTCTACAAAAACAAAAAAGTCATTATTCTTAAGGTGAATGCGCAGCTGTAGCTGTACCTGTATTAATGATTTTAATGATTAGTAAATACATAACTGTTAGAGTCGCGAATCATATTGTGATTAAGATACAACCTGACACTGACCTGCAAATAGAAAAAAACGTAAGAACATTTGAATTACGTGGGCTACAGCTGCGGATTCACCTTAAGTAAAATAATTATGAATAAAGACTTGACTTATTACTGTTTCATAAAAAAAGAAACATTTTATTTTTGAAAATGGAACTAAAATCGGCGCTTCGGTAGAATGCGTGCATTGCGTTACGGCCTCGCCGTAGGTGAGTAGATATAAATGTTCCTTGGTTGCAGCTACAGATGAAATAAAAAAAAATCCTTGGCGCGAAATCTTTAGAATTTTTTTCTCGAATTACAGATTGAATTGGTGACCGTAATTTATTTTACAACAGTGAAAATGTCCTCGTCTAGTGAGAATGGAGACCCGTATTTGCGGATGCAAGAGAAAGGAAACTAAATAATTTTCAGTCTGTTGCCAAGGTGTAATGGATTATTTTATTTTCTCGCAATCTTAATCGTAGTGAAAAGTATAGTGTAACACACGACGCTAAAAACTCATTATAACTCGGTTTCTTTTTACTCCCTCGATAAAACTCGGGAGTAAAACAACCTCATATATAATGGGTCATTTTAGCCCCTTGTATAACAATCTACTATTTTTTCTTTGGAAAATATTTCACTGAATTCTAAAAGATACTTGAGAGAGGAAATTTGATAGTAGTTAGGGGTAGTCAGAAGCCTAAGTCTTCTTTCAGTCTTACCAAGAGGTGGATATAGGTATCGTGTTAACTAGTAACTGGTATGGGGTATCGAGGTCAGATAGGCTCGCTCGCTCGCTCCATGAACTGGAGTACTGGTGTTCAGCTAGATCCGATTAGACTGGAAGCAGACCCTAACATTATGTAGTTGTGAGAAGGGTAGGCAGACAGGTATATTGACCTGAGAAGGAAAATCGTCTTGAATTAGGTATTGTTTGAAATTAATAATGAAACCAGTTTTTCTTTTATTTCTTAATTTAGTACTGAGATTATTCAACTTTGTTAATTTGCTTGAATGCTTTTCGGAAAATATCTCATGTTGCAAAATCCTTTCAGATAATTCCGATGGAATTTTGGTCAATACGACAAAACACCAGGAGTAGTCGAAGATAGATATGGCGTATTGATCGAGTCATTGATGCGACAACAATTTGCCGGTCCGCTCGGCTCGAGTGCCGCTATGCAAATGCCCGCGCTCCATTTTACGCTCGGCCCGGTGGCGGCTGCGGCGATGGCGGGCGCCGGCGGGGGCGGCCGGAGGCGAGGGGCGCGCTGCATGCCGGATGTTCTGCTGTCGTCGCAGGAAATTGAGAGCGTTGCATAAATCCTGATCCTACAAACCAAATTTGATTCGACCTAATCCGGATATTGATACGAAAGAAACACTGCTGACATTTTCAAAATTTTGATTGAAGATTATTTTTATTTTTATTTTCACCTCATTTGACATCTAGATCTAGGTAATAGAGTTTCCTTAAATAAATATGTTTTGAGGCATTCTTGCGGAGACCTCGCAATGTAACGAACGCCAGCAGAGTGAAATATTGTCGAGAAAATTGAATACGTGCAAGCATTCACAGAGTGTTCGATGCCTTGGTATACAGGGATCTTTAGATTATATCGACAAGTATGACCATTTACTGAAGGTAAGTAAAATCATTCAGATAAGGGAACATTTAAGGAAATGAAACCGTATTTCATACTGAATCATTGTATAACGTAATTTATCTGATCTATTTTTAATTAAAACTGCAGAACAATCATCCGAATGACAATCATTCAACTTAACATTTGTTTAGTCAGATTCAGTACAGAATATTATAGATACCTGTTACTTACCTGTTACTTTATTGAAGAAAACTATACAGTATTGAGGGGGTCCGGCTACACAATAAACTACCTAAACAAGTCAGAGAGTTTACTAGGATACGATCATTTACTTCCACTAGGACACATAAGTTTAGTTTTTGTATATACACATAAGCTTAGCTTGAATTGTTTTGTATTTTATTTACACTTAAGTACATACTTGTTATATTTTATAAATTAAACTAGATATGGTATTCACTTTCTTGGGTGGCTTGAACATCGTAATGTAAACTACAACCTACTGTTAATTTAGTTAAGTTTCTCTTTAAGTGAACTGTAGGTAATTTTTTCTTTGAGAAATAAATGTCTTTAAACCGAACTATGAAATATTGTGTCTATGTGAACCTAAAACACTTGCCTCCCTAATTATAATTAGCTTCTCAATGGTAGATTTCAACTTCCACGCGAATAGACCCTCGGACACTACTAGTGAAAAATATTATAAAATAAACTCGATAAAATTTAAAAAACACGAATTCAATTTGTATCACGAATTATTTGTGACATATAAATTGCTAATTCTATAAACCAGCAGGATAAACGAAGATTAATCTCGAATCCGTTTGAAAAAAGTTCACAAACGAATCTTCAGCGAAATTGCCCGAACGAAACAAATATTTTTGTACTATTTGCGGGAAAAAACAGGATTTGATAAGAAATTCCAATATTTAAAATTGCTCGTCGGCTCTCCCACCTGTTCACTGTGATTAAAGTGCGTCTCCGTTCCGAACACTCAAACCGAAGGTGACGCGAAATGCAAATGTTAGCTTAAAGAAACCTTTTGCGGTGAACCGAAGGAAAAAAATTACACACCGACTCGTCTAGTTCGTGTGTCATTTTATCATTTACGTATATTTTGTAAACACGAGACATCAAAAGGAACTCTTTGGAATAAAGCAAACAGACTTTTCTTTCATTCGTTCGAGCAACACTAATTCGAGACACTTAGTTGGCAGACACACAGCAGTACACGTACGGCAGTACGGGATCAACACACACTGTAATGTCTAGCAGGTCCAAGTGATTTTATCGACACTGAATATAGCTAGGTACGGGGAGGGTACATTAAATTCAATAACACGAGTTAGGGAGTTCGACGCTCGCTCCGACCGTCCTCAAAATAAGTAAAGAAGGAAACTTTCGAAAAACTCCGCTCAACTTGTACCATGTTGTATGTGAATTTTTTTGTGGAAAAACTAAAATAATATGTTTTTATCAGTCAGATGCTTTGTGCGTCTGTTGTTATATTGACATTTTTCTATTGTAAATGGTGTTTTTAATAATACGCGCTTTTTTACTACGGAGTGTTATGTTTACAAAAGTTTAAACTCATTAATTTCGCAAGAGAAGTTTCATACCTAATTGTCATTTTTTTATTTTCCTCACTTATTTGCACAAGAAAAAAAACTAATTCATGATAATTTTACGACTACGTCGTCGTCTGAAATTATAAGATTTGTACCTACATCTCGTTAAGCAATTTAGAAGTGAAGAGAATTATACTCTTCACTTCTAAATTGCTTAACGAGATGTACAAGTTACATGTTGTCGTAAAAATGTTTTGTTCCAATTCAAATTATTTTATTCCACATACACTTATGAAATGTCAGAAGCTAGGCACACGGTTCCAATTGGTCGTTTCCTATGGGGAAGAGCCGGCACGAAACTACACGGTTACTCTTTCAAAAATAATTGGCTTTTAGAATATTTTTATATTACAGTGTTAGGTAATAGGTAAGATAAGACAGTGTAAGCCCATAAACAAGTACAAACTTAACAAAAACAAATTTTTCATGCAATGCATTGTTATTCGCTGCAGACTTGGGATAGAGTTCACTTGTTAGGACGTTCCCATCTACAGCCGGCCGTTGTGTGTCTATCACTGAACTAGTAAGTGTCCCGCAGTTTGCTCTCTAATTTCCACTCGCAAACATGTTAACATGTAGTTTACTACAAGTACCTACAACTTCAGAATATGCTCTCGTGTCGCTCCCTAAGCAAACAGCCCCTCGTATAAAAGCTATTAATATGATTAAGTTGAAAATTGCTGCTAGCAGTTAGGAGCTACTTGTACGTTAGACTTGTTTTGATAATAGTCTAGCTATGAAAGCTCATTTCTTTGCTGGAAAACAACCTTGCAGTGTTTTTCTTATTAATAATTTTCACTTTCTAACACAAACATTTTTCTGTAGTATTCTTTCAATTAAATGCAAATATCATCATAATTTGTCTATATACACTTGTATAGTATATGTTATGAAGGTTTAGACGCACGAGCTGCGTGCCCGATGGGATTTTCCAACTACTTCAGGAGATGTTTCCTAAAAACGATGATACAAAAAATTTGTCCTTATGAACAGAAGTCACTCCCACGTTTCTAACTTCAAAAATAACAAATAATTAAAAATGATCAAATTAATTATGAAATGATCAATTATGAAATTTCTTAAGAAATAAGCAGTATTCTTTGTATTTTACTATGTGTACATTGATAATAAAATAAATAAAGTTCCATACAAACTCTCATCCCCCATTTAACCCCTTTAGGAGATGAACTCTTGCGCAAATGTCATGTTTCTAGACACAGCGGCTTAGGCTCTGCGTTGTCTGACAGTGAGTGAATGAATTTAGTCACTTTGTCGGGGCTTTTTCCCGCGGCTTCGCCCGCGTGGAGGTCGGAAATTATCCAACGGAAATGTACTACCGGGATAATTAATTTATCATATGTGTTAATCCAGGCTATTAACTATCTGCGTGCAAAATTTCGCCCAAATCAGTTCCGCCGTTTTTCTGTAGTACTCGTAGTAATAGCAGAGGAAAAGGTCTTTGACTGCTGCGCCACCGTCAACCATAATTATATTGTTAAGCGTAATTTTGAATCTGTGAAGATATCACAGATTCAAAATTACGTTTAAAGTATTCATTTAAATGATATGATGTAAAGGCATATTTTAATCTAAATTAAATGCCCAATTTTAATAACATATTTTATTGGAAAAGGATTAATATAATACCGGTTAAAATAGTATCGGAAATAACAATTACATTTTTATCAAATTCTGAAAGTTAAAAACGGCTATTAAGGGTCGTCCTTATGAGATAGACATATGCTATCGCGGACTTTTTTGTTGAAAGGAGATGTTTCATTTTCGGCCATAAAGTGTACGGTAATGAAGAAAGAGGAAAAAATTCCATAAATTCAGGAAAAGTATTCTTTCCTGAATACTCCCCTGATTACTTCGGCACAAAAAATAATAGTTTTTCAAATTATTGTCTTATTCTATTGAACATGGCGTCGCGGTCGTCTTACTTGCATACTGCTTTCGTCCAGAAATCATGTTACATTAAAACGTAATAATATCACGTAGAAGTTATGTATATAAATATGAAAGGCATGAATTTCTGTGCTATTAAGTTAAAATAATAAGATAGCTATCTTAGACAACTTTTTTGGCTGATTATAAGAAAGTGATCGATAAAAAAAAATATTTTATTTTTGTAGATTGTAGATTAGTAGCTATTTCTGGACGAAAAATGGCTGGCTGTCGATGGCCGTAACAACATGACAAACGTCAAACATTTTCAGTTTTTATTTAGTGCCTAAAAAATATTAGTTATTATGAAAAAAGACATTCTTTTCTGTATTCAGGGGTTCGTTTCCCAGGTTTTCTAAAGCGTACATGTTATGGCCGGAGTCCTATACAAAAATGAAACGTCTCATTTTATGTTATAGAATGTTGTAGAATATACATTTTATGTATCGTACGGTTTACACGGCTCACGCCAGTAAAGCTGAAGTCGGCATGATTTTTTCCGACACCTTCAACAATAATCGTCATATTTTAGCCAATTTACACAAAACCTTAATGAATCATTCCGTTCATAACCGTTTGAAAATCCGTTCCGTAGTTTTAGAGGCTATCGCGTTCAGACAGACAGACGCTGCGGAGGACTTTGTCTTATAACATTTAAAGATATTACATTTCCAAAAAAACATTTGTTTATAAAAGTCTCATAATTATATGAAACCGCTGAGATATTAAGTGAACCTTACAATGAAAACATCGTATATTTTCAGATCTTTCGAGGCGTAGAAAATCGACATGACCTTTTCAGACACCCAAAAAGTTTTAGGACGAGTTCTTTACAGCGATCACGTAAAAATCCACAAGGCTATGTACAGGAAGGGCTTGGAGCCGGGAGTGGGAGGCCAGGAGTGCACCACACTGACGCGGCTCTCATCAAGCCATCATTACGAACGCGCCATGTTTTTAAAATGGCTTTGGATTGCGCATAGCCGTGGTCCAAATTAATCCCCTACTACAATGTTGCTACGTTAAATTGGGATAATCTGTTTTGAGGGAAATATGCTCCGTTATTATGAAAAAAACTTTAGAAAGATACAATATTAATTATTCGCCGCTGAACCTTTCCGTCAAGCCGTGACTTCCGTCGTGATTTTGCATATAATTTTCTACTCAATGAACGTAACCCGCTGTGTGCTAAGCCACAGCAGGAATTATGAAAAAATGTTAAGTGATATCTGTGGAACTCGTAACTAGATAAGGTATAGAGGTTGTACTCTGATATATGATTGAGGATTTATTTATCTGCATTATCATCCTGATGTTTTATTTTTATTAAAAATTCCTGACATTTTTAGGAGACTGTTGTCTAGAAATGCATGCAAAACGGGTAATTCTTTCCTTCCGTCCTCCTTATCATCCGCAGAGAATATGAGATACCGTCGACAAGACATACAATATTTTATACAAACAAAATACGAGATATTTTGTTTGTATAAAATATTGTATGTCAGCAACAATTTAGATTAAGATATTAAATATAAAATAATGTAATTGAACTGTTATCGAGATACAGTTTCAGGTTGTTCGAGGTTCCGTTGGGTTGGCTGCGAGGTTCGTCGCGGGCGGCAATAACCGGCACAATGCGGCACAACTAACGACGAGGGGAGCACCGCCCCCCCACCCTCACCCCGCCGGGAGGTAATAAAACCACGCATTCCACTTGCAAGTCACGGACTAGATTACCGAGAGCCGCGACATCCTTCGATGTGCCGATCGCCGAACTGGTTGGCACACATCCTATATAGCTATGATATTGAGCAGACTCGGGAAATAATCAGATGGAAATGAATGGAGTTGTAATTGAATGGATGGTCTATTTTATTATGAATGAAAACGTATTTCAGAAGTTATTTTAAAATTAGGTGGCTGTATTCTGGCCAACCATTGACTCGATACAAGAAGAAGTAGAAGTTAAGTTGTGGAAAGAAACTAGTTCTTGAACAAAAGTACTTAGACACATTCATTGTATAGTCGGCCTCGTATTTGCTTTACCAGTAATTAAAAAAAAACTCCCAATTATTTGGAACTACAGTAAGGTTGAAAGTATCTATCAGTCCCCTTGATTTTAAAATAAAATTAGTCCTAGACCGTTATAACGTGCTAATGGCAAATGTCAATCTTATAGTGGTAAAGAGTTCTAAACTATATAAAATAAAATACATTTAATTCAGACCTAATTTTGGTCCGTATTGGGTGTGTAATGTTTGGTATAATAACAAATGCTCTAATTTCACTTGAAATAACTTCATATAATATAATTTTCATATGCTATAATATCAAATAACCCAAATTCATATGACCTGATGTTTTATTCACATAATTTTCCTTTAATATAATATCACTTAGTATAACGTTCATTTTATATAATTTTCAATATGTATAATATTCTTTTTATATAACGTTCATTTGACTTAATGTTCTTTTTACCTAATTTTAATGTTTAATGGTCACTGTTCTAACCTAACCTAACCAAATGATTCAATAACAGTAGATGGTATCTGACACAGATATGTTATTCAAAACTCTTTGATTCTTTTATTATTTTACTTATATATTTCTTAAATGCTTTATAAAAAAATAACCATGAACGGGATGGATCCCCTTCTAACCTAACCTGTCCGAGTCAGGGTGCCCTAAACTCCAGATTGCATCCAGTTTCTCCTGGTAACAATAGTAGAGGTGGATTTTCAAAATTATATTAAAAGTTACTTAGAGATTATGAATATTATAAAATGAATGATATACTAAATGAATATTATGTCAAATGAGCATTATAGGAAATATATCATAAGAAATTAGGTAAAATGAAATTATATCAACAATGCATTATCTCAACTAATCGTTATATTAAACAAAAGTATATTAAGTGAACGTTAGATTTTTTGTTATTATATCAACCGTTACACACCCCATATTTTGTTAGTCTTAAATTAATTATCTTAAACCTATGTTAGTCATGACACGTTCAATTAATGCGCTTGTAACATATAATCCAAATAAATAATCGAAAACAAATTAAACTTAATATTTAATTAAAATAAATAAATACAATGAAATTAAACAAATAATTGAAAATTAATTAAAATTAATTTGACAAAATGATAAATCGAAATACATGACTTCATCAGGTCACATGCAGCCTGATGAGCCTTCCCACTCCTGCCGATACTGGTCTGTTATAGCAATGCGTTCAAATCTAATACGAAACGAACACATACAAGACAAAAGACCGCCACAAAAATCCGAAATCAAAGCAAAATCACAATCGGTTAATATTTGACCATTGTTGCGAGCACGAAGCTAGAGCAAATTAACAGAGCACGAAGAAAAGTATGTCCTATCAATAAGTGGCGGTGGAACTGGCAAATTGAATTGAATAAAACACACAAGTCCTCTAACGAGCCGGTGTTTACCCAAGTGGACACTAATTGGCTTAGCCAGTGGTCGCCGACGCGCTTGCACACTGGAATAAAGAAACTTGAACAGTTTGGGCAGGAGGAGGCATTTGGTTACTTTGTAACATGATCGCATGGATATCTTTTGTGATGCTCTGTAATTCTGTTAGGAATTTTTGCCCTGAAATTCGGAGCTGACCAGCTACGGAGCGCAGTAAATTGGATCTGAGACTCATTGATAAGATCGGGAACAAAGTAATTTACTGCTAGACACAAACGGGTTTAGTCGTTGCAGCCACTTGAGAAAGTGAAAATGCAATGACGTTTTTATCTTTACTTTGTGACCAGGTACCAATATACTGCATGTATTCACGGGCGATAAGTAAGGATTGTATTATTAAAACTGGTAAGTTCTAGCAAGCTTCTGGAAACCCAAACTAATCTTGTAAATTGTTTTTATGCCTTATCTGATTTCATTTACTAATTCGTTAATTTTGTCCACCATTATTCGAGCAGGGTAGCTTCGGAATGAAGATGCAATCACTGTAACTGGAGGCATAAGCCTGTCAACAATTATTTGACCTTCATTGCTTAGTAAGTACTCGAACGATTAACAAAAATAAAAGCTAAAACAAAAGAAAAATAAACTATCTTGGCAAAGAATGTTTAAAGAAGCAATATACCTGCGAGTAGGTTTTTAATTTGATTCATACAACAGGCGCCCGCAAGGCAAATATAATTTACTGTTTCTTTTTATTACATTTTTCTTTAGTCGTTTAAGAAAACAAATGGAGAATCCGTTTATAACAAACACCGCTGAAATGTAATCATCGTGTAATCATTTTCTCATTTTCAACAGTTCGAAACATAAGTATTGCGTAGGTAGCAATTAAGTAAGGGCATTATAAGTAAATATTCGGCTAAAAATGTTCATTTCATAGCATGTTAGTATCACGAAGCACCTTCTCTATATAACACGATTTAAAATGTGACAAGGTATTAAAAATATACAGTATCACATTGAAAATTAAAACTCTGGGGTCCTAATAATTATAATAAAATCTTTCCCCAACCGCGCAACAATATATTATATTTTAATATCATGTGTATTACCAATACAACATGAATATTCTGTGTGCAAAAGTAATTTTAAAGGCTATCACAGAAGGCGACGCGATGGGCGTGGGGCGACAGTGGCGGCACCCACTGACATCAGTGGCTTGTATCTTGCGCTGAATTTGCATATAAATTGTATCTTCTGGTCATAGCGAGCAAGATGACACGCGTCTATGATGTGACCGCTACGGTAAACATAACTGCATATTTATGTCCACCCTAATCAACGCTCAAACATGTTGGCATAGATAAAGAAACCCGTAACTTCGTAGGTAATAAATTATTTGAGATTATCATTCGTATATTTTATACAGATTTTTCTAATTATTGTAATCTATCAAAATTACGCCATAAAATTAAGCACTGAACATAAACGAAGAATAAACGAAGCCATCACAATCCACAATTTTAATGACCCCAAATAAATCTACGTGATCGTTACTAAGCAAAATTAAAGGTTATATTAGTCTTCATCAGCGCGTTTCCGAACGATGCAGGGCAATAAAACGATGAAAAGAAGCAAATTTTTCAGCAAATCATCTCCGGCCACCATGAAGTCATCAATATTCATTTTGCGGCGCGCCTCCGAAACAAACACCTTTGCGAAGGAGCACAACGCGCTTCCTTTGAGCGAACTATGCCGGGGGCGCGACCGGCTAACTCAATTTATTTGGATAATTGGCTTGTTTCACTAACGGTCCCGACTCACATCAATTAATTCAGCGATAGATTTTTCATAACAACATGTAATCATTTGTTTTCATACCATTTAGTATTTTGGGTTCAGATTTTAAGAGACAAAAAAACAAATATAAAGAATATTACGTGTCTTAATGAGTGCAAATAGTGTACAGTCTTTAATTTATGTATAGTAGTCGTTTACTATGTACTCATGCTCATTTATCTAAACCCCATATACGTCAGAAAATGTGGTAAATAATAATAATAAAAAATATATAAAAAAATTACTTCAATCACAGGAACACACACGGATACCTAACTTTCAATACATAAAATCTTGACTGGCCCTAAAATCCAAACGGATATGTCCAATGGAATATCAAATAACACATTAAAATGGTCATCTATTGGGAATAAACCAAACATTATGTATTCGAATCTATTGTTTGTTTAGACGTCTCCACTGTTTGTGATTATCAAATCACTATGCCATTATGGTCAGGGCTATTAATATTCTGAATAGGGAGCGGAATAATTTGGGGGTAAGTCCAGCGTTCGGCTCCGCTCGTATTAGTAGGAGTCTATCGGCTACGGCTACCTCTACACGTGCTACGTCGTCTACGTGTGCATTGGCGTAGTACACTCGTAGCGAGCGCGTAGCACTTCGTAGCACAGCAGTAACTTCTTACTAACTCGTTCAATTTATGTTTGTATTTAGATTTAATTTGAAAACTAGTTAGTAAAGTAAGGTTTCATTAGGCTAAGTACTAAATTGAAACATTCTACAAACAATGTTTTATTTTCAGAATTCTTCTTGAAGGTTTGTGTGCACTCTAATTATTCGTATGTTTAATTATTTAACATGCATTTTATAAAGTACTATTGGCTTGTACCAAATACACAATGTTAATAAAGGTTTTTATTTTCAGTTAGATTATATTGATTGTCTTATAATTCGCCCCAAGTTTATTAATATCAATGTCAAGTCTAAAATTAAATAGTGCACGCACTAACTGAACCTTTGTGAGCAACACATTTTATTTGACATCTGCTGAATGAATTCTTTAAATAAGTTGAACAGAATTTCAGTAGATTGTAGCTATTTGGTGTAGCCAGTGCACGTACGCGACCGCAACGTCCAGCTAGGCCGTCATTACTGCGGCTCAGCGCCAAATTGCGATATCCGCTGCCTTTGCCGACTGCCCGCCTGCACCCACCTTGCAGGTAGTTGCCGCAATCAATTTTCTCATTTCAAATTAGTACTATTTTGTTTCACACAATTGTAGCAAGCAGTTCGAAACTCATAAGGTTGTGAACTCTTTAAAGCGCTCGTGGCTCAGACAGCACCTGCAGTAGTTGTAAAGTAAGGTTGAAGGTGAAGAGTTGGTCTTTGTGCGGCGTTAAGTTGGCGTGGCGCGCTCCCTCCGCTGTCCACAATAACAAGCCACTCCTGTTTATTTTACCGCAATGAATTTCCTTGCAATATTTTCTTCATTTTTTTAATTTTGAATACATTTGAGCACAATTCTCCGTGGCGGTTGTGCGCCCCCGGCAATCTCCAAATTGCCTCTTTATGTGCAGATGTTCCGACCCTCGGTTTTTCCGTCTTTTGAATGTCGTTTTGCTGTTAAATAACCTGCTCTTCTATTGTAATTGGGGTTTGCAAGTTTACTTTCTACTTCCGAATCCGTTGTCACCATGATTGTACTAAATGGAATTAAAAATAGACGAAGGAATGGAATTTATTTTGTGAGATGAACAATTCCAAGATTTTATTATGGTATTGATCCATATTTACGCTCTAAAGAAAGGTTCTTTCATTCATTGATGCTAATATAACATAACATCACGCCTGTAATCCCCGAAGAGTTAGGCAGAGGTGAACCCTATTGTGCACCTACATTTCACCAGTTATGTTTAAGTCCCATGTAATAGGCTATTGCTATCAACCGGACACAAATCCAGAATCCAGGTTGCGACTAAGAAATTTGTGGTGGAAAGATCCAATAACACTTTACCCGACCCGGGAATCGAACCCAGGACCTCATGCTCAGCAGTAGCGCTCGCAACCACTAGACCAACGAGGCAGTCAACCATCGAGCCATGTTAATCACCACATACTATAAAACAAAGTCGCCTCCCGCTGTCTGTCTGTCCCTATGTATGCTTAGATCTTTAAAACTGCGCAACGGATTTTGATGCGGTTTTTTTTATGTATAATATATTAGAGAAACACTGATAATTTTAGAGGTTTCTAATGTGATGTCGTAAATACTTTCAAGAGTAACCTCTAAAGAAAACATGTTTGTATTATCTAATGCAGCCATACTCAAAGTGTGTTCCGCGGAACCCTAGGGTTCCACAAAGCCTCTGTGGGGGTTCCGCAAAAATACTGGTCAGAATAAAAAAATTATACTAAAGGAGTGTCTACCTACTATATTTAATTTTACTCTGGTACCTGAGTAACATAATATCAATCTAAATATTTCAAAAAAAGTAAAAAAATATGTAAATTTTAATGTCAAGTAATATGATTATTAATGAAGAATACACATAAAACCATTTTTGATTACTTTAGGGCTCCGTCAAATATTTCGTTTTCGAAAGGGGTTCCGTCTCAAAAAAAGGTTGAGAACCACTGATCTAATGACAAAAAAGCTGTGAACAAATGTGTTGTACATAAAGACATTCTGTAGTATATTTAGTATCACCCGTGCGAAGCCGGGGCAGGTCGCTAGTATATTATAAATGCAAAAGTAACTGTCTGTTTATCTGTCACCTGTTCGCCTCTAAACCACTGAACCAATCGTTATGAGATAGTTAGGTAGCCTGGGACCTAGAGAAGGATCTAGGCCACAATCATCCAGGATATTTGTATTAATTATAAAATACACGTAGATGAAGTCACGGACAACAGCCAGTAGGTAATAAAATCACAATACTCAAGTTCTTACGGGATAATTTCATAAAAGTAAAAAGCCACAATAACCAAATGAAATTCTTAACCTTCACTTTAATCTGTATTTTAACTTTATTACCTCTGCCTTTGTATTCGCAAAAACGCAATATTAATAACAAAAAGTTAAGTGGGGCCATACGGCAGCGAGAACTGCTTTTTACGCGAATTCTTGTAAATTTAATCTTGGGAGGGTAAGTAAAGATCACAATTACACGTTTTACAAGATTCCAACTCATTTATTTTTCCGCGAACAAATTATTGCTCGTGAAGCAAATTAATTCCTTAGCATTATACTTCTTTCAAGATCTGAATAAATTTGAACGAGATTTCATAAAAAAAATAGACGGGCTGAGGGCCCGCGGCTAGCGCCAAATTACGTCTTTATTTACAAGTGGGGGCCTAAATATTTTCTTCCCATTGGAGAGTAGATATAAGTATAATTTATTACCGTAAAGACCAAGAATATTTGAAACAAACATACAATCAAAATCACAGTGTAATGTATGTATATAAAACTGAAGTATTTTCATACGTCTGGACGGAGGAGGGATCAAAAACACACACGAAACTGTCAGCCGTCGCAATATTATGTGAGAAATAATAAGAAGAAAGAAAGAATAAAGAAGAGATGTAGGTATTACTATCATTTAAGATACAGGACTAATTCTAATATACGTTAAATCATATACCATTATTACATCTAAACAAGAAGTAAAACATCATAATAAATTATAGAAACAGCTAAGAGAGGAATAAGAAATAAATAAAGCGACATGATAATAAAGTTAGTTTATTTTATTAGTAGAAACACAATCATCTCCGCTCGCCAGTTGCTCGCTCACGCCTCAGAATAAGAAGTATAACTGAAAATGAATTCACGTTATAACACCTTATTATTATGAAAACTAATTCACCTTCATAAACTAAAGCTGTGGTAGACATGTCTTGATATTTATTACTGTATGGAAACCACATAAATTGGTAATAAATCTGGTTTTATTAAATCTCAATTAACAATGCAATCTCTATTTTTTTTTTTTTTTTTTTTTTTTTTCCTTCTGGCTTCGCACGGTTTGTGCATTTAGCCAATGTCACGTTTTAGTTTTATAAAAAGGTAGGGAAACAAAATTAATATAAATATAAATTTTAACGGGATTTAGGATATACGGGATAGGATCAGTATTACGTTAATTACACTATAAAAAAATAAAAAATAAATTACAACTTAATATTATTTAGAGTAATGAATGAAACTATACATTTATAAACAAGAGAGCTATTTGTACAAAGTAAAGAAAGTATTGAGGTAGGAAAAGGAGTATGGAGGGATAAGAGGTTACTAAGAAAGGAAGAACGGTCATATAAGGGACAGGAGAAAAAAATGTGATCTAAGTCGCCTACATCTGTGCCACACAAGCATATGGGATCGTCGATGATATGAAGTTTGGCAAGATGAGCTGGAGAACAAACATGACCCAGTCTCATCCGTATTAGAATGGAGGTCTCCATCTTGCCAAACTTGGCCCTGCCAAACCACGGTTTTTCTGGAACGTCGGGTTGAATATACGAAAAATAACGTCCCTTCGATTTACTTCCGATATCCCAAGCCACCTTCCAGGTTTCCCGAAGAAAAGTCTTTGGTAACGATACGAGGTCATAACTAAAATTTGTATAAGGAACTAAGTCCCCACACTGCACCGCATCACCGGCAAGTTTATCAGCCGCTTCATTGCCATGGATTCCAGCATGGGCCGGAATCCATACAAATTGTAGTGTATTACCCTCAGAAATGGTCCTGAACGCAAATTCTCTTATTAAATAAATGATAGGTAACTGCGATTTGTGTTCGAAAGCGGATTTATTGATGGCTAGAAGAGCACTTTGAGAATCAGTAAAAATTATAGATTTTTTGAGCTTTAAAATACGGATATATTCTAAGGCTTTAAAAATGCCGAAACATTCCCCGGTAAAAACAGAAGTCTCCGGAGGCAGTTTTATTTTTTGTTCGATGTTGTATTGAGAATGGTAAGTACCTATTCCAACAAAACCCGTCGGAGAAGGCTTGGCAGCATCCGTATAAATATGGTGGTACTCTACGTGTTCAGCCAGAAAATGATTAAAACTTAAATGGCAATCGGGATCTGATTTACTTACACAGTTATATTTTATAATGGGACTGAATTGTAAACTCTCATAACTATTGCTAAATATGGGAAGTTTATTGGAACGGTGAATAGGAGAAGAAAGTGAAAGGAATTTTTTATAACTTACAACTAAACAAGGATCACGTCTATGGGACCAGTAATCTGATGATTCAATCTGCAACACTAATGTGTCCAGTTTAGGAATGAGAGGATGAGTTGAGAATTGAAGAATCCGGAACAAATATTTGTCAGATAGGAATTGTCTTCTAAGATATAAAGGAGCATCCCCGCATTCAACTTGGAGTGCATTAATGGGACTAGACTTCATTGCACCTGAAATAATGCGTAATGCTTTAGACTGGATGCGATCCAATTTTTTAAAAGCCATGACATTACCTGGCTCTAGAACGAACAATCCATAATCCAGAGTGCTTCTGATGATTGCGTTGTAAATGAGTTTCAAAGAAAAGGGATGTGCACCCCACCACACCCCAGAGAGGCATCTAAGCATGTTTAGGTGTTTTTCACATTTGTTAACAATATATTCACAATGAGGGACACTACTTAATTTACAGTCAAGTATTATACCTAGATATCTGAATTTATCTTTAAATGGGATAGGTATTTCCTTATAATGGAGATTTACTATGGGAATATTTCTCTTCCGGGTGAATAAAACAGCCGCGCTTTTAGACGTGGATAAATCCAAACCGTTTAGATGTAACCATGACGCCAAAATAGATAAAGCAGAATTGATGGCAGAGCTAGCTTGCTCAACAGATGGACTTGAAGAATATAATAATAAATCATCGGCATATTGAAGAACCTTAACATGACTAGTTAAGGATAACTCTAAATCATAAGTGTAGATATTGTATAGAAGGGGACTGAGCACAGAACCCTGTGGGAGACCCCTCCATACAAGATGAGATACCTCATGGTCTCCTATTAACATGTTAACAGAGCGTTCAGTCAAGATATTAATAATGAAATTTAACAAATTCAATGGAACTTGTAAGGCTTCTAATTTATTTTGTAAAACCGATAATACAACATTATCATAAGCTGCATTAATATCAAGGAAAACTGCAACGGTGGATTGGTTATTAGAGAAGGATAACCGAATATCGTATGTTAATATGCTTAAACAGTCAGTTGTACTTTTACCTTTTCTAAAGCCATATTGTGATTCTGCCAAGAGACCCTTACTTTCAACATACCATTCTAGGCGATTTTTAATTAAGTGTTCCGCTAATTTCATCATAATTGAAGACAAAACTATAGGACGGTATGAAGAAGCATCAGAAGGAGGTTTGTTTGGTTTAAGGAATGGCAACACCATTTGACGTTTCCATTCAACAGGGATGTTTCCTGTATAAAAAATAGAATTAATAAGTTCTAAATAATAACTGAGGACTTCATCATTTAAATTAGCAAAAAAGGAATACGGGATGCCATCAATGCCTGGTGCAGAATCATTAGTTTTATGGATAACAACCTTTAATTCAGTGAGAGTGAATGCAAGATCTAGCGTCGTATGAGTGTCTCGGATATTGGAAACGAGAGACAGGTTATGGTTAGTACAAATAGCCTTAGCCTCAGGAACCCAAGGCGGAGCTAATATATCAAAAAAATCACTGGCTAAAGAATCAGGAATAGGAGAAGGGTTGTTATATATGGACCTAAATCTACGAATGTTGCGCCAAACAATCGTAGGGTGAGTATTCGGTGAAATTGATAAGCAAAAGTTACGCCAAGATTCAAATTTTTTCTTTTTAAAAAGTTTATAAGTTTCATTATTTAACTTAGTAATGATATCAAAATTCGTATCAGACATATCAGCGTTATAATTATATTCAGCCTCTTTACGTTTTTTAATCAATTCAGTGCACTCAGAGTCCCACCACGGAGGCGAGGGAATTGTACTAATATTGTTATTTTTTACAGGAAAAACTTCATCAGCCGCTGCAATTAATATGTGTGCTAAAGCTTCAGCACAACTATTTTCATTGCCACCAGAAATTACGGGCAAGGAGCTAAGCTTACTGTCAACAATGTTCCTAAATTTGCCCCAGTCAGTATTATTTCTATTAGGCAGTTTATATTTTAAGTTTGATTTCCTTAATTGTGCATTTGGTTTGGGAAGAGGATAAGAAATAACTATTGGAAAATGGTCACTACCATAAGTAGAGGTTAAAGTATGCCAAGTTAATGAAGAGGCTAAGTTTGGAGAACAGATAGAAAGGTCAATTGCGCTTTGGTTCTGATTAGGATCTGAACGACGAGTGGCAGCTCCAGAATTTAAAATACATAAGTTGTGTAAGTCTATTATATCTATTAACTCATCACCATAACAGTTCGAAGTTGAACAACCCCATGATTGGTGATGGCAATTAAAATCCCCCAGTATTAATAATGGCTTTGGAAGAAAAGAAACGAGATTATTCATCTCTTGAAGAACAGAAAAAGAAGGGTGAGGAATGTAAATAGAAACAAGACAAGTATGATGCACTTTAATAGCTACAATTGAAATTTCCTCACTATGAAGAGGTAATGTAATGGTAGAAAAAGGGATAGAATTCTTGATAAGTATAGCTACTCCACCATACCCATCAGATCTATCCTCTCTAATGGTTAAATAACCATTCATTTTAAAAATATGATTAGGTTTGAGCCAAGTCTCTGCTAAAGCAAAGGCAAATGGCTCATATTTGTTTAAAAGATGTATAACATCACTCTTTTTGTTTACTAGACTGCGGCAGTTCCACTGGATTATTTTGGATGTGTTGTCCATTAAGGATGGATTGTGATACATTGAAAGATGGGGCAACGTTGGACGGTGAAATGTTGAACTGAGACAGAAGATTGTGTAATGCAGAAAGAAAATCGTTTATGGAAAAACTGGCATCAATTTGTCCATTGTTATGATTAGAAAAAGCACAACCATTTGCTGGTTGAGGAATGTCGTAATCTTTAATAATGGCGTTGTGAGCCTCTTTATTATATCCTTGTACAGATTTGGGAGGTGAGCGTGGTTTAAGGAAGACAGTTTTTTTATAGCTACTTGAAACAGGCATTCTATTAGAAGAAGGGAAAGATGGAGTATCTGCAAAGTTTTTGGAAGGAGAAGACAAAAGTGTATCGGCATACGATTTAGTAACTGGGGGATACATTTTTGCCGCTTCAGCATAAGATACTGAACTTTGTGCCATGTATGTTTTAATTAATTTTTGTCTAGACATTTCTGGGCAAGATTTATTAGTAGCATAGTGAAAACCAGAGCAAAGGCAGCAAGATGCACTTTCTTGTTCTCTTTCACAACTGTCCCCAGTATGGCCTTGGCCACATTTATAACAACGAGGTTTGGACCTGCACTGAATTTTTGTGTGACCAAAACGACAGCAATTGAAACACTGTACAGTAGGGAAAATATATAAATCTACAGGTAATGCATTATAGCACATAAAAATTCTTTTAGGCAGAATCTGTCCATCAAAAGTAATAACTATTGATTGGGATGGTTTCCAAATGGTTGTACCATCAACAACAGTTTTAAAATTGAGGCGTCTGACTTTTAAAATTGGACCGCAACCAATTGGTACAGTTATATTATCAATAACTTCCTCTGGAGACCATTCCGCAGGAACACCACGTACTAAACCCATTCTAGTAACATTAAAAGTAGGTATAAAAGCTTTATAATTATATGTTTCAAGGCTATTATGTGTAATAAAAGAATTTGCGTCCAGGAAATTGGAAAAAGAAATAGATATTTTATTACGCCCGATTTTTTTGACGCTACCGTTAATAATATTTTGGAAAGCGTTGTGTTTTAGGAACTTGCCAAATGTAATAGGGTGCAATGACGTTCCATCATCTGGTGATACTAAAATTTTTTGTACATGAACAACGTATGGCGCGCTGTCAGTTTTATCATATGTTTTTCGACCAATCTGAGTGGGAATAACTGGAGGCGGAGCAGGAATATCTGGAATATCTTTATAAATTATTTCAGAGCTTTTAGGCTCCGATGGAGTTAGAGAGGGAGGTGTAGAGTCCAAGCAACCACAACCCAAAGACTCTGAACCTTGATTTTTTCGGATACGACGGCGTTTATTGCAATTCTTGCACACATGTATGCGGCTTCTTTTTAAATGGCGAGCCGACGACGACCCATCGGTATCCATGCCCGATTCATTTGAAATTATAGTTACAAAATTGCCTGCCGGGGGAACAAAGTCCCCCGGGTCAGGCGGGTCTTTCATTTTCCCGCTATGAAATATTAGTAAAAAAAACTTACCCTACTGAAGAAAATATACAGAACTATAATTAAAATAAATGTGAAAGAAGATAAAACACTAAACTACTACTACTGATCCTATAATACAAGTTAATTAATTATTTTCAATTTAAGTAAAAAAGGACACGTCCTCAAAGTTAGGTTTCCCGCTCTTTTTTTTTTCAATCTCTATTTTGTCTTCCATAATGCAAAACCCCGGAACAGAGCCTTAATGCCGACTCCCACAGATAATCAAATCTCAATAATCTTGTTCGGATACTATAAATTAATTCGGAAACAATTACCATCGACTTAACTATTTACTTCACTTTAAATTATATTTTAAAACAACCACGCGTTCTAGAAAAAATATAATTAGTCTAGATTCATAGAAACGTAGATATTTGTCTTTCTTTGTTTTCTTTATTTATACAACTTTGTCTGATGTCTGGAAAATACGTAACTAATTCAAAATACGTAGATAGGTATACTTACGTCTGGATCCTTTTCATAAGAGCATTTGTGTACATCAAATGATCTCTGGCATTTGTCTTTGTCCGGGGTATCTAAACGCAACAATTGTAGTGTGTTATGTTATAACATAATAATAACATGTTATTGAGTTAACTAAAGACATATTTCGACGAACTTCAACCAAAATGAATTGGGCTTTGTTATAATTAACTGACATTCTAACATTTTCAATGTCTAACACTAGCCTCTCATGAGTCCCCCGTTAAAAGAGAAAACGATAAAAAAAAAAAACTGATATTGTAGTAAACCAAAATCACACCAAACTTGTTAACAAATTGTTACTTTATTGACTCGGATGTAAGGATATGTTCGAGAAACACTAGAACGAAGGTCTAGTGTGTATGATCATTTCATTTAATAACAAATTAAATTAAAGGTAGGTTAATTACATTCCACCTTGCACCTTATAAATAATTAGAAAGTAACTCACGTATTTAAAAAAGTTAAAATAATACCTAAAACATTTCCCACTCACCGAGATGTTTACACGAAAATATCATTTTGGTTGTTCTCTCGTAGTATTCGTCTGGTATAAGACTGACCAGCATGTCGTAATCCACAGTACCATCGTCGTCTACCTGCACATTAAAAAATAATATTGCAATCAATACAGCAATCAAAGCAATAGTAGAAATTAGCAGGTACCTATCTCTATTAGATTTTATTGAGAGCAGTGGTGGCCCAATGGTAACGTCCCCGACCGAGTTGTAGGTCGTGTGTTCGAACCCATGCAGGCGCTTTACTTTGTGTAAATAATTCCATCACCACTGCTCTCAAAACGGTGAAGGAAAACATCGTGAGGAAACCGGCATGTCCTAGAACCAAAAATTCAAAGACATGTGACATCTACCAACCAGCACTGGGCCCGCGTGGTAGATTTACAGTCCACTCCCTCTCGAAGAGAGGAGGCCTGTGTCCCAACAGTGGGAACATTATAGGCTGATTATGTATCTCTATTAAAGTAAAAAACACAATAACAAACATTCCTAGTTGTTACGTAAGTCAATAGTCAAGTAAGCATTGCGTATACGTTAAAATACAAAGCAAACAAATTGAATTAAAAATAAATTAAATGTCTGTTTGTATCTAATTTCGTACACGACAAGGTGAAGAGAGAAACAAACAAAAGACAGATAACTCACGAGACTCGCTTCCTCCAGCAGGCAAAACATATAGCACTTCAATTTCGGGTCCTCCTTAAATATGCCGTTTTCGCAATTCGTTATATCCTCTGGGGGCAAGTAAGATTAAAGACTCTTTAATGTACGCAAACATGAGTCATTGTATTTGAAAACAATGCTAGTGGTTATATGAACTCCAGATATTGTGAGTAGAAAAAAAAAAAGTAAACGTTTCTGCAAAACTTTGTATGATCATTATTCAAATAGTTTAAGTATTCGAATGTTATTTTGTTAATTCGATAAATATTGATGATGTCTTCTGTGAGCACTTGCTAAGGCTGTGACTAGTAGCTTAGCCGCGCCAATTGCTGGGAGTCATTCGTATGCTAACATAGAACAAAGGAGGAAGAAAATTTTCTTTTGAACGCTCACCCTCTGCCACCCCTGTTTTACCGACACACTCGTCGTGAACTGTTTGTATTATTTCTTTGATTTCGTCACTGAAAACCTGAAATGAAAATAATGGAAATGTAGTTAACTTAGATGTTTTCAATATAGTTTGGATGCTGAATTTGACACATTTATAATACAAAGTAAAGAATTCCAATTCACGCAATATATTTTATTCATTAACAATTATCATTGTGTTGAACATTACATATTTAATAAAGTTATCACATGCAGAAACAATACATTCAAAGGCCTAATTAAAATGGATGTGAAATGTTTAGTTCAAGAGTCAATTAATTTAAGACAGTCAACAAATTAATATAATGTCAAATTAGTAGCAAGTATAATGTCTAATTTAATGCCAAAAATATTATGAGTCAAACTCAAACTCAAACCCCCTTATTACAAAACAAGGTTTATCTTCAGACCCAGGTTTAAAACATGGAGCCATTATGGAATTTCGAACTTTATTCCGACCATGGTAAAGTTCCTAAACACAAAACTGACAACTTAGTACCGAACTAAGTTTTCAGTTTTGTATAAAGAACGGTATTTCAATCACTGTTACGTTTTTATTACAAAAACTGGCTGCATGTTTTAAGCTATGTCAAAATATAAATCTTGTTTTGTAATAAGGCGGTAAGCGTTTCATTAAATAAACCAATTACAGGCACATTTGAATTTTCAAGGGATCGGTCAGTCAGAGAGATGAAGCTATAGTTGCCCATTCCAAAGCGTAGTAGTTTTTTTTTTTTTTTTTTTTTTTTTTTTTTTTTTTTTTTTTTTTTTAAAAAAAAAAAAAAAAAAAAAAAAAAAAAAAAAAAAAAAAAAAAAAAAAAAAAACGTCCCACACTAGGAATTTCTCCTGTATCGTGGGTGCGTTTACAAACATTTAAACTCACATACTCAAACAGCCAGACCCTGAACAACTACTTGTAGGTCATACAAATATTTGTTTCGTGCGGGAATCGAACCCGCGACACGCAGCGCAGCAGTCAATCGCTTAACCACTGCGCCAACCGTGCCGTCAGTTATTAAGGAGAAGAACGAGCAAGAAACTCCACGGATACTCTTTTAAATCAAATTATTGTTTCCAAGTATTGGTTACATCATTCATGTTTAAATTACACATGTGAGAACAATGTAGTAAGACGTGCACTTTAAAAGCGTCCGTAATAAAAAGATAAAAACATAAAAAAAAAAAACAATTAATATAACTTTAAATAAGCCGTGGCAGCTAAGAAATGACCAGTCTCTGTCCTGTACTGAAGACGCCCGTCCAAGAACATGATGCATGGATCAGCACTATTTAGCTCAACCATTTTGAAGGGAACTTAATGATCCAAGAGTATAAGAGTACAACTTCACATAAATTCTGATACCGAGATTTTTTTTTTTTTTTTTTTTTTTTTTTTTTTTTTTTTTTTTTTTTTTTTTTTTTTTTTTTTTTTTTCCCAACAAGAAGGCTTTTAAAAGTTCGTTTCAAAAGAGTGAGAGCTATAAATTAATGATTTTAAGTTCTTCTTGTGCTTTCTCTTATCTTACGTTCCTCTTGTGATTGATACTAACGAATATACTTAGCAAAGTGATTTAGGATTACTAATATAATTATATAAACTTGGTACTGTTAAAAAGTATATGTCTTTAAAGTGCTCTCAATGCAATTGTTCTTTCTAATTGTCAAAGTAAAGTTACTGACTGCCACAAAACAGCAAATCCGACCATCTTGGATCCCCCAAGCGATTCCTCAAACTACTTAAATAGGTACCTCCACAAATTTGCCACACATTAGAACCACAAAGTTCCCGACATTTCCTTATTAAATCATTTTCTGTGTAGTGGGCGCACCACTGAGACACCCCGGTCTCTTGATCTACACGACTACCTTTGTGAACAAGGGGGGGAAATAAGTCGTTTCAATATTAAAAATGAGATAACATTCTCAAAGAAAATATTAAGTCGCGGGTCCCCCGAGAGCAACCCAATGCGCATCAACTTGTATCATAATGTTAAATATTAATTTAAATGGTGAGGGACTGTCTCCATTGTGGCCTTTCTGTGTTTTCTCAATTTAAATAGAGCATAATTTTGGAGGCACTTTGTATTACTATGTCGAGTTGTAAGAAAAAAGTGAATAGATTAAATATTAGTTCCAGGGATACTGTCACAATGTTTTAATTAACTAATCAAGAAACCACTTGGTGTTCGCTGAAAAATGCGGAATTATACAAAAGTCGTTTTGTAACCGGCGCGGGCGGTTAGACTCTTGAAAACGTCACGTAATTAGACAGTCCCGCAATAGTCATGGGCAAAGAGATTTAAGATACTAACTATAGAGAGGATATGCTAAGAAATGTCGTAGAAAAACTGTGATGCCATTTCTCAGTGACGCCATCTAAATAAACCGAAGTTAGGTCCAGTCGTTTTACCAGAACGCGGCATATTTTCTTAGAAAATATTTTACTTTTGTGGACACGAATGCGACTTGACATGCAAGCGTACCACACTAGACTGAGCTACTTTTGCCTACTAGGAGAAATGTATTGGATTACGATTTGGTTCGCTATGTCCCGTCTATTATTAAGTAAATGATTTAATGCCTTTGGTCATGTTCGTGCAAAATCGTTTATTATTGGGGTGGTTTTCAGTTTTCTGTTGTGAAAACGTCGTGTATCATTGGAGATGCTCGCCAGGCGGGTAGCGGCGGCGGCGCACACGATGCATTACGTATTCGCGCGGCGACGCCGACGTTGAGCAATAGTGCCGCGCGCCGAGCCGTCACCCATCCATCACACCGACACACCGCGCCTCCACAAACACTTCATAAACTTTTACAAGTGACAAATGCACTAAGTACTTTTAAATATAATAACTATCATCAATGACAGGCCTACACTATCCTCCCATATCTATTAAACTGTAATTAGGAAATATAGTTAAAGTTAATTATTTTTAAAAGTCTTTCTTGCCGACTCTTCTCCAAAGGAAACAACCAGTTGGAATCGTGCACCTAGCTTCTGAGGTTTTATTAGTGCCCATGTAGGTTTATGTGTACATATGTTTTATTTGGATTTTGCAGTGATTCTTGGTGTATTGTGTAGACTATTTTATAAGGCAAGCTGCATTTGCCTTAAAGGCTAAATATTACTACCTACTTAGCCCATTAAAGTTAGGTACAAGAAGGGCAGGAGCGATAGTATTTCCTGAGTCATTTTCCCACATTGGGACAATCACATGTTCAAGTTTAAAAGATGAACATTAATGTCTAGAAATCATCAAAAAAATCAAAATCATTTTTTTTTATTTCACATAAACCTACATGGGCACTTATGAAACGTCAGAAGCTAGGTGCACGGTTCCAATCGGTGGTTTCCTATGGATAAGAGCCGGCAAGAAGCTCCACGGTTACTCTTTTAAAAAAAAGTGGGCTTTAACAAAGTTTCCAAGTTATAGTGTTAATAGGTATGGGAGAACAGTGTAGGCCCGTCAACAAGTACCAAATAACAAGAAGACCTACTTATTTCATTTCAATGTGACAAATAAGCCCAATCAACTAACACACTGATATATTTCTTATCTGAACAGATATTAGAATCATTACAAACTTACCGGTTTTTGTTTACCACCATTAGCAAGAGCAACCAAACACAGTACCACGGGCAGCGTTCTTGTGAACATGGCGCCGCTGCCTGTGCGCCAGTGGACGCCTCGCTCTGCAACATCCCTTATATTACGTACCGCCAACTAAATCACACAGTTAAGGCACATAGTTAACACGCAGTTATCCAAAGCCAGCAATTAACGAGTTAAAGGTGTTGCGCTACTTCCAGCACAAGCGGTAATCATGAGGCGGAAACTTTTCGAACCATGAATGAATGAGTAAGCAACTAGCTAAATACACGGTGCAACTCAGCCTTAACTTATTAAGTATTCTGTCTGACACGGTAGGAAATATCAGAAAGGTAAACGTGTAGGTTGCGATTTTCTGAAAGATTTGTCCAGATTATTTGTGGAAAGTTTAACATCTTACTGGAAAGAGAATTGTAGAAAAGAAAGCCAAATAGTAAAGATGCTGTCTCAAAATCTATGATCCAAACACAATATTCGTAGCAAGTCGTTGACTTAGCAATACGGAACACTGCTTTCTTTACTCTTTTAAATTGCTTCCAAATACCTAGTTCGGAGTAATTATTATTAAATTTTTATTCTTCGTCCAGGGTCTAATAATTAAAAATATGGGGACAGATTTTTTTTTTAAATAATTTTCAGGATTTTATACAATATTAGTTTTAGTTTATGCGAAACCTGAAACACATGTCTAGTATTTTTATGTAAAGAGGTATATATATAAGGTTGTTATGTTACCGGGTTGTCCGTACAAAAATATGACAACGGCGCCCCCGCGCCTCCAGGGTCATCTTGCGCTCATTGATAATAATTTGGCAGTAGGTACCTTACCGTACGGCGATTGTATTGTAATTAATTAAATGGTGATAACATTTGCCATCACACTTAAATATTTCTGGGACAAAATATAACATGGTGTAAAAATTATTTAAATAGATTCAGTTCCTTATTCTGAACAAACTATATTCAGGTTTCGCATATACTAAAAATAATGTTGTATAATTTTGGAATTTTATTAAACAAACAAATAACTTATATTTTTTAAACTTATAACTTACCTATCATGCTGATAGGTAAGTTATAAGTTTAAAAAATATAAGTTTAAAACTTATAACTTACCTATCATGCTGATAGGTAAGTTATAAGTTTAAAAAATATAAGTTATTTGTTTGTAAATTGTTTTCGTTACCTGATTCAATGATTGGTGCTCCAATCATTGAATCAGGTAACGAAAACAATTTATTATCAATAGTAATTTAGTTATACAAGAAGAGCCGGAGGGACAGTATTTCCTGAGTCATTTTCCCACTTTGGAACAATCATTGTTTCCACCGTGAACAATGAAAGGGATCTTACGTGTTTTTGTGCGCCCTACTCTATTGTGCCCTACACAATAATAATTATAAAATTAATGTCATAATTTGCTATGTTCGCTGACGTAGCGGCCATAATGCGCCCCGGCGATATCACACTTAATGATTATTAATGGTCGGAAGACAGTTTGCAAAATCACGCTTAACTTGTAGTTATAGGTGAGCTAACTTATTGAACATTGAACTTAAAACGCAACCTTCTTAGGTGTCCGTATGTCCGAATGAAAAAACTAAACCCTTATAGGATCACTCGTGTGAGTAGTCTCTCTGTCTGTCTTTGCGTCTGTCACAGCCAATTTGCTCCGAATCTAATCACCATCTGCCTTGTCTTTTCTCAACAATATTGGTGTCGGCTTCCAGTCTAACTGGAAACAGCTGAATACCAATATTTTACATGGGCCGACTGCCTATCTGACCTCCACAACCCAGGCACTGGGTAATACGATACCCCTTGGTAAGATTGGTTGACAGACTTTCGGGCTTCTAACGACCCGAATTGACTGCCAAAGATCCACGAATGGCAGCCGGGAACAACGGCTTAACGTGCTTTCCGAGTATATAAAGGGTACCCATCCACGGACCAACCGCGGCAAGCGTAGCTTAACCTGATCGATCGACCCGTGCGCCTGTTATTCGTTAGCCACAAGCTCACGTTGCTCCGAATCTAATAGACTGATTAATTTGAAATTTGGTACACATATCAATTTCTCTGACCCAAACACGGACGTGTTACGTAAATAAATACATTTTGAATATGGGTCACATTGAGAGACAAATATGAAAATTTAACAAAAGCTTTACACTTTATACCGTCTGACATGTCTTTTCCTGCACGATTGGCGTCGACTCGACTAACCACATGAATCTGAATGTCAATATTCAATACAACAACGGACACAAAATACATCGAAAATATTATTACATACAATCACATAACATCTGATAATAACAGATTAGAGATAGTTAGATCGAGCACGTCATTGATGCATAAAAGTATTTTCTAATTGGCACAAATAATTTATAATAAGATCCCTAGACATATTAAGCAAATGTAAAACATATAAACCTACTAGCCTATTTTAACTAAAACTTAAAAAATCTTATTGCCAAATGTCAAATGTGTAATACAGCTTATCAAAATTTAAAAATGACTGAAAAATAAATGCATTGGCCATTGCAACATTTGTTAAGATTCACTCTTTATATCTTATTTTAAAATACAAAAAAAGAACAAATTTTTATTATGCATAAACCTACACGGGCACTTATGAAATGTCAGAAGCTAGGTGTGTGAAGAGCCGGCAAGAAACTCCACAGTTTTTGTTTTTTAATAGTTGTCATTTACAATGTTTTCACGTTACAATAGCACGGTTGGCGCAGTGGTTAAGCGATTGACTGCTGCGCTGCGTGTCGCGGGTTCGATTCCCGCACGGAACAAATATTTGTATGATCTACAAGTACCTGTTCCGGGTCTGGCTGTTTGTGTATGTGAGTTTAAATCTTTGTAAACGCACCCACGATACAGGAGAAATTCCTAGTGTGCAGCCTCTTAAACCTATCTCCAGGGCGGTTGCAGTCAGTTGTATGTATCGGTCCTGTCGTGCAGTTCTACTCCTTTCACGTACTGGGTGCTGCTCAGCAGGATCCCCTGTATTAACGTAACGTAGTGGAAGACTACAAATCACGCTCCTATTGGCACCGAAATGCCGAGATACCTGGGACTGATTTCTTCCCGCTTGTCTACAGCTCTCTGCATTTTATCAGCAGTCAAATGACATGATGATGGTATGACATAAAAAATGACTCACCACAATTTTTTTTCAAAAACTGTATAGTTATCTCAAAATGATAAAAGTGAGATAAATACCAAATTTATCTGGGGGAAATAGTTAGCTTTTCAATCAATCTGCCTTGCCTTTTCCCAACTATGTTGGGGTCGGCTTCCAGTCTAACCGGATGCAGCTTAATACCAGTATTTTACAACACATTTACAAAGTTTTTTTTATTTTACCTTTTTTGTTTTGTTTTCATTAAAATTAAAATAATTAGCTTTTATTTTAATGAAAACAAAACACAATCGAAAAGTTTATATTTTTTCAATCAGCCTGTATATGTTTCCGAAAACAAAAAGATGGTAGGTATACCAATCTACTTTGTTAAGAAAAAAATTAAGTATCAATTAAAACATGCATGTACTTTCTGTACATTAATTCAATCAGTTACACATTGAATATGTATCTTTATCTATTACTATTTCCTATAACGGGAAGCTGATCCGTACTGCGTAGAGAAACGTAGTATTTTTTTCAATATTCGATTATCTTCCACGCATTTATACCTATGCCGTGTTCAATCGACATGAAAAATCCATTAGACTTGTTTGCGTCGGCGACTGGGCCGATAGGCGTCGCTAGTGACCGTGCCTAAGAGGATTTGTTGCTTCCCTGTCGGTTGCATCATGCAGCTGTGCATTCGTTAGCTGCATGCGCAGTCCGACAACTCGATACAACAGGCATTCGATGCTGAAATGCGAATTGTGTTATTACAATGAAGCGGTATTGTTTGTCTTTACTACATTTTCATACCTACCTACCTTTAGTACCTTGGGTAATAATTTGGATATGATAGCTATTGCAACGTGCCGTATAGCTTTCCCCTATCGTTCGTTCACTAGATCCTATTAGGGCTATTAGACATGATTAATTTAATTTAGCTTTCCCTGAAGACAACTTAGCGGTGACAGAAGTATCCAAATCGTTAATTAATGCCACTACCGTATCAGTTAAACAGCAAATAAATTAAACTCTTTTGTGTAAAATTTCAAAGTTCACGTAGTAAACAAGATAACTAAAAACGTTCGCTAGTGAAATTCAGATACGACGTCCTGGCAAAACTGTTGACTAGTTTTGGTAGGAAAGTTTTTACAATATTTCTATTGTATGTAAACTCGTCCGACTATTGCCGGCGCAGGGTAACAAGTAAACTTTCGCATTCGTAGCTGTAGACGCGCGGTCACAACCACCAACTTTGAACGCCCGGCGTGTGATACGAGTAAGAGGACGACTTATGGACGTGTCAACAACATCTCTAATCATTCATAAGTATTATATATACATAGAATGATAAACATAGTTTTTATGTTATTTTTGTGGCAGTAAGAGCTACTAAAAACGTAAATGTATCCTGACTAGATTATTGAATCAACATAAACACCAAGCCCCTAGATTTATTTTTATATATTTATTAAAAGGTAGCTAATTGAATCTAACAAATAACGCAAAATGCTTTCTAAGTAACATAACCGGATATATAAGACCAACTGCCGCAGTTCAGATAGTTAAAGGTGTTAACAACTGGGAGTTTAACAGTGAATCATAACACAATGGGCCCAACAAAACCAATAAATTCGTATTGTTTGACCACTATAGACGGGACAGACCAACCGAGAAAGAGCAATTGGATTGTCTTCCGACCCCTGCACCCACTGACAATAAATGTTGGCACTGGCAACTCTGTCATGGACTAATTGTTGAATAAGTGTGCTTGGTATAAAGTAAACGCAGCTATTACCGACCCCGTTAAGACAATTTTAAAACCGATGATAATTATTAAGAGTGGTGATTGCTTTCACACCGAGTGTTTTGTTTTTATATGAAACTCATGCTTGTCTTGCTTATATTTATTAACTTAAAATAGAAGATTTTCTTAAAATTAAATAAATATTAAGTTAACAAGTCGATTGTTTGTATTACCGACCCATTGGAACGGCTATGGAGCTATTAACCATTCTTATGAAGCTATAACTGAGGAAATTGGAATGGATTGAGAATAGAATGTAGGCTTGCATCAAGCCTTACCACTTTCATACCGCTCTTCATAGGAATAGCCACGTAGCCACTATGATGTATGGTGTCTGATGAATCCATTATTGTTGATGAATATGGACATAAGATCCAGAGCAAAGTCGAGAAATAGCAACAGATGCTAGAGAATATTAGTTCAGAAATCATTAGAACCAGAACAGAAAATATGATCTGCATTTTCGGCGTCCTCTACAGTTCCGGAGCCAGACAATTATCTGTAACCAGTTAACCAGTGTAATGTTTAATCTGTATATAATTGGTGATAGGTTCCCATACTTGCTATCATCGACTCATATGGATCGGTAATACGCAATGTACAAATATGAAAATGTTTCACCGACTCAGAAAAACTAGGTAATATGTATTTATTTGATTTTTCTAACTATAACAGAGATTATAACTAATTTATTTATCAAATAATGTTAATGAAAGCACACATTTTGATACAAAGAAAGGTAATTAAATAATTTTCCTTTACAATAACAATGAATTTGCTAATGGTGTGTAACAAATGCTAATTGTTTGAGTAAAATGTCATTTTAAAATAATTGTTTTATTATCACATATCGACGAGAAAGAGTTAAAACTAAACATAATGTTCAGGAAAATTACCCATGGATCGACAATAGCTGCCACTATTAAAATCATTAAAGTTATTACCGCTCTATTTAAATTTCAAGGTTTTTACCTATTAAATTACTTAAACTTAATAAAATACTATACGATATTAAGAATTTAAACTAAAATGAACACTTTTAATAATACAGAACGAGTGCAGGTTTCGTATATTTCTGTAAAAAGGAGGAACCCTGTAGGAACGAGGACTTGTACCACACGGCCGGCGAGCTCGCTGTCGTCACAGAAACTAACGAATTTTGTCTCTTTCCCGGGTTGCCACGCACACTCACTAATATAAGTTTTTGCGATGCTCTATGAACAAACATGCATGTTTCGTCAAGTGTCTTCTGAATAAATCGTTCCAGTAGCATAAAAATTGCAAATGAATGGATCAGTAATAGCTGCGGATTTTCGATGGGTCGTTATTACCTGCATTTACCTTAGTACCACCACGGAGACTGAGGGGAACTATTATAATGGGTAGTAAGATGCGAAATTAAAAACCAACCAAGTGCGTGCCAGACCACGCACAATGAAAGGTTCCGTAGTTGGGATAAATTTATCCCAAGAACAAACTTAACATTATAGTTGAAAAACATGTTCTTCCATACATTCCAACTGCTTAAATTTAAATTCCGACTTCATACCTATAGGTTTTCCTGTAATCAAGCATAGAACTATTTTCTGTATTTTTTTTTCAAATATTGAGGCTGAACAGTTTCGGAGTTAAGGGGGGAACGGTAAATTTTCATCAATTTTATTTAATAACATTAAAAATATTTATTTTAAAATTATACAAAATATTTACCTGAGACATCCACAGTAAGCCCTTCATTTGATATGTCAGACGGTACAGCGTGCAAAACTTTTTATTTTAAATTCTAACTAGCTTCTGCTCGCACCTTCGCCCGCACGGATGTCGGAAATATATTCAAGGCTTGATAACGACCGCTTTAGATCAAGATAATTTGATTAAATCTTTTGGAAGCTGAGTCTTCTTGACCAAGGGACTCGTGGCTAAATGACTATGTGTAACGCATCGATCGATTAGGTTAAGCAAGAATTCCTTTTATGGGTTGGTTGACAGTTGCGAATGCGACCCCTTCATTATTTCAAGACTACACATTGAACACCATCAGTCTCGTAGATCTATAGATACGTTATCGTCTGTCTATCGTCCAGAGTATCCAAGCCGAAAAATAAGTCGCTTTTGCCCGCGTCTTCGCCCGCGTGGAGGTCAGGAATCCCACGGGGACGTGCTACAGGTATAAAAAGAATCTTATGTCCCAGGTCATGGCCTATCCGTATTTATACCTATATCATCCAAATCCAGCCGTTAATGCGTGAAAAGGTAACAAACTATTACCTAACAGACAGATAATACATGCAAGTATTTTTTTTTAATTAAACAGATTTTTATGATTCTAAATGTCTAACTTAAAAATAATAATAATTAATTTTAATATTATCACATATCACCATTCATTCAAAATACTCTAGTGCCGCGCTGCCATTGACCACGTACCACCAACTTAGTAGCTGAGTTATTTTAATAAATTTAAACTTTTAAGGCGGTGGTCCGATTTTAATGAAATAAATATTATCTTAGGATACGGTGTCTGACTATATTCCAATTCCTTATATCTTTTAAAAAGTGGTACATTAAAATTTCGATAATCATGTGAAATTTAAAATCACCTCTATTTTACCCCTATGTGGAATGATTACAAAAACACTGAAACACGTACATTTTTATTTGTTACGAAAAGCATAAATTTGAATTTTCATATCCCCAACTTTTTTTTTTTTTTTTGGGTGGGAAATTATCAAATAACTTCGACCCGGGCCTGGTCCTTATCGGACGGCGAGCTACCCATCGCTCACCGTCCGCAGGCCCGCGCCTACGAGGCCGGAAATCGGCTAGCGACTCCCGACGCCCGGGGCGTCTCCTGCGGCGACTAAGGGCGCGAGGGCGCGAATCTTGCCTCACCCTCACGCGTTCCGCCTCCTCCTTCGCGAGCATTACTGCTTCGCAGAAGGAGGTGACGGCCTCCCATGCACTCTCGCTCCGAACCATGGCCTGAACCGCCGCCGCCGATCGCCTCCGTAAGGACACGGCGGTGCTCCGCCCAAGCCGGGCAGACCTCCACCGTATGCTCCACCGTGTCCTCCGGGCGCTCCACACAGTGGTGACACCCGGGCGTTTCCTCCCGCTTTATCCTGAACAGGAACCTCCCGAAACAACCGTGTCCGGTGAGGACCTGTGTCAGGCGGAAGGTGAGGAAGCCGTGGCGCCTCTCTAGCCACTCCTCAAAGAGGGGACTTATCGCCACAATTGTGGCGTGCCCAGCGCTGGGTTGCGACAATCGCGCTCTCCATGTCGCCATGAGATCCCGCCGGAGCTCTGTCCGCTGTGCCGTGATTTCTCGCGGCAGCGGAGTTTCACCCCGGCGTTTCGCCTCCTCGCGCCACTACCAGATGTGCGCGAGGACTTTTGCCTCCAGATCCCATGGCGGCAGTCCGGCAAGGAGGCTCGCCGCCTCACGGGAGACCGTGCGGTAACCCCGTACCAGCCTGATGGGTTCATATCCCCAACTTAAGAAATGCTAAGTTCCCTATACAAACTTTCAGCGTCTACATATATTATCACCCCTTTTAGGATTATTTTTGAGACAAAAAGTAGCCATGTCCTTCCCCAGGATGCCATCTATCTCCGTGCCAAAATTATTGTAATCCGTTCAGTGGTTTAGGCGTCAAAAGGTAATATACCGTCACTTTCGAATTTATAACATTAACTAGCTTTTGCCCGCGGCTTCGCTCGCGTGAAATTAGAATTTGACAATCAATTCTGGTTGTACATTGCTTGTTGTTTTGCGTTTGGCGGCAAAACACTATTACGTTTCTATAATAATATAATTCAATCATAATTCTAAAGACACGTGGCGCCATCTATTATCATATGAACGTTATTGTTGTTTTCCTCGGGAACAGTACTTTTTTTCGGGATGAAAGGTACCCTACGTCCGTTTATGTACACGTGACAACCTATAATGCAAAATTTCAGGATGATCGGTTCAGTGGTTTAGGCGTGAAAAGGTAACAAACAAACAAACAAACTTACTTTTGCATTTATAATATTAGTTAGGATTAGGATTAAGTATGGATTTGTCCTCCAAAAGTGATCCCCATATTCAAAATTCATTTATTTACATTACACGTCTGTGTTTGGGTCACAAAAATTCATACCTATGTATAACAAATTTCAACTTAATCGATCCATTAGATTTGGAGCAAATTGTCTGTGACAGACGGACAGACAGACACACGAGGGATCCTATAAGGGTTCCGTTTTTCATTCGGACGTACGGAACCCTAAAAATGGTTAAATTAAATAAAATTCATTTATTTCAGGTAAAAAACACCCATTGACAAACATAAACTAATAGAAACAAACCAGCCGCACCAATAGCCGCACTCACTCATCCAAATCACAAACAACAGTATAACACTAACATAAAATTGTGACCAATAAAATTTAAACATTTAAACAATTATAAGACAGTTAAATATGAGACAGTTTAAATATTAAGTTACCGTGTAGAATTACAGTACCTATAGCGTCGCCTTAGAGTGAAAACCTCGTATATGCGAAAAAGGTAACTTTACAGGAGAACGAAAAACCGCGCCCTGTAAAATTTTATTACCGCAGTCTCTTCAAATATGTGTATTTTATTGTGCAATTTGGATACTTTTACAGATGCATAAGATACTTATTTCATTTTATAATCGTAAAAGCGTAAAAAGCTACTTGTGAGCTTTTCTTAAAAAACGCATGGTTTGCTGGTAGCAGTTACAAGTTTTTCAATGATACATTAAAGAATAAAAATCTATATACTTCTTATAATCCGTTTTATTTCGTTGCCTTACTTAACTATAACTTATAATAATAAGTAATACTTGAAGTGTGTGGCAAATAATCATCAAAAAAGTCATAAACATAATTATTATTTAAAAAATTCTATGTATTGGTAAATTGAAAATCTCGTACGTTCGTTTGCGAGTTTTTAGTAACAGTTACAGGTTACTTAACATTTTTTGTGTGAAACTAGGGCGTGCGTTGCGAGGTTTTCTTTCCAAAAATCTAATAAAATAAAAATGACCAAAATTGCATTCCCAAGGTTTTCACTCTAAGGCGACGAATAGGCTCTTTAACAAAATAATTATTTTAACTTATATAAGTAGTTCGTTACCTACCTACTTATAAGTTCAAAACGTTTGTCGTAATATTCCCAAGTTAGGTACTCAGACTAAATAATGTCAAAGGATAACTAGTACACAGGCCCCCGTAGTAAATCCCAGGAACAACTAAAACGACGCTTTCAGCAATCGAAAACAACTTTGAAAGCTTCACTTTTGATTAAAAAAATTACATAACTAAAACATGGACATCATTAATTTGTAAAGCAATAATCATTTGAAGATAGTGAGGAGAGACAAGTGGCGAGGAAGTCGGAGAGACGTCATTACCGCAATCAAAGCCGAAAGCCGCAAGCCCCCGCACCCGCTAACGACGAGTGCTCTCGATAAAAATTAAAAACACGTGCAAGCCCAGCCTGAGGAAAGTTTTAATGAGAGTACACCGAGTACACGGCTCGTTCACGTACAGATAGATATATCTAGGTCCGTCTCGACCATACACATGCTTCGTAGGTAACTGCGTATTTATCTTATTACGACGGCCCTTAAACATGGAAAACAGAACCGAGATAAAGAGTAAAGGTAAAGGTAGTATGGACTTTCACGGGGAAAATGTTACATGTGCATAGCTTACATTTTTTCCCTTTTTCCTGATAACAGGAGTTGTACCTAACAAAATAAATATCCGTAGATAGACTGGAACCAAAACTGAACGTATGCTCTGCGATTTTGGCGGTCTCTCCAGCTCTGGAGCCATAGAGCTTCATGGTGCGATTGTACCAGTCTACTCAGACATTCGGTATCTCGGTTCACTCGTGCAAAGCGATGGCGAAGTAGATCGGTCGGTTAATCATAGAATTAACACTGGATAGATGAAATGGCGGCAGGTTACGGGAACAATATGCGACTCCCGCTTTCCCCTTAAACTTCAGGGGAAGATATATAACAATGGTTAGACCTGCTGTCTTGTATGGAGCAGAATGTTGGCCACAAAAGGGATGAATGAAAGGCAATTGCATGTACCTAACTGAGATGAGAATGCTGAGAGGGAAGTGTGGTGTGACACGAATGGATAGAATAAGAAAATAAGAAATGAGTACATAAGAGGAAGTCTGAAAGTGGCACCGGTGACTGAAAAGTTGTGCGGAAATTGATTGTCATGGTCTGAGCATGTGATGCGGAGGAATAAGGGAAATGTCGTGAGGAATGTTATGAGTACGGATGTCAATGGCTATAAAAGTAGGGAACGACCAAAGAAACGATGGATGGACTGTGTGAGGGATGATATGGCTAGAAAGGGAGTGACTACCGAGATGACGACTAATAGAGAAGTATGGAAGAAAGGGACATGTTGCGCCAACCCCAAATAAATTGGGACAAGGGCAGGAGAATGATGATGAATGAGACTGCTTGACTATAGATATCATGAACATTCTGGTTGAAAATAAACTAGGTACATACCATAAGCATTCATTTCTAAATTGTAAAATGAATGGACGAAACATTTCTTTCCAATCCACTGTTTAAAAATACATCCTTGAATGTAGGTGCCTACACTACCTACCGAATTTTATAAATGTATCGATAGCTAAGGATTAGGAATTTAGGATCAGGAAGGATATCTTCAGCACACCCCGAAGGGGTAATTAATTAAATTCAATAAAATTCGACTCTTCGAACTGAGCAAGTACTTTATTCTTTAATTATGCATTTGCCTCGTGCTCATCTGTTTCACGCACTAATAATACGTCGAAATGCACAGTAACCTTCTTGTGCCGTAATAATAGAGTCGTGAAGGTGCGAAATGAAGACGTCTGATAGTACGGGTCGAGTGTAATTAAAAACCAGGGTATTCATTATGCGAGCAACAACAATTTTCAATTATACAGAGTCACTTACACTGAGACATAAAATGTCCGGTCAGGGCTGTCTCGGCCATGAATCATTGGTCTCTCTATATCTCAAAATACCTTCAAAATAAAAAACTTAATACCTACTTACACAAAGAGTAGTTTTTACCATCAGACCAATTTATCTAAAAGTTCAATATAGATGTGTTAAAATCTTTTATCTAAAACGGTCAGTTCGACAAAAATAAAACTGATTTATAGCGCGCGAGTAAAATCTTTTTGGCAAGGTGCATTTTCCATTTTATGCATATCGGTACGTTTTCAGGCAACATAAAAAATCCATTAGATTTGTGCATTGGCTTAACGAGCGACGACGTGGGGTGGACGCGGAGAGGCCGGCCGAGCGGCGGCAACCCTCAGTTGACCGTGCGTAAGCGGCTTTATTGCGTTCCTATCAGCATCACCGAGCTGTAATAGACAGGTGAACAGTCTGATAGCCTTTCCGTGTATCCGTTCCGATCCAATTGCATGACAACAGAGGCTGTTATAATTTCGTTGCACTGCTCCTCTGTGAATTTTCGTTTATTACGATACCGAATCTGTGTTAGATCTCTACTGGACAACAGGACGGAAACAGGACAATTGCGCGAAAGACATTTACGCGGAGTCCTCCGCGTAAATGTCTTTCGCGCAAGTGTCCTGTTGCGCGACACGACATTTGCGCGAAAAAGTTGCGGAAATGAGAATCCTTCATAACATACGCCTGTATTCTTTCAAAGAGTTGGGCAGGTGTACCGTATGAATAGTACATCCCAATTCGCCAGTTATGTCAAGTTACAGACTGACTGGAAGTAAATAGTCCAATTAGGCATCAATAGTTATTGTCGTAGTTTTTTTATCAAACCTACATGTTTTTTTGTTTCTTTTTATTTACCACTGTTACTCTTTTAAAATATTGTAAAACATTTTAAAAGAGTAACAGTGGAGTTTCTGGCCCATTCTTCTCCATACGAAACTACCGTTTGGAAGGAGCAACTAGAATCATTTTTTTTTTTTGTAAACTATGACGTTCAAAATTGCCTTTTATGTGACTATTTGAAATAAATAATTTCAAATGATGTCGTCGTTCCATATTCAATGCAATGTTTTCAGTTCCGATGCAGAAATTGTAATGGTTTTGTAAAAACGCTATTACACACTTTTATAGGAATCCTGATTTATAGTTGTGTTTCTATTTTTAATCAAAATTTAAAGAAAATTCTGTATTCAAATAGCGAAATTCACTAAAAATAATCAATAACGACCCAAAAAAGTTAAAATAATAATCCTCAATTGCGGCGATACTCCAAAACGTACATACTTTATCCCTAGACACGTTTGATGCGCGCAAATAGATTCGTTAAAAAAAAAATTAAAACACATACAACACACACCAACACAACTATTGGAGATGCATTGAAGACAAAGGTGGCAAGTGTCGGGGTGGATGCTACTTGTCTGGTGATTAAGTAAGACTAAAATGCCAGCAAAATCATGTTCACAGTCGGGCAACGATTGGGATGTTATGATGCACCATGAAAAATCAGGCAATCCGAACGCAATCTGCGCCTCAGCAGATAATTGCAGATACCATCAGCACCGCATCAAATGACGCAACCGGGGAATTTCTTATTGCAATAGCGTCCTTGAAAAAGTGCATCAACAAGAATCACAATGCAAATATTTCAGCCCCAGCGAACCCCTTTTCGTTTCTGACCCTCGAAATTTTCTGAAACTTACAGCAAAATCGGTCGGGATGAATCATTTTTATTGTATGATCACTGGTCCAAGTGAGGAAAGCTTCCTTATTTTTGCTACAAAGAAAAATTTAGATCTTTTAAGGCAAGCACGACATTGGTTTGCCAACGGAAGCATGATACATGAAGCCTATTTCAAAGTATCTGAGGCGATAAAATCACATGAAGCAAATTTGAAATCATTATCTATTTTCACTGATTCTGAACAGGCCTCAATTTCAGCTTTGAGACAAAAATTTTTGTTTTAGTGGAAGTGCTCAGGTGCGGTTCGGTCAAGTGCTGTTGAAATCAGTGCTCTTAGTGGAATGCCTCAAAATTTTCCTACATCGTCTTTGCGAGGCTGTTTTTTCACTTTTCTCAATGACTGGCGCAAGATACAATCCGAAAAAGACGTTTTTCACATTAACACTCCTGATTTCGCATCATACATACCCCAGTAGTGCAGTAGTGGTGACCCAGTCGTAACGGTCGCGACTTACGAGTTGTAGGTCGTAGGTTCGAACCCAAACAGGCGCTTTACTGTATGTAAATTATTTCATCACCACTGCTCTCAAAATTGTGAAGGAAAACAACGGGAAGAAACAGCATGTCCTAGAACCAAAAAAATCGAAGACATCTACCAATCCGCCCTGGGCCCGCGTGAATTACGATCCCCCATTGATCTGTGGAACACATTCGATGCAGTGCTTCAAGGTATATATACCCAGAACAAAGAACTCCGTCGAAAGGTTTCATATGGGATTATCGTCACTTTTATCAGCTCATCACCCTTCTATAATGAAGTTTTTAGACGGACTACGTCGCGCGTCGGCAGCAAAACTTAACGGAAGTAATAATTCAGCAAATATCACATGGATCACACAACTAGCCGGCCAAGGTATAGGCAAGCTTCAATAAGATTAAAAGACTTAGTTGAGCCATTCGGGGAAAGACCACTCCCTGAGTATCTACGGGCCATTGCTTACAATATCAAAAACAAATATGTAAAAAAAAAACTTTTTACAAAAAAAAAAAGTCGGTTTTTTTTTTTTGTAAAAAGTTTTTACTTATTCACTTTTTAGTGCCGAAAAAGAATTGTCCAAATCGGTTCGTAAATGACGGAGTTATGCGCGAACAAAAAACGCAATGCAGAGTAAACGAAAAGATCGTTAATGTAGACAATGTAGATACAATATTAGATTTTTGTTGATTTTTCAAAAACCGGTTGTCCGATTTCGATAAAATTTTCATGGGACCATTTGGAAAGTATACCCTTTCCAACAAAAAAAAAATTTTCAAATCGGTTGGCAAGCGAAGTTATGCGCGAACAAACATACAAAAAAAAACAAAAATACAAACATCCGAATTGAGAACCTCCTCCTTTTTTAGAAGTCGGTTAAAAAACTATAAATATAAAAAATAACAATAGTTTAAAAACCAAAAATAAAAAATAAATAATATTTTTTTTAATAGTATTAAACTATTAAAAAAAACTAAAAATTAGAGATGGGCCGGGGTTTGAACCGAATACGAACTACGGCCGAACATTCAGTGAAAATAAAGAGTGTGGCCGAACTTCGGTTATTTTCACCGTGCTTTCCAGAGATGACGCGTCGAATCTTGTTTACGCTCCCACTTGAATTATTGGACGCACCAATAATTCAAGTGGGAGCGTAAACAAGATACACACTATACACACTTAAATGTATACGAACAAAAACGTAACAGACCCTGCCAGGTAACGTAGATACCTTGATGTTTTTGCACCATAACTGCCCTTGATAAATTTTAAATATATTATGTAGCAGTAGGTTGGTAACAAGATTTCACCCTAACACTTTTATAGAAATTAAAAATAGTGGTTTTTGGCGATAATTATTTCAACGTTTAGATGTCATCTTTCTGATAATCTGAAAAATACATTTAATTGTTAATTATAAGTATAACTAACAAACAATAAGTAAAGTCTAATGATTTTATTTTACTGGTTTAGTTACCATGAAAACGACACCTTTGATGAAGAAGTTTGAAAAAAGTAAACAAAACAAGGTACAATAAAAAAACTGCGATAATAACTATTGATGCCAAATTACACTATTTACTTCCAGTCTGTCTGTAACTTGAACATAACTGACGAATTGTTGGTGTAGATACTATTCACAGAATTCACCCCTGCCCAACCCTTTGAAATAATACATGCGTGATTATAAGAAGGAACCTCATTTCCGCAACAGAGAACGCGCAGCTTTTTTTTCGACCAAGTGTCGCGTAAATGTCCATTCGCAGTAATGTCTTTTTGCGCAAGCGGGTTTGCGCAACTGTCTTTCGCGGAAATCTTTTGCGCAAGTGTCCCAGACATAGGACATGTTGGTAGGTACCTACCTACTTTGATTTGATTGACTATCAGATTATTATGATTAGATATAAGGACCTAACTACATATCGGCATAGACGGTACCTACACGGAGCACGTAAGCTTTCCTTCCTAGCTAATGATATAATCTTAGGTACTTGATAAGCTATGTGACTGTTGAAACCTCAGATTATGTAATCTGAGAATGAAACATTAAACAGTAACTAATTATTCGCGCAGACCTTGATAAACAACGCGTCATATTGTTCAGAATTACCGATTTAAATTTATTTTATTTTAAATTGCTGTCGTGATTTACGCAATATCTTGAAAATTCGGGTATTAAACAGCGTTTTCGATTGAGTAATGCATTAGTGCCGCTTCAGGCAACTTATTGAAACAAAGATGAGATATAAGTAGGTACTTTTGTACCTAGGTAGGTATACCTAATACCCGTAGGTTTTTTTAGGGTTCCGTACCAAAATGGTAAAAAGGAACATTTATGGTGAACCTAAGTCTGTCTGTCACACCTGGATATCTCAAGAACTACTAATGCTATTAGAATAGTTTTAGGTAACGTTTGCCCAACTATTTTGCAAACAAGAAAGAAATTAAAAAATATATATATGTTTTGCAAAAGGGTCTGAAATTTGAAAATTTGGGGGTCTTAAAAATTTGAAGTGGGGCTACTAGGGCATGTGGGGTATCATATGAAAGAGCGTTGTTTGCACATTGTCAAACATTTTTTTTTAGGCAGCATAGTTTCCGACTTTTGATGAAAAATGTAAAAAAAATACCGTTCAAATGCAAACTTTGGAGATAAAGGGGGGGGGCCTTTATCTCCAAAGTTTGCATAGATAAAAATCTGAAATTATTCTATGTGATAGAAGTTTATGTAAAGATTACAGAAAAAATAAAACGATGTCTCTAAATAGCCCAGTTTTTCAGAAATCATCAAAATCATATATACGTACGGAACCCTCGATGCGCGAGTCCGACTCGCTCTTGACCGGTTTTTTTTATTAAGAGGAGTCTGCCCACTATATGGTATCATAACATGACCGTGCTATGAACGTGTCAGACAAAACAATATCCTTTGTATTGAAAAGTATGAAACTAGCTAGACCGTTCCGTCACCGACCACCACCGTCGCGGGCCATACACAATTGTCGGCGAGAATATTTTGCCGATGCGCTCCGTACATGGCACACGACATTGCCAAACCGGTGCGCGCAGGCAGCGAAACGGTGAGGATACGGGCGAAAACACAGGTGAACTACTATAACCGAGAAAACGGGAGCCGTATGGATATGACACGCGGTCATGATAGGCTGTTGATGCATTTTAGTGGGCATAATAGTCCGTGTCAAGTTTCTTTCCGTGCCTGGTACGGTCATAGCACGGGCAGACTCCTTAAAACCTTACAATTTCTAGGTATCATGCCTATCTAGATAATATGAAGATAAATACCTAGGTAATACCTAGGCAGCCCAAAAAAATTAAATGCGTTTGTCAGTTAAGTTCCATAATAGGTAGGTATTAAACTAAGACAAACGAGCCAATTAATTACCAAAAGATTTAAAGAGCTTTAATTTGAGTAGAGCAATAAAACAAGCTGTGTTTTATTAATCTCAATAACACTCCTTCACTCTGCGCAGTCGGGTAAAAACAGGAATAAATTGTGAGAATCTTTGCAAAACAATAGTTGGAAATGGTGTACGCGAGAAAAAGCCGGATGCAAATGCCATTCATATTAATTAGCAAAGCGAGACGGGGCTTTTACGAAATTAGACCGTGATTTCACTGAAGATTTATTGTTGTGTTTGAAATGGTTTTCGGAGCAAAGGTAGCCATTTAGACGCAAGCAAATTGGTGTTGTCAGAGCGGGTTTTAAATTGAATTGACTGAAGCGCTTGTTTGCCTTCAACGGTGACTCACGGAAAAAGGTGGAAAGCTGCTAATTTATTGGCTTCGTACACGATATAGAAAAGTGGGAGCTTGATGCGAATGATTGATGACCGCAGCAGGCTAGCTCACGGGGCTCGGCGACCGCGGGGAGCACGCTGCATGGCGATTAGGTAACACAGATACTTAGGAACAGGAGAACAAGAGTCACTTCAGTTTTTTCAATCGGAATTTTTCAGCTAAATATTAAATTAAAATGGGAATAGAAGTAAAATTAAAAGAACTTTCATTTTCATTTCAGACTAAAAAGTCCATAGGCAAGGCAAGGTTGTTAGTAACAAGAATTTAGCTTATATCTAGTGTTAGTACCTAACTAAAGTACTAAGCACTTAGTAGGTGCCGAAATACTTACAATGTTGGTACCTATCGAATAATTTTGTGTCAATTTAGATGATGTGTAAAATACAATGTTAATCGACTTTTATCGCTGACCGTACGATCTATTACGACACGTGGTGCCTACCTACTTCAATAGATATAGCCTAACTTTCGGGGTAGATATCAGGGACGGGCTCGTGGCTATGGGTGCTAAATAATAACCGCACGGGTCGATCTTCAAAGTTAAGCAACACTCGCCGAGTTCGGTCCGTGGATGGGTGAGCATCCATTCCGTGTCTCCTAAAACGTTAGATAACGTGCTTTCTAGTCTATTTATTTCAAATAGGCACTTGTATGACACTTTTGAACGTCAAAAGTCAAAAAGTCTTCACGGGTATTCAGAAGCCCGACAGTCTGACAACCAGTCTTACCAAGGGGTATCGTGTTACCCAATAATTGGGTTGCGGAGGTCACATAGGCGTTCGCTCCATGTAAAATACTGGTATTTAGAAAGAAAAATTGTTTATTCTGCAGAAACAAGACAGACTTTACAAAAATAAAAAATAAAATAAAAATTGCCAAAATACACACACTAACACAAAGTGGCCAATAGTACATATTATTTAGCTGCGTCTCTATGTAGTATGATGCATTTCCTTTCGCTGACGTCATATCTTATCCTTAGTTCTTATATCTTATTCTTAGTCCTTGTATCTTATTATATTCTTAGTTCTAATATCTTATTCTTAATTCATCATCTTATCTTTCATTTCTAACAGCTTAGATAACCTATTAACAGATTTTAGGCAATGTAAAACCGTTTCAATAATAGGAGACATCAATGTAGATATTGCTCCGAACAACAATGACCCGCGCTCCTGTCAATATCTAAATTTTATAGCCTCACACGGTCTCCTTCCTGCCCATGTGATCCCAACTCGGCTTAACAACTGTTTGGACTGTTTTGCTTAAAACAAATTATAAGGCAACCACTTGTTAGTAGAAACGTCAATAACAGACCACTCCGCGGTTTTATTAAACCTTGAAATTAAAACTCCACTCCGTAACAAAAACAGGTGCGCTTCTTCCCACCTAAACTTAACCTGTGCTATCAGCGACTTCGAAAGCTGTCATTTTTCAATTATCTCAAACTTAAATGACCCTAATCTTGCTATGGACAAACTTTATGAAATCCTGACACGCATATTAATAAGGAACACCATCTATAGAACCATCCCCTGTAAACTTAAAATTATTAAACCCTGAATAACGGTTGGTCAGCTGAGATGTATACGCAACCACGATGTCATGAACAAAAAATCTAACGACGAATGTCAAAATGCGATTTTAAAACTAACTTAGCGCAAGCTACCGGAATTTTTGTAACAATTTACTCAAAAAAACTGAAAACTGCGTATGAAGAAAAAGCTTATGCTAATGCTAAAAATAACCCTAAAAAGATGTACTTGACACAAATAAAAATACTTTAGCTCCGATTGAACTCCTTAAAATAGACAATGACCCAATCGTGTCGGTCAACGCCGTGAATACGTTCTTTGCTGATGTCGGCAGAAACCTGGCTAATAACATCCCGCAAAACTTAAGCAATGCCCAATGTACTCCTCCTACCCGCCCAGTCACGATGCATAACTCAATTGTCCTATTGGAGACAGACGAGGAACAGGTCGAGGCAATCATTAAAGATCTCCGCGTAGAAAGTGCTTCTGGCTGGGCTGATATCTCTCCCAAATTGATAAAATCTACCAGTCACCAACTAGTTCCAGCCATAACGCACATCTGGGGCCGTATTATGAAGTAAAAATGCCATTATGATTCCAGACAGAAAAAGGGACGGTGCTAGCAGTCATGTATACATCCATCTCTCTCTTGCACTGGAATCATGATGGCATTTATACTTCATAATACGGCACCTGTAATCTTGCAATATCCACTGGCACTTTCCCCAAAACCCTCAAAAAAGCCAGTGTTCATCCAATGTTTAAAACGGGGACAAAGGCAGTGTAAATAATTATCGACCAATCTCGGTACCTACTTCCAACAATTTCCAAAATACTGGAAAGAATCATTTACAAAAAATCTCCTCAACTTTTGGACAAATATAAAATCGTCGCTAAAAACCAGTACAGCTTCAGAAAGGGGGTATCGACGGAAGACGCTGTATTGGTTCTACTGGACTCTGTTGTCAACAAATTGACAGTAAACACAAATGTGTATCTTATCACTATCACAAATATGTATATTCTTGGACTAAGGCCTTCGACACTGTCTGTCCCTACTTTACTCGGAAAATAAGAACAGATTGAAATACGCGGCCCCTCTCAAATTGCTTAAGGATTTTCTATCATTTCTACCCAGTGCGTTAAAATAGGCGATTATATCAGCAGTGAAAAACCATTAGATTTCGGTGTGCCACAAGGAAGTTTGCTCAGCCCCTTCCTCTTCCAAATATATTCTAATGAACTCTTTCTACTTACTCTCCCTTCTAAGCACATTTATTTATTATAGTATTAACACTTACATTTTTTTTTACAGATGTGAACCCAATGTAACAATGTAGTCATAATTTCCACACTCAGAGCCATCACCCAAGAACAAAAATAAATAATAAATATATTGAGTATTGAGTACCAATCAGACACCACCACCAACACAAACACACTACCGCATTATAACGTACGCCGTTGATACTGTTTTACTGTCCAGCGGTCACGACTGGGATACAGCTAGGGAGGCCGCTGAAAGTTCCTTGACCCAAGTTATGATCTGGTTGGGCAGTAATAGCTTAAACTTGAACGTCAGCAAAACAAACTTTATAACCTTTGGTTCCAGACCCTCTACCCTTCCATCTGACCTCTCACTATAAATTAAAGCCCATGTTTGTGACTTGATTCCAGTCTCAGCTGGAAGACCCACATTGAATCTCTGTCTGCACGCACAAGAAAACTCATATACATTTTCATATTCATTTTCAAAAGAAAAACTTCTGTACGTAAAGATATCAGATGGTATACACCACTCTATATGAATCAACACTAAGTTACGGTATCGTTGCGTTCGGTGGTGCAGCCAAGACAACCCTCATACCACCTGAAAACGTGCAGTAATTAAAAGTCCTATTAAGCAAACCATAGATATTCCCACTCAGCAAGTTTATTCAGACTTTAAAGTACCGACAGTCTGACAAATGTATGTTTCCTGCTATCACACGTACACATAAAATTATCCCCTCTAATAGATGTAACAACCCTACGCTCAAAAGAAGACCCAAACCCGTTTGTCCTATTTGTACAAATACCACCTTTGCACGACGGCATAACCGTTAATTAAGTACAGACGCCAGCACATCAAGCTACTACAATCTTAAAATTCAAATTACTTTAATAGATTTTCAACTTATCGCTACAGCTTAAGGTTCAAGATTGATTGGAAAAATTTGACAGTTTCGGGTAGCTTGACCTGCTGGCGTCTGTACATTACTTTACACTAAACTGCACAACACATTAAACATCCATTGTTTGAACAAATTCCAATGCAAACAAAAAATAAAGAAATATCTGCTCACTCTAAAATATGACGACACGGAAGAATTACCTAAATCAGGCACCCACTCTCGCATACACATCTACACTCTCTCACACATACCTACACTCACGCATACACTGTTACACTCACCTAAACAACACATGGCCAGCACATATATACATACTCCCTTTTCCTTGTTAATAATTCCTTTAAAACTTCTTTTACTTTATTCCCCCCATTTCTTATCCCCACAACTAATTGTATTAGGCTAGTTTAATTTTTTACAAAAGTTCACATTACAAATTTGTAAGTAACAAGGCCTAAGTCCAGCAGTGGACGTCTTTTGGCTGAAATGATGAAGTAACAATTATATCCATAATGGACGGATGGATGACCCCTGTAACACAGGTTTTTCTTTTCTTAGCGTACCCCCATGCTAGGAAAAACCTGTGTTAGGCTATTACCATGCTTAAATTAGTGTCACCCTGTAAGTGTCACCCTGTATCAGTGTACTTTCATGATAAAAGTGAAATAAAAATGTATTATTATTTATTATTATTAATCTTAGTTTATATTTTTCGGGATTCCTACTATTTTTGGGTTAGTCTTACATTTAGTTGACGCATCTGGAGCTCGCACTATAACGTCTTAAGTTGAAGGGCCTTTCGATTTTATTCTGTATCTGCTGCAGTTCGGTGTCGTCTATTAGGTTTATTTAGGTTATCTACACAACGTTAACTACTTTAGGTTACCTATTTAGGTTAGGGGTTTTTTTTGTGATGTTTTTTGATTCGCTTTTGATTTTGTTACTTGATTTTCGTATTGTATTTAGACATGTTGTCGTACTCGACAGAATCTGCGATTTGATACGGATACTGTCTTGTTGGAGTTTTTGTTTCTCACGATGGTTATAATATTATATTAAATGATAAATATGAACTATATATAGATAAACTGGATAAATAAATTTATTAAAAAAAACGATGGCTTTTCCTTATGTGCCGTTGAAGCTCTTGAGTTGGCTCAGTATTTTTGTAACAAATTTTGTTTAGGCGTCTAAGACTTCCTCTTTTCGCGTTAGCATCCCGATGTCATATGCCGTGATACCAAAACTCTCAGAGATTTTCTCATACTGCATGCGATCCATGGCGAATCTGGGGCAATCCCTGAGGAGGTAGTCGAGACTTTGTACGGTGTTGGCGTATCAGGGACAATTTTCATCGGCAGTTATTTTGAAACGATGGAGGTACTGTTTGTGGAAGCCGTGGCCTGTTAAAATATGGGTGACATAAAAGTTTTGTTCAAATTTTTTCCGGAATTTGTGTATTTGTAGAAGTGTTGGAAATATTGTTTTGGTGTGTTGTCCCTGCTCGCTTGATACGTATCTGGCTTGCCACGTAGCCAAGTTGGTCTGCCTTAGTTCATGTTTGACATATGACATCGGGTATGCGCTTTATGAAGTCGAGTGGCCGTGTTCGCAACAGCATCTGCAGCTTCATTGCCTGCAACTCCACTGTGCCCTTTCACCCATCTGATCACAATGTGTGGTGATGTGCCTGTGCGTGGGTGTGTGTGTGTATGATTGTGTATGGTTTTATGAACTTTTGTGACCAGTGGGTGTGTGTTGCTCCGGTCTGGATCCTCCCTTTTCTATGGTGGTAATAAAGTTCACTCATGAACTTTATTACACCCTGTTCCTCATACACCCAAAGTATAACAAATAACTATTGTAACCGACTAGAGGACGTAAAACAGAAAAAAAGTAAATATAAATATCAAAAAACCCGACTGCTTAAACAGTGAACTTTCAATTTAAATAAAATAAAACACGCCGCGTAAAAACGATAGCTTACTATGATGCAAGTAAATAAGAGTGCAGCAGTCTCTGACCTGCCAAAAAACGAACTAAAAAGTAAATAAAAAACAAGCTGTATTAGTTAATCTGTATATGTACAAAGCTAAAGATCACTTATTTACTCGCTGACTAAACAGATAAGATAGAAGATAATAATAAAATTGTCATTGCTGTCGGGGGACCTCTTAGATTATAGTGTTCCTCAGAACGCCGACAGCATTGACCTAACCCGGCTCAAGGCCACATAACGCTTGACCTGTCAAAAAAAATACAGCTCACGGTCCAGTTGTTCCTTGTAACTTATGTACAGTAACACGTCCCAGCACATTATCAATGTTAATCTAAGTATTTTGCCCTGTCCACGAAGTGCATCGATTCTGTCGTCGATGGTTCGATTCTGACTCCTAATCCAGGGATATTGTTTAATTATTCTACCAGCGGTGTCGCGTCTCGCGAAATGTCGCGCCGGTCTGTACAAGCCTTTATTTTTAATTTGGTTATTTTTCTATCACTGTAGTAATGGTAGTACTTAACCCTTAGGGTAACGGTCGATAAAATTATTCGTTATGTTTCAACGCAAGCAAATTCTGGGTATGTCACTCGATTTTAGAAATTATATTAAATTATATTATAATAATTATTTTTCACGTTATTATGATCGATTACATAAGAACGATAAAATAAGATACGATACGACAAAATAAGAACTTTATCACAGCTTTAATAAAAGTTTTGAAAATATAAGTGAGTATGGTTGCTAACCAACTTTAAATTGATATAATTCCTAAATGGTCATTCAAAATGAAAAATGATTAATGGTGTTTCGGACGGAAGCGTTCCCGAAATGACTTTTTAACCTTATTTTCTGTTAAATTAATGACAATTACTTTTATGTTTGGCGCATTATAATCAATTTCAAATTTTTTAGATTATTTAGTACATTTTGACAGAACTTCGTACTCTTACATACTGATTTTTTTAAGATGTTAGGTACAGAAAAAACTTCTTTAGAAGTTATTCTCCTTGTCACGAAAAACGGTTATTAGTACTGAAAGTTACTGTCGACAATAGGTAGGATATTTCGTCAGTTCGTCTATTCTATCAGATTCGTCATTCATTAGGTACCTGAAGTGCAAAGCCGATTGATTATAAGAAATAAGGTACCTACGGTAAATAAATACACAAAGTTGAAAATGTGCACTTTAATTTTCAACATTATTTTCACATGACAACATCATCACACTGGTCTTGGTATTACGTAGGTACGAACCTACTTTCTCATTCACAAAAAGTAACATTATTTTATGATTAACGGCAAGAAAGGCAAAAAACCTACAACACGAACATACCTAAAGCCTACTTTTAATTTCTTTGTCTGCATTTTATAAACAGAATGTTTTACGATAAGTCTAAGTAACTAGGTATATTAAAAATAACATTATAACGTATAGCGTGGAGTTCAAATTGGTTGACAAACGGCAGTGTTTGCTGTTTTACAGCTACTCAAATACATAGAAACTATAGTTACGACGTGTATAATTGACTAAGTTCCGACCAAATTTGAATGCTGATTTGTAAGAAAATTGATTTTCTATGGTTGTAGAGAAACTGTACTAGCCGTTTGTCACCCTAATGCTTTTTCAATTTACTAGATTGTAGGTAAAGTAAAATGCTGTTAAAATAACTGGTTTTCGTTTTTTAATGCAGAGGTAATGAAGAGGCAATAATCCACAATAGTTCACTGAACTCTACAAACTACCTCAGCGCTATATCTTTCAGAGAATTATATACTGACTACAGTAAACAACAAAATTTGGCACATATCAAAACGATTAGTAACAAAAGACATAAATTATATTAAAGATGTTCGCTGAGGTGAATTGTTTGGACAAGTTAAACCACTTTTGCAGCACACCGGACTTATTCCAGCCTTTGAAGCAGTTACACCCAAATAATCAAAAATATTCAAAAGAATGTTAAAAACCCTACAGACAGTTTAGGTAATTCTACAATACCTACCATTACTATTTACTACTAGTATAAACATTATTATCAAAACATTACACGATTCCCTGATACGAAGGGTCATGGTTTTATTCTACGAAGCATTATTAGTTTAGGGAAGGTGTCTTTTAGATTGATGAGGGCTCGTTTTACATTATAATGTGGATTCGGCTTTGATAACTTGTTTTTATTTGCAAAAGCTAACTTGACAATCTTATTACATTTACCATTTTTTTCTACTTTAACACAGTACAACATAAATACATATTTATTACCAACACCCTCATAAAATACATACTTCCATTCCAATTACAATTTTATAATTCATAAAAAAGATAGTCATAAGTTGACTTAGTTTGTTTTAGTTTTTAGCCCAAGGAAAGTAAACATTAGCCTCACGATTGACTTTAAGTAGCACATTCAATACTGGTGAAAACACAACTTTATTGCCACTCGTTTTAATACTTTCGTTTAGTCTCTTGAACAATTAAATAATTAATTTGACAAATATCTTTTAATTCTTTCTTTTCACATAATTTATGAAGTTTAGACTTAGTTCCAAGTGTTCCAATAGTGTTCTGTTTGTTTAGAAGACAACTTCCTAATGCCGTGTTATTAGTAATTTTTACTATTGAATAAATCATTATTATTTTAAATTTCTCTGCACTTTTGTTTGTGGTACCTATACAGTAGGTACCTCAAATACATAATAACATAAAATCATTCAGTACCTACATAGGTACATACAACTAGACAAGTTGTGCGCTAGTTTAGTAATTATTATAAATATAAATGCCTCTTGCTATGAAACATAATATGATTAGGTATATTATATAATGTCTATACACAATTTGACTAACAGGCTTGCGATTACGTGAAATCTTTTAAGAATTAATAAGTTTCTCATCACATTTACACTTATGCAATTAGTAGGTAAGTAATTTAAAGAGAAAGTGTTATTGTATGAAAACCAAGTTTTTGCAAGAAAAAATATTATGTATACTTAAGTTAAAGCAGTGTGGAGAATACTTATTATACTCAGACTTTAATCCTAATGCATCTTTATATTATTAAATGTTACGTATACTAAATAATTATTAATATGGGTACTGGACTTCATATTATTACTGGTACAAGTCATTCATGAAGATTACATCATTCTACAAATTGACTGATAAAGTTTCAGTAGAAATATAGGTAAATAAAGAGGTACAAAAATACAACAGTTTTTAAAGTTATTACTAAATGCAGCAACAACCAGAAAGACGCACATTTAAACAAATGCTAGAAACAATACTTTGTTCTTTGACTCACTAGGTTTAGGAAACACAACCCATTAAAACTTACTTATAGTAATTAATAAATAACAAACAAAATTAAACATAATAAATCACCTTGGAATTTAACCTTTTTTTTTACTTTAATACTTCAATAGCCTTTTTAGTTCTCAAAACACACTCCGAATTTTTTTTTTTTTGTATATAAAAAAGTGAGTACCTACCTACATGTTAATTCCTTCTAGTTTATTGAGAAATAGCGTTAAAACAGCATATTTTGTCAGTAAACATTTCACAGAAGCAATGTATCCTAAATAAAATACAAATTATACAACGTAGGTATGTTTACACTGTATGATTAATTGCGAATCTTACGGTACTTGAAAATTGCATGGAAGTAATATTATGAGCAATTTGAATTTGAGCTTCAATTGACAAAACATTGGAATTGATGAATTTACTCAAAATGCTGAAGTATATTGTGCATATTTGGCTGATAAAATGTGATATGTCACAAACAAGGTGGCGGTAGAGGCATGTCAATCAATTTGCATACTTCTAATAGGAAATTTTTTAATATGGCTGCTTGGTTATCTCTTGATCCATTGATTGTTATTGTCGGAATGAATGTTGGTTTCAATATGTGAGTATCATCACCATGTTTCTTCAGGAGAGCTGATCCAAGTTCCTGATGAGCACAATTATTGATTGGATCAGGATCAATTTTCATTTCCTTTGCACACTGAAATGAAATATTAGGGTTTATTAGTTCGCTGTACATTATGCGGTGGAATGAGGGAAATGTTGTGAGGAAAGTTTTGAGTATGAATCTGGAAGAGAAAGACCAAAGAAACGATGGATAGACTGTGTGAAAGATGATATGGCAAGAAAGGGGGTGACTACCAGGATGACGACTAATAGAGAAGTATGGAAGAAAAAGACATGTTGCGCTGACCCCAAATAAATTAGGATAAGTACAAGAGAATGATGATGATAGTATACTGTACATATTTAGGGAATATTAATTAAAATCCCTAATATTTACCCTGGTGAGAGCACCATCAGCATCTATGTTATCTGAGATCATGCATTCTGTTATCTTGACAGAAGTAGTCATATTTGCCACAGCCTCTATTGCACAAGCATGGACCTTGTTTGCGTAGCACTCTTCTTCACCATGCTGACATTGAAAAATAAACTTCCCTTTCTCTTCTTTGGTCTACAAAAATATAAAGCATATTTTGTTATAATGTACCAACTTTTGCCTGAGGCTTTGCCCGCGTGGAGGTCAGGACATCTTCAACCATCATCGTCATATTTCAGCCATTTTATACAAAACCTTCCTCATGAATCACTCTGTCCATTTAGACCAGGGCTAAAGCCTTTGAAAATGGTAAAAAGTAAAAAAAAAAATTGTAGGATGAAACCCAAGGAAAAAGGAAGAGAATATAACAAAATTATAGGAAAAATAATTTACGGGCGATCTGAGGTCGGCAAGTGGATGAGGATGAGTTTTAAGGGTAAAAAACGGTTTACCCCGATTTCCGGCAAAACTACAAGTCCTATGTTATTTTGCATTTTCTGAGAAAATTCACCATACTAATTTACTTATATTTTTTTTTTACACCTAGCTAAAAGTAGACATTTCAACGAACAAAAAGCCCACAGACTTTTTTAAAAAAGCAGATATTAAGACGGGAGAATTTTCGTTTGAAAATTAGGGTGTTTTTTCGATATTAAGTCAAAAAAGGGTGAAAAAAAAAATATTTTAAATCAAAAAAATAACTGTGTGTTACTAAAATAATTAAAATTAAAAAAATTAAATTAAAAATAACAATATGTTTGGGACATAAAAAGTTAATTTTCACCAAATTTAGTAAAAAAAATATTCTAAAAGTTTAAAATAAAAAACCAAAAAAATGGTTATTTTAATTTTTCACATAAATTTTGAGGTTATGTGAAAAAAAGTGTAAATACAAAAGTTTTAGATCTTTTTATTCCTTCCTACAACTTTGCTATTTAACTTTTTTCCATAGGACTTCTAGTTTTGCTGGAAATCGAGATAAACCGTTTTTTACCCTTAAAAACTCACCCCCATTCACTTCCCGACCTCAGATCGCCCGCAAATTATTTTTCTCATCCTTTTCCAATGGGTTTCATCCTACATAATAATGAAAAAAAAATAAAAAAAAATAATAAAATACATTTATTTCGAGCAACTTTAACTCATATTGTGGTACACACAAATACAGAAAACAAGGACAATAAAAATAAAAAATAAATCCTACTATTAGTTGTTTTGGTTTAAAAAATTATCGACCCTGGGACTAATTGGTGAAAACCGTATGAAAATCCATTTGGTAGTTTTTGAGTTTATCGCGTTCAGACAGACAGACGCGGCGGGGGGACTTTGTTTTATTATAATTTTGTAGTGATCACTATGCAGAAGAATGTTACGTAGGTAATCCAAAATACTTAGTGATCATCTTGTTTCCATACTATGACCATATTACCATTTTAAAATGTGTGTAACAACTAAAATATTTATGAGTTTGCTACAGCAAATTAAAATAAGAACAACATACTTTGTTTTATGCATATTTAATCAACCTTTGTTTTGTTTAGTTAGAACCCCAAAAGGTTCAAAAGCAGCAGTGTTATTCTGTAACCATCTCACCGTGAAAACTTAGGTGAAGTGAACTGTCAGTGAGGGATTGACACTATTAGCAACTCACTTCAAGCTCACTTCACCTACGTTTACACAATGAGATTTTTTCAGAATAGATTGGCTGATCATGTTATGAAATCCAATTTTATTTATTCTTTTGTTTTAATATTTGGTGGAACTTAAAATACTGGTAAAATTTAATACATAATACTTACTGTAGCCTTTCCATAGGGTACTAAAGTTACATCTAGAAACTCTGAAAGCTTCTCCGTCACGGGTGCCAAATGCCTCACAAAGAAATGTTTGGAGTCAGGACATAGGGCTTCATAGTACACCCTCACTTTCACTTTGTCCTGTTTATGCTTATTGTACTTGTCATCTTCTAACTCCACTATGCCAGACTATAAAACAAAAAAATAACTTTGTAAATGTTAATTCATGAAATGAGTTCACGGGACTAAATACTTTCACAAAATACTTCTAGGATAGGCTAGACCTTATAACCTTGATTTCACTTTTAAAATGTTGAAATCAAAAACGAAAAGTTGTACACATTACATACAATGATGTAGAAAAAAAACAATGTATGAGCATTGAGGAAGCAACAGGACTATGTAAGGATTGTAGCATGTGGAGTTCTCTAGTTTATGCCTAACCCCATTAAAAGGCATGATTTTATGTATGAACATAAGACATTTATGCAGAATAAAATAAACACCTGCCTCATCTGATTCGCCTGACTGCTTTGTTGGCCTAGTGGTTGCAAGCATGACTGCTGAGCGTGGGGTAGTGGGTTCAATCCCCAGGTCAGAAGAAGTGTTATCAGAATTTTCCATTTGAAAACTCTCGGTAGCGGCCTGGGGTCCGGATGTGTGTCCAGGGACTGGCAATAGGCTCATCTTGCCCTATTACATGAGACTTATAACATAACTGGCAAAATGTGGGTGTACTATACACCTCTGCTTACCGTTTCGTGGGAATACAGACGTGATTTTGTGTAAACAAACCATTATTATCTACAAAAACTGTTAGCTGTTTATGCTCAAATTGAGACTAATCACACAAATATGGAAAATCAATATATGCATACTGCATATAATTAACCTGAAACTGCCTATATTCCCATTTACGCTATAGATAATAGATTAAATTAACAGTTAGTAAGGATTAATATAAAATATTGATAGTCTAGCGAAAGATAGATTACACACCTCAGATAATAATGTTGCGTTTTTGTCGGGCAATAGCCGGAAGAACTGCCACATGATTAACATTAGCAGAAGCAAAACTATTAATCTATATCTGTTACAAGAATAGAATGCCATTGTTATTGATGTAAATGATTTATTTCCATCCAATACGTAGCACTTCTCGCTATCAGCCGATTCACTAGGCAGCTGTTGAGTTGAGGTTGACACCAACGCCTTTATATCATGTCTAATTCCACAAAATTCTAATACCTATACTGTAATTTAGAATTTTTACTGTTTAGTTAACATGCAATGCATTTTTTTTTTATATTTTCACTTTTCTACTATCGCAAAATAAAAAAAACACTCATTTTACGGAATGAATAAATGACATGTCATTTTTGACACTTCGAGTCTTAACTTGTGGTGCGTTCCGAGTTGCGCTGTAATGCAAAAATGATGTCGCATGAAACGTCATAGATAGCGTCATGACATGCGCCATCTTGCGATAACGCCGACCATGCCTTATAAGTGTACAAATTTATGTGCGTGGTGTATATACAAATAAATACTGTAATCAAACCGTGAGTGCATTCACGATCATTCCGAATTGTTGACATCTGTTAGCAGTCATAATCGTGGTAGCTAACTCGGTACGGAAATTATTGATGTGAGTGCTGCAAGTGATTATAGTCTAATACAGAGTGCAGCCTTGGCCGACCAAGGCTCCATTCGGAATTACACCATAGTCGCTCACAGCACTCCTCAGAATAATTAAACCAAAAATAATAATAATTAAAGGTAAGTCAATTCTGAGCAGCGTTCACATCAATAATTTCCGTTCCGATTTAGTTATTACGATTATGACAGCTCACGCACGGTTGGATTACAGTATTTCTTTGTGTATACCACAGACACACATTTGTACTCTTCTTCATTGGATAGATGGTGACTGGAGCCAGAAGCACAATTTCAAAAATGCAACGCTAAATAGACACAATGCGACTCAAAACAAAACAGCACAACTGTCATTTTTGACAGAGCTCACGGTGATGTTCATTTAGAACATGGTCGGAGTACTACTTGGTCTGTGATGGTCGGTGTTAACCCAAGATGGCGCATGTCATGACGTTCGAGCTCACGCTAATTCGGTACGGATGTAAGCGCGCTCAAATCAATTATAGCGCAACTCGGAACGCACCGCAAGAATCTTCTAAATAAAACCAATGGCTGGATATTGGGATATCGCACTAGATGAAAAAGTGTAATAGTCGGTGAAACGAACGAATCTCTTCACACATGAACATTTGAACACACATGAACATGAATATTTACTTTGTAAAGTATTATATTATTTTAATTATTATGAATGTGAGGACTATGTGAATTGTTTTTTTATTTTTATTCTCAATCAAAAAAATTCTTAATGCAGGTCTGGCAGTTTGAGTACTTTATGCGGCCTAACCAATTGTCCTTTCTTTGGTATTGTTCGTCGAATCGCTGAGCTCCTTAAGTTTTGAGTTGAGCTGCACGATAACTGACAAATGCGTGCACTGACTGGACAGGTCCACTCAAATCTGTGTGGTTCTTTCGTCAAAAGACCATGTCAGACACCAATCTACATGGTTCTCAAATGATCTGACCAAGATTATATCCGTATTTTATATACACATTGACATTGATTAATTTTATATATACAATGACATGAATATTTACTTTGTTAAGTATTATATTGTTTTAAGTATTGTAAATGTGAAGACTATGTGGGTTATTGTTCATTTTTCTTTTTTTCTCAGTTAGTTTTTATCATAGTCTGGCAGTTTGAGTGATTTTATGCGGCCTACCCAAATGTCCTTTCTTTGGTATTGTTCGTTGAATCGTTGAGCTCCTTAAGTTCTTAGTTGACCTGCACGACTACTGACAAATGCGTGCACTGACTGGACAGGTCCCCTCAACCTGTGTGGTTCTTTCGTCAAAAGATCATTTCAGGCACCAATCTACATGGTCTTCACATGATCTGACGAAGATTATGTCTGGACTTTAAAAAGAGACTGTGACCTCTGAGTTTGTTTCGGCCTTTCTTCTCAGAGTAGTCGGATACGAAACGCCGACCTCATCTAGTTTTTCTTAAGATTGACGTGTAAAAGTGTTTGTACAAACCTACTTACAGAAATAAATCATTTATCATTTATCTTCATTATTTATTTTTCACTTTTTAGTGGGTCAGTTTATAATTTACAATAGCCTAATGTCAAATGCTCATCATCTTTTACAAAATATTGCTTTTCCCAATGCAGGGGCGTTAATTGTTGAGGAGTTCTCCTGGTAAGAACCAGGAGAACTGATGGTGACTTCACCATATGCATTTTGACGACCATAGGACCTTAAGTGGACAGACTCTTGTAAACCTGTATTTATTAAGCAAAAGCTGCTAACCCTCCCGTCTTTATATGTATTTGAAACCTGCAAATTTGTAAGAAATAACTGCTTGCTTTTTGAAAAAGATGAAAAGGCTATGTCAAAGAGGAAAATAGTACAAAAGCCACTAGTAGTCCCGCGTAATAGACTAAAAGTATGCAACAAAAACTGTTATACCATGGCGGTGAAAATATATAACCACCTAGCTGAAGAATTTAGAAGTGCTACAGATTTGGAATTTAATAAAAAGATATATAACTGGTTGTGTGAGAGATGTTTTTATTCCATCAATGAATATTTTGAGTGTAAAATGTAAAACTTATTTTTAATAATTAATATGACATCTAAATATTGACATTACATAAATAATATGGACACATTTTTTATTGACATGACATCATTATTACTGATCGCTATTTTTGATATAAAAAATGAATATAATTGTATATAATTTGATTTTTATGAATTGCATTGTAATCTAAATTTAGTTCTTGAAATTGTTACTAGTATTTTAATGTTATTGCTAATTCCTAAATGTGTACCTACTGCATGCTATATGTATAACCAAGATGTAAAATCTAAATATTTGCACGGCTGAAATGCCGAATATAGTGAAACCCATAGCTATTAAGAACTTATGTATACCTATATTCTTGCAAATAAATATCATTCATTCATAAATTACTTAGCAACCATATTAAAGTGCCTAATCAAATCGCAACGGTGAAATACTTATTATTAAGTAGTTCCGGTGGCCATCTGTGCTCTTCATCATCAGTTCCACTTCACCAAATAGTGCTTTTCGAGTGCAAATGCACGAGTTACTATAAAATATTCAAATCGCTATAGGTATGCTTATAAAATTTGACGATTTCCCTCGATTTCCATGGGATCCCTCATCAGATTCTGATTTGGTGGCCATGGGACCACCTCGGGAGCATACACTTCCATACAATCAAAGAATTTTCAAAATCCGTCCACAATTGACGGAGTAATCGGTGAACATACATAAAAACAAAAATAAACATACAGCCGAACATATAACAACCTCCTTTTTGGAAGTCGGTTAAAAAGGAAAGATTTCATATGGAAAAAATCTAACTGTAAATACATATTTGTTGTCGTAGCGAATCATATTTTGATCAAGAACCTGACACTGACCTCCATACTCAACAAAGTAAAAAAAAAAAATTCGCGGGCTACCGCGGATCCATTAAGATAGCCCGCGAAATTAAAATTTTCTTACGTTTTTTGCAATTTTCAGGTCAGTAACAGGTTGTATGTTGATCGAAATATGATTCACGGACGTAACAAATATGGCTTTACATAATTATTATCATTGGAATCAGCAATACAACTCTCTAAGTTCGTAGAATCGTATTGAATGACTATTTCAGAAATAGTAATTCAAAATACGGATTCTACGAAGAGAGGTACACCCAATGAAGGTAATACATCATTGGTGTACAAACATCCGCAAGAGACGATCGCTTCATTGTCTCGACGTCTGTACGAAATCGGTTCTTCAATGCTGTTGAGCTGCAACAACAACTGCGATCATCTCGGAGAATTTATGTAAGCGTCAGCGTCTCCACGATTAGAAGAAGAAAATTGCAGCTCAAAGGGCTGCTACAGCGCCAAAATTGACTGGACATCATAGGATAGACCGGTTGCAGTTTGCCCGTGACCACGTGGATTGGACAATTAGACCAATGCAAGGGAGGGCTGCGCTCTTCTCGGATGAGACGAGGGTGTCTTTTCTGCAACGACAGGCGTAGAAGAGTGTACAGGAGGCAAGGGGAACGATTCGCACAAGCTTTTATTCAAGAGACAGTAGAATACGGGTGTGGCTCGTGCATGTTCTGGGGCGGCATGTCAATCGACGGCAAAACGAACCTTGTGTGTGTTTCTCGGACTGGAAGTGCTCGCGGGCAAGGGTCGCTGACTGCTCTTCGATATATAACAGAGATCTTAGAGAGCAGGTTGTCCCTTATGCGGGTTTTGCTGGCAGTGGGTTCACGTTAATACACACCGCATTCATTGTAAGAGACTACCTGCAAGAAGTTGGGATCCATGTTATGCGCTGGCCGGCGCGAAGTCCAGACCTGAACCCTATTGAGCACCTTAGGGATGAACTGAAACGGCGAGTACGGACACGTGATCCTGCCCCTACCACTCTCCAAGACCTCCAAGATGCTGTCGTTTCAGAATGGGGCTACATTCCTCAAGAGACTGTAGTCATATTAATTAGGTCCATGAGAGAATGCATGGAAGCATTCATCAAGGCGGCGGTAAAACTAGGTTTTAAGTTGATTTTAAGGACTTTGTTGTAATTTTTGCATATAAAATAGATAATACTTTGCTTCAATATCTGACAGTTCTTTCACTTCGTTCATTGAACTACTTGACTTGTTCGCATATTCTTTGTTTATGCGTTTGTCGTAATCTCATTACAGTTTTTCGATGTTTAAATAATATTTCTACTGTTAGATTGCACGAATTCTTTGAGTAATTACAAATAGTGAGTGCATGGATGCTGTGGAGCAATGTCTTGTGTGGTTGGGTTATTTAAACTTGAACTCCTTATGTAAACTTGATGAAAAATAGATCAAATAAAACTTTAAAACAGGAAGCAATTAGCGGCTCTCGTTAAGGTAAAGTAGGCCTGTACCTAACTAAGCAAGTGTGTAAAATAGCACAAAGCTCAAAGCATCAATATAGTTGTAGTGTTTCTGAAGAGTCCCGAAAATTGCTTCCTGAAGATTCGTGAAGACTTTTATATTATTCAGATAAAATATTCCTATAAACTACGTCAAAACGTACTCCTCGAACAGATGTCATACCTACTCCAAACTCTTTCCCGTCAAAAACACTAGAACATAGAAGCTGCAGGTAGCCGTCTTGAAGATATCTGGAATGTATAGGTGCCCTCAAACTGGGACGGTTATCATTTTCGGAATTATAAGTTAATGTCATTGTAAATTCTATCTATCGACGTTAAAATTTAGTGGGTCATATCACTAGTCAGAATAAAAAGAGTGACATCCTACGAAATTTCGAAACGTCTTCATTATATACATGTCCTTCTCTAACATATAGCGGCTCCATATGTCAAAATGAAGCAAATATATTGAGTTCAGTTGCTATTTTAGTCCTCATTTTATGCTTTTCATTGTTCTGAGGCTCATGACCCCTTTATAAATACTCAAAGGTACACCTCAGAATAATTAAACCAATGGCGATTGGTTCTAGGTTCCGTTCACAGAGCACTATAGAGGTTCCGTTTTTGCCATTTGAAACGTGTTGAAACACTGTTGTTTTTTTTTATCTGGTACCTACAATCTATGGTTTTATCCGCATCGGAGATATGGGATAGTCCGGGAAACTGTCCTGGGAACCACAGAGCACTTTTGTAACTAGGAATCATTAGCTCTCTTTTCATGAATTTTGGCATACCTACTTAACTTATTGGCCAAGTACGAATTGTCCTTATACCTACTACCAAATATTACATTTTAATGGAAGAAAAACATCCGTACAGCAAGTGTGCCAAATAATCATCATCACCATTCTCTTTCCCATATTCCAATTCATTTGCGAGTTCGGCGCGCAACATGCCTTTTTCTACATTTTTCTCTATTATTCGTCACCTCAGTAGTCACGTCCTATATGTGGGTCAGAGAAATGAAAGAATAAAAATATTATGATATTGAATAAAAGAGTAATTTACGTAAATAAAGCTCTATTCAGTCAATAGTAGAGAAGCAAATCTTTCTACATCGTAGAATCCTGCTTTGACTTGTCTGCCTCCAAAAAATCTGCCATTTAAATCCACAACTGCTTTGATAGCACTTTCAATACGCTTAAATTCAACAAAAATTCTGACGGCTTCATCTGATGGCGCATTGGGCATTTCAAAGATTAATACTTTTATTACATCACCATATTTAGTGTTACATTCGTCTTTGACTTCAGGTTCTAATTCCTCGTCTACATCGCCTGGTCCAACCATATTCTGGAAAAAATATTTTATTGTAACAGAATTGTTTGACTAAATATTTACAGTGCCCAAAATGCATGCAGTCAGTAAAAAATTCAATAATGATGGTTGACTTTTTTTTTGTGTGGGAAATTATCAAATAACTTCTCCCGCTCTGGGTGGAGCGGGAGGGAGTGTCAGACTTTTACTGACAAAAACCCACCCGTGTTCCTTCAGATGCCCGTGTGCCAGGGCCACGATATCCCTTTCGGACAGGCTCGTAACCCTGGCAGGCATTGGCCCTTTCGGACCCCGTCAATTGGTGCTGACGTCTCTTTGAGGCGCGCGTGGAACACAACGCGCCGTCGACCCGGGCCTGGTCCTTATCGGACGGCGAACTACCCATCGCTCACCCTCCGCAAGCCCGCGCCTACGGTGGCCGGGAATCGGCCTGCGATTCCCGACGCCCGGGGCGTCTCCTGCGGCGACTAGGGGCACGAGGGCGTGGATTTTGCCTTTCCCTCACGCGTTCCGCCTCCTCCTTCGCGAGCATTACTGTTTCGCAGAAGGAGGTGACGGCCTCCCATGCACTCTCGCTCCGAATCATGGCCTGAACCAGGGCCGGACGCGAGAGATCGCCGCCGCCGATCGCCTCGTGAGGACACGGCGGTGGTCCGCCCAAGCAGGGCAGACCTCCACCGTATGCTCCTCCGTGTCCTCCGGGCGATCCACACAGTGGTGACACCCGGGCGTTTCCTCCCTCTTTATCCTAAACAGGAACCTCCCGAAACATCCGTGTCCGGTGAGTACCTGCGTCAGGCGGAAGGTGAGGACGCCGTGGCGCCTCTCTAGCCACTCCTCAAAGAGGGGACTTATTGCCACAATTGTGGCGTGCCCATGTAACAACAAGATCTACCCATCATTTTCAAATCACAAATTGATTTATATTATTGCTTCATGATACATGACATCCCATATGTCCTTACTCTCAATAACACCACTTTGCTGGGTGACTTCATTATCTCTGTAATAGATGGCTCCCGATTGAATGAATGTGGAGAATTAGATGCTTGCGGCGAATCTGGAAATTGGAAAGATTAAGGTTGATTGTCCATAATACGGTTTTTAAATTTGGTCCTTATTCCTACTAGAATTAATTAAATACCAGCTGTACTAATGAGTTACTAGTAGTAATTTTGTCATTATGATTTAGCTTGGCCATGTTATTATATTTTGCAATTTCCAGGGGTTGCTTTCATAAAGAAGTACATCAGCTGATCCCCATATTAAATCAATATTAAAAATACTGAATTCAGAGAGAGATAATTTTATAAAGTATGTTAACAAATATGGATGCAGTCAGCCAGCAACTACAACTAGATAAAGTTGATCCGATAGAATCCAGAATTTTATGCCAAAAGTAATGATTGCTGTAATTTGTGCAATAATTTTAATTTCCAATGCAAATACCTGGTCCTGGCAGGGAAGGCATAGCAAATCCAGGAGGAGGCATTACAATGGGAACTTCTTTCTCATGAATAATGCGACCACCACGTTTGGAAGTCTTTTCCACTTGCAGAGCCACTGACATTCCTTGTTCTTTTTTACCCAAACCTTGACCTTCCTATAGAAATAATAATAACAAAAGAAAACTTATAGCTCATATTGAATGTCATGAATAAAAAAAATTATGAGTGTGGTAATAAAACAATAATCAGGTGTAATTCCTTAAACTACAAGTTTATAAAGCCACATTTAAAATCATTTAATATACACTGAGTCTTTGTCGCCTTTAAAAGTTTATTACCTTGAAACCATATTTGGCCATGATTTTAGCAGCTATAGAGCTAGCCCCATATCCGCCAATAGAGAACCCAGATGGAGGAGGGGTTTGTGAGGATGGGGGCCGCGGCGGGGGGGAAGGCGTCTCCGCTGTGAGAGATGGTGGCGGAGCTATGGCTGCACCTGCTGATCGTTTTGATATCTCCTCAGCTTCTTCTTCTTCAGGTTGCTTAATAGCAAACAAAAGATATGGTTTAAAAAAATAATGTTTTTTTCTTTTAATGGCACACTGACTTTACATTAAATTTGTACTGCTAAATATGACGCTACACTTTCTCATCAAGAATCTCCTCAACTCAACATCGGAATGCGGTTGTGGTTGGTTCATAGTTTAGGCTTGTAGAAAAAATATTGATGTATCAATATATCAATATTTTTTGTTAGATATATGTGAGTTCATATTCTTGCCACAACATACATAATTATGAATTAAATGAAATGAAATATTACCTTGGTTAAATGATGACCTTTTACAAACCAGAAGGTCATTTGGATGAAGAAAGTTTTGATAGCCCAATTTGTTAGTTATCAGTATCAATATTTTTCAAAGAGAGGTTCTAAAACATTGAAATAATTACCATAGCCACAAGAGTTTTTTCTGGTATTATTTCCTCATCATCCCCAAACCTGCTTTTACGTTTTCTTTCTGATCTGTCACCTCTATCACCATCAAGCTGCAGTCTCTTTGCTTGTATCTCTGAAAAAAAACAACCAATGGTAAAATAATTAGGAAAAGAGATTAAGTAAGAAATGTGGTAAAATGTATCTAAGGGATCCAGCATCTGTAGGTATTAGTTATCAAGAACACAGTAATATTCATCCAGAGGCTCAAAAAAGATTAAAATAAAGAATACAGAAAGGTATCTCAGTACTAGATAAATACATTCAGGCTCAATTCTAGCCAAAGCCAAATATGGAATCTATGGAGAGACTAGGTGCAAAGAATATTGCTAATATAATCCATATTAGCAATATTCTTTGGACCTTTGTTTTTATGAAACATGTTTTTGAACAGAATTTAATTTCAATAGTGTAATTCAGGTATGTTGTAATCTTTTTTCATTTAAATTGATGTAGGTACACTAAATAACTACCAGCCCTTTCTAGGGGTATTGTGTTAAACAGTAACTGGGTTGTGGAGGTCAGATAGGCAGTTGCTCCATGTAAAATACTGGTATTCACTTACTCCGCTGCATCTGCCTAGACTGGAAGCCAACCCTAACTTAGTTGAAAAGGTAGGTAGGTGATGATGATGTAAGTACACCAAATAGCATGGCTTTTATCCCGCAGATATAATATTGTCAGAGTTCAAAAAAAAAATCTTTCAAAATCATTATTCTTTTTAAGATGTAGATTTGGCTTACCTTTGGCAACTTTTTCATAATCATTAGGCCACATTGGGTCATATTCATTAGCGACATTCCAATCCAAATCACGGACATTCAGTGATGCTGCCAGTGTTTTTCCTTGACCTTTGGGGCTGTTTGAATTAGATTCTTCATCGTCTTTTTGTTTACTCTTCAAGTCTATAACTGGAGTAAGAACCTGTAACTCGAAATATTATAATCAAACCCTTTTAGAAAAAACAATTTATTTAAGTAATTGCTATTACCTGCGTAGATCGTCTTAAAGCCTCACGCTTGGGTTGGGTAACTGCTGCTTTTTTTAATTGCAGCTGAGACTGTAACAACTTAATACCTGAAGACCACCCTGCTACCTTTTCGGTGGTGCGAGCTTTGATTGTATCAAGATCGTCATATAACGACATCTTTGTTTATGTTTATGCTTACAAGAGTTTACTAACGTAATATCTCGTACCCAGCCCAATAACCTATATTCTAAATATAATTAACTATGTGTTTACTTATTTCTGCGAATTAATTGTACACAAGCAAGCAGTGAACTACTGCCCATTAACAGTTTATTTTACCTATGATTTTACATCACAGTGATCTTTATAGTGCTTAAAATAGGGTTGTTATTAGAGGTAATTCTATTTTTCAGGTACAAAATGTAGTGTGGTTTTCCATTAAAAATGTCTAGTGCACAGTCTAATGTCAATACGTCAATTTAACTTGCTTTGACATTTCGACATTAACATTTCTTTTCTTCTGGCCCTTCAACATGGAAGTAGGAAGTACTATAAAGGACCCACCCTACCCTACTACGCTTTGGAATGAATGGATGGGGAACTCAAAGGCTATACCACACACGCCACAGAGTACATTTGTTTATGGGAGGGCTAGGTTATCAACCATAGAGTACATTTTATATGTTATCAACTGAAGTGACAGATTACGTTCGGCTCACTCTTCACGTGGTCTTTTTTGTAAAGAACTACATAAACCAACGGAGCCATAGCTTCATCTTTCTGACTAAGTTTGTGAGTTTGAACTCACAATAAATGAGTTTGTACCTTTGGACACACAAAAAAGCTCTATGTACGGTTTGTACAGACGCCAGCACATCAAGCTACTACAATCTGTCAAATTTCTTTATTAGATTTTCAACTTAGCTTAGAGTTCAAGGTTGATTGGGAAAATTTGACAGTTTCGGGTAGCTTGACCTGCTGGCGTCTGTACATTATTTTAGCAAATATCAAAAGTTAATTTTGGTTGAAGAAAATAAAGCCAGGGAATCGCAAATATGTATTTGCTGTCTACCCTTTTTTTTTTCTCCCGCTCTGGGCGGCGAGCTACCCATCGCTTACCGTCCGCAAGTCCACGCCTATGGTGGCCGGGAATTGGCCTGCGACTCCCGACGCCCGGGGCGTCTCTTGCGGCGACTAGGGGCGTGAGGGCGCGAATTTTGCCTCTCCTTTACGCGTTCCGCCTCCTCCGTCGCGAGCATTACTGCTTCGCAGAAGGAGGTGATGGTCTCCCATGCGCTCTCGCTCCGAACCATTGCCTGAACCAGGGCTGGACGCGAGAGATCGCCTGATAAGTCCCCTCTTTGAGTAGTGCCCAGCACTGGGTTGCATCAATCGCACTCTCCATGTCGCCATGAGATCCCACCGGAGCTCCATCCGCTGTGCCGTGATATACTGTCTACCTTGAGTTTGGCTACCGCAGCTGGCTGGGTATGCTCTAAGGGCTGGGTACTGTAAAATGAGCTTGATTTTGAATTTTTGCTTGACCCATGTAAATATGGCTTGACCAAAGAGTCATAACTCAAATAAACTTAGGTACTCGAACTCCTTTTACTTCTTTAGGGGGTTTGTTTTTCATATCTAAGAGCAATACTTTTAGAAAAATCATTTGTCAGAGTAAAATCTGAAAAATATTTTATCGCAGTTTTAATGGAACTTTAAATTTTAAAATGGGAACTCTAATTAGTAGAGATACCAGATGTATTAGTTTTGATAACAATTTTGCATTAAGCTCTCCTATAGCACTTCAGAAATCTATAGAAGCAGAGAATGCGATAGCTTTTGATAATCTGCCACTGGTAAGTCTGGTCACCGGTAAGTTTTGAGTAGTTTATCCGCCTAAATATCTATGTCTGTGAATCGCCGACCCACGGTTTTTCAAGTTTAGCAAAGCAGAAAATGCGTCCTAACTGAAAGCGACTGTCGCTTTAGGTTAGGACGCAGGGTTTTACGCGCGTCTCTAATTTCCACGCAGTCGATTGCAGATTGTTTTATTTACATATTAGGATTGGGATGATAATATCCAGGGTAATCCGTTTGAAAATCTTGAAGAATGTAGTATTTCCAAACTTTAAAAATCGACGGTGTGGTTACTAACCCAACCCCCCGCCCCCCTAACCTCTTGTTTACAATGTATTCCACATGTTGTGTGTCTGAGGTGTCTACTGTTTTAATTTATCGTTTGCACCACAGTTATCACATCTAAAACAAGGCTTTTTAATAGTTACCAAACTTTGGAAAACTTGTCAATAATGTGAACACATACCTACTATGTTTCACACGACATCTTTTGGATAAGTCTTTTGCAATACATAAGTGTTGAAAGCAACTATCTCAACTCGTAACTTGTGTAAACGCGGGGTAATTTTGAATTATCGTCATTTTTAGGAGTCGGCAGGAGAAATCATCTTTAAAGAAAAGGGTGCAGATTACCAAGAAGATGGTGAAATGGATTACTGGTCGCACAGAATAGATTATCTGAAGAAAGAACATCAGGCTATCAACAAAATTATCGAGTCTGAATATGACAAAAGTATTGAAAATACAAATAAATCATTTGAAACACCTAAAATAACGCACGAAAGAATACAAAAAATTAAACCTTGTATCGAGTGGCGAACAAAGGTACAGCCCGATTTAAACTTTATGGCGGCTCGGAACATGAGGCAAGTCACTGCGCAGTAACATAACAGTAAATTCACGTGCTAGCGGAGGTGGGGGGTGGGGTACTACGCGGAAAGTAACGCACTTCAGAGCCGCCATTAAGTTTGAGGGGTACTTTAAGATTTCACACATATATTTTTTTTTTAATATTATTATTACAATCCGTTCACAGTCTGTCAGTCACAATCAAAATCACAGTGATCTATAATCTCGTGGAAATAAGGTTGAGGGTGTCGCAGCTCAGAGGTAAAATAACTAACAGGGCTGTAGTAGCCAACTGCTTCGCGGCTGTAAAATAAATATTTTACTAGCAGTTTTATAAATATATTATAAATGTTTTGCTAATAAGGGATTCGTGGATAAATAAAAACAGGCCACACAGGGTAATCGAAGGGCTACGCTTGCCGCGGTCGGTTCGTGCCTCGGAAAGCACGATACACCGTTGGTCCCGGCTGTCATTCGTAGATCTTTGACAATCGTTACGGGTAGTCAGAAGCCCTATAGTCTCACAACCAGTCTTTACAAGGGGTATCGTTTTATCCAATAACTGGGTTGTGGAGGTCAGATGGTCAGTCGCTCAATGTAAAATAATGGTATTCAGCTGCATCTGATTAGACTCGAAGCCGACCTCAAGATAGTTGGGAAAAGGCTTGGCAGATATTGATTATAAATTCTCTGCTACTTACAGGTGCTACTGTTACTTTGTAAAATAATAATATGGCCCTTATTAGGGTTCCGTAGTCAACAAGGAACCCTTATAGTTCCGCCATGTCCGTCTGTCTGTCGGTCCCCGGCTTAGCTCAGAGACTCTTAGTATTAGAAATCTGTAAGATGGCATGGGTATTGTATATTAATCACACCGACAAACTAATAAAACAAAATCTTGAAAAACATTTTTTTCAGTGTCCTTGCACGTAAAATAGGGATGATATTTTTTTTTCTAGTCTAAATGTGGGGTCTTGTTGCCGTTTAAAAATATTGCGGGTTTGTGAAAACCATTTTTTGATTCGAGGGATCCGTTTGCGTAATATTAAGCTTTAAAGTGCTAATTTTTGTTCAGAGTCAAGTGTCCAGCTAAATGGTTGATTTTGGATATGTGAAAAAGTAGTACCTACATAAGGAAATTAAGGAAAACTATCACAACTAAGTACTTAGCTACAAGTTAACGAGTAATAGTCGATCAACTTATGTTATTAGCAGTTGGAGAATTGACCGTGACGTATGTCGATGTATGGGAGAACATGTTTTTCAACTACTGTGTTAAGTTTTGTTTTAGGATACGTACATTCATCCCAACTATGGAACTCTTCATTGTGCGTGGTCCGATACGCACTTGGCTGGTTTATTATTTTAATTTAGAGTTAAGTTATTTTACATTATAATATGTACACACGGCTACAAATCAAGCTATATATTTCCAGTATACGCTGACCTCTCATTGTACGGAAATCCTACACAATGCGACATCAGCTTATACTGGAAATGTATAGCTTGATGTGTAGCCGTGTGTACGTACTTATGGATTTACTTGATGCAGATACACCTCATAAAAAAATACTTTTAAATCGATTGAACAAACTAAATGATGAGTGTTGGAATAGCCAGTAAAGTGACAGTAAAGCACCTACTCCAGTGAATTCATATTACAGTATAGTTGTTGCACCATGGAATACCGAACTTATGTTGAAGTGGAATAAACGAGCATTTGCTAAATATTGCAATAGCTGTACAGATTGCGCATTTTGTGCTACAAGGATCTTTCAGTGCTTGAATGACATTGACAGGAGCGCTGTTGGTATACATTATAATTGTGAAATAGCGTCTAGTTCCAATTTTGGCCCATGGACCAAAACATCCTTTTAGAACAGCCATAGCCTTATTTTATTTTTTTCACATTTTAAGGTGAATCCCACGACACTTCCACACGATTGAAGTAAAACTTACAAACTTCCGTTCGCTCGCTTCCGTAACGCTCTCGTCACGCATTCACTAGCTTACTCCCCAAGTCAAGCGTGCGTAAAGAAGTTTTACTTCAAAGATTGAGCCATCACGGGACGCCTGGCAGATGTGAAACATCGAAATTATTTACACACTACTACATATAGATTGTATAGTAACGACGAATCGTCACGTGGCATGCGTCGCCCCACCAGCAATTGGTTTTACGTGCGCCTATAGATGTTTCACATCAAAAACGTAAGAAAATTAGAATTTCGCGGGCTGCGGATTCACCTAAAGTCGGTTCATTCAATTTTTACGCTGACTGTACAATATGTTCACAGATTATGAATTGTTACGAAGAAAATACTCATCAACCATTGGTGTGTGCAAAGTTAGTGGAAGCTTTTACCAAATGTGTCACAAATTGCAGATTGGAAGATTAATTATTAACAGTTTTTGTAATTTTTGATATATTTATTGGTCCAAATACCATAAAAAATAAATACATATTACTTACTAATATTTTAATTATTTTTGTTAAGGGGGATGCGCTAAGGTAGCCCGCGAAATTCAAATTTTCTTACGTTTCGCAAATTTGCAGGTCAGTAACAGGTTGTATGTTGATTTAAATATGATTCGCGGCCATAACAAATATGGCTTAACAGAATTATAATCAATAGAATCAGCATTACAACTCTCTACGTTCAAGAAATCCTACTGAATGATTATTTCAGAAATAATCTTTCAGTAGGATGTTTGAACTGATGATGATGCTTTTTTGATTCTAATGATTATAATTCTGTAACGCCAAATTTGTTATGGCCGCGAATCATATTTAGATCAACATACAACCTGTTACTGACGTGCAAATTGCAAAAAACCGTAATAAAATTTGAATTTCGCGGGCTACCTTAGCGCATCCCCCTTAAGGTGGATCCGCAGTGGTAGCATAAAAGTGGTGCAAAGGAGAGGTCAAAATTGGTATAATATTCGGACGATTTTGAAACGCTAATGTGATGTACCTTATTAGAAAGCTTATTTATTATGCTACTCGATTATAGTTAAATCAGATTTTTTCAGGCGCCCGTTTTTGTGAAAAAGTGAAAAATGTTTCAAAACAAACAAAACACACATAGTCTTTATTTATTCATTTCTATGCAATATAATTATTTTATGTGGCTAATCTTTCCGTTTCTATTAAATACTTTGAGATTTTATTATAATTTTAGCTGCAGCTCCATGAAATTAAGACAAAAAATATTGATTATCATGACAATGCAATAACAAAACGTATCGAAAAAAGTCAAAGCTGTATACTCGGACTAAATATCCGCTGTAAATGACAAGCCGAGTCCTGCTGACTGTCGTTGTCATTGACACGTCATTTGCCACAGGGCTGCCATCCCTAAAATATAAATAATGCTTGTAGAACATTTTATTTTTCAACACTTGTTATATAAAAAACGGGCGGCTGTAAAAAAAAAATTAAATGCCCAAAGACATCAAAATAATTACCCTCTTTCAGCCTATACAGGTCAGAAGGCTGTTTAAATTTTCAATTATTTTAGTACCAAGCCACACATACACATTACGTACATATACATTTCGTGAACGTCTCCTTTCAATTTGCAGACAGTGTCAGGTTGTATCTTGATCAAAATTTGATTCGCGATCATAATAAATATGTATTTACAGAATTATAATCAATAAATCGTAAGTTAGATTTGTTCCATAAGAAATTTTCCTTAGATATTGCTACATGGAACAAATCTAAATATGAAAGAATGAAATGCACCGAGCCCAGCGTGGTTAAACCAGACTCGATTACTCGAATGAACCCAAAGATTCACTCTAGGGAACCGCATGTTTCGTGGGATTATAGAGCCATTGCATATCAAAAAGTAGACCAGGGGACGCACGTGGAAGGATTATTAGAGCCGTACCGGATATGCATCCTTATAAACGAAGATAGGACGGACGGGTTTTAGTGGAGAGACAGATGATATTTATCAATGGGATATTTTAATATTTATGGTGGTCAATCCGTCGCTGTAGCCCACGAAATTCAAATTTTATTAAGTTTTTTGTAATTAGCAGGTCAGAGTCAGATAGTATCTTAATCAAAATATGATTCGCAACTGTAACAGCTATTTATTAGTTATAGTCGCGAATCATATTTTGATCAAGATACAACCTGACACTGACCTGCAAATAGCAATAAACGTAAGAAAATTTGAATTTCGCGGGCTACAGCTGCGGATACACATTAAATTATCATAGAATTAGTAAGTACTCGCAAACCGGATTGCTTTCCAGAGGCATCAGCAGTAGCAGTTTGTGATAGTCTGACAAACGAAAGCTGTCCAAGAGCTGTTAACCCTGGCTTTGCGTAGACGGAGTTGATACTATTTATTATTCAAGACTTAATTATGCGATATTCAGTACCTATTTTATATTTATGTACTTATACCATCATAACCTTATTACCCTTGGTATTTACTTGGACCTATTAACCACAATTATTTATTCACGCAATGGTGGGTAAGCAAGTTAGCGTTACATTAATTATTACGCCTTGAGGATGATAATTATCAGTACCAAAGTTAAGCGCTAAACGAAACTAGCTTGTTAATCTTTAAACTTCTGCACATTGAAGTTCACAGCTCAACTTTACTATAAGTTTATATAATAAATGGATTTTTTCATACAGCCGAAATATCAAAATTATCTATCTATTAATATGGACAGTCCTAAAATCAGTTCTGTCATTCTGTGCCTAAAATATTGCCTAGTTTGCCTAGTTTAGAAAATAATTCGTGGTCAGCTTTCGTTGGCCAAACTCATTGGCCAAACTATGGCCAAACTAATTCCTTGACTGAAAATGTCAATGTCACACTGAATGTGCATGCATTCAGTGTGACATTGACATTTTCATATTATATTATTACGCCTTGAGGATGATAGGATGATAATTATCAGTACCAAAGTTAAGCGCTAAACGAAACTAGCTTGTTAATCTTTAAACTTCTGCACATTGAAGTTCACAGCTCAACTTTACTATAAGTTTATATAATAAATGGATTTTTTCATACAGCCGAAATATCAAAATTATCTATCTATTAATATGGACAGTCCTAAAATCAGTTCTGTCATTCTGTGCCTAAAATATTGCCTAGTTTGCCTAGTTTAGAAAATAATTCGTGGTCAGCTTTCGTTGGCCAAACTCATTGGCCAAACTATGGCCAAACTAATTCCTTGACTGAAAATGTCAATGTCACACTGAATGCATGCATGTCACTTTTTGATTGTCATCAGCATTGCTTCAATTGCTTGCTGTCGAACTCGATCGAATTTTTCGTTACATTCGAATTTTTAAAGGTGGTCAAGTGATGTAAACCACATTAGAATTTAATTCAGTGTGTTGTTCTATTTTCCCTACAATGGCTTCAAATGATTCTAAACTAGAAGATGTAGCTACATGCCACACTATTTTAGATAAAATTAATTCAATTAACGACACTGTTGTCACCAAGGTACTTTTTATGATTTACACGTAATTGTATTACAATTTTGTAAACATTGTAATTAGAATGATGTGTACTGCTTATTTTTTAGGCACCAGATATTAATGACTTTACAATCATAAAACCCATCAGCCGAGGCGCTTTCGGAAAGGTTTTCCTCGCACATAAAAAAAGTAATATGGATCAGTTGTATGCAATCAAAGTCATGAAAAAGTCGGATATGATCAACAAAAATATGGTCACGCAAGTTGTAACTGAGAGGAACGCTTTGGCGCTGTCGAGAAGTCCTTTTTGTGTTCATTTATTTTACTCATTGCAATCAACTTCGTCTATTTATTTGGTGAGATACTTTACAATGTTCCTTTTGAATAAAATGCTATTAAATTTAGAAGTATTTACTAGTTTCAGTAGCTATGTAGTCATGATATTGTTAAATTGATTGACTGATTGTTGTTTTTGGGATCCTTTTAGGTCATGGAGTACATGGTTGGTGGGGATTTAAAATCACTGCTTGGTGTTTATGGGTTTTTAGAAGAATCTATGGCAGTATTTTATGTAGCTGAAATCACTCTTGCATTGGACTACCTGCATAGACACAACATTGTACATAGAGACTTGAAACCAGATAACATGCTTATATCTAGATCTGGGCATGTAAAACTAAGTGACTTCGGTTTATCTAAAATTGAAGTTAATAGAGGTAATCCTTTCATAATTTAATACCATAGATCTCTTTTAGTTTTTAATCTTTCAGTAATAACACTTTAAATAACAGATTTGAATTTGACATTATTGTTGCATGGAAACGTTTTGTAATCTAATAAACATATTACCCCTTTCAGACTTGGAGATATCAGATTTCGTGAACTGCACACCCAGCCTGAACATGAGGACCCCGGGACAACTGCTCTCACTCACATCTCATTTATCTTTCGGTTCGGGTGGTGGAGACAGTACACACACTTCTGTGATGTCTACAGATGCTTGTGAGAATCTTCTTGATGAGCTTAAAGAAACCAGTACGCTTTTATTATTTAAATAGAACATCTTATCTATAATAAATCTATGGTATAAATGTGAAATTTTTGCAGGTAAATTAAAAAATCTGTTTGATGGAGTGAGCGGTTTCGAAAGCTCACCATTATTGAATCAGTCAAACATGTCAGGAATACATCCGTTTATGAGTGCTGAAAGTATTCATTTTGAAAATGTAAGTACCAATTATACTTGTTTCTTTTTATGGACAACGTCGGAATTTCATCTAACACAACACAGCTACTGGTCCAGATTTACAGAAAAAGTCTAATCATTTCACGAAAGTGACGAATTGATTTAAAAATAAACCATGCCTGTTATTTTTATGGTACTTCTTATTTTTTAGTCTCAAGACTCAGGCTCATACCACACCTGTGAGAGTTCAAAGAACAGTTCCAACTCCAGAAGTAACAAATCTACAGATCCAAGTAGCAACAGTTCTGTGGGGGAGTCCACCATGCTGACAGATTCCCAGCATGATCAGTCCACCTCTCCACTGTGCAGGGGACACTCCTTGAAAAGAATACCTAGGTAACACAAGTCACTACGTAGTTGGGTTACAAATACTGTCTTAGGTTCCGAATTTTGAATTTGGAATGCAGACGAAAAAATTAATAAATTTGAATTACGTTTGAATTTTGGATGTTTCACGATTTCAAAAACAGGTTTTGTAGACTTTCCTTTCGTTTTCAACATGGAGTGGACACAAAAAGAAGACAGAGTCGCTGTAATTGCATTGCATCATTGTGGATTCACTGCAAGTGAAATTTTCAAACTTCTGAAAAACTTGAATATAACACAAAGGTTTGTTCATCGCACTATTAAACGATACGAAGAGGCTTCAAGAATAGAAGACAGAGAGACGAGTGGTACACCTCTTACGTTTCGCCATCCAGCGGTGTTCAAAGCCATCAAGGTGCGAATTCAAAGAAATTCTGTGCGAAAGCAAAAACTGTTGGCTCTTCAGATGGGTTTGAACAGAACCGGACGGAACGGACTTACCGTAAAAGAACAGCTACCTCCTGAATGCTCTTCGTCTTCTTTCTCCAATTTGTTATAATGTTCTGGATGAGCCGGGTTCCATAACAATGGTTCTTCTCTATATTTAAAAAAAATACTGAGTTTTTTCTTTGTCCCACTTAATGCTTCAAGAAAAAAACTGGCCACTTGCATGTCGGACCACGCACAATGAAGGGTTCCGTATTTATCCCAAAAACAAACTTAACATTGTAGTTGAAAATCATACATCAATATATGTTACGGTCAATTCTCCAGCTGCAAATTTAAGTTGGTTGACTATTACTCGTTAACTTGTAAAGCCTACTTAGCTGTGATAGTTTTCCTTTTAATTTCCTTATATATATTATACTACTGCCATGAATTTTTTCACATATCCAAAACCAACCATTTAGCTGGCAGGGGGGGGGGGGACACTTGACCCTTACCAAAAAGTAGCACTTTAAAGCTTAATTTTACGCAAACGGATCCCTGAATTGAAAAATGGTTTTCACAGACCAACAATATTTTTATCTTTTTAGCCTATCCAAAGATACCCCATGCTATGGGGTAGAAAAAAAAATATCATCCCCACTTTACGTGCAAGGCAAGTACTCTAAAAATTTTTTACGACTTAGTGTTATAATACGACTTTGTCGGCGTGATTAATATCTAAACCCATGCCAAATTACAGCTTTCTAGTACTAAGAGTCTCTGAGCTAAGCTGGGGACAGACGGACGGACGGACAGACAGACAGACAGACGGACATGGCGAAACTATAAGGGTTCCTTGATGACTATGGAACCCTAATAAATGTACGAATATATTGGAATAAAAGGAACGACGTGTGTGCGAGCTCTCGTAACGACTTGTTGCAGCATACTACTGACTGAACCGCGTAACACTCAAAGGATTCGCCAAAAACCGACAGCCGGGTGGACCACCTATATAGCGAGCATCGAGCGGCTCGTTGCTCGCTGGTTTCCCCGTAACTCTACGTACTGACTGCATAAATGCTCGCCGTGTAACATTTTACATTACACCTTGTAACGTCGGTCAGTAGATACCCAGCTTTTCATCACACCACATACCTATATTACCTACATATTCACACACCACAAACCCTACACACCATGTACACTATGCACCAAACACTCTTATAAATTGTTCCACGTAAGGAATTTTTTACATGTTTATATACACACATAACATAACCCATAACATCACGCCTGTAATCCCCGAAGGGATAGGCAGAGGATTTGTTTTAAATTTATATTTTTATTATTACTTATATTATTTGTATGTGTTTTAGATTAATTCTTATTACATAAAAATCGACTTATGTAATTGGGAGAAGGCCCTGGCTCCTGTAACAAAGGTGCAATACCTAGTGCAGGAGTCTGGGCCTCACTATTTTCGTTAAAAAATATTTATGCCTTTGTAGAAATTATTATTATTAATTATTAAATTATTATTTCTTAATCATTAAAACAACCGGCGCACGCTGTCGCTTCCCACGTCCGACGCGGGATTCGCCACACTCTGTAGCCAGAGCTTTGGAACTGTTTTTTGTGTTTGATTTTCTGTACTCACCAAACTTTTCTTTCATGAATGAATGTTCGTCGCTTATCAACTTTCTTTTATTAACTTGTTTTTGAAAAAAAATAACAACATGATATCATTGCAGCTTCAGAGCCAAAAAAAGAAAAAGGATTTTGGATTGTGATGGAGACACACCTACAGGTGTGACTAGCCTACTAGAGTCTAAAGAGAATCACAGTGGTCTGACGCAAGAGATCATGGCCTTGGAATTGAGTCATAATACGCCTAAACGCATGTCTATACACCCTACCCCTGATAAACGCAACAATCCTATAAAGGGTGTGTTGAAAAAACGGTATGTTTTAAAACACTTTCAATAGTATAATTACCTAGTTATTTTCAAAGTTATAGAATTTAATACTCTCTATTATGTACACCATACAAATTAAAGATATAAATGTAGAAATTTTATATAGGGTGAAATCATCATTAGGTAAAAATAACAGAATTGCACTCAGAATGAAAATAATTTTCATTTTCTTTACAGTTGGGTCTCACAAAATGACAGCCATCATTTCAATGTCGGAGTAATATTCTCCACGCCAGTATCGAATAAGTCGCCGGAAACAAAGAAGAAGGAGACTCGCTTCAATCTTCCTAAAGAGGACCAACCGCCATCTGGGACTAAGGAGAAAACTTTCATGTTTGGCAAACATGTTTCCACTAGTTTAGAAATATTTCCTACTAGAAGATTAAGTAAGGTAATTAACCAAGTATTTATTACACTTCAAGCTTATTCCTTAACAATTTAACATGGTTGTTTTCAAGATTTCGTTATATATAATATGTCACTGCATGATTGTGAGAACCGTTAGTCTATAATCTATCGGTATTATTTCTGTTAGATTATAAACTGTCGAAAACTTGTGAACTGGGTGAGATGAGTTATGTTAGAACTGTGTCCAACCGCGCGCGAGCCGAGTGAGCGAAGCGAGCGGTGCCGTAGCAGCGGCCGACGAGCGCTACTTACAAGTTGCTCCCTATTTAGTATTAGCGCAAGGTGCGTTACGTCGCTAGCAAGTTTGATACCAGTTGATAATTTGTCGGTTTCCCATGGATAGCTTATAAACTATCGAAAACAAATGCGTTAAATTGTAAATGGTGTGTTGCAGTTCACAATTTTTCAACAGTAAAACTAACGAAGTTCATAATTATCCGGTGACATATACGTATATTATGACTGAAAATCAGCAATTTTTGAACGGCAAATGCTACAATGCATTGAAAGACTGCAGCTAAAAATATTTCTAGTGTTTGAAGTTGGTAAATCGAAGGTGCGCATGAAATGCCCAAGCCAGCCCAGCGTCTCAGCGGGAGGGGTTCACATCGGCGTCGAGTCGACGATGAAGTACCTGGGACTCGTCCTCGACAGCCGGTGGAACTTCGTGGAGCATTTTCGACGTTTGGCTCCCAGACTGGAGCGGGCCGGGGCTGCTTTGAAGCGGCTTCTGCCCAATCTAGGGGGTCCAAAGGCTCTACGCGGGGATCGTGCGGTCCATGGCCCTTTACGGGGCACCGGTGTGGGCGCGTTCTCTGAGGCTGCGACCAGCGCAGCGGTTGAACGCGTCCCAAAGGGTCATGGCCATCAGGATGGTACGGGGATACCGCACGGTCTCCCGTGAGGCGGCGAGCCTCCTTGCCGGATTGCCGCCATGGGATCTGGAGGCGAAAGTCCTCGCGCACATTTGGGTGTGGCGCGAAGAGGCGAAACTCCGGGGCATAACTCCGCTGCCGCAAGAAATCGCGGCACAGCGGACAGAGCTCCGGAGGGATCTCATGGCGACATGGAGAGTGCGATTGTCGCAACCCAGCGCTGGGCACGCCACAATTGTGGCGATAAGTCCCCTCTTTGAGGAGTGGCTGGAGAGGCGCCACGGCGTCCTCACCTTCCGCCTGACGCAGGTCCTCACCGGACATGGATGTTTCGGGAGGTTCCTGTTTAGGATTAAGCGGGAGGAAAAGCCCGGGTGTCACCACTGTGTGGATCGCCCGGAGGACACGGTGGAGCATACGGTGGAGGTCTGCCGCCGTGTCCTCACGGAGGCGATCGGCGGCGGCGATCTTTCGCGTCCGGGCCTGGTTCAGGCCATGGTTCGGAGCGGGAGTGCATGGGAGGCCGTCACCTCCTTCTGCGAAGCAGTTATGCTAGCGAAGGAGGAGGCGGAACGCGTGATGGTGAGACAAGGTTCGCGCCCTCGCGCCCCTAGTCGCCGCAGGAGACGCCCCGGGCGTCGGGAGTCGCAAGCCGATTTCCGGCCACCGTAGGCGCGGGCCTGCGGACGGTGAGCGATGGGTAGCTCGTCCGTTAGGACCAATGCCTGCCGGGGTTGCGAGTTTGTCCGAAAGGGATATCGTGGCCCTGGCACACAGGCAACGGAAGGAACACGGGTGGGTTTTAGTCAGTAAAAGTCTGACACGCCCTCCCGCTCCGCCCAGAGCGGGAGAAGTTATTTGATGATTTCCCACCCAAAAAAAAAAAAAAGCCCAGCGTCTCACAGTCAGTCAGACAACCAAAATAAAATACTGATCTACTATTGTATGGTTAACTATGTGCAATTCTATTGAATTGAACATGCAAAAGCACATGGAAAACATGCGCAAAATATTCTAATAAATAATTATCTGAAGAAGCCTTGGCAGCAAGAAATTAAAGTTATCAACTTGTTACAGGGCGAAGGAAATCGGTCACCTACAGATTTGTGTAGGACTCCATTAGCTACTGCGCACACGCCTTATAGGACACCAAAGAGCGTGAGGCGAGGCAACTTAGTCTCAGACCAAAGGATTTTAGGAACACCTGACTATCTGGCGCCTGAGTTACTTTTGAGGTAAGATGAGGAGTATTTATTTTCTAATTTACGCTTCATAATTTCCCCTTAAACCAACTAATAGGCATAAATAGCCAATACAGTTGAAAAGAAGGAGTAGCTTAGTCTAGCGTCTAACTTAGCTCAAATGTCGCACGATTGCCACCCAGTAACATAACAAAATTTATCCAATCCATACCATGATATTGACGGAATAAATCGCTAAGCTTCGCTCTTCAACTGTTTTCAGAAAAGGCCACGGTCCTGCAGTAGACTGGTGGGCATTAGGAGTATGTCTGTACGAGTTCATGACAGGCGTTCCACCTTTCAACGATGAAACTCCGCAAGCAGTCTTCAAGAATATACTATCGAGAAGTGAGTATTTTTTAAACTAGAAGTTATTCCAAAATCCTATGTATCACCACTAGTTGTTATGATAATGTTTCAGACATCGAATGGCCGGAAGACGACGAGGCCCTATCTTCGGAGGCAGTGAGCGCAATCGAGGCGCTGCTGACGATGGAGCCGGCGGCGCGGCCCGCGGCGCCCGCCGTGCGAGCCATGCCGATATTCAGGAACATCGACTGGGACAACCAACTCGATGTGGAACCACCCTTCGTACCCACCCTTGAAAACGTGCACGATACTGGCTACTTCCAAGGTACGATTTATACTGAATGGATCCTAATATCCCTGACTGATCCTTTGGAAATATTCTGTTGACTTTTTTTTATGCAAATGTTTTTACCTAATGTAAGTTCCCACTTTGTAAAAATTAACGCAGTAACGAAAGTATTGGTTCAATTTAACCTATAACTTTAATTGATTTTTCGTGTCGGCAGTTATCAGCCCTTTAGGCGCATAATGTCCAACGGTCCCAAAATGTCCAAATCGCAGGATGACCAATTCGCAAAATGTCCAAATCGCAAAATGTCCTGTTTCTTTAAAGGGCATATTACACACACAACATACAAGCGGTTCGTATAAGTAAGTATGCCATCCGATGAATACGTATAAAAAGTAACAAAAAAATGACAGTTGGCTATATTCTAGATAGTTCATATTTCTTTCCGTCCAAACTTAATGTCAACTTTTTTGTATGAATTATTGAAATTTGAACAGGACAACGAATGTCGGGTCAGCCTACTAACTAGTAGTAAATAAAATACATGAAGTCTGTGTTCCCCGAAGGGAAAGGCAGAGGTGTACCTACCTTTTTATTATTTAATTCGCCAGTTATGTTTAGTTTCCATGTAATAGGGGGCGTCTCGAATTCTGCTTCTAAAGGGTTTTTGGCACGAGCTCTCTCTAATTTGAATTGCTTATACCGCGGTGAATAGATTGGCCAGTCAATAAGTTTAAAGCTGTGCTGTATGGCTTATAAACTATATCAATAACTCATTCCATTTGGGAAGGGAATAAATGAAGTCGATTTTTAATTTAGCAAAACATTCTAAATGGCATTAGGTAAGTATGTGTAAGAATATTTTTCAGTAGATAGAGATAATAATATACTGCGTCAATCAATCTGCCTAGCCTTTTCCCAAGTATGGTGGGGTCGGCTTCCAGTCTAACCGGGTGCAGCTGAATACCAGTATTTTACATGGAGCGACTGCCTATCTGACCTCCACAACCCAGTAACTGGATAATACGATACCCCTTGGTAAGACTAGTTGTCAGAGTTTCGGGCTTCTGACGACCCGTAACGACAGTCAAAGATCCACGAAGGACAGCCGGGACCAACGGCTTAACGTGCTTTCCGAGGCATACTGCGTCAATCATTAACATTATAAATACAAGTTGCACATTATTTATTTTAATACTAAACTAATTATTCCTTGAAACAGACTCGTAGAAAGTTTCGATGACATAAGACAAAATCAGTGTAACATTACTTTATGTTTTTCTTTTGTTTCAGCTCGTAATATTCTGCAACATTTACATGTTTCTAACTTCGACATGTAACATAGAGGTTGGTGTATCATTCAATATGAAATTAAATAGTATAACTTGCCCCCAAATAAATAGGAATAAAGGCCAGGAGAATGATGAGTCAATATAACGTGATAATGTAATGTGTATACACAATTTTAAATATTGTGATTATTATTGTTTATTTTTACTTACAATTATGTACTAACCAAATCCATTATATGTATAGACTGATTTGAATACCGTATGCCATTTCAATAAGTACGTTTAAGATATATTATTGTTTAAAACTAATTTAATTGTGATAATAATCAGTGTTAATTCAAAAGTTAAGATTTTTTAAATAAATAACAGTACTTTCGAAATATGGTAATTTTTATTTAATTTAGAACCTTAAACTAAATTGGCACAATTTCCATAAAGTTAAAAGTTAATATTGCAACTAATTGAGAAAAGCAAGGTCGTTAGGTTGTTTTTCTCAAAATAATTGACCGTAAAAATTATTCATGGAATAATAATTGTCAAAGATAACGTTACATTTTCTAGTTGGAAATGTACTCGGTTTGAGTACCACAAAATCTACTTGGCGTTTTTCTGGATCCAAGGCAGGAAGTAGGTGACACGTGTGTACACTCCGGGGTACTGGCCTTTGCCGCAACCGATGCCCCACGACACTATGCCCACTTGCGTCCAGCGACCATTCTCGTTCACCATCAAGGGGCCACCGCTGTCACCCTGTTCAAATATAAATAGAAAAATAAACAAATCCGATTTTTTTTATACATTCATTTACGGCGTTTTTTCTTCTAGAACTTACACTGCAGGAATCCATGCTAGCTTTGCCAGCACAAAGCATGTGTTCCACGATGCCGCCCGGGGCAGCTCCGCCGTATTTCAACTTACACTCCTGGTTTGACCAAACTGGAATCGTTACCTCTTGAAGGACGGAAGGCTGCGGTCCACCTGTGCGAAACAAAGTGCAATGAATCATAAAAAATATAATAGACCGGAAAAAAATATAAACAAAAACGACCTAAATTATTTACCAAACAATTTCAAAGGTATTGTTTAAAAAATATGGTAATATCTTTTGTAATAATACAATACGCCTTTGTTCTGTATGATTCACACTGTTTCCTAAGTTATTTCGCTCTGACTGATATGTTCCAGTAATTTGTGAGTGTTGATACTTACTTTCACGCAAACTTCCCCAACCAATGACCGTAGCAACTTTGCCCTGATATGTGGCTCTACCACCAACCGGCATACAGATAGGACGAATGTTCTTTGTGAAGGACACTGGCTGATCGATCGTTAGAACAGCGACATCGTTGTACTGAAATTAATGGGAAAAATATAGTTGTATTAGATGATCTAGCAAGTTTCCAAATATAATGTAGTAGAAGAAAGCCTGGTTTACAAAATGTTCTTACCAAAGTACGCATGTCGAAACCTCGATGTCTTACTACTCTCTTGATTTTCCGTTCGATGTGTTGAGTCTCTGTGTTTGTTCGGATGTTATAGTCTCCAAGTCTTGCTGTCAGGCGAGCTACATCCCATGAGGTCATACTGGAAATGGGCATCGTGTTAAAAGTGCTAGCTATCCCTATCTTATTTATATGGTTTATAGAAAAGTCTTCCATTAAAGCATTCGACATTTCCCTTTTTGCTTTATCTTGTTTTGAAAAGCTTTTGGTTATAATAGTTTCAACTTCTAGTATAACTTACTGCGCCACGCAATGCGCTGCAGAAAGGACATGTCGGTCGTCCATGAGCGAGCCTCCACAGAACTGGCGTCCAGCGTTGAACAGTGCCACGATCCATGGCCATTCGTTGAGCTCAGCATTATGGCCTCCCACGATACGTTCCTCGTCTTGGTACGTGCTTTCGTAAGTCTGCAATTTAATTCAGAGATAAAGTAGTATCTATCAATGTTCAATATTTGTAGTGTACTGACAAAAATGTGGTGCTGTCCCACAAATAATGGGGCCCTTAATATCGTGTCCAGCGTGTCCTGTTGCCTGCACGTTGCAGGAGCTCATGGACGCTACTAAAGGTGCCAAACTCGTAGCCAAATTCTGGGCTCACTCTATATAGATTGCCATCGACAAGCTAAGAAGAATTCTTTGAGATAATTTGTTTGTTTATAACAACTTTGATTTTTTTTTAATCAGGCTACTTGCCTTTTATTCGAAATGTTTTTTTTTGTCTTTGTAAGGATCTGATGGATCTCATATTGTCTGGTTGAATATTCAGTCAGTGGTAGTTAGGTATAACTTTAGAAAACAAAAGACCATGTTTTTGGAGCGTAGCTCATCGTACCTGAGGTCCATTCTTGATGCCGCAAGACCCATCCACAGCAGGCTGAGAAGGTTGAACTGGTTGTGCAGGTACACTCGGCTTTGTAGGGTACGCTGGCGCCCATGTCTAATTCATCAATCATTTGATCAGTATTTATAGTCGGACGTTATAGTGGAAAGGAATGTACATAAAAAGTTAAAATACTTTTACCTGTTTTGTTGTGCTAGGAGGTCTAGTAGCCCAAGTTGTTGATGAAGCAGGGAAGTTACTTGGTGGTTTCGTTACGCCTGCAACTTTTGACAATATTTTATAATTTTAGGTTGGTATCAAAATCCTGGGTTTTAAAAGAAAACTTCTACTGTTTTGTTACCCAAAGATGGTGGATGCGTGGGCGCAGCGTGATCAGGAGGGTGGGTCGGTAGTGGGGGGATCGTTGGTGGCCACTGCGCGGGGATCTGCCGGAAGCCGTCGTTGTTACCGTAAGACCATCTCGTCAATGCTGATAGAACACCGCCTGAAATTCTGTTGAGAGTAACACTCGTAATAAGGTTTATTTTGATGTTAAGTCGGTGCAATTTGTAAGCTTCCGGTCGTACATATCCTACATAGCACTAAGTTAAAGTTTTCAAACAGGGAACGTTTGTTGTGGTCCTTGTTTAGAATTGGGTATAGAAGGACATGTTTTGTTGCTTTTTAGGGTTCCGTAGTCACAAGGAGCCCTTATAGTTTCGCCATGTCCGTCTGTCTCTCTTTCCGTGGCTTAGCTCAGAGACTCATACTATTAGAAAGCTGTAATTTGGCATGGGTAATACATGTACATATTAATCACGCCGACAAAGTGGTATAATAAATCTTGAAAAAAAAAAATGGTAGGGTACCGTTGGAAAGGCCGTTCAAAAAAATTGTGGGTCTGTGAAATAGTATATTTCATTACAAGTGCGGAAAGGCTGTCATTGCAAAGACAAATGTCTACCCGAGCCGAGGCGCAGCCGAAGGCGAGGGTTGACAGTCGGAACAAGTTGCAATGACGGTTCCGCTGGTGTACTGAACGACTATTTTTAATACAGTTGCTAAAAAATGAAGCAATTTAATAAAATAATAAAAACACAATAAACTCAACTAACTAATCATTTATTTCTTATAAAAGTTATAGTACACATGTACATTGATATTGGTACAGTTTTTTAAACTAACTGGGGAAGTTTTAGGTTGCATATTTACTGTTTGAGACAAACTATTATTAATTTCGTATGATTGTTCATGTATATTTGTCATACAATGGCGTTTGCTAGTTGATGGAATTGGATCTGATGAATTATCATTATCAACGAAGGTGGATGGACGAACGTTCTCTTCAACATGTGAAGGAGACGGACTGGACATTAAATTAATGGATTGTGTGATTTTTTTCCCAGTTTGTTGTTTAATGAATCACCAATATAGCTTTCTGCAACTTTGTCTGATTTCCAACCTCCTAGTCGCTTTAAGGACGTCAAATTGGCTCCTGAATCTGCCAATAATGTAGCAGAGGTCCTCCTGAAGCTGTGGCCAGTATAATACTCAGCATCCGGCTGACCAAGAAACGTAGCTATTTCTTTTGGCATATTACCAAATTTGTTTATCCCGATTGCTTGAGCTGTACACTTCCCTTTCTGGTAATATTGAAAAAAACGGTCGGATTTCCTTTTTGGGACCGCTGATTCATATATTTTTGCACTATTCTAAGAAAATCTCCTTCAACAACAAAGCTTCTCGGTATCTTATTTTTTGTGTTCGGAATCTTGATTAGTAGCATTTTTCCATGGGCTTCAATATCTTTTAAAGTAATATTGGCTAACTCCTCTCTGCGGCAAGCTCCAACAATGCCAAAAATCAGAGCAACCTACAAAAAAAGGGATTTGATTAATATTTTTTTAAATAATGTATTGACTGTATTTTGCGATTTCGTAAACGGAATACTAAAGAAAAATATAAGTACTTATTAATAAATTACCTTTGTGGCTAAATAACGATCATCGGAAGCGTCGTTCAAAAACCTTTCCACTTCATTGGATGTTAATATTTTCGACTTTTTACTTGTAAAACTGTCTGATTGTCGTTTTAAGAAAGCATTTAATTCTGGGTATTCACGTTGTTCCTTATTTTCAGCATACTTTTTATCATCAAAAACCTCTACCATAACGTAGACGGTTTTAATTTTTTGCTGAGTGTTCGGAGAAGTTTGCCAACATAACATTTTCTGAAAAACTATTTGCTCTTTTCTCTTCTCTCCACGCAATAAATTCGTCGTATATTTAACTTCTTTTTAGAAATATACGTATTTGTATGAATCACAAAAACTCTTTAGTAAAAACTTCATGGTTGGTTTTTCTTTTAGTAGACATTATTTTGACAGTTGGGAAAGAGACGCACGAGTTCGGGAAAGGTAAAAAAAAAGCACTAGTATGTAATAGCCCACATCCCGAACGCTATACGTCCCTGCAATACACCACTTTTTGAGCAACTGTATTAAAAACTATTTTTCGATTCAGGGATCCGTTTGCGTAATATTAAGCTATAATGTGCTAAGTCAAGTGTCCTGCCAGCTAAACGGTTCTTTGTGGATATGTGAAACAATATATGGCAGTAGATAACGAGTAATAGTCGAACAACTTACATCAGCAGTTGGAGAATTGTCCGTGCCGTATATCGATGTATGGGAGAACATGGGATTTACTCCGAAGCGCTAAACCGAAGTATCGGCCGAATGTTCAGTCATTTCTTTACTAGGCTAACTATCGCTGAAAAAGGCGAAAAAAAAACAGACAGTCGAAGAGATAAGCCAAAGTCAAAACTGTGACTTGAAGTCGGGTAAGGACTCAAAGTCAAAAAAGGAAACTGTGGAAGTTAATAAACGGCGGGACATTCGGCCGATACTTCGGTTTAGCGCTTCGGAGTAGACCCTCTTGTTTTAAACTACAAGGTTAAGTTTGTTTTTAGGATAAATTCATCCTAACTACGCAACCCTTGATTGTGCTTGGTCCGACAAGCACTTGGCCGATTTGTTTTTATTTTTGTAGCATACAAACTCACCCCTCTAAAGCCGGTAGCTGAACTGGAACAGCAGGTTGCAGATAACCGAATCTTTGGACATCAGGTTCCTGTTGTGGTGGTGTGCCTACTGGCTCCGTGCAGCATACGCCAAATACCTAAGTTCCAAAATATTAATTAAAATTTGTGAACAATGGGATGTCAGGTTCTTATTGTTTTGGTCAACGAAAAGAGTTACGTTCTGATGTTTTATAAAAACCAGTTTCTGTATTCCCATTTATATTCAAGTGGTTATTTTGAAGGGCAGGTCGATTGTCTTTTGTCCGATACTTGATCTGCCATACAATACAGGCTACGACGAAGTGAGAAATAAGCAATGCATCTCTCCGCTTTCACCTAGATTCTATGGCCATTTACTTATTTGACTTTGAAGATCTTATGAAACGTGACTCTTAAAGTATAGTGTTCTATACCTCCATGTTCTCTCCGTTGACATAGCTGCAAGTGTCGTAGTGCCCCATCACCCACCCATCCCAGCCTGAAAAGTCTGCTACTTTGAACAACGGGTAGCAGTCGCGGAAACTCTTGCACGATCCTTTCTTGCCAAGAGTCGTTTCGCATTCCATTCCAAACGCTCCATCTGTCTGCTAAAATGAGGAATAAGGGTTAAAAAGGAACTGTAGACAGAAAGTTATGTATATAAGTATGATTTCGAAACTATTTTGAACCTGTCTAGGTCGCAGCAGTAATAATTGTTTTCCATCGCGAGTAGAGTTCAATGCATCCCGCTTCACACGTCCCACGTAAGCTGAAAAATAATTAAATGTCATAATGAAAATTCTTAATTTTTTTTTCTTTCATTAAAATAAAACAATTGACAAAAAAACAGTTGGATCCAAATATAAAAAGCACAGGAGCGAGAACCCATCTTTATTCAATATAAATGGACAGTCAGCGACAAAATATTTTTTGTTGGGTCCAGCATGTTTCATAGCATAAATAATTCAACAATTTTAATCCCTAACCTTGTTTGGTAATTTATTTAAATTAAAAACAGTGTTTCATCTGTACAAAAACAAAATCATAAATTCGTTACAAAGCAATCTTTTAAAACGATCACTCATTAAAAAATAAAAATTACGATCCCTTTTTACGATGGCTAATCAACAGTATATTTTGTAAATTATTACAATTTGGTCATATACGTAATAAAAATAAAGAACGTAAAATAAGAACCCGATGTGTTAGGTACATTGAACCTGTCACATAATGACAGCCCAACTTAGTTGTTTATGATTAGCCCCCAACATTACAACGCAAATGAATAACGGTTGCTATAATAAACTCCAATGAGCATGTACCGTATTAAGGTCTAAAAAGTATAACTGCGATATATTAATTAACGTCTCTCAAACCTGTCTTGCGACGAATACTTATCTACTTACATATATTGATGATAAACAGTTGCTAATTAACTCTTTGATTTTTAATTGATGAGCTAAACTTTCCATGTCAAAGTTGTGTATATATTATTATTGTATTTTTTTTTATTGTTTTTACCTGAATTTATTAATTTTATATTTTCTTTTCTATGTGTCTCTGTCGTTAATTAATGTAATTGGTTTAACCGTGTTAATTAAAGTTAAAAATAAATAAATAAATTAGATGTGACAAAGCAAGAAATATAAATGACCAAATGTGCGTTTATTTTTTCCAAATGTTTGATTCCAACAATATCGACAGTAGAGTAAACGAACTTTGCCAGCGATAATCGTAAACATCGGGGAAATTATTATTCTAAAGGCGATCTAAAAGCATAGCTGGAGTACAACAACGTACGAAACGTGTCGTAAACATGCATGTTATTTATTTCGGATCGCTGCATAACGGTTCCCGTTATAATCAAACCTCAGAATGCAATGCAGCATGCCAATAACATAAGTGACCTAAATAACATGCTACAAAGTTGCAGAATTATGTCATTAAACTTTTTTTTGAGTCACCTGTCCAGACATTATAATTGATTGAAACAATGTACTTGAATAGCCAGAGATAGATGAGCAAATAGCCATTTAAAGGCTCCCGCAGACAGGCGCAACGCGACGGTGCGCCGCGATTCTGGTAGGACAATTTCCATGAAATTTTCATACAAATTGTTCTACTAGAGTCGCGTCGCGCCTGTCTGCGGGAGCCTTAAAGGTGAACAGGTCGGGATAGTATGTGTATATTTAAGAAGGCCTACGAGTTAAATTGTAGGTACGCGTAAATAACCGACCTTGAAGATGTTGGGAGTTGACGTTGAATTGCTGTCGAATTACGACTGAGGGTTCTAAATAATTAAACCTGATTTTCTGAGATGCCTTTAATGAAAATATACGACCTTTAAAGGTTCCTAGATTTAAAATGAAAAAAATCGTTTTTTGTCCATGTTGTTAAACAAAATTAAGCTTTATAATCTACTTTTGAGAGAATATTTTACTCTGCTGGATAGACTGCATCGCGTAAATAGCATGCAGTGGTATGCCAACTGACGCGACACCTTGAACTTGATACCAATATCAAGTAATTTAATATGCCTGTTGGGTAGGGCCCCAAAAAGGAATAAACAACAGTGATGGTGTTTATGTACAGTGATGGTAACAAAATATTATAAAACAATTGTTTTTAAGAGTAACTGGATTTTTTGTCCTTTCTACTGCATTCGAAACGGATCGGATCGGATTTGGAACGGGCAACTAGATTCAATTCTTCTATTTTCTTGTAAATATTGACATTCAAAAGTGCCTTAAAATGGTCTAATGAAATAAACGGATTCACTTTGACTTTAAGGTCCCATTTCCCATATTAAACTTAAGTATTTAAAAAAAAGTATAAATAAAACAATGACAATATTTTTGCGATTCAGTTTTGTCACAACGTAAACAAGTCTGTTCGCTGACGCGCATAAATCTAATAACATTTGCTTCTGGATTCCGGGTTCAGCAATCTATGCGGAGGAAATGTCAGCGGCGTGATCCCGCTTCAATCGCCAGTCACCGATCTAATTAATGTCCTCGAAGCGAGTCACAAAAAGTTTAACAACTTGAGCCGTGCTATGGACAATGATGTGATTGATGTGATCGCTTTTGGATGTGTGGGCGTATGACAATTTGCATTGAATTGATCCCATAGGTACCTAGGTTTTTCTGAATAATAGCCCACGTGCTTTACAAGTTCTGAGTACCATCAACTCAATTACGGGTTGATGACCAACAAGACATCAAGTTTAGTACAGACTGATGAAGACGTTTTAATATAGAAATGTTTTTTTTTTTTTTTCGTTTAGTGAATAAAACGCTGTTACCTATTTTTTTGCCCGTTTATAATTCAACTTGATATTTATTACCGATCGCAGGTTTTACGATGGACATACATCTTGCAAATTTTAACTTTCTCTAGCCTCAAAACCCCATAACCACATGTGTCGTCCATTGTTTTGAGTCCTCGCAATACAAATACTGGACGTTATACTCATTCTATGAATAAGCCGTACGTGAGTCAGTAAACCTTTATGTTACGGTTAAAGTACACACCTCAGAAAAGTCAGTGTATTGAGCAAAAAAAAAATTATGAGGGGAATCGATAAATCTTAATTTTAATATCACAAATTGTTATGCGTAATATATCCAAAATGTTTGTGATGTGTAGATTCGTTCGCAACCTTCTAAAATGTATTTTCCCTTTTTGAGTTTTGTTCAATGTTAAGACATTTTTGACGCTGACTGTACGTTGATCAGGTTGGAGGAAAACAAAAAAAAAATCGTTGAAAGAAGTCGCAGCAGTAAGCGACTGTACGCTTAATATAGATTTCATAAATTTTACAATTTCCATTTGATGTTAAAAATTATCGTTTATCCGCTTACCATTTAAAATAACCGCATCGTTGGTGAAAAACGCACCATCAGCCTCTGAGAATCCATTTGTATCGACGTCGGAGTCACTTCCGTAGCCCAACGCTAAAAGTCCCACCCAAACAATAGTTAATTTAGTCCCTATCAACATTTTAATGTTTCAATAATTATGACATTCACTTAGAGTACGATGTGCAAAAAGGATAGTTTAATTTTCGTTGTGCGCGTCGCGGGTGTGCAGCCCGCGAGGAGTCGCTTCGCAAAATGCTTTGGTCTCTTGACTCCGCGCCTTTATAATATTTTTGCACTGACGACATTAGGTTAAAAAGATAACAGAGCTTTTTCTCCTTTTGTAATGACATTTGCCGGCCAATACAAGCTTTTTAAAATATGACAACCGTTTCGTTCGGCGCCCGAAAAGGAATATTCGATTGATGGTGTTTATTTTTGCTGCATTCACGCGGCACCATGGCCTAACATAAGAAAATATTTATGAGATCAATGAACCTTATAAATAAATTGTCAAATTGAACAACGCTGTAATAGCCAAGTTATCTGGGTTTGGAACAAACACAGAATGTTATTAAATACTTAGTTTATGTAAGCAAGAATTTCTCATTAAAAACAATTAATTTTATTTAACGGCTTTCTTGGCGCCACCGTGAACCGAACACCATACAAGAGGTTCATTATCGTACATTGCAAAACCACTAAAGATAAATTAATGAAAAAAAAGTTGAGATGGTGGGAGTGTTAAAAAGTATTTTTAGGTAAAATCGAATTGAATGCTTTGCGGCAAAAATTGTGGCCCCACGCTTCAATTTACTAATTTATTTATTCTTTCAAAAGATTATTTTACCTTCATCTCTCTTACAAATAAAACCAACCAACTTAGTAGACATTTATCCTTTGACAAGGATCCCACAAAAGATAATGGGACTCACGCACCCTTCACTTTTGGGATGGTTTTTCCTGATTACAACGTCCCGATTTTAATGCGTGTGATCCGATAATCCCACCTATGTAAAAAAGTATGTAAGTTCTTAAAACCACAACAACCATTCAGTTTAATGTCAGTGACCTTTGCGAAATAAAAGAACTCCATCGTCAGTTTTGTCAACTGGCTTACTACCTATGGGCAAGTTATGTTACATGCAAGCACACTTTGACAGTCACTCAGACAAGTGATTTGCATTTGGTTCTAAACACAGTAAAAAATAAAGGTACTGAAAACTGTAGGTAATTTATTTTTTGACAATTCCTCTCTTATGCGTTTTGGATATTGATTACTCACAGTAGTGTGAGTACTTACGTAGGTACCTACTCACAGCATTCGTCACCACTTAGTTGAATATAATTCAACACGCCCTTGGTTTTGAGAGCATATTATCTATACAGAGGTGTTCAAGTTTCGACTGTAAATAAATCTATCAAGTCTTGTGTTATAAAATAGCTTGAATTTGAAACAAAACGCTGAATGCCTTAAACGAAAATAAACTGAGTCTTTAGTAGTGGAGAGGTTCTAGAAGGTGAAATAAATGCTCCACTTGGAAATTAGTTTTTAGTTTTGGACTGACAGCTCTTAAAACCCAAAAGACGGTTTCATTCATTTCATATGTGGAATGTTATTAATTTGGTTGGATCACACAAGAACAAGATCAGAATATCGATATGAAATGACGCGTCGTGCCCCGAACAAGTAGTGCGATTAGATTGAAACGCGTACGATATTAGCGTCATTAATCTTTAAATGTCCCGTTATGTCAATGTCGTAGATCAGTATCTCTGCCGGTGCTGTGCAAAAATTTAATAAGTACGGTCTTACACTACTTCATAGATAACCTCCTACTTACATTCACATTTTGTACAATGTTCATTGCGTGGGTTACATTTAAGCTTTGTGGCGTTTCGTGAGGTCCGAAAACAATTAATTATACGGAATTATTATATTTAGTCACGTCAGGGGGTCTACTCACGTCACTCACGCACAAGTCCGTCAACGAAGATACGAGCCCGTCCGAAAGTAGTTTATAGTCAAAACTTGTGACAATTAAAAATTTTCTAATGGGTAAATACACATCGGGATTAGGGAACACTATCAAATCCTGTTGTCATCCATTTTTATTTCGGGGTCTGAACTAATCTTATGTCCGTAAGTGATACGGAGTAGGAAACGCCAAAAACTTCGGCCGAAACTATGGATTTCGTGATTAGTAGACGCCCAGGTACAGAGTGCTGGTGACATGGGACGGCCAAGAGGTAAATACTGTGTAGTGAACTCTTTGTGACGATGATTTAATGGATAATGAAAGGTAATGAATGATGATAGATGGTGAGCTTCACGGAACAGATAAATTCTTTTCCGTGGTGAGCTTGGTGGGCTCACAGAAAAGCCTCGAAAAAAAACATAGGCAGTCTGGGCGCGCCGGACTGCCGACAGAAGTGAAAACTTATCGCTCAACGCGCCTCAAGAAGTTCTCAGTTCAATAAAATAATGATTATTATCTAAAACATAATTTAAACAATGCACAGTATACCTACACAAATTAAACTTTTCACGTGATCAATTTAACTTTACTTACTACTGCTACAGCATGTCGGCGCGGGCATGTCGGTGACGCGAAGACATAAGTTTTTCCTCTATTAAAAATCGCTCAACGCGCCTAAAGAAGTTTCGTTTTCGAAAGTTTTATCTTTCATTCCGTTTGGACCGTCATGTTGCCTTAACAATGCCTTTAATAATTCATCCAAGTCAACAACTTTCAAAAGCTTGCCAAACATTTTGTTCTGTACATAAAGGTGGTCAGGCGCATGTCATCATGTTTTGATTTCAAAGTTACAAGTTTTTGAAGTATTTCTTACAACAAAACGTCCTATGCCCAACGACATAGCCGCAGTTAGTTTAAACAAGTGCGTGTCGGACAATCGGACCAAACACAATGAAGGGTGCCGTTGAGATAAATTTATCTCAAAAACAAACTTAACATTATAGTTAAAAAACATGTTCTCCCATACATCGATATACGTCACGGTCAATGCTCCAACTGCAAATGTAAGTTGGTCGACTATTACTCTTTAACTTGTAAAGCCTACCAAGCTGTATACAATTTTCCTTTTAACTTGGTTATAAACAACGTGCCGCTACAATGGCGACATTAATTTAACACACGGGTAGGGCTAGTGGCCAGTAATCATAAAAAAATATAATAAGATATTCGTACATTGAAAAATTAAAATTTTCAAACAAACTAAATAATAAAGCTCTCTCTTTCCTTCAATTCGCCTACTCTTTGCACGATAATCGTTTTAATTTCATTGCTGCGATGTTATGATCCGTGACCCCAGCAATTGACCTCTGCGCTACAGTTCTTTAAGTACAGATTGGTCCAAAATGCTATTTTAGAAAACTGTTAAAAAATCAATAAATAATGACGTTTAATGAAATCTTCATATAAAAAAACGCGATACCGTATAGGTGCCTTAAATTAATGTCGCCATTAAAGCGGCACGCGGCACGCTACTGCCATATTTTTTTTTCACATATCTAAAAACAACTATTTAGCTGACAGGGTGTCAGCTAAATAGTCGTAGACACTTCACTCTAACAAAAATTACGGATCCCTGAATCGAAAAATGGTTGACACCGACCCGCAATATTTTTAAACTGCGCGGCGACGATACCATGGGATGGACGAGTAAAAATGTCATCCCTATTTTACGTGCAAGGGACCCGAAGAAATTTTTATTTCATGGTTTTATTTTATCACTTTGTCGGCGTGATTAATATGTATACCCATGCCAAATATCAGCTTTCTAGTACTAAGAGTCTCTGAGCTAAGCCGCGGATAGACAGACAGACGGACATGGCGAAACTATAAGGGTTCCTTGTTGACTATGGAACCCTAAAATCCGGCCAACTGCTTGTCGGACAACGCACAGTGGAGGGTTCCGTAGATAATGCACAGTATTGATTTAACTGCCCGCAAAAATAAGTTTGTATTTCATAGTATTTCTCGAATAAACTATGAAAAACAACGTAATTTAAAAAAATATATAAGTAATAATTATTCTTTTAAATAATAATTTAAAAGAATAAGGTTTTTAGGGAAAGAAAAATTGGAAAAGCGGCCGGATAATTGGAAATTTCAGGAAACACTGAAAGTTATTTTTAGGATTCCGTACACCCGGAACCCTTATAGGATCACACGGTCTGTGTGTTACAGCTAATTTGCTCCGAATCCACTGGACAGAAAGTTGAAATTTGGTACACATTTGTGTGTGACATATCAAATGAAAGGGCTTGTTGTGAGGGTCTAAAATATACAGGGTGGATTTTTGAGATGGGGCTGTTAGGGCAGCTACCTTAACCGTTTTAGCTACAGTAAAACGGTCTTAAGAGACTGTCCTTAACTTTTTGAGAAATTTTGATCTGCATTCACAGATTTTGATAAAAATTACAGTCAGCAGGATAATAGGCAATTTTCATGAAATCTTTTTGTTATGCCAACCGATCCTGTTTCTTAAAAGAATCAAAAACCTCTATCGGACCAACTGAGGTTTGAGTACTAGAAAAGTCATAAATTGCAAAAAACTTTTCCCATTCATTTCGTAGGAAATGAGACTCGAAAAAATGCAAGTTCGAGTCTCATTTCCTACGAAATGTATGGGAAAAGTTTGAAAAAATGTCCGTGTGGTGCCGGACGTAAAGAATAGCACCTCCCTATTTCTTCCCGTGGGTGTCGTAAAAGGGACTTTACTAGAGAATGGGCAGCAGTGTTCTCTATGCATTTTAACACCATACTGCGATCGCCAACCCGCCTGCCAAGCGTGGCGATTATGGCAAACCCCCCTTTTATGTCCAGCAGTGGACGTATTTCGGCTGAAATGATGATGGTATGGGAAAAGTTTTTTTTTGTGATTTATGACTTTTCTAGTACTCAAACCTGAATTGGTCCAGTAGAGGTTTTTGATCCTTATAAGAAAGAGGATCGATTAGCATAAAATAAGTTTTTGTGAAAATTTTATGAAAATATTATGTATGTAAGGAAAAATCTACATATTTTTAACAAGATAAGCGATAGACATAATTTTAATACTAGAAATAAAGATAAAATAGATCAACCATTTTTCAGATTATCTAAAGTACATACATCTTTTATGGGGTACTGTGTTAAATGTTACAACAAAATACCTTGTGATATATTGAAATTAAATGAGAGAAAATTTAAAACACATATTAAAAGTACACTTTGTAAACAAGCATATTACAAGTTAGAGGATTATATCCAGGACAGGAATGCTTGGAAACATGCTGGTCCAGCTCCATAGGACAATCTAGAGTCTAGACAAAATCAAACTGGTTGCTATTTTTATGGTAAAATCTGTTATTTTTATGATATTCATTTTACATTCTGTGATAACCTATACTCACACACTGACTTATTTTTTTAGAAAAACATACTTGTATGATGTTTGTAAATATGTGAACACCACGTATCTATCTAATAATTAAGTTATTTTTCATTGCTTAGTTTTTAATTCGTTTTACCTATTATGGTATAGTAATTTTATTCTAGGTGCATCGTCTTCACATATAATCATATAATTAATGTAATCAAACAAAATATTGTAAAACATTTTTAAAAGAGTACCGGTGGAGTTTCTTGCCCATTCTTCTCCATACGAAACTACCTTTTGGAAGGGGCAACTAGAATCAATTCTATTTTTTTTGTAAATTTTGACGTTCAAAAGTGCCTCTTATGTGCCTATTTGAAATAAATGGTTTGACTTTGACTTTGACTTTAATTGCCAATTTTCCTGCTGACTGTTATTTTTATCAAAATCTGTGAATGCAGATCAGATTTTCTCAAAAAGTTTAGTAAGGCAGTTGCCCGTACTGCCCCATCTTAAAAATCCACCCTGTAGTTTATTTATAATTTCAAAATAAATACTTTTAAAGTTATTCAAGAAAATAGATGAAACTTTACCATTCCGGGGCCCTTAACTCCGACCCTAGTGAGCCTACATTTTGGAAATAAACTACAGAAAACAGTTATTTAGTTACTTATATATTACAGGAACACCTATAAGAAGTCTATGGTTTTAAAATAACATGGTAATTTCTCAATATTGTGCGTAAAAAAAATCATTTGCAGTTGGAATCTATGGGACAACATGTTTTCCCACTATACAATGTTACGTTTGTTCTTGGGATAAAAAAACATGGTAGATAACATAAACACCGTACGGAACCCTCACTACGCGAGTTCAACTCTCACTTCTACGGTATTTTTCTATAGAATTTATGTATGAACTCAAGACCTTAACTCACTATCCGAACGATGGTGATGCGTACGGACAGATCAACGTCTGTCAGGCCCTGCAGTCTCGACATAGATAGCGATCGCTTTACGACCGAATTCGATGGCAAAGTCCTAATGAGATCTCAAGACGGTCAAAATTGCTTGATATGCACGAAAAAGTCACAATCTTGTCAAGCATTTTTGACCGTCTAGGGACTCCATGAGGACTTTGCGACCATATTCGGTCGTAAAGCGATCGCTCTGTATGTCGAGATTGCAGGCCCAGGTCAACTAGAAGCAAATAAAAAATCCACAGCTTGAAAACAACTACCTTGTTGTTGTATCCCGTGATAGTGAAATCGCAAACAAGACTGACTATTATGTTAGCTCTCATTTAAGACAGACGAGAGATGTCTAGGCATTTCGTGAGAAACAGCTTTAATAATATTTAATACCATCTTCCTGCGCTTACAATAAATACATTTTTAATGCCAAGAGATCGTCAACCTCAGTAATAAGGATAAACTAATCGACAACTATCAATCTGATGAACAATTATAACAGATTTGTATGTAGTGCGCATTTTATATTAGTCACATCTGATGATGGTACATTAATTTCTGTGGCGTGAACATTAACCGTTATTTTTAAATTACTAACATTTGGCCTAGTGTGTTCCATGTATAGATGAACTTAGAATATTATTAAATATACCTTTATTTTTTAACATTGACAAAGTATATTGCTCAAAAGAAGACTCGTTTATAATCGCTTCAATTCTTAGCTGATTTGGAGGATTTATTAACGTAGTTTATTATAGTTTTTTTTAATTTTCATATGGTAGCAGAATCTACCCACTTAATTGATTGTGATTAATTCGGTACGGCTTCTGTGTGTCATTGGGTCGGATTATATTCCTAACAAGCGTTTGCTCGCGGCTTCGCCCGCGTGGATGTCGGAAAATATTCCATGGGAACGTATTATCGGGATTAAAGTACCCTGTGTTTTAATCCAAGCAACTATCTGTGTCCCAAATTTCATCCAAATCCGTTCAGCCGTGTTTGCGCCATTCCGGAACATACATCCAGACAAAAGGACATAGTAATACATTCTAAAAACTATAGGTACTGTATATTATCGCCATCAGACTCGTTCCCACAACTCGTAGCAATTACTTTTTTAACCGACTTCAAAAAAGGAGGAGATTCTCAATTCGGATGCATAATTATATATATTTTTATGTATGTTCGGGCATAACTGCGTCATAAATATAAACGGATTTGCAAAATTCTTCTTATTTTTTTCAAAAATATTCTTTGAATGATGTATAAATTATTCTAAGCAGCTTCAAGAACCGGTTTAAATAGCTCTAAGTTGTCATCGTATTTGCTAAATTAAGAACATGAAAAAATACAACCTAAATACTGAAAACTGGAATGTCAAATCTAGCAATTGGACTGGATAAGGACAGGCAAATCACAAAAATTGTGGAACAGCGAACGCCTATAAAATAATATACGTAAGTATTCAAATTATTGCAGAATCATGATGTTGCTTTCTATTTTTCAGAAGGCGCCGCGTCGATCTATTTCCACACTTGAGGATTGTCGTCGGTTGTCAATGTGTATTGTTTCAAGGTTTACTAACTCTATAAACCTACAGTATTAAGCGGATTTGGAAGATTGCGTTGGCTTATTATGTTGTTTAATTTGTCATAAGTGAGCTCTCATTGCCTCCTACTACTTATAAATAATTTTATTTATACAACTTATTTTTTAGGGTGCATCACCATAAAATCCAGTTTTACTGCAGTCTTTTTCCTGATTTCGCGGATTCGGATCAAAAGTTACAAACTTACTGCTGTAACTTAAAAGCCACATTGATATCGCAACATAAGAAAAATGAATTGCCTAGCTGCCAAAATATTTACCGGATATTTTGGCAGCTAGGTAATCCATTTTTTATTCCTAATTAAATTAAAAGATGAAAAGACTGATAGTTTGTTTTTCTAACACATAAATATTATGTATTGGCTGAAATAAGTGTAAGTCCTGTGCCTATAATATTAAATAATATTATTTCAACACTTGCTCGTAAAGTGGTTCTTATTGCACCGCTTTTAAGTTCATAATAAATACAGTGTATTTAACACGCGTGCTTTTTTAGGGTTCCGTACCCGAAGGGTGCCAAACGGAACCCAATTACTAAGCCTCCGCTGCCCGTCCGTCTGTCTGTCAGCGGGATGTATATCATGAACCGTAATAGGTAGACAGTTTAAATTTTAACAGATTGTCTAATTGTGTATTTGTATTGCCGCTATAACAACAAATAATAATAAAATAACATTAAAAATTAAAGGGGTTCCCCATAAAAGAAACGTTTTTTTCGGCGTTTTTTGCTAAATATTGTACGGTGCTACGAAACCTTTCGTGTGCGAGTCCGACTTGCTATCGGAGTGTTAATCAAAGTTGCTTGTTATTTAATAAACTATTCAGTGACATAGGTCTCATTAGTGGTGGACATTTGGAACAAGCTCCATACATGTTTGCCAAATGCCTTAAATCAAAATTGAAAAAATAAATTTCACATTTGATAGAAGTGAAACTTCTGAATAGGTCCATTAGATTCGGAGCAAATCGGCTGTGACAGACGGACAGACAGACACACGAGTGATCCTATAAGGGTTCCGTTTTTTTATTCGGACATATGGAACCTTATCAATAATTATGTTTTTAAGTGACATTTCTATTTAACTCAATATTTTTTGAGAAATGAGATATTTTCGATTACAACCGCAGAAATAACCATGTTTTCCACAGTCAAGAAATACTATACGAATTACCAACTTTTTACGGCCGGTAAAATCAATACTGTGCATTCGTTTATATTCATCCAAACTACGGAACCCATCATTGTGCGTGGTCCGACACGCACTTGGACGGTATGTGTAGGGTCCCGTACCAAAATGGTAAAAAGGAACTCTTGTGGTGAGACTAAGTCTGTCCGTCTGTCTGTCTGTCACAGCTGAATATCTCAAGAACTACTAATGCGATCAACTTGAATTTGTGTAACTCACGGAGGCGATCGGCGGCGGCGATCTCTCGCGTCCGGCCCTGGTTCAGGCCATGGTTCGGAGCGAGAGTGCATGGGAGGCCGTCACCTCCTTCTAAGAAGCAGTAATGCTCGCGAAGGAGGAGGCGGAGCGCGTGAGGGAGAGGCAGGGTTCGCGCCCTCACGCCTCTAGTCGCGGCAGGAGACGCCCTGGGCGTCGGGAGTCGCAAGCCGATTTCCGGCCACCGTAGGCGCGGGCCTGCGGACGGTGAGCGATGGGTAGCTCGCCGTCCGATAAGGACCAGGCCCGGGTCGATGGCGCGTTGTGTTCCACGCGTGCCTCAAAGAGACGTCAGCACGAATTGACAGGGTCCATTAGGGCCAATGCCTGCCAGGGTTGCGAGTTTGTCGAAAGGGATATCGTGGCCCTGGCACACAGGCAAATGAAGGAACACGGGTGGGTTTTAGTCAGTAAAAGTCTGACACGCCCTCCCGCTCCGCCCAGAGCGGGAGAAGTTATTTGATAATTTCCAACCCAAAAAAAAAAAAACGGTGCACAGAACACATACACAAGTACACTTGTTTCGAGTCAGTGCCTCTCATTCAAAATGCGAAGGCACGGAGCACGGGAAAAAGTCGCATGCCATTTTCTGGGTCTCGGGTGACCTCTCAGACTGCGACGATATTGAGGGGAGCGCCGGGCGTTGGCTGTCCGATGCAATAATTAAGTTGTCTCGTAGATTTGCACGCTGCATTGTTTCGGGCGTTTTGCCAATCAAAAAAGATCAGCAACTGATGAAATTATATTGAACGTTGTTTTTTATTTATTCATATTTACTCATAAATTGTTGTTTTATGATATTAGTGAATTTCTTAATTTTAATAATAATATTGATGGTGGTTAATATTTTAATGAATTTAAGGATTTTATTTAGATGCGTACATCTGTTATTTAATTTTAGTTTTAATAGTATAATTATACTATTAAAACTAACTAACTACTATTAATTTGGTGTGTATTTGAAGCTTTGGTTACTAACATAATTCTTAAGTAGGTATACTAACAAAAATATGGATCACTTGTGTCTGGTCTAAATAAATAAATAAATTTGTCATAGATATATTTGTTACTAAAATAATATGTCTATGAAATTAGTTTTTCCCCTATCTAAGTAAGTTGAAAAAACGTCGTACAAACACACACTCAGCTCGGGCTGCAATCCCGCCTTGTGTGCAATTACAAACTTTGCACCCTCGCATCATAATGTTCATTCTTTTATTAAACCACTTTATGATTTCGGAAACTGTAATATAACATCTTTTTAAAGTTGACTGTACTTGTATGAATATGCCTGAGGAATATGCCAAAAAGTTATGGTAATCACTGATGAACTTGAGATGAAATTTGAATATGAATTGCTACGTATTTTATCTACTGTAGGAACAGTTATATATTTTAAATATCAAATAATAACCTTTGTATGTACTAGCCTTTTCCCAACTATGTTGGGGTCGGCTTCCAGTCTAACCGGATGCAGCTGAATACCAGTATTTTACATGGAGCGACTGCCTATCTGACCTCCACAACCCAGGTACTGGGTACTGGGTATCACGATATCCCTTAGTAAGACTGGTTGTCAGACTTTTGGGCTTCTGACGACCCGTAACAACTGTCAAAGATCTACAAATGACAGCCGGGACCAACGGCTTAACGTGCTTTCCGAGGCACGGAGGAATCTTTGTATGTACGAGTAAGTTGGAAAAAAGGAAAAGTCAATATTTTCGTTACCTACGGATTTACATAATACTTACGTCATGAGAACTGCATGTTACAGCATCAAGGTAATGTCTTTGTAGTAAAATATTTACTAATTTTATAAAGAGGTAAAATTTGTGAGTTTGTATGTAGGGAATAATAATATAATCTTCGGAACTACCTACTGATCCGATTCCGATTTTTTTTTACTATTGGGAAGATATTGTATTATCGAGTGTTATAGGATATATTTTATGTTAAAACAAGAAATTTCACGCAGCCGAAGTCGCGGGTAAAAGCTAAAGAAATAAAATACACAAACATGACATCACTCACGTCACGACGGTGTAGCTAACCCAAATAGAAATAAAATTATAAAAAAGTTGTATAGTGATTGAGGCATTTATTAACGTTTATGAACTTGATTCGGTGAACATACGGCTAATTAGCATATTTAATAGGGAAGACCGGGATTGGAAGTCACATTTACGTTCTTTTATTTTTTCGTTTTTTTCGGTTCGTTATAGCCATGCTATTTATATATAATATCAATGGACAGTTTAAAAATAAATAAATACTTTTTGTTTTTAACATGATCCATTGAGGACTTTTAACCCCGTGTCAGGGATGGTTGTCACAGTGTCTGGGGTAGGTAGTTACATAGTAAATCAAAAGGGGGAAATATTAAAAAAATACTTATTTAAATCAAATGAGTATTTAATTTTAAAATTAGTTTTTGAACTAGTACCCAAGAAAAGCAAGTAAAATATCTTCAATACAAAAAAGAATAATCATCAAAATTTGCTAGCGAATAACGTCCATGTAACAAAATTAACATTCTAGTAACGAAAACAACATAAATATAGTCACTAATCTCTTTGGACACAATATTTTAAAATAAAAGTACTTAAGCTAACGATATTGGGCACGCCACAATTGTGGCGATAAGTCCCCTCTTTGAGGAGTGGCTAGAGAGGCGCCACGGCGTCCTCACCTTCCGCCCGACGCAGGTCCTCACCGGACACTGTTGTTTCGGGAGGTTCCTGTTCAGGATAAAGCGGGAGGAAACGCCCGGGGGATCGCCCGGAGGACACGGTGGAGATCTGCCCGGCTTGGGCGGAGCACCGCCGTGTCCTCACGGAGGCGATCGGCGGCGGCGATCTCTCGTGTCCGGCCCTGGTTCAGGCCATGGTTCGGAGCGAGAGTGCATGGGAGGCCGTCACCTACTTCTGCGAAGCAGTGATGCCCGCGAAGGAGGAGGCGGAACGCGTGAGGGTGAGGCAAGGTTCGCGCCCTCGCGCCCTTAGTCGCCGCAGGAGATGCCCCGGGCGTCGGGAGTCGCAAGCTGATTTCCGGCCCCCGTGGGAGCGGGCCTGCGGATGGTGAGCGATGGGTAGCTCGCCGTCCGATAAGGACCAGGCCCGGGTTGACGGCGCGTTGTGTTCCACGCGCGCCTCAAAGAGATGTCAGCACCAAAACTGACGGGGTCCGGTAGGACCAATGCCTGCCAGAGTTGCGAGTTTGTCCGAAAGGGATATCGTGGCCCTGGCACACAGGCAACGGAAGGAACACGGGTGGGTTTTAGTCAGTAAAAGCCTGACACGCCCTCCCGCTCCACCCAGAGCGGGAGAAGTTATTTGATAATATTCCGCCGAAAAAAAAGCTAACGATAAACTATTATGTCACGGGAGGTGTTGCCTTCACGATTCTTCGACGCCAAACGATGTTTGTATTCGTTCGTTCTTTTCTGTTATGACCGCTGTGTGTCTTTTATGACAACCAACCCGTGAGACAACCATACCTGGTCCCCCCTAGTTCATAATTACTCGTATAATATAAAATACTCGTATTAGTTAGCCAATTATTATATGTATACTAGGTATTACTTAGAGCTACTCAACTGGTTTTAAAATTAACTTATTGGTAAATTTCGAACACCTTGAAGGAGATGATTTAAAAAAAAAACCGCTAAATACTATTCTAAATAGTTTGTGTGTATTGACTGCACCAAGGTTATTCAAAGCTGCGCGGTGTGGCTTTGTGTTAACTTAGGTGATCTCAATAACTTTGCATTCAAAAAGTAGGTCATCTTTATGATTAAGCCTCCTTGCGATATACGCAAGGATATAACCATATCAGTAAACAGAACTGTGTTGGAATGTCAGTTGTAGTCTGTGTTGAGGTTTATAGCTGCCCTACTCGGTACACATATCTACCTCCTTTACGCAGACAGTTTTCGACAGATGGCGCTCTGTAGAAGTAGACATTTCGACAATGAAAGCATGACGTTTTTTATTCTTGTTTTACTGTTTCGTTAAAATTACCTAGTCATTTAATATAAAATCACAGCGTTCCATCACTGAGTCAAAGTAAAGCAAAAAGTATTTACCATAGTACCATAATATAAATAGACAACAAAATCATAAACAGCGCTGTATCCACCAATCTCCAATGTGAGACCTCACTTTCAATAAACAATTTTATTAAATTACTATTAATTAGTTATTGAAAATTTAACAATAAAATTTAACACCTTATCTCTCGTTCTATTTAAAGTATCTCGGTAAACATTTATCGGTTCAATTAAATGCATAATGTTCTTCGAATTTAAGATAGGATAATTACTTTATTACCTAACTTTATTATATATTCAGCAAACCAGTAGTGACATTGAAGGCTGCGTTTTATGCAATCGGTGCTCGATGTACGGCGGGCGGAGCAGCGCAGGCGCACCGTTGGACCGAAACTTACAAACGATGCCACAACTTAGGCCGAAATACTCGTCTCTTATGTCTTGTTTTTTATGTGCCAATAAATAAATAATAAAAGTACTAGAAATTATCTCAAAATGTTTGGTTCAAAAACTGTTTTTTATTTGTTGACAGTGTTCAGTGCTTGTTATGGTGCAGTTGATATTAGTAAGTGATACATATTGTGTTTAAATACTAACTGACTAACTAATTATTTTTATAATATTAAGGTTAAGTACCTATATTTATGTGTAATTTCATACACATTATTTGAAAAAATGTATAGCGTTTTTTTTTTTTTTTGTTCATTTTTACTGAAGAATAAATATTAAAGTTTAACATATTTTCTATACAAAAGCTAGTCAAAAACTGCAATATTTATACCTCTGATAAAACTTATCTGGCTATGGAAAAATCTGCCCTTAACCCATTAAGTTGTTTTGTTTTTTCTCATGGCTCTTCCTGTTTTCCGATAAAAGAAAAATTACATAGGAACTCGACTTACACGAGTAATGTTTACACGTCATAATAACGGTTTAATGCACACTGTAATTATTCCACCAACACAGTACCTACTGCAATTTTAGTACCTTCTCCATAATTAGCGTTTCTACGTAAAGTAGCATTTAGAACTGATGGATGCCCAAAGACCATGAACTGTAGAAATGTTAAAGAAACCGCCAAATCATATAAATTGTTTTGATTTGCTTGACATGACTATTACGAAAGAAAATAATTGAATGCTTGCACTAATTCACTGGAACGTCTTCATCAAAATTTGTTTAAAACTTTTTTTTTATATTTCAGGAAAATATTTGAAGGTATGCGACAGAAATGCAATAGATGTGAACGACTGCTTGACGGACGCAGTGCAAAAGGGCATTGCAGTGATGATCCATGGCATAGACGAGCTGGGAGTGCCACCGATTGACCCTTACCTGCAGAAGGACTTCCGAGTGGAGTACAAGAATAATCAGGTACCTACGAACTAATCTCCAATACGCTAACTCTTGCACGAAAGTCAAAGATAGAACATATTTTCACCAGCTTTTATGACAAGTCTTTTACAGTTCAAGCAGTTAAACCTACGTTTATGGAATACCTTGCCCGTGTCGATAAGGCGTGTTCAATCTTTGTCACTTCCTCTCTCCAACATTATCATTACAGAATACATTTCCTTGCTCTTGTTTCATGTTTATTATTTGTATTTTGTATTCGTATATAGGTATATATTTATATAGATAAGTGTATGCTTTATGTATGTATGTATTTACTGTATAACAAATTATGGTACACCACTGATTACCTGCAGTATTGTCTCTCCTTCTCTCCTTTAATCCATCCAAAGGTTGTCTGTAAAAGATCGCTTTTAGCGATAAGACCGCCCGTTGTGTCACCCTATGTAAAATTACAACATTTATATCTGTTACTTTTATGGTGTACATAATAAAGAGTAGTCTATTCTATTCTATATTCGACATCCATACTTCTACATGTGCTGGTCGCGAAGTCAAGACTGTTTAATAACTTTAGCTTAAAATAATGTAACTTAGATCATCAAATTAATTCCATTCAATAGTCAGAACGGACTCATGGATCAAAACGGATTGACTTAATAGCTTCGGATATGCACAGAAAATTTTAATTCGCGCACGTTTCGCAGACAAATTCTGATGGACTGAGTCTGATTATCAACGCATAATTACTTTGATAATATCAGCCATTGTGCGCGCCAAGTAAAATGTTCTCTATATCGCGCCATATTAAATAGTGAGGTAAACTTACGACTATCCTAACTAATATTATAAATGCGAAAGTGAGTTTATTTATTACGATTTCACGCTAAAACGGTTGAACGGATTTGGATGAAATTTGGCACATGGGTAGACTCTGACCTGGAGAAGGACATAAGCTGTCATCCTGAATCGCAAATGAAGTCGCAGGGAGCAGCTAGTTTATTCAGAATAAGACCTCTAACAACGTCAGCGAAACCGAAGTCAAATCTAAAGAGATCTGCCGATCTATTCTGAAAAATCTCACCGTGTTAACGTAGGTGAAGTGAGCTTGAAGTGAGTTGTTAATAGTGTCAATTCCTTACTGACAGTTCATTCCACTCTCACTTCAACTAAGTTTTCACGGTGAGATGGTTACAGAATAGCACTGCCGATTTGACCTTAAAACACGGGAACCCTAAAAATAAATATCAATGAGAGCGACGTATGAAATACACAATCAGCCACATGAACTGCTTACTATAATTTATCAGATAAAGGTTGTCAATGTTTAATATTTCCACGCACATACTCGTAACAACATCATCGTTCAAACTTCGATAAAGATCATACAACAGAAACTTAAGAAAATAACATTCTTACACTGAAGTTACACAAGTATCAATAGTTAGTATAATAAAATATATTGCAGCTAAGGCATTATCTATAATTATTATTATGAGAATAATCTAAAAATAATAATAATTATAAAATAATAGTATGTCTTGCTGACTGAACTTAACTGAACTGACCCCCTCTACTTACAATCTATATAGTACTTACATACTAATTCCATGCTATTAAAAAGTACTTACTTAGTCCATGCTCAAGCTGTCACTTCCTGTTACACACATCCGTCCCTTTTCACGAAATCGCTCCCACATAAAGCGAGTGGAAAGATGTTACACATCAAAAGTCTTATCGTTAGTACAAGCAGGTTGTTGTAGGTTTTATATCTCCTTCAACTGAATGTCACAGCCATTAAGTAGATATATCTTTATGTGTATGACCTGACCTTATAAAACTATTGTTTTAAACGTTTTGCCAAATGACTCGAGAATAACAATTTGAACTTTGAGACGTGTTTTTATTCTAGGATTAAAAAAACACCTTGAATATAATTTTGAAACAAATGGCTTATGTACAATCACAACAAATGTCGTTAACATATCGTGTGTGTGTAATGTCGTTAACATTTATGGTTTTTAAATCACTTCTGCGGTTGTAGCCGAAAATATCGCATATTATCTCAAAAACTATTGACTTAAATGGAAAAGTCACTTAGAAACACCGGTCACTCATATTACTTAAATAAAATTCATCCCTCGGAAATGTATGGGGACCACCCCTTATAATTTTATGCGTAATTTCATTACACCGTTGTTTAGCGGTGCACAGAATACACCTTCTTTCCAATTTTTATCGATATAATGCCAATAGTCTTCGAGTAAATGGCTGTGTGTCATCCGCACGGACGGACAGACGGACATGACAAAATTCTAAGTGTCCCGTTTTTACTTTTGGCTACGGAGCCCTAAACAATGAAGGGTTCCTATCTAGGGTATCTTGGGATGAATTTATCCCAAGAACAAACTTAACATTATAGTTGAAAAACACGTTTCCTCTTATATTCCAACTGCAAATGTAAGTTTATATGCACAATATTGAGAGATTTATCATGTTATTTGAAGAGCATAGACTTCTTATAGGTTTTCCTGTAATCTATAAGTAAAGAACTATTTTTGAACTAGAAGAATTTTAGGCTCAGTAGTTTCTGTGATAATGTTTTGTTTGTTTCGGGAATGGTCAATTCTCATGTATTTTCTTAAATAACTTTTAAAAATATTTATTTTAAAATTATAAAAAATATATATCTGAAGTCCTTACAACAAGCCAAACATGCCATGTCATTTGATATGTATGTCACACGATAGTTTGCAAATATTTTTTTTAATTTTCTAATTTGCCCCCAAAAGTGACCCCCCTTATTCAAAATTCATTTATTTACGTTACACGTGTTTGGGTCACAGAAATTAATTTGTGTATCAAATTTTAACTTAATTGGTCCAGTAAATTTGGAGCAAATTGGCTGTGAGCTGTGACAGACGGGCAGACAGACACACAGGTGATGCTATAAGGGTTCCGTTTTTCCTTTTGAGATAAGGAACCCTAAAAACCATTATATACCCATGTCGAAAATATGATTATTATGTTGTCAGTCGTTATTCCACGACCCCCAATCACAAAATTATCCTAATGAACTACCCAAACGTGCCTAATGACCTAGAACCAGACATACTGAAGTCAGTAGTTAGAGCAGCCATAAAACACCTGAAGAACGGCAAAGCTACAGGCAGAGATGCAATCCCCATTCAGACTATAAAAGCCTTAGGGAGAGCAGGGAGTTGATGTCGTCTTCGACATCTGTAACAAGGTGTGGACTGGAATCTGGCCTACTGATTGGACCCATACAGTTTTTATTCCGTTGCATAAAAAGGCCTCCACTAAGATATGTAGCAATTACTGCCTTATTGCACTAATCTCGCACGCCTGCAAAATACTGCCTCATATTCTTAATGAACGTGTAAAGGCCTATATTGCACCGGACCAGGCTGGATTTGTGAAAGGGAAAGGCACGCAGGAACAAATATCAATTGTTCGTCAGGTTATTGGGAAAGCCCGAGAATTTAACAAGCCGACCTATAACTGCTTCGTCGATTTCTCCATGGCGTTCGACTCAGTGGAATGGCCAAGGTTGTGGAATACTTTACAAGGAATGGGCACGCCGAACCACTTGGTGATTGAGAAAGCTATACGAAACAGGCACAGCTTCAGTTTGAACCGATGAATCTTGTCGAGAAATTTCCATCCTAGTGCAGGTGTCCGTCAAGGTTGCATAATAACACCGCTTCTTTTCAATGTTTACACTGAAATCATCATGCGTATTACTCTGGAACACTGGACTGACGGTGACTCAATCGGTGGCTATAAAATTGCAAATCTGAGATACGCTGATGACACCACGCTATTTGCTACTAGCGCAAGTCATCTAGAGGAATTACTTCGTAAGATGGAGAGTGCGAGCCTCGAATTCGGAATAAAGGTTAACCGCAAAAAAAAAAGTAAGGTGATGATCGTGGACCGCGCTAACAACAACTCACCCGAAGTTTCTAAAATTGCGAACTGCGACGTGATCCAATCCTACATTTATCTTGGAGCGTTAATCTCAAACGGGGGTGGTATCAATGGACAAACTGTAAAAAGTCTGGAGGAACAGAGATATTACAAAGCCACCGGCTTGTTCAAACACTGGTTTTCCCTATGTTCCTATACGCTACTGAGACGTGGACGCTGCGTGATATCGAGATGAAGATAGACGTTCTGGAAATGTGGTGCTAGAGAAGAATGCGAATGCTTGGGGTATCGTGGATCGAGTTTAGCTCCAACAATACGCCAAGAACTCTGCATCAAAAGGCGTCTGTCTGTTCTGGTCCAAATGCGCATCCTCAAATGCTTCCGACACGTCTCGAGGCGTGAGGGTAACTCCATAGAGCGCCTTGTTGTGCAGTGCAGGGTAGACTCGAGGGTACTAGACCACGCTGACGCTCACCCATGAGATGGACTGACCAAATTAAAACCGCAGTGGGCGATCCCTTGTATGAGTGCACTAAAAACACCAAAAATCGGAGTAGATGACGAGAAATCGTGAGGCGAATCACATCAGCACCTAGAAACTACATGACGACCACGACCGCTCTGACAAAACTGCTACGAAGAAGAAGAAGAGAAAACATGAAATACCGAAAACTAGGGTTTCAATTTAGATATTATGTAATATTATCACTGTTAAGAGACTTTCGTTGCTGACCTTACCTATATCGTAACGAGTAGGTTAGATAATAAAAAGAAAACGTGTTGTGCCGACCTCAAGTAACATGGGACAAGGGCAGGAACATGATGAATTATTTGCATAACCTCCACGTCAACGTGTTTCTTTTCGTTGTTTCTAAATAATACCTATGCATCTACTTGAGAACTAGGATAGCTTCCTGCTTTCAGTTTTAAACTTTAATTTAAGCAATTAAAACTTATAAGGTTGAGTTATTCTAAAATTAAGATTTTTCTGAAGCTTTTAAGACTTTTAATACCTATTGCTAATTTACGCTAGTTGGTAATATACGAACCCATTGTTTACGGCACCTTTTCGGTGCCGGCGGGGCTTCGCCGGTTAAACCCCTGCACACTTTTAAACCTGTATGTATTAAATGAATGCTAATTATTGGATGGACAGGTTGCCTGGTGGCAAAAAACATGGCAGTTTATTAAAAAAAAAAACTACATAAATTATTAGTGGCTTGCCAAGTAAAGCTGGCTCCCCCTTGCCCTTGTAATGGACGAAGAACGCTCTCAAAAGTGATGTAAGTATATTAAATTGAATATACAATTTAATATTAAATGTGATGTAAGTATATTAAATTGAATATACAATTTAATATTCAATTGTATATTCACTTTAATATACTTACATCACATTTTTAGAGCTTTTTCCGTTTTTTGGCAAGGACACTAACAGCCGCACTGCCAGTAGTGTCGTTTACAATTAACGACACTACCAAACCTATTTTGGATTAAATTGTACAGTCAACACAGCAAAGTTCAGAAATATAATTCTTTATTTATTACTAAGTAAATCATGAAATAAAAGTAATAATTAATTCACCTTGATAATACTTCAGCACACTGCGACAGTCGGGTAGTCGGTTTATTGAGTACGCCAGGTGCACATATAATGAGCCTCAACCACATTTTTTTTTTTTACTTTCACTATTAGGATAATTTGATCAATGAGACACATAATCAATGAGATAACCTTAGGCCATGCACTTGATAAACTAAGAGAAGGATATACAGTCTGTCGGAGTCGGAGTGTGCTGAAGTATTATCAAGGTGAATTAATTATTACGTTTATTTCATGATTTACTTAGTAATAAATAAAGAATTATATTTCTGAACTTTGCTGTGTTGACAGTACAATTTAATCCAAAACAGGTTTGGTACTGTCGTTAATTGTAAACGACACTACTGGTAGTGCGGCTGGTAGTGTCCTTGCCAAAAAACGGCTTTTTCGTAGAGTAATAAAAAAAAAAAAAACAAAATTATAGGTAAGTACAAAAAATAATGTCAAGTTCTGAAATATTCTTGTAATACTGGTTTTACTGTCTCTACTTAAATACTTGTTTTAATTAATTAAAAATGTTTGTTTTGCTTAAATTTTCAGATGACAGATGAGTTTGTCTTTTTCGTTTCTAAAAGTTAACTCTTAAATTTTCTAAATTATAAAATTGATAATCGCTTAACGTACCGATAAATGGAAAACGACTACTATGATAATTTCGGGCAAAAAATCTTTGACCAATGTTGCAGTCGAAGCCTGCTAAACCACGCTGCTTATTAGCCTCGATTACCACGAAAGCAAACGAAAAAGATAAAATGAAAAATGGGTTATTATTTAAACAAGCTAGTGATTGGAGCCTCTGTTTAAGAAAACAACGTTGGTCAATACCTACCCCAAGTGGCGAAATTCTCCTATAGTCATTGACTAAAAGACTAAAAGTGTTTTATGAATCTAATAGACGCTTTGACCAATATCACGGATCCTACAACAACATCTTATAAAATGATTAGCGCTACAAGTACTGACGATCCTATTACTAGTTTTATAAACGTTTAGTGGATTACTTTATACGATTCTTACTAGAACTTGCAGCCTTATAAGCGCATTTAATGCGATTGTTTAATCTTGTTTCCGTCTTGTTTCATTCTTCTATAAGACTTGCATTGATTTGTCTTAGTCGTGACTTTTAATCGATTGTTAGCACCAAACTAGCATGCCCTCCGATATTTATAGGTAAGATTCTACTTATGTGTGTTCTACATTTACTATTACTAGAGTAATCGGCCAAGAACCCTAAAACTTAAATATGGTGGCGAAGTAGATATTTCCTGTAGTAGTCTTAACTTTGACTAAATTGTATTATAAAAGTTTTGATAATGCAATATTATGGCTCGTGGTCCAGATCCTATGGCGGCTTAAGTATTTGTTAATTTATTATCGAATGAACAAATAATAGATATGTGTAGTTTTGAAGGGGCATGAAAATATGTTTATTATCATCGAACACTTCATAAAATTAATTTCGCTAGTTGAGTAGACATTAGTGATGAAATAATTAGCATTCGCATCCATTGTTAGCGTGTGATAGATCATTTAGCATTTAGCAAATTAAGTGTAGTCGCGAAATTCTGTGAAATACGAAGCGATGTACTTTTCTAAACTATCATACGTCAGAGAGAGCGTCGCGCATGCGCACGCTGCGGTAGCGCGTGCTCTCCGTCGCACCCACGGGAAGTCGGGAATACTAAATCTATCGGTTTCACGCGAACGTGACTTCGTTCGCGAGTGAAGTTTAATAGCAGGTGCTGCGAACTTGCGAAGAATGGGTTAAGCAATTGTTATCTTATTATCTTTGATTTGCGCGTACATTAGGGTTGTATATTGAATGAATGCTTGTGAATGTGATTGTTTAATTTATTTAAATTATTAGCGTTAGCAGGAAGAATGATGTTTAGCAATTATTACCATAATGTCTTTGATTTGCTCGTACTTAGGGTCGTGTATTCAATTATCGTCTATAGCAAATAGCATAGCAATAGCAATTAACACGCTAAGACTCAAGAATCCCATGCTAGTTAAATTATTACGAAATCGCAATAATTGCCATTACTAGTAGACATTCTTTACTCAACAATCAAAAGACAAAGTTACCTATGTTATGGTAATAGATATTATATGGGATGTGGTATTGATATTATATGTGGATTACTTTGAAAATAAAAATTATATTTTTCTTAAGACACGCACTTTATCGTCACAAAAAGAATGAAGAACGAATGCTCTAGTAATGGCACCACGCTGACAACTGTTGGATCAATTACATCAGTAAAAGCACCAAATACGATATTAATAAAATCGAATTGCACTTTACCGGACTGTAAAAAAACGACTATAGGGGTAATCGTCCTATAAACTGCGCCGAAATGCGGTTCTATAAACATTTTTAGGATTTCTGTCGGACAAAAAAATACACGGTCCTACCTAGGATACTTACAGAACCACATTTTGCTACTACGTTATTAATTTGCTTTAGTGAATCTTTACCTTTCCATGCCTTAAAAAGATACGTAGTAGGTATTGAAACAATAATAAGGAACAAAGTTGTAGACACTTAAATGAATTCTTGTCCCTGTATAGGTACATCTTTTTGAGGCTGACTATACGCCCTCGTCAACAACGTCGACATTTGCTTGCCGACCTTCAATCAGCTTTGTTTATAGTCAGAAGTAGTTAAACAAAAAAATAAGTTGAAGGTTAGTCAGTGTAGTAAATTCAATAACCGGCTTTACCTAGTTTCACTAGATCCTATTTTTAAATAAGTACTAAATGTTAAGGGGCGTTCGTCTTGATTCTACACTACACGTGAGGTATAAAATATTGGTATCCATCTCTCATGATTGTGTGCGTTCTCTTTTAGTAAGTACTCGATCTTTAGTGTAGTAGTAGAGGTACATTAATATCGGTCCATTGGTTTGACGAAGGTTTGGAAGGAAAAACCTACATAGGTAGGAAAGTAAGGTGCAACGGCTTCGACGACTTTGAAAGGTCCAGTGAATCACCGCAAATAAATACCACTTACTTTTCCATAGTAAAAAACCCTACCTACGTGGGAACCTTTATTTAGAACCTTTATTTTAATTAGGTATGCAGATACCGACACTTCTCAGGCTCTTCATTGAACAGATGACCTTCATGTGTCATTATCCTTTTATAATTTATAAGACCCTACATAATAATTGGTGGTTTAGAGATCATTGTAGGATAAAACCAGTCTTCTTGTTTTGTATGTCTATGTAATGTACCTGATTAAATAATTATACTTAGATGCCTAATAAAGCCATTTCGATTATATTTGCAGATAGCCGATGTTGTATGATATTTTATTGATCCTCCTACTAAGTTATGACTACGAATGAGTATAATTTAGTGAACTAGGAACTAACGCTAGGTCCTGCAAAATACTTAACTAATTAGGCAGTGATCACCAATGCTAAAAAGAAAAGATACCTATCGTTATCCTGCCATTGCCAAGTGTTGTGTGTTGCCAAGTGTAGGTATAAGGCCCGTTACGCACTAGCGGTTGGCCGCCTAGGCGGTTCGTTTGAGCGGCCAGACGGCCAGCCAACTTTGTGGCGGTTAAGTGCGTACAATCACCAGCGGTTGCATATTCAATTGGAAAAGCGGCTTGCCGGGCGGTTAGCCGCCTTCGCAGTTGACCGCTAGTGCGTTAGGGCCCTTAAGGTGCTCTTCCGAAGGCGACCGCAAGCGGCAACGTCCGTCACCCAATCCACAGAGCACTATATAATATTGGTCCCAATCGCAATGACAGTTCGCAGCGACATGACTGATTTTTATGTAACTGGAAACGTGGATGGTGACAAAGCTGTCTGTCGCTGCGGTCAAACGTTGACCGCATATCGCAAACCAGTAGTGCCGTCAGTGGCTGGCACTAACAGAAGCACAAGAAGTATTTTTGTTAGACAAAACACTATCACGAAACTGAAGAAGAGAAATGCCGTTGTCCACCACGGCCGTGGCGTGTCGAGTCGCTGGGGTCTGGTATTGCGATTGGGCGACGTTGCCGCTTGCGGGTTGCGGTTGCCGTCGCCTTCAGAAGAGCACCTTAATTAGTGTTAGGTTTAGAGTAAACTGTGATGATGAGCCCAAGAAGTTCCAGCGCTACCTTTTGCCGTGCCTAACATATTCTGATTACTAAGCATTGGTCACATCTTTCACAGCAACTGGCAGTGATATAATTTATCAATACCTACAATATTAACCTTTTCGAAAATTCCGGATCGGAATTAAAATAGAATAAATTACTTAGGTACTTAAATGTTTTTTTTTTGTTTTGGTTTCAAGTTTGGACTTTAATGATGTAAAGTTGTTGAATAAACAACAAACGGATTGGCGATTATTACTGATTAATTATCAACAAAAAAAATATCCGACTAAATTCTTCCAACATAATTTATTACATCAAATATTTAAGTATTGTTACAACTTTTATTATTATGTATATTTGTCGATCTAGCTTTGGTTGGTAGGTATTCTGGTTTGGTAGGACAGAAAAAGAAGGTCGTTTGCTCTATTGATATTCTGAGCTCGTAAGTAAGTACACGTAACTCATAATAACTAGGTAGGAGGTAGGTACTATCAGGTGACAATTTCCATTAAATAAAGCATCACAAACCCGATTTGACTCAATAATCGACAGGCTTATACGATGCGTGCCTTTAATTCTGATGGACCATGTGGCATGTCCGTGACTACCGCAGGACTACGAACGCCAATCGCTTCCATATTTGTCAAATAATTAGTGCTCAATTGGTGCTAATTAGTGCTCGAACAACAGAATTGGTGCTTTAGTAGTTTTCTAGAAAATCGACTCACTTCAGCAGGAGCACCATGAAACTCTTCCCAAATTTGTAGAAAAAATTGTGCTCCTAAAGAAGTTACAGTGACCAAACATTCAGATTCTCAAGTGTTGTATTTTAAGAGAAATTAGCATTCATTACTTTTCCATACTAAATCTAAAAAATAAAATGAATAATATTTTCGGCGAAACGCTTCATCGGCCAATCATTTTTTCGTTCAACAAACCGTCGGAGTAGAGTGTTATCGGAAAACCGTCCTTTCGGTGAGCGGTATTTCGGAATACCATACGTAGATCCATTTTTATCTTGTCTATGGTCCAAAACATTTTTTTGTGGCATGGCGCGCAGGTTATTATTACCGAAGTAAAGCGTTCACGAAGCGTGTCGTGGTACCTACATCGAGTTCTTTTGTTAATCGAAAGGTCACTTGTTTCAATACAGGTTTCAAAAAACGATAAAACTAATCATTATTACCTGAGGAAGTACGAGGGCGGCACTGAAAATTTCGGGAATCAAGGAAGTGACACAACATTACTATTTAAAAATGTATTTATTGCTTTTCGAAGTATTCTCCGCGAAATTTGACACATTTTTCCATACGATGGCACCAATCATTGAAGCAACCATTCCATTCGGAAGTTGGGGTCTCCAAAATGGCCGTTCTGTAGGCGTCCACAGCTTCTTCAGGTGATGAAAATCTCTGTCCACGCAATTTATTCTTTATTTTAGGGAAAGTATAGAAATCATTAGGGCTTAGGTCGGGGCTGTACGGCGGATGGTCTAATAATTCTATGTTTTCTTGCTCTAAAAACTCTTTTGTTCTGTGCGCGGTGTGAGAACTCGCATTGTCGTGATGGAGGATGACGCGGCGGTTGCTGTTCTCTTTACGGAGTTCAGAAACGACCTGTGGCAAACAAATGCTAGCATACCATTCTGCATTAACCGTTCTTTGTCCCTCAAGAGGAATAGTCGTAACATGGCCGGTTTTGAAGACAAACGTGGCCACCATTTTTTTTGCAACACTCCGTGAACGAACAATTTTTGTTGGCTTTAACTCATTTTCGAACACCCAAACTCGTGACTGGTTTTTTGTTTCGGGTTCGTACGCGTATATCCAGGATTCGTCACCTGATACAATGTTGTATACAGCATTTGAGGATCCTGCGTGGAATCTTTCGAGAGTTCTGACGCACCAAGTAACGCGAGCCGCTTTTTACTCTTCACAGAGCGAATGCGGTATCCATCGGGAAAACAACTTTTTTACACCTAATTATAATAACCTCATGCAAGATTATTTGTATTTGACTCATGCCAATGTCTAAAGTTGCCTGAATTTCGCGGTATGTCACATGTCGATCTTCCTCCATCAGCTTACGCACAGCATCCACGTTTTCTTGGGTAACTGCAGTTTTTGGACGACCTTGACGGGGATCATCACTGAGCTTGACACGTCCATGTTGAAATTCAGCAAACCAGCGATAAATTGTGGTTTTGGATGGGGCTTCATCACCAAATGCAGAAATCAACCGGTCAACACACTGTTTTTGTGTTAAACCAGTTCGAAAGTCATAATAAATCATCGCTCTTGAATTTTCTCGAGTCAATTCCATTTTCTCAACGACTAAACAAGTTTGACAAAACCTTGTGACAAGACCGAGAATCTTTTTTTAAATAAATAAATGGTATTCGATTTTTAAAACCAAGGAGTTTTCAATTAAAAAGATTTTAATATGACAGGAACAGTGGAAATATTCCATTCCCGATACTTTTAGTGCAGCCCTCGTATAATATTTATATATAAAAAAATGAGTTTCTTTTTAGGGCATTAGCAATCGAAAGTTACAGAAATATTTTGATGTTAACGTTATTATAATTTGATTTAGATATTTAAATATATGTGCATGTCGAAAATAATAGGTAGTACATATTGACATGAAAACACATATTTCCTAAAATATGCGTGATGTGCCCTTTGCAATGCATATTATTAGGTACCTATTACTTACGTAATACTTTTATACTTACGTTATTAGCAACATATTGTTAACCAATATATTAGGTTTTTAATACTTAGGTACTGCTTGCAGCAACGGTAAGAATAGAATAGAATAGAATACTCTTTATTATGTACACCATAAAAGTTACAGATATAAATGTTGAAATTTTACACAGGGTGACACAATGGGCGGTCTTATCGCTAAAAGCGATCTTTTACAGACAACCTTTGGATGGATTAAAAAGAGAAGGAGAGACAGTACTGCAGGTAGTCGGTGGTGAACTATTTACATGTACAATAAATACATACATACACTAAGCATAACTTATCCATAATTATACAATAATAAACATGAAAAACGGTAAATTAGTAGGAAAGAAATAAATAAGAAATACCTATCGCTCTTTAATGATATTCATATAACATCACAAAAGGTAGGTACTTACAATACAGAAAAATAATTATTCGAGTACCTACCTACCCACGTCATTAACAAAAGTATCATAGGCCATGGGTAACGATGGGTTATTTTTTATTCTTAATATGTATCTAGGTACACAGTTTGTATAAAAATTATAGATAATGAACTGTTGTAATTACTATTCCGACATCCATCAATTCATGTGCACGAGTGTACCTACATCTCATAAACAGCTCAATACCATTGACAACTTAATTTGGTCGGGTTTATACGCGGAGATTTAGTATGGAAAAGTAAAAGCTAAATTCTCTTAAAATACAACACTTGGGAATCTGAATTTTTGGTCACTATAACTTCTTTAGGAGCACTAGTTTTTGTATAAATTTGGGAAGAAATCACAGAGTTTTTAATAGGGAAATCGTCAAATGAAAATTTAACACCGTGACTACCACCACCCCACCAATGGTATGGTATATCTCGTAAACTACTGGAGTAGTAATTTTGAATTTTGGGTATCAATTTTATCTCGCAAAGCACTAATTTTCTATGTAGGTTTGAGGAACTCGACTAGCTCCTGAAACTTGGAATCAACATTCAAAGTCGTGGTCCTGCTGAACGAGCGCGCGAAAGTTATCTTCGTTGATTCCTCGGTAAATACAAATGTTTCAGTTCTGTTTTTGTTACGAAATTAATCACATTTAAGGGCACTAATTATTTGTATACTTAGAATAGCTGTAGCATGCCTTTTTCTGCGTTCGTGGTGGTCCTGCTGAAGGGAGCGTGACTACCGCTGGACCACCTTCAAAGTCGATTATCTCGAAAACTACTAAAGCACCAATTCTGTTGTTCGAGCACTAATTAGCATCAATTGAGCACTAATTATTTGCCAAATATGGAAGCGATTGGCGTTCGTGGTCCTGCGCCTGCGGTAGTCACGTACATCCATGTGGCTCGTCCAGAATTGATTGATTATTGATTAATATTAGATACCTATATAGGTACCTAATATTTTTACCTAAAGTTGCAGGATGAGTTAGTTAAATGTGTCACGCACGAGAGGAAGCTATCCACAAAGCTGGACAAATGCCATGCGCCAAACCAATATTAGAGTAGCTCTAATAAGAATAAATAGGCTAATTAGTGCAGCCTTTTAAATTACTTTGAAATGTTTACTTATGTACTAATCTACAATAGGTATACTTACTACTAATCTAATCATCTGTCTAGCCTTTTCCCAACTATGTTGCGGTCGGCTTCCAGTCTAACCGGATGCAGCTGAATACCAGTATTTTAAATGCAGCCTATCTGACCTTCACAACCCAGTAACTGGATAATACGATACCCCTTGGTAAGAGTGGTTGTCAGACTTTCGGACTTCTGACGACCCGTAACGACTGTCAAAGATCCACGAATGACAGCCGGGACCAACGGCTTACGTGCTTTCCGAGGCACGGAGGGGTATTGGTATGTAAAGATGGTCACCCATCCACGGACCAACCGCGGCAAGCGTAGCTTAACCTGATCGATCGACCCGTGCGGCTGCTACTACTTAGCCACAAGCCCCTCCTACTAGGTACTAATCTAATCAAATCTCATTAAAACCACAGCAATTTTTCTCAGGCCTTTTCCAGGCTTTACTGATTATAGTGTACCTAGTACCTACATACTCGTACACTAATCAGTAAAGCCCCTAGCAGTTAGTTATGGGACTAACTAGTCAAACAACTCTGTAATTATGTAAATCCCAGATACCATCAATTATACCGTGGCTTATGAAGGTAAATACTTACGTTGAAACACACCTTATAGGTATATAATATGAATACTGGAACAAGATCATATCCTTCTATTACTTGAGACATTCATTTATTATATGGTGTGTTGTTCTCTATGACCATATTACCGCCAAATGGGTTCGTTAGTAGGTACCTACCAAGTAGTGCTACGATACTTCTCTATAGTCTACCGTTTTGAAAAAACATCAGCCTAATTGCGTAACCTAATCAATCGCAAACCAATTTTTTTTAAGGAAATTGCTAATCCATTGCTTCATATGTTTCGAAAAATTCTTCTGCTCAACTATGTAAATAACGCAATGAATATAGGGCCCAAGTCTGCTATTTTTATAAATTCAGTCATTCCAGCACGATCCCATTGTCATGCCATTGTCATTTTGCTAAAAGTTCGTAATCTGGTAAATTCATAATGGTCGATCATTGGTCGGTCAATGTTCTCGTAATATAATTGTATTATTATAATGGCATTGTCGTATTGCCATTATTATAAAATCCATTACTAGAAATGTCATTCATTTGTCATTATGTACGAGATTACCAATATATGCAATTTCTTTCAATGTAGTGTCAGTGGCCGACCATTGGTAAGTCATAATGACGCCATTATAATAGTAGATTACCAAACTTGTCAAAATCAACAATTATGAAATCAATGATCGACCATTCTGACACTATTGTAATAGCAGACTTGAGGCCGTCGAACCGTCAAAATGAAAAGCATTGCCATTGTAAGTGTGTTACTCAATCACCCCGCGCCGGTTCTACTGCTACTGTTACTACTGAATAAAAAATATAGAATTGCAGTATTGTGTTTCACCAAAATCAAACTCATGAATTCTTCCAAATTCAAATTAATTTATTTGCTAGAATGTAGGTACAAATCAAGAACTTAAGACTATCGTGCGTGGCCCAATTACCTACATTCTACCATTACATAAGGTGTGCAAATATGTCATATTAACATTTAATTTATTAATAAAAGGTAATTTAACAATGCGATTAACTTTAAATTTATTAATTTTAAATTATTAAGTTCAATTGTTAAGTTCTTTGATCACTTGTTGTACCTACTTATTTAGCATAGTTTCGGAATTTACCCTGAAGTGAGACGCTCATTTGAAGAACTAAACCTGTGTAATTAAAGCTCCCTTAAGCCCCAAGTTACCTTCTCAATTATTAAACGATGGTCATCCGCTAACATTCAATAGGATGCTGGATGAGAATCAAAGGAAACCATTTTACGACTAAATGATTAATGTGTTCACTATTTAAGTAGGATAGGTACTTTAAATATAGTTCTTAATAAAAATGTGAGTAATCAATCCTAACTAATATTATAAATGCGAAAGAGTGTTTGTATGTTACGCTTTCACGCTAAAACGGCTGAGATGAAATTTGGCAAATAAGTAGACCATGACCTGGTTGAAGACATAGGATACTTTTTATCCCGATATTCCCACGGGATCGAGACTTATGCGGGTGAAGCCGCGGGGCGCAGCTAGATCGTAATAAATAAAACAGACACCTACTAAATAGGTTTACAAACAATGGATGAAATATCATGAGAAAACCTACATACATTATAACGTCTGAGGTTTGCGTAATTGTGTAACAAAATCTAGATGTTTGAGAACAATAACCGAGATTCCCAGCCAGTAGACGTCCGTAACGTCGACGTCGTCCTATGATTGACCTATTATTGCCATTGTATTATATTATAAGCTTTTTATCCGACTGCCCCAGAAGTAGGGTAATGTTTATCGAGAGTATGTATGTCTATTTCTTTGGCACGCTCTGTAGCCTAAACGGCTTGATGGATTTTAACATAATAATAGAGGTCTTGTTAGATTCGTCTTAATTGACACACAGTGACATAGGCTATATATTATTTATATATTGCATCTGCAAATACAAAAAAAAACCGCCCATGTGCATCGACATGCACTTGGGCGGTTTTTTTTCTATCGCACATTTACTTCTGACTTCGCACATTTAGGGTTCCGTACAAACCTGCGCAGGGTTGCGAGTTTGTCCGAAAGGGAGATATTGTGGCCCTGGCACAGTCTGGCATACAGGCATCTGAAGGAACACGGGTGGGTCAGTAAAAGTCTGACACGTCCCAAGCACTTCTCCCGCTCCGCCCAGAACGGAAGAAGTTATTTGATAATTTCACTCCCAAAAAAAAAAAACAAAAAGGTTCCGTGCCAAAATATGTAGAATATAAGCCGTCCGAATGTCAGAATTATTCATAAGCAGTCAGTAGATGAGTGACCTTAGTAACACTTTTTGTGAGGCTCCAAATCTGATTTATTGGTATTTGTTAGTAAAATATACGTAATAATAAACATTATCACCAAATTTCAAATTCATAGGTCGGTGGGAAGTTAAAAAATTCTTCGGAACAAATTTTTGTAAACAAAAAGCTGACTTTGGTGGCTTTCCTTTTTTTCCAATAAATTTTAAAACAAAAACACAATATTTATCTACTTATCGAGCTCTAAACAACGATACCTTACTTTATGGGACAGGAATAAAAAAAATCGCTCCCCTTTACCTGTATGAGAGCCCCCCTTACAAAACATACAAAAAATATTTTTTGACATTTTGTATGGCTTTGGGTCAACAAGATGCGTATACTGTATAAATTTGAAGACTTCAGCTTCAACCGTTTGGCTGTAAAACCTGTGTGACAGACGACGGACGGACACGGTGAATTTGGACCCTTATTGTACGGAAACCTAAGAAGGGAGAGGAAGGTTTTTTTAAAATAAATTATAGCACTTTGTTATTGCAGGCAAACCAATAACCTGAAATATGGTGTAACTTTTGTCTGTCCCGCCTGCAATACCAAAATTCTATAGTTTATACTGATGCTTGGTATTGTCTTGTGTTTTTGCAGTTGAGTTATTTTTTTAAATAATTTGTTTTGTATATTTCCGTGAATTGTAGTAAAACATTCTAAAATTAATCTCAAAAGCACGCGTCAAAGTAGAAGTGTGAAGGTACTCGAATCCACAGTACGACCAACATCGGGGGTCTTCAACCGTTTTGAAGTCAAGGGCCGAGAAGATTTTAGTTCGGCGGGCCGCAACACAAAGGAAATTGATTATATTCCATTTTAATTTATAAGTAGGTAGTTACCTAAGTAATTAGAAAACAACAATCATTGCACTTATTTATTATACAAGGCTAGAAACAGGAAATTATACTAATAAAATTCAATCAATGAGATGTTTGACATTGTTTCATCATCATCATTTCAGCCGGAAGACGTCCCACTGCTGGACATGGGCCTCCCCCAAAGGGGGGGGGGGGGGCTCGTAGTATAGTGTTAAAATGCATAGAGAACGCGGCTGCCCATTCTCTAGTAAGTCTCTTAGTAGTGGGTCCGTGTAGTGCCGGGCATAAAAATAACAACATCCTATTTCATCCCGTGGCTGTCGTAAAATCACTACTATGTACCACTTCTGTTTGTGTGAATAATTATTCACTATTTAACTCGCTCCATCTGTGTTAGCAAGCAATAATATTCGTGGATTCATTGTCGATTGTCGTCATTAAATTAGCCATGAATGAATGTAAAATACATTCAATTATTAATTATTTTACTGTCGCTGTTTTTATGAACTATTTTCTCGACGTTGTTTTCTTTTTACATTCCAGATCATGGTGAAATTGGTGCTAAAAAATATATACGTAGAAGGTTTGAAGATGGCCAAGGTTCACGATGCCAGGTAAGATTGCGCAGTAGGTTGTTTATCGTTATTTTTATTCCCCTTTGTTTTTGTAACCTCAATAATAGCGGTAACGAAGTACCTAAGTATTATGTCGGACTCCAACCGTCTAAAATTCTGCCGAACACCGCAGAAACACTAATCTAAAGGAACACCTTGATTGAAGGTGTTCCTTCAAGTGTGCGGGATTCGCTCCACGCTCAGCATTACACAGAGAAGTACCCCTATCCTGCTGGCCATAAATCACAGGCAGGCGTTCCAGACCAATGTCAAATAAGGTAATAATGATAACTTATTAATTACACCGGGACCCCTCCCGGTGTAATTGGTGATGTTCTTCAGAAAGGTCAGGTGCGTGGTACTCGCATTAACGCGCGTGCTTGTATGACCAGATGTATGAACTTAGCCGAAGCAAAAGGAGTACCTATGTAAGGAGCGTAGCAGTTGGCGTTCTATAGTTTCTGCTTACCCCCATGGGAAGAAGGCGTGAGTTTATGTATGTATTAATTTAAATTAATTTCAGATTGCGGGCGGATGACGACAAGTTCCATTTAGAAGCGGACCTGACTAGCCCTCAGGTGGCGGTCCGAGCTCAATACTATGGAGAGGGGCAGTTTAATTCCCTGAAGATTGTAGCTTATGGCGAAGTCAATACTACAATGAGTAACTATAACTACGTTTTATCCTTAAGTTGATCATTAAAAGCATGAAAGAAGGGGCCTAAAATGGACGCTTTGGCAGAATCACAATTATGATTTGCGTACAAATTAATACATCCCGCAATTCATCTGTTTGACAGCTGCTATTTGACATTAGACTTCATTAAAGCAATTCATAATTTGTGGACCATTTTACGAAACTCCATAAAAAACTGTCAAACAGATGAATTGCGGGTAAAGAATTGTACGCAGATCATATTAAGATTCTGGCAAAGCGTATATTTTAGGCCCCAAGGTATTTGTTTTAATTTTACAGCCTTTGTCTAACGTTTTCTAACGTTGGTTCAAATTGGTGGGTCAGCTTTCTTGATTTTCTCTCCACTTCGCCATATTTTCATTAAATTCTAGAAGTGTTCGTGTCTATGAGAACTATCTACCTTGCTACAGCTTTATATAATTATACTGGGTTAAGTATATACAGTGTGAGTCTTCATAATGTGCTCATATCGAAATGAGGGAAACTAAGCTTAATTTTATCGACCGTTTTTTTTTTTTTTACAAAAATAGGGTCTCAAATCTACATGCTAAACTGCTAAAGTAAAGTACGTAGCCGAGTGCAAGGCCTTTCTTTAACAGTTGATAGGAAACGTTGTGATTGAGTTATAAACATGGTATATTAACTTTTAAAAAGCTGATACGATGGCGAATGATTTAAAGTAATAAAAAAGGGTAGGTAATCCGGACTTTTAATGAGATATTTTAAAAATTGTAAAAATTTATAAAAAATATCAGATTTTTGTTTGTTATAATTTTACCCTTCTATTATAATCATTCTCAATTGAGGGCGAATTTTTCTTTAGTTTTTTTTTTTTTATTGATGCCTTATTACTTCCAGTCATTACCTACTGAGTTTGTTTCATCGTGATAGATCGCTTAGTTTAAAAGTTACACCGATTTGTTCACCCAAGGGTCACAGCAGCGAACAAGAATTTAAAAAATGCTATAAAAATTTGTTTTTTTTTTTAAATATTTTTCCATCGATAAAATTAAGCTTAGTTTCCCTCATATCGATATGAGCACATTATCAAGACACACTGTCCTGTATAAAAGTTAGCCTCTTCCTCCACGTAACTCATCAAGTCATCTCACTTATTTATAAACAACGTCTTAATTATTGCAATTTTTTGCAGCTGACTTGGTTTATACCTGGAAGATCGATGGAGTTCCAGAGAAGAACGGCAGTGACACATACATCAGAATTAAAGAGTTCTACATGAGACCCGATCTTGGGAGTGTTGTGACTTCCTTCAGAAACGACAACCCGGAATCAAGAGAATTAAGTGAGTTGAACCTACCTACAAATTTTGATAGGTGTGACGTGTGACCGGATTTTCAAGACCAAGTTTGGCTTTGCTAGTCACCAGCGAGCTCACGAAGGGAAATTAAATTAGTCTGGGCCGCTGTTGCCCGATACGGCGTAGCTGACTGTATATTATACATATTGATTTTGAGATGTGTATTGTAACAAAATTATAACTTGAGAAACATAATTGAGACAAACAGCCTTATTGATAATGATAAAAGGTTTTATTTATATACGTAGGTTGGTTTGTTGTAATCGCCACTCTGTATAATCTTGTTTCCATCTTTTATAACGTTCACTTTTGACGCAGTCGGGTTTTTTTTATTTACTTTTTTTTATTTTACACTTTTTAGTTAAAAATATAAGACGGTAAATTAGGTTATTTACCCACTTATAATCGGGTGATAACGGACTCTTACTCTTTCCAAAAGTTCTGGATAGTTTTTTTACCTGACTGCGGCGTCAAAAAAGGAGGGTTATGTGTTTGACCTGTATGTATGTTAATGTATGTCCGTCCCTATGTTCCCTCGTAACTACTAAACGGCTAAACCAATTTTGATAAATGTTATCTTATGTCGTTACATTATTCGTCTTTAATGCGCGAGTGTCACTGGGTATGTTAAAATGATTAAAAATCAAAATGGCGGATTTTTGGCGCCAAAAGGTGTGTTTTCGAAAAAAATATACCTATACAAATTATATGTATAAATGTAATTTGGAATGAAAAATGGTAAAAAACCCAACTGCGTAACAAGTTTACTTAAAAAGAGATGAAAATAAGTATAAACAATCTCATGCAGTCGGAGGCATCTTCTTAACAATATCGACCTATTGCTTCGGGTTTTTATACCATGTTTCATTCCGAATTACATTTAAACATATAATTTGTATATAAAACCCTTGATTTTGATACCCCACTCGATAGACTTGGGAGATTTTTTTTTTTGAAAACCCCTTCTGGCGCCATAAATCCGCCATATTTATTTTTTAACGTAACGCAAGAAAGACGAATCTAGCGACATGTCATTCTTCGCAATCGGTTCGTTACGCGTGAATTACACAGGAACGGCGCACACTGGTCCCGAATGATAAAAAAGTGGACATTAAGAAATTTTTGACAGAAGGTCAACGGATTCGGCTGATTTTTTTTTTGTAGACAGCTGATGCAATTACAAATCACTTTTATAGATTGAGTTTTTGCCAAATAAGCCGTATTTTCAGAGAAAAAAAATATTGAAATATTTTTTGTATGAAAGAAATCCTAATTTTGTCTTTATCTTCCAAGATTCAAACGTATTCAAAATAAAACTTAGCGCAACTTGTAGAGGTGCTAATTGCTCACCACTTTGTCATAGACACTCTTCTGCGATTTTGTGCTCCTTTTGAGTTACAGGCACTTTAAATATTTTTTGTATAAAAAAATTCTAATTTTGTCTTTATCTTCCAAGATTCAAACGTATTCAAAATAAAACTTAGCGCAGCTTGTAGAAGGGCTAATTGCTCACCACTTTGTCATAGACACTCTTCTGCGATTTTGTGCTCCTTTTGAGTTACATGCACTTTAAATATTTTTTGTATGAAAAAATCCTAATTTTGTCTTTATCTTCCAAGATTCAAACGTATTCAAAATAAAACTTAGCGCAGCTTGTAGAGGGGTTAATTGTTCATCACTTTGCCATAGACACTCAATTGCGATTTTGTGCTCCTTTTCAGTTACAGGCACTTTAAATTTTTCGTTGTCGGATGAGCTTTACTAGTTTTTTGTAGACAGCTGATACAATTACAAGTAACTTTTAAAGATGTATTGTTTGTTAAATAAGCCGTATTTTCAGAGTTAAAAAATTAATTCAGGCGGATTAGAAATAATCTTGTTTAAAAAAAAAAGTCTTGTTTGTAAAAGCGTGTGTTTTGTTGTGGAACTATAATTAAAAGACTGTTAATAGTGCAAGTGCCGTTTATTATTGAAGAAAGTGACCAAAACAGATAAGCACGCCAAGATCCCTGCCCTAAATCAAATACATATTAAGTGATAAAGTATAAAATAAATAAATAAACAAAACATGCATGTAAATTTTTTCATACAAAAAATATTTAAAGTGCATGTAACTCAAAAGGAGCACAAAATCGCAGAAGAGTGTCTATGACAAAGTGGTGAGCAATTAGCCCTTCTACAAGCTGCGCTAAGTTTTATTTTGAATACGTTTGAATCTTGGAAGATAAAGACAAAATTAGAATTTTTTTATACAAAAAATATTTAAAGTGCCTGTAACTCAAAAGGAGCACAAAATCGCAGAAGAGTGTCTATGACAAAGTGGTGAGCAATTAGCACCTCTACAAGCTGCGCTAAGTTTTATTTTGAATACGTTTGAATCTTGGAAGATAAAGACAAAATTAGGATTTCTTTCATACAAAAAATATTTCAAAATTTTTTTTCTCTGAAAATACGGCTTATTTGGCAAAAACTCAATCTATAAAAGTGATTTGTAATTGCATCAGCTGTCTACAAACAAAAAATCAGCCGAATCCGTTGACCTTCTGTCAAAAATTTCTTAATGTCCACTTTTTTATCATTCGGGACCAGTGTGCGGCGTAAGGTGAAGGCGCGGCGCAGGCGAAACAGACGACAGCCTCCGCCGCGCCTTCACCGCCAAGGCGCGGCGCAGGCATGATGCCGCTTCAAAACGTTTTCATACAAAATGTACGAAGGCGATACGACGTGTCGTGAATTACACTCAAGAGGCGCGGCGCGTGGCGCTGGCACGCCGGCCGCTTTGTCGTCTGTGTCGCCTGCGCTGCGCCTTCAACTTACGCCGTTTCTGTGTAATTCACGCCTTACGAGGGAACATAGGGACTGACATATATACAGGGGCCCAAGTCTGCCATTTTTATAAATTCAGTCATTCCAACACGATCCCATTGTCATTTTGCTAAAAGTTCGTAATCTGGTAAATTCATAATGGTCGATCATTGGTCGGTCAATGTTCTCGTAATATAATTGTGTTATTATATTATATTATAATGGCATTGTCGTATTGCTATTATTATAAAACCAAATTATATATAATATAATATATATTTAAATTATATATTATATTATTATATAACAAACAAAGTAGAAATGTCATTCATTTGTCTTTATGTACGAGATTACCATTATATGCAATTTCTTTCAATGTAGGGTCAGTGGCCGACCATTGGAAAGTCATAATGACGCCATTATAATAGTACGAGTAGATTACCAAACTTGTCAAAATCAACAATTATGAAATCAATGATCGACCATTCTGACACTATTGTAATAGCAGACTTGAGGCCCTGGTCAAACACATAACCCTCCCTTTTGGTTTCGCCGCAGATGGGTAAAAACTAGATGAGGTCGGCGTTTCCTATCTGAGCACTCTGAGAAGAAAAGCCGAAACAAACTCAGTGGTCAGTCTCTTTTAAAGTCCAGACATAATCTTGGTCAGATCATTGTGAAGACCATGTAGATTGGTGACTGAAATGGTATTTTGATGAAAGAATCACACAGATTGAGTGGACCTGTCCTGTTATAAATGGTTAAGTTGCAAAAGATTGAAGATAGAAGAGTTGGACGAAAGATTCTAACGCCTAAATAAATAAAAAATATTCCTTTTTAAAAATCTCAATCCAACCACGTGGCTATCGATTTTTTTTTTGTGGATGTTGTACTAACCACATATTTTCTTATTTTTCAGCTGACTTAGGCACGAGATTCGCGAACGAAAACTGGAGAACCTTGTACAAAGAATTTCTACCATATGCACAAGCTAACTGGAATAGAATTGGCGTCAAAGTTGCCAATAAGTTATTTTTAAAAGTTCCTTATGAACAACTGTTTCCTGCGTCTTCATGATTTGGAAATAAAAATATTACTAAACTAACTAACAAACTCATCATCATTTAAAGTATACATCGGTGTTCTGTGATACCTAAGATTATGTTATTATTAGGCTACAAAATATACTTACCATGTACCTAATGCTAAAAATAAAGAAAATTAATAAAGTTTTGACCATGCTATATAGGGTCAAATTAAATTAGCTAGCGAAATTCCGCAGATGTGGTATTGATAAAACAAAAACAAATTAATTTCATGATTTTTATTTTGGGATCAACGACAACTGATGGAACACATTGAACGATCAGTTTAATTAAACATCGGTTTTAATATTAAAACCGTAACCGTATTTAATTGTAAACTTCACAGACGGGATATGGGTAACACGAAAAAACAAAAAAATACTGATTTTCTATTAGCGACACTACACCAGCCATAGTTGCCCCCAAAAAGTCAACATTTTTTTTTTTGTTATATCATGTTAAGATATCGACCCATCACGTCTCCGGAGTTTAGCTAGCTAATTTAATTTGACTCTTTTTAATCTTCTATAACTATAACCTACCTACCTACTTATCTTACGTAAATTATGTTTGAGGTGCAAACCATTTGATAACCGACTTCAAAGAAGTTCTCAATTCCACCCACGTATTAGGAATGTTTTTTTGTTTTTTAGTTTTTGTATAATAATAGCTGCCTCGTTGGTCTAGTGGTCGGAAGTGCTACTGCTGAGCATGAGGTCGATTCCCAGGTCGGGCAAAATGTTATTGGGATTTTCCATTAGGAATTTCTCAGTAGCAGCCCGGAGTCTGGATTTGCGCCCGGTTGGTGGTAATAGGCTCGCCCCCTATTACATGGGACTTAAACATAACTGACGAAATGTGGGTGTACTATAGGTAAACCTCTGCCTAACCCTTCGGGGATTACGGCGATTAGGCGTGATGTTATGTTATGGATATTAATATAAACGCTAACTGAATAATAATATGTACATGTATATAAAAATGGAGAAAAGAACATCGCTGTCAACAGGAACAGTGGCCAAAAGGCTGGCAGCATTGCCACATTGTATGGCGATGCTGATTATTTGGCCAAAAAATAGGCCAGCCCTTTGGTCACGTGAAGAGTCGACCAACAGCTTGGCGATATCTTGAAAACCAAATGAGCACTCGGCTCTAGTGTTTCAAACCCAAACGGCTCGAACATATAACTCCCAATAAGCTGTTTGAGGTTTTCTGCACCTGCAACAGCCTCCCCAGCACAGCCCGCCGAACTAGGAAGATGGGATGGGATGATGCAAGGGTGTAGATACATGTTGCATCCCACACCAAAGGCTGATCTAACTTCCAAGTCATTATGGTCATTCCGTCCTGTCTTTTCCTATCGTCGCGTGCCAAGTCGTTGTGTTTTAAAACAGCTGGCACCCCGGCTGCGGCAAGAGCACGACCGATGATGCCATATATGCTATCCCCCCTGCGCTCTTACTGCAAGATAGGACATAGTGTCCAAGGCAGTCGACAGCTTCAGCCCTGCAAGGAGCGCCCAGACGCAGACTAGTAGCGAGCCGAAAGGTGATGTCACCCAGCAGTACCTTTTGTTGGGTGACGGTAGTGCTTGAAGCCAGAGGCCCGACTCCCACTTACCCAGTACTGCTGTGCGTGCCAGCCAGCAGGCGGTGGTAGGCTAATACTGGTAATTTTGCTGGCTTGAAGCCACGCGCAGTCGTCCAAGGCCACATTTAAAATGGATGTTAGTGTGCTGCAAATAATTTGGTCAATTTTGTCCAACAGTATAATATATATGTGCTTGCTCCCATAAAGGGCAAGAACGAAGAAAATATATAAAATTTGGGCCAAAACAAAAAGTATCTAATCAGGGTGAATGCCGAATGTAAATTAATTTTGGAGTGTCCGAAATTTCGTTGAAGTTTTTGATTTTTTTGCTGAAAGGAGAAAAGCTGTCTTCTAAAATTGGGGAACCTAGGAAGTGCAATGAGCTTTTTTCAAAATTGTTGATTCGTGGGGTTATTGCATTAATTTTCTGTATGTTCATTGTCTGTCGGTAATGTCGGAAAGGTAAAATTCACATTTTGAGATGCTAAGGTCCAAGCTAATAGATTTAAATTGCTGTTTGAGGAGTTTTAGGTCATTCGGAACGGTGTCTACGTCACCTAGGGTCCTAGGTGATGTAGACACGGTAACACCGGTGTCTACATCACCTAGCGTTCCATCATAAAAATACCACACGTTAAATTTTGATTTTAGTTTCTGGATAATTGGATGAATAGTCAAGCTGACTGGCCCGAGAACCCGTTCACCTTGTTGGCATCTAACTGCTGATTCTAAAACATTCTCCTTGGATAGTAATTTTAAAAGGTACCTGTAACATTGCCACATAAAACCATACGGAGAGTTCCTTTTTAACTTCAGCCAACAAAGTGTCCCCCTGTTCACAGAGTTAAAGGTCTTCTTAACGTCAACCTTGAGGATGACCTCACCTTTGTTGGACTTTAAAAAGATGTAAAGAGCATGTACGGCAGCCTCACAGCCGGTTTGCTTAACTGCAGAGTCTGAAACTTGTAAGCGATTCGCTGTACATCTTACAGTATATTTTGACTGCCGTACGCCTGTAGGTGCAGCCAACGGTGATGGGACGACTGCTGCCGTCCTTCTTGCGCAGGGCACATAGGTTGGCCCCGTATAAGAATCCACGACGGCCTCCTTCACTTCGCCGGTACCTAAGTATGAGGGTAATCAGGGCCGCAAGCTCCTTCAAAAGCGAATAGCGAAGCTGAATAGTATCCTGTATATCAGTATTTACCATGCCCTAATTAAACTATTGCCAATATATTGTATGCCCGGGCATATAATAACTTGCAAGGGAAGTCGCTACAAAAACTTTTTTTATTATAGGCCAAACAAATATGGAGATTGATGTAGGTAAATACTAATGTAATAGAAACTACATTAGGTTGTGTTATAGTGATTTCAAGAATCTGCTGTTAACATAATTATTTAATAGATAATAATATAGCTGATTACACATACATAAATCATTTTTGAGGTAGGATACAGTTTGTTTTACATAATTCTTGCATCCGGTTCGGCAGATCGGTACCTACCTATAGGTAGGTTTTTGTGCTTTTCAGATAGATCACTTCGTATGATAGATCTGGCTGTTGGTGTATGTGAGTTTAAATGTTTGTAAACGCACCCACGATACAGGAGAAATTCCTAGTGTGGGGCAACGTTTAATTAAAAAGAAAGAAGAATAAGATGATGATAGGTAAGTACCTAATCAAAACAATCTTATAGAAACATTCAGCGATTACCAGCATACTTCTTGTATCTTTAAAAAAACTTTAAAAGATTTCAGGTGACAGCCAGGGCCTATCACGCCGGTAGCACATCTCCGCCGCGAAACCATAGCAGCGAAACCGCGGTAGTTCAATTCAACTGGTTCGCGTCATGTTCCGCTAGTCGCATCATTCGAGTAGCGAAACATGACGCGAGCCAGTTGAATTGAACTACCTACTGCGGTTTCGCTGTGATGGTTTCGCGACGGACGTGTGCTACTGGCATCATTCAAAGCGTTGAGTAATATATCTACCAAGAAGTATAGGTAGACCATTAATTTCGCTATTTTAGAGAAAAATTGTAAAAAACATAAATCTTGTTTTTTTTTCAAAACCCATGGATTGCATGAAGGTCATATTAGCGTGCCGGGAACCCTGTCTAATTGCCCTAGGTCCAAACTCTTACAACCCTGGTCACATCGGACTTTGAAACGGTCACGGAATTAGTAAGTACAGACGCCAGCACATCAAGCTACTACAATCTGTCTTTATTAAATTTTCAACTTCATCCTTTTGGCATAAGGTTTAAGGTTGATTGGGAAAGTTTGACAGTTTCGGGTGCTTGACCTGCTGGCGTCTGTACTACATAGTATTAGAAATGGTTTTAGTTACCTGACGTGTATGCTGATTTCAACATATTAGCAGACCCGTATTATTTCTTGCAGACATCAGTTATGACTACGTAGACGAATACGTCAATCGTCACTTGATGCTACCTTGATGTGCTGGTGACTGTACATATTACAGAGTATTCTATCTATCTAAGTCTTAGATAGATAGAACAATCAGAGACTTAAGACAAGAGAGAGAAATTGATGAGATGAAAATGAAAATCATTTTTTTTTTACTTAATTTTCATCAATTTCAATTTTTCTTTTCATCAAACGTCACATCTTTTTCGTACTGAGATTACCCGCCATGATCTATTTTTTAGCAATTGTGTTAGAAGCTACCGACATATTTCATGATTTTCTTGGCGGGTCATTTGTTACAGAAGTAGTAACGTAATGTACACATAATAAAAGATAATTTTTGGTAGTAGTTTCTAAAGAATCCAATTTTGTTTGTAATCCTAAAATAAAACCTTTTTATGCTTGGCATTACGGATATACAGAGTTACTGGAGTGAGATTCAAATGAAACGTGAAGTGAAACGTATAATTTTCTTTCCTTGTCTTACATTGTGTATTTTGTGTATAGCTGTCCTGTTGTCAATAATGCCAATTGTATTGTCAACATGTCCAACTTAAGAATGTCACTTTAAATATTTTATCTCTGAAAGTTCGAAATAAATTAGATTTATCCATTGTATTTATGTATGTATCAAAAAATGGGTGTAATTTTAAAATATGTTGTAGCCGGTTTAGTGCGGTATTGGCTAATACATTTAGATTATTGGCAAACAATAGCTAATCGAGTAGAAATTGCGACTCCTCTGAACTCATGGAAGAGGTTAATGGAAGGCGTTTATTTATATGACCACAACATAAACCCATACGAGGGAGACTCATTTCATGAATCTCCGATTATGCTACTGGCTTTCTATTACATTATGAAGAAAGTGCCATTTATATTGCCAGTTCTATTTACTGTATTGGATCTCCTGACTGCTCATCTTCTGTATAAAACTTCAAAGGCTTTTATACGAATTTTCAAAGAATCCCAAGAAAAGAACTTGCTTGATGTTGCGGAGGAGTCAAAACCTATGCTTCTGGATGATACACAGTTGAAAGAATCTGCTGAATATGTGTTATCGGTTTACTTGTTCAACCCATACTCTGTTTTGAATTGTGCTGGTATGACTACCACTGTTATACAGAACTTGTTGGTGGCTACAGCCCTGTGGGGTGCTTCAAGTGGCCAAAGAATAGTAGCATGTGTATTCATTGCACTTGCCACACACCAGGCCCTCTATCCGCTGCTTCTGATTGTACCAATTGCTATCCTATTGGCTGATGTCAATAAAGGATGCACCAAATGCTCTTACATCCGAACATTACTTGTGTTTGTGCTAAGCTGGGGATTCCTTATTTATTTGTCAGCCTACATAATGGATGGATCTTACAATTATGTCTACAACACTTATGGATTTATGTAAGTTTCAATAGACTTACACACATCAATCATTACAAGATTTAAATGTTTCTCTCTACAAAGAGTAAAATATATTAATAATATGTTAAATAATAGATAAACGTGAAAGTTATTTGTTACTTAATTATTGAGTAACTATCAGATTCTGAATCATTAGGATAATGGGGGAATATGAGAATGCAAACACCATTTTCAAGAAATTGACAATATGATCATCATCATCTACCTAGCCTTTTCCCAACTAAATTGGGGTAGGCTTCTAGTCTACCGGGGATCACGGAAGTAATACTAGCTCCCAAGATCCCCGGTGGTTTTTAGTCAGTAAGAGTCTGACTGTCTGACAGACACCCAAGGGCGGAGGACACCCACGAGGATTTTCCATCACGGCAACAAAAAAAAAAGTCCAGTCTAACCGGTTGCAGCTGAATAATATAATATATGAATTCACAATATGTTAATCCTTAATATATAATGTTTCAGATTGACCGTGCCTGACTTGAAACCCAACATTGGCTTGTTCTGGTATTTCTTCACAGAAATGTTTGAACACTTCAGAGTGCTGTTTGTGTGTGCGTTCCAAATCAACGCACTGGCCTTGTACATAGTACCTCTCACCCTGCGGTTCAAGAGAGAGCCTGTGCTACTTGCGACAGTACTTATTGCTCTTTCTACCATATTCAGATCATACCCATGTGTGGGTGATGTTGGATTCTACCTGGCACTACTACCAATGTGGAAACATTTATTCACATGTAAGTATACTATATGAGAATTTATTGTTGTAGTAAAACAGCTATGCTAAACATGCATTTCTATGTAAGATTTGCATGAGAATGCAGGCGGTACCTTCAGTATATGATAATTTATGCTTATTTGTAGTTTGCAATGTGATATTGACTGTAGAATATACAGAAACCTGAATATTTAAAGTGAGGGTTTGAAAATGATTGAATAATCAGAAAGTCATGCAAAGGCTGTATGAGCAAACTGAATTAAAAACTTTATTGAAACTGTAAAGCTCTAAAATACCATTTTAAACTTTACCTTATAAATTATAAAAAAACAACTTTGTAATGGTATTTATTTTTTCGTTACAGTCATGCAACAGAAATTCATAGTTGGCTGCACATTTATCATCACATCAGCTCTTGGACCAACAGTTTGGCATCTCTGGATATATTCAGGATCAGCCAATGCCAACTTCTTCTTTGGAGTCACGCTCTCTTTCGCCACCGCACAAATATTCCTCATAACAGACTTACTGTTTGCCTACATAAAAAGAGAATTCACCTTAAAACACGGATCATCACGACAAGTGGACGGAAAACCAGCCAAATTAGTACTTCGATAATAGTTTTCAATGTTTTTGTACACCTTTCAGTCAGTATTTAAACAGTGCTGTGAATAACAAACAATTCCATGAAACTTAATTTTGCTAAACATGTTGTATGACATTGTCTTGTGCATTATAATCCTCTTTATTTTTAATCCATCCAAACTAACATTATCTTATAGTTACATAGGAAGTCTTATAAGTACATGTTAAACATTCACAACTTAAATACTATTATGTGTACATTAACCCAGTAACAACTGGTTTATAATAGATCATACGTTTTCTATTCTAAGGTTAGTCTGTAAAGTTATTTTAGAGATTATATGACTGCATAGTATGATACTAATAAAGTTACAACTCATAGGGGGCATTATGGCAATACATACTGTTGTTAAAATTAAAGTAAGCCTAAGGGTGTGAGAAAGAACATTCTGATGGTAAGCTTGACCACAGTTTACTTTGACTACTACTCATTTCTCAAGCTTCGAACAAACCAATCAAGAAACTCTTGTTATCACTTTGTATAATAAAATGAAATAGTTTTAGGCCCGCTAGCACCACAATTCACTAAATACGTAATAGTACTAAACGAATTTAAAACATTGTTCTGTTTCTGTGCACCGTTTGAAAGTGACATATTATATTTAAATTATCATTCTGCTAATTTATATAATAATAATAGGTAATACGGGCTGGTGTCCGCAATTCCACGTCAATGCGCGTATTTTGCGTACGGGTGGGAAAATCGATTATTTGAACCACTCCAGCTCCTCAAGGAAGGCCAGCAACGCCTTGGTGTTACTGACAATCTCACGTAGGATACCTGGGTTACCGAAGCACTGCCCCGATCACCGGGTAGTTTAACAGCACATGATCTGCTGTCTCGTCGTCCTCCATCCATATAAACATGTATTTAAATATGTAAACGTATTTAGTGATTTCTGGTGCATGTGGGCCTTAATGTTATGAATTTGAATAATACAAACTACTTAATATTCTCTAAGGTTCATCTTGCATCAGTGAATATTGGTAGAGACACGATGAAGGGTATCTTTGTTATATATACCTCATTTAAGTTTTCTTCTATTTAAATAACGTTTTTTTAAATAATAATAATGATTTTGTTTGAGATGATGGAGGGATCAATTTTATTTTGCATTTACATGCAGGTATTTGTTGTATATTTGGTTGTGTTTACTTGTGAAAGTTACTTCATCACAAATGTATTTCACATCACAATTGCATTTAAAATTATCGTACAATGTATTAATGTTTTACACAATCTGTCTATTTAATTTGTTCTTAATGTCTATCTTTGAATACCAAATAATGTAAAGAATGAATTTCGTTTTTTTGCAACTAGGTTAATATTGTACAGATGGATCCTGAATAAAAGGTAAATTATTTTTATAATTATTTTATTAATCCAATCCCTTTATTTTGCTAATCTGTTGGAACAAAAAGGTATTGTCACAACCTGGTTTCGAAATGATTCATTATCTCTATCTTATCATTTCGCTGTGATCTAAATAGTAGCACTCCTACGCGTGCTTCACCACATATTGTGTGGTGTTGTTTTAATATTTTTACGAAAATAATGTGAGTGAATAAAATATGAGGAAAGTAGTAGTGTACTTAATATTCTTAATTAGCTGTAAGTATAATTCTTAAAGTGGCATTGTAAAAAGTTGTAGCCGCACCTTTATTTTGTAAAGTGATTAAAGCATTATCGTTGAGTTATTATTATAATTTAGATAATGGTATGACTTAAAAATGTGTGTATTTCGTTGGTTTAGTTGCAAAATGTGCGCTAGTGCCGAGTATACCTGCTCACTTGCGGGACTGCTACCGCGCAGCGGTACCCGGCCTGCAGGCTCCGAGACGCCTAGATGTCTACCTGTCTCTGTTGAGGAAGGTGGAGCAGTATTCTCAACTGGACATGAGGCTGCTTAGCTCTGCTTTACTGAGAAGGTATTTTTTTTTCTGTAATGTTTTTGTTTATAAATTATAGCTAAGGTACATTATAAAAACCTTCGCGGAGTAAATTTAACGAGTTCAAAATTAGAATTAGTTTATTTGTCAAAATGTTGTTTCATGTAGTACCTAATACTACGTAAAACAACGACTACTGAATTCTATTCTCTTTGTGAGGTTCTCCACACGAAGTGCTGAGGGTCGTAAAGCAAAAGGTGGTGTTTGTAGTAAGTAGGTACAGCTGTCTTACTGCGACTACTATTTATCTCAGTCATAGAGATGACTGAGCTCTGCAGGTTTGCGTTGGTAGGTCGCCACTTCAACCACATTAGCTCTAAGCTTTATAATAATATAAATAGGAGAGTCAAAATCTACAAGGAATTTACTGAGATTAAAAAATTGATAGCCTGGCTTAAATCTCTGTAAAAAAATAAATTGTTCCTAATAAATAAATTTAATGTACCTAGTGTAAACAAACATCGTGAGCGGTGGATCTTGGAAAACCGCATAATGGTAAGCAGGACAATCCTTTAAATGAAGAGCAACTACAAACAGCGCCATCTATTATTTTATGACAAAATCTATACGGGTCTGGCGGATCCTGTACTCAGGTTCTAAGAATAAAACATTAATTGTTATAAATCAATGTTGTATCGCTGCTTATCACATGGCACAAGTGTTTGCTTTAAGATATCTTTAGTAGCACACTCTTTTTACATAAAGATTAAAATCTTAAGAAAGTGTTATTATTTCCACAGCCTGCGTCTAGATGGCATTGAGCAATCTTCAGCAAACGCCGTGGAAACCGAATTCATTCTACCGTACAGGGCATCCAGTTTCCAATTCCACAAGTACAAGATCCTCATGGATATATTCCTGCCGAGTCAAGATCTCATACAAATCGACGAAATTCTGCCGGTAGGCGAGAAATGTCTCCTGCATAGAATGCTCAGTTCGGCAGTGCGACAATGGGAGCGAGGCGATGAAAATTTAGTATGTCCCTTATCGGCCCAGCTATCTCAGGGTAGCAATAATATGGAGGCACAAAGTAGCAGTAGGTGAGTATGTCAACAAACAAGAAATGATAAATACAGGCGAAAATATCTGGTCATTCATCTGCATGTGACGTAGGTAAATAAACGTAATATGTATTCGGCAAACTTTACGTGGTTCTTGTTTTCTTGTTTATAAGTAAGTCATAATAATACTTTTACACTATCGTAATTCGTAAGGTCAAAAGCACCTTCGTTGCCTACATGTATAATACGTACCTATACCGTTTATAAACAAAGTATTACTAGTATAAAAATAGTATTCTGTAGTGGATTTTTGTGGACTAAAGGTATATTAATTTATTGACGTCACAAGTTCTTTTGTCCATTTGCGTCAGTAAAGGTCGGCTTTAGATCTAGGTAGACGACCTTTTTTACTGTGTATTACAATAAACAAATATGTAGTGATAATAATTCTAATAGGTTAATAAGTTGTATTGGTAAATAATTCAAATCTTCTTATCTTTATTTGGGTATATAAATAACAGGGTCGTCGAAATAGCTATCTGTACCCTAATTGCGTAACGCAGTTTGAATCGGAATCGGAATGATTTTGAAGTATATTGCTAATCCATTGCTTTATATGTTAGAAAAAATTGTCTGCTCAACAAAGTAAATAACGCAATGAATGTTGTTGAACTGTCAAATTGAAACCGATTCCTACTGATAGTGTGTTACGCAATTAGTTCTCTGGTTAGCCAAGTCTCTGTCGAACGACCAAAGACTTTTGGATCAAACCAGTAGGTGTCGTGCGCATACAAACTATAATGGGTAGTATATGAATCGCCAGTCGGATGCGAGATACCTATTATTACAAACTCCCTAAGTGACAGTAATTTGCAGATTAAAATGTTGCAGACATATTCATCATCCTAAAGTTAAACCGAGACTATTATTCCTCAAATCAAATTTTTCAGAGTAATCAGTAGATGTCCGATAGAGGACGGCGTAATTCAAACGAATTGGGGAACCATTTCTCCCGGAACTTTAGTAGCCGCCATTGCCGCAACACTCGAATCTCAACGAGTAGCTGTCACAGAAATACTTAACGCGAACATTTTCAAAGAAGATATTGCTGAACCCCTCATGATATCCGCTAAGCAAGAGTGGTTTGAAGACATAGAGACATTAGGCCCTGGACCCAGCACCCAAAGGCAATCGGATGTCGCAGATATTGGCAACATTTGGGTCGCCACACTCGCTGGTAGGAAAGTTTTATTAATTAAATGTTGATATGCCTTATCGCTACCACTTCCTTCCTTGGATTGGTCGTGCAATTTATGTCGTAATATTACTAATTAGTTAGGTAGGTACAGAGGAATATCAAATAATGGTAATTCAATGTTGCTTGTCCTGATACGGTTGATGGAGAATAGCCCGAATGACTTTATGATAATTTCATACTAACCTAGCCCAAAACAACCCCTTTGCATGCATAAGTCTTCTAAATACCTTTAATAAGAATACCATGCGTCGTGTGGTGATTATCATGCTTTTGGAATCACCAGTCATAGCAGAAAAGTTGGTGATTGAAACATTTTATTTTCGTACACTTGGCTACTCATCCTTGAAGTAAACGTGTGCTTAGAACCTTTTGGACAATAATGTAGGAATCAAAACAATTTCCAGGTGATATAGCAGAAGTAGTAGTAAACCAGGGTCCTCGAGTGGGCGCCGTGTCGCAGAACATGGTGATTGGCAGTAACAACCGATGGAACGACACGTTGCTGCCCCGAGACCATTATATTTTCCCGCTAAACTTGGCTGTCGCCGACTGGCAGCTCACGGATGCTGAGATTTTAGCTGGCATTGATGGTAAATATATTGTATATAGCTATTTTTGGTATTACCGTAGATATATAATTTGCATGCTAGATTGCTGTTTTTTAGTTAGGTACTTATTTGACTCCAAAAACATAAATTAGTATTGACATGGCGATTATCTGCATCAAGGTCACACCTTTCCCTGAGTATTGGGCACTTATACCTACTAACCATTATAATATATGTTCAAACTATTTTTTTTTTAAAGAAAACACTAGGCGTATCACCAGCAATCACTCACACATAAATTAACAATTTCAGGCCTCATATTAGCGCATCACGTACCAAAATGGATAGAACAGAGACGTTCTCTAAGGCTATCTCAAGTCTTGGACATGTACTACTCCAACGAAGGGGTATCATTCGACCCGACAGTAAAAGCCTGCAACCGTCAGAATCTCTTCGCAACCATAGTGAATAAGAATGATTTGCTCACGGAAACTTCTAGATTCGCTCATGTGTTGTCTCTAAGACAGATAACTGTGTATGTACCAGTTGAAGAGATGGAGAGGATAACGAATGCTGCGGTCACTGCCTTCATGGATTATGCTCGTAAGTGTTAAGGATAAGAATAGTTATATCTAATGTTGGACTTGACATTAAACAAACATGTGACGAGATAAGTATGTCCTCTGCATCCGGAGGAATTAGCCCGGTTATTTACACAGCATGAGCTATTCCGGTACTTCGACCTATAAAGTAAAAGAGACGATTGGATGTTGCTTCATCGCTGCATTAGTTAGGTCATAATCACAATGGCTTTCTTTGTGTTCCATAGGGTGTATATACATTCCAACTAAAGCTTAGGGCAAGTAATAGGGCGAATGGTAGACGCCTTACAGTTACGTTTCTTGTGGACTTTCTGCGTGCTAACTGCAATAAAACTGCATTTTTCAGCATGCTTGCTTTTGGAATGCAGTTCATCTGAACTCGCGCAGTCTTTTTCTTTACCTGTTTAGTGGCGACAAATCTTATATGTATAACTAAGTTGTTGTATTTTTGAAATGTAATAATAGATAATAATAATACCAATTTATTATTGTCCCGCTGCAGGGCAGGGCTTCTTCTCATATTGAGAAGACATCATTTTTTAAATGATTGCAATAAATTATGCTTTTAATATTAATTTCAGCAACTATAATGCGGAGAAATCATCGAGATTGTCAAGTGCTGGGCGGTGCACCAATCATAGATCTAATAGTCGCCACGGACGGGTCATGGAAAGGCTACGACGTTGAACAATTCATGTCGTGAGTACAACACTAACGCCCATTTGCACCAAAAATCACTAAACACAATTAAGGCGATACCAAAATGAATAGGGGGCTTTTTCGTAACCATTTATTTCACTAATAACTACAGCATGTGTACCTACGGATTAAATTTTTTGATTTAGGTTTATTGACTATTTTTGATGAATACTCTGACTGAAGGAAAACGCACTTGGGTTAAACGTCCTCGATAGAATTTAATTCCATAAAGAGCTCAACGTAAAAAAAAAATCTGTAAAATCTTAAGTAATTTCATTACAAAATTGCATTCAAAATGTGCGTATTAGGTAATTGAAAACTCTGGCATTGATACATAGATTTATTTAAACCATTTTTATTTGGATTGGCGCTCTTACGTTGTTTTTTTTTGGTTCCAGCGCACTTTTGCGCTCTTTTTTTTCGCATGTGGAAGTAATTGACTCTGTCGCTTTCTTATGGGCGCCCAGTTATTAGCTATGATTTATTTTTTACGTATCACCTTAACTCTAAATGAACTTTAAACATCCTTGTGTTTCTGAAAATCGTTTGAAGATAGCAGAGACAGAGTACTTAAATAAAACATTTAGCGTTCATGTATAACTCGTATTTAGTGGTTGGTGGTGCAAGCGGACCTAACTGCCGTTCACACAAGGCCTTGCGTTACGTAATTATGCATAATTTAATTATCGTTAAAAGAGGATTGTAAAAAAACAACCCGAGCAGGAAATTAGATAAAGCTGGAGTGACCTCGCGACTCGTGCAAATGGCTTGTGTGTTAATATTTTAAATGGATATAAAAAAGAATGTCTTGAAGACGTTTTTGGCGATAGCAAAAAATACTTTGAAAACAATTTTTTGCGGTTAGAAAATGTTACTGGTTTTTATGAGTAGAACAACTTTTAATACATTCTGTTTGTGTATGCGACTTTATAGAAAAAAAATTATGTAGTTTTCTTAAAAGACTGTTCAGAAAATGTCGATTGAGACATGGTGCTTATGAATTTACTACAGGATTCGTTTCCAAATTTTTTATCAAAGTAATTAAGTACTGATTGCACAGGGTAGTAGAATTAATTGAGTATTTCACACTTATGTAAACCAGCTACTGCATCGCTATTTCTCTCAAACCAGCACCCTAATTGCGTAACGCAGTTTGAATCTGAATCGGAATGATTTTGAAGTATATTGCTAATCCATTGCTTCATATGTTAGAAAAAACTGTCTGCTCAACAACGTAAATAACGCAATGAATGTTGTTGAACTGTCAAATTGAAACCGATTCCTACTGATAGTGTGTTACGCAATTAGCCCTCTGGCTTTTTACTTGGCTCCAATCACATGCAACCGTCGTTGAAATCCCCAACTCTGGGTTAGAAAATATTACTGAATCGGAACTGAATCTGATCTGTTTATCGGAATTAATGTTTAAAATACTAATTGTTCTATTTTTAATTGTCATCAGATGGCTCGGCGGATCATTCGAGATAAATATGGAACGGGGTTCAATATCTCTGCTCCACGGGAACACGGGAGCTTGGATCGTTCCTCCTTCATATAACCTCACCACAATGTATTCCTACATCAGGAACTTTACTGAAGAATGTAAGTACCTAACATTCCCGAGTTACCTTCCCACTCAAATTGAGTGGGATCTTTTAGTTACATAGTCAATATTGATTATTTCAATAAAAGATAAGTTAACGCTTCCGTAACTATATTCCCAATTCACCTTAGGGCTGATTTATTGACTCTATTTGAAGTTTGAGAGTAAAATTCCATTCATTATAACAATGTTTTGCTTGTGTTATTCTTGGTTAACGTATTACGTACCTGCTTATAACTACGCGTTCTTTTTTGTCGTATGTTTACAAACATTCACGGAAAGACTAATTAGGTAGGTATGTCCTTCAAGGTTCTCCACTTAGGTAATTTTAAGTTGCGGCAAAAAAAAATCCTGAAGCTAATAATAGTCTAACACCCGGTATCTCGAACTACGAAAAATGCGAAATTCAAAATTTCTTAAGATTTTTGCAAATTAATTTTGTATTTGGCTTCTCAATTCAGAAACTGATGACTATGCTATTGACATATTTGTCACTAGCTGTAGCGCGCTGCGTCGCCAGCGTGGCTTTAAAAAAATAAAAGTAGCCTAAGTTTCTCTCTACAATATCGGCTATCTGACAGTGAAAGTCTCATCAAAATCGGTCTAGCCGTTTCGGAGATTAGTCGGAACAAACAAACAGAGAGAAAGACGAAATTTAAACAAATGTTTTTTTTTGTTATAAGTACCGTTTATAGTTTCATATGGATTTAGTAAAAAGCTGTTATTTTGACATTACAACAGACACTTAAATTTTATTTATTTGTACAGATAACATCGCACCATGATAATTCTCACACCTTAGAATCGAGTATAGAACCCTGTCCTAGTTTTGGCTCATATACTTACTTAAATGTTTTCACTCATAAAAACCCGTATATTACTTGTGCTGTGTGGTGCCAGACGTAAAGAATAGCACCATCCTATTTCTTCCCGTGGGTGTCGTAAAAGGCGACTAAGTGACTTACTAGAGAATGGGCAGCAGCGTTCTCTATTTATTTTAACACCATACTGCGATCGCCAACCCGCCTGCCAAGCGTGACGATTATGTAAAACCCCGCTTTGGGGGAGGCCTATGTCCAGCAGTGGACGTATTTGGGCTGAAATGACGACTTGGTAGGTGGGTTACAAAAAATACAGTCATAAGGGCCAACTTTTGTATTTACTTTTAGGGCCAAACCGCCTCAACCTTCCAACGGTGTTGTCCACCGTCCTACAGCATTCGCTCAACAGTTCACTGATCGAAATAACAAACAATGCGAGCGCCGGCCTCAGTACCGTGGTGCTCATATTGAGTCCCAGCGACCGGCCGTCCGCGACCGAGATTGACCGCGCCAGGGAACTGATGACGTCACTCAGAACCACATACTTTGACGTCTACTTTACGTACGTCGCTGAAGACCTGTCAGATTTCCAGAACATTAACAATGAGTATTTGGATTACTCTGAGCTATTTTTACAGGTAGGTAAGTTTTATCTGTTTCAATAGTATCATCATCACAGCCCTTTATACTCTGCTAGTCTTCATGGCTTTGTGAGACTCCTGGTCCTAGTTTTTATACATACTTCCATACTTTTTTTTTTTTTTTCTTTTCTTTTTGGCTTCGCACGGTTTGTGCATTTAGCCAGTGTCATGTAAAATTAGGTAACAAGTACAAAGTTATTTAAATAATTATGAAATGAACTCCACTCAATGCATGATAAAGATGATTAATGATATCCCGCCCCGCTCCCCTTGAGTTTAAGTAAAGACGCGGCACTTTACTGAAACCTCGCGCGGACTTCTTGAGAGAACTTAAAGTGATGTTGCACTGTTTTGTTTCATTTGCCTACATTAATGCAGGTTCACGAACACTTAATGGTTAATAATCCACCACTATTACACATTAATATTCGGCTAAACACAAATTTTAGAAAATAAAACAAAACTGCTAACATGACGCTTCACTTTCCCGCCAAGAAGTCTACTTCCATACTTTGATTATTTATACGGTGTACCGTAAATTAAGGGTGTGGTACAGACCATCAAACTGAACAACTTTCTCCCGGGGACCAACACCGTAATCATGAAAAAATAACAGTCACCCGTATAAAATTTCAATACCTACTCGACCAAATGTATGGGAAGACTGATAACTTTTCGCGATTACGATGTTAGTCCCCGGGATAAAGTTGTTCAGTGTGATGGTTTGTACTACCCCCTTATTATCGGCACACCGTTTATAGACACATTGTATGTCTAGATAGATTGTCGCGCTGCAAAAGAACTATCCCTCCAATTTATCCGTCTCACAGAGAGGAGGCCTGTGTCCCAGCAGTGGGAACATTATAGGCTGATTATGTAAAAGAACTTGTCAGTGATTGTTGTTGGGATTGTCTGTGTGGTGCCGGACGTAAAGAATAGCACCACCCTATTTCTTCCCGTGGGTGTCGTAAAAAGCGACTAAAGGACTAAAGGCTCTTACAAACACACGCGATATCGCGAGCGCGACAGGCACCGACAAAGACAATTCCTTTGTCGGTGCCTGTCGCGCCCGCGATATCGCGTGAGTGTGTAAGAGCCTTTACTAGAGAATGGGCAGCAGCGGTCTCTAAGCATTTTAACACCATGCTGCGATCGCCAACCCGCCTGCCAAGCGTGGCGATTATGGCAAACCCCCTCTTTGGGGGAGGCCTATGTCCAGCAGTCGACGTCTTTCGACTGAAATGATGATGGAACTATAACAAACAGGCCAACTTTGTTTTGCTGGTGTGCGTGACAGCTACGTATTACACTAGCGCCACGACATTGTGCTGTCATTGTGTTATTCTAGTGTGCGTGCATTTTGCGGCCAACAGTTGGACGCAATTTTTTTCGACGAGTGTTCAGCTTTGACTGTCTATCTAGACATATTTATATCTTTGCTTCCATACTAAAGTTGTCAAAAAATCGTTACATCGCGATTGACCATCGTAACTAGTGAAGTAACCATAGGTACGACTCGGTACTCGATACTCACGATAAATCGATTCAAGTTAAATGTCAAAACGGGCCTATTATTTTTTGACAAGTTTAATACTATACATCCGAAAGTAACTTTGTCTGTCTGTATGTTACCTTTTCACCATGATCTGGATTAGGAAAAAGGATAATGTTTATCCCGGTATGGTAGTACGTTCCCGTGGGATAACTTCCGACTTCCACGCTGGCGAAGCCGCGGGCAAAAGCTAGCGTGTCTATAAAAATAACGCGTGTCATTGCACTTGTTCAAGCGAAAACTATTTTAACAGTATGTAGGTTCTTGTCCTTACTACCTACGTACTAGCAATGTGTAATTAAGGTAGGTACCTAGTTAATTGCTTCAACTAGCTACTCGCAGTCGGCAGTTAAGTGCAGTAGGAACGTTGATCCTGCAGTTATTAAACGACATTCCAAGATTATGCTGCTTGTTTATTTTTTTATTATCAGTCAAACAGTTTTGTTTGTTGTTAAATAAACTAAATATTTCAAGGAAGTCTAAATACAGATATTTATAAGGCAAATTTTTATGTAACAAAATTTCTGTAAATGGGTAAAATAATCAGTTATCTAATTACTGTAGTCGAGGGAAAGCGTGACGTAATCAACCACTCACTACTAAGTGGCCATTATTTTAAGATCTTACAATTGATTACGTAGGAATGTACACTCAACAGTACTCAAGAAACTGACGCCCTATTTTTACGCATGTTCTACTCTTTCTATATAATTATGTACCTTATGTTACCTGGGCAAAGGCTTCCCTTTTCCTTTTCCCACGTCACGTCTGTCCACTGACATTGCGGGCTAGTCGTTCCGGTAGGAGTCAAATTCGACCTTCCATCTTCATCTTGGTCTGCCGCGATGTCGTCTACCATTAAATGGGATCCAATCAGTGGTTATTTTAGCCCACAGCTCACCTGACATGCGGCAGACATCCACTTAAGTTTTTTCAATCATTTTAATAATATTTCAGGCGACTTCAACGAGCGTGCAAGATGTGATAGACGCCGTAGATACGTATCTAGTCAAAAGCAACATTCCGCAGCGGCTGATAGGCGCCCAGTGTCCCTTCAACGACACGGCGTTCAACCAGGTTGAGTACGAGGACTTTGTGCTGCCCAACCGACCCGTATACTATCGCATGCACCCCTATTATTTGAGGCTGCAGTCTTTAATACGCGTTCAGGTAAATATTTATTTACAAGCCGTGTATAAGTGGTTTCCCATGGTCAAAAATGACGAACCTCCATCCCCTATTTAACTCCATTATCCCAATGAATATTCAGAAATTCTTCCTTAGTGCTCACCTTTGTTGTTAAAGAGAAAATTATTTACTTAAAATAGACGGGACATAGCGAACAAAATCGTAGTCCGATACATTTGTCCTAGTGGGCAAAAGTCGCTCAGCCTAGTGTGGTACGCTTGCATGTCAAGTCGTAGTCGTGTCCTCAAAAAAGAAAAGAAAAATTAAGAATTACAATAATGAAAATGTCGTTCTGGTAAAACGACTGGACCTAACTTCGGTTTATTTAGATGGCGTCACTCAGAAATGGCATCACAGTTTTTCTATGACATTTCTTCGCATAGCCTCTATAAAGTAAGTACCTGAAATCTCTTTGATAAGAGACTTGCAAAGTTTCATGCTACCTGGACCCAGCGGTTTAAGTTATGCGTCAGTCAATTAATGAATGAATTTAAGATTTTATTAAGTAGATGTAAGTAATTACCGCCAGATTCTGAAAGTCTGCTATAGAATGATCTGTGTGCTGCCAAATCTCATGTCAATATTATACTATCAAAATAATGTTATGAGTTTTGAGAACAGACTAAACTACTATAAAAATTAGGCTCGAATGTACCTATCTACTTTTAAAAAGATCGTAGACTACATACGTTATGTAAGACCGATAATAAGTTTTCCAATTAAATTAGTCCATCTCTTCTCCGTGAATAAAATCTCGTTTTCTGTGGTACAAGACTTGTTAATCTCGCTAGAGATACCTACTACACGTAGCTACGACAAAAAGTCGGCGACCGATTGTCGGTCTGCGATCTATTTTGGTCTGCTGGGAATAGTATTTTTATCTAGCCTGTTTGAAAAACTGGTCACAAAAGTGGATGTTTTGCATTCCATGGTTAGAAGCAGACTATGTTGCAAGATTATAACTACGCTTGTAGCTCGTATGTCTTTTTGGTTTTGCATTCTTTCGTAAAATGTATTCCATAGTACCTACTTGTTGTTCCAATAGTATATTATTGAAATAACAAGTACCAACTTTTAAAATAATATTAAATATTTTTAGAAGGGTAAATAATACCAAAAAAAAATTAACTACCTACCTAATTATAAGTTGATAGATCAATCATTTTTATGCATACAAAGACTGGTTCATCGAGAGAAGTGGAAAGAGAGTAGGGAGTAATTTGCCCTGCAATTGGAAACTAAGGGAATAAAATTAAAATTAAACCCCGTTATCTTCTCGCACAGACGTGACGTCACTTTTATGTAGGAATTGAATGTTTTTTTTATCGACTATCGAAATGTCGATGGTATTGTACTTGTATGTACTATATGTATGCAACTTATATTATTATGTAGATATTATGGGAATATAATTTTCGAGGCGACTTACAACTTAAAGGGCGACTAATTATACTTAAAGGGCGACTAATTATTTGCTGCAAAAAAAAATAACATGGCAGCGATAAAATATTATTTCTTAATCGCTGCAAAGTCATCTACTGTTATTGAATCATTTGGGTTAGGTTAGGTGAGAACAGTAACCATTAACAAGCGAAGGCGAGCGAGCGAAGCGAGCGTGCCGCGGTAGCGGCCGCCGAGCGCCAGATCCCCTCTATTGTTGGTAAATTCAGTTACCAAAACAAAAATTCGATGCCAGTTTAAATTAAAATAAAGCTAAAAACTGATATATTAATATTATGCTACCTATTACTTATTACGATACTCCTTATTAGCTGCCAACCCATTATATATGGTACCCACTCTATTTTTTTAAAAAAACCTATATTCATTTTACTTAGTTGCCGCATTAAATACATGCCGATATTATGTATGTCCCTATTGGGTCGTTTTCAAAATAAAGGCCATAAAAGTAGGAATTTCATGAATTTAAAATGGATTAAATTTTCGTATTTTTTAGTTTTTAGGTGCGTTCAGTAATTAAAAACCACATGACAATCAATGATCACATGGCGTGAGAGGCAGGGTATAGCAGGGTACCTATTAATCCCAGGTGTTTATTGATGCGTTTAATTACAGTTACACAAATTAATTTACCTATACAAACTGTTTTAAAAAGCTATTAAATGTTATTTTATTGTTACTCAAGATTGTCTCAATAGTTAATTATCCTTCCTTTAGAATTATATTAAATAATGTAAAAATAAAATTCCAGTTTCCTGCACATGTTTTTGTTTCTTATAGCAATCTAGAAAACATAAGCCCTTTAGAACTAGTGACATTAATCAATTTCAAAACTCAAACTCAAAGCATTTATTTCAAATAAACCATTTACAGGCACTTTTGAATTGTCAAAGAGTCGGTCAGTTAGTCAGAAAGTGGAAGCTATTTGCCCATTCTAAAACGTAGATCTCTATGGAGAAGAACAGGCAAGAAACTCCAAGGACACTCTTTTAAATCAAGATATTACAAAATCCTGGGTAGGTACATTATTCTTGTCGCTTCTATATGTGAGAACAATGTAAAAAACAAAAATAAATATATTCAAAAAAAAAACAATTCAAAATATAAGATCAAAAGATTACAAAATAAGCCCTGGCAGTTAAGAGATGACCAGCCTCAACTGACAGCGCCCGTTCACGAACATGAGGCGTGGATCAGCACCATCCAGCTCAACCACTTTGTAGGGAACCGAATGATCCAACACACGCGCCACCATTTAATGATAAATGGGTTAGTTTTCTAGGCCTATCTCCTTAATTTACAGTGATAAGAAACTCGTTGTAATAAGCCCTTAGGCGCCTCAAAGAAGTCGTCGATTTAAAGTAATTTAAGTTACGTTAACATTTACTCCACGAGAATTAAATCAAATATACAGCTTTTTGGCCTCAAATTTGAAAACGACCCTGTTATACTGACAATGAGTCAAAGACAATTACTACTAACGGATTAAAAAGTGATAAAAATTAATGGGATGAATAAAAGTCGCAGGTGTTCGTTAGCTAATGACTGTTTATCATAGTTTTTCCACAATAATTATAATAAACTTTATACAATTCTACATCGCCAGTGAAAATAAGAGGTTTTTGATAAATTCTTTATCTAAGGTTGTTGCATCCCATAAGACCAACGAGGTAAATCTACTTATCTATAATCAATAAGTTTTAATACCTAAGCTAGCATAGGTATTAAAACTCAATTGAGATTGAGCAGAGATTTGAAAGGCAAAAATTCAATCGCATTGTTGCATAATATACACTACAAACATCGATAAAGAGACGGTGGATGTTAAAACATTCAATCAGATTGATATCGTATCGTAAAGCAAAATTACGTTATAGGGCAATTTCAATACGTAACAAGTGTCTACTTCAATAATAATCAAAGTAATTCCCCCAGTTTCGCAACGATGGGCAAGGCCAGCTGCTGGTCTGCTCGTGGCGCGGGGCGGAGTCCTCGCACAGCTGCCAGGTCATCCTAGAGCGAGGGCTGCACGTCTTCAACATGACGGAGCCCTGCCCTTCGCCGGACTTCTGTCCACCTGCTTACTTCACTGTCACTGCTACGTCCACTGCCAATCTGTGTGCAAGTAAGATATTTTAAATGTACCTATACATATAAAATACTTTATGCTATCTAGTAACAAATATACAGGCTGACTGTGAAAACATGCGACAAAATTTAAGGGGGTGTTCTACCCATTAGTATGAACAACTTTTACTATCGGACCACTTTAAAATTCGCAAAAAAAAATCGATCTTTTAATACAAAATGGTCCAATCGGTTATGTACCTTTGTAGGAAGGTCGACTTTTTTTGTTGCGATTTCTAATCTCGTCCCATAGTAAAAGTTGTTCATATTGATGGGTAGAACACTCCCTTAAATTTTGTCGCATGTTTTTAAAGTCAGCCTGTATATTTGTAAAGTTGGCCGATACCTAAGCTAAGATAACTTAATTATTACATCCCACCCTAATTATAAATATAGCCGATGTTATTGTTCCTAGCCTGTTTAAATCATTTACTAACATTACTCCTTTTGGCGCTAATAAACTAAGTACATAACTATGTAGGATGATAAATACTAAAACCTATATTATAAAAATAGTCATCGTAGCTGAAATCGGCTAGCTATGAATAAAGCATTTAAAATTCGGAATATATTTTAGAAGAACACCTTGAGCCTAACTTACATTCACTCTAGCATACATTGCGATTACCGACACATGCATTTGATATCGATCATACAATTTATGAGCGGGAATATTCCGTACCATAGGTTAAAAATCAATAGCCAATACATTCTATTAACAACGTAAAAAAATAGTAAGTACGCGCATTATTGTCACAATTGCGATTATTATGGGTGATTTATTTCTACCCTCTATAATGGCTCCTAATTCTTTAGTTAGCAAAAAAGGAGATGTGACCTTCAAATAATAAAAGTTATTATTTTGGTATTTTTCTTATTTCACACAAAAACAATTAACCATCTGTAGGCCCCGGGGGGATTCGAACCCCCGATCTCCTGTTTACTAGACAGGCGCTTTAACCAACTAAGCCACGGCGCCGTTGTGAGTGTCGGCAAAATAATGGGTCGTTTATCAAGCAAAATAAATGCACGAACACAGAGTCAAACAGTTAAAATTAGTCATTAAAGATATGAGATTTTTTTTGTAAATCGTGAATTGTGGTATAGGTTTCATCCTATTGCTTATCGCTAAACAATACAAGGTCTATCAACTAAATTATAATTTGCTTTAATACGATATACTCAGAGTTTTTAAAAGGCACTTTAAACTAAAGCACCATTTATCTGCAGATAATGACTGCCGGCTCCCTCATCAAGTGGGGTACTACATATCGCATGGAGGACTACGGTGCTTACCCCTACGAGGCAAGGCGATCAATACGGAACCCTTTGTTAAATTACTTTTTGTTACCATAGTATTATTATTTTTACAAATAAAAACCCTAAAATAAAATGGATGACAGTTTTATTTATAAAAAAGAAGTTTGTACCCCTGGTGGGACTCGAACCCACAATCCCCGGCTTAGGAGGCCGATGCCTTATCCATTAGGCCACAGGGGCTTGACATATATGATTGAATTTTTTCATTACGTTACTTCTGATTAATTTGAAAAAATACCAATTTTATTTTGGCTATCATAGATACCTGAAAATATTCCCAACCACAAAAGTTTTAACGTGTAAATGACTAAATACTTCCGCAGCTTTCAGGCGACTACGGTAACGTATTTCATTGCCCGTTAATTCAGAAAAAAATATATAAATAATATTGTTACTACCAGCCTGGTATATATCTGCTCGTTCAATTTGTATTCGTTTTTTGTCGATGACAAACAATTTCATAGGACCTACTTTAGACAGACACCATGCTAATATGGTTTTAAATTGACAAAATTATTAAGAAAATTATGTGGCTGACATGAAGTGTCACCAATTAGTTTGAATTTAATTAATGCCTTTAGTACATAGCCCTATAATGGGTATTCTGTTATCATTGGGTTACCTATTATTATTTCACTTAACAGCGCCATCTATCTTAGCGCTCGATTTTTTTTTAACTGCAAGTTCGTGTCATCGTCTACATTTTTAATGTAGAGTTCGCTTTCAATAGAATTCGTGTTAAATATTTGTATCTTTTGAATTACCTACGTTTTCTTCGGAGTTGTTTTATTTACTAAAACATAAGGTTAAATTAAGTGATAATAAAAATAACCATTAACAAATTTGCGAACTGCCTTCAAAAAATAATTATTAATTTATTGCTTGCGTTAATGAATTAAAGAAACATTTTGAAAAAGAGAAAATCAAATACAATACAACAATACATATATACAATGTTTGTAAATACTTCTCGGAGAGATACTTATTGCTTTATTTCGCCTACATTCCCAACGACTCCGTGGCGCAACGGTAGCGCGTCTGACTCCAGATCAGAAGGTTGCGTGTTCAAATCACGTCGGGGTCAAAGGGTTGCTTTTTGGATACCTAAAAGTATAATTTTATTTTACATATTTTTTGGGTATTTTTAAGCATTTTTTTTTGTGCAACTTGATATTGCCTTATCATTCTACACCCGTCCTTAAAGTACGTAAATAAAAAAATATTGATGTGTAGGTAGATACCGTTATCGACCCTCAGCTTAGCTATAAAATATTAAATACATAAGTAAGTAATTGACTAAAAGTAAAAAGGCTAACTTATCATAAAGAAACCACTTCTGTGCGGGTTAGTCCGCTTCCAGTCGGGTGTTCACGACACTTCGTGGTCAATTGGTTTGTTCAAACAATTAGCAAACGCATGGCAAAACGTTTTTGTATGTAAGTAACCATAAAGACTTGCAAAATCAATATGATGTGCATATTATACTTATGTGGTAAGTACTTTAGTAGGTAACTACCAAATTCAGTACCTACCTACATGCCTGTGTGAGTAAGTAAGTATAATTATGTATTTGACTGTATGACATTGGAGCAAGTCTTGCATGGTAATGTAACATAAGCAGTTCAAAATTTTCCGTTAATTTTATAGTTAAGTGGTGAAAAATACTTATTTTTGGCTCATATATGAAGTACCAACGAGATTTTTTTTTTTGTGTAGCTTGCAATAGTATGCCTGTATAGGTAGGTAGCCTGCCATTTTTACCTACTTAGGTAAAAATGTTTTTAACAAAAGAAAATAAATTAATTAATGGAGCTTATTAAAACAAAACACGATAAATATTAAATAAACAGCATAATATAATTTTATAATCAAACAGGTGTTCGGACAATGTGTTGCAAGCAAGTTGCAACCTACCTGCCTACCGAATGAAATTGTTTTGGTATAGTACAAAAATGGTGAAGAGTACTCAGTATGAAAAGTTTCTTTTTCACGCCTAATTAATTATTATCATTTAAGATACTTAAATGAAAAACTTGCTAATAAGTACCTATCTCGATAAATAATGACATAAAAATTATCGCTCGTCGCCTTTATCGTCATTCGTCATCAGTCACTTTCAAAAGCGGGAGTGGCTTCTACGTCACACGTCAATACCGGTTTGCACCGAGCTCAAGGTTCAACACCGAAAAATACATTTAAAATTCGACTAATATTATAATAAACTCCAAAATCACGCTAATGCTGCACATCTCAAAGTGCATTATTCTACAAATCACTATATTGTACGGCGTTTAAGACCTACACTGGAAAATCTTGATTCCTATCCGTTTTTGGTGCTTCACGATCGCCATGAGCCAAGTCGTTACATTTTGACTCTTGGCACTCTGTAATAAAAGCCTTATTTTGATGTTTAATGAAGTCGTTACACACTTTTCGGACTCGGAGGTTTGTGATCGAGACGGTCAGGTGACTGGCTTACGTGTCGGTTGGCGCCTTTTCAAATGAATCGCATTCTTGCTCATGGACTAGGGTTGCTAAACCATATTTCTAAATGGCATCTTAGGCTCAAACACCTGTTTTATTCTCCAAATTCGACGTAAGGAGAAAATAGCAAAGTATATAAATTATGCCATTCGACCAATAATATTACGAATGCGTAGGTTTGAAGGAAAACGTGCGGAAATAACTTGGTATGATGCAAATAAGTGCTAGCCATTTTTTTTTTTTTTTTTTTTTTTTTTTTTCGGGTGGGAAATCATCAAATAACTTCTCCCGCTGAGCGGAGCGGGAGGGCGTGTCAGACTTTTACTGACTAAAACCCACCCGTGTTCCTTCCGTTGCCTGTGTGCCAGGGCCACGATATCCCTTTCGGACAAACTCGCAACCCCGGCAGGCATTGGTCCTAACGGACCCCGTCAGTTTGTGTTGACATCTCTTTGAGGCGCGCGTGGAACACAACGCGCCGTCGACCCGGGCCTGGTCCTTATCGGACGGCGAGCTACCCATCGCTCACCGACCGCAGGCCCGCGCCTACGGTGGCCGGAAATCGGCTTGCGACTCCCGACGCCCGGGGCGTCTCCTGCGGCGACTAGGGGCGCGAGGGCGCGAACCTTGTCTCACCCTCACGCGTTCCGGCTCCTCCTTCGCTAGCATAACTGCTTCGCAGAAGGAGGTGACGGCCTCCCATGCACTCTCGCTCCGAACCATGGCCTGAACCAGGGCCGGACGCGAGAGTCGCCGCCGCCGATCGCCTCCGTGAGGACACGGCGGTGCTCCGCCCAAGCTGGGCAGACCTCCACCGTATGCTCCACCGTGTCCTCCGGGCGATCCACACAGTGGTGACACCCGGGCGTTTCCTCCCAAATAAGTGCTAGCCTAGATGCTGAATTAGATTGAAATTGTAGACTATACGATAATATGACGATATTTTTTTATTATCTAGAATTTTATTTCAAACACAATGTAAATTGTTAATGAATAAATTGAATTTGTCGCTGAATATTACATAAAGGCCTCAAGTAGATAACGTCTATTTTGGGCGTATATTAATTAAACTCTTGAAAACGTTGATAACCCTATCGCACAACCACCAACGTATCCTTGTGAGTGTTTCCCGCATAACTATTTCGAGTTACGTGCATTTACACGAACACGCCTTCATTAATTGTCGATGTGTGTGTGCCTGAAGGCTTGTCTGTATTCAGTTTCGAGGCCATAAAGTGATTGGGTCATTCGACGTAAAAACATTTTTATCAACCGGCCATACACGTTTATTTAGTTAAACATTTATTAGCTGGGGTTTCGGCTGGTTTTTTTTTAGGTTATGTAGTCATTTTTTTTAACTGCAGGCATTCAAAATGATCACCTAGGTTCAGCCACACATAGATACCTAATAAACGTAGGTTTTAAAATGTGTATGACAACCTCGTCCTTTATGTGTTTTGGTCGAAAAGTATCCACATCGTGACTGACATTTTCCAGTTCGTTTTTTTAACCTTCCATGCCACCGATGCACAAGGCTTTCAAAGAATTGGTGACGTCAACCATCAACAAAGTTGACGCAGATCGTCCAACGTTCTCCAATATATCTTCGTTATTGTCTATTAAGTTTTCGTGAACCTCTCGATCCAATTGACCCTCGTTCCAGTGGTTGTGCTTGTGCGTGAGCACCGTCACATCTGTCATACACATTAATTTATTGACAAAGCACCTATTTCATGCAGAATCAGAATGTTTTTATTTTAAAATGTTATCGGCGTAAGTATCATTTAATTTGTCACCTAAAATTTTGAGATTTTGTAAATGGCAACCGTAAGCGCTATTGTCCATAACTTACCTTTACAGATATTAAACTGTAAGCTTTCCGAAGAATAAATAAATAAATAAAATGTGTTTTGATAAAGCAGTAAAGACGTACAGATATGGATCAATTCGATAATTTTGATGCCACTAAATGCTGAAAAGAAACTTTAATATGTGTAAAACCAATTATTATCTAGATATTTTTTATTATAATACTTAAGTACATATTGTTTTTTTTAATGTAATAATGATGACTAAAATATTTATCTGAAGTGTTCAATGTAAGTATCACAGAAGTGCACGGAGATCCAAGGATTTAAATAAAAACACAATTGATTTCAAGTTTTTAATAAACATATCTTAAACAAATAAACACTCAAATGCAATCTAGGCATACGCAGGCCTTTAGTGTTGGTTTAAAAATAAGGTTGTTTAAGGAGGACATGTTAAATCAAATATTAACAGAATGAGCAATATTTGAGCTGAAGCAGCGTCACGTGATACCTACTGCCTGATAGCATAACAAGAAGAAAATCACGATTACGAAGCGTACCTATCTCGAACAAAACGTGCAAAAGTGCGGTTTGCAAAATGTGAATTAATTTCAACGTAATTTTCTATAAAAAATCTTATGTACTTTTTTGAGCGTAATTACTTAGTTAGTTGGGTACCTTTATCTTAACTTCCTGTAAGTTTCCTTAAATCTCCTAAGGTCTCAGTCATAAATAGTAATTATTCTTACCTATCAACCTACCGTGAGCGTGAATAGATTTGTCCTTTACCATAATTGACGCTACTGGGTAGGTAATTAAAAAAAAAACGCTATTACAATTGTATCTTCTTTTTAGTGTCTGATGTCTGAGTCTGTCTGATGGTTGATATTAAACAACACACATCCAGTCTAGGCCATTTTAAAAGAGTGGACTTGTAGTTTCTAGTAGGTAGATACTTAGGTACTCATCATTATTATTTGTATTTTTTTTAATATCGACAGTATTAACTATTTAGCCTTCAAGGCCAGATCGAGCCACACCCACGTCTATAGAAGCATGTTTATGAGATGACGCTCACTCGAGAATTAATCATGTGGACCATGCCCATGATGCCCATGAGTCACTGCGGCCAGCCGTTTGTTTGCCAAATGATCCTAGTACTGTTATGTAAAGAAACTACCTAGTCTTTGTTAAACTACGGTCAGACACAGGAGTTTCGAAAAGATTGCGCCATGATTTCAATTTTGAAGTAATTTTCTTGGTTTTTTTGAAGATGTATATTCTACTCGCACCGTAGGCATACTGTCATGTTCTTCAACTGTTGTATCAATAAAGTTTCGAGAAATCAAATAAAAAGAACTTGTCAAATATCCTTTGTGCAATTATTGGCTTCTTCAGTTTCAACGATGGTGGCACGTGTAAACGCCTAGAGACTTATTAAAGAAATATGGTTTTCGTGCAACAATAGTTCCATGTCAATAGTATACGTATAACGTCTATGTACCTATAAAGGTATTCTTGTATTTTCACAATGAGTGTAGTGTAGCGATATGGAGCCATGGTCACGAGTTATGCCTGCGTGACAGATATCGTGTGACGTCGGGGGGCTTGGTTGTGCCAGCCAATCAGCAGCTGCCACCCGCAGCGATCGTATGCGTCAGAGACGTAAAATAATGTGTTTCTTTCCTTAGTGATATTCGGGCAAATAAATTAAAATGTGTCAATCAACTCATTGTGTGGGTGTGTCGTATCGTAGGCATGTTCCTATCAATGTGGCTTTTTGTTTCATAATTAACTAGATAAGAGAAAGTAGCGGCAAGAACACAGCTTGCTGTTTTAGTACCTAAATAACAGACAGAAAAAGAAATGATGAATAAGCGGATTTTTAATGCGGCCTGATAAATTGTTATCGAATAATTTTGAGATGTATCATTATCAAACAAAAATGGCTCATACTGCTGATGCAACATGATAATGGATTGAGCCAGTCTATTCGCATACCGGGGAGGCTTGCGCGTGTCGACCTATGAACGAGCAACGAGCATGTAGGTACCTACGGATTACACATGGTTGCGTGTTGCGATGCGCGTGCGCGCCACACCTCCGCGCAATACGTACCGACAAGAATACATGCTCGTTTCAACGTATACGACTTTCTAAGAATAGACGTCATTGACCTCTGTTTAACTTGCTGTTTTCAGTGATTTTTGCTATTTTTAGAAATCCGTATCTCGAAGGAAATGAAGCTTATAAAAGCGTGTCAAAATAGGAACTCTTGTAGGATCACTTTCCAGACCCTTTTCTGACGAACGGGTATAGGGTATCAAGTTGAAATTAATATCAAATACAGTCTGCGGTCTCATGGACGGGTGAAAAATTCAAGCTTTTTAGTCAAGGCACTCAAAAGATACGGTCAATTAAGTCAGGTGTCTTGATGATTACCGATCTCTTTCCAAAACCAATATGGTAGGTACTTCCAGTTGACCTAGCTGCATAAAATTTAGCAAGAAGCGAGGTCTCACAGTAAAAGTAAGGAAAAAAAACTAAAATTGTAAAAACAAAAATCACTTTTGGTGCCAAACCACGTGATCCACGGTAAAATAAAAACACCTACGCTCTTCAAGTGTAGGCAGGCATTATAAGAGATGAATTGGTAAAAATGGTTACAGGCCCTTAGGCAGTAGTGTAAGCAGATTGGAAACGTGATGCTGTTGATAAAGTATTACCTATGACTCCTCGCCGCCAAACCATTATTCATAGATCATACTCTACATTCCAATTTTGTTGCTTAAATAATAGATAACGGGAATATGTTAGCAGGAACACTGGTGTGGGTTCCAATACTAGAGAGAACGAGACTAACGTTATTATCAGTCCAGTGGTATGCTGTGGTGTTAATATTGGAAAATATAATAAAATCAGGTCCTTCATATTCATAATAACGCTTTAACATGTAGGTCATGAAGTGCATGAAGCAATTACTGTAGCAAGACACCTCACCGTCACATTCCAAATGTCTGCAATTTATAATTTATTGCACTGTGGTCGGGGATTCCACATGGTGTTTACCATCACCGTATTTAGTTTGTGATACATTGTTTACTCCATAATTTAGCACGTAGCCTCATGACGTAGGTTGTATGTCTGGCATCCTTCTACCTACTTACTGTGCCGTTATGATCAGTTATTTCATTCTAAAGGCACGAACTTAGGACCGTGTTCTTTTCGGCTAATTTAAACATTATTTTCTTGTCAACAGGAAGGTTTTTATTTAACGTGACTTTATTTTCTAATCTTACTTTTTCCTGAAATTATTCTAAAGAATTTCGCGACTGGGTACTTAATTATTTACATTCTTCTGCATGTTGCTGACACGACTGTTATTCAAATTTTATTAACAAAAAATAATTCTCATTAATATTTAATACAATAACACTTATGGACTGAAGAGCTAAAAATAAAAATTGATGATGATCATTTTGCATTTTATTTTGGTGGTCATAAAAAAGACTATTAATTTAAGTAGTAGTATGTCATGCTGTGTTACCAATTGTCTGCAAAGCCTTGGTGAGAAGAGCGAGGGGGCGTGGTGCATGGCGGTGCAAAGTCCAAGGTCCACGAGCGAAGTGCTTCAAAGTTCGCAGACTAATTGGCTCTCTTGAATAGTCGAAGAGTGAAAACATCTTGCCAATATTTTAAATTGTTTGTCAGTTCTTGGAGTATGGATAGTAGGGGTTCGATAAAAGCCGATTAGGAATTTAGGTTACCGATCGGCTATGAAAGATAAAATGTTATAAGTATAAAAGCTCTCACATCTTTCAGACCGTTTCCGAACTAGAACCATGCACAGTTAAAAGATTTTTGTTTTTGTAACCTGCTATTTTAAAATATTTGATTTATATTTTTTACTCGAAGATACTATGGCTACTGCTTCTTTTTCAGTCGTCCATCAACATAGTAGGTATTCCAGATTTTTAAACTCGACACTGCAATTTCCTCTAGTAAAATAGCAGTTAGGTATTACTGCTTCTCTATTATGTCTGTTTTTATAAACTTATTTATCTATTGGAAATAGGACCAATTAGTGGTCCTCTAATGTAATAATCACGTTTTTAAGATTGTAAACAAAGCGTTTAACATAAAAAAAATTAAATCCAAAATGCACGCCTCACAGACAAACATTTTGACGATAAATTTTACGGAAAAAAATGTAAGAAAATTCATCGGTTTTATTAATATCTTTTGAACGGTTATGAGTTTGATAATCAATAGGGTCCATTGACCCTATTGATTTTCGTTATCAAACTTGTCTTATTAAACTTATATTATTTTTATTACTCCGAAGATTTGGATTAATCCATTGTGTGTGACGACGTGAATCGTGACTATTCGTGACAACAAACAGACACCAACGGAAATCACTACACGTTTTGTAATTTTATTTTTTGTTATAATATCAAGGTCAATTATATTAATCTTATAATGTCAAGTCTCTAGTTTTTAAAACTTTTTAAAATTCTACTTGCTAATATGAATTCCATGTATGTATAATTGAGAGTAAAATAAAGATTTTATTTAGGATAATTTTGACAAGGCGACATGTCGCCAGAATAGAGCACTGAGAGTGCTTGCGCCTTGTCACGCTGAAGCGTTGTGTTGTGAGACGTGCGTACAATAAAAATGTAGCGATGCAGCAATGTTTTTTTTTGTGAACTAAATTATAAACATTTTGAGTTGTTGCTAATACAAGGTAATGTAAATTGAAGGTCTATTTTTCTGAATTAAATTTCCTTTATTTAAAACAATTAAAGCTGGCTACATTACTACTTAGCTAGTTTTAGCTTAGCTTGTTTTACAATTTATTTTAAATGTTTATTTTTTACCTTATTGGATTTTAGTGCACTACATAGTACAACTACGTATTTACCTACCTTTTAACATACGTAAATGACATTCATACATATTTGATAAGCCAAGGAAATGAGGATTTTTTGGAATTCGGTCGGAATTGGAAACACCAGAATTATTTCCTGTTTCTTCCTTAATTAAGGCACGCAGCTACAACAAAAATAATACATTATCTTTCGCGCATTGGAAACGAATTTAAATTCAGCACGCGAGGAATATTACTCGTTTATTCAAGTTTTTTTAAATAAACTTTCCATAATGGCAATGAATTTGGCCAAGGTTTCGAGTTTCGGAGTACGTTGTTCCAACTATTCCTAACCTTTTAATTAATGTCATTACATTTAAATATCTAGTTACTTTTAAGTCACTTGGTTTTGGACCCACATTGTTGATCCATTGATCTACTATTCCAAATGCGATTTTAAAATGTACACTTGCTCTTTCATGTGTGAGTGTAACTGCCAGCGAATCATGAAATCGGTCATCGTACAGACAATCAGACAACTGACTTGATTGATATAATTGTTGTCGATCAAGCCTGGAATTTTCCGTTTGCATTTAAAATTGAATAAATAGTCTATATTACTGACATGAAATACTATATCAAGGATAGATTGATCGCTTCAGAAGAAGACTGTTTACCTACTGTGCCATTGACGCACATTCAAAATACTTTGGTATGCACGTATCTGCATGTATTTATGCACATACCCATGTCAAAGAAAAGCAATTTTGACTCAATAGACTCAAAATTGCTTTTCTTTGTCAAATATTATGACGTCAAATATTTATGACGCACGAACTTGGCCAAATACACGACAAATGGTCCGTGTGGTTCACGACAACGAACGAAAACGGCTCTCTATTTATTTATTTATTTAATACTTCAGGCACACAAAATATGTACAGAGGCGAACTTAATGCCATAGGCATTTTCTACCAGTCAACCTTTGGGAGATGCAGAGACAAGCAGTAGTCGGTGCAATAGCGAGAATTGAGGAATAATATTAAAACTATAAATATTATATATACCTACACCTAAATATATATAAATCTCGATATATATATATAGAGCCAGTTATTTGTGTTTCATATAACACATATAATAATATGGTTGGCTAATATATTGGCTCTATTCATAATGATGAATAGAGCGGAGCGGATCTAGGATCTAACGACAACCAATGGGTTGCCGTTAGATCCTAGATCCATGGGAATATGTTTATACGATGGATTTCTTATTTTTTTGGATGCTTTCTTCTTAAGACGTCCACTGCTGGACATAGGCCTCCCCCAAAAGGAGGGGCGGGTTGCCATAATCGCCACGCTTGGCAGGCGGGTTGGCGATCGCAGTGTGGTATTAAATGCATAAAGAAAGTTGCTGCCCATTCTCTAGTAAGTCCCTTAGTCGCCTTTTACGACACCCACGGGAAGAAATAGTGTAGTGCTATTCTTTACGTTCGGCACCCCACGGAACCGATGAAAAGTATACTATGTCCTAACCCAGGTTATGGTCTATCCAAATCCGTTCAGCCGCTATAGCGGGAAAGGCTTCCCACGGTGCGTGATATGGACGCGGACCAGCCCGCACCGACGGACGCACCATGGGAAGAGTATTGTCCGTGGTAGCGCAGACACGTCCGTCGCGGTGCATGCGGTGCTTCTATTCTATTCGAATGCATAAATATAAAAATATTAGCTTTGTACAGTCCTCCTCCATATAAACTTTAACTGTGCCAAAGGAGATGGATAACGGTACCATACAAGCTTGGCCCAGAAATTAACACAAATAAAACAAATTGTATTATGAAGCTATAATAGTGTTTCATAGCCCTGTATATTTTTGTTCGTCGTAAAACTTTGTGAAAGTACGATCTGATGACATAAAAAAAACAAAAACCTGTCGATCGTGGAGTAATCCACTGTCTTCCAGCAGATTGAATTTCACTTGAATGTAACGACTGTATCCTAAATGATTCATTTGTTAAGCCCCTGTTTATAGAACGTTGGATCTCCGTTGGAAACTAGGTAAACTCAGAGTGGTCCGAGATGTAAGTTATAGGTCTTGTTATTGTAGCCCATGGTAAACTGTAACGTTTAACGGAGATCCATGGTCCAAGAAAGGCGAAGTCACTCAGTAATGCAAAACGTACGTTAAAAGTGAAGGCTTTATTTTACGAATAGTTAGTACTTTAGTAATTATCATAGGTACTAGCATACCTATCTAATTACCGGATTTCCACTACACGTCATTTCAGACAAGAAATTAAGATTTAATTGGCAGACGCCTGTTTTGTTTGGTGTTATTAATTGCCTAACGATGCGATGTACCTACAGATTACAGAAATGTATTTCAGGTTAGCAAAATATATCAGTTTTTACATTTTTTTGTTCTTTGGTATTGGGAGTGACTCGACGACTGACTTGAGAAGGTAGGTCCTCTCCTAACTAAGTCCGCACCTTTGGCAATCAGCCACGCTACCAAAACTGCTGATTACCTACCAATCATGAACGCCACAGTGCGACAAACAAAGTCCTCTTATATTTTCAGAATTTCACAAAACCCCTATATTTAGCAAGTCACGAGTGGGATGCTTGTTATGTTCATTTCGGTATGCAAACTTGTTTTCAAATTCAGCCATATGGTTTATGATTCAGCTTCAGAGCAGTTGATCAACATCCCGAGAAGGTACCGACAACGTAGGCAGACTGGTGCTGTCTTGTGAGAGCTTTAATTAAGACGACGATTAGGGACGGCCACCGCGCTTCAGTTGTCTACTCTCACTAATTAAGCTTTGATAGTGATTATAGAATTTATGCTCCGTAGAAATGGTTAACCAGAACAGTAATGCGTAGTTACTGAGTTAGTAACGACAACAAGTATATTGTATCAGTGGAAACAGCCGCGACTTTCGATTGTAGGTCACAGGTTCGAACCCCGGCAGGCACCCTTACTTTGTGTAAATTATTTAATCACCGCTGCTCTCAAAACGTTGAAAGAAAACATCGTGATGAAACCGGCATGTCCTAGAACCAAAAATTCGAACACATGCGTGACTTCCACCAATTCGCACTGGGCCCGCGTGGTGGATTATGGCCCCCCCCCTTCCTTTGTCCCAGCAGTGGTAACATTATAGGCAGATTATGTATGTTATGTATAATGTCTATGGAATTAGTCACCGGAGTAAACTTTGCGATCGATAAGTCAAACTCCATGTTTGATGAAGGTAGCAATGACTAAAATCAATGTATAACATCCGAACGCTGCTTAAATGACGTTCTAGAACTCACAACGAACTCGAACGATTTTTCTCGAGCGCGCCTCGTATGGCACCGCCATGTAGGTGTGTACACTACACACGGCACACACCGGTATCTTTGGCGTTTTGTTTCATAAACATCGACTCATCCAATGGCCGCAGACAGTCGCAGCGAATGGAAAGTTACTGCCAATGGCGGTTACAGACTTACAGTGGCCATAATGTTGATACATTAAAATAAAACAGACAGACATTTTAGTTGACCTACGGAAATTAAGTACCTACCTACATATTGAGTGCCCACGTGCCCAGACACCATTTGAGATCTGTGCCAGCCGTATTTGTCTTAAGTAGATAATCCACGTACAGGCAGGCAGATGTCCTAATTAAAATTAGGCTAACTCTACACTAGGTTAGGTCAGCGAAGTAAGAGGTTGTTTTTGGTTTCTGTAACCTGATAATTCGGACAAGGTAACAGAATCATAGCCTCAATAAACAAGCGCCTCGACGACGCGATTCTATTTTTATTAGGTACATGCGTGACTTCCTTACAACTTGCATGCTTGCTGCAAGTTAACTTGGGGACCGAAAATAAAACAAAAATAGGTCTTACTAACTGGGAAATTATCAAATAACTTCTACCGCTCTGGGCGGAGCGGGAGGGCGTGTCAGACTTTTACTGACTAAAACCCACCCGTGTTCCTACCGTTGCCTGATACCCCTTTCAGACAAACTCGCAACCCTGGCAGGCATTTCTCCTACCGGACCCCGTCAGTTGGTGCTGACATCTCTTTGAGGCGCGCGTGGAACACAACGCGCCGTCGACCCGGGCCTGGTCCTTATCGGACGGCGAGCTACCCATCGCTCACCGTCCGCAGGCCCGCGCCTACGGTGGCCGGAAATCGGCTTGCGACTCCCGACGCCCGGGGCGTCTCCTGCGGCGACTAAGGGCGCGAGGGCGCGAACCTTGCCTCACCCTCACGCGTTCCGCCTCCTCCTTCGCGAGCATTACTGCTTCGCAGAAGGAGGTGACGGCCTCCCGTGCACTCTCGCTCCGAACCATGGCCTGAACCAGGGCCGGACGCGAGAGATCGCCGCAGCCGATCGCCTCCGTGAGGACACGGCGGTGCTCCGCCCAAGCCGGGCAGACCTCCACCGTATGCTCCACCGTGTCCTCCGGGCGATCCACACAGTGGTGACACCCGGGCGTTTCCTTCCGCTTTATCCTGAACAGGAACCTCCCGAAACAACCGTGTCCGGTGAGGACCTGCGCCAGGCGGAAGGTGAGGACGCCGTGGCGCCTCTCTAGCCACTCCTCAAAGAGGGGACTTATCGCCACAATTGTGGCGTGCCCAGCGTTGGGTTGCGACAATCGCACTCTCCATGTCGCCATGAGATCCCGCCGGAGCTCTGTCCGCTGTGCCGTGATTTTCGCGGCAGCGGAGTTTCACCGCGGCGCGGCGGCATTTCGCCTCCTCGCGCCACTCCCAAATGTGCGCGAGGACCTTTGCCTCCAGATCCCATGCCCCCCGCATCATAACCTGGAAATAAGATTTTCTTTCATGGATACCATAAATTCATCGTAGGCATACTTACATCTCAGACATAAAAATATTTTTATGCCTAATAGAACACAAGTGATGGAACACACGTTTGTTTAAAATGACGACATCGCAAAGCTTTATTAGGTAGCCTAACAATACTGAAACAATTAGCGAGCGTTGAAGTACATATAGAATGTTTCATTTAGTACCTGATAAAAAGAACAAAGACGGCAAGTGTTCTTTAAAATTGTATATTTCTGGTTATTCCTTAGGTACTTATTATTACAAGTCTGACAACCAGTATCAAGGGGTATCGTGTTACCCAGTTACTGGGTTGTGGAGGTCAGATAGGCAGTCGCTTCATGTAAATACTGGTATTAAGCTGCAGCCGGTTAGACTGCAAGCCGAGCCCAACATAGTTGGGAAAGGCTAGGCAGACGATGATTTCTGGTTATTAAATCAGGCAAAAATATTATAATCAAAGCTAGTAAAAAACATTTGCCCCCATGATAGCGCACTTTTCAGGAAACGGATCATGGAAACGTACACACGGCTACAGATTTCCAGTATATGCTGACCTCTTACTACGGAAATCCAATACAATGCGAGATCAGCTTAAACTGGAAATGTATAGCCGTGTGTACACTTAAAATGACAATTGATCGGAATGGGTTTCATTTTGACTGTTCAACCATTTTCATTGCGTTTTAGGTACGTTGTTCAGCAGACGAATTTTTCAAACCTATGAAGCAATGAATTAGCAATATTCTTCATAACTCTCAGATTGTGATTGCAAGTGTTACGTAATTAGGGTGCTGATTACTCATTATCGTTGTTACCTGACGCAATCTCTGTTTATTTATTGCTGTCCAAGGCTGTCTATAGTCCGACTCCGCTGCATCGAAAGTACTGATTGTACTTGCGGTGGCGGCGCGTGATTGGCTCGAAGTGGAGGCCTGGCTGGGTGTGGCGAAACGTGTCGTGCTCGCTCCGAGCTCTGCTCAAAATAATAGTACCTATTCAAAGTGTAGGTACTGATAGAGCAAAAACTACAAGGAACTAAATACCTAACAAAATTATTATTTATCAATTTAATGGAACAACTCTTAGACTAGCAGGCTATCAACAAGGCTTGTTAATCAAGCACGTAATGTTTGCATATTTTTTGCAGACTTCGACTCAACATTTTGCTGAATCAATTGAAAGAGACAAACGCGAAACAATTTTGATTACTGCATCGAGGTCGTTTTATGTTAGGTAATTATTGTAAACTAGGAAGTTATTTGATACGGCTTAGATCATTCAATCCTCGACTTTGCTGCTAAAGTAAGCCCTGCTACAAAGATTCTAAAATTGTTTAAATATTGTACCAGGCTCAGGCTTCCTACTGTTTAAATTAAAGACCGAACTGAAATGTTTTAAAGATGTCCCATGACATGGATGTAAAATATGAAATACCTACAATCAAATGAACCACAAACTATTAGTTGTAGCGGTATAGTCTTTGTTAATGGACGTCAGTTAATTTAATACATAATTGCACAGAACCACCTTCGACTAAGTTTCCTGTAATTACATTACTACAACAAACAAAGGACGGTAACAAGTATTTCTTTTTCACGAGAACTTCAGGCACGGTCTTTATTGAACATCTATAATATATAAATTTATCCTATATTGTGTAAGAGGAATGTCGTAGATGAACTTTTTCTGCTCAAACAAGATTTGGACTTATTTTATCCTGTCGAAGTAGCACTACAAGTCTACAAGGCGACACGAAAGAATCTTGGTATCGATACCGGTTTCAGGTAGATAGGTACCTACGGATACCAAGCCCGGCTAGCAAGCGCTAGGATGTCACGTAGACGAAAGTGCGATTTAAGATTTATGAGACAGCAACGTGCTTTCTTTACACTTTATGACTTGCCAATCATAAGTCTGTTAAAGGTGTGCGTAAGCAGTTCTAGAGATCCGCGGTCTGCTCGTAGGTAAAATTCTTTCAACAATAGTGTTTGGGTTTTAAGTGGAGAGTATTCCTTGTAAGCAGATTATAATGAAATTGTGTTATGAAAATATGAAATCCTATCTATATACCTGATTATGTAGCTTGCTCCAGTTTTTACTAACTCAGACGGAAACAAAAATAACCAAATAAGCCCTCGTAATTCTGACGATAAAAATATTCCCAAAATTGTTTGTCACAAGATTACCTACCTAATTGTTTACGAGATATCGTCATGAGTTGCGCCTCAGCGGTATCTAAGCAAACAAATTGATAACATTCCTTTTCTTATCAGTGACACACCTACAATATTCACACTGCAGCTGACGTGGTCGAGTCATTGAAGATAAGAGTTCCTACTAGAAGATTTATTTTTTGAAATATGATGGCAATGTGCCATACTATTAGTACTATTTTTATGTAATGGGCAACGACCTATAACAACAATAATATACAAAGAATAATGTAAGAATAGTCATAAAATTACATAATACCAGTCACACCCACGTATTATGGCATTTAGTCCGCTTGAAATAATTTGGCACAGATTTCAAAGCTTCTTAGATATATTGAAACGGTTTGTTTTGACAGATTAGACCAACTTCTTCAATGGATCTCCAAAATCCCTGGGTTTGCTACAGATATACCTTCGAGTATGCTACTTAGCGTGAGTTACATTATGAGTAAGTAGAGAAAGTGGCTAAGAAAGTCTTTTTCCAAAAATAAATCATGTGCCCACGCATATAATTTATTTCTGGAAAAACTTACATATTGCACGTCTAGAGGTCATTTAAATCAGTTGCAGAAAAAATATTAAAATATTTTGAATTAAGCTTGATGGCGCGCTTCTCCCGGTCTGCTCCGACTTTCGGTATCTCGGTTCACTCGTTTAAAGCGATGGCGAAGTAGATCAGACGGTTAAGCACAGAATTAACACTGGATGGATGAAATGGCGGCAGGTCACGGGAACAATCTGCGACTCCCTCATTCCTCTTAAACTTAAGGGGAGGATATATAAAACAATGGTTAGACCTGCTGTCTTGTATGGATCAGTATGTTGGGCCACAAAAGGGATGAATGAAAGGCAATTGCATGTAGCTGAGTTGAGAATGCTAAGAAGAATGTGTGGTGTGACACGAATGGATAGAATAAGAAGTGATTACATAAGAGGAATTCTGAAAGTGGCACCGGTGACTGAAAAGTTGTGCGGGAATCGGTTGCCATGGTATGGGCATGTGATGCGGAGGAATGAGGAAAATGTCGTGAGGAAAGTTTTAAGTATGCATGTCAATGGCTATAAGAGTAGGGGAAGACCAAATAAACGATGGATGGACTGTGTGAAAGATGATATAGCTAGAAAGGGAGTGACTACCGAGATGACTACTAATAGAGAAGTATGGAAGAAAGGGACATGTTGCGGCGACCGCAAATAAATTGGGATAAGGGCAGGAGAATGATGAATCGATAATTACAAAGAAAAACAATAGCGGAGTCGCAGGTTAACATGGGACGGAGGATGTGCGTCGCCTACAAAATAATTCAATGTTTCAAGTGATTGTTATTGATTTGACATTGGCGCTGTCGATCAGAGATGAATTGCTACGCAGTAGGTGGTACTTGATGGTTGATAGGCATACCTACTTGTATCAGTGTGAAACACTACACTTATGACGTCATAGTACCCCATGCTTCCTGTATAGTGCTAATTGATACTCGTCAGCCAGAAACCTCATAACATTACACAACAACATTTTAAATAATGAATTTCTGAAGATATGAGTTTCTCTTCTCTATTGCATTTATATTTCAGCAAGCTATATGTCATGCCAAAAACTCATAATAAAAAATAATTGTCAGGTTGAAAATAATTCCAATTCGTGGTAAGTTGACATTACAACCATGCACTTGGATCCCGATGAGCGATACGCAAGTATTGCAACAAAATGGACCGTGTTATGCAGAAGGCAGCCATGTCAGGAAAAGTACAAACAGAGTTCTAAGCATTTTTCTGTCGATGGTTGCACTTCGGTTGTATATTAATTTTCTGATTATTTTCTATTTGAGACATATTGGTACAACTATTGTAATTTTATTGTATCCTATCCAGAATTTCGGAACGTGGCTATAAATATTAATAATTGTGATTTTAGACGTGGCTGTTTTATACAAAATAGCATATTTTGTAGAAATCGCAATAAAGCATAAACCAGCCATGTAATTTGGCTGTGTTTTAAAATGTGATCTGTAACTATTTAAAAGTAAAAAACAGACAAGAAAGTATTAAGTGTAGCAGCTATTGACTAAAATGTTTACTACGTTCACTAAAATAATCCGACTGTTGTATAATGTATTCATACTGTTTTTTACTTTAACTAGGTACTTACCTACACTTCCTTTAGGTCTTATAAAAAATCAAATAAATAAAATTATTTTGATTTGAGTAAAAACTTGGCAAGAGTATTAGAAGTATTTATTAAAAAAATATATTGAAACGTCACAAACTATTATACGCAAAATACAAATTTTCGCACCCATTCATCATCCAAAATAAAATCTAACTCAGTATTAAATCCATCAACATCATCTTCAATAATTCCAGGTGTACAGGTCAAATTGTCATAAAAGTGTCGAGCATTAGATGTTTTATTGATATTATATCACGGAGCTTGGGCTCTGCTATAGGTTTTACATTTGGCCATAATTTAGATAACTGACTCTTAAAAACACCTCTTTCTGGATTGTCAAAGCCGTGACGTCTTGATATTTTACGAGTAATATCCAAACAGTCGTAGTCTTCTTGGTCAAAGTCAGACTTCATATAAATATGATATTGGTCTCGCTTTGTTATTTTTAATTTTCTTGTTTTTAGCCAATTTACTTTGTCATTATTTGTTGTTTTCTTGCGATTCACTATGAACTTTTCTAGAGTCTCAGTCGAGTAGAAATCATCAACTTCCATTTGGCAAGTTATCAGAGGTTTTTTCTTTTTGCATATAGCCATAATTTGAATGTAGTCGTCAGGCGTATATATCCTTTGATTGTACTTCAAAGCTCTCTCAATATCACCGAAGTCTTTATCATTGGGTAAGTAACTATGGCCTGGCATCAAATACTTACATGTAATAGATTCTAGATTTGGTTTCATCTCAAGCACTGCTTTCATCATGAGAGTAATTTTTATATTGCGGTTTTGACCGCCACAAGAATCTGACCAAAGAATTAAATCTTTTATAGTGTCAGGGACGTTCTTGTCGATGTGTTTTAAAAGTGAAGATCCCACTTCCTGTGCGCCACGTCCAGCTTGACCTTCGATCCATGTATAACAGTAGCTTTGGTTGTTTTTTAGCACTGTGCACACCCAAGTTATAGAGCCAGATTTGCCTTTTATAAAAAAATATATTTGTCTGAATCCGGGGTAGACGTAGTGTCTTTTGCATATCAAATGTAAGACATTCGAAGTCTTCTTGATTTTTAGCTAAGTTCATATCTATTTTTAATTGACATCTTGCTCTTTCGGCCTGGTGAAGATGAATGTTGTGTGTTTCTTTTATGGAGTTAACATCCCCACCGCTTCTACCTGTATTTATTATTTCTATGCGTAATTTATCGCAGACATTGCACGTATCTTTGCTTAGTATTTTAGGTTTGATGTTAAAGTTGTCGTAAAAAAATCGTTTAAAAAAACTGTAACTCACTTTATATTCATAATAAACTACAGACAAAGTCACTCCAGTCTTAAAAAACTTTGCCGATGTTTGTGACCTGCTATAATGGGACGTATATAGTGGGAGTGAATTAATAAACTCTTTTATTTCTTCTTTACGCACATCAGGTACCCTATTTTCTCCTCCCTTTTTTGAACCTCTTTGGTCTAGCAACGGTTTCCGCGAATTTATTTTGTCCATGGCTGTTGAGATTCTAGTTGAGCATATATTCAGAGTTTTGCAGAACATGTCTCGGCAAACATCATAAGTTTCTATTTTATATTTTCGCAAAAAGTTGTACCTATTTATTATTATTGGCAAAAACGGCCTGGATGGTGTTGAAAAAAGCCAACTACGATTAACAACAAATAAATAATTTACCTTTTACGTAACTCAAACACCGATACCTCCTAACATTTTGAAATTTGTAAAAAACGGCCATATAGTTAGGCTGGCTTCTGCAAAATAGGTATTTTATTTTTTGTCAAAATTGGCGCATTTAACATGAAGATGACTGTTTTTTTACAATAAACATTTGTACACATGGCTGCATTTGACGGCTAATATCTCCGTGATAAATAGAGATATCGACATGGCTGTTTTTGCAAAAAATCGGGTATGTCGAAATTAGTATGGCTGTGTTTATAACTCATTTTTGGAAAAAGTGCCATGTGGCTGCTTTCTGCATAACACGGTCCAATTAAGACTTAAGAGCTAAATAGCTACAAACAGTTTTTAAATAGACGCTATCACTCGTTATTAATCTATCTATTAGCATCTATTTCGTTATTAATCTATTTAATCGTTATCGACGTTATTTAATCCATCAATAGTATTTAAGTATTCAGATTATCTTTACCCCGTGCACCGTGTAAACGATTTATGTAAGACAGATTTCCTAGAAGACATATGACAATGTTATATCATTTTAACAAGCATGGCGCTGATCGTATTATGCATGACGCACGTCATTTGATTCGCAAACGCCGTCATTAGCTTCACTCACACGTCTTTTAATTAAGGGTTTCAATATCTGATAGGAATAATCTTTCATAATACGCATTGCTGAAGTTTCAGGAGATTAATAAACCTCCTAAAATTTTGATTGGGTCTTACAAAATATTGTAAGAACCATTTAGCATGTTTAGCCGTGGCGAAATCATCTCCAATCTAGCAGGTTTTTTTTCCGGAATATCATTTTTTGTACCAAAACTTCTTCGTTCATCATATTCCAGTTCATAATTTTTAGGGTTCCGTAGTAAACAAGGAACCCTTATAGTTACGCCATGTCCGTCTATCCCCGGCATAGCTCAGAGACTCTTAGTATTAGAAAGCTGTAATTTGGCATGTTAATCATGCCGACATAGTGGTAAAAAAAAATGGGGTGGGCCTGCTCTTTCTCTTGGTCTTGCCTGAATCCGCCTGATGGAAAGCGATGGATGAGGTCTACGATGGAACGAGCGTGCCATAAAGCGTTGCTAAGGCTAACGGGTTGTAGATGTGCGCATAATACATGAGGAAGTGCCAATTACGACTAGACGAAATATCAGCCAACTGCGGATGGTACCCTGCATTACATCTGGTAGTCCGGTAGGGAAAGGTGGAATCAGGTCTTGGCGCTCCTGCACACACTCTGTAGTACAATCTGTAGAAGACCGACGGGCAAGGAAGGTTTTGCAAATGTGCTAGGCTCTGAAGCTTGGCCAACAGTGCCACGTCGCTTTTTAGCTCTGCGTTCCACCGAGTCAAGTGCAGAAAACTGGTATTTTGCGGAGCCATCTTCTAAGTGGCAGCAATACTCCATACAGGAATGGACCTGTAAAGAACCTGACCAGGGTGTGAAGTATCGCCATACCTTAGAATTCTCAGCTTTTTGGCCGCAGTCTGTGCTTTTGACTCGATGGTTGGGCCGAAGTTAAAGTCTGACTGAAGTCATGCCCAAAAGCTACAAACGATTAGTACCTGGTACAGCTGGTCCTAAGAAAGGAGATAATTTTTGCAGTGAAACTACCTACTGCCTGTGTTTTCTAAGCGTTGTTTCTTCAACTAAGTTTGTTCATCTCTTTTATTTTATGTTTGCCCCAAGATCTGGCAGCGATTTATGTATGTCCATTGTTCAGTTGGTGTAGGTACACACGGCTACATATCAAGCTACACATTTCCAGTTTACGCTGACTTCTTATTGTAAGGAAATCCTATACAATGCGAGATCAGCTTATACTGGAAATGTATAGCTTCATCTGTAGCCGTGCGTACAGTCTGGTTTTAGCTCAATGCTCGCAAGTCTTCGTGATTTCAGAAAGTCAATTTGTCTGATTATGACTTTCTTTATCCTCTAACGCGAATACAATTTTGGGTGTTCTCTTTTTTTGTTTAGGTACTTTTAGTATGTTTCCGTAACTTTTACCTTTTAATTAATTCTTTTATTTTGCTTACCTAATAAAATAATTAATTATTTATATTTACAGGGATTTTGGGTTATACAAAATAATCACCAGCAGTTCCGCACCTAACTACAACCAGCACCCTAATTGCGTAACACAGTTTGAATCGGAATCGGAATGATTTTGAAGTATATTGCTATTCTATTCTAATCCATTGCTTCTTATGTTAGAAAAATTTGTCTGCTCAACAACGTAAATAACGCAATGAATTTTGTTGAACTGTCAAATTGAAACCGACTCCTACTGATAGTGTGTTACGCAATTAGCCCGCTTTTAGTTCTAAACAAAGACAAACACTTTTCGAGTGTTTTCTTGCATTTAAATAAAACTATGGTAATAAAGGGGAAGTCATAATTTACACAACTGACGCCTTTGTTTAGCTTCCGTGATTTATTGCAGTAATTAGCAATCGAGTCGAGACTCGAGACAGAGTTCATGTTTAACAACGGTCTATAGTCTGTACTAACGACCAATCATCAGTAACAGACGCATCATGGAATCATGCCGAATATAACTTATGAACTATCTTATGATGGTTGTGAACTTATGATGTATCGCAATAGGTTAGCTTGTTATCACAACGTGGAAAGTTACCATACAGTACGGGCATAAGATAATTAAACTTATGCCTGCTTGTATTCTGAAACTCTCTGAATGGTAACAAAATGTATGAAGCAGATCTTGTTCGTTGTAGAGATAAAACTTAGTTTACTTCTTCGTTTTTAGGGTTCCGTACCCAAAGGGTAAAACAGGAACCCTATTACTAAGGCTCCGCCGTCTGTCTGTCTGTCCGTCTGTCACCAGGCTGTATCTCATGAACCGTGATAGTTAGACAGTTGAAATTTTCACAGACGATGTATTTCTGTTGCCGCACAAATATTAAAAAATAGAATAAAATAAATATTTAAGGGCAAAAAATCACGTTTGTTGTATGGGAGCCCCACATAACAAACGTGATTTATTTGCTCGTTTTTGCACGATATTGATAACGGCAACAGGTAGACGCTTGAAATATTCGCAGAATATTTAGTTATATATTCACTTTAAAAATAAATAATTAAATTAAAATAAAACAAATATTTAAGGGGGGCTCCCATACAACAAACGTGATTTTTTTGCCGTAAGAATTGGCGAGATTGGTACTTAGATGTGGATTGCTTGAACGTTTGTAGTAAGTAAATGCTTTAAATTAGATAGTATGTGAAATCCAAAAAAATGGTTTACAAGTTGTATCAACAAAAACTACGACCTTTTTATTCTTGTTGACATTTCGGGGTTTTTTTCTTATGGTCACGAGCATACTCATTTTTTTTATAATGTTTGCCTCAGCAGAAATAAATTAATGTGTAGCAACCTACTTAATGTCAATATTGTAAGTAGGTAGTATATTGAAGCTAGAACAGGAACTCAGATTTATAATAGAGAAGGTGAACAGGTGTCTCGCCTGGTAGCTCGCGACTAGAGCGGGCTACGCCCATGACACATTAAAAAAAGTTGCTCATTGGCATTTTTTTGTCCCCGATCAATATGTGAATGTGACTTGTGCAGACCTTGTAGTGAAGGATAGTGTCGAAGGATTGTCACATTAAGAAATCACAAACGTTTATTATAATACAAAAGGATAAGTATTTTACATTGATGTAAAATAAATACATCAATGGTATTTTATCATATTGTCGTCTACACTTATCACATGGGCAAATTATTATACCACGTGTTGACATTAATTCTCATTTTGTTTTAATTGCTGTGTCTACTGTAGTAATTCAAATGTCATCACTCCCACGCACCACGTAAAAGGAAAACCATTACTTACAACATTATTAGGTACTATTTTTCTAACGCTTTATGATTCATATTTGAAAACCACACCATATTGAAATAAAACGGTAGAAAACTGCTATTAATTAAAGCCATATTAATTGGCGATGTTGATTCGATAAACACTACCTACTGTAGTGAAATAAAAAGGAGTAGTCACCAGTTTAATACGTATATTAATGAAATCGTGAAAACAACAATGCAAAAGCAAAATTTAAAAAAAATAAGTAAAAAAATACATAATCCTCGGGATTAATGATAAAAACAGTCGTTGTGGCAAATTTGGCGAGATTACGAGAAAACTTAAGGAATATCAGATGGTGAATTTTAGTTTTAACATTTGGTTTAGCATCCAGAGAATTGATTGCAATCGATTTAAGCTTCGCGACTACTACTACAGTACGTATTTTTACGTAAACTGAATATTATCTAATAAATACGCGCCCAAGTTATGCTAAAATATCAAGTTACACACACACAAGAACACAATCACAATAAGAGTGTGGTGGTTTAAAATACGCCACTCCTGTCTTGACAGACTGCATTCTGTTTCTTGACCGCACCGTAGGTGACACGACGTACAGCAAACTGGACCCTCAGACGAAGCCCGCCTGGATAGCATCACAGGCAACACACCGAAACGTACTCCCAAGTAATGCGGCTAGTAAAACGAATCGCCTGGTGGCCGTTTCAATTGGTATTATACTAAATTCGAAGAAATCGTATTTTATACCATTTTGTACACAGCATTGCAGAATTCAGTAAACGAAAGGATATACAATTAGCTATAATAGCTTTTATTCTTGATCCAACTTCACATTGTAAACGTTCATTTATTCTCTGACTTGATTTAAGTTCCATTTCAAAGTCAAATATTTATTTGCAGATAAATATGGTTACAAAAGTTTTTACAATGGTAGTATTATAGTAGCTTAACATATTTAATCATAACAATCATATGGACAAGAAAATTTTCGGTATACAATTAGATAATTTTAATTTAAACTGAAGGAATTATTTTATAGTATAGAAGATATTCTCAATAAACCAACTGTGTAAAGCCATTCTGAAGCGGACCATTGGAAGTTCTTTCATTTGGTTAGGAATCTTGTTATAAATCTGAATACACATAGGATAGCAACTCACTTTTTTCAAACAAGACAAACTTGATCAAGTCATTTTCTTAAAGTCAAAGTCAAAATTATTTATTTCAAATAGGCACATAGATGGCACTTTTGAACGTCAAAATTTACAAATAAAATAGAATTGATTATAGTCGCCGCTTCCAAAAGGTAGCTTCGTATGGAGAAGAATGGGCAAGAAACTCCACCGTTACTCTTTTAAAATGTTTTACAATATTTGGTATTGGTACATCAATTATATAATTATATGTGAAGACGATGCACCTAGAATAAAATTACTATACCACAATTGGTAAAAAGAATTAATATTGTAATATGTGATAGATACATGGTGCTCACATATTTACAAACATTGTAAAAAAAAAAAACGTTTTCCTAAAATAATCAGTGTGTGAGTTAAGGTAATCACAGAGTGTAAAATAAATGTCATAAAAATAATAAAATATACAATTAAAATAGCAATCAGTTAGATTTTGTCTAGACTCCAGATTGTCCTATGGAGCTGGACCAGCATGTTTCCAAGCGTTCTTATCCTGGATATAATCCTCTAATTTGTAATAAGCTTGTTTACAAAGTGTACTTTTTATATGAGTTTTAAATTTTCTTTAATTTAATTGCAATATATCACAAGGTATTTTGTTGTAACATTTAACGCAGTACCCCATAAAAGATGTATGTACTTTAGATAATCTGAAACATGGCTGATCTATTTTATCTTTATTTCTAGTATTGAAATTATGTCTATCACTTATTTTTTTGAAAAGATGTAGGTTTTTTCTTACATACATAATATTTTCATAAATGAATTTGCAAGGTACCGTCATAATATTAATCCTTTTAAAGACTTACCTAAGAGATTCTCGGCGACGCAGATTATAAATGGCTCTGACAAGCTCATGGCTCTGACTTAAAAAAATTAAGAATAATTAAAGGCCAGCTAGAAAAAGTAAACTAATAGGTTTAAACGGCAGGTCAACGCTGCACCACCTATCTAACGAATAACATAAGTATTACTTACCAGGAATTGATGCCTCCACTATCAACTTAATAAGCCGACTTCTTTTTAATATCAGGGCAAATCTGCCCTAATATTAAATAACTTTTCGTTATGGGTGTCGTTTTCAAGGTTTTTGAGGGCGCTGACAACGATTATGGGGTCAAAATCAAAATTAAAGTTGGCACCACCGAAAAAAAGCACTTTAAAGCTTAATATTACGCAAACGGATCCATGAATCGAAAAACCCACTCTACGTATAAGGGTGAGTACCCTCAAAAAAACAGTTTTCAAAATTTTATTTTACAACTTTTTCGGCGTGATTAATATGTATACCCATGCCAAATTACAGCTTTCTAACTACTAAGAGTCTCTGAGCTAAGCCGGGGACAGACAGACGGACATGGCCAAAACTATAAGGGTTCCTTCTTGACTACGGAACCCTAAAAAAGACAATGGTTATCGCACACTTGGCTACTCATTAGCTAGGAGGTTAGGATCATTGCTCAGCAGTTATCGATCGCCTGGATGACACCCACTTTCCACTCAACACCCCACTTTACTACTCGTAAAATTATTATAGAATAAATAAAGCAACGTAGAGATTATTAGCTCGCTTTATTTTAGAACCATACATCTAAGATGTTGTACACTTCTTGAAGTAGGTATATTCGCAGGTTATTTTCCCATGCGCTGTATGGACCACTCCTGCTGGCAGAGGGGGCACCGGTTGTTCTGTTTGACCCACAGGGACATGCAGCAGAAGTGGAAGCTGTGGTTGCACTCCCCCCACACCACCACGCAGTCTTGTTTGCCGTACGAATCCTTCTTGCTCTCGCCCTGGCACCGCAGACAGGCGTCTGTGGAAAAGAACACAGATAAGCTTAGCACACACATATATAATCTTAGCACAGTATACGTATTACTAAAAAACCGGCCAAGTGCGAGTCGGACTCACGCACGAAGGGTTCCCTACCATTATCTATAAAAACGGCGAAAAAATCACGTTTGTTGTATGGGAGCCCCCCTTAAATATTTGTTCTATTTTAATTTAATTATTGATTTTTATAGTGAATATATAACTAAATATTCTGTGAATATTTCAAGTGTCTACTGTTACCGTTATCAATATCGAGCAAAAAAATCACGTTTGTTGTATGTAAAAATTAAATATTTATGTTATACTGGTTTTTAGTATTTGTTGCTATAGCGGCACAGAAATACATCATCTGTGAAAATTTCAACTGTCTAGCTATCACGGATCATGAGATACAGCATGGTGACAGACGGACAGACAGACAGACAAACAGACGGCGGAGCCTTAGTAATAGGGTTCCCGTTTTACCCTTTGGGTACGGAACCCTAAAAAATACGAAGACGGATTAGCTTTCTTATCCTGCACTTAGTTAAATAAACCTAGATATACAACAGTGTCTAGTATTTTTTTTAAGATCATTACCCTGTATAATGAATCATGTAGGTACGGTCGTGACATGGTAATTGCTTATTGTTGATAAAGGTATGCGCCGCTTCACTTCTTGTTATTTTTTTTTAGGTTTTGGTTTCTCAAAAGAAAAACCGGCCAAGTGCGAGTCGGACTCGCATACGAAGGGTTTCGTACCATTATCTATAAAAACGGCAAAAAAATCATGTGTTGTATGGGAGCCCTCTTAAATATTTATTTTATTATGTTTTTTAGTATTTGTTGTTATAGCGGCAACAGAAATACATCATCTGTGAAAATTTCAACTGTGTAACTATCACGGTTCATGAGATACAGCCTGGTGACAGACGGACAGACAGACGGACGGACAGCGCAGTTTTAGTAAAAGGGTCCCGTTTTACCCTTAGGGTACAGAACCCTAAAACTTAAACCCATATAGGATCACTTTGTTGTCCGTCTGTCAAGACTCATTCCGCACATTGCGGTACATTATACCTACAAATATGTACCCACTACCCACAGAACTGAAATCCAGCTTTTAGTTACCTTTTATCCATCCTATATCTACGCAGTCTGATTGTGTATTGGGCATTTGAGCAGTGGGTTCGAACCCAAGCAAACGATTTACTTCGAGTAAATTATTTCATCACCACTGCTCTCAGAACGGTGAAGGAAAACATAGTTAGGAAACCAGCCGAAAATTCGAGGATATTATTCTGACCTCCACCAACCCGCACTGGGCCCGCGTGGTGGATTACGGCCCATCTCACAGAGAGCAGGCCTGTGTCCCAACAGTGGGAACATAAAGCTGATTATGAATGGATATTTCCATTCGCATAAGTATTTTCACAGAGAGGAGGCCATTTTGTCCTAACAGTGGGAACATAAGGCTGATAATGAATGGATATTTCTATTCGCTTAAGTATTTTTAGTCCTTTAGTTTTTCCCGCCTTATTTATTTCAAGTTTAATTATATAAAAAGATGAGACGAACTTATCTGTAGGGTGGGTACCTACAACAGTACATAAAAGTTAGGTACAACTATAATACTGTATAGACTAGCCTACCAGCCAGCTCAAAGCTCAATTGCAGTTAGTGTTATATAATGGACTGCGACGTCATTAATTGAGGAACTTAAATGCTGGTATTATTACGATACCGGAGGCCATATCGCTTCGCGTCATTATTTTTTTGCCTTTGGCATAAATATGTGGAATAAATACAGGTAACTTAAGTATAGGTAATTCATATGGAATTTAAAGTCATATCAGTAATTGCACTAAAAGAGGAGCTTGTGGCTAAATAATAACTGCCGCACGGGTCCATCGATCAGGTAAAGCTACGCTTGCCGCGGTTGGTCCGTGGATGGGTGACCAACTGTTCATACCAAGATTCATCCGTGCCTCGGAAAGCACGTTAAGCCGTTGGTCCCGGCTGTCATTTGTAGATCTTTGACAGTTGTTACGGGTCGTCAGCCAGTCGTACCAAGGGATATCGTGGTACCCAGTAACTGGGTTGTGGAGGTCAGATAGGTAGTCGCTCCATGTAAAATACTGGTATTCACCTGCATTCGGTTAGACTGGAAGCCGACCCCAACATGGGAAAAGCAAGGCATGCAGATGATACAGTAATTGCACTAACTTTCATGCAAATGTTTCACAGAAAAACGACATTTGCGATTAATTACATTTTGCGCGGTTTCTGACGCTGACGCTAAGAGCCCTCTGCTCTAAACACTTGAATAACTTTACCGTCAAATTAAAATAACTACTTGAACTTGACTATTAATATATTCCTCTACGTTACGTATCTATTCATTGAATAATCTGATCTCACATGTAGCTCAAAATAAATAAACAGGAAAACAGAATAAATTAGCTACGTTTGTTTTATAAATTTATTTTTCCCGTTTAAAGACTCAAGAAGTTTCCACTTTCTAGAACGACAGTAAGAGATCACAGTAACCTTATAACAGATACATAAGATTAATTTAATAAAACTTTGAATATTTTAATTTGACAGCGTCGTTAACTAGTATTCATGTAACACTTTTATGCCTATGTTACATATTCATTTAAATAACGAATTAAGAATTCCATTGGAATGACGTTCTTGACCCTAACTTCCTGATGAGCTAAGAACAAAAGTAATGCTTGAACATCGTTCTAGAATACAAGTCTGGAGGATTATATCCAGGACAGGAATGCTTGGAAACATACTGGTCCAGCTCCATAGGACAATCTAGAGTCTAGACAAAATCAAACTGGTTGCTATTTTTATGGTAAAATCTGTTATTTTTATGATATTGATTTTACATTCTGTGATAACATATACTCACACACTGACTTATTTTATATTTTTTTAGACAAACATACTTTTATGATGTTTGTAAATATGTGAACACCATGTATCTATCTAATAATTAAGTTATTTTTCATTGCTTAGTTTTTAATTCGTTTTACCTATTATGGTATAGTAATTTTATTCTAGGTGCATCGTCTTCACATATAATCATATAATTAATGTAATCAAACAAAATATTGTAAAACATTTTTAAAAGAGTACCGGTGGAGTTTCTTGCCCATTCTTCTCCATACGAAACTACCTTTTGGAAGGGGCAACTAGAATCAATTCTATTTTTTTTGTAAATTTTGACGTTCAAAAGTGCCTCTTAGATAGGCACTATTTGAAATAAATGGTTTGACTTTGACTTTGGAAGTGCCCGCCGCTCACTATAGAGTTTACAAGTTTTAAGACAATGCATCACACACTCTTTATCATTATTGTTCGTATGGAAATTTATTTATGTGTGCACAAGCACCACACCAGTGGGTGGGTAAGTACAGTATGCAGGTAAATAAAAATTATAATCAAAATTAATGTTCTTGAAATATTATTTGGCAAATATTTCAAAATTTTGGTCAAGAATTTTAAATACAGTTGATTTTCTTTTGTCACAATCATTTTTCATGCTGTTTCAGTACCATCAATAACATTAACGTCGTAATGTTATTAATTACAGGTGATACAGTAATCACATTACAAATATGTGTGTTATGACGGCTACTTGAAGAATAAACAACGCGAGCACGTTGCGTTCCAGCAGCTACATGATCCTGACGTGATGTGTCAATGTTCAGGTTTACATGTTGCAAATAGCACGTGTTTCAGACAATAAAACATAAGATTCGCACGACATAGCTCTGATCTTTGGCGTAGAACTTAAAATTCATGAATTCTAAAGAAGTTGGTAGGTAATAAACCTACGTAACGTTGGTAGCAACCTACCGACTTCATAAGGCAATATTTTTATATATACTCTACTCTACTTTCTATTTCTACTAAAATTATTATCGTGTCTCGTGCTGCACGAGATACCTACTAAACAAAAATAGTTTTATTTACAATAACGTCAAATCTATAAAGTTCAAGGTTATCTAGCTTGTTTCTGTTTGATCACATTGATTACCTATAATAATTACATTTTGATTAAGGCTTTACAATATAATTTTGATTAAGCACTAGCAATTCCTAGTAGGTAATCGAAAAATCTAAGTTCTGAACATTAAAATTCAATTATAAATTGACAATCTTTTGCAGATGTTAACGCTTTATGTCCGCGTTGGTTAAACCCTAAGAGAAGTATGGTCAGTATCGAAATATAATCAAATATCTACCGACTATATTCGTACACTTAGTGATACAAAAAATTCTGAAGATAAACAGCCTTTTCCTTCTTCCTATAAACATCAAAATGTTTAAAGATGATGCCAACGGGAAATGCGTCAAACAACTTCCTTGGACTGAATTTGAATTTGTTCATTAAAAATACGCGCTATTTTCGGAAAAAAAAAACAATTTTAACGATTTGAGAGTATTATGTGTGTGTCACGTCTACTCTTCCCAAACAGTGACGTAGGTACTTATCCAGGTACCCAAAAACTCCTATCTGGAAGTTTAATGTTAAGATAAAGTAGGAATACTGTGTGATTATTATCAAATGAGTAGGTACTTATCTACTTCCAATACATAAGCAGTACCTAAATTGCCTCTGAACAAGAGATAAAATAGCATAGTCGTCTATCCAGTTATTAGAATCATATAATACGTCACTGCCTACAAAATTATTATTCATCAGATTGAGATCATCTCTTTTATTCCAATAATAATTCCGTTTTATCACGACGTTTGACTATGCATATTTCAATGTTCTGAGAATCGATGTTACCTGGTACTTGAATAAGCTATTATTATGATGGTTTTATTAATATTAAATTTATATTCCGCACTCATACACGCATTGACATTTATTGCCTACCTGTATTGCCCATAAATATGCAACGTGTAAATATAAGGAATTTACTGCTTGATTTCGAATGTTATTTGCCCGATGGCTAATTTCCCGAAGTCATCAGATCGAGCGTCTGAATTGACGAAAATACATAGCATCGATATACCACAACTTCGAATATTAGCCTTATAATAATAGCCATTAGATCGAGCGTCCGTTTCGCCGAAAAGCCATTGCAACGATAGTTCTATCCATCGAATGTGCTAATGGGTCAACGTGCCAGTAAGTCGAAAGCTATTCTACATAAAGCATTCATTATAATAGTCAGTATTACTAAAATTAGATTAAGCTAGATTACATAATATACCTACCATTCGAAGTCATAAAACATTTTTAGTTACCTATTTCTGACATTTTTATTATGAAAAGTATTAGTAATGTTGATCACTGGTGTGTTTGTCCAATTATTATATACAGGGTTACTGGTAACTCGACGTGTTCTTTGCAGGACGTCATAGTAGGGTTACAATGCAACAAATTAATCCACCAAATGTTCTACCAATATTCAATAGTTTTTGAGTTTTTTTTTTATAAAGAAATGACAAAAAAAAATATAATGTTTAAATAGTGATCTCTGCCAAAGCTTTAGGCATTTTAGAACTTTTAATTATGAACAAAAATCTGCTACCGCATCAGAAATCCATCTCATCATCTCATCTGGAATTAAATTCCAGTGTAGTCGCGCTGTAAATCATTATTAAATTGGATTTTTCATAAAACAACTAAAAACCTAATCAACTCAAAAACTACTGAATTTCAGTAGAACATATTTTGGTGGCTTAATTTGTTACATTTTAATCCTACTATGACGTCCTGCAAGGAATACGTCAAGTTACCAGGGCCACAAGTCTGCTATTACAATAGTGTCAGAATGGTCGATCATTGATTTCATAATTGTTGATTTTGAAAAGTTTGGTAATCTACTGTTATAATGACTTTCCAATGGTCGGCCACTGACACTACATTGAAAGAAATTGCATATATTGGTAATCTCGTACATAATGAGAAATTAATGACATTTCTACTAATGGGTTTTATAATAATGGCAATACGACAATGCCATTATAATAACACAATTATATTACGAGAACATTGACCGACCAATGATCGACCATTATGAATTTACCAGATTACGAACTTTTAGTAAAATGTCAATGGCATGACAATGGGATCGTGTTGGAATGACTGAATTTATAAAAATAGCAGACTTGGGCCCCTGTAACCCTGTATATTATGTTGATTAAACCCTGCTGGTTTGTTATTATCCCATTTTACATTCCTTCTTTTACTCTTCTTGAATATTTTATGTAGAATAGCTTTCGACTTACTGGCACGGCGAGCCAATAAACATTCGATGGATAGGACTATCAAAATATAAGTAGGGATTTTAACCTCTCTACTGATAGTCAGTTAATAAATCGGAAACTTTCCATAGCCCATCAAGATTCATCGATTTAGTCAAATATTTATTGTTGGATAAGCATTGACGAAGACAATTTCAGAAAAAATCGGTACAAGTTGACTTGTAAGAGAGCATAATAAATATTTATGTGGGTACACTATCGACGATTTTGATAACGAAAAGAAACTAGTCTCTTTGTTATCAAAAGAACGCTAGATGGCAGAATTTCAGAAGATTGTACATTTAGAATAATTGTACGATAAACACGTGAAATAAGAGGGTGTGGTGTACGTACTCACTAATACTGCGGCGACCAATAAATTACAATTTAGGCGACACCGCCCCCAATCAACTTCAATCACGGCAATGCAGACGCTGCGCGGACGCATGTTTACCCGATTTGCGATATTGACCTTTAAGGCTCGTGCAGATTGGCGCGATGTCGCGGGCGCGACAGACAGCGCAACGTGTCGCGCCAGTCTGCATGAGCCTTTATTCTAATAACAGAATTCAAACTAAACGTATAATAACGTATAATTTAGGTAGTAAATATGTATAAATGGACCTTTTGTTCAATATTTCTTCAAAAACTATAAAGCACTTCATAATTCGTGGAACGTTATATAAAAAATATTAAATTACTGAAGGAAAATCCGCTTTCTGTGGTGCTCGGAAAGGTGCTGAGTGAGCTAAGCTGAACCAATTTAGTCAGTTTTTCCTGAATTTAAGTAACTACTTACTTTATCTAAAACTTTTCCGCAAACATCAGCGACATCGAGGAAAAATTCTGAAAGAATGGGAGGCCGGGTCAACGTTTTTAAAACTTCGGGTATTCTTCTGTCTTTTTTTTTAAGTCATAAAATGACACACTGTTCAAATATTTAGTCTTAAGACTCGTACAGACTAGTGCAATATCGCGGGCGCGACGCGACACCAGTAGCACAATTTCTTTGTCGGTGCCTGTCGCGTCCACGATATCGCGCGAGTCTGTAAGAGCCTTTACTGTAAGTTCTTAGAGCAATGTAAATGTTTGTTCAAACAACTTTAAAAGTTTGTTTTGCTGAAAAAATGTAAGATACGCAAAGGCTCGTGGATGACATCATTTAAGATGAATATTGACGAAATAATTTGTAACGATATTAGCATTTGTTTAATACTTGCCAACTATGTATAGTATTCAAAAGTATGACATCAAAATACTAGGAACTAAAAAAGAGTAGGTACTTAGGTATGTTCAAAAAAACATGGGACGAAGTACTAATAGGCGATTGAAGTGATAATATATTTAAAAAACCGACATGTCATGTACTCGTATCTAATAGAGGATCTACTTTGCCAAATCATGCTACTACTGATGATAGATAAGATTTTATAACTTAAGTAGGTATTTGGACGAGAAATAAATATTTCCCGTAAAGTTTTGTACCGAGGTAAATGTATGAGATTTCTATCATTAGGTAATATAGATAAAAAAATAAATCATAGTCTTTTATCTTATATTACATAAAGTCGCCACTCGCAAAATATCTGATAATAGTCGAAAGTAACCTAGGGGTCTACTCCGAAGCGCTAAACCGAAGTATCGGCCGAATGTACGGCCGTTTTATAACTTCCATAGTTTCCTTTTTTGGAGCCCTTACCCGACTTCAAGTCACAGTTTTGATTTTGGCTTATCTCTTCGACTGCCTTTTTTTTTTTCGCCGTAGTCAGCGATAGTTAGCCGTAGTAAAGAAGCGACCGAACATTCGGCTGATACGAGTACGTCGGTTTAGCGCTTCGGAGTAGACCCTCTGGTTCTGCCCGTTTTACCTTGATAAGAAAACTGCAGTCTGTAAATACCTAAGGCCTGAAAAAACACATATTTCGCGCTGTTTTACATCGTATTATGTATTGGGCACGTGATACATTTATGAAAGTACCTAAATAAGCGATCATAAATCATTTATCAAAATTGCAAAGGTTGCCCACCTTTCCAATTTTGTTTTGTTGTTTTTTATGATTTATTATGTTATTGATAACTATGACAAAAATATGTGTAATCCATAAAATGACATCAATTTACAAACTGGAATAAAACAAACTTGCCATTTTGGCCATCCCTAAGTTTGATTTTTCATTAATCTTTAGTAGGTATAGATAGATATTTGCATGTATGTATACTGATAAAGCTTTTATTTGAAACTTCTATCACGTGACACTCGTTTCAGTTTGTTCGAGTTTTCACATTAGTCTGCAAAGTGCAAACTAATAATAAATTACATTAGAAGTGGGTAAGTACAGATTTTTTGTGTACTTGCAAATGTTGTTAAATCACATGATGTTGGCGATTTTTTTTTACGACTGTCATTTGTATGGTGACGTGCTTACCGAGGGTCTCGATATGTAATGGATGGTTCATGGGCGTCCACGGACCGACCTCGGCAAGCAACAAGCAACCTACAACGCCACATGCGAACTACGCATCAAAGACCTGACGTCACACAAATCCTGCATCGGCAAGCAGAGTTTACTGCGCGACTGGCATATATACTCGTAGGTACAACATCCTGAGTTCAACCGTCGGGCAGTAGCCCACCAGACACAACACCCGTCTGGTCGGAGGGTCCACCCTTTTCTAAGGAAGATGAGTGAACTTTACACCCTGTTCCTCATACCTCTATATATATACGTTGTTTAAACTTCGATTAACCCGTGCTACTGTTATTATTTAGCCACGAGCCCCTCAAGCATCAGCCGGTATCAGAAATATTTTTTTGTCGGTTCAGAAGTAGCACCGTTCAAGCCACTTATGTAGCCTCACCATATGTAGCCTATTCGGCTATTGACTCATACCGTCAGGCCCCGCTGTAGCCGAAAAGGCTACGGTGACTCACGCTATTTAAATCCCTATTTTTACTCATAAATAAGGGCTTATATTGTGGCGCCATTAAGAGCCTATACTACCTCAAATGGCTTAGCATGATCCTCCGTTATGGCGAAAATACTGCAGCATTAATTTTGAAATAAATATATGGTAAAGTTGAGGATTAATGTTACTTGTACTCTTGACGAAAACACGACTCCATAAAATTTTCTTGTTAGAAAAAAAATCCTAAGTTACCTCCAAACCGAACAATAAACCGCTGGTATTCAAAAAATACTTCAAATTTGATAATGAAACTTTGCATATTAACTGATCTAACTATAAAGCAGGGGCCCAAGTCTGCTATTTTTATAAATTCAGTCATTCCAACACGATCCCATTGTCATGCCATTGTCATTTTTCTAAAAGTTCGTAATCTGGTAAATTCATAATGGTCGATCATTGGTCGGTCAATGTTCTCGTAATATAATTGTGTTATTATAATGGCATTGTCGTATTGCCATTATTATAAAACCCATTAGTAGAAATGTCATTCATTTGTCATTATGTACGAGATTACCAATATATGCAATTTCTTTCAATGTAGTGTCAGTGGCCGACCATTGGAAAGTCATAATGACGCCATTATAATAGTAGATTACCAAACTTGTCAAAATCAACAATTATGAAATCAATGATCGACCATTCTGACACTATTGTAATAGCAGGCTTGAGGCCCAGGTCTGATGTTATTTTTTTTTTGAATCAGCATTATTTTAACCGTATAAAGAAATAAACTAAAATATTGGTCCCTTGGAGTCTTTCCCTGCCACCCTGTCTCGCTTGCTCGCGTGACCGCGGGAATAGTGCGCGAGCGAGATTTTTTTTTTTTTTTTGTCGGATATTATCAAATAGCTTCTCCGTGCGTGGGTGTCAGACTTTTATAAATAAATCCCACCCGTGTTCCTTCAGATGCCTGTGTATCAGGGCCCCTATATACCTTTCGGACAAACTCGTAATCCTGGCAGAGTATACCCAGATAAGCCCGGTGCTAGAGCGTGTTTAACGTCATCCCGTCGCAGGGCTTGACAAGCTTGGCGGGCTTGGGCTTGAATAGTGCATGAAGATGCCAATGTCACGTTACACTGCAAGTGTTGCTTACCTACTTAGCACGCTGTTTACATGTTGCCGACTTGCCGTCAGCACGTGGAGCAGCTTTTACAACCTCATTGTCTAGGAATAATGAATTACAGTTTGAAGTAAACATAGCGGTGTTGAATATATTGTTATTTTTTACAGGAATGTTTATAAGTAGGTACCTATGTCACAACTTTACACAATATTACAGCGAACAATTAAGGGCTTCAAACATCTGTAAAATAGCCAGACAAACATGATACCGATCGCTATCAATGCATCTGCCAAGCGTGTCAACTTTGGTACCAGTTCACTGTTGTAAAAGATCTAAATATGACAGTGAATACCTAAGGGTTTAAAAAAAAAACAGTACTACTGAAGCTAACAATTGCCAAGACAACAAGCTTACATACATGTTTTGTGGAAGATCACACGATATTACAATATATTATGGGCATTAAATTACATAACTGTCGTCAAGTGGTCAAATGGCAGGCTTTTGCGAAACAAAGGCTGATTTTCGGTTAATTCTTGACTTGGTCATTGAAATGTTTGAAAAATAGCAGGCTGATGAAATTCGAAAGGCCATGTCAAAAGTTCTAACGGTAAGCAACGTGGTTCATGTCGCGACCGACATAATTTTCTCTAGTACATTCTTTGGCTGATTCGCGTGTGCCAGATGTACTGCTATTCGCGAGCAAAAGGTGGTTGCTCCCTTGAATCCCGTGCTCTCTTACACGTAGCCTGACGTAGCTAAGAAATGAAGTATGGGGACATTTAAAAATAAAACACCGACTGAATGCGTAGGCGCACTCACGTATAACTCTACATATTAATTGTACAATGACATTAATTAAATAGATTTGTTGTTACTCATTAATGTCTACTGGAAAGTTTTTCTAACCCATATTTGGTGAGACTAAGTACCCACTTGAGGATGAATTGGAGCATGTAACTCAAACTCAAAGCATTTATTTCAAATAAACCAATTTCGGAAAAAAAAAACATTGTCTGGGACTTGATTGGATTGTAAAATAATTTATCAAAATTGCAAATGTTGCCCTCGCTTATTTAGGTACTAAATGTATCATGTGTCAAATACATACTTTGATGTAAAACAAGAGCATGAAATCAGGGGGCCAAGTCTGCTAACGCAGTTGTGTCAGAATGGCCGATCATTGGCACCGTAATTGTCGAGTTTGACAGTTTTGCTAATCTCCTAATTGAAAGGCGTCTTTATGATTTTCCAATGACGTGCCACTGACACTCACTCCATTGGAAAAATTGTGTGTATTTGGTAATATCGTACTGACAAGCTCATATTATTTTGACTTCCCTATGGACCACTGGCACGCCATTATGAATTTAGGAGGTTACAAACTATTGGCACAATGGTCATGGCGTTGCCTTGGTATGGTCGTCATAATGACCAATCATTGAAAATAGCTGACTTGGCCCCCTGGATGTTTTTTCAGGCCTTAGGTATTTACAGACTGCAGTTTTCTTATCAAGGGATAACGGGCAGAACTAGGTTATTTTCGACTACTTATTATCAGTAATTTCGCGAGTAGTGACTATAGGTAATGTCGTCATCTGGTGCGTAGCAGGAAATGATAAATGCTTTCCAAACAGATAATTCATATCTTTATCGCAGTTTGTTTTAGGAGCAAGGCCCCTCCCCTAAACAAGTTGAAAATCCGATTACTTAATGAAAATATTGCGTGAAACACTGAGAGGTCTCCAAAATTATTTAAAAATAAACATTCACCTTTGACTGAACCGTTTTGTTTGTCTCAACACTCACGAACACGACACAATTTAATTACATCGACAACAATTTATTTTCAGTAACACGTAATTCCTAATATTTATCCTGGTTTAACCGAGGGAATAACTGCAAACAATCAAATGTACCTAACGGTTATAGGGAAAAAACGATACCTATTGAACTTATTCCTGAATAAAATTAAGTATCTAATTTCAATTACGGCTACTTATTATTATAACTTGACAACTTACGAAATGAAATCATCAAATCAACTAAAACATCGAAAAAGTAGCATTAAATTATTTTATTAGATTTTACATAACTAGCTGTTGCCCGCGACTTCGTTTGTGATCAAGGATGAAAAGAGCCTATGTCATTTTCCAGGTTCCAGGCTACCTATCTGTCAAATTTCATTCAAATACGTTCAGCCATTTTAAGGCTCATTCAGACTGGCGCGATATCGCGGGTGCGACTAGCAGCGCGACACTTTCCAGGAAGTTTTCATAGAAATTGTGCTACTAGTGTCGCGTCGCGCCTGTCTGCGGGAGCCTTTAGCGTGAACGCGCTACAAAAAACTAACTCACTTTCGCATTTATAATATTAGTTATTATTATAGGATAATAATACAATCCTGACTATTTTGCTCTTTAATTTTGAACCTAGCTATTAGGAGAATAGTGCACATTTCGAGTGCTGCCGCACTGAGTAACCAACACATGCGCGTGCTCACTTGTACCCGTAGAGAAGGCGCCTCGATTTACACTTTCACACACCCAAAGACTCCTATGTGCACTACACGTGCGTGTGTGAGTGACGAGTGCATAATACAAAACGTTCAAAACGTGTGAGTGTTACACGCTTGTGTTAGTCTGCCGGTTCAGGTTCGGCAGCGGTAAATAACCTTTCTGAAAACAGCCTCGTTTATAAAATTACCTGAAAACAATACGAAGACGGGGGCAAAAACAATAAAAATATATTTTTATTTAATTGGTCAATTATAATCAGGGACCATACAACCCCGGTTAAGAGTTAAGCCTTTCGAAGAGGTAACCCATTGAATGGGTTTTATACTAGAAACCCAATGAAAGGGTTACATGATAACCCATTGAATGGGTTTTATACTTGAAACACAGTGAAAGGGTTACATGATAATCCATTCAATGAGTTCTATACGTACTTGAAACCCAGTGACATGAAAAAAACCGGCCTAGTGCGAGTCGGGCTTGCGCAGGAAGGGTTCCCGTACCATTATCTATAAAAAAAGGAACTAAATCACGTATGTTGTAGGGGAGGCCCTTAAATATTTATTTAATTTTAATTTAATTATTTATTTTTAAAGTGAATATATAACTAAATATTCTGTGAATATTTCAAGCGTCTACCTGTTACCGTTATCAATATCGCGCAAAAACGAGCAAAAAATCACGTTGGGAGCCCCCTTAAATATTTATTTTATTCTGTTTTTTATTTATTTTATATTTGTTGTTATAGCGGCAACAGAAATACATTAAAAAAAAATCAACTGTCTAACTATCACGGTTCATGAGATACAGCCTGGTGACAGACGGACAGACAGACAGACAGACGGCGGAGCCTTAGTAATAGGGTTCCCGTTTTACCCTTTGGGTACGGAACCCTAAAAATCATAATATTATGTTATTTCGATATCCGCCCAGCACGCGTAGCGTGACCAATTCTATCTCTATTCTACCCAGGGACCATTTTGGTTACCATTTTATAAGCAGTTAATTAAAAACCCATACGGTATGGGTAATTTTGAATGGCTTAAACTAAGTCGTTCAAAAGGGTTACCCACACCGTATGGGTTTTTATCAAAAACCCTTTCAACGGGTAACCAAAATTTATTTAAGCCGTTCAAAAGGGTTACCCATATCGTATGGGTTTTTGTTTAACCGCTTAGAAAAACCCTATCGAAAACCCTTTCAATGGGTAACCAAAATAGTCCCTGAATTTATAATATGAAATAATGGATATGTTTTAAGTTATCGTTATTTTTGTCATACCGAAATGAGGTGGATACATGAAAAAATCAAGGACACGCAAGGTCTACACGAATTAAGAAAATGTTTACAGTCCCTGTCGCGTACTTTTCTCCAGTACTTTTCCATCAGTACCTTGGCGCATACGTTGAGGTCCGCGACACACGATGCGTTTTATTACGGATGAATACGACTTTGTATGAGATAGATGACAATGACGAATTAAAGAGAAAATTAACTTTTTTTCAGCACCATTTTTACATCATACTGTTCTAATCTAACCTCCTTTCCCTGACTACACAAGAACTATTTTGCAATAATTAAACCTCGTATCGTTATCGTTCCGTACCCGTTAGATTTACTACGTTCTTTATTTGGAACCGACAAATATAGAGCTGCCCTACTCACACATATGTGTAGTAATGGCTGTAACTCTCTGAATACGATTGACTTACGACTTCTGGGTCATAGGATGATTGTCGAGCCTGTACTGAACATATTTTTGTGTATGAAGATATTTGCATCCGACTGTGAGCAGTATTTATTTTTATTATTGATGAATTAAATATTCACATTGTAAAATAATGGGCTCCTTCAGAATTCATCAATGCAACTCGGAATTACTGAGTAAACTATGTGTTCCGGGAACATCGTTTACCAGTTATCATCTCAGCGAGATGTAATTTATGTCCGAACTTTATCACGATTGGATAACTATTCATCCGATTGTACATATTAATACTCCCATACTTTATTTGAACCTTCGTCAGAATGGCTTCAGTAACGTTTGTTAAATTTCCTCGGACGATTCACACAGAGAGACAGTTTTTAAATTCTTTCTTCATGAAGGCATTTATGAATATGGCACTCATGAAGGTTCTATGTAGGTTGAGTCGGGTTATGGGAGCTCTTCAAGAGAAAGTTAAACGTTACACTGAGTAAAATACCGTTACTGAAGGGACCATACAGGCGCCATCCAAAAGGATTAATAAAATGCTTTTATGGTAATAAGCATTCCGGTCGATGGCGCCACCTACGGCCGAGTTCGTGCGTGATCGATGCGGCTCATTACAGAACTTGGATTTTCTGTTTATAGAACCTACTTACTTTTACCTTCATGTCTGCATACTTCTGGGAAAGGAATGCGAATACGTACGTACATAAAATGTAATTAAATAATAAATGATTAAAAAGTGATTCACTGTGCGTCGCCTGTCGCCATCATTGTGCCTCTCACAATGCTACGCATGGAAAGATTCCACGCTAATTGTCGGGAGGTACTGTATTTTCGGAGCAAAAAAGATAATAGTCATGGTACGAAGTAGTTTCGGCAGATTTAACCCATGACTGATGAACGTGGGCCTCGTAATGACCGCTGCTACTAAACTACCACGCTGGTTATCCCCTAAGTAGTTTAAGACCGCAAAGAACTGTATGTTTAGAAGGATTATCCCTCGATATTATGTGTTACAGTTACAATACCACTAAGCCAGCAGCCATCTGCAGGCTTAGAGGTTGGATGGCAAAATCTTCGACGGCAACAACGCAGAGAGATTCTAATAAAGAATTTTTAACACATTTGCTCAAAAAATGCATTTATGAAGCCTGTATAGATACTTTTTTCGAAAGTTGAAAATTACGCACCATACAACGGAATGTGCGGTAAAATAGGTACTCTCACCTAAGTATAAGTACGTACCTTTTACCTCATACTCCGTTGTATCGCCGTGCGTACCCTTTACGGTTTTTTTTTAAATTTCCTAATAAAATATATAATAATTCCACCAAGAAAATCACATTACGAGAATAAATAAGCTGAAAGATCGAACCTCCTTGGAAGTGCTTTTGCTTATTACGTTTGTCTCATTTTAATACTAAAGGGGAAATGAGACGAAAGATGTAGTTCTAAATTTCACCATACGCACGTGGCGTCATTTTTAAATACGCGCCATTAATTTTCATATTAGAAACGTCAAAGATTTTTGCAACTTTGCTTCATTACCTATTGTACTGTTTTCTCGCAAATGTGTTGAAAAAAGTTGTATGACAAACGAGCGGAAATTGTTATTTACTAACTCGTGACTATGGTAAGCCACATTCGTCTACTCGTTTGTAAATACCAACTTACCGCACTAGTATCTAACTATTATAAAAAAATATTAATAATATCATAAATAACTATTACTTACACAGTTTTTTATACTATAGGTAGGTAGGTACTTATACTGTTACGAATTAATGCCGTAGAAGTTTTAAAAATAACATCGAAATTAATAAAGCACATCGCTTACTGTACTTTAGCCTACTTAAATAGATTGGATTCGGCTTCAGTGAGACGCATGAACTTCATCCGAGTGTATTTAATTTCATGTAATTACAGCAAATATTGGATTTAAAATTTCTCTCTTGTTCGATTTTAGTATGACGACAGCGTTGGGCTACGAATATGGTATTCATTAATATTTTGCGCATAAAAATAACTATAGCACATAATTATGTGCGTCACATGTGCCTACACGTAATATTTAAATTATAGAGAAATTTAAGGTAAATACCTTAAGTTTCCAGTAAACACTCCCTGTGGAATATTTCACGGTACTGAACAATTACATGAAGGTAGGAAAGTACCTACGTCAAGAACTTTAAAGGCGCAAACAGGGGCGACGCGATTCTGGTACCTACCTACTCATAGAACAATTTCCATTAAGTTTTCATAGAAAATGTTCTACTAAGTAGTTTCGTGTCAAGCCTGTCTGAGCCTTTACTGAACATTTTGCAGACAAGATTATTGTCGGTGAAGTCCAGGGCCTCAAGTCTGCTATTACAATAGTGTCAGAATGGTCGATCATTGATTTCATAATTGTTGATTTTGACAAGTTTGGTAATCTACTATTATAATGGCGTCATTATGACTTTCATTTTGCAGACAAGATTATTGTCGGTGAAGTCCAGGGCCTCAAGTCTGCTATTACAATAGTGTCAGAATGGTCGATCATTGATTTCATAATTGTTGATTTTGACAAGTTTGGTAATCTACTATTATAATGGCGTCATTATGACTTTCCAATGGTCGGCAACTGACACTACATTGAAAGAAATTGCAAAGAAAATGATCGACCATTATGAATTTACCAGATTACGAACTTTTAGCAAAATGACAATGGCATGACAATGGGATCGTGTTGGAATGACTGAATTTATAAAAATAGCAGACTTGGGCCCCAGCTAGTGAGTGGAAGCTCTTGTAAATTATTATGAAACACAAAAATATCAGTTTAGTAGTACCGACAGTACTACTATAAATTGATATTTTTGTGTTTCATAGGATAGGGTTACCATTTCGGAAGTCCTGGGATATTTGTAATAAAGTCCGTACCTACATTAAAATCTTTCTTTATAAGTATTTTTATTTTATCTTTTTTATGTTTTCCCTTAAGTTTAACGCTGGTAGCACATCTCCGCCGCGAAACCATAGCAGCGAAACCGCAGTAGTTAAATTGTACTGGTTCGCGTCACGTTCCGCTACTCACATCCGTTTCGGAAAACATAAAAAAGGTAAAATAAAAATACTTATAAAGAAAGATTTTAATGTAGGTACGGACTTTATTACAAATATCCCAGGACTTCCGAAATGGTAACCCTATGTTGTTGTTGTTACTACACACAACCCAAGGCTTATAGGCCTATTAGCCTCACATCCTTCTTACTGAAAACCCTGGAGAGGCTCTGTGATAGACACATTCGAGACGGACCTCTCCGGGTAAAACCACTCCATAAACAACAGCATGCGTACTCCACAGGCAAATCAACAGAATCCGCGCTACACAGCGTGGTCTCTAAGATTGAATGCGCAGTGGACCACAAATGCTCATCACTGGCTGCCTTCATTGATATCGAGGGCGCCTTCGACAAAACCATGTTCAACAGCATTAACATGGCGTTAGATAGACACAATATAGACTCGACCCTAAGCGGCTGGATCACCAATATGCTCAAAATGAGAGCTGTACAAGTCACGGTAAATGACACTACAAGGGCCATCGTGGCGAAAGGCTGCCCGCAAGGAGGTGTCCTCTCACCGCTTCTATGGAACCTGGTAGTAGACAGCCTCATCAAAACACTAAATGACAAAGGTTATTTTACCGTAGGCTACGCCGACGACATAACCATAATAATAAATGGCACCCACGAAAACACCTTATGTAACCTAATGCGCCAGGCTTTGAAAATAGTAGAGGACTGGTGCAATAAACACCAACTGTCGGTGAATCCAACAAAAACCGAACTGATTCTCTTCACAAAAAAGAGGAAGTTGGCGACACTACAACTGCCACGATTCTTTGGAAGTACCCTAAGCCTGGCAACTGAAACCAAATACCTGGGCATCTATTTGGACAAACAGCTGAACTGGGCAAAACACACCAACTACATCACCACAAAAGCCAGCATATCACTATGGCAGTGCAAGCGACTGCTTGGAAGGAATTGGGGGATCAGCCCCAAAGTCACCCACTGGCTATACACCACAGTCATTCGACCAATTATCACATACGGCTCACTGGTCTGGTGGCCCAGGACGGACCTGAGCACAGCCCAAAAAGACCTCGGAAAACTGCAGCGGTTCGCTTGTGTAGCAATAACCAGCAGCATGAGCACTGCACCCACTGCCGCACTGCAAGTAATGCTGGGACTGCCACCCCTGCACCTCATCGTGCGAGAGGAGGCAGCTCTGGCAGCCTTCAGGCTATATATATCGGGAACCCTAAGCAGAGACTCTAGGGTCAAGCACACACGCATAAGGGAAGATGCAATCAAACGACAACCGATGATGGCATCACCCTGCGACAAAGCCCCGAAACTACACTTCTTTCAGAAGCACTACAACATCATACTCACAGAAGAACGGTGTGACTACTCAGGCCCGAAGGAGATGAGAGTATACACCGACGGATCAAAGACCGACTCCGGAACCGGAGTCGGAGTTTTCTCACATGACTTCAACATAAATATATCCAGCCCGCTGGGATTGTTCAACACCGTCTACCAGGCGGAATGTGTGGGCATTATACAAGCGGCTTACGCCATAGAAGCCAGGAGAGTTACGGACACCCGTATACGTATACTCTCCGATAGTGCCTCAGTCTTGCAATCCTTGGGGAAAAATTATATTACCTCCAGACTAACACTAGAATGTCACAACGCACTGGAACGGGTGACAGTGTGCAACCGTAATACAGTGACACTGCAATGGATAAAAGGACACAGCGGATCACTAGGTAACGACGCAGCTGACCAACTTGCGAGGAGAGCATCCAGCACGTCAGTCTGTGGACCCGAACCTATCGTACCCATCCCCTTCAACCAACTACGCAGGTGGCTACAAGAGTTCACCCACACACAAGCACAGAACTGGTGGACCTCGACACCGGGCTGCAGGCAATCCAGGGAAGCTATGCCGTCCTTAGATGGCAGGCTAACCAGGCGGTTGCTACGCCTGGACAGGAACGGCCTGCGCCTAGTGACGGGGACCATCACGGGACACTGCTCACTGAATAAGCACTTCCACACAATAGGCATAACGGACAGCCCTCTGTGCAGGGCTTGCATGGAGGCTGAAGAAACCGTTGCGCACGTGCTCTTTGAATGCACAGGCGTCACCCAGATCAGAACAGAAACCCTCGGGTCACCCAGATCTTTCACGGATATCTTAAGCAGACCAGGAGACCTAATCAGCTTCTGGAGGGAGGTGGGCTGGTTGGAATAAACAACGACGGCCGCCATGGCCCACGCACAATGGTCCACATGAAGGACTAAGTGCGGAAACCGAACCCGCTAACATAGTTGTCAACATGGTAACCCTATCCTATGATACACAAAAATATCAGTTTATAGTAGTACTGTCGGTACTACTAAACTGATATTTTTGTGTTTCATAATAATTTACAAGAGCTTCCACTCACTAGCTGGGGCCCAAGTCTGCTATTTTTCTACTGGCGTAAAAGCCCGGACCAATCCGGGATTACTACAGACCCCTTGACCCCACCCCCCCTTCCCCTTGAGAGACCTTTTGATATTTTCTTTTTGTTGTTTTAGTTGTTTTAAAAAAAAATTGCAGATATCCACGACTTATTATAATGATCATAAAATATCTTTACAATTAAAGGCTCTTACAAACACACGCGATATCGGGGGCGCGACATGCACCGACAAAGGAATTGTCTTTGTCGGTGCCTGTCGCGCCCGCGATATCGCGTGAGTGTGTAAGAGCCTTAAAGGTAATAAATAGGTAATAGACATTATATCAAATAAAAAAATAACGAGTAAGTTAACAATAGAGTAATGCTCTATGAGTATGACGAAGTTGTTATTTTTGGGTCTGGAATTTTCCAAGGTTTACTAACAACTTGTTTGCGTGTTACCAACTGTGTTAGACCTGACAATGTTAATTGACCTCCCACGAGCATATTTGAACAGTTACCTCATAAGGAGCTATTAAAAATAACTGCGCCAGTGAAAATGACAAACTAACTATATTGTTATTAGTTATTGGGATTTTCCGTTAGGAATTTCTCAGTAGCAGCCCGGAGTCTGGATCTGTACCCGGTTGATGGCAATAGGTTCGCTCCCTATTACATGGGACTTAAACATAACCGGCGAAATGTGGGTGTACTATAGGTACTCCTACGCCTAACCCTTCGGGGATCAGGCGTGATGTTATGTTAATAATATTTCCAAAAAGTACTGCAACAAGCTTAGCACGAGAACCGTAGAGAAGCGTTTTCTCGATTTAAGAATAGACAAAAATGACGTTTCCGTGTAGACTAGACAGTTGAAAGTTTTCTACTGTCCTTAGCACGGCGATTACAAAATTGTCTCCCCCAACACTTGCTCGACGAATTGCCAGCCAGCACCATAGCTGAGCCTGTAGCTTTAAATTCCCTAGATAATAATAATGTAAAGAGACTTGTCTGCTTTTCCCTAGCCAGTTGCCTACAACTTCAAGCATGGCGTACAATTTTTTTCGATTTTGACAGTTTGGGATAGAAACCTTTCTTCCGAAATAGTCTACATATAAAAGGACCTAGACAAAGATTCGTTAGTTGTTTTTCGGGCTTTTTTACTTGTATCATATTATAATAGGCTGAAATTAACATGTTGAGTTTAAATCGTGCTTTTTATTTATAGAAAAACTTCAGCGTAGATGGGAAAGAAATACTATTAAAGAGCTTGGTTTACTTGTTTGGGAGCCTTTGATCTCCCGGGAAGTGAGTTCCTGTAGAAATATAAAATAAGCAAGGAGATGGAGCATTTTTTTTGCGAGGAACTAGGCAAGGACCTGTCGCCCAAAACTTCTGTAAATAATAGATTTTAGCGCGACAAGCAGCGACATAGAAATTGTGCTACTAGTGTCGAGTCGCGCTTGCGATATAGCGCCAGTCTGCACGAGTCTTAAGGCAGCCACAGGAAAGACCGGTTAAGGGCCGTAAGATCAATCGTAGATTAAACCACAAAAGAGAGTTTAATCTCTGGGCATCGATTATTTCATAAGATCGATAGTAGTTGTTCGATTATTGGCTGTTTAAACCATCGATTAGTTTAAACTAGCCCAAAGGGACAGTTAAACTCCTTTGTAAGGATTAAACTGACCGTAAACTGACCAGATGGCATAATTTGACGAGATTGTCTTTCAAAATAGCAACAAAAAATTCTACCTGCTCGCTTCAAACATTTCTACGTAGCTTTTTTTTCTTCACGTTCATTGAAGCTTTGTTTTGTGGTTTAAGAATAGTAAATTATAACAGTGATTCTGATTAAGATATGCTAATTATACACAAGTTGAACTATACAATAAATAGTTATTATAGTAGACCGTATGTCGTTAGATCAAGATACATTGGAATCAAGAGCTATTTCAAGCGAAATATGTGATCATAGCGCAAGGTGAATTTTATTTAAATTATCAATACAAATGAAAGTAAATAATATTAAATCTATAAGTGTTTTTTCTATAGATATGTCCCATTTTTAATTTCTATTAAACTTAATAATAATATTATAATTAATAATAGCTGATACCTATTATTATATTAACAATAATTTTCAAATAAATTAAATACCACATGAAGACATGAATAATAATAAAACGTCGCAGACTCCCAGACGTCATCATATGTTAGTGTCAATGTCAAATGGATCTATTTGTTGTCAATACTTGAATGAACGGATGAACGAACTACGAATAAAATAGAGAATGTTGCCATGTGTAAAAGACTAATCGAAGTTTAACTAATCTGTTCGTATTTTCTGTTCGATCTTAAGACAGTAGATTAAACCATCGATTATATTTGATCGTAGATTTGGAAATCCATAGTTTAAACTGTATTTGATCTTACGGCCCTAAGAGTCACGACCTCTCAAGGTCAACTAAGAGTAGCACAATCTAAAAAAAAAAACTTATGGGAATTAATTCTTAGGACACTGCGCCACTCTACTGGTACGTATTATTTTATTACTTATGCACATAATAATAAGATCCGACATACGTACACCGATGCAACCAACGCCTCAAAAGAATATTTAATGGTTCGGTATCGAAACGTATTAATATGTACTACGTTTCATGCATTGTTTGTGAGAGTAGGTCCCTAATATATATTATATAGGTACACCGTCACTTACACGTGTAAATCTACATACATGTTTGGTATTGTTATTGCATCTTTCATGCATGGCGGCAAATCCCGCTAAAATCTTATCATGTTATGTCTGAGCGCTTAATGATAAGCCGCTGTCTCACAGATTTATTTTTAAAGAATAGATTCACAAGTATGTAGTAAAATACGTGGCTGAACTTATTCTTACAACATAAGAAGAGTTCTTGCTAGTTAACATCTATTGATTGAAGCTGAGCAGTAGGTTAACGTATGATTTTGTAACATAGGAAAGATAACGGATCAAAAAGTTGCTTGAGGTGTCAATTGTCTTATATAATGAACACAATGTAGAAAATAATAAAAAGATTTTATTAATCTTAAGACACTAGTAAGTTAACAAGCTTTTATACACGTTCTGTATCACTATTTTATTAGTAACCAAGCAGCGATTCGTCTAGGTGCCATTATTAATTAACGCAAACGAGGGAATCATAGAGTGATTTATAATCCTTTAGAAACTAGTTAGCCAATCAGTCTTCTATACCTAACTTGTCTCGCCATAAACTTTATTCTCATTAACACAAGATTAGTGACCCTGCACCGGAGGGTGTGTTCAGTTTGACCTCTGTAACCCACTTGAGCTTCGTCAAGGTCGGCGGGGCAACCGCTCCCAACTTGATCTCTAGTGGGCAAGATCAGACGCACCGACTCATTCATACCGAATCATCATCTAGCAAGTATATATATCATTCATAATAATAATAGCTGGCTGTATCTGGCTGTGTTATTCAACCATTTACTCTAGTATTACCTAGTGGTTTAAGAGGTTCTGCATTTTGAAACGTATAGATTAACATTGATTTAAAAACAAGTGCGACTCGGACTCGCGCACGAAGGATTCCGTACCATTATCTATAAAAACGGCAAAAAAATCACGTTTGTTGTATGGGAGCCCCCTTAAATATTTGTTTTATTTTAATTTAATTATTTATTTTTAAAGTGAATATATAGCTAAATATTCTGTGAATATTTCAAGCGTCTACCTGTTGCCGTTATCAATATCGAGCAAAAACGAGCAAAAAAAAATCACGTTTTTTGTATGCGAGTTTTTGTTTAGCGGCAACAGAAATACATTATCTGTAAAAATTTCAACTGTCTACCTATCACGGTTCATGAGATACAGCCTGGTGACAGACGGACAGACAGACAGACAGACAGATAGTCAGACAGACAGCGGAGCCTTAGTAATAGGGTTCCCGTTTTACCCTTTGGGTACGGAACCCTATAAAATCGGGTCGAAAATCGTGATGATCAAAATGTTTATTAAAATTTCCGATTACCTAAATATAAGTTCATGACGCGATCGTGAGCAACCTTTACTTAAGTCATCAATATATTATTCACTCAGGCGTGATCATTGAAAATTTAGCGATCGATCTTTAGTTAAAACTCCGTCATTCCTGCAATTAATAGTAGATTTTCAATAATTCAATAGCTAGGTCAAGTAAAGGACTATCGATCGCCCTAGATATTGTGTTATCGACCAGTCTGTAACACCTACCTGCTAAAACTAAACATTGAACCGCAGTACCTATTGATTTTCAAGAAACGTGCGCATTACACAACACTGGAATAGTAGAATACGAAACAGTGTAATCAAGCTTCATTGAAGGAAAACTTTAAGTTTGATCAATGAAAGACAATAATTGTGTGCGTAGACGTAGAGGGGAGACCGTCTAAAGGATACTCCAGTTTGTTTCTTTTGTATCATGCATTCATAACTTATTTATAATCACTAGTTCGAAAAGGGTCTTGGCACAATATTCCTGTTACTATGCGAATGTCGCAACTTTACACCAGCTCTTGATGGAAATTTTTAATCGGAAGTAATAATATCTGATTTGTTGTTAGATAAGATAACACTCCCACTTGGATGGAACGCGTGATGTATTTGTGCATAATGATGAAAACATGAATTATTGTTATCTTTTATCGTATCGTCTAGGAAAGGTACAATAATTTTCACAACGTCTTCTTACCAATAATAGTATCGTTACATAAGTCCAGGTCTGTTGGGTTGTTTTTTGTGGGTGGTGGATTGCAACTCACGTGCAGGCATGCACTGGTCGCCATAACTGTGATTTGTACGGAAAGATCATGGGCCGCGGAACGTTCGAGATCTCCGTCTACCCCGGAACCTGCCTGTTATCCACGGAATATTCCACTGGCATTTTTTTTACTGTGTGACGTGTGTGTGCTTCTCTCAATACTACCTGGTTTACACAACTGTGTCTGTGTGGCACCCGTGTCCCAAATTACAATGCCTTTGTGTGACGTCACCCAATATAGCTGGTTAGACCGAAGCGCTATTTCTAACTGACTCTTCCTCAGGTTTTACCCGTGCAGTCTCATTATTGCATGTACACAAATGATTTTCAAATGATAGGTACTTTTTATTAATTATCCAGTGCTTAATTTATTGCTAATTCACCTTTTTCTGTTGCAGGTACTGTTGTAGTATAGTTATTAGGAGGCCATCACTATACAACTATTTTAAGATTGTTCTCCTATATTTGTCACTTCCGTTTATTTTAATATTATTTTATTTTAGCTCTATGTTTAATGTGTTATAGATGTGTATAGAGGTCAAACAAAGTTTAATTTCTTAGTGTCGCCTACAACAGGGGAAGAGAGCGCTGATGTCGGAAATACAGATATTTTGTATATAGTTCAGACTCAGATGTTCAATATCAAATCATTGAATAAAGTGTAATATCACCTTAATATTTAAATGTCTGTATGTTTTTGAACAATTTTTTTTATTTTTTATTAAGTTATTAGATTGGTAGCCGCAGTAAGTTAACAACCGGCATGGTTGCTTGTTTGTTTTGTTGAGATATGGCTATATCTAATGAGGTTATATATCTCAACAAAATGATGCAACATTTCGACAAAAACATTGATGCGGTCACGTCCACATTCTATTTTAGGTGATTCACGTTTGTAATCTGACGTATTGTTGTTGTGTGACGCAAAAGCTGCCGGGTGTGTGTGTGCCCGGGGGCGGGGCTGAGCTTTCGGGAACGCCGGCTGTGCCGCCCGCGCCGACCGCCAGACAGTTTAGTAAGCGCACGTGATGCCGAGCACGCGCCTGCACACGTTAACAATTTACACACAATTATTACAACTATGATAAAACATGTTTGGCTCAACTGTCAGATTTCATGAGAAATCCCTGATGACTGCAATAACTACAACTGAGTAGACACAAACTCATAATGCCTATAATTATCGAGTGCCTGTGATATCCTATAGCGATATCATGTTATTGATAGATACTGGTTTAATGGCGTTTTTAGATACGCATCTCGCATCCAATCAAAAGTTACATATTGCGCAACATTTTGGCAGATATTCATTATAGGTACCTATATTATTAGAATATCGGAGACACACCTTCTGATACAATTAAATTCAGTATCTGATCTGATAAAATGTAAACTTGCTTTGGTAAAAACAAACACGTGACAGCGATGTGAGGAATGGTCCTTAAACACCAAAGGAACTGTTAGGTTGACCTGTCTTAAAATTATTATGTTGAGCTGAGTTTACCAGTCCCAACACTCCTACTAACCAAAAATATGCACTAAAGGCATGCTGTTACAACGCAAACATATTTTGTTCACATAGGCGGCGCGCCGGGAGCGGGGTGCAAAGGGTGCACTTGCACCTCCCTGGCTTCAAAATAAAATAAAGATGTAAAAACATTCAGAATTATAAAAATATCCGAAAACGCCTTTAATACAATAATAGAGAACTTAACCTATTCGAGGCAAGATCCAAATTATTTCTCTCAATTCTAAAGATTCTGTGCATTAGTCGACAAAGAACCGTACTCCTATTTTCGAAAATCTAATCGACCCGCTCTTGCATCCTCCTCTATTAGATCTTAATTCTTAAAATCGATACAGTTACTCCTCTTTCTGTATGAATGGACTAAATAAAACCTATCCCGTTTGTGGCGGATGCAAAAATTATCGAGCTTGCTTCTCTAGGTCTTGGATCCTACATCCTCAGAATTGTTAAGCTTTCTTGTATAAGTCGACCAAGTTACTTTTTGTATGTATGAACAAACGATAATCTAATAACATATCCGAGGTGAAATGCAAAAACAATCGAGCTCGCTTCGTGGAGCTGAAGATGCACTCCCCTGAAAATAAACTTGCCGGCACTGCGGCGCCCATGTGTGTTGAGCACTGAAAACATACCCGTAATAAACGGTACCAAACAAAATGTTTGTGGACAGCCCAATACGAGATAAAGTTGAATGATGCAATCTCAGCTATTTTGTATGTTAAGGAATGCTAAGGACATCACAAAGCTAGGTAAGAAAGGTTGAGTAGTTGTTAATTTATTGTAAGATGAAAAAATCCATAAAAGGCTTCCTGACCATTCAGTAATGAAAGATTCCAGATTTCACATTCTGTCAAAATACTTATATTATTTTAGGAAAGCATGATTCACTAAAGCCACACCTTTTTATATTTCTTATTAGGATGCCTGCGAGCTAAAGTTATCAAAAACGTGACAGTATGAAAATCTAATCTAAGAAATATATTAGGTCATACTTTTATTACATTTTTTTATCTGTAATTCATCATCAATGCCTAGCCTTTTCCCAACTATGTATGGGTCAGCTTCCAGTCTAACCAGATGAAGCTGAATACCAGTATTTTACATGGAGCGACTGCCTATCTGACCTCCACAAACCAGTTACTGGGTAACACGATACTGGTTGTCAAACTGTCGAGCTTCTGCCTACCCGTAACGACTGTCAAAGATCTACAAATGTACATAATAAAGAGTCTCCTTTATCGAAGTGGCCCGTGGGCCATTAGATTCAATCAAGCAAGTCACAATGCGTCGGGCAAAACAGTTGTAGAATGACGTGCGTGACCCGCCTACAATTGTTCGACATAACACAATAGCTACACACCGCAAAACCACACGTCGAACTGGCGACCATCTCTTGTTCCAATCATTATGTTTTTAAATTATTAGAAATAAAACAAGTGCAGTTTGCGGAATCATCCCGAACAGCTTGGGGCCCAAGTCTACTAACGCAGTTGTGTCCAAATGGCCGATCATTGGCACCGTAATTGTAGAGTTTGACAGTTTTGCTAATCTCCTAATTGAAAGGCGTCTTTATGATTTTCCGATGACGTGCCACTGATACTCCATTGGAAAAATTGTCTGTATTTAATCTCGTACTGACAAGCTCCTATTATTTTGACTTCCTTAAGGACCACTGTCACGCCATTATGAATTTAGGAGGTTACAAACTATTGGCACAATGGTCATGGCGTTGCCTTGGTATGGTCGTCATAATGACCAATCATTGAAAATAGCAGACTTGGCCCCCTGTTTTCGAGGCATTGGCTGCCATCACAAAACGCCAAAACAAACATATTTTCAGTGGTACTTACCTATATTATGAAATGCATAGATTAAACCACATTTACCTGCACATAATCTAGCATATTAACCCTCCACTACTTAGGTACCTGTGTATAATGTATGTCAATTGGTTTAAATAAAGACGACAGATTTATCTCAAAAACGTGTTTTAGGCCAAGATTACATAGTCTTTACTTTGCGGATGATCACATTCGTATAAACCGCTACTTTACTTTAAATAATTCCTAAAAGATTATTAGAGGTATGAATCGTTCGGACATTTTGGTAAATAGATAGGTAGTCCATTTAAATTGAAAATACACTTTTCTAGCAAAAGTTTTATATTTTTCTGAATAAGAAGATATTTTAAATAAAAAGCGACATTTTTAATCAATCATAAGAAAGTAGGAACACACTTCTCAAACAATCTTCAATTTTTATTAACGTGGAACCTAAATGGCATGTTTTTGTGATGCGGAAGATACATCTACTTTCAAGTGCTCATGACTATATCTGACATCCTATACTGTTCTAAGTATTCAACTACCCTTTTTTTAAAAAAAAACGTTGCCCCACACTACGAAACTAAACTCACATACACAAACAGCCAGATCCGGAACAACTACTTGTAGGTCATACAAATATTTGTTCCGTGCGGGAATCGACCCCGCGACACGCAGCGCAGCAGTCAATCGCTTAACCACTGCGCCAACCGTGTCGTCAAATCGTGCTGTGTGTCACGTAGAGCGAACCTCTCAAGACACACCCCCAGACGAGACGTAGCGGACAAGTAAAGGCAAGCAAGGTCGTTGATTACGGGACCCGGAGGCCCGGTAGCGGCGACTGCCCAGACCTGTTACAGCTTGACAACACTGGCGCACTTAAATGTCTCTACCAACAAGGATGAAATTTGGTAGAAATTGTGCAGAATTTGAGGGACAGGCTTTTTTTACCGTAAAATCAACTAATAATTTAGTTCAGACTTCAGAGGCTGCGCTGAAGTAGGTACTTTGTCCATAAGTTTTGAGACACAAACGGCTTAGTGAAAAGTAAATGCGATTTTTTCATAAATATTTAAGTAAGTACTAAGGAGCATTGAAATGCTCAGTTTAGCGACTTCTATAAGTAGTGCATATTAGAAGCGCATTGCAGTTATTTATTATAAGCGATTAATTGCTTTATTGTATATATAGCAAATATAATGAAAACGCATAATGTTAAAACTGAAACAACCTTGGCAATTTTGCATAACCATTCCTTGTAAATTCGTAACCAAGAACATGACACTTGTAATAAAGCATTTTAAGGTGTAATTTTCCATTTGCTATGGTAACATGCTTGTTCTTAGCTTAGTTCAGTAAGTATTGCGTACCTGCGTAACCTGGCTATTCAAATTCTAACAAACTATACAAATATTCAAAGTAATTCAGTTGCAAACAGTCGATGGAGCAGTAGTTAGTTTGTGTATCGCGCACAGTGTGCACACAATCAACTTCCACGCACACATGCTCGCCCTGACCGAAGTGGGGGGGGGGGAGAAGGCAGACGGCGCCGTGGCTGCCAACCTCCTATATAAAACACTGCGCTGCCATCTGCAAGTTTCAATAGATAACTCGATTGCTGAAGAATTCGGTACGCGTTGTCAACATTTTACGTTGTCCAGAATTGCAAAAACTGCATGTTGTGCATCTTGACGAATAATAGCGCGGGAATTAGAATTTTTTGAATGAACTCAGTGAACTGTAAACAAAATAAATTTAAATAATCCGTCGACGGTAAAATTGTGTCAATTCGCAGCTGTGTGCCATAGCGTTCGTGTGTTACTGCAGGCCTGGCAGAAGGCGACATCCTCTAGTTATTACGGAGTGATGTGGACTATTTGCCGCCAACAACCCGAACCTGGATTTTAAAGAACAATTTCAATACACTGTTCTACAAAGTGCTATATTTCATAAACATTATCATTTTGACGTTCCTTGACAAGTTTTCAAGAGAAAAGAGAAGCCAGCAAAATGAGCTTCAATAAAAATAACCCTAATGCGGTGGGGAAGATCATGGGCTACCTCAAGCAGCTCTCCACCGAAATGGTAAGTTGATATTGCATGTATTTTATAGTGTTGTAGGTAAATTTAATTTAACCCACTCCTTGAACAAATATTAATTATATTTTTTTACCTTTATTAATTAATACGTACTTAAGTATTTAACTAACCCAAAATATTATAATGCAATCTCACTCAAGTCTTCTGTAATTTAAGCTAAGCGATTTAATTTCTATTAACATCCATACAGCCCCGATTATTATATTAGCAAAATCTTACATCAATACATACATTTTTAAAACGAACAGCATTACAAAATCGCACTAAGCGAGAGTTCTTTAGAAAGCTCTGGAAAAGGCATACCTACGTCGCCGGTTGCCGGACGGTCGATGCCGGCCAGCGTTGCCTGGCAACCTGGTGCTAACATTAATTAGCAAACGATTATTCACCGGAAAAATCCCTAATCAATAATACAGCCAATAGTAACTGAACAAAAAAAATGTGCACGCGAACTGCAAGCGTGTCAAAAAGGCACGCAGGTTCGCCGCCGGCATTCACGGCCGCATTGAATCAAGGCGGCCTTGCAAGGCCAGCTGCAACGGTAGATGGCGCCGATGGCTTAGCTATTTCTTTTTTTAAAACATGAGAATAATTAATGCAGTTTCAAAAAGATTTTACAAAAAAAATTATTACCCAACTGTGCTCTTTTCAAAATGTTTTTACTAGGTGCTACTATAAACTCAATTTTAAATTGAAAATCAAGTTCGATTTAAGTACATACCTCTTCGAACATAATATTAATTTTCATACTACTTTATAGGAATGGCGTGCCTCAGTCAGAAGGTTCTTCATTCGCTAACGGACATCTGTTTTCTCTAAATTCAAACTTCCATAGTGACACTAGCGCCATCAGCTAGCGTTCAATTGTGAACTTTCTTCTTGTCAAACCAGTGACTACAAACTTTTCATAGATCCCAATAGATGGCGCTTTTGAATGTTATACGCATAAATGTAATTACCATATTTATTATTATCATATGGCGCCAAGTACAAATAATGGCTATGTAGTAATTAAGTTTCATGTTTATTTAAAACATCGAAATTCCAATCAAAATACATTTATAGAAAAAATTGAAGTAAAAGCGACCCTTCTTGAAGGTCACAAGAATTATGGAAAATAAACAGTCTTTGTTAAAGGTTCGAGGAATGGGGCCCCACGGGGACCCACGTCCCACCCTAATCGCCACGCCAAATTCGTCATTGAAGTTCGTCAAGAAAACTCATAGGTTGACCTCAACATTGAGGTCAAACTATGAGTTTGTTTTTTATTATTTAAAATGTAAACATAAACAAATGCCTACCTTGACATAGTTGATAAAAATAAAACGTTAACTGTAAAAAAAAATACTATTTATAAACTATTTTCAATAAATCATTATAATATATTGATCGACCTCCTGAAGTCAACTGTGATGATGAGATCTCAACAGAAACACGTGAGCGTCTAAATGAACCGTGACTTTAGTGTCAATCACGTCAATCTCTAGCGATTGCATTTAGCTAAACCGATTGCCTGTTAATCATGTGATAGATTATACAATATGTAAAAAAAACAGTCCGATCCGTGAGGGTGTTATTAAGTCTCGTGCTAAGAGTCTATTCATGTGGTTATGTTGCGATTTTTTTTAGTGAAAATGAGTTTTTATGGGTATACATATTACATACATACATATAAAAATACATCTCAATAAATCACATCTGTGAAGTTAATCACAAAAACTGACATTTCAAGTACCTAACTACACTACGGTCATTGACCTAATTTTTTTTAATCGTCAAATCATAGATATTTTTTTGTTTTGTTAGTTTAGAATCCGATATCGATACTCATCACGTTAGCGGACTTTCACTAGCTAATTTAATTTGACCCTGTATATTTATGTAATTTTGAATGAAATTGGGGTAGTTTTGGTACCTAATGTTATTGCAATGTCTATGTGTGCCCCTTTCGGATCGGGAAGGATTTTTTTAGATATTGTATCCTAAATACTCTTGTCGTTACGTCGCGATTGAAGTAACCATACGACTCGGTACTCGATACTCACGATAAATCGATTCAAGTTGAATGTCAAAACGGGCCTATTATTTTTTGACAACTTTACTTAGCTATATCAAAAACTAGAAAAACCTACTGCAAAAAACTACGCGAATACGCGAGTCGAAGAATGTATAGGTTCTAGCAACAAACTATGTGTCTTGGAATTGATATTGACATTTTTATTGATTTACGTGACATATATTATGTGAGGACTATGTGGATCATATATTTTTTAAATTTTCATTTTCGAAGTTAGTTCTAATGATAATCTGGCAGTTCGAGTACTTTATGCGGCCTACCCAAATGTCCTTTCTTTGGTTTTGTTTGTCGAGTCGTTGAACTCCTTAAGTTCTGAGTTGAGCTATACACGATAACTGACAAATGCGTGCACTGACTGGACAGGTCCACTCAAATCTGTATGATTCTTTCCTCAAAAGACCATTTCAGACACCAATCTACATTGTTCTCAAACGATCTGACCAAGATTATTTTTATATAGGTAGCTACTCATTGACATTGATGAATTTTTATATAAACAATGACTAAATATTGACTTTGTAAAGTATTATAATATATTTTTTAATTATTGTGAATGTGAAAACTGTGGGTTATTTTTTATTTTTTTTTCTCTCTCAGTTAGTTTTAGTCTTGGTTTGGCAGTTAGTTCTAATGATAATCTGGCAGTTTGAGTAGTTTATGCGGCCTACTCAAATGTCCTTTCTTTAGTATTGTTCGTCGAATCGTTGAGCTCCTTAAGTTATTAAATAAAATGAAATCGATTGTTCTATTTGAGATGCACGATTAATGACAAATGCATTCACTGACGGGATAGGTCAACTCAATCTGTGTGGTTTTTTCCTCAAAAGACCTTATCAGACACCAATCTACATGTCTTCACATGATCTGACCAAGATTATGTCTGGACTTTAAAAGAGACTGTGACCTCTCAGTTTGTTTTGGCCTTTCTTCTCAGAGTAGTCAGATAGGAAACGCCGACCTCATAGTTTTTAAAATATGATTGACGTGTAAAAGCGTATGTACAAACCTACTTACAGAAATAAAATCAATCGTATCAAGATTTAGCCGGTGTGTGCGAAGTTTGGGTACTTTCATTAAACCTTCGACATATACCGAACATAAACAAACCAAAGAAAAAACCCGAATAATCAAAGCCATGTCATGCATGCCATATCAATATTTATTATTGTTTGTTGTTAACGTTGATTTACTAAAGAATATATTTATATAAACAATGTGGAGTACAATGGATCTAAAAAACAACAAGATAATTAGACGAAAAAAAAGTTACGATACATTTAGTAGCAAGTCAGAGGTAATCAGAATAAAATACTTAAGTAATTGAATTACCGGTTGCAATACAGTTTGAGAATCCAAATTATGAACAGCCACGTCCACTACACTATGTAAACATCATACTGCCGCCAATAAACCATTGGTTGGCTACAGGTATGACATGCAAAGAAAGTCTTTATACATTGTTTTATAAACATCATTATAACTAATGGACAATCGCACGATAACGTCAAGAATATTGAATGTGAACAGTAGTGCTGGTTGTGCTCGTTATAGGCAGGCCGACTAACATGGTCTTTTGTCAATTTATTCGCGAGTATTCTTTAAAGCGGACAAATTATGATAGAAGCGCGGAGGTCCTGTGTAAAGTGGTGTTTGGAACAGGATTCTGAGTATGGATCGGGTCATGGCACTAACTACGCATATCACTAGGTTATCGAAACATGCAGTGGTCATATGATAGCTCGTGGTCAATAAGCAATGTGTGTTTTCTTGATCTGACCTCCGACTCCTTGGGCTTACAATTCTTATCATCGGGACTTGACTTACGCACATTAGATAGCGGATATAATAAATGGGGTACGTTTGCGGATGATTACTCCAGTAATGTCTAGAGAACTTGAGTGACCGGTCTATTTTAATAATTGGTGTGTTATAAACTTAAAACTAGCAGAAATGGTGTGATCAGAAATTGAAACTGTGTCTACAATAAGTATTCTTTACAATTGCAGGGTGGAAGCGAGCAAGCTCGCCGAGGACAAGGCGACGAGGAGAGGTTGTACCGGACACGCGGACCTAAGTACTCTCGAGTACCTTCTAAGCCGACGCTTTCTGCTTCTACGACCTCTACCTCTCTGGCAACGTCTTGTGGATCCCAGGGGACGTTGGTGCCTAACTACGCAACAATCCCCGAGAACGTTACTACTGAAAGTAGCAGTGAAGACGAACAAGACTCGTTCGAGAACACCCGACGCCATTTTCAGCAACTTCGGCAGATTAGTCTAGGAAACGAGTTCAAGTACAAGATGGAGATGGAAATAAAAAGTGCCAAGGAGGAGAATTTGCGAAATTCGATTCCTTTTGTCAAACAATTGAGTACGGAGAGCAACAAAGTAAAAACAGACTACGCAATCAATGGGGACGCTCCGCCATATGCTCCGACAACTCAACGACTCTATCTGTGGACACAAGTAAGTTACATATACTACGTATTATAATTTAGACGATGATGGGTAATTTGTACCCTGTGTAAACACAGTACAATTTTATGAACACAGTGCTCCTTTACGCTGCAAACGCGTGGACAAATGGAAAATTCAATTTAAAAACACCCTCTCATACTAGTAGTAAAATTGACGATTTCGATAAGACTTGCATTGCACTGAATGGAAAAAGAGTACCTATGTAGTCTTAAATTCTTTTCCATACGAGAACTTTTCAGTCAATAGCCATTCTTGCATGACAACACATGTGGACAACTGAAAACTCAAATATAATACAGTGATGTTTTTCATTGTTATGAAAAATAACATTATTCAATTTATAACCACATAAGTATAAGAAAAATGTAAGTTTAGTATTATAACATTCGTTTGCGAAATAAAACCGTTTGTCCATTGTTATGTGCACTAGGTACACAGATCTGGTAAACTTAGGACCCTACGTATGCTGAATGTAAATAACTTTATAACATACATACATGGGTGCAGGGGCGGCAAGGGGTACTTAATAAAAAGCAACCACCCACGGAACTTCATAGCTTTCTGGATAAAGTTCGCGAGAATACGTATACCGAAAAAATACCGTATTTTGTGGATTGATAAATTACTGTTACACTATAATATTGTGCCAATAAATATGTCACATCTAGGACCACAGGTGCCAGTTTAACCCCACGTGTATGTTTTGTGCTAATCGGTAAGCATTTTGTTAGTGTTTAACATATTGTTTGTTTTGTTTCAGCTCTTGGCTGCATTCGCTGTGTCTATGGGTTCGTTGATTGTCGGGTTCTCTTCAGGCTACACTTCTCCTGCACTGATAAGCATGAACGCCACCTTGCATATGACTAAAGAAGAGGTAAGATTCTTTTTAAATTGAAAATATAAAATAAAACGGTTAGTTCAACATCATCAACAGTTTATCAACGTCGATTCGTTGGTTACACGGTTTCCGATCGCAGTATAATATGTCAGCTTATTAAGAAGATTAAAATTGCGGCCCGTCGTCATTCTCTAATCACTTGCGTGAATAAAAGGCCGAGATGGCTTTTAGATTGGTATAATTGTACCATTGTCCCTTACTAGAGGTTGAAACAAGCCATAAGCATTCAGATACACGCGTTTCAAACTTTCAATTACTATGTAATGTTTTTACTCAAATAATATAACGTTCTTTTATTTCTATTACAGGCAACTTGGGTCGGCGGTCTGATGCCTCTGGCAGCTTTGGTCGGTGGCATCGCAGGAGGGCCTCTCATAGAAGTTATTGGAAGACGATGGACCATCATGGGGATGGCTTTACCATTCTTCCTCGGTTGGATTCTGATAGCAACTGCGTCAAATGTGTTAATGGTATTTGCTGGACGAGTTTTCTGCGGAGTATGCGTTGGAATAGTGTCCCTCGCTTTCCCAGTTTACCTCGGAGAAACACTGCAGCCGGAAGTACGGGGTGCAATGGGATTGCTACCCACTGCCTTTGGTAACACTGGAATTCTACTATCATTCTTTGTGGGCAGCTACCTGGACTGGTCACAACTAGCATTCTTCGGAGCTGCACTACCCGTACCATTCTTCTTGCTTATGCTGCTTACACCTGAAACTCCACGCTGGTTTGTTTCCAAAGGACGTACCGATGATGCTCGAAAAGCCCTGCAGTGGCTTAGAGGCAAAAATATAAACGTTGATAAGGAAATGAAGGATCTCACTCGGACACAGGCAGATTCTGATAGAACAGGTGGCAATGCCTTCAGACAACTGTTTACTCTGAAATACATGCCAGCTGTCCTTATATCTCTCGGATTGATGTTGTTCCAACAGTTAAGTGGTATAAATGCAGTCATTTTCTATGCAGCGTCAATTTTTAAAATGTCTGGAAGCACTGTTGATGAAAATGTATCAAGTATCATAATAGGCGTAGTCAACTTCATATCGACATTTTTAGCGACCGGTATCATCGACCGCTTGGGTCGTAAAATGTTATTGTACATTTCCTCAGTTTCTATGATTGTTACACTGGTAGCTCTGGGAGCTTACTTCTACGTCAAGGAAGCAGGAGTTGACGTCACCGCTTATGGATGGCTGCCACTCGCTTGTCTTGTTATATATGTACTAGGATTCTCAATTGGCTTCGGACCTATTCCATGGCTCATGTTAGGCGAAATCCTGCCATCAAAGATCCGCGGTACTGCCGCATCCCTAGCTACTGGATTTAACTGGACGTGTACTTTCATAGTCACTAAAACTTTCCACAATATTATTGACGCCATTCATATGTATGGCACAGTGTGGTTGTTTGCTGTCATTTGTTTAATCGGATTGTTTTTCGTCATATTCTTTGTGCCTGAAACTCGGGGCAAGAGTTTGGAGGAAATAGAAAGGAAATTAACTGGGGGTTCGCGTAGAGTACGGAATATTAGCAGCAGTAAGCAACCACCAAGTGGCTGTTAATTTCGGATTTCGCCTAATGTGTAGGAATAATTTACATTCCAAAATCATGTTATGAACTGTGTTAGGAAGCAAATTTTAGAATATGTAATAAACTAATATGGCAAAGCACTGAATCAGTGCGGGCTGAAGACTGAATGGGAATGTAGCCATAAGTTTTATTTTAATAGTTGTAAATAATAGTGAATTAGAATAGTCCTCAAAATGTCTTGAAACAGTTCCTTTAGTTGTATAATTGTAATAGCATTCCGCTCTGCGAAGGTGCTCGCTATTATTTTAGTTCCTTGATAACAATGTACTGGATCTGTTTTGGAAGACTCGTAATGATTGTAACTATTGTGTAATAAATTGTACATAAAAGAACAATAACATATCCTATAGAGCTATAATTATGTATTTAACTGTACAATCTATTTAGAATGTGTAAGTAGTTTCAAACCACTCATAAGGAGCTTGCTTGGCATACATTTTATCAAGTAGATCTGTAACCTATATTTAATAATGGTCATGACAAATCTGATTTAATTACTGTAGTAACCAAATAATTATTTTAAGTTACTTGTAAAATATAATTTGATCTTCCGTTCGTTTATTAAGATTCCGTATATTATGGAGTCGGTATTTATTGTTGTTATTTTTAATACAAAATAATTTATAATTTACGCTTTTGTAGTTTTATTTGTCTGTTTCTTCAACACTGTCAGGTCGTTTGGATTGATTCTTTAACTACTGGCTGCTTTTTTTATTTAATTATGTGCCTGGCTGCGAGTACATAACAATGAACTAGGAACCTACCTGATGATCTGTCTTCGATCAACAATAGTACCAGATTACCGATGAGCGTACAAAAACGGCCGAAAATAATTTTGCTTCATAGCTTTTTCAACCTTATTAGAGATTATTTATTTATTTATTTTATTATGTACGTACACACAGTAAAATACAGAGAGATACGACATAATTATGATTTATATTCATAAATATTTTTGATTGTATTTTAAAAATACTTTTGTTTTTCAATCGAGGTAGTAATGATATTGCAAACGACAATATTTTTTTTATTATAAACCTTAACACTCATGTAAAGGTTTATAATCAAGTTATGAGCGATGTTTTTGTTTCTAATTTTTTTTGTACTATTGTTGATCGACGTGCTCTGTAGACAGACTTATTATTATAAATACTGATAACAATATGTTATTGTACTGGATGATAACATTCAGGAACGAATAATAAAGCGCCCTCATCTTCGAGGTCAATGCTATGAGTATTTTTTATGAACTTGCGAGATGCTGATTATACATTACAATGAATGACAATACCTTACGGCCGAATACCCAAACAAAACCCAATTTTTATTCTGCTGTTTCTTTTTTATGGACAAAGTCTAAACTAAGTCAAAAGCATTATTATTTTCCAACTATTACATCTTGAAAAAAAAAGAAATGTTACTTTACAAACGACAAACCCAAAGTTCATTAGCAGATTTACTTTGTTCTTATTATTGCATGATTTATCGTTAACACGATCAGGTATGTACTGGTTAGGTTAGTAGTATCAATGTATAGGGTGAACGTATGTCTATATTAAGATTATTTAAATTAAAGACAAATGATTTAAGCCTTGTGTGGTAACAAAGGGCCAAGAAATAGAAACGCGGAGAATTAGAATCAGAGCAAACACATAAATTATAATCTGTGAAATAGAATAAAAATCCATATATTTAATCACAGATAGAGGCTTAGAATTAAAAAAATATTTAGTTATATTTTATACAGTTAAAAAAATGTTAAAAATATTTTCTTAGTAAGCATCTTCTAACCTTGGGTTCCAGAACTCATAATGGCGGAATTGTCTGTCATACAAGAAGCTATTGCCCTAAATAGATAAAAAAAACATTACTACTGTTGTGCTTAGAAGCATTATCAGATGTGGCGCCAGCAGTATTAGTCGGGAGCGGGACTAAACGAAAAACATATATCTGAATATATACGTAATTATGTGAAGGACTGCTCGAATAGTTGTGCAGCCATGGATTGCACAATGTAGCAGTTTAATGATATATTGCCAACCTTTAACAGCTAGGCGTTTAGCACTCGGGAAACAATCAATACGAGGGCGGCACTGAAAATTTCGGGAATCAAGGAAGTGACACAACATTACTATTTAAAAATGTATTTATTGCTTTTCGAAGTATTCTCCGCGAAATTTGACACATTTTTCCATACGATGGAACCAATCATTGAAGCAACCATTCCATTCGGAAGTTGGGGTCTCCAAAATGGCCGTTTTGTAGGCGTCCACAGCTTCTTCAGGTGATGAAAATCTCTGTCCACGCAATTTATTCTTTATTTTAGGGAAAGTATAGAAATCATTAGGGCTTAGGTCGGGGCTGTACGGCGGATGGTCTAATAATTCTATGTTTTCTTGCTCTAAAAACTCTTTTGTTCTGTGCGCGGTGTGAGAACTCGCATTGTCGTGATGGAGGATGATGCGGCGGTTGCAGTTCTCTTTATAGAGTTCAGAAACGACCTGTGGCAAACAAATGCTAGCATACCATTCTGCATTAACCGTTCTTTGTCCCTCAAGAGGAATAGTCATAACATGGCCGGTTTTGGAGACAAACGTGGCCACCATTTTTTTTGCAACACTCCGTGAACGAACAATTTTTGTTGGCTTTAACTCATTTTCGAACACCCAAACTCGTGACTGGGTTTTTGTTTCGGGTTCGTACGCGTATATCCAGGATTCGTCACCTGATACAATGTTGTATACAGCATTTGAGGATCCTGCGTGGAATCTTTCGAGAGTTCTGACGCACCAAGTAACATCAGCCGCTTTTTGCTCTTCACAGAGCGAATGCGGTATCCATCGGGAAAACAACTTTTTTACACCTAATTGTTCATGCAAGATTATTTGTATTTGACTCATGCCAATGTCTAAAGTTGCCTGAATTTCGCGGTATGTCACATGTCGATCTTCCTCAATCAGCTTACACACAGCATCAACGTTTTCTTGGGTGACTGCAGTTTTTGGACGACCTTGACGGGGATCATCACTGAGCTTGACACGTCCACGTTGAAATTCAGAAAACCAGCGATAAATTGTGGTTTTGGATGGGGCTTCATCACCAAATGCAGAAATCATCCGGTCAACACACTGTTTTTGTGTTAAACCAGTTCGAAACTCATAATAAATCATCGCTCTTGAATTTTCTCGAGCCAATTCCATTTTCTCAACGACTAAACAAGTTTGACAAAACCTTGTGACAAGACCGAGAATCTTTTTTTAAATAAATAAATGGTATTCGATTTTTAAAACCAAGGAGTTTTCAATTAAAAAGATTTTAATATGACAGGAACAGTGGAAATATTCCATTCCCGATACTTTTAGTGCAGCCCTCGTACAGTTAAATTACACGATGCTCTCGTCATTCTCGGCCGAAGTATTTCACAAATTTCGAACATTCGGCGCTACGCATTGTTGAAAACACGCAGTTGATACCAAAAGAACCCGACAACGTTTCATACACCATGAAAATAAATAATGAAATCATACGAGCATACTGTCTCTATCGGCACGCTCCCTCGACCAAGCGTTTGGTATAAGACGACATTATTTTTTTGGAAGTCGGTTGTTTTTTTTTGTAAAAAGTTTTTTATTTTTCACTTTTTAGTGTAAAATAATTTGAAAGATTAATATTTTATAAGATAGAAAGATAGAATCATTTAAAAGAGTTTGTAATTTATCTAATTTACAATAGCCTAATGTCAAATGCTCATCACCTTGTACAAAATATTGCTGTTGAGGAGTTCTCCTGGTAAGAACCAGGAGAACTGATGGTGACTTCACCAATATGCATTTTGACGAGCATAAATTGCTTAGTAACCATATTAAAGTGCCTAATTGAATCGCAACGATGGAATACTTATTATTAAGTAGTTCCGGTGGCCATCTGTGTCTTCATCTTCAGTTCCACTTCACCAAATGGTGCTTTTTGAGTGCAAATGCACGAGTTACTATAAAAAATACTCAAATCGCTATAGGTATGCCTATAAAATTTGAGGATTTCCCTCGATTTCCATGGGATCCCCTGATCAGATTCTGATTTGGTGGCAATGGGACCACCTCGGGACATACCCTTCCATACAAAAAAAGAATTTTCAAAATCCGTCCACAATTGACGGAGTAATAGGTGAACATACATTAAAAAAAACATACAGCTGAATAATATAACCTCCACCTTTTTGGAAGTCGGTTAAAAATTGCGAATATCTCGCACATAAATCAAAACCTATAGGGTACTTCCCGTTGACCTACAATCATGAAATTTGGGCATAAGCAAGGTCTCATAGCACAAATAAAGGAAATAGTCCGAAAGTTGTTCATTTGTAGTTTTACGTTTTTTGCGATTACAAACTTAAATTTTCAGTTGGAAAATTGACCATGGCGTATATCGATGTATGGGAGAACATGTTCTTCAACTACAATGTTAAGTTTGTTTTAGGGATAAATTCATCCTTACTACGGAAACCTTCATTGTGCGTGGTCCGACACGCACTTGGCCGGTTTTTTTTATTCTAAAATAAATATAGTGTCTTAAACAACAATCACGGGTGCATAGTGCATACTATGTGTCGCCTACGCCATCGCTACGCGTCACCTACGGCTTTGGTGCGCGTTACCGCAAGATTTTGCTACTCGCCGCCTACGCCATTGCTACGCGTCACCTACGGTTTTGGTGCGCGTTACCGCAAGACTTTGCTAGTCGCCGCCTACGCCAATGCTACGCGTCACCTACGGCTTTGGTACGCGTTACCGCAAGACTTTGCTACTCGCCGCCTACGCCATTGCTACGCGTCACCTACTGCTTTGTTGCGCGTTACCGCAAGACTTTGCTACGCGCCGCCTACGCCATTGCTACGCGTCACCTACGGCTTTGGAGCGCGTTACCGCAAGACTTTGCTACGGGTCGCCTACGCCATTGCTACGCGTCACCTACGGCTATGGTGCACGTTACCGCAAGACTTTGCTACGCGCCGCCTACGCCATTGCTACGCGTCACCTACGGTTTTGGTGCGCGTTACCGCAAGACTTTTCTACTCGCCGCCTACGCCATTGCTACGCGTCACCTACGGATTTGGTGCGCGTTACCGCAAGACTTTTCTACTCGCCGCCTACGCCATTGCTACGCGTCACCTACTGCTTTGCTACGCGTCGCTTCAGCCTTCGGATGCTTCGGTGCAGATTATATGATTTTAGTGACTTTTAAATCTGTTATTACGCCTTCATATAATGCAAGTATGTTATGCAAAAAATGTATGTTAAACTAGAACGCGTACACATCAATTCTATATGTGAATATTTAAGTATTGTAGTAAAATACTTTATGAAATAAATTCAGGAAGTAAAGTCTACCCGAAGCATAAAAAATTATATTACTTTCAAACTACTTAAGATATTTTCATGATTTTTTTTGTATGGATGGACTGTTTTATAGTCTATAATTCTATCTGTGATTTAATTCAATATTCATATTTTCGTTACTAAAAATAAATATTCACATTCGCATTTGTATAGCCAAGGTCAACGGCGACTATCTGCCCCTTAAGGCTCGTATAGACAAGCGCGCCTTGTCGCGCGACGCGACACTGGTAGAACAATTTCTATGAAACTTTAATGGAAATTATTCCAGCGGTGTCACGTCGCGCGACCTGTCGCGCCGGCCAGCACGAGCCTTTACGCGTCTTCTATATCTTGAATACGCGTCCGCTTAGTGGGAAACAAGGTGACGCTAGTTTTATTTGCGTTCAAAAGCGAGTTAAAGGCTAGGCAGATGATGAAGCGAATTAAAGGCTTATGCAGACAGGCGCAATATCGCCCCAATTTGCACGAGTCTTAAAGCTTTCTAAGTTTTATCTGTCAGTACCTACTTTTCTCTCAATACGCCACCGAATTCTAAATTAAACTTTGTTGTGTACATAATGGAAATCGTTCATTACGTCAAGTAACATTTTGGTGGAAACTAATATGAATTCATATTGATAAAGGCTCGTGCAGACTGGGGTGATATCGCGGGCGCGTAAAGGGTTGCGCTGCTTGTCGTGCCCGCGATATCGGACCAGTCTGCACGAGCCTTAAACCCTATTAGCAAATCTCTCAATATTGTGCGTACAACCTTACATTAGCAGTTGGAATGCATGAGGGAACATGTTTTTCAACTACAATGTTAAGTTTGTTCTTAGGGTAAATTAATCTCCAATACGTAACCCTTTATTTAGCCGGTTTTTTTTACTTAGGTTTAACTTTTATGGTACCCTTTTTTTTGGGGTAGAAAACTATCAAATAACTTCTCTCGCTCTGGGCGGAGCGGGAGAAGGCGTGTCAGACTTTTACTGACTAAAACCCATCCGTGTTCCTTCAGTTGCCTGTGTGCCAAGGCCACGATATCCCTTTCGGACAAACTCGCAGCCCTGGTAGGCATTGGCCCTAATGGACCCCGTCAGTTGGTGCTGACATCTGTTTGAGGCGCGCGAGGAACACAACGCGCCGTCTACCCGGGCTTGGTTCTTATCGGACGGCGAGCTACCCATCGCTCACCGTCCGCAAGTCCCGCCTACGGTGGCCGGGAATCGGCTTGCGACTCCCGAAGCTCGGGGCGTTTACCGCGGCGACTATAGGGGCGTGAGGGCGCGAACTTTGCCTCTTCCTCACGCATTCCGCCTCCTCCTTCGCGAACATTACTGCTTCGCAGAAGGAGGCGATGGCCTCGCATGCACTCTCGGTCCGAACCGTGGCCTGACCTACGATGTAGTAGTGAACTAAAATTATTACTAAAAATGTCCTGTGTACCAAATGGGTGTTTTCACATTAACAGATAACGACACCAACCTAATACCGATATGTCAGCTGCTGTACCGACACCGATATAATTATTTTCAGCCTGATGATATTGGTGAATACCGAAGGCCATCGCGACCCACCATACGCGCACAGACCTAAGCATCGAAGCCCCGAAGTCGGCAGTGCGTAAAAGTGCGTTCAATTGAAAAAATGCCCGCTACTTTCATCCCGCACTGCGTCTTCGCCGGTAGATATCGTGCCGATATCGGTGTCGATCGTTGTTTTAAGAACTTCCATAATACTTTTATCCCCTACTATCCCCCTACTTTCTGCCTGCACAATTTTCAAAAATCCAGAATTTAAGATTTTTATTAAGTAGAATAGGCTAAAACTGGTCTTACTGTTTCGCTTATACTGTGACCATATTCTTTTGTTTTTAATGTTTGCCACCGCTCATGAAGATCCGTAAATATTGAGAGGAACATATGAACAGGAACAATTATTGTCAAGTGACGTACCTACTGCTACAGCTATTTATCGAATCTATTATTTTAGGACAACAAAATGAACTTAGTATATTTTTAATCATCTCCCCGCGGTCATGTCGGGTCGACTATTTATGAAAACAAAAGTGGCATAGATACCAATATGTCAAAATACAAAACGAAACATATACGATTCGTCATTGACGAACATGGTTTGTAATCTATGTATAAAAAAAAAATATGAACATTTAAAATTCAACCGTTAAATTCCTTATAAATACAATTACCTCATTGTACATGCCATTTTTATATCTATTTTATTGTGCTGTAATTAGGAAATGAAAGAAAAATTGTTTTGAAATAGACCCAGGATTTTTTGTGCATCGAGCAAATTCCAATTTATCGTGTTTTGAATTTTAATATCCCTAAAACAACGATTTATCTATAACATATATTTTTTTCAGGGCCTAAATACACTAATTTGACAATTTCAAATTTATTCTAAAACAGGCAATTTCGGATAGCCCCCCCTTAAAACATAATGGTTCTAATGAAACAATGAAACAAATTATTTATTCAATCAGTGGAAAAGAATGTGAAAAACATTAATAATTTTCTTGTTTACAGTAGGTTATTTGTATTGCCCTTTTATAGCTTTCCATCCAGACGTCGACATGTCAACATGTGAAACACATGCTGAACGATAAGGTAGATCAATAAAAACTGTTTAACACACCTTACGATCTCATACCGTACCCGTAAACAAAATACATTCAAAGCAATTCATTTGAAATTTGCTAATTGCTTTCATTGTAATTTTAGCCGTAATTTTGTTTAATAACCAGTCGTTTAAAAATCACTTTTACTGATTGATGAACTAGTGCCCCAAAATCGCACAAAGATGTTTGTGCGTATTTCGTGGAACTTATTACTGCGCATATTTTTTAATAATTCTTGTCTGTTAAAGAAAAGGCAATTAATTATTCAATTTTTTGGTGCATTCGAAAAACTGGTGATACATTGCGTATTAAGCAAAGCATGCGATAAGCGTCTTTTTCAAAGATTTTATCGCTTCTGCATATTTTTTCGGTGCTTAATAATGTCATTGTTAAAGCCAGCATTTATTAATATCAGTGCGCATGTTCATGGTAAAAGTTATTTTACAATAGAAGCAAAGATTCTGAAAGCATTGAATTTTTTTGTTAATCACTTAGGTATGTATTAACATACAGAAAAAGCCGTGAAGAATTAGTAGGCGAGTACGTACTTCAAAATAATTGGAATTTGCAGCATGACATGGTGCAAATTGGACCGAAATAAAAGTCTAAAAAAAAGCAGGCCATGGTAGGACGTTGATAAGCTGCGGCAAGTGTGTTTGCAACGACTCTGGCAGTGTGTGGACGTGCATTATCATGAATAAACATAAATGGAGCACCAAATTGGGTCCGCAAAGGAATGACAACATCTGATACAATCGTTTCAGCGTAAATCTGTGCATTGAGATTGCCTCTCCCCCTCTCCCTCTCTCTGTCCTCTCTCTTCGGGGATTACAGGCATGATGTTATGTTATGTTATGTGAGATTGCCTCTGATCCAAATCAGTTCGGTTCTTCCGCCGATACAAATACCCGCCCATATCATGATTGTTCCACCATTGTATGCATGGCCTTCCTGGCATGATTTTGATGGTTCTTGGCATCCAGGGGTCCTCCAGTACCGTGTAGATCTAGTATCTGGCCTCATACCAAAGCGAGATTCGTCAGAAAAGCAAAAAACATCACTCATCTGCCCAATTTCTGTGTTCACGATAAACAGGCTCTGCGATTGCGGTGCTCAAAATTTGGTACACGTAGCGACCTTCGGGAACGGAGATCGACTTCATACAAGTGATTTTTATGGTTTGATCGCTTATTAACATCCCTGAAGAGCTATGAAGCCTCGTAACCAACAGCATCGCGGTCATTGTACAGTTCGTCGAGCAGTAATTTGCATGTAACGATCTTGTCTGCGTGTGCTGGTGCGAGCTCGTCCTCCATGTCGCTCTGCCACGCTACCAGTGATGCGGTAAAGGGTCCAAAGTCGACTTTTAACACTCTGAATAGTGCCCAGAGCGATTGCAACAACACGTTGCCCAGAACCAGCTTCCATCATTCCCACGGCTCTGATCATTTCTTCTCGGCTCAAATGACGTCTTCTCTCCATAATAACGTTCTATTTTGTATTGATTCCACTCAGAAGCATAGCAGAAATTTTACTGATTTGGCCTCAAACCCGTTGCAGTATTAGGAATACGATTTGACAGAAGATTTTCATCTTTTGAACCGAAATTCAAAAGATACCCTTTTCAAATGACTAAATTTACTAAAAAGTATCCAGAGGAGTTACAAAAACTATAATTCAAAAACCTGATTTTTGGTAAGTAACTAGCATAAACGTGCTTGATCCTTAGAAATATATATACAGATAAGGAAGAATATATTTGTTTTCTTTGGTTTAGTGGTAGGTGGTAGCAAATCCGGTTCACGGGCCAGGGGGTCCTGGTTTCAATTCAAATGTCACATATGAGTGTGGCACAAGCAGGCAGTGCTTCGGAATGGTGAGAGATCATCTAGCAAGAGTTCACTACAAATATTATATTGTACGTTTGCTGAAATAAAATCCACTTTTACGAGACTGAGGTAAACTGATACATATAATGCAATATGCAATAGTGTTCTGTGAAGAAGGTAATAGGGGCTCCCGATAACGAATTACCTCTTATATATTCATAATTCTATTGTTGTTAATTGCAGATCTGGTACAGCTAAAGGAAAATAGATCTGGTACAGATGAAATTAGAAAAACATTAATCAAAATAATTCAGAGATCTGTCTGATTTGTTGTGACAAGAGTTATTTTGATTGATGATCAATATTAAAGTCACTTCATCTAGCTAGGAGAATGTACTTCTATTTAAACTGACGTGCAAGTTAGTGACTACGTAAAAATACATCATAGGTACCATGAAACTTATAAGAAAATACAACGTAGGTGCCTATTATAAATGGTTATTACAATAAAGCATATCAATTAGTGCCTCGATTTATAAGGAAGTAGACAAAATTACTAAAAGCTATTGTCATCTATACGATACTTTTAGGATTGCCTATTTGAACCATACAAGACAAATCTTGTAGGTATGTAGATGTAGAAGTTTATACTGTGACATGTTTCGATGAATTCAAAAAGGTTCTGCTACTTAACAAGATTTTTTAACCGACTTCAGTTAAAAGTTTTTAAGTCTTAAACGCTTACAATTGAAAGATCTCTGTTAAAGTTCGAGTTTAAAAACAAAAATTTGAAACGTACAAATATGTAGGTATTTACCTCAAAAAGTTTCAGTTGTTATTCACATTCTCTCCCGCCCCGACCCACACTGGTCCCGAATGATAAAAAAGTGGACATTAAGAAATTTTTGACAGAAGGTCAACGGATTCGGCTGATTTTTTTTTTGTAGACAGCTGATGCAATTACAAATCACTTTTATAGATTGAGTTTTTGCCAAATAAGCCGTATTTTCAGAGAAAAAAAATATTGAAATATTTTTTGTATGAAAGAAATCCTAATTTTGTCTTTATCTTCCAAGATTCAAACGTATTCAAAATAAAACTTAGCGCAGCTTGTAGAGGTGCTAATTGCTCACCACTTTGTCATAGACACTCTTCTGCGATTTTGTGCTCCTTTTGAGTTACAGGCACTTTAAATATTTTTTGTATAAAAAAAATTCTAATTTTGTCTTTATCTTCCAAGATTCAAACGTATTCAAAATAAAACTTAGCGCAGCTTGTAGAAGGGCTAATTGCTCACCACTTTGTCATAGACACTCTTCTGCGATTTTGTGCTCCTTTTGAGTTACATGCACTTTAAATATTTTTTGTATGAAAAAATCCTAATTTTGTCTTTATCTTCCAAGATTCAAACGTATTCAAAATAAAACTTAGCGCAGCTTGTAGAGGTGCTAATTGCTCACCACTTTGTCATAGACACTCTTCTGCGATTTTGTGCTCCTTTTGAGTTACAGGCACTTTAAATATTTTTTGTATAAAAAAATTCTAATTTTGTCTTTATCTTCCAAGATTCAAACGTATTCAAAATAAAACTTAGCGCAGCTTGTAGAAGGGCTAATTGCTCACCACTTTGTCATAGACACTCTTCTGCGATTTTGTGCTCCTTTTGAGTTACATGCACTTTAAATATTTTTTGTATGAAAAAATCCTAATTTTGTCTTTATCTTCCAAGATTCAAACGTATTCAAAATAAAACTTAGCGCAGCTTGTAGAGGGGTTAATTGTTCATCACTTTGCCATAGACACTCAATTGCGATTTTGTGCTCCTTTTCAGTTACAGGCACTTTAAATTTTTCGTTGTCGGATGAGCTTTACTAGTTTTTTGTAGACAGCTGATACAATTACAAGTAACTTTTAAAGATGTATTTTTTGTTAAATAAGCCGTATTTTCAGAGTTAAAAAATTAATTCAGGCGGATTAGAAATAATCTTGTTAAAGATAGACTAAGATGTAATAACATTTTCTTCATTAATAAGTAACTCTTATAAATGTCTTTCTATTAAAAAAAGTCTTATTTTAAATATATCAAATAAACAACTTGGATATCTCAAAACGTGTACAGACATGTTCAGGTACAGGTAATTTATTGTGTGACTCATATTCAGATTATAAGCATTTTTTGGTAATGAGTCATTGCTTAATTAGCCGATTACTTACAATTTGGGCTATATTTGGTCATCTAACGCTAGTGAATGCGTCGGAAACGCTGAATGATAAAAAGGTATAAATTGCAATTAAAACTTTTCCTTCGTACTTTAACGGGCTTAGGACCGTCAACATACAAACCTATATAATAATATAGGTTGAATACGTTTGAATCTTGGAAGATAAAGACAAAATTAGGATTTTTTCATACAAAAAATATTTAAAGTGCATGTAACTCAAAAGGAGCACAAAATCGCAGAAGAGTGTCTATGACAAAGTGGTGAGCAATTAGCCCTTCTACAAGCTGCGCTAAGTTTTATTTTGAATACGTTTGAATCTTGGAAGATAAAGACAAAATTAGAATTTTTTTATACAAAAAATATTTAAAGTGCCTGTAACTCAAAAGGAGCACAAAATCGCAGAAGAGTGTCTATGACAAAGTGGTGAGCAATTAGCCCTTCTACAAGCTGCGCTAAGTTTTATTTTGAATACGTTTGAATCTTGGAAGATAAAGACAAAATTAGAATTTTTTTATACAAAAAATATTTAAAGTGCCTGTAACTCAAAAGGAGCACAAAATCGCAGAAGAGTGTCTATGACAAAGTGGTGAGCAATTAGCACCTCTACAAGCTGCGCTAAGTTTTATTTTGAATACGTTTGAATCTTGGAAGATAAAGACAAAATTAGGATTTCTTTCATACAAAAAATATTTCAATATTTTTTTTCTCTGAAAATACGGCTTATTTGGCAAAAACTCAATCTATAAAAGTGATTTGTAATTGCATCAGCTGTCTACAAAAAAAAAATCAGCCGAATCCGTTGACCTTCTGTCAAAAATTTCTTAATGTCCACTTTTTTATCATTCGGGACCAGTGTGCGACCCTTGCTCAAGCCAGCCCGCGTCTCTGAGCCTGTAGCTTTAAATTCGTCCCATAATAACAAACTAACAACGACCTAACTAAAAAAATATACCCTTTGCAACGATTAATTCAAATGTATCGTTTGAAATAATAACAGAATGGTATGTCAAAAACCCTTCGGGGAAAATGGGCGTTATGTTATGTTATTTATGTGGTACTTAAGTAAAAAAAAAAAATTGACGCACTAATTAGAGCGTATTAACTGCTTAAGGTATTTACTAATTGGATAGATACATTTCTGAGTTAAAAATGGAGATCCTTCAATCTCCATTTTTAGTGGTTAATGATAATAAATGTACTTATCATATTCAGATAGCTTACTTAAAGCTTACTAGTACTAAGTACGTGCGTGTTTTTCCTAACAGCTACAACATTACTAAACAAACATAATCATGTCAAAACCATAATATCTATTTACGGCATTTTTTTTCCTGTACTGATGGTTCGAAGACTGTTTTGAATCGTGCAACCTCGAGCCAATCAATTTGTGCCCATATAAATCGCAGCGAGTGTAGCGAGACAAACTCATTTCTTCAGTAACTTATGTCGAGAACACATTCAGTGCTGTGGTGATTATTATTACTATAGTGTAAAGTGATTTTTGTATGACCAGTTCAAAATACTTATTTCATCATGAAGATTTTAATGAGAGCAGATACTCATTACAGCATACAATACAGCAGTGACTATGAAAAACCGAATTATACCTTTTCACAGGTAGGAAAATATAATTTCTGAAGTACACAGTTATATTTTAAAGATACTATAATATGCGTGTATTAGAATCAAAATTATATGATGCTTCAAAGAAAATAATCACGATTTCTCTCACGTTTTATCGTCGTTAATACATATTTTGGTGTGCATAGACAATAGACACGTGATGAGCTTTCATTGAAAGATATTTAATGCAAAGCCCACACTCACACACTAGTGTATAAAATAGTCAACTGCTAACAAATTTTATTCATTGCTTTTTATGATTGATGTTAATTCCGTGTACTAAAATGCGAGGCGACCAATTGTGCCTACTTAATTAATCTGTTGCTACTTGGTTAGCACTCAACTCAGTTTTGGTCCCTTGTAATTCACAGAAATATGTTGCAAAATTACCAGTGAATTCTTACAATTCAATTAAAATTTCAAATGTCCAATACAAGTAGGTACTCACCTCAAGTAAGATTTCATCGGATTTTTTCCGTTCAAGTCATGCGTTATGAATTGTTACGGCACATTACGTTATCGACTCGGTATAATTTTACTATAATAACAAATGTAATCAACAAACTCGACCAGCCCATGACTAAAACTTGAGAAAAAAGTACTTTTTAATATCATGCGCTTTTAACAACCTTTTTTACGTAAAGTAAATAAAACACGGTCACGCAAAATATACTGAACGTTTGTGCAAGAAACAATAGATCCATAGTAACCTATATCTATATCGACTAACCTTAGAAGTAAAAAGTTTTTAACCTAGATTTAAAAGACTTATTAGAATGAAATATTGAAAGACTGGCGAAAGTTTTAGCAGATTATCAGACAGCCATAATTACAGACGGCAGTGCTTGGCGGTAAGCTTATGATTAGATATGAAGTTGATGCCTAATTTTTACCGCCAACGCTTACAGTCAACCCTACCTAGTCAGCAACTACTGGCAGGCAACTTTGTTTCCACCTACAGTTTTGACCACATACAATATCGGGCGAGATTAAAATTTTATGCGACGTAAAAATAATAGCGTACCTATGCATTTTACGTAGTTAACGTGACATAACTTGAAGAAATATAAAAAAAGTGTTTGATATTACGTAATCAATGATTGCTTTTAAAATCAGTATAGGTATATTTCTAATTAAATCCTTAATAAAACTGACATAATGGGCATTCTTTGTTATGAGAGTGTGTTCTGTGCAAGTGTGTAAACGCAGGAACATTTCCCGATCTATAGGCACAAAATAAAAGCAAGTAGGACATTAGAACTGTCCATTTATTTACAGTGACGACGTGTAAGTGGACCCAATCAGAGTCAATGATTGCTTAAATTAATAGAAGGCGGTTTGCGTGGCATCGCACACGCCTCCCTGCAAATAACGTCATGCTATTAATGAACCGAAAACACTGCGAAGCCGATACTATTTGCATGATAAATACTGACTACACCACTGTTCACATAATAGAATATGATAGGCAGAGATATAGACTATAAATCTGTAATGTAGTACAAAATTATTTGTTGATTTAATTATTAGGTCCCATAAGTAGTTATATACTTAAATGAAAATCTAATACATATTACTCTATAGCTAACGAATAATCAAGCCAAAACACTATCGCATTATTATCCCTAAAGTTATTTTTAAGCGGAATTATATCCTCAATTCCAGGTTCTTGCTGCTGTGGCAGTTTCTATGGGCTCTATGATCATCGGCTTCTCTTCTGCGTACACATCTCCGGCCCTCGTGACCATGATGAACAGTACCGTCATCTCTGTCACAGACGAGGAGGTAATTGACTTGTCGCCGTGTATTAACTACAATTTAGTTTGAATGTTTAGCTCTGAGATGATTAGAAAGTAAATCATCTTAGGTTTAGCTGATTTTTTAAATTAAAACATTAACTTTTTTGTCAACAGGCTAGTTGGATTGGCAGCTTAATGCCCTTAGCAGCCCTCGCGGGTGGCGTAATTGGTGGACCACTGGTAGATTATATTGGCAGACGCAGAACCATTCTTTTCATAGCGCCCCCCTTCTTTCTCGGTTGGATACTAATAGCAACTGCAAGGATAATACACTTAGTGCTTGCAGGACGCGTTGTTTGTGGTCTGTGCGTCGGTGTCGGGTCACTCGCGTTCCCGGTGTATCTCGGTGAAACTATTCAACCCGAAGTCCGCGGTACGCTAGGCTTGTTTCCGACCGCTATTGGAAATATCGGAATATTAATTTGCTATGCGGCTGGAAAATACCTGAATTGGTATGAATTGGCATACCTAGGGGCAGTCTTGCCGATTCCCTTCTTCATTTTAATGCTAATGATCCCAGAAACACCCCGTTGGTACATATCTCGTGGGCGTAATGAAGAAGCCCGAAAAGCACTACAATGGCTTCGAGGCAAGAACGCCAAAATTGACAATGAAATCCGTGATATAGCTCTATCGGATGCAGAAATGGGAAAAGAAGGCATAAAACTTAAAGAACTTTTCAGTATCAAATATATGCGGTCCATATTAATTTGCTTGGGACTGATGACATTTCAGCAATTATCGGGGATTAATGCTGTAATATTTTATACTGTTAATATATTTAAAATGTCAGGCAGTTCTGTGGACGGAAATTTGGCGACTATTATTGTTGGAGTAGTTAATTTTGTATCAACTTTTATTGCTACTGCGCTTATTGATCGAGCGGGCCGCAAGGTGCTGCTGTACATTTCTTCTGTGACAATGACCATTACGTTAGTTGTGCTTGGAACATTCTTCTATGTACAAACCGACTTAAAAATAGACGTCTCAACTTTAGGATGGATACCATTGACTTGTATTATGGTTTACTTGTTAGGCTTCTCTCTGGCGTTTGGCCCTATTCCGTGGTTGATGATGGGTGAAATTTTACCAGCCAAAATAAGGGGTGGCGCTGCATCAATATGTACGGCATTTAACTGGTTATGTACGTTCACGGTAACTAAAACGTTTCACAATATACTTGTCGGTATAGGTCCAGCGGGAACATTTTGGTTATTTGGATGTATTTGTTTCGTGGGACTGTTCTTCGTGGTAGTTTTTGTTCCAGAAACACGAGGAAAGAGTCTAGAACAGATAGAAAATAAGCTAACTGGTAGGGCAAGCACAAGAACTCGCAGGATGAGTTCTATCGCGAACATAAAACCATTGCCAAGTGGATGTTAATTATTAGAAAGACTTAACTTTGGTTGTGAAATGTTGAACTTTTCAAGGCCAATTGGTTTTTCAAAATTCGAATTAGATTATTCAACATTTTATATAGCACAATATTTCTTTTAACAACTGCAAACACAGAAGATCTTGATTTTACTAATCTCTATTACTTCCTACCTCAAACCTCGAATTTCTCAAAATTGTTACTTAAAATATGATTAATAGAAATAAGTTAGTTCATAAATAATATTACTTTTACCTTTAATGATCCTAGTTATATATTTAGCTAATAATTTCTTTTCTAGATAAGTAACCTTTTAGATTGTTTACTGGATAATGTAAATATTTTTTGTTTCTAATTTATTTCTATATTAAAGTAAGTATTAGTGTTTTACCAAAAATTGATACTTAAGCATTAGATAGTTTTTTATTTTATTTAAACCAATTACATTTTTTTCTAGCACATGTTTTTTATTTGATCACAACATCTAAAATCCCTCTTTCTCTCCAACTTCATGGTGAATGAGGAAAAGTTTTTTTCAAAAGTCTCATTCATTCGTTCTCATCAAAAAGAAAATAATTACTTAAAATAAATCTCTTGGTAAGCAAAAGATTATTTATTTAAGTAATTACTTTTTTTTAAATACCTACTTAAGAATCTTATAACAATTTTTATTTATTAGATTAAAAACTCCGGTGGTGTGCATCTCCACGTATGAATTCATGTGATAATTGGCTTGTGGAGCACAGGAAGGGCTGATAGTACTGGTCTCTTAACAAAAATAACTTTGACAGGCTCCAACTAATTTCAGTTTTTTAATGCGAAGTGAGCTGTTGTCAAAAGCCTCAAACTTATGTTTTATTACTGTAACAAAATAAAGTATAAATATTATGCCAACTCTGTCTAAGGCTCAAACATACTGTTGCAGAATTGACCAGGAGAGTCTCAAGTTCCCAAATCTAGGGTATAATGCAAATGGTACACGTTTTTTTAAAACTTTGGACCCATTGTTTTAAAATTTATTTTTTATTTTTTGTGCCAGCATAATATATTTTTGTTACAATGAGATCCAAAATTGTCATAAGATAAATAAACAATATTCCTACAAACATCTTTTTCTCTTCTTGGAATCAAGAAAAATGAAAAAATTCAGTTGATTGAAACAAGGTTTAACAGATCCAAGGTAAGCCTATCATTCAGATACAATATAATCTTACTGCAATCACCAAGCTCATTACCAAAAATGTTAGTAATCTCTTTTTGCCTTAAAACCAAATAGTGTACAAAGAGAATCTACGAAGAAGCTTAAGTATTTATAAACAAAATATCTTTCTAGTTTCCAGTCAATAAAACTTTTTACTAACTTAACCTAGAAGCAATAAAGCGTGAGCACATACATAAATCTAGCCATCGGTCATACTCGATTTGTAAAAGATGTGGTAGACGGTGAGATACCAAAAGATTTCTAACAGCAACATTACATTGACAACAATGATTCACTTGAACATTATGCATTTGTACTCGGAGATTTGTACGTATTAATTAGAAAAGGTTAGTAGCATAGTTACCTATTGCACGTTATTGCATAATTTTATAAAACTTACCCATAACTTGAACGCGGCAAATAGCACAGGTATCACACTCGACGTCCCAACTCCACATGGCTACTGCATTCCACTTTTTCAAAGTAAACATTTTGTCTGGCTTCTGTCCATCATTGTCTCCGCGGTCCAAGGCATCACAGTCTTCACCAGACATTCTAGGAAAGAATTTAATCGAAATTATTACAATTCACTTTGTTTTTATTTACTTCGACTGAAGTTTACGATTTGCGTTTCGCGACGATAGCTTTAGATTCTGTTTGGTGATGTGTCAATCATCTGTTGATCTGTCATTCATAAAATATTAAAAATAAAACTTAAAAAACTTTATTGATTTGATCAATATTGTCTAAAAAAGGAATTAAGTAATCTTATTCAAGTACTCAAATCGTATTTTTTATCATGTCTCTATCATTACATATTTTTCTGTTTCTAACTTTGTAAACGTGACGCAAACAGGGTTGCCCCTGCCTGCCCTACCGGTAGAGCCAACGCTCGCGCTGGGTCCCAGAAATTATAGAAAATCAATGATTAGGATTACACAACAAAAAAAACCTAAGACTTTTTGTTTTAAAAGAACGATGAACAAAAAAAATTTATAGAATTAACAAATAAGTTGGGATACAAGTAGGTTTATAATAACAAGTCTGAAGTAAAACGACGACTCACGTAAGTACGGTATAGTTGTAAAATTACAATGAACTAGGCATATTATTCCCTACCGATAAGCAACCGATATTATTATAACGTGAAGTACCTTTATTTTACATTTGAATTCCTATTCTTCAATCCAATTATTCAAGGCAATCTACTATACAAACAGGATACCTACCTGTGAAGACAAAATTATACAGATTTTGTATCCAAAGTCATTTCATGAAGTTCAATGAAGATTGTTAGGTTAGCGTGTTGGTGACGCAGTTAGTATGTCGGGACACCGTTCGAATGGCTGTGACTCGGTCAGAAAGTCGATGACGTTAGTAGGACGGGGACGCTAATAGCATGTCGGGACCCAGTGAGCACGTTCGTGACGTAGTTAGCATGTCGGGATGCTTTTAACATGTTGGTGATGCCGTTGATAAGTAGGTGTCGCAGGTAGCATGCCGGTGACGCTTGTATTATGACGGGGACGCTGATAACATGTGACGCAGCATGTCAGGCCTCTTTTGCATGTCGGTGACGTGGTTGGCAAGTCGTGCATTGGTTTACATGTTGGGAACGCTGATAGCATTTTGGTGACTCTCTTGACATGTCGGTGACACGATTAGCATGTCGATGACTCGGTTGGCACATCGGTGACTCGAACCCACCGATTTTGCCCCTACCTAAAATGGCTCACTCATTTTCATTTCCATCATTTTGTTTTGTATCTTTTAATTTCGGCATGCCAAAGAAAAACATTTAATTTTAATTAAAAAAGTCTGTTACACAAAAAACTAAACATAAAATAAAAGAGGTGGATGAAAATCATTATAGAACGTACTAATTCCATGCGTAAAATGGAATAAATGAGGCAATGTTGCTAAAATAAAAAAAAAATAACAAATTATTAAAAAAAAAAAAAAAAAATTTAGCAAATTATTCAAAACAAATTATTTCTTGTCGCGAGATAGAGAACTGTCAAAGTTCTTTTTTCGAGTTTACTCGTAGACAGACAGAATGCTTCTCTGTCTACGACTTTAGTCGAGCCTATCGGTCATGTTAGGGTTTAGGATGACGCAGAATCGTCGACAAATCGAGAACGAGAGCGTTCTGGCGCCTGTCATGTTAGCCAAATAAAATATTTTGATTTAATGCACTCTGTTCATTCATTGTTAATAAATATTGTTCGCATGATTCCAAGTTTGATTTTGCCAAACTGCGCCGCTCTTCGTTTGCGGCCGCGTTTCCGATCACCCGATGTGTCGGTGACACCTATGGAATTAGTATGTACTTTAAAAGACGCTTTATATGATACAATGAGTGTGCAACGATAAAAAAGGGAACAGGAGGACACAGTTTTTCGACAGCTTTGTGAAGAGGCTAAAGAAGCTGAGTAACTAGACGTAGAGATTAAATACCCCAGAATAGTGTTAAGACAAACCGCCCTGGGCCCCCGGCCCTGGGGGGGGCCCCAAATCTTAAGAAGTGCTTTCCCAAACACGGTCAAAATATATCCAGTAAGAAGCAGTTTAGAGTTGAGGCCTAGTACGTATGCAGAATATAAATGTAGGCTGCAACTCTCTTGTCGAGCTCGCTTCGCTCGCTACATTCTCTAACTTTCTACATAAGTCGACAAAATAACTCATATTTTATGTACGACTTTTCATAAAAAACCTTACCTACACAAGGCCGTGTGCACAAATTTTCGAAGTCACTCCGCTCGCTCTTGCATTTTAAATAATAATATATATTCTTCCGACTCTCCAACTTTTCTGCTTAAGAGCGGCCAACCCGACATACTTTTCATACAAACGCTCGTACGTGATTATGGCGTTGTAAAACATCTTTCTTTGAAATTTTTGAGCCAATAGGTATCTTGTGCACTTTATCTAGGTTTCTAAGCAAGCAAAAAAAAAATTTTTTTAAAGTAAATTCAGTGTAAGCCTGCAAAAATCTGCTTTTTTGCACAAATTTTACCTGAACTTTGGCCATTCATAATGTACTCATAAATTGTAAATATTAAGAAAACATTACGATAGAAACCTTGCAAATGTAATGGAGATTCTAAATTACTAACATTTATTTCACAAACTGGTAAGGCTTACTCAAAAACACGTATTTCCTGGAACAAGTTTTATGAAAATTCCGCACATTATTTTTCGTTCAATGCTATCGCGTTCTCACTCGTTTGTTTTAATAGTTTTCACTTGCGCTGGATGAAACAACAAAGTTTTCGACCATGCTCGCGTTGACGATAGACGGACCGGGAAGGGCCCTCTTAAGTCAACAAAGCAAATCCTTTTTCCTTAAGAATGTTCAATAGAAACCTAACCGAGACGAGGTGCAAAAAAATTCGAACTCGCCTCGTTCGCTTTCGTAGGTATCCTACATTCTTGTTTTTCGTAAATAGTTTAATGAGGAGACGAAAATGCACCTCCCTCAAAAAAACAAGCCTGGGCTGTGAGGCCCATGGTGTAGGTAGATTATAATTGTAGGTGCATTATAATTATGCACGTTATAGATAGTATAGCTTACTGGTTTTTTTTTTTCGAAAAGTATGTATTATTTTGTAAAGAACAATAGGGATTTCGTAAAAATACGACAATTATTAAGGCACTATTTGATTTATTGGCTAATATCATGCCCTCTGTAGATAAGAGCAATACTGCCTGTGCAATTTATACTGATATACATATAACCAAAGCTTTTGATTATGTGGACCATAAGCTTCTGTTACAAAAATTACATGGTCTAAGACGGATCATCCTACAGTCCTACAGCTAATAGAATCGTAGTTAAATAATAGGCATCAATATACAGAAATTTGTAGAATATGTCCAAAGACTAAATTAGAAATCATATTTTATCAAAACCAAGGTACGTCAGATATGGCGTCCCACAGGGTAGCGTACTAGGGCCGCTATTTTTTAATATGTAAGTATTCATGATCTCCCGAAAGTAACATCAAACAAAATGGTTCTCTTTACGGATGACAGTACAGCTGTGGTAAAGTGAACAATTTTTAACGGCATAACATTTTGCCTTTGTTTTGCGGTATGGTGTTATTTCTTGGGGGCACTCTACTGCTTAGGAGCTTGTATTTAGGGTGCAAAAGCGATGCATAATTATGGTCAATGTGTGGTCTTAAGACCTCAGGGGGCCAACCACAATCTTTTACGAAACAATATTACATCAAGAGAGTTTTGTTTCAAGATTACAATAACATTACTCATATTCGTACCATGATCTCCATCGCACAATATTGTTTTATTCCTGCTTAGAGCTGGGAAAGAACGAACGATTTGTAAGAATTGTTTATCGCCGGCTATAATAGAAAAGAAACAACGCTATATGAATTTTATAGCGCTGTCCCTTTCATACGTTGGTCCGAATCGCTATTACGAAGTCCTGGTCTTGAAGCTAAATATTATTAAAATTTTACTTAAAAAGGTTACTTTGCATTAAATTATAAGTTTTATGACAAATTTCTATGAAATTGACTCAAATATTAATTGATTTTGCTTTGAAAACTGAGAAAAACAATTGAAGAAATTAAATATAAGCTACGGCTAAGGTGTGACATAATATGAATCGGAACAAAATGTGTTCTTATCAGAACGAAATTTGAAACTTGATGACAGTCGATGTAGCGATATTTTTGTTTTCAAATGCACGGTTAAACGCATTTTATTTTATTTTCATAAGATCTAAAGTCGACATGGAATCAAGATACGGTTAAACACAGTTATTCAGTGAATAATGGTGAATAAGTTTTATGTTATTTATGCAGTGTTATGTTTTGGCGAAGATAGTTCGAAACAATATGTGGTCAGACTCAGTGATTAGTGTTTGCATTCGAAGAGTTAATCGGGTTTCCTGGCGGCAGCTTAAGATACTATGGCAATATTTATTTGCTAACAGAGGTATCGCTACTGCCCACAATCGCTCTTTACAAGCCAAGGAGTACTCACGAAGAAAGTGGAAAGAGATTGCGGAAATCTTGAACTCGCAAGGTGATGGCGCTCATAAAGATTGGGCAGGCTGGACTAAAGTAACTACCTAACTATAATTTTTTATTTTGTCAATTTAAATTAAGTATGTCTAATACATATATCAATATTAAATTAAACAATATTTTTCTGCATTATTATCTTCCAAATTCTAATATTTCGTACCTATGCATTCGCCATGTAGAATCACACAAGAAATTATGCACTCGTGTACTAAAATCTCTAGATACACAATTCATTCGGTAAGTTTACATAAAAAAATATATTTTGCTTACTATAAAGAACACGAAAATTTTTAAAAAATATATAAATTTGCAAAACAATAATATATCCGTCGAGTCCGAGGAACTTTTTTAAGATTGCTAAATTTGACGTAAAAACAATATTGCTAGTTGTCAAAAGTCACGTCGTGGTATGAATTGAATGAACTTTTAGAGGTGACTTCACCAAAACCGCTAAGAAAATAACATTGTTTCAATATTATAGTAAGCTTATTTTAAGGACGTCATGGTACGAAAAGTCAAAGTAAGATTATAATAATACTGCTTTAAGCGTTGGTGGTAGGCCCCCAGATAGCTGTCTTCCTTATTTCAAGTGATTAAAAATATTAACATTTCTGTCTCTATATAATTTATATTAGAAACGGCTTTATTTGTGAAAAGTAATCCAGATCTCTTTCAAAAATTTTCGGCAGTCAGATCGAATCCAATACAGTCCGTATTGGATTCGATCTGACTGCCGAAAATTTTTTCAAGATTAAATTATGTCAAGTGAAATGTAAAACCGCATTAATGCAAAAAAGGTTTTTTGGTATTGCCCCACGCATTTACATTAAACTACCTAATATTATTAAAACTATGACTGTATTAAAATTTAAAAGGGCACTAAACGAAATATTAATTGAAAAAAGTTATTACAAAATGGATGACTGATGAATCACTGACTGTGACATGCTATTATTCCATTTGATTTTTTTTTAAAATTTGTATTACTGTAACCTTGTTGACATTTTTGTATTACGAGTATTATATAATTTTTACAGTGATTCCAACGATTGATTGTATTTGTATTATTTTATTTTTCAAATTGTTATTTAAAATTATAATATCTTTCAATGTGTGTAAGTAAATGAATTAATATTATGATTTGCATGTATATGTGACGGTAGAACATGGAGGACTAATAAATGATTTGATTTGTTGTCATTATAATTTTTTTACAAAATGTTACTAGAAATACTGAGAAGCGGGGGGATGCAATGGCCTCATTTTGTTTTGCCGCCCCGGGCTCCCGACTGGTTTAGTCCGCTACTGATTGGAGCCTGTCCTGACCGGACCCCGATTATGATGTGACTCCCTGACTCGAAGGCTAGATCCGCCCTTGTCCTTTTCTAACAAAATATCTTTGTACTGCTATAATAAAATATATGCCGCAGGTGGCCGCAGGCAGTGGCCCACCACTGATTGGCCACAGGTCGCAACTCACAGCTTACACATCACTCCTTTTCTTCCGGTTCCGGTGAGTGTCATAAGGTGCCACAAATGGCGCCACATGAACTAAAAAGTTTACCAAATTGAATGCTTTCTCGTTTGACCCAATTAATTACGGTAAGCCCACTAAACACAGCAACTGATGTTTATCTTCGTTTGATCTCAAACATTAGCAGCCATTAGTTGTAGGAGAATAGTCATTTTAAGAGGGGCCTTCCCGGTCCATCTATCGTCAACGCGAGCAGTCGAAAGTTTGTTGTTTCATCCAGCGCAAGCAAACGAGTGAGAACGCGATAACATTGAACGAAAAATAATGTGCGAAAATTTCATAAATCTCATAAATCTTCAAAATTTCATAAATCTTCATAATGTTTTCTTAACATTTACAATTTATGAGTACATTATGAATGGCCAAAGTTCAGGTAAAATTTGTGCAAAAAAGCAGATTTTTGCAGGCTTATACTGACTTTGTTTTTCAAAAAAAATATTTTCTGCTTGCATAGAAACCTAGATATAGTGCACAAGATACCTATTAATTCAAAAATTTCAAAGAAAGATGTGTTACAACGCCATAATCACGTACGAGCGTTTGTATGAAAAGTATGTCGGGTTGACCGCCCTTAAGGAGGCTGCCTGTCCAGGATGTGCCGGACATACGAGTTCTTATGGTTGAAGAAGCCCCCCGCTCCCTTCTGAACATTTTGGACGGAACTCCATAAAGTTTTTCATCTGCTCAACTAGTAGAAGCCGAAAAAGTTTATAAATGAAACCTTTTTTTTGGTTGAAGCATCTCTTTTTTATTTGTAAAAAAAAACCGGATACACAATACACATACTGAATATAATGCATCCTTATACTTATCATAGAATTGTTTAAACAATAATTAACTTTCATAATCTATATTAATATATTAAATTCTCTCGCTTTATGTTAGATTTTAATGGTAAATATATATAACACATTGTTACCCTGTAACTATTATTAAATATAATTCACGCTATATACGTCCATGAACACATAATGTATATTAAATATTGCCTCTTTATAGATATTGTTTAGGTGGCAGAATGGTACCTATTGTATTCTTACACAATTATAAACTATAAAATAAATGTTCACTTTTACAAAGTTAATTCCAGAATTTAACTGATCTAATAAAGGTAATAATAACCTACTTGTTGTCATTTTCCTCATTTGTTACATAAAATAAGCTAACTACACAGAAGGTATTAAAAATAATCGGTAGGTTTATTCTAATGGTAAAAAATAATTACGAAGAACCGTAAATGGTGATGTATAAAGCGGAGAGCAGGATGAGGAAGCTGGCTGTCACACTACTGGCCCCACTGAAACATCCTAACTCTTCGACTTGCACTTGGTACCTGAGGTTGTACGGGAACCTGCAGTTTGCGTCTGAGGAGTAAAACATTATTAGTATGGAAGCGAACACTTATAACGAGTTAAGGGTAGGTACTCCCTCTATAAAGATTCGAAGAATCATGGGAAACAAAAGACTTAGGTACTGTCGGTTTCGCGGTTACCAGAACCCAACTGTGTGCGCCAAACGAAACAAAAAACCGGCCAAGTGCGTGTCGCACCACGCACAATGAAAAGTTCCATAGTTGGGATGAATGTATCCCAAAAACAAACTTAACATTGTAGTTCGCCACGGTCAATTTTCCAACTGCAAATGTAAGTTTTGTAATCGCAATTTATTTTTATTTTATCTTGCTTCTTGCCAAATTTCATGTTTCTAGGCCAACGGGAAGTACCCTATAGGTTTTTTTTTTGATTATCATTATCAAAATATATTTTTTAGAGCTCTAAAGGACCGTACGTATTTAATATTAATTTCAACTTGATACCTCCACGCGTTCATGAGAAAAAGGGTCTTGACAGAAATACAGACAGACTGACAGACGGACAACGAAGTTTTATTTAGTTTTTCTTTTGAGGTATGGAACCCTAAAAATGACTGAATCTAAGCACGCGCGCAATCGCGTACACGCATTTATTACTGCATTTTAGAAGACTAATCGTTTTAGATTGCCACACCACAATTTAATTGCATTTTAGGTAGGTATGACTATGGCTTGGTACTTAAAGATTCGAAAAAATTTCATCATTGGCTTCGCTTTCTGAACAGACTTCTATAGCCTTACTTAACGGGCAAAGCTTTGCGTGTGGTGAGCTTTTGTGGTCAAGACTTAATCAATATTTAACTGTACCTGTGCACCCGGCGGTAGCGATGCTGCCTGCTGCGAGGCTGGTGTCTGATCGGACTGACACGTACAGAGGTGGACATTCGTTTATATGCCAGTGTCCGTCGCAGGCGTTCTGCAAGCTGATCTCAACGTTACCAGACGCCAACGTCTGGCATGTTATCGCATCGTTGTCCGTAGTGACTGTTGAATTGCTCCTGAAAAATAATATAAATTAGCAAAATTACTAGACCGGCATTTTTTTTCTTCTCATAGGGTGGATCCGCAGTGGTAGCCAGCGAAATTCAAATTTTGTTACGTTTTTTCCAATTTTCAGGTCAATGTGGTTGTAAGTATTTGATCAAAATATGATTCGCGACCATAAAAAAATGTTATGTACCTACAGAATTATAATTACTTAAATTTTTTAACTTTATTCTTATTTAATTTCAAAGAGTATTTCGTGTAAAGTAGACACATAGCAGTAATCAATTTGGATGTTTGTTTTGTTCCGGCTTTATCAGAAAAGCCCCTAAGATTTGTCACCGTTTTCCTTTTCGTAATTTTTATTTGTTTCTAACTAGCGTATGTTAGTCATCAAAATGAAAGCAATGTATGATACATACGGATATCGTAAATGTTGGTATCGAGGTAGAGCGACTTTATCATAAGATAACACTATCAATAGATGTCGTACCTGGGTTGTGGGACGGACCGAGAGTGACAGACTACGAGACTTCCAACTCCAGTACCACTGCGAGCCACCCTGACCTTCCTGTTATCATTGTTCTCGAAGAAGTAGTTAGCACTGAGCCTATAGAAGTTGATGTAACCAGGTTCAACGTAGTCATCGAACTGCCTTGTGCCTGAGGATCCTCCGGTGAACAAGAAACCACATGTAGGGTTCACGACTCTTCTACCAACTGCAAAGAGAAAACAAATTGTTATAAACCTAAGCAAAGCTTTGCCTAGCTAATAAATGTCCTAAATCTCCCACGGCTCAAGTATTGCTACTGCTTTAATTAAATCTAAGTGCACTCTGGGCCAGAAACAGGTTGTTCGTGCCCACTTTCTAATTATGCTAAATCAATTACCACTTTGAATTCGTCGTAGTACAGCATCCATGATAGTGTCCACATTTGTTCCCGCAGAATTGAGAGCAATAGTGAAAATGTCGCTGTACATATCTCGTACATAAGTCCATAGAGTGTCGAACTGATTGGTAGAAGTCGCGTATAGAACTCTTAGGTCTGGAAAAAGAGAACAAGTATTTTAATTTAGATTAACATCACCTTTTATGTCTCTATTTTTTTTTTTTTCTAATAAGACCATATTTTTTTTCAACTAACCCGGTACGGTATTGTTAATCGCGTTAGCGTGTTGCCATGCAAGGTCAGTAGGCTGCAAATTGCCATTATTGATCAGATACAACAAAACTGATGAGTTGCCGCCGACGTAGTTCCTCATGGTCTCGTTCAAAAGCGTTTCTTGCATCATCAAATTGATGCGATTCAAACTGCTTTCAAGATTCACTCCTGACGGTACTGTGGATCAAAATATAGCAATGAAAGTTTTGAATTGACTAGTGCATATAAAATTCTAGTCAACAGATTTTGTATTGAAACATTTTCTTGAAAAAATTTCAATTCACTTACATGTTGCATGTCTAGTGGCGTTATATTGAGCGTAGAAATCGGCCGGAGAATAGGTAGTATTGACAACGATGCTTCCATCAAAGGCGCTCAGTAAAGTGATACTGGATCCGAACTTGCCGACCTCAATAGAGTCCACTAAGTAAGCGATGGCTGGGAATACTGTTTGGAAAGACCACGAGGAGTCTAGTGCGATATACAGGTTGGTTCTCAGACGGAAGTCATTGCTCTGGGTTAAGGTTGTGACGCAGTTCATGTCGTTTAAATTGCTAGCTGGAAGAAGTTGTAAAGGATTTAGTGAAAGAAAACAGCCAGAGTTAGTAACCAAGTACCTATATGGTGCACATAACATTGAACAATATTCATCTATTCTAATCCTTATTCAGAATTTCAATCGCGATACTCACTGGTGTAAGATCGTAGATTGGTCACAGCACTTGTGACAAGCTGTTCAAGGCCACCGATGATGGTTCCACGAAGAGGCATGTTGGTGTCCAGGGCGGCGGCAAAAGCATGTGTTTCACTGACCAAGTTCTCATCAGTTACGTATTGATCCATCAATACGCGGCGGTTGCAGGCTCTCAGATTGGAATCAAAGGCACCATTCTGTAATTAATTATTTAAAAAAAATGTTTCAACATTAACTATAGACACATAAAGCCTTACTTGGGTTTGATAAAAGCAATTAAGTCTCATTGTAGTTTGAAAACAAGAAGAAATAAACCTTACCCTGGGAGAATAGTACATGTCTAAGAGTTGCGACAGTTTCAAAGAGCTGAAAGCTCCCAACGTCGAAGTTATTGTGCTTCCAAGGACAAAGCCGTCGATGTCTCCACGGATCTCTGGGTCAGTCATCTCGACGTTGACGCGGTTGTGCAGCATGAAGTGCCTGGTCGCTTGCGTGCTGTTCCAGTTGCCAGCTGTACCGATTGATATGGATGTGCTGCCTCGCTCCGTGCCTTGGATGAGGACGGCTTCGGCCAAGTCGCCTAGGTAGGAAATGACACGTAGAAAGTTACTTACTCAATAAATGATACGGAGTTTTTTTTCTTTATCCATGCACATTGTATTGCTTGGTTTAGGTACTCAAATAATTCTAATATGTGAATAAAGCCTATTACTCACCAGCTAACGTGGCCGGATATAAAGAAGACACCGTTTGTTGGACATTTCTGTAGTTAAGGTTCGCGTCCCTGACTAAGTCCAAGATATTCACACGTTGCGGCTGCGCCCCTGCGGCAATGCCAGCAATAATGTTACCAGCTGACACGGCACCCCATGGTGTGTTCACCACGCCGTCCAACAGTGGGCAAGTGCTCTCAGCCACCTGTCGTTCAGACATAGAGCCACTACTGCCAAAGTTACTGAATTCCACATCGTTATTCGGATCGTAACGCCTCATTTTCCCATTTTTGTTGGCGGATTCTCTGAAAGCAGTGAAAATTTATATAAAAGCACATATATTTTTAATGACCTTGAATGAAGAAAAATCATTATTTTTAGTTGAAAAAAATAAGTTACTGAAAATACTCACAAGACGGCTGGTTTTATAATTTCAACATCATCGCTTATGGAGCGCACGGACCTCGCAGTTCTAAGAGCGCGATATTGAGACAATTGGTTGCAGCTGCTTTCATCTCCTCGGACTCTCGCGTCCACAGTTGTTGACAGCATATGATGAAGAGTACACTAAAATATAAGAAGTAGAAGTAAATAGTTAAAAAGAGTGACCTTTTACCTTCTCATTAATTCTAACTAATTATTTTATAAGGCCAATTTCGATAAGCAAGTTTAGAAGCGGAAGCTATAAGTAGTTGCTAATTTTGCGAATAAAGATATTGTGTAAAAAACGAACCTTCAGGACAGAAGAGATGGTAGCGTTGCCCAAAACTTGCAAGTTGTTGGGAATGAGCCTCGTTAAAAGAAGCCGATGACGATGGAACGAGGGGAACGTAGGAGCAAACGGCAGCACGTTTGAAGAAGTTATCGAGTTCTCTGGCTGATGGAACTCAATCCCATCTTGACGGTACCTGGAAACAATAAAATAAAAGGTAGTTCAGCTGTGAAAATCACTTGTGGTCATGCCTACATTGATCATCCCAGCCTTTGTGTGTTGTGTTAGAGTGTGTGTAGGAATAATATCCCACTAACCAGCAGTTCTTGACTCGTTATTCATAAGATATGTAGTGTGTAAGTTAATAGAACGTGAACGTACGTGTGAAGAAGCACCGTTGAAAGCTGCCTCAAATCCATGTTGACGTCAGGATGGTCCTCTATTTTTCGTATGATGTCGATGAGGACCTGTATCGTGACGGGCGGCAAGTTGTTCCTGTTCGCAAGTTCTGGGTTGCTATAGCATTCGCTGAGCGAGTCTGCCACTCTTGTTTGTGCTGTCTGCTGAGCTTGTGCACTGCCTAGCGCGGCTACCAAGAGGATTGGTAACCAATACATGTTTGTATCTGGAAGAAAATTTAAGGGATAAGTACTCCGAATACATTCTAAACAAAAACGGTCTTATGGTGTTGCTTTCCAATGGTTGGGTTTATAAATATATTATATAAATATACCAAAGTTTAATAAAGCTAGTAAATTATCACATAAATATCAGGTCAGAGCCAAGTTTTATTAAGCTTTAGTTAAAATCTTAATAAACTTGATCTTTGTTGGTGTTCAATTGACAAATGTCACATGACGATTAATTTCATTAATATAGGTGTTATGTTTTTGTTCAAGATACAGTGAGTAACAAGATTACGATAAAAATATCGATGACGATCCCGTATGGTATTTCACAACGAATTTTATCAGCACTTTCAGGGAGCGGTCGAGGAAATTAATATCCTTGACTAATGTTGATTTTTCCACTTCAATTTGATAAATGAATCTGAACATCTACAAGAATGCTACTTATTGGAAGTGGACACAGTACCTAAGCCGTTTAAATTTGGTTCTTTATATGCTTTGGAGTTGAAAATTCAGACCAATATCCTTCTGAGTTTTGCCTAGCCTAGAATATGGTGCCTAATAACCTGTGCTACTAAAAATACCAACAACTTTGCTTGGATGAATCTTAACTTAAGTATATATTTTTGTGTCAATTTCTTGATGGATACCGCTCCTTCCATCAGAGTAGAGCACCATATATACTCAGCATCTTGCTCTCACTTTCTTCGTTACCATAATACCTATTATGCTTCTACTTTTACCAAGAAGAAGAGTTTAGAAGAAAAAGCACCGTGGGAAGCATGGCACTAATCGAGTCCGGACCTTTATAATTTTCCGTTTAGACATTTTAGAGAAGCTCTCCTACAAGTTGTTGTACCGCCATCGCCAGTTGTACTATGTCAAAAATAACATCTAACATACAGACAAGGTAAGTACCTACACAAGTAATAATTTTGTTGTTTTAATAAACAAAGTAAAAGGAGTCGTAGCATTTGTAGCACGTGGCGACCTACACCATGACAAAAATGGATAGGTCGTAAAGCTATGTTAAAATACTATTTAGGCTACTAGGTAAAAAAGGCTTCGTAGCTTTTTAGTGGTGAAAGCTTATTATAATTTAAGTGAATACCTTACTGAGAAAGATTTTTTAAGTTAGAATAATGTATATTTTTTTTGTGTACCTTCTTTTTCGTGTAATGTTTTTTTAATTGTACCTACTTTCTAGTTATAAGTTGATATTTTATATCTTTTGCATGCCTACGTGGTAAAATATGGCTGAACTTTCAATATGTTTTTTTTTGTCACCATTTAATGATACCCATGTTTGCAAAATAAAATTATCTTTATCTTTATCTTTTAGGTTATTTATCGGACTGCCCCAGAAAGACGGTGGGTGTTTTATTGTTATTTATTTATTTATTTAATACTTTAAGCACACAGATGTACAGAGGCAGAATTAATGCCATAGGCATTTTCTACCAGACAATCTTTGGGTGATGCAGAGACAAGCAGTGGTAGGTGCAATACCTAAAATTGGGAAATCAATATTTATTTAAACATGAGGATATACATACATATACCTATTAAAAACTTAAAATATAATAAATATACCTAATTATGCATAAATATAAGACCAAATAAATACATATACAGGGTGGATATTTGAGATGGGACAGTAAGGGCAGCGGCCCTAACCGTTGCGCGTTGTAGCTACAGGAAAACGGTCTTAAGAGACAGTCCGTATCTTTTTGAGAAATTTTGATCTGTATTCACAGATTTTGAAAAAAAAATACAGTCAGCAGGAAAATGGTCAATTTTCACAAAAACTTTTTTTATGCCAATCAATCCTCTTTCTTGTAAGGATCAAAAACCTCTATTGGACCAATGAGGTTTGGGTACTCTATTTTTCGGGCAAAGAATCAGCATCGCCATACAACGTGGCAATGCTGCCAGCCTTTTGGGCACTTTTCCTGTTGACAGCGATGCGGACGAATTTTTTGATGCCATATGATTCTGTCCCCCTTCTTTTTAGGGTTCCGTACCCAAAGGGTAAAACGGGAACCCTATTACTAAGGCTCCGCCGTCTGTCTGTCCGTCTGTCACCAGGCTGTATCTCATGATCCATGATAGCTAGACAGTTGAAATTTTCACAGATGATGTATTTCTGTTGCTGCTATAGCAAGAAATACTAAAAACCAGAATAACATAAATATTTAAGGGGGCTCCCATACAACAAACGAGATTTTTTTGGTCGTTTTTGCTCGATATTGATAACGGTAACAGGTAGACACTTGAAATATTCACAGAATATTTAGTTATATATTCACTTTAAAAATCAATAATTAAATTAAAATAAAACAAATATTTAAGGGGGGCTTCCATACAACAAACGTGATTTTTTTGCCGTTTTTATAGATAATGGTACGGAATCCTTCATGCGCGAGTCCGACTCGCATTTGGCCGGTTTTTTTATATGCATGTACATATTATTATTTTAAGTCTGTTAGCGTATATATTATGTAAATATTTATCAGAATTAAATAAATAGTATGTAAAACAGTTATATTATACACTTATTTCCTCATCATTATTATCTGCCTAGCTATTCCCAATCATATGTTGGGCTCGGCTTCCAGTCTAACCGGATGCAGCTAAACATCAGTATTTTACAATGGAACGACTGTCTATCTGATCTCCACATCCCAGTTACTGGTTACCACAATAAGTACCCCGTGGTAAGACTGGATGTCAGACTTTTGTGTTCCTGACTGGCCCGAAACGACTGTCAAAAGATCTACGAATGACAACCGCTGCTAACGGCTTAATGTGCTTTCCGAGGTTCGAAGGGGTGTAATTATTACTAGTGGTCGCCCACTGGTCGAAATTCGACCCCCTACACTTACAATCTATATACAGGGTCAAATTAAATTAGCTAGCGAAACTCCACAGACGTGATGGGTATCGATATCTAAGCACGACAAAATAAAAACAAAAACAATTTGATGATTTTTTTTGAGTCAATGACCGCTGATATTGTTGGTACTTACTTGAAGTTTGAGTTGATAAAATCTGTTTTATCGTGTTGAGATATCGTTACCCATCGCGTCTGTGAAGTTTACACAAAAAAAACCTGATTTTTATGCGACCCCAAAAATAAACATTAACAAAATTAATTTATTTTTTATCTTATCATGTCTAGATATCGACACCCAACACGTCTGCGGAGTTTCGCTAGCTAATTTAATTTGACCCTGTAGTACAAGTTACTAAATACATGAGTAGTAACTTACTGGTCAAGCTGACACTTCTGTCACCTATCTATCTTCCAAGTCTAGGCCCTGGTACTATGTGTGTCAAACACATAGCCCCATACACCCACATACACACTACATACCCATGTACCATGGGGGTAGTCTGTGTAATGTTTTTTTATTAATTTAATTTATTTCTAATGCTTATAAAAAAACAAAAAAAAAAAAAACTTAACCGACTACCAAAAAAAACACTACAGTGTCTTTGGATCTATTGTAGTTTTTTGCCACCGACTTCCGAAATTAAGGTTATTTTTCACTTCGTCGTGTTTTTTTAGGAAGTCATTTTTTTTTTTTTGTAAAAAGGTTTTTTTTATTTTTCACTTTTTAGTGGGTCAGCTTACAATTTATCTAAGAAGTTACAAATAGCCTAACTGCTCATCACCGTTTACAAAATATTGCTTTTCCCGATGCAGGGGCTTTAATAGTTGAGGAGTAAGGTAAGAACCAGGAGAACTGGAAATGATGGTGACTTCACCATAATATGCATTGTCACGAGCATAAATTGCTTAGCAACCATATTAAAAAGTCTAATCGAATCGCAACAGTGAAATACTTATTATTAAGTAGTTCCGGTGACCATCTGTGGTCTTCATCATCAGTTCCACTTCACCAAATGGTGCTTTCCGAGTGAAAAATGCTTGAGTGACTATAAAAAATACTGAAATCGATATAGGTGTGCCTAAAGTCGGTTAAAAATAGGTATTAGCTTTCTGCACTCCTCCTCCATATAAACTTTAACTGTGCCAAATTTCATACTTCTCCGTTCGCGTAATTTTCGTAAAAAGGGGTACAAAGTTTTCGCTTCACGTATTAATTTAATGATTACTTACTATAAATCTTAAAATTGGTAATGAGTTTAATGTCGTTTTAAGGTTATTCTTATCATAAAATGCAATCAAAATTAGAAGGTTGCCCAATTGTAGGTACGTATTTGTTAGCTCGCTCTACTTTTGATAACGACAGCTATTTTATGTAGCCTGTGATAGGACTGTATTTTCATGAATCACATAATATGAATTATATCTGAAGCGCTTTGGCACTGTTCACGATAAACTATGTTGATACTATTGAATGTACTGAGAACTGATTGTTAAGTACCTAAGTAGGTACGTAGATCCTGTTATAGTCATCCTACATTCCTACACACCTACGTGACGGTTGTTAGAAATACCATCACCTAGAAAGCATCTTTTTTGAAATTTGAAAGGCTTTAATCCGACTCCGCCTTGAGATTGTTCGGCCCCAGCACGTAGTCCCGTTTTTTTTTTAATTTTAGAGAAGTTGGTTAAAGACAGGCAAGATTTTTCAAATGTGTGAGCACGGCAGGACTGCCACTCCATTGAGCAGACAGTGCTAAAAACAAAGCATTTTGCCTTTGCCTGAATTCTGTACCTACTAAGATCGAATCTAAAATTAATACCTACTGTACCTGTAAGGTTAGATGCTTCATTATTGCTTAGATTTCAAAATATGTCACGTCAGGTCATCGATCGACCGCAGTCTATTATTACCAATAACCCATAAACCTTCGAAGTGAATACACTGAATATAGTTCCATCGCATACTTCATCCATCACGCGAAGTTGAGGGACACCTCAAGAACAGAACTATTATTAAAGAATAACAAGGAAAATCAAACTGGCTCCCAAACAAAGAAGTTCTTCGCCATTCCGCAGCATACAGGTCAGGTAGCTTAGCGAAAATTGTTTGGACGGACAAGTTGGCCACGCGGCCATTGATAAAGATTTTGAAGTAATCGTGTTCCGAACAAAGCAGACTAACGCCTGAAACATCGGAAAATGAGAATTTCATAATGGAACGGCTACAAGAGGGTTGGCACTGTGGCAGTGACGTTCTTCTGTGGGTAAAGAGTAGGACCAAGACCATTCCGGAACCTACCTAACATAATAACGTACCTATGGTATGAAATATTAACTCTTTGAGGGACACTAAACGCCCATAGGCTTAATAACAAAAAAACTCTATTGTGTCTCGTTCAGTTTCCTTCAACTGATTAATTGAAGTTGTCACTTATCCTCCACACATTCAAAGGTACCTTTATTCTCTAGCTGATTACATCGCCCTAGGTAGAAGACTCCCAACCGGAAGCTTCACTAATTAACGCGTTGCCACGCAACATTAGGTAAGATCAACCTTATCCAAAGTGATAATTCGGACCTGTTTCAATCAATCAATTTGCCTAGCCTTTTGCCAACTATATTATATTGGAGTCACTTTCCAGTCTAACCAGATGCAGCTGAATAACAGTATTTTTCATGGAGCGACTGCCTATCTGACTTCCACAACCCAGTTACTGGGTAACACGATACCCCTTGGTAAGACTGGTTGTCAGACTTTTGGGCTTCTGACTACTCGTAACGACTGTCAAAGATCTACGAATGACAGCCGGGACCTACCTATGGCTTAACGTGCTTTCCGAGGCACGGAGGGGTCTCGGTATGAAAAAGATGGTCACCCATCCGCGAACCGATACCACAACCTTTGATCTACCCTTGTGGCTGTTATTATTTAGCCACAAGCCCCTCAGACTTGTTTCAATCAATCCTTCAAAAACAAGAAATTCTTAGAACTTACTGAACATAGATAAGCACTTACATTCGAGTAAAAGCACCGTTTCGAAGTTTTAGTCCGTCTGTAAAACACTAAATAGAAAACGTAGTAATTCGTGAACAAATCACATGTCCAAAAAAACTGTGGTACACTAATAAATGTCTAATTGATTTCACAAAAACACAGAGAAGTTATGAAAACCTTGCCTTGTTAAGGCGCGCCCAACACTAGCCAACTTGTAAAATAAAGGGTGCCAGCATGATAAGATAATAAAAACAGGTCTAGATAAATTCGTAACAAATGATAGCCATGCGATGCTGATATCTGTTTTTGCTAGCGATTACAGAGATAACGCCTGATTATAGTCGGACTTGCACCTGATCCAACTATATTCTAGTATATATAAACTCACACAAATAAGCTATGCTGAAAATATGTTATTATCGTTAAACTATGTCTCCAGTCCTATACTAATAATTTAAATTATAGTTTTTTCTACGCATTGTCCAACATTTACCGCAAAACGAAGCAAAAACGATCCGACGAGGATGGGATTCGAACCCACGCGTGCAGAGCACATTGGATTAGCAGTCCAACGCCTTAACCACTCGGCCACCTCGTCACATGGATGTGAGGACAAATTTTACGATTACCTTGAGTAGGTAGATAGAGTTCATTCTAATTATTATTTGACCATTACGAACATGCTATTAAATCTTTCAGTTATTACAAAATGTGTTAAATAAAACGATAGGTATGCCAAATTTGTCGAAAAAGTAACAGTGCCTCTTTCGACTACTATATTGATTAGAGCGGCATCTACATTTTTAACTAAGAATTTTTTACGAAATTGTTGGGCAATCTAAAAACAATTGATATATATTCATCTTGATAAATGTGAAATTGAATCAAATTAGTTTAAAAGCGTGAAATAGTTTCAAAACAATATTGTGTAAATAATATTGGCAATCTGAAAACATTTGTTCAATAGTGACATCTTTCGCATTTTATTAAAACTAGGTTGATTTTGTTGGCTGTTTGGTGTACTTAGTTGTTCTTGTTGCCAATAGATGGCGCTAGCATCGCTAATGCTAAAATTAACTGCCAGGATCAGTGTAATATAAATTCATTATTTTAAACAATTAGTTAAGAAACTTAGGACTATCTGTTTACATTTCAACATAATATCTTGAGATTAATATACCTACAGTCAGTTCTTAAAAAATATATTAGGTACCGTACCTATCCTATCTTTAATAAAGGGCCAAACTAATTTCAGAGTGTAGCTAAGCGGCTTAATACTATTGAAATACCTGTATTCTCAGATTATAGAAAATCTGAGCTTGTATTGAAGCCATATTACCTATAAGCATAAGAAAACTCGTTAAGGGTCCTTCTTAAAATGTTCAGTTTATCGGGCAGAAAAAAATGCTTAAAATGTCAGCACAGGGGAATACCTACATAGGGTTTAGGGATACGCGACCTCAGGGTCAACCGGAGACTCGGAGAGGGATGCGTTGCCACCGGGGGCATCCAATATTCGCTCAAATTTTCTATTCGGTTATTCGAATATGGTTGCTCAACTATTCGAATAGGTAGGGTGGTTGCGCCGGTTAGCGACCACTTAGTTGAGTTGCTAACTTTAGACGAGTCAAAATATACGCCATTTACACGAAAAATAGTTGGCGACTATTTAAAAGTAGGTAGCCTAAAATGTAAGATTAGGTCGTAAAAGGACTTACTAGAGAAAGAGCAGCCGCGTTCTCTATGCATTTTTTTTAACACCATACTGCGATCGCCAACCCGCCTGCCAAGCGTGGCTATTATGGCAACACCCCCACCCCTCCTTTTAGGGGAGGCCTATGTCCAGCAGTGCACGTCTTTCGGCTGAAATGATTAAAGGAATAAAAATATTTAGTAGGAATCTAATTCTTTTTCTTTTCATTAAAAAAACATACAACAAGTCATATTCCGCGTTTGGAAGGAATCACGTTATTATTAAGTCTAATTATCTAGTATTTGGAATTATATCAAGAAGAGATTTTTAGGTTTTTTTCGGAGTATTGTACAGTCTTTTTCTTCCCCTTAGTTATTTGCAGAACTTTAGAAGGAGTCATCATGAAAAAAAAATCACTTATGTAGGTAAATTAAATTGATGTAACCTAAACTAAATCAAATAGTCACACGTGGCCGAACACTGAACAGTAACTTATTTTAATTTGAGACCGTTTTTTTCGTACTTAATCTTGGTGGTCGCGCACTACCATTGTAATTTTCGAACTGTAATGTGTACTATACCATCGTAATTTGTGAGTGAATTAAACAAGTTTTATTAAGACAACATCTGGTCGTTTATTGAAGAATTGTCTTTAGGCTTTTACAACACCAAACCCTAAATTGTGTAACCATTAATAAGACATTGAGAACATATTAAGCAAAACAAAACAAAACTGTGTCAGAATACGACCACTGATCGCTTTCTAACGTATTAATAAAATATGCATTTCAGTAACCGACCACTGGGTTTTAGTTTAGTATAATGGTAAATATGTACTTACCCTTACAGACCTGACTTTTATTGATTTTCTAGTAGGTACAGATGTAAGTAAATTTTCAGTAGGCATTAAGAACTAGGAAAAAAATAATAAAAAAATCATGGCAGTCAACTTGTTTTTCTCTATGTGCACAAATGTGGCCATCCGACTTTAAATAAAATTACAATTCTTGTTTAGAGGATTTTTATTAATGTTTAAACACTATTAAAAAAAAAAAAAGTACCTAAATAAAATTGTGATCGGATATACCTTTCGCACCATTATTATATAAATCTAAGCTTAAACAATTAGTAAAAAAAAAAACTAGAAATAGAAAAGCTTACGAGTGGAATGCTAAAAAGCAATTTTTATCTTTTGTTAGGCATTAGTGCACTTTACACGAGATTTTCCCTTGCATCCTACCATTTTGTAGCGTGTTCCAGCCCCGTCATCATGAGCAGGAAGGTGTTAACCCCGTCATGAGCTATTTCACTCGCAGGGCGTAATTCTTCTGGTCTTCGGGGAAGAATTACGGGTGGCGTCCGGCTACTGCCACTTGGGGGACCTCTATTATGATTTTTATTAGATGTCACACATAATCATAGATAACTTCAAACTAGACTTCTTGGCGGGAAAGTGAATTTGTGTTTAGTCGAATATTAATGTGTAATAGTGGTGGATTATTAACCATTAAGTGTTCGTTAACCTGCATTAGTGTAGGCAAATGAAACAAAACAATGCAACATCACTTTAAGTTCTCTCAAGAAGTCCGCGCCAGGTTTCAGTAAAGTGACCCACGTCTTTACTGAAACTCAAGGGGAGCGGGGCGGGATATCATCTATCATCTTTATCATGCATTGAATGGAGTTCATTTTATAATTTGTACTTGTTACCTAATTTTACATGACACTGGCTAAATGCACAAACCGTGCGAAACCTAAAAGAAAAAAAAAAAAATCTTTAAACTAGTCACCACATAATATTTTTGATAGGACTTCTTGGCGGGAAAGTGAAGCGTCATGTTAGCAGTTTTGTTTTATTTTCTAAAATTTGTGTTTAGCCGAATATTAATGTGTAATAGTGGTGGATTATTAACCATTAAGTGTTCGTGATCCTGCATTAATGTAGGCAAATGAAACAAAACAGTGCAACATCACTTTAAGTTCTCTCAAGAAGTCCGCGCGAGGTTTCAGTAAAGTGCCGCGTCTTTACTTAAACCCAAGGGGAGTGGGGCGGATATCATCAATCATCTTTATCATGCATTGAGTGGAGTTCATTTCATAATTATTTAAATAACTTTGTACTTGTTACCTAATTTTACATGACACTGACTAAATGCACAAACCGTGCGAAGCCAAAAAGAAAAAAAGAAAAAAAAAAAAAAAAAAAAAAAAATATTTTTGATATCATATTTCATTCAAAGAATATACTACTCTTCTAATGTCATTCTAAGCAATGCAATAAAATAATTATTTCTAAAATCGCAGCAATTAACAACCAGCCAGCAATGTTACATAAACTAGTTTTTCGATATTTTTTTTATGTTCCGCTAAATTTGCCGGTGTGTGTATACCTAATAGTAGATTGTTATACAAAGGGCTAAAATTACCTATTATATACGAGGTAGTTTTACTCCCGAGCTTTAGCGAGGGAGTATATAGCAGCCGAGATAGAATGAGTTTTTAGCGCCGTGTGTTACACTATACTTTTCACTACGATTGCGAGAAAATAAAATAATTCAATTCACCTTCACGGCAACACACTGAAAATTATTTATTTTCCTTTCTCTTCCATCTGCAAATCCGGGTCTCCATTCTCACTAGATGATGACATTTTCACTGTAGGTAGTAAAATAAATTACGGTCACCAATTCAATTTGTAATTAGAGAAAATATTCTGAAGATCTCGCGCCAATGCCTTTTTTTTAATTTCTTCTATAGCCGCAACCAAGGAACATTTATACTCACCACTCAAGAGATCGCCGTTTTTAGTTCCATTTTCAAAAATAAAATGTTCTTCTTTTTTTATGAAACAGTAATAAGTCGAGTCTTTATTCATGATTATTTTACTGGTGAATAGCTGTAGCCCGCGAAATTCAAATTTTCTTACGTTTTTTGCTATTTGCAAAAATTATGATTCGCGATAGATAATAGATATGTGTTTACATATCTATTAATTATAATCATTAAAATCATTAATACAGTTACATCTACAGCTGCGAATTCACCCTAAGAATAATTACTTTTTTGTTTTTGTAGGCTCGTTGGTAACTGACAAAAAATACTTTTTTCCCTAGAGGAAAATATGCTATTTTAGCTCCGCTCTGATACGCTAAAATGATGGACTTTTTGAGCAAGGGGAGTGAAATAAAGTGATAATTACCATACTAATAACATTTTAGATATTACTGCAGTGTGATAATTTGATAAAGAATATAATTTGAAAACAGATAAACATTTTTAGCCACGATTGTACATACTCGTACCTTACTAATTCCCTCATATAAAAACATTGTTAGTATAATTTAGGATATACGATTTTGATTATACAAATTGGTTTCCGTGCTGAGCATGCAACTGACACACATATTGCCTTAAAGAAATCTGTTAAATATTATTTAGACAGAAAAACAAAATATTTATACGCATGTTTCCTAGATTAAAGGCGCGCATTTGATACAATACCACATGACATTGTTGTTTAGGTACGTCATGAAGTATTGGTATGAGGGCCAAGCTAACACAGTAAAATGGGGAGAGGCCTTGTCTAGGGATTGTGTTCTCAGTACGGGTGTAAGACAGGGCGACATCAATCATATTATTTAACATTTAACCTCTACGTGAAGACGAGCTGAGCGGAGCCGGGGTCGGTGACAACGTACCTGTAGATCAAATGTTGGTTCTGTGAATCATAGTTACGCCGACGATATGGTTCTGTTCAGCCCATCTGTCACGGCAATGCAAAAGTTGGTAGGAATATAAGAGGTATATCCGTATATGCAGAATATTAAAAAGAGCCAAACAATGGGTTTTCATTACGACAATAGCACCTTGCATATACCGGACATATTTATTAGCAACGCTAAGTTGGAATCTGTCAAGTGTTTCACTAATTTTAGGTCATATACTGACTGATATAAACTTAAAGATGATGAGAACATTGAAAGACAAGAACGTTCACTCGCTGCCAAGAGTAATAACGGCGATTTGCGAAATGTTCAAATCAAGTGAAAATCCCTGTTTATCGCATACTGCCGGAACCTTTACACTTGTGCCCTATGGTTCAAATACACGCAGCGTGCTTACAACACGTCGCGTGTTCAATATAATAACGTATTCAGATGCTTACTGTGGGTCTGCCTTGGCAGTGTAGTCGTCCAGCATGTTTGCCGAAAACAGGGTAGATGACTTTTAAGCAGTCATGAGAAATTCGCAGGTGTCCTTTGTGAACCGAATACATAAATCTGACAATGGAATATTGAGGGCCATAGACGAGGTAAACTATTTCTTCGTATACGGCAGTTAATATTCCAGCTAAAATAATACTCATCTATTTCGTAATGTCATGTAATATTGCTTGTTTTGTAATAATTTAATAGTTTATAAGTAATAATAATTAATAATTTGTAATCTGGAGTAAATTTTATATATGCGAGTGTTTTCCTGAAATAAAATGATTTGATTTCTGTTTTTTTTTATCATAATTAATGACTGATAGACCCACGATATACCCCAATCCTTAATACGTTGATATATTATACTACATACTTATTTGTAACGGGATCTACACATCTCATTCAAGTTCATATTATATTCTATCCAAAAGAAGGTCAAACAGGTGGTATGAACTCGAGTTCAAGGGTCATAACGCCTTATTCAAGTTCATAAAAACTTCGAAATAGATCAGACAAGACTTAGAGCGCGTGATCAATTAAAGTCAGTCCTTATAGATGGTAGTAAATAATTAATTACTTTTCTGCAGACTAGTTTATTGAAAAAAATAAACTCGTGAAAAGTGCCGACAATTTAATTGGCATTCGAGTGAAGTGCTTTGCGGTACATAGTCGAACTGTTGACGCCTGTAGTCGAACACATCGGTGAAACGGATCGGCCGTTTGATTTTATTAATTAAGCTGCGATGTAAGGCCCGCAGTCTAGACGGGCTTCTGAGCTTCTCATTTGGATAGCTTTGAACCACATTACATTGATTTGTGCGTCCAACCGTCTCGAACGAACACTCCATTCCTCTCTACGGGACTCACAGACTCACATACCTACAGGAAATAGGGTTTTATGTGAATATATCATTGCTGTATCGATTGCATTTCCAATATCGTCTCTTCAATTCCCTTGTCTGCAACCAATGTGGCATTGTGCACGGGAATCGGATCCGTATAATAATAGCACTTGAAAACCTGTCATGATATTGCGGGCGAGACGGCTGTATTATTTTGATGTTAATATGACAGCGCAGGAATCACCGAAAAGGTCGGATAAGAGTGATACTGGCTGCTGACGGTCACTCTAGCAGAGCGTCGCATAGATGGTTGCGTGGCGACTGTCTTCTGATGACAGAAGATGATGTCAGGGGTGCCGCTGGCGGCTGTCCTACCACGTGTCAACACGTCCACGACGAACAGATCATGACGATATTAATGCTGCTGAACCTCTACTACGATAATCACTGGTAAAGGCTATCTTGCGCCGTTAAATACTGATTGTTTCTCTATACAGATTAACTTCTGTAGTGCTTCAGCATTAACTTTCTTTTTGGCTTCGGACGGTTTGTGCATTTAGCCAGTGTCATGTAAAATAGATAACAAGTACAAAGTTGTTTAAATAATTATGAAATGAACTCCATTCAATGCATGATAAAGATGATGATAGATGATATCCCGCCCCGCTCCCCTTGAGTTTCATTAAAGACTGAAAACTGAAACCTCGCGCGGACTTCTTGAGAGAACTTAAAGTGATGTTGCTCTGTTTTGTTTCATTGGCCTACACTAATGCAGGTTCACGAACACTTAAAGATTAATAATCCACCACTATTACACATTAATATTCGGCTAAACACAAATTTTAGAAAATAAAACAAAACTGCTAACATGACGCTTCACTTTCCCGCCTTGCCTATGGTACTTATGTAGTTCGATTCATCGGCTGCGTAAAAACAAAGACGGATGCAACACAGACAGTAGCTGTTCTTTAACGCAGCCACGACCGTATGAATAAAGTATTACAAACACGATTATACCACACACATTTGAAAACTTTCTGCAATGTGATCGGCTCCAAAAGACATTGTTTTAACAAAATCGACTACAATACAGCCTATAAGCACTCGCTCTATCTACACTGCACGCATCAAACTTGCTTGCGACCGACGACATAACGTACCTTGCGCTAATAGGTACTAAATAGAGAGCAACTTGAAAGTAGCGCTCGCCGGCCGCTGCCGCGGCACCACTCACTTCGCTCTCTTGGCTTGCGCGGAGTTGGTCACAGTTCTAACCTAACATAACCCATTTCACCCAGTTCACAATTTTTCGACAGTTTTTAATCTAAAGAAAATAATAAGTACTATGGGTGCCTGCGTTGAATCCGCCTTTTCATTGCCATATACAAACAAATTCGGGTGTACTACAAACCGATGTGTTGCAGCTGGGTTCAGACGGACTATTACTGCTTTAAGCCATTTGCAAGATAATGCAGCACAGACTATCGTATGGGTGTCTGTGTTGCATCCGCATTTGTATTTACGCGCTCCGGCTTCGCACGGGTGCAATGGGGACGTGTCAAAACATTGAAATTTCTGTGCTTTGGCGGGTATTATATATATACATAAACCTTCCGCAATAAATTCTCTAAATGGTGGTGTCAAAATCCATTGAGTAGTTTAAATAAATTAAGCGGTCACCGACAGACACTAAAGCGACTTTGCTTTACAACTATGTATACAGATATTGGCCATTATCTATGATGGAAAACCCCCTACTCTAAGACCGAAGACGTTTTACGTTTTAAAACCCTAATTAAACAAAATAGTTTTCTTTAAAGTTGATATAAATATGACGGAAAGGTGAGACTGAACTTTTGATTCAGTGACAAATTTGGACAAAACATATCAGAGCAGAACTACTTAAAAGACAAGGTACATTTCAAGTGCATACAATATAGCACCATGCTATATCTGAAAAGCGTAGTTTCAATCAAATGTTTGACAAGTCTTTTAGATGTGTACCGAAAGCCATCAATTCCCAAGCGTGTTTCCGCACTAGTATTCGTCAACAGACTGCTCTCTTTGCCGCAACAATCTGCTTCTATCACATACGTTTACGTAATGTTGGTGCTCACCGTTGCATTTCATTGTGGGCCAAGTATGTACTTTAGTAGCACTAAAGAGGATTGGAGACGTGCTCCGCCTCCACGACATCGTCTCGGCAGCCGGCAGCCGCGCCAAGCAGCGCCAGTCACGCTCCGGTTTAAACTTTACCTAGGAAAATAAATACTTGCTCTGTACTGTACCTACCGTCAGAAACATTGTGAGTTAAAACGAGTGATATTTCAAATTCGTGACATTTAGTCTCTGGACGCTTTTTGGACGAGCTTGCTCCCATGTTACACCCGTAATTCGCGGGTTTGGCAAGAGATCCACAACAGGATAACGTTTTTGAGTGTTTCTAGACTTGCTATTTTATGGCAAATAATTTATTGGTGAAATAAAAAAACCGGCCGAGTGCGAGTCGGACTCGCACACGAGGGGTTCCGTACCACCGTAGAATATTTAGCAAAAAACACGCAGAAAATAACACGCTTCTTGTATTGGGACCCCTTTAATTTTTAACTTTATTTTGTTTTTATTATTCGTTGTTACAGCGGCAAAGGAAATACACAATCTGCGAACATTTCAACGGTCTACCTATATGTTCATGAGATACAGTCCGCTGATAGACAGACAGACAGACGGACGGACAGCGGAGGCTTCGTAATAGGGTTCCGTTTGGCACCCTTCGGGTATTTTTTGTTAGAACCAAATAAATATTTTTTGGTCTTTGACTGGCGAACAGGGCCTCAAGTCTGCTATTACAATAGTGTCAGAATGGTCGATCATTGATTTCATAATTGTTGATTTTGACAAGTTTGGTAATCTACTATTATAATGGCGTCATTATGACTTTCACATGGTCGGCCACTGACACTACATTGAAAGAAATTGCATATATTGGTAATCTCGTACATAATGACAAATGAATGACATTTCTACTAATGGGTTTTATAATAATGGCAATACGACAATGCCATTATAATAACACAATTATATTACGAGAACATTGACCGACCAATGATCGACCATTATTAATTTACCAGATTACGAACTTTTAACAAAATGACAATGGCATGACAATGGGATCGTGTTGGAATGACTGAATTTATAAAAATAGCGGACTTGGGCCCCTGTTTGCGCGTCATCGAGAACTAACATTATGTTAAAATTAAAATTGTGATATAGACGGACAAAAAAGTGATCCTCAATAAGTTCTGTTTTTCTTTTTGAGGTCGGAACCACAATATGCTTTCGTTGGTATCGTGGTAGGTATAATGTATTATAATTTAAAAGTACCTAAATATTGCATGTTATTGCTTTGCGAACATTCTACCTAAAATCATAGTTTGATACAAAATCAAACTTTATGATTTTAGATAGAATCTTCGTCGTCTTTGTTACGATCGGTACCTGAACGGTGCACCTCACACAGGATCACAGCTAATAGAATAATCTAATAATAATAATCCAATCTCTACAATAGTGGCAACCGCCAAAAACCTTTTTTACATTGTGATACAAGGGTGGAAAGTAGGTTATAATCGTAGGTTATAATAGTAGGGTTATAACCTACACACCCGTGTATCACACGACATTTTTCAATACACTTGTGGGAAATAGTAAAAAACAGATCAAAGAATTAATTAAAATTTTCAGAAAATGGCGCGGGTTTTGCAACTCGACATATTTTTTTTACAATGAAAACAGCCTTTACAGCCTATTCGATTTATGACAAATGTTGATGTGTAAATAATTAAAACTGGTAATTAAAGAACCATTTAAAAGACTTTTAGAGAATTCAATGCTAAGACGTACGGACTCATTCATTTTTCCTCGTATAAAATCTACCCCATTTTATTCTATGTATGAAAACTCCTTGCTACTAAACTTTTTAAATTGACTTATAAATTTAAAACTCAACTGTAAAACTAATTTAATGATAGAGCTCGTAAACAAAAGTCACGACCGCCTGACAGAAAGATGCCTATGCAAAAGATTTAATTTTCGAATCATAATTATAGCCTCTGAAAGTACGCTATTAAACATGGCGTACTGTATTGAAAAAAGGTTTTGCTAGAGTACTTGTCGACAAAAAAATGCAAAGTTCTTAGACATCTTATTACTTATATTGGATGATACTATGACATTCAGCAGTCTGTAACTGATGTAGCTTTCTGTAGTTTAAGTACATATACTTTCATGATGATGAAGTAAAGTTATGCTGTTTTGTGTAACAATCACACAGCCGCAAGTGCCTTTGCGTTTTATTAGGTATAGGCAATGATGTATAAAACTATAGATATGTTGTTCGCACTCTAAAATGGCAACATGAAATGAAGCCAATTGGCCACATTGCGCTCAGTCACGCACCAACCTGTCGCGCGACGCTACGTTTGTTTTTAATTTATATCGTGTGTGAAAACCTGTGCAAAATATAAAGAAAACATGCCGTCGTGTGTTTTCAGAGGATGTACAAATTATACCCCAAAAGTTAAAGACAAAAATGTTTACGCGTATAAGTAGTTATCTAGTATTTTCGCCGTTTTTAAGCGCCGAGATGTTTGTTGATAACGTGTCTATATATAATACGTCATTGGGTATAGGTATATTGTCAAACTTAACAGAGCTTTTATTTTGTTTTTATTTCAATGACTTAACAAATTAATACTAGTAATGTAGGAGGATTAATAATAACGCTTAAAAAACCATACAAAACAGACCCAGACAGATTTCCCAACTATTCACAAAAGAAAAACAAGCGAAATCCTATTTGTTCCACCTATATTATATCTCATATATTTCAATGAAGTCGTAAAAATGCCGAGACTTAACTTGCCAATGGCCGGGTTTACAGCGAAGACATCGAAAGGTCTTTAGACTCGCTGAATTTCATAGGATTAAGGTTGCGGGCTCTTATTTCAATCGATCTAATACCTCGACTACACCGCATTTTGCCTGCGACTGTGGGGAAAAATTACATCAACTCTGACTGCTAACTGTTATCTTCTTTTGTTTCAGTAAGATTTTCGTTTTAGCCGAATAGTTTCGGCTTATGTTGGAAACATATCTATACAGATTTTACTAGACAGGGTGTGAGATTTGTAAAACCCGCAGGGGTTTCTAAAATCGGATAACAACAAAATGTTTTAGTAAAATAATAATAAAATCGTTCTGTGACATACATTATCTGCTGTAACCACATTAATTAAGAAAGCGTTTACTGTAGTAACCTAAAGGCCCTCCATCACTGGGAGAATTCGTCTGTAACCTTTAGCTGCAACCTAGCCGTGTAACTTCTACCTATTTAATGATATATATCAACCTATCCTGCTGGTCTACATTATCTCTCTACTCTAACTAGCAGTTGACGGCCTGCGCAGTCTACTTGCAAAGCCCTAGCTGTTACGGTGGAATCTTGGATTGATATATTACTGGCGATTGCTCCCGGTGAGGAACTTGCCATTAAAAAAAATAAAATCATTAAAAAGTTTCAATAATATAATGGCTGTAGATAGTTAGTAGTTTCCAGAGGTGACCTGTTACAAGTTTTATTATTTTTAAACATTACATATATGACGCCACTTATAATCCCGCGGAACAACGTGACGCTTTCAACGATGCTTTGTTTATCAAAAACGACGAGTAGTTTAGGACTTATGGGAACAGCAAGCGTTTTCAACATCAATATACTATACTATTTAGAACTTAGAGTTCTTATAGAGCCGTACAAGAGTGTCAAAAATTATTTTGTCTTTGTAAGAGTGATTTATGAGTTATTATACAGCTCAAACTGTATAAAATCTTAAAGGATCCCCGTAAGCTTAGGGTGCTTAAACAAAATATTAAAACTCTACTATACAACTTTAAGTATTTTGTGACACTTCAATCTGGATTTATCGTTAAAGCTGTATCTTGCATGTGATCACTTACTATGTATCATCTGATACTTGTTTCTGTACAATGGTTTATGCAACCTCCATTCTCAAACTTATTTTGATGGTGTACTTATACACTCTTGTAAATACAGTGGTTTTATAACCTCCATCCTCCTCTGTCTATGAGGGTGTTTTAAAACTAAAAAAATAAATGACAGCTATAATAGAGCTTTAGACAGTAATACTGACACAGTCGCTCGATTGCATGTATTAATGTTTTCATTGTGAACAAATGCGATATGTGGTAAAAAGAACACAACACACATGATGTGGTACATCTGGTGCAGTCAAGAGGGAGATTGAAAAGGAATATTTGAATACTACAAATTACCAACCAAATAACAGTAATGATAATGAACCATCATTAATAAATCGGACAACCTACAGACAAGCGTCAATTCCATTGACGTCCAATGAACAGGGTTCCGTAGCAATACATTAAACAGTGATAAATGGATTCATGAGATCTAGTTCTCTTACTGCTTCGTCATATGCAGCTGCTGCTGTGCTGTGGGTCCCCCATAGCACAGCTTCACGCTGAGTGCAAGCCTTCTTGTCACAGTCATGACGTGCAACTGCCGACTACTTATTTTTTTGTGCTCGTGATTATATGTAGATCTGTTTTGTGTAATATTTACCTTCGAGTTTATTAGATATGTTTTTGTATGCACGTTTTTCTGTGACAAATAAAATAATTTTTCTTTCTTTTCTTATATGACGAAGCACGAGAGATCGCAAGAGATGATGATGATAGCCCTTTTTATACAGCATTTTGAGGTGGACCAATTATCTAAAGGCTGAGATGTTTTATCCTGTAGGAGATTCCTACACTTAGTGATATGATAACGGGGCGATTCTATTGGGATTATGAAATAAAACGGACCGCTTTAAATGTTCGTTAAACACTGATATATTTAAATAGTTTTTTACATATCATTTGCAATAATAGGTGCAAATACTGTGTGTGCAGAATGCACGGCCTGTAAATGGGTAAAGTAATGTACGGTTCCGTACACATCCTTTACTTATTAGTTGACATCTAATCGCTTTCTTGGCCATCTTAACTCGCCTTTTGATTCCCACAAACTAGGTACAATGCAAAGCCTGGTTTGCCCTTTCTCTATGGTTTCTATAATTTAAACAGCATATTTTTCTGAAAATAAAGTAAAACGGGTATAATATACACAATACACTAATAATACTTTACAATAACTTTACTTAGGTATAAAATAAAACAGCTAACTCTTTTGGTTTTACCATACGTACGTAACGTACAACAGTGACGAGAGCGAATGATAAAAAATGGATGCGCGCTTGTCAGGAGTTACCGATCAACTATTTATACTAAACTACAGTACGTACGGCCGAAATATCTTAGCGAGTCCGAACACCGCGCACAGTAACATTTTTAGGAACCAAATGGTGACATGAAGTGAGTGTTAGTGAGAGAACATGCACGAAAGTTCGTAGTGCCTATGTTCCTCACGTATCCGCCCAAACCGCAGACAAGGAGTGCATATAATGATAAAGTATAAAATGTGTTTGAACAAGTTATAAACTCTGCTTTTCACTACTATAGCGAGTAAATCAAACAGTGATATTGCAAGTTAACATCTTAAGTTTTATATTAAATTAAAATGGAACAATTTTTCTTTTTTTCGTTACTGATAAAGTGAGGAAGGGATCAAAGTCATCTTAGGCTCAGGGTTTTTTAGGGTTCCGTACCCAAAGGGTAAAACGGAAACCCTATTACTAAGGCTCCGCCATCTGTCTGTCTGTCCGTCTGTCTGTCTGTCCGTCTGTCACCAGGCTGTATCTCATGAACCGTGATAGTTAGACAGTTGAAATTTTCACAAATGATGCATTTCTGTTGCCGCAAACTGTTACAACAAATACTAAAAAATAGAATAACATAAATATTTAAGGGGGCTACAATACAACAAACGTGTTTTTTTTTTGCTTGTTTTTGCTTGATAATGATAACGGCAACAGGTAGATGCTTGAAATATTCACAGAATATTTAGTTATATATTTACATAAAAAAAAAAAAATTAAATTAAATTAAACAAATGTTTAAGGGGGGCTCCAGTAGTGTATTATTGGGCATTCTATACCACTATCGGCAAGTAGCTCGGCGAGTGCGCCTCGCTGCCGACAGTGGTATAGAATGCCCAATAATCGACACTCGACTCGACTCTCCACTCGACCAATAAACTCGAACGAGACAGTTTGTTGCACCGTGTACTTGATTAGGAACGATTTACTCAACCAACGACTAGTAACTTCCATATTATGGCGGGTCAGTATGAACAATCAACTATCAACTCGACTGTAGTGTATACTGTACACGACCAATGATCATGCGAGCTCGCTATCGCTCTGAAAGGTGGTACAGAATGCTCAATAATGAACAATCGACTCGATCACTGACCAGTAACGCAAAAGAGGTTGTGGTAAGTTTATAAATGATAACGTTCTAAATACATTCACTCATTTTCAATTGGTTCATTTCCGACAGTAATCATGAAATTTGTAAAACAACCGCAATCGCTGCATGTTAATACAGTCTGCGATGATATTTGCAAGACAAGTTTTCGTCACGGAGAATTATTGCCTAACTCAGTACGGTGTATTATTTGCGGTCCGTCCAATTGTGGAAAAACGAATTTATTAATTGGTCTTCTAATACACGAAAACGGATTAAGATTTGAAAATGTTTATGTTTATTCAAAAACTCTGCACCAACCTAAGTACATTTTTTTAGAAAGTGTTTTGCAACGGGTGCCTGGTGTTTCCCTCCAGAAATATCAGGGAAATGAGGAAGTACTAAGCGTTCAGGACGCAAAACCCAACTCCGTGATTATTTTCGATGATGTTGCTTGTGAAAATCAGAGTAACATGCGTGATTATTTTGCGATGGGAAGACACAAGTGCATTGATTGTTTCTATCTAAACCAAACGTATAGTAAAATCCCTAAGCAGTTAGTAAGAGACAATGCGAACTTAATCATACTTTTTAAACAAGATGAAATAAATTTACGGCATATTTATGAAGAACATGTCAACACTGATATGTCATGGATTGAATTTCGTGAAATGTGTTCGAAAATATGGAGTGAGCCTTTCAATTATGTAGTAATTAATAAGGATTGCTCCAAAAATAAAGGATGTTACAGAAATAAATTTGACACTTTTGTTGTCTTTGATTAAAAATACTAATATTTAAGACCGGTACCCTCGCGATAATATTATTCTTCAGGCAGCGCTTAATCAGTCACGAACTTTTTTTTTATTATTATGGAGAAATCACTGAAAAGACAAATAGTTGAAGCTGCAGAGGCTGTTAAAAAGAAAGTGCGAAAGATGAGAGATGTTGAGAATAACAATCAGCAAGTGCTGGAATCAGTGTTCAAGCCGGTAACAGAACCACTCAACCAAATTGCTAATGTCAGTAAGAAGGCTTCTCTCCTGCATAATATAGAAAATGAAGAAACCGATGTTCCGTTTATCGATAAAACTCTGCAAAAAGAAGACCCTATTAGTTCAGAAAGCAATGATAACAACGACAATGAAGACGAATATGAATCTGATATCGAAAGTGATTCTTCGTATAAATCATTAACTGAAAACAACCAGAGATGTGATATGTCATCCTGGTCAGTGTCCTCAGAAGCACTGAAAGATATTCCGTTTGGTGTCCGAGTAGAGAGCGGTAAATTGATGTTAGGTTCTGCGCGTATAACGATCAGCGACGAGTATATCATCGTGGCTGGACGCAAATACCGAAATACGCCTGGTTTAAAACAATTGCTGCTGAAAAAGAACGTAGATTTAAGCATGGCTACAGAGAGTGATATGAAACATTATAAGTCGATGTTACTTGATACAAATGCACATCGACGAGACTATGAACCCAGTAAACCAATAAAAAGTAATAAAGGACAAAAATATTTGCAAATTATAAAGCCTCTGTTCCAACTACGAAGTACAATTCAGGAACACCAATCGAAGGGAAAAGGACTACTACCTTTAACAAAAACGTGGAAGAAAAACGTAGATTTTGTATATTGGGACGATCCCAATGAACTGGTGGATAGATTAAAATTATTGATTGCATCTCGAGATGCTGGTAACACAGGATTAGATAATGAAATTATATCTATCATTGAAGAATTGCGTGAAAGTAAAGTTATAAATTAATAAATATTTTAAAATGTGTTTATTTTATTATTAGCCTCTCGATACAATACACCTTAAACATGAACGTAGACAAATTCGGACACTACATTCACAAAAGAATGCGTTTTGCTGAGTTATTTGAGTTTAATGAGAATGCTCTGTTAAAATTAGAAAACGGAGATTTTGATTTAAAAACTTCAAGACTGAGAGGAATTAGATCTCCAGTAGAAGCAGACGATGCTGTGAACAAGGATTATGTAGATCGATTGAATGCTAACACATTAAAAGAATTAAATAATTTGACTGTGGACAAGGATTATGTAGATCGTTTGAATGCTAATATGTTAAAAGAATTTAATAATATGATTGGATCAATCCGTTCTCAAATCATAAAAGACACAAAGGGTACAGTACAGGCTACTTTAAAAGCAAAGATACCTGAGGTTTTAACTCATTTGCAAGATAAGTTTTATACTAAAGCAGAGGTAGATAAATTACTTCAAAATAAATCTCCATAATGGCAAAACAGCAAATTGTTAATGAACTACACAAAGCAGCAAGAAGAAATTTCCTTCGACGTTCCGTCATTCTAAAAGGGGTCGATGACTTGTGGCAAGCTGATCTATTGGACATGCAAAACCTGAGAAAATATAATAAAGGTCATAATTACATTCTAGTGGTGATTGACTGCTTCTCAAAGTACGCTTGGGCAGAGTCATTAAAATCAAAAAATAAACTCGATGTTACTCATGCATTTAAACGAATACTGATTAACAGCAATCGCAAACCTGTTAATTTACAAACTGATAAGGGAACAGAATTTTATAACAACTCATTTCAAACGCTTATGAAGACGTATAATATTAACCATTACTCAACGTTTTCTAGCAAAAAAGCTTCGATCGTGGAGCGACTGATTAAAACACTTAAAAATAAATTATATAAATATTTTAGTTTGAATGGGAACTATAAATGGTTAGGTATACCATTAGAAGTTACGTTAAAGACTTATAACAACACAAAACATCGTACTATTAAATTTAAGCCAATTGAAGTTAATAAATCTAGTGAGTCAGTTATAAAAGAAAATATTAAAAAAACCTTAAATCATGTAACCATTCGTAGAAAACCTAAGTTCAAAGTAGGTGACTTTGTTCGTATCAGTAAATACAAACACAATTTTGAGAAAGGTTACACACCTAATTGGTCAACTGAAATATTTACTATAAAAAAAAAAAATCATACCATACCAGTAACATATCATATACAAGATCAGCGAAAGCAAGCCATATTGGGAACTTTTTACGAGCAAGAACTTCAAAAATCTTACTATCCGGGTATTTATTTGGTAGAAAAGGTTTTAAAAAGGAAAGGAACAAAAATGTTTGTGAAATGGTTGGGTCTAAACAACGAAGAAAACAGTTGGATCAACAAAACTGCAATAGTGGAATAAAACAATTATATAACAGTTAATTTTGCATTATTTCTTTCATTACACTTTAGACAATGCAAGGAGGTGAACTTGTTAATACCCTAATTAATAATCTGCCGTTCGAACTTCATTTACCTGGCTACAATTATTGCGGCCCGGGAACAAAACTCCAGAAACGTTTACTACGAGGTGACCGAGGTGTAAATAAGCTAGACGAAGCTTGCATGCATCACGACATTGCATATGCAAACCATACAGACTTACCCAATCGTCACAAAGCTGATTTACAACTACTTAATATGGCTAAACAAAGACTTAAATCGAACGATGCAGGGAAAGGTGAAAAACTTAGTTCGTGGTTAGTGAGCAAAGTTATGAAAGCCAAACTGAAATCTGGTGCCGGCGTTAAAACGTTTAAAAGTTTCGTATCAAAAATAAGAGCGAAGGTAAAGAAACTGAAACCAAAGGACAGTAAAACTTTAATTAACGCTGCTTACTCAGCAGCAGTAAAAATATTTCCTAACATTCAGAAAATTCGAGTACCACGAGTGATACCCTTACCAAAGACTGGAGGTATTCTACCCTTAATCCCGATTTTTGCAGGCTTATCAGCATTAGGAACTTTAGCTGGTGGTGCGGCTGGTATTGCAAAAACTGTTAACGATTACAAAGCTGGTCAGCAAAATTTACTAGAAACACAACGACATAATAGGGCTATGGAGTCTTTAAAGTTAGGGCAGGGTTTATACATTAAGCCCCATAAAAATGGAAAAGGTTTATTCGTGAAATCTTCAAAAAACTGAAAAATAAGCTACCTAATCGTCCTCTAACTAATGTAGACATCCAAAGGTATGCACGCGACATCCCTCACTTTCGGGGAGTGTACATGAGGGATCAATTACCAAGAACGCCAAATCCGATTGAATGTGGTATCGTTAACTTGGACGATTATAAGAACGAAGGGACGCATTGGGTAGCTTATGTAAAAGTAGGCAATTATTGTGAATATTTTGATAGCTTTGGAAATTTGAAGCCTCCAATGGAATTAATACGATATTTTAAGAATTGTAATGTTTTTTATAACTATACAAGATATCAGAAATTCAACACTGTAAATTGTGGACACTTATGTTTAGAATATCTGTGGACTTTTTGGAATAAAAACATATAAAATCTATGATTTTCTTTTATTTCAATCATTTGCAAGATGTCACTCACATTATCGATAACTGGAAACTCGTCAACTTTATCTACTTACTATCCCAACACGTTGCAACTATATGAACAGTATGAGTGTGCCTTATTGCATTTCGCAACATTTAATTCGATTCCAAACATTGACAAAACGAATAATAAATTCTATTATGGTTCTAACGAAGTTATTGAAATACCGGAGGGCACCTATGAATTGCAAGATATTAATGATTATTTAAAATCTGAAATGAAAGATGCCTCAATCAAACTACAGTGCAATAACAATACTTTAAAAGCTGCTGTATATTGTACAAAGGACATAAATTTTAATAAAGAAGGTACTTTCAGGAATTTATTAGGGTTTAATAAACAAATCTTGAAAGCAAATAAATGGCATGAGTCACAGTTGCCGGTCAACATTTTACCTACAACTGTGATCAGGATCGAATGTGATATTGTAAGCGGCTCGTACACAAACGGAGAACCGAGTCACATTATCCACGAATTTGCACTCAACGTTCCTCCCGGATATAGGATTATAGAAATTCCGAAAAACGCGATATACTTTCCAATCAACCAAAACAACATTAGCTGCATACATATCAGGCTGTTAGATATAAATAACCGCTTAATAAACTTGCGCGGTGAAGAATTGCAGCTGTATTTGCATCTCAGAAGAAAAAAATGATCGACTACAATAAATATGTGCATCAGCAAATCAAAAATATCAGTTCCACTCAAGCTTCCAACCATATAAGAGCTCGCCCTAAGAAGAAAATAAAATTAACTAAAGACAACAAGGCATTTCTCAAAGCGATCGGTTTACTAAAATGAATATCTTAGACGTTTTATCCGCTCCGACTTACGACAACACGGTTGAAGGAATCGAATTTCACTCTTACAAGCCCTACGTAACTAGTTTCAATAGGAACGATGAAATTCGTATACCCATTAACCAGCAAGACTTGTATATACTTCCGTCAGCTAGTACCTTGTATTTGGAAGGGACTGTTATCGTAAGCAAAAAGGATATGAAAGAGAAAGCCACTAGTGTTAATTTTACGAATAATGCTCTACTTTACCTGTTCCAAGATATAAGATACGAGCTAAATGGAGTGGAAATTGATAGAATAAAAAATGCTGGCATAACTAGCACCATGAAATCGTTAATATCAATGAGTGAAAGTGAGTCAAAGATATCTAATGCATGGGGCTGGAATATCGAAGGCATAAAAAATATAAATGGGGGTAGTTTTTCCGCGTCTATACCACTCAGTAACATCATCGGTTTCGCTGAAGATTTCAAGAAAGTCGTGATAAATTGTAGGCACGAACTGATATTGCTACGAAGTAATACTAACCTGAATGCGGTCAAACTTAACACCGGTGAATTTGTAGAAGACGTTCAAATAAATAAAATCATCTGGCGTGTACCGCATGTTAAAGTGTCCGACAAAGAGAAAATAAGTTTACTCAAACTGTTAGAAAAAGATCGTCCACTCCAGATGATATTCAGAAATTGGGATCTCTACGAATATCCAGCTTTACCTAAAACTACAAAACATACCTGGTCCATCAAAACTTCCTCGCAAATAGAGAAACCTAGATACATAATTATGGGCCTACAAACAAATAGAAAAAACAATTCAAGTTCTGATATGTCTCAGTTCGATCACTGCCATGTTCGTGACGTTAGAGTATACCTAAATTCAACTTACTTCCCCTATGAAAACCTAAATATCAGTTTCGCGAATAACAGAATCGCTTTATTATACGAGCAATACATTCGATTTCAACAGTCTTATTACGGACGTCGCCCGGAACCCTTATTAAGTGAAAAACAATTTAAAGATTTGGCGCCGCTCTTTATCATAGATTGCTCTAGACAAGCCGATAATGTAAAGACAGGTCCTATTGTGGATGTACGAGTGGAAATAGAGAGTGATTCGGACATACCAGATCAAACTTCTGCATATTGTCTTTTATTGAACGACTGCATAATTGAGTATAAGCCTCTAAGTAATACTGTGAGAAAAATATCATGAATCCGAATACTATCATATTAGATGTTCAAGGGTTTAAAGACCTGTACAATAATTTTATAATAAAAGAATTAGCTTTTGCTAGTCGTGATTATACTCAAACATTTTTAATAAAACCACCATACTTGTTTAAATACTTAACAAGTGATGAAAAGAAGCAGGTTAAATGGTTGGAAAGAAATAGGGGAATTTATTGGAATGAAGGTTATATTGACTACAGAGAATTTCGACGTATAATCGTTCCATATCTAGAAAATAAGGAAATCATTGTATATGGTTTGGAGAAGGTGAATTGGGTAAAGGATCTTTGTATGAATTGTAAAGTATTAGACCTTGGTAAAGAACAATGTCCTAATTTCTCTGTTTTGCATAAAACATACTGTGAAGGAAGATCTAATTTTAATTGTAATAAACATCTGAAGCATTGTGCGCTTAAAAATGTGCTTTGTTTAAGGAAGTATTTAGAATGGGCATAAAATGTATGCACTAATGTGTGTAATGTAGATTATTAGTTTTTAGGTTTGTTAAATAAAAATCAAAATAAGTTATACATGCTTTTATTTTGCTAAACACTCCCCACACTTCTCCAAATAACTTAACACTACACGCAATTGAATAGAAATATCTTAATAAAATTATAAACATTAATTTACACAAACGATTATTAAAAGTCAGTATCTATTAAAGATTTCGATATTTTCTTAACTAAAGACTCAGTTTCGTCCATAACACTGTCGATAGCATCTTGAACAATATATTGTGCGTTTATAATAACGTTCTCACTGTCACTATCACTGTCTATGGTTTGAGGATTGTTATTACATAGATCTACGACGGAAATTTTTATTAATTTAATCCCTCTTCGCTGTAGTCGACTCATCACGTAGGATTTGGTTGGTTTTAGTTTTTTCGACTTTTCCCTGCATCGTTGTTTTGGTTTTTTATCTTTTGTGACTGGTTTGCTGTGCTCGGGTTCGCTGCGAAACATCTCAGAGAATCCTTCGTAAGGATCCTGGGCATACTGACTGAACATGATCTCGGATTCAGACATCTGAAACAAAATATAAAACAATTATACCACTATTCCTTTAGTATAGCGCTCTAAAGCGTTATAATTAGGTTTACCGTGGAGTTCACTATATTCCTTTATTATATTGATTATTAACACTACCGCGATCACAATTGTTAGTTACAAAAAAAAATTATACTCACTGACATGATTACTTTTGCTGAAGGTTAAAAAAATATATGAAACAGGTGTTCGCGATGAATAATATTTCGTTAATGATTGTAAAATAATTAAATACCGTGTAATAATTAATTACATGTCATCTAAGCATTTGTGTCTCCATGCTAAGGCCAATGAACTGCAACGTAGACAATAATTATACAATGAAGAATAGTGCCTTGTAATCGTGTTACTTAATCGTAAACGTTAGTTATTCAAAAATCAACCTTACGATGCAAGGTATCTAGGTGCATAGTGCAACTGAAATCATTGCAATCGGTATTTACTTAATTTACCGATTGAAAAAAAAGAGTGTAATTATATTTTAAAGTAAATAGAATTTCATAAATGAAACAAGTCAATGGTTACAATAAATCCAATTTTATTTAATTTTTGTATAATAGTTATTAACATTTATTATTTTCTAAAACTAAACTTATTACATGAGTAGCCTTAGATAATTACGTAACACTAAACTTAAATTATGATCAGAGTAATTCATTCTTAAAAATAAACGCATGACCCCAGGCTCGAGTTGAAATTTGATCTACAGATATCGATCGTTTGTCATCATTTCTAGATAAAGCAACTTTGTTGACAGTACGAGTAAATATTTCGTGTTTTATCGATTTAAACATATAATTTTTTCTCTGGATTACTCCGCCATGAAATAAAATGGTTTCATAGTCTGATAAGTTTAAATCCCTGACCACGCTTGCTTTCACCCCTTTTGCTTTTTTAATAATATTATTAGAGGTTTTTATAGAGTAAAGTTTCGATCTCAAGCCAACAAAACCAGATATATATTTTCCTCCCATTTCATCTTTAAAGAGACCGGGTACCTTTTTATTTTTTAGCGGTATCTGTAAATCATTTGCGGCTTCATAGTTACTGCTGTCAAAATATTGTAAAAAATTATATTTCAAATCATGGTAAAAATCGTTAGTGTCTATTTTATAAACAAAGGAATCGGTATCTGTGTAACATAGCTGCACTCGATCTTTATAAAAAGGCTTTACAATATCGTAATGAAAGTAATACATGTGTGCTTTTGACAGTTCCAACACAGTGAAACCTATGTAGATAGGCTTATCTAAAATAATTTGATTAGGTTTCATTTGTATCGCAACTAAGTTTTCAGATAAAATAGATGCACTGTGGAAATAGGGGTTGGCTATAAGTTTCTCAGCGGATATAAATTTCTTAGTTCGATTGGACTGATCGCACCATTGATTAACTAAATGCACGGTTACTCTATTTTCAGTATTTTCTAATGTCTTTCCAAAAACACTGTTATTTAATAACTTAAAAAAGTCTTGTTCGAAGGAACTTTTTGCTTTTTGTCTTAATTGAGTATTTAACTCTATGTATTGTTTTAAATATGGAGCCTGTCTAAAAGTAATAGCTCTATGAATTTTACGTAAAATTAAACCATGTTCCAAACATTTTTTTAAATGAACGTAATGAATCACATAGTTGTACTTATTATACAAATTTGCTATGAGTTTCTTGGTTTTACCCCCCGGGGGTACACATTTTTCAGGACAAAATGGTAAGTCATTATGATGATTATGTAAATTTTCGGGATACAATAGATCGACTTCTAATATGAAGCCCCATTTTGCGTTATCTTCTATAGCGCTAACATCAAAATTAGCTAATTCGTTATCACCTAAAAATCTGAAACTAGAGTATGGTAAATACTGACACATGCTGAAACCGTAAAGATTATTACAATCTAAGTATACTATGAAACTCTCCGGTTGTGATGGATTATATTCAGGCATGTACTTGTGATTAGCTCTAGCATGCCGATGGGAACACATGCACAAACCACCGCGTATACCGCTTTGTATCATTCTGATGATAGCTAAGTCCGACACTAGCTCTAACTGAACGCCTGTTTTTAGCAACATCGCATCGAAAGATAAACTGGGTGCAGTAATGTAAAACGCGGGGTCCAGACTGTAATATTGTTTACAGGTTTTCCGAAAATTTTGGAATATGTCTGTTAACAAAAGCACATCCGTTTTTAAGTATAGATCCGTATACTCGCCTAGGTTATTAATATTAAATTCAATCCAAACAGCCTGCGCGTGATTATAATCTTCATCACTAATGACTTCGTTAGTCAAAGAATTATAAAAATGATCCTTAGACGGCAAAAATGTTTGATCGTAACATCCCCAAGTGGTCATGTAATCATATGGATAAACACCTTTTCTTCTCAATAAATTAAACTGTCTTTCTTTGGAAAAATGAGATCGTAGATTAACGAAATCTTCCACCTGCAATGTTTTAGCGAGCTTGTCTAAACTTGTTCCCAAAAAGTTGAAGGAATCTAGAAACCTTATACAAATGTACTCGTTATCGGCAATAGGAATAAATTTGGTAAATGCTACATATTTTTCTTTAGTCTTAGGGATTATTTTAATTGAACCTGGAATTTCACCTAACTTTTTTATAAATAAATGACAATCGTATCCGGATAAATTGTGAAAAAATATTGGAATAAATTTTGGTACTTTATGCTGTAAATTACAGTGTCGATGTGCTGCACCTCGATATAGACCGGTAATATGACAATGATCTCTTACTTTATCGGTTAAGAGTAAATTGTCGCAAATATGACACTTAACGGCACGTTTAAAATCACGAGAATTTTCATCAGTGAATATCATAGGCTCGCTTTTGGATATAATTTTATGTATTTGTTTTACGTCCTCAGTAAGAAAATGTATAAATTTCGAAACACAATCATTACCCCGATAACTTCTATAGCCCTCAACGGTGGCATTTTTATTTGATGACACGATATTGTAAGCGAACGCCGCTGGCACGTGGCGTTTTAAGTATGACGTGTTAGCGGTGTTGAATTCAGCGCCGGAAATTGGTTCAAGTAACGTTTCAAAGTCGGCATATATGACGAATGGAATATTCTGTTTTCTATCATAATTTTTAAATTTTAAAAATGACCCTTTTTCCGGTAAAACAGTGACAATCCCCCCACACAAGTGGGATTCAATTTGACTAAGCGTTGGAAAAAACAATAAACATGTTTCACAGAAATATAGTTTACCATGATGTTTGGTCATCTGATTTCTAACTAAACGAGATAAATCTTTGATGAGACAGTAATGAGAATTATTATTATTTTCTAAAAACAGTAGATGGATACTTTTATTAGACTTGTCATTCAGCGTTGTATACAATGGCCCAATAATTGTTTTCTCATTTTTTAAACCATATACAAATATATTGAGAGAAGGATTATTTCTCTCAAAGATAGCTATGTCCGAGAATGTAATTGGAAATGTTAAATTATTAACATTCAAAACTTCCTGAAAGTATGGATAAGACGAAATCCTATCGGGATGTCTGTTTGTGGGGTACAATGCCGCCACAACACACCACAAAAAGCAATACTCATCATTGTTTCGAATATTCAAACAAGCTCTTTTAGCCTTTATGGATTTCGGCAAAGTTAAAAATTTAGATCCGCTGAGTGGTTGATATTTATTAATATTTAATTCTAAATGCGAATTACTTAAAAATGTCCAACCACTATCTCTTTCCTCAAATTCCTCAATTTTTTTTAGTAGTACATTAACAGCTGATTTGTAAGTAGAATCAAAATCATAATTAATTAGTGTAATAAAAATTTTTGTTCGGAATGATTTTATTTCTTGTTGATCATTTTTAAACATAAGAAAGGAAGCAAACAGTTCGAAGTTTATTTTGACAGAGGTGTGTTTCTGTATTGAACCTTCTATTAAATGCTTAATTTGTGGACTAATACTATTGAGGAACATTTCAGGAAAACTATGTATTTGTTCGCCTGTCGCTGTGATTTTATAACTTTTGATTCGTTCTTTAAAAGAAGAATTAATAATTGCCACATTATCATAAATAGGAGTTGAACTATTGTTTTTATGTACATTGCTACGTAAATGACCAGACCATCGGCGATTATCTACAAATACTTTGCAATCAGAACAGTGAGGCATTATGTTATTGTTGAAATCACTAACAAAAAGGAACACTAACAATTTCAATAAAATTAGATTAGATAATACTTACAACTATTATTCTTGATCTTAGGTATACCAGTAACAAAATATTTTATATAGGTAATTAGTACAACTTGATCAGGACTATTTTATGTTCGTTCCAAGATCCCTTGTGTAATTTCTTCTCAGGTAAGTCGGTAATTATGTTTAGGCAGAATGTTTCTGAAATAATAAAAAATTGGGTGCATTAGACACATAATCTAATTACATAGATAATAGTATAATCTGGAGAGAAAAATATAGATAATAATTACCTGCAAAATGTAAAATGATTTATACATAGGAATGTGTATCTACGTGATCCAAATATGGAGATATATTTCAGGTAATTAAATAATTCTTCACAGACCAGTCGGTAATTAATATTTTGTTTAGGCAGAATGTATCTGAAATAAAAAAATGTTTATTAGGTACCGATAAAGAATCAGACATATAATTGTAAATTCTGGGTTGAAAAAGTCATACTATTATGTTAATTGAAATTAAAAAATGATATTTGATAATTACCTGTACAATATGAAATGATCTGCTTTATCCAAACAGGTGTATTTCAGGCCCCCCCCACGATATTCCGAACAGCGTTACTCCTGATGAAATCGTTCGTATGTACTTTCTGGTGTGTGATCAATTAAATATTTATTTTTAATAATTGACTTAATTTTTCGGTGACAGTTTAGAAACGTGCTCACTCCGAGAGACCTTTGAAATAATAAATAATATTTTAAATTATATTTTTTGCCTAAAAATATTTCATCATAAAATTTGTTTTTGCGCAATTGTTACACGTGTGCTTACCTAATTATTTATTTCACATCCACAATAATCAGCTATTTTAGTTAGGGTTGACAATAACTTAGTATCATTCTATGTATCAGCAAAATACAAAATTTACACAATGCATTATTACGATTAAAATATATCATAGCGTATCGACAGATATGGATTTCCATGGTTTGACTCATGGCTGTTAGTGTAGTTATGAGAACTATATTATGTATTTATTTCAGGAAGTCTAGAAAAGTACTAGGTTGACGGCAATAAGTTCATATTTTCTACACAAGACCTAAACGTAGATGATAAAATAAGTACCTACCTTAGAAATATTTATTTACTTCTATAAAATAATTACATCAATGTAGTGTAACGATTCCGTGCTCGCTATCATTTAGCCAGCCCTGGCTAATTTCGCTGCATCGACATTCGATGCAGCTTAAAATTTTCCTTCGTCTTCATTTTACGTACATGTATAATCCGACTATAGAAAAAGTTACTTCAACACAACAATGCTAAATTGATTGAAGTGTTTTTAACATGCTTTATTTATAATTTGATTTTAACTTATAAGCTACAAGTATTCGGTACAAAGTATTCGCAGTCTGCAAGTGCAACGAAGTGCTCTGTTATCATCGGTATACAAACAGCCTGTGTTGTCTACAATATCAGCGACGACATTGTCGATAGCCTCCCGCTGCCGCCATCCCAACCAAGTCATCAAACCGAGTGGAACTTCTGATTGAAAAAAAATGTAAGTCTTATAAAATATTCTGTTCGTTGTCATGGCTCACACTTGTGATCCGCTTGTAATTTACAGCTATGTTTGTGTGTGGGCGCGTTACTTCTCAGATCACACGAGCTGTTCATAGTATGTCGAGGTCGATCCCTCGAAGGAGTCATTATTTTTCATCCAGTCTTCTGTGCTTTGAACAGCATGTAAAGCCATCGATCCTGCACCCAATCTCTCTATGGGTTTGCTATCCCATGGGCATGTGGGAGAACCAATGTTTGCGCACACACTTGTGTTGTATAGTATGCCCTGCGCAATGGACACTACTCCATTGAGATAATTAATAATAATTGTGTGACTAAATTTTCCCTATCTTTATTTCAGGTCAGACTCTGAGTGTGATTACCCGCAAGCACCGGTCACCGGGCAAAAAGTGAAGTGCAGCCGCAAACCGTCTGCAGACAGCAATGGGAAACGCAAGATGCAGTCACAATCAACAACCGTAGCTCGTGCCAGGTAAATTAATTATCTACTTACTCTAGTCACATATCTACTGACTAAATTAAAATCATGCAATTACTATTACATATTATTTTAAAACATATGCAGGTTCACTTGGTTATTGTTTGAATCGATGGATTGATTTGATCGATTACAGTATTGATCAAAGCCGAGTCAGTTGTTATATTTTTTTTACAGCAGAAGGTTTTTTCTTGGCGTATGCATCTCTCGTTCTAAACATTAACTAATTACAGTTTTCTGTTATTGTTTCAGTAAAAAAGTGAATACTGGCATCGACATATTCGGCATCAGTAACAACCGCGACATCCCACACAAAGAAGATGCATCGGACCACCTAACTTCATTCTTTGTGAACCGGGTAGCCAGCGGCTGCGAGCGCCGAGCAACGAGCACCGACGGAGAGTACTACATCGACTGTAAGGTGTACAAGGCTGACGACGCTCGCCTTACCGACTCCGCCGAGCTGTGGAAGAAGGCGCTCGTCCGAATCAAGTTCCAGACTGACGCGGATTCTCCTCAGTGGCGAAAATTACAAGAGCTCGTGCGTGCGGCTGATATCTTGTTTCCAGGCAAACCAACATTTTATGATAATTAAACCAAATATCGTACCTTACAGTTGTTTTTTATTTACATTAATAACCCGTTAACGCTTTTTTTCACTAGGTACTTGTAATTTCGTTGGTTTGTTACAATCATCAACTCGTTCACCATTCTATGTTAACAGTAAATGCAACTCGAGTGATCGGTTAAGTGCAGTGGTAAGTAAATGGTTGATTGTTCATCGTGCTCCGAAACGCGGCATACTGACCAGCCGTATGGAAGATAGTGGTAAGGAGCAAGTTACTAGTCATTGGTCGAGTAAATCGTTCCTAATCAAGTACACGGTACAACAAACTGTTTCGTTCGAGTTTATCGGTCGAGTGGAGAGTCGAGTCGAGTGTCGATTATTGGGCATTCTATACCACTGTCGGCAGCGAGGCGCACTCGCCGAGCTACTTGCCGATAGTGGTATAGAATGCCCAATAATACACTACTGGCTCCCATACAACAAACGTGATTTTTTTGCCGTTTTTATAGATAATGGTACGGAACCCTTCGTGCGCGAGTCTGACTCGCACTTGGCCGGTTTTTAATCTATTCTAGGTAACTCAAAAGAGCAATATAAGTTATATATAGAGAACTGATATACAGCCTAAGTAATAAAGATGTTCTAAGCTGATTAAAAGCCAATAGCTCTACATGTAATCTTTTACTTGGTTATTACAGCTACTCAGACTATCTATGTTCTATGTGGGGTGCGGGTTTGGTTTCCTCACCTAGTCCTTCATGTGGACCATTGTGCGTGGGCCATGGCGGCCGTCGTTGGTTATTCCAACCAGCCCACCTCCCTCCAGAAGCTGATTAGGTCTCCTGGTTTGCTTAAGATATCCGTGAAAGATCTGGGTGACCCGAGGGTTTCTGTTCTGATCTGGGTGACGCCTGTGCATTCAAAGAGCACGTGCGCAACGGTTTCTTTAGCCTCCATGCAAGCCTTGCATAGAGGGATGTCCGTTATGCCTATTGTGTGGAAGTGCTTATTCAGTGAGCAGTGTCCCGTGATGGTCCCCGTCACCAGGCATAGGCCGTTCCTGTCCAGGCGTAGCAACCGCCTGGTTAGCCTGCTATCTAAGGACGGCATAGCTTCCCTGGATTGCCTGCAGCCCGGTGTCGAGGTCCACCAGTTCTGCGCTTGTGTGTGGGTGAACTCCTGTACCCACCTGCGTAGTTGGTTGAAGGGGATGGGTACGATAGGTTCGGGTCCACAGACTGACGTGCTGGATGCTCTCCTAGCAAGTTGGTCAGCTGCGTCGTTACCTAGTGATCCGCTGTGTCCTTTTATCCATTGCAGTGTCACTATGTTACGGTTGCACACTGTCACCCGTTCCAGTGCGTTGTAACATTCTAGTGTTAGTCTGGAGGTAATATAATTTTTCCCCAAGGATTGCAAAACTGAGGCACTATCGGAGAGTATACGTATACGGGTGTCCGTAACTTTCCTGGCTTCTATGGCGTAAGCTGCTTGTATAATGCCCACACATTCCGCCTGGTAGACGGTGTTGAACAATCCCAGCGGGCTGGATATATTTATGTTGAAGTCATGTGAGAAAACTCCGACTCCGGTTCCGGAGTCGGTCTTTGATCCGTCGGTGTATACTCTCATCTCCTTCGGGCCTGAGTAGTCACACCGTTCTTCTGTGAGTATGATGTTGTAGTGCTTCTGAAAAAAGTGTAGTTTCAGGGCTTTGTCGCAGGGTGATGCCATCATCGGTTGTCGTTTGATTGCATCTTCCTTTATGCGTGTGTGCTTGACCCTAGAATCCTTGCTCAGGGTTCCCGATATATATAGCCTGAAGGCTGCCAGAGCTGCCTCCTCTCGCACGATGAGGTGTAGGAGTGGCAGTCCCAGCATTACTTGTAGTGCGGCAGTGGGTGCAGTCCTCATGCTGCTAGTTATTGCTACACAAGCGAACCACTGCAGTTTTTCGAGGTCTTTTTGGGCTGTGCTCAGGTCCGTCCTGGGCCACCAGACCAGTGAGCCATATGTGATAATTGGTCGGATGATTGTGTTGTATAGCCAGTGGGTGACCTTGGGGCTGATACCCCAATTCCTTCCAAGCAGTCGCTTGCACTGCCATAGTGATATGCTGGCTTTTGCGGTGATGTAGCTCGTGTGTTTTGCCCAGTTCAGCGGTTTGTCCAAATAGATGCCCAGGTATTTGGTTTCAGTTGCCGGGCTTAGGGTAGTTCCAAAGAATCGTGGCAGTTATAGTGTCGCTACTCAGACTATAACACCCTCCAAATACCGTTTAGGCTGTTTAGCAAATTGCCACCATTATCAAATATAAATAAAATAAAAAATAAAGCCGTATCATGACTATCAGCTTGAATAATGATCACTGTGCCTTCATATTTATTATTAAAAAAAAATCTAACCTTAAAAACAAACATTTACATACCTACCGTTTTAGTATTTTTATTTATGTCAACTCCATTATTTTGCTGTCGCGTGATTATTTTGACGTAAAACATACATAGGTTCACAATAAATTTGAATCTGCACTTTAAATTAACTAATTAACACCATCAGATATCCAATCCAAGTCCAACATTATCATAAAAACTAATAAGAGTTATATAAAAAATAATGTCACCATTCAGTACGTTTCAATTACACGTGTCATCGAAAATAGTTCGTTTATTTTATTATTTTGTAATTCTCTTCATAAATCTATTTAGAATACTTTTCTTTACACGATACTTATAAGATGATATCTGAAGTGTAATGGTTTCTTTGTACACCGAATAACAGCTCTAATACAGCTATTATTTAGTTTCTCTATTGCTTCTACAGCTACTATACAGCTCTACTAACGCAAAAAACTGTATATTATATGCCCTTTTTTTACTCATAAGGACTGTATAAGCCCTTATGCAGCCTGAATATACAGCTTCTAGTATAAAAACAAACTTAAATACAGCTTGCATACAGCTTGCAATGCTACTTTATGTTTTTATGAGTATTCGTTATTCGTATAAGGTTATAACCCTCCTTTGGCTTTGCCGTAGTAGGGTAAAAATTTAAAAGAAAATGGGCACATTTACCCCGAATGTTTCTTTACCTTAAATTTTGGGGTTCCGGCCCTCAAAAGGAAAAACAAGACCCCTTATAGGATCAGTTTGTGGTCCATCTGTCCGTCTGTCAGGACCCATTTTCTCAGACCCGGGTACCAAGTTGAAATTAATATCAAATACCAAGGTCTGCGGTCCCTTAGACTTGGAATCCGTGATTGATGGAATTGCTATTAAAGTTTAAAATATAAGTTTAATGTTAATTTGATAATGTGTAGTTGGGTTAGTTATTTGCCTTACCAATTTAATTCATTTGGGCAAAAGGCATGATACATAAATCACTGCATACCGAGACCTATTTCATTTTCATATCAGTGTTTAATAACTAAAAAGGTTATCCTTTTCAGGTATATGGAAAATGGAAACCCTCGGAGACTTTTCTTGAACAGTGATATATCGGCGTTTTCGATATGGCTACTTTATCGATCTTATTATGTGGAAACTATTCTTTGATCGGAAAAGGACTCCTTTATCATATATTTCAAGAATAAAACGCACCACTATGACGCGGGCTGAAGGATTATCCACTTTCCCGAGATGGATTTTCTCCTCACCTTTACGTGAAGGTATGAAATCTGTCTGCGTTTCCTTAACCAGCAATTTTTGAGCTTGTTTTAGTATAACCTCATTTTCAGGACAAGTTTTGTCTGCCTAGGAAGAGTAATGGATTCTTCGAAACCGAGGGTTTGTAGGGTTCCAAGAGTAATGGATTCTTCGTAACCGAGGGTTTTTAGGGTTCCGTAGTCAACACCGAACCCTTATAGTTTTGCCATATCCGTGTGTCTGGCTGTCCGTGGCTTAACTCAGAGACTCTTAGTACTAGAAAGCTGTAATTTGGCATGGGTATACCTTTTATCACGCCGATAAAGTGGTAAAATAAAATATTGAAAACAAAAAACATCCCAGTTTACGTGCCATGTGCCAGGTACCTCCCTTAGGTACCTGGCACATAAAGTGGTATGTTTTTTTTTTCTAGTCTATCCCATAGTGTGAGGTAAGTTGGATAGGCCGTTTAAAAACATTGCAATGAACATTGAATTGTTGTGAAAACCATTTTTCGATTCAGGGATCCGATTAAGTTTTAAAGAACTATTTTTTGTTAGAATCAAGGTCCACCGTGCCAGCTAAATGGTTGTTTTTGGATATATATGTGAAAAATATCATGGCAGTAGTATATACAGGTTCAAATTAAATTAGCTAGTGAAACTCCGCATATTTTTTTTATCGTGTATTATCGACACCCATCACGTATGGGTATCGATGATACACGATAAAAAAATTATCTGATGTTTTTTTTTTTGGTCTATACCACTTGTAGTGATGTCACTTGAAGTATGAGTTGAGAAAATCTCTTTTTATCGTGTTTAGATATCGAAACCCATCAAGTCTGTGAAAAGTAAACAAAAAAAAGAAGATATTTAGTTAATGGCCCCAAAAAAACTGTTCGAATTAATTTCTTTTTTGTTTTATCATGTTTAGATATCGATACCAATTACGTCTGCGGAGTTTCGCTAGCTAGTTTAATTTGACCCTGTATACCGTAATGAAAATAAAAACTATCACAGCTAAGTAAGCTTTACAAATTAAATAACGATTAATTGACGACCAACTGACATTTGCAGTCGGAGAATTGACCATGACGTATATCGATGTATGGGAGAATAATATGTTTTTCAATACACTTTTTCGAAAACTGGTTCATATCGCACTACGATTAGGTTCACAATGCAATGTGTTTCACACGCGTGCGATTTTTTATTTTCCAACACGTGTGCGGGAATAAAAATTGCCACGGATAACTTATACCTAAACTTGGTCCAAATTGGTTCAATGCCTCTATTCACACCGTCTCGCGCCAGAGACGGTCCTCTCTATTCGCAGGTGTTTTTTTTTTTTATCCCGGCAATGATGCTTCTTTACGGCGTTAATATTTTTGGAATATTTAAATAATGTTTATAAATATAAATTATATAGATTATTACAATAAAAAAACGTTTATTAACAAATTAACATTTATTTGTGTTCTAAACTCAAAAATATTTGAATTTTCTATTTTTCATAGCAGGCTGTTTATCGGCTTTAACTTTGCTTCTCCTTCAACCTGGTGAAAGCAAAGCGCGGAAAAAAATAATTAAATCATAGTTTCCTAATAATTCATGATAAAAATATTTTCGTTATTTTATTTTATTTCTTCCAAAGTGTATTGAATAACGTCTTTTGATACACGTGGACATTTGTTATTGCATTTGAGGCGGAATTAACACCCGAGCCATAGGCGAGGTTATTTTTGAGTCGAGAACTGCAATAACAAATGTCCACATTCTCCACTTGTATCAAAATGTACTATTTCATAACTAGTTCGAAAAGTTTATCTTATTGCACCGCTTTTGGGTTCACAAAGCAGTGTATGTATCACTTGTGGAAGTTGTGGTTTTTAAGTTTACTATAAAGTCTGAAATTAATGTTTAAATTGGATATTATTTAGATAATATGTTCTTCAGTTAAAAACACGTCAAAACTGTGTTTCAAAGAACAAAAGAAAAAAAAAAAAAAAGAAGAAAAGAAAAATAAAATGGCTACCTGACAATAAAACCTGAGTAAGGTTTTATTGTCAGGTAGCCATTTTATTTTTCTCTCCTACTTTGTGATATAAAATGTTATAGAAAACTGGAATTCGTATTATCGCAATAGCTTCCAACATTAAAGAATAATAATAAAAAAATCTCACTTCACAATCACAAAATATGCTAAACTTCAGCATAAAAGTTTAGATAACGTTTTGTTACGGCGCGAATCCGAGTTTAGTCTGTGTGTACTGAAAAGGCTTCAGAGGGGCTGCCGGTCGTCGGAAGCTATTCAATCTAGGCGCAGGAAAATTGTGTGGATAGGTCGGAAATGTGCGGCGTAGCGGGTAATGGACGGAGAGCGCCGCTCGCAGACCGCAGCGTCCCGCGCCGGCCGCTGTCATCTCCGCTCCTAGCAGGTAACTTTGTTGCATAAAAAAGGCGATAACAAACCACCGTGCTCGTATTTGTCAAGATGATAAATAGACTTTGAAATATTGTAGTTTTTTAATTTTGTTTAGTGGTGCAGGGTGTTTATTGATGCTCTCACTCACGGTTGATCGCCATTTGCAAGTTATCGATGGAGTAGGTATCTAATCATATAAAAATCTCCCTTTTCCCTTCCATTTAACCTAACCTAACAAAAATGGGGTAACCTACCGTGATACAGGCTGTTTATATTATTGTTATCATGGTAAAATCCGTTGTTACCAATGAAGCGTCTAATCTAATAATAGTTACTACGTGCCGAAGTGAATATCATGTAGAATCTACATTTACAATTGCTACAGGCCAGTACAATATTTAATCGTATTAAATTCACCTACCTATTAGTATTTCACACATTCATACCATATTTCAGTAGAATATGGACATTAAATTTTCACCGCAATACATTTGGTAGATACGCTCATAAAGTAACTACAAAGAATGGAAGAATATTTCAGTTTGAAAAGCTTAATTTGAAGCGCGTCCTAATACGAGTTGTTAATTCTAATTACTTAAGTAAGGTAAGCTTCCTTATCTGGTCTTACTCAATACGTTAATTAATTGCAGTTCTATCTGAACTTATCTAATTACGGCTCACGGCCAGCTGCAAGTTTATTTCCGCATGAACTCCCCAGCATCCACTCCTCTCTCGCCAATTACCCACCTACTTACTTTGTGTCTGCCCCTTCTTTCTTGCTTATTTCACTTCGCCTTTACTTTAGATAAGAGCAATGCGATTCTCTGTGAAGTTAGTGCAGACAGCTGACAATAGACGCTACCTGGAAGCGGTTTTAATATCGCCTTTGAGAGAATCTTGTCTACAAAGTTTACTTTTTATTTATAATTAAGGTTCATTATTTTTTTATTTTATAGTTATGTAATTACAAAAGATTCTGGCCGTCATTAGCATGGTTTGTTTTTCTTTACCGCTGCTAGGTAGTAAAACCTTCATAACGAGGACGACTATACTCTATTGGTTTACTCAGGTAAATAAATAAAGGTAAATAAATCGTAAAAAGGGTTTTATAGATGACACTTTCTTGTTAAAAAATACATTGTAACATAAATCCATATTAAATTGATTTTAGACTTTTACGATAGTTGCCTTTTTATTAATGTATGTTAAACTTTTTGTTAGATTTATAATAATACTATAATATTTTGTAATCTGTCTATTGTAGAGTCCAAAAAGACAGGTTCTCTATACGTCAACGAATTATAACGTTGCTAAATTGAAGAGAACAACTGTGATGTAGCATGACTACTGCAGTGACAGGTATTACGTTTATTCGGGTTCTTTATAGCTCTCTCGATACGTGGTTCTTTTTGTTTACATTTATTTGACTATCTAAACTAACGGAGTATCGGTAACTCAAAGGCGTAAAAGATATCAAAAATATTAGGTAGGTTAATAAGTTAGAACATCAGCTTCAGTCAACACCAACCTTTAGCCCCCTGAAAGCTAGGAAAACTTGAATACTTAGCTAACAAAATATCTTCAGTATCTTCTTCTTCAGGTTGTCTATAGAAGATCGCTTTTAGCGATAAGACCGCCCATTGTGTCACCCTGTGTAAAATATCTACTTTTATATCTGTACCTAATTCATACGGTAGACATAATAATGAGTATTCCATCTATCTATCTTCATTTTTCTCAATGAAAAATACAAACAAGCAAGCGAAGCAATAAAAATAATAAGTCGGAAGATGGAATGATAGAACACATCGCATCTGCCACTCGAAATTATATTTTTTTCTTTCCATAATTCCTTTCTGAAATGAGATTGGCTTAGCATTTTCTTGCAAACACTGGAATCGAATAATAAATGTGTTCCAGATAAGATTTCAGTTTTAAGATAAAACATGCGTACTTCAGGCTTATTTTAAAATCAAAGGCAAATCATTTATTTCAAAAAGGCAATTTTGAACGTAAAAATTTACAGAAAAATACAATTGATTCTATTCGCCCCTTCCAAAAGGTAAGTAGTTTCGTATGGGGAAGAATGGGCAAGAAACTCCACCATTACTCTTTTAAAATGTTTTACAATATTTTTTATACTATTCATTATGTGAAGACGATATCCCTCTGGAATAAAATTACTACATCACAATAGATAATATGAATTAAAAGTGAAGCAAAGATATTTTTTTTTTATACTCTCTCATTTACAAACATTGTAAAAGTAGACGATTCTCCTACTATTAGATCCTTTCAAATAGGTATCTACAACATTATTTTTAGTATATGCGAAACCTGAATATAGTTTGTTCAGAATAAGGAACTGAATCGATTTCAATAATTTTTACACCATGTTATATTTTGTTCCAAAAATATTTAATTGTGATGGAGAATGTTATCACCATTTAATTATTTACAATACAATCGCCGTACGGTTAAGTACGAGTACCTACTGCCATTTTATTATCAATGAGCGCAAGGCGACCCTAGAGGCGCAAGGGCGCCGAGCAGGTTTTTTACGGACAACCCGGTAACATAACAACCTTATAACTTTGTGATTTTTCATGATACAGTTTTGATATTTTGTACATAGATTCTTTACATTTATGTAAAGAATCTATGTACAAAATATCCGAAATATGTGTCCCGAAATACGTGTCTAGTATTTTAATACTAGACACGTATTTCGGGATTCGCATGTACTAAAACCAATATTGTATATAAGGTGTATTCATACACGAAATCTCTTAAGGGGTCATTTTACTCATCATTATGAACAACTTTTACTATGGGACTAAAGTTAAAATCGCGGAAAAATCAGCTGTTCCCTACATTTATGTTCGCTTAACTCGTCAAAATGTAGGGAACAGCTGATTATTTTGTATAAGTTGTTCATAATAATGAGTACAATGATTCCTTAAGAGATTTCGTGTATGAATAGATACACCTTATTTATACACATTGATAGATATTGATATATAATAATTAATAACCCTAAAAAGTTCTCCACGAAAATGCAGATGAAACTAGTTGTAATGTAGTATTCGTTCAATAATAGTTATCGACAGCGATTACCTCATAGACTAAACTGGTAGGTACACACGGCTACACATCAAGCTATACTATTCCAGTAAACGCTGACCTCTCATTGTACGGAAATCCTACACAATGCGAGATCAGCTTATACTGGAAATGTATAGCTTGATGTGTAGCCGTGTGTACATAGAAAAGCGTTCATATTATTACCAAGTTGAACATTTTCCAATTTCCACCGCATGAAATATTATGAATACTCTTCGATGCTAGCACTGAAGGCGTACCTACTTGAAACAGGAAATAAATAAGTCGTCGACGGTCTTGTACGTAGGTACCAATAAAATGTTGCCGTGAGATACTACTTAACTAGTTTTACAAGATTTATGAATATATTTCAGAAATTATAGAAATGAGGAAAATATTCTTACATATTGTGATATTGTACTTTAAATAGGTATTCAAATACAACATTTCCTGATTCCAGAAGTGATTTTCCAGAAGGAAAATTCTTCATAATATAAGTACAGTAGTCATACTTAATTCAGAGTCGAAAATGAGCATGTGTGTCCTTGTATAAGTGCATTAAGTGCTTCCTTCCGCCACACCAGCTTATTGAAGATGGTTCCTCAGCCAGCCGCTTCATACATAATTAAATAGTGGAGGTCTCATTAATAAATTATCAGGTGAAGAGCCGGCAAAACGTGTTTTCCAGTAAATTAATTGATTGTTAGGAGAGGTGGCTACCGATTAGCGATCTCGGCGCCTCGCTCGCCGTGTGAACGTTTTTCTTATTATTTCTCCCGGGACACTCGGAAATATTAATCTTGTTTAATGTGAAAAAGTGCTTCTGCGTAATTTGCACATTCCCCTAATGCAACTTCGGAACTAATTGAAAAACTAGTCTAGTAAGTATTTGACTTAGCTATGCTAGGTCATGGAACTTTTGTATGACAACAATTATTTGTGGTTTCAACAAGTAGGTATATGTGGCTATTTCACCTCTTCAGTCGTATTTGTGGCAATAGATTTATTGAAGAACAGTTCTAAGTCATCTGTTAGGTACTAATTCACTAACAACTTATGGACTGATTTGTCTAAAATACAGTAATTTTATTTAAACTTTTTATTTAATGGTATCTAACCGCAAATATTAGGATTTGGTTAAACTGTGAAAAAGTAATAACTATTACAAAGGAAAACTAAATAAGTAGCTATCAGTTCACTTATTTTCCTTGCATAAGGCTTAAAACCTTTTTTTGTTGTATTAATAGATCGCGTGTATCACGCGTCGGGTACACACAATGACATAATTGTTAAAACTAGTTAATTATTAACCGGGCCTCACCTCCAAGAATCGTTTGTTGCCAACTAGCTTACATCTGTTATAATAAGTACTCCTGAAATGCTTTAAATAATTAAGCACAGTGCTAGCCTACGTAACTAGGCCAAGGACCAACGGAGTGCCAATTGTATGGCCCTCAACTAGAATGGCAATCAACCTCATCGTTTTTCCTAGATGATGAGATAATGTGAAATATCAAAATGATTAAAGTCCTAATTAAGATGGCTCCGCAACTGAAGCCCGCGAAATTCTTTTTTTTTACGTTTTATGCTATTTGCAGGTCAGTGTCAGGTTGTATCATCATCTGCCTAGCCTTTTCCAAAGTATGTTGGGGTCGGCTTCCAGTCTAACCGGATGCAGCTGAATACCAGTATTTTACATGGAGCGACTGCCTATCTGAGCTCCACAACCCAGTTACTGAGTAACACGATATCCCTTGGTAAGACTGGTTGTCAGACTTTTTGGGCTTCTGACGACCCGTAAAAACTGTCAAAGATCTACAAATGACAGCCGGTACCAACGGTTTAACGTGCTTTCCGAGGCACAGAGGAATCTTGGTATGAACAGATGGTCACCCATCCACGGACCCACCGCGGCAAGAGTAGCTCAACCTGATCGATCGACCCGTGCGGCAGTTATTATTTAGCCACAAGCTCCAGTGTCAGGTTGTATCTTGATCAAAATATGATTCGCGACATTATCAGATATGTATTATTTACAGAATTAGAATCATTAATACATTAAGTTAGATTTGTTCCCTTGAATTACTTTTTCATGAAATCATGACATTGGGGAACAAATCTGAATCTGGATCGCAGAAAAAAATCACGAATGTAGAAAACTAAGTACACAGTGAACAAATTATCTTGATTGGTAACGAGTACAAACAAATACAAAATTCCAACCTCCTCCATAAGTAGTAAAGGTTAACGGCCCATGTCAGTCCAATGATGTTGTTATGGTGACCCCATACCTAATGTTTTTCATATCGTCACATCTTAACCGTCGCCACCAACACGGTTCTGAGGTAAAATATTTCTAACATTATGTTGTTAGTATCTGGGAATTCGACGACCTGGCTAATTATCCAGAACCTATCAAACAAACAATAGACTGACAAGACGCTAAAGGAGTTTTTTTACATAGAACAATGGTCAACAATGTAACAGTAAACAATATGCACAAAGTTCGTAATATCAAGTCAACTTCTTATATTAAAAATAAAAACTTAATTCAAGTCAAGAAGCAACTTCGTAATAAACCCGTTACATTTTCTTTTGTTTGTTTTAAAGCAAAGTAGTTCCACGTCTGGCGGGCACGTTGCATTAATAAGTAAGAAGCGACCTCATCATCACAGCCTCAGTTTTAATCTCGTAGCACGAGTTTCAGCACGTCTTTCAGACTGCACGCAGATGAAAGAGGTATCTTCACGTTAAAGACCTTTTTGGCGCTGAATTTACGCAGCTATTTCACGAATAAGCGTTATTAAATGAAAAAAACGCCTCGCCACGGTCAAGCCTGCTGTAAATGTGAACATCGGTGCGTGAAAATCACGAACCTATGTCACAGATAATGGAAAAGTCTACACTTCGCTGATTTCGTCAATCAATTCTGAAAATCTTTTTTGAATGATGTATCAAATTACAGGGTTTCTTTTGACTCATATCGTAATGGAAATCAGGGTAACAGCCTTTTTGTAAGGATTTCTTTGTCGTAGCATTGGGGTCGATAAATCTAGCAGAGGCAATAGAGAAAATTGATTTGTCTGGATTACGTACTTACAGTCAAATATGGGTCAATGGTATGATGAGTTCAATCTCCTGTTAACGGTCCACTTTCCAACAAGGAGATAATTTCTCACAATTAATTCTTCAGATATTTCTTTCAAGCACACATGACATATCTTTGTCCTTAGATTTATAGATTATATATTGCCGATTCTAATGATTATAATTCTGTAAAGCCATATTTGTTACGGCCGCGAATCATATTTAGATCAACATACAACTTGTTAGTGACCTGCAAATTGCAAAAAACGTAATAAAAATTGAATTTCGCGGGCTACCTTTGCGCAACCCCCTTAAGTGATTCAAATGACACTGACGTAAGTGACAAGCGAGTCTACCAAAATAGTACACTTTATTTGGGCCGTTCGGTACGTTCAATGCGTCATCTAGACAAGTATATAATCTAAGTCTTTGACATTACCATAAACTAACATTAAAATCAGATCAACAACCTTTTGGTTAAATAATCGTAGCATTTACAAAGTCAATGTACCCAGCAGAGTCTTTCGAGAGACAAAATGAAATCGTACGGATTACGCTTCGTGAGAATATAGAAGCTCAGGTCAAATATAGGTCAATAGAAAGTTCAATCTCCTCGCTGAGAACGTGTTCAATCAAGCTAGGTTTATCTGAAAATTGCCCACAATTTATGAGTTCAGGGAGAAAGCATAAATATTTTGCGTTTTTTTTTTTTGTGTTTATCATGTCTGAGCGATAAATAAACAGATTCAAGCACTGGCGCGATAAAGTAAATGTAGTTATGCAAAGGTAATCGACCCTTAGGAATTGAACAACCTTGCGACATTGCCGCTGAGTCGCTCAGCTAGAGTGTGTCGACCTGGCGGCGTCCGCTTCGCTCGTCCTCCCAACATGGATACTGTCACCAGCTATTTAGGTTTCCATAGGACTAAAGTAAACCCTTTTTAAACGTAAAGTTACTTAAAGACTAAAGAGTCATTACTCGCCGGCATTTAATTTAAAGGCTAGTAAAAATAATGAAATAAGTAATGTTTATCATGAAGACAAGAACTTAACACAAGTTCATCATAAACGCTTCTATTATTTCTGTTTTTATCGGACTACAGAAAAGACAAAAGCACCAAGACAGCCAGTGCTCTCTTGTTCATTATTTTTCAGTTCGTTTTACTCGTAGCCATGTTTATTGTTTTTGTAACCTTCTAGATATATTTTTGGCATGAAAATTGAAATTGTTTGCTGAAACAAAGTAATCTTTATAGATTTTTGTCAAATGAAAACAAAGCAGTGCGTAAACATTCGTTAGCAATCTATGAACCATGTAGGTAGCATTTATAAACATATAATTTTTTTTTTTCCTGTCCTATTTTTCAACTTAATAAGTATAAGTAGGTACCTACCTAACGATACAATAAAATTTAGGATAATTATGAATTATTAGACTTTAAGTCTTCATAGTAAAATGTCCTACAATTTTAGTTACATTGTGTGGTGTTAGAGGGGCGGCCCGCCCGACGATGCAGGGCGGCAAGGGCGTGCGGTCCACCAACCGCTGCAGCATCAAATCATCCACTATTCTCCCTGAATATCATTATTAAAAGCTGCGTTATATTCAAGAAATTATGCCTTTGTTTTACTGCGTTGTTAATGTTCGAATACATCATGTTGCTGTAAATCTGTTACAGTAGGCACGAATAAATTAGAAGTGGTGTTTAGTTGTAAACTTACAACTTTACGGTTCCAGTCAATTTTATATGTTTTTGTATGTGTTATTTTGTGTGTTTTTTATGTTTTTTTTTTTTTTAGCTACAGCTTGTTTACAGATAAGATTTGTAAACTACAGTTTTAAAACAGTACCAGAAGTTGTACTTACACAACGAAGTACCTATGTAGGTAGGTTATTTTCTCAGGCATCGTTTTGCACGGCGGGCGTGGTCGAAAATTATGTTGTATTGCTAAATGATTATAATGTCATAAATACACATATAAGCTCCAGGCAAATGCTACAAACAAAAATTTCCTCCAAAATTAGGCAAAAAATCGTAGAATGTAATTGAAATTCACCCTGTAGTGTCCACTCACCGAAGTCAAACTCAAATTATTCATTTCAATTTAGCACATAAAAGGCACTTGTGAACGTCAAAATTTACAAAAAAATATTATTGATTTTAGTCACATCTTCCAAAAGGTAGTTTCGTGTGGAGTGGAATGGGTAATAAACTCCACCGTTACTCTTTTAAAATGTTTTACAATATTTTGTATAGGTACATTAATTACATAATTATAAATGTGAAGACATTTACATAATTATATGTGATTACATAATTATATGTGAGGAGCATGTGGCTAAATAATAACTGCCGCACGGGTGGATCGATCAGGTTAAGCTACGCATGCCGCGGTTGGTCCGTGGATGTGTGACCATCTTTTCATACCGAGATTCCTCCATGTCTCGGAAAGCACGTTAAGCCGTTGGTCCCGGCTGTCATTTGTAGATCTTTGACAGTTGTTACGGGTCGTCAGAAGCCCAAAGGTCTGACAACCAATCTTACCAAGGGATATTGCGTTACCCAGTAACTGGGTTGTGGAGGTCCGATAGGCAGCCGCTCCATGTAAAATACTGGTATTCATCTGCATCCGGTTAGACTGGAAGCCGACCCCAACATAGTTGGGAAATGGCTAGGCAGATGATGATATGTGAAGACGACGCACCTAGAATACAATTACTATATCATCATCATTATAGCCGAAAGACGTCCACTGCTGGACATAGGCCTCCCACGAAAGGAGGGAGGGTTGCCATAATCGCCACGCTTGGCAGGCGGGTTGACGATCGCAGTATGGTGTTAAAATGCATAGAGAACGCTGGTGCCCATGCTCTAGTAAGTCCCTTAGTCGCGTTTTACTACACCCACGGGAAGAAATAGGGTGGTGCTATTCTTTACGTCCGGCACCACACGGTACAATAAAATTACTATATCACAATAGGTAAAAAGAGTTAAAAACCAGCCAAGTACGAGTAGGACTCGCGCACGAAGGGGTCCGTACCATTATCTATAAAAATGGGCAAATAATCATGTTTGTTATATGGGAGCCCCCCTTAAATATTTGTTTTATTTTAATTTAATTATTTAATTTTAAAGTGAATATATAACTAAATATTCTGTAAATATTTCAAGCGTCTACCTGTTGCCTTTATCAATATCGAGCAAAAACGAGCAAAAAAATCACGTTTGTTGTATGGGAGCCCCCTTAAATATTTACGTTATTCTGTTTTTTAGTATTTGTTGTCATAGTGGCAACAGAAATACATCATCTGTGAAAATTTCAACTGTCTAACTATCACGGATCATGAGATACAGCCTGGTGACAGACGGACAGACAGACAGACAGACGGCGGAGCCTTAGTAATAGGGTTCCCTGGCTAGGCTAGGCCTAGGCTTGCCGTTTTACCCTTTGGGTACGGAACCCTAAAAAAAGAAGCAATAACAGATAAATTAATTATATGATAGATACGTCATTGTGCTGACATTACAAACTTTGTAAAAGTAGGTATACCTACGATTTCCTAAAAAACAGTTCTAATCAAAACTTTTGATCAACATACAATTCCCTCTTATCCGACTTTTCCTTATAGGATTTTCATTCATCAGATCAATACAGAGTCATCATCTGCCTAGCCTTTTCCCAACTATGTTGAGGTCGGCTTCCAGTCTAACCGGATGCAGCTGAATACCAGTATTTTACACTGAGGGACTGCCGATATCCCTTGGTGAGACTGGTTGTCAGACTTATGGGCTTCTGACGACCCGTAACAACTGTCAAAGATCTACAAATGACAGCCGGGACCAACGGCTTAACGTGCTTTCCGAGGCACGCAGGAATCTTGGTATGAAAAGATGGTCACCCATCCACGGACCAACCGCGGCAAGTGTAGCTTAACCTGATCGATCGGCCCGTGCGGCAGTTATTATTTAGCCACAAGCTCCTCCAGATCAATACAGAGTAACAGTATAAATAATGCCTGCTAATCATCACAAACACAAATGTACAACGTACCTTAGGGGAAGGGAAACAACCATTACGCAGAGGAAAACCCATGTTATTTATCAAACGGCAATTTAAATATGTACTTTCTCAGCTCATGAGTAAGTGATGTGAACGAATTACGTAAATGTGTGTTCAGTATTGCGGCAGGGAAATTGATTCCTAGGGGAGGCTGCTACCGGAGCCGTGGGTTTTTTTAAAGCCATTTTTATGGGAATTCCATCATATACCCATATGTGTAAGTTGCTCGAGTATGTCTTTACTAATTGATACTAGGTAATATTATTAAGAGGTAAAGTACGCGAAGGTCGCGGTCAGAAGCTAGTAGCTATTTTAATAATAAATGTAGGAAAATTAAATAAATGAGGCGTTTACAGTTATAAATAGTCTTTGTTGATGCAGTGAGTGGGTATTAAGTTATTAATCAGTTTGTTTGTCTCTTTTTTTTTTTGGAACTTATATGTTTCCATTACTTTACAATGGTTAATTAAACACTGATGATATTAGCACAGCATACCGAATGTAAGTATTCAACCGAGTTAGGTACTGTTATACCTAATACCTCTATAATCCGTAATTAAAAAAAAACTACCTAGGTACAAAAAAAACAACCGACATCCAAAAAATATTTTTTTTTTCAATATTTAATGGGTCAGTTTGTATTTTATCTAAGTTACAATAGCCTAAAGTCAACTTATCATCACCTTTTACAAAATATTGCTTTTCCCGATGCAGAAACGTTCATTGTTGAGGAGTTCTCCACTGGAGTTCCACTTCACCATATGCATTGAGAAGACCATAAATTGCTTAGCTAGTTGCTAAGCAATTTATGCTCTTGCTATTAAAGTGCCTAATCGAATCACAACTCGTCAAATACTTTTTACATTATCTAAGTAAGTAGTTCCGGTGGCCATCTGTGGTCTTCATCATCAGGTCAACTTCACCAAATGGTGCTTTCCGAGTGCAAATGCATGAGTTACTAAAAAAAATACCTAAAAATCGCTATAGCTGTACCTATAAAATTTGAGGATTTCCCTCTATTTCGATGGGGTCATCAGATTCTAACTTGGTGACAATGAGACCACCTCGAGAGCATACCCTTTTAAACAAAAAGATATTTTCAAAACCGGTCCAGAATTGACGGAGAAATCGGTGAACATAACATACAGACGAAAATTTTATAACCTCTTCCTTTTTGGAAGACGGTTAAAAATGAATCTTCTAAAATCTTCTTCATAATAATAGCTAATATCAATTGTATCAAAAATAATTCTTTCCTCAAATTAGGGCTTGAAACCGGTAAATTTTTATTCCCGAAGATACAAATTATTTTTGATAGAATTGATATTAACTTCAAAGGTTGCTTCATTAGGACATTAAGGCGCTGACAAGAGGCAATGATATAAGTAGACACAAAAAAATTGCCACAAATATATGTTATTTTTGTACATATTTCTGAGAGCTTGGTTGTTACCAAAACACGTTTAGAAAAAAAATCTCGATACAAATTAACGATAAACTAACCCTTTACTTAGAGTTTCAATCCAAAATATCTGCATTAAATATCAACGTACGGTTGGTATTTAACTAATAACAAAAACTTTATATTTGTATACAGAACTTGGTTGTTTAATAGGGTTCTGTACCCAAAGGGTAAAACGGGAACCCTATTACTAAGGCTCCGCCGTCTGTCTGTCTGTCTGTCCGTCTGTCACCAGGCTGTATCTCATGAACCGTGATAGTAAGACAGTTGAAATTTTCACAGATGATGTATTTCTGTTGCCGCTATAACAAAAAATACTAAAAAAATAGAATAAAATAAATATTTAAGGGGGCTCCCATACAACAAACGTGATTTTTTTGAGGCTTTTATAGATAATGGTACGGAACCCTTCGTGCGCGAGTCCTACTCGCACTTGGCCGGTTGTTTATTTTCGATTACTCTACTCATTTTTGAGTAAATTGATAATTGCTTCATATTTGGCAATAAATTACAAGCGTTGTGTCATCGCGCTTCTCTTTCTTTTGTATGCAGTCTGACAGTGACCGCGGTTTACCTGTTGTCAGCGTCTTAAATTCAGCATTGATTTTGTAACAAAATCACATCACACTAATATTATAAAGGCGAAAGTTTGTGAGTGTGTATGTTTGTTACTTCTTCACGCTCTAACGGCTGGACTAATTTTGATAAAATTTTGTATGGAGGTAGCTGACATCCTGGATTAAGACATAGGCTACTTTTTATCCCGATATTCCCATGGGATCGAGACTTACGTGGGTGAAACCGCGGGGCGCAGCTAGTATAAAATAATTTACGAAATAATATGTTCGAAAACCTTTATAATAACGGTTAAGGTTACATGGAAAATTAACCGGTTTCCAAGCCCTGCCTCAAATCAAAAGACCATCTCAGAAATTAATCTGCATCATCCTCATATGGCCTGACCGAGATAAAGGCTGTACTTAAAAAAAAGAGACCTCAGAGGTCTCTTTTTTCCCGTTGTTTCCGTCTTTCTTAGAGTGGTCGGATAAAAAACACCGAACATATATTTAACGACAGGAGTTGACAGGACTATTCTTCGACCTGTCACAAGCTTTCGACTTTGTGGCACATGATATCTTGTTGAGAAAACAAAATTATTATATTGTTGTATTGACCATAAATATTTGTGACATTTAACAACAATTAACTAATCATTATTATTTTGCATCCAATTGATACATACCTATTCTGTATAGCTAAACATGTGGACTTTATAATACCTAACTGTAACAACTATATTATCCCGTACGCAAAATATGCGCATTGACGTGGAGTTGCGGACACCAGCCCGTATTACCTACTCGTATTACCTGTAACAACTATAAACCATGTTTAAGGCAAATAAAGACTTATCTTATCTTATATATATTAATTATAATAATCAAAACAAATTATAACAACTTAAAACATAACTAATTCTTGACGTGTAAAAGTGTTTCTATTTTAACTAATTTACAGATATAAATATCATTTATCATCATTTTAGAACACAAAAATAACGATCACATCAACAGACAATGTAAAATGCATGTTCACAGTAGAGTTCCTGAAAAATGTTCGGTTCATCGACCTCTTTCATTTGTAAGCGTAAACATTTCCTTGTGTTAGTTACGCACACCCTTCCTTATGGGGGTGAAAATAGTCATAAGTAAAAGAGAGACAAATTTTTTTGCTTCGCTTGGCGAGGCGACAGACTGCCGAGGAGTACTATATAGCCCCGGGCCTTTGATATCTCATGAAAAATTCAAGTGCTCCCGACAATATCTACAGATACCTACGTATAAGTGTTACAGGTTAAAGTATTCAGGACAAACTTCCTAGCTAAAAAATCTACCTATCCTGTTGAAAATTTTAAATTAATGAATTTTAAATTAGGGGTTTTCGTCTGGGTAGGATATAGAGCACATAATTCTAAAATTGTTGTCTGCGTGTAAAGGGCGTACTAAATACGCGTAGTAATAAAATAGGATTTTACCTAATTAATTGCTCACCGCTTTGGAAAGTTTATGTTTATAGCTTGGTATTTAAGAAAATTACTTGTTTGTATCATTATTTACTATCGCTGTTTCTGATCATAACGAAACACAAATACTTTTACTGCTATGTCCATATACAACTTACCTACCTACTCATCATTCCATTCTATATTTTATAAGGAGTATAAATGTTCTAGTGAGTCTTTTGTTTTAGAACTATTAGACCTGCAAAACCAAGAGCAAGCAGACGTGTGGAGCGCTTTGTTTAAATTAATTAAAAGTACACACAACACAACCAAAAAGAGCTCCACGCTTTTTGAATTAATCATTGGATATAAAAGAAGTGACAAGCTGTATAGTAACTTATATCGTAACTAACACAAGTCAATTTATTTATTTTTTAATTTTTAGTTTCTACTACAGTTGTTTTATTTATTTTTAGTCTAGTATATTCTTCATTTAGCAAGTCTAAACTCAACGAAGTTGACCGGATTCTTGTAGCCACTGAAGAGTTTCACTGTACACCTCCTGGCTCCATCATCAGACCTACGACACCAAGTACTCATTGGACTTTGACTCACTTTACTTCATTCCCTATTGGACTCACAAAACGAATCATATGACCCCCAACTCGAGGGGTTTACTAGTAGCCACTGAAGAGTTCCACTATCCACCTCCTGGCACCATCATCAGATCAGCTCCATGACACCAAATTATAGTATTGTCATCTGAACTTCATATACATACAAAGTTTAATTTCGATACGACAGTTAGTAGTAGATTAAAATTGACTTTCAAGATTTTTGATTACATTGTTTGTTAGTTACAAGTGAAGCTAATAATAAAAGCGTGTTAAAAATGTAAACACTGATTCCTTCGTAGATAATTATTTTAAGAATCACAAATCGAAGCTGAAAGTGACCTAACAAATAGGTATAAATTTCACTATTTACGCAAATCGTATGTATGTTCACAAATTCTTACTATAGGGGAGTAGGTGGCTCTATATTATTCCAATAAAAGTCGAGCAATCTCAGCACCCCACACAGATAGCGTATAAATATTGCCTTCATATCTGCCACGAGCAGTAAATTGCCGAAAAAATGTAGCTCACCCCCCGTACATAATAAACTAATACATATTTCATCAACGTCAACATAGATTCAGCTCGCTAGTGCTGTATTTATTACATATTCTGGAAATATAAGTGCGAACGAGGAAGCGTCGTGAAACACAGATGCTGAAAAATGAAAGAAAGTAAAATCGGTTTATTTGTCACAGAAACACGTGCATAAAAAAAAACAAAACCAGATCTTTAATCGGGTGATCTACCCAAGTTCCAAGTTCCCCAAAGGTTTTATTATTAACTAAAAGTTGTAAGAATCTGTCTTGACCGAAATCGTGAATGGTACAGTCGCCGTTGTAGGTACACGTCTAATCTACATAGACGAACAAATTACCTATGTCTCGGTTCCACCACCGCCATTCCCAAATGTAATCAGTCAGGCCTGAGTACAGACTCTAAGGGAATTTCTATGTAAATTGTTTTACCAGACCGTGGATATAATTGGCGTCAAATTGACATTTCTGCGGAATGCAGATCGAATACAGTTGCACCGTTTTGTCTAAGAGTCTTAAAACCTAGTTTTTAGGGTTCCGTAGTCAACAACGAACCCTTATAGTTTCGCCATGTCCGTCTGCCTGTCTGCCGCTTAGCTCAGAGACTCTTGCTTAGTACTAGAAAGCTGTAATTTGGCATGGCCGCCGCATGGGTATACATATTAATCAGTCCGACAAAATGGTAATTTTTTTTAGAGTGATGCAGGTGCATCACTCTAAAAAAAATCCTATACGTAAAGTGGGAAGATTTTTTTGTTCTTGTCTATCCCGTTATGTGGGGTGTCTTTGGGAAGGTTGTTCAAAAATATTGCGAGTGTGTGAAAACCATTTTTCGATTCAGGGTTCCGTTTGCGAAATACTAAGCTAAGAGCAAATTTTTGTTGGTATAACTGTTATCTCTAGGATAGAAAATGATACTACGACGACATATTCCTCAGAACTAAAAATTTATGGTTCTGTCGTCCCGCAGGGAAGTGTACTGGGTCCGCCACTATTTATATTATATATTAAATATCTGTCCTGTTGTCCGTGTGGTGCCGGACGTAAAGAATAGCTCCATCCTATTTCATCCCGCGGGTGTCGTAAAAGGCGACTAGAGGACTTACTAGAGAATGGGCAGCAGCGTTCTCTATGCATTTTAACACCATACTGCGATCGCCAACCCACCTGCTAAGCGTGGCGATTATGGCAAACCCCCCCTTTGGGGGGGGCCTATGTCCAGCAGTGGACCTCTTTCGGCTGAAACTATGAATGGTGATGATTAAATACCTCAAAAAATATTTAAAATATAAATGTATCCAATTTGTTGACTATAGACGATACTACTTTGACGATAAAATGTTTCAACACAACTGACATAGAAATTGATATTAACAATGAATTAATTAATGTGATAAAATGGCTGGGGGACAATAATGTTCATTTTAATGTTGAAAAAACTAAAATAGTTCAATTTCAAATATGTAACTTGTCAGTAATACCAACAGCAATTAGACATAATAATGCAATTCTGCAACCAGGGACCATCATTTTTATTTTTTTAGTAAGTATACTTAGAAATTGACAAAAAATTGAACTGGAAGGAATTGTAGAAAGAGTATGCAGTAAGCTTGATAAGTTTGTATATGCTCTTCGCAAGTTAAGATTAAAGTGTCCAGTAAAAAAACAGTCCTATTTATGCTTATCATGGGTATGTTTCATCATTATATGTAGATGTGGAAAAAGCATTCTCCCACTCCCATGTCTGTATATTTTTGAAAATAGTCTATTTGTAAAAAAATACCCTCATACAGTCGCACCATGTAAAATACCGCTATTTAGCTGCATCCGGTTAGACTGGAAGCCGACCCCAACATCGGTGAGAAAACGCTAAGTAGATGATGATCTTAGCCGTCTATAGATGGCCTGAATTTGCACAGCTTACTTATTGTTGTTTTGTACAATCTCTCACATATCGAGTTAACTCTGATAGCCCTTGAATAAGAATGTAATGTAGTCTAATCCAGAAATCCCTACTTGGCACGTCATGAATGACTCCGATAAAGCGTTCTCCTCATACGTGATCGGCATTCACACAATACCGTTTAGGCGCATAATATAATATGGAATACACAGTCAATAGGAAATTTTAGAAATAATTTATTTCCGTAATTCCTATATTAATCGTTCAGTAGGTTCAAGATTCTATAGAAGTTGGTTTTAAGTCTCAGATGTAAATTGAAATGTATCGCACCTGGGTAACAGGGAAGTGGAAGTACTCTGTCGTATACTCGTATATTCATCACGTCGAATTTCTGTTTCCGTTTCATTATCCGGGTGCACAGTGGGCTGTGGGTGTAAATAAGACTGGATGTAAATCATGTCGTTAGAGGCGGCTGCGATCGGCGCTCGGGCCGCTTCTAATTGAAAATAAATCTCATTAGTTGAGAGGTTGGCAGAAGCGCATTTTATATTTACTCGCTCTCGTTTAATATCTCGGAGATTTACTCTGATTAGATATTTTAGAAATTGTTGTAAGTAAGTACCTAAAATTAATATATATTTTTATTGCTATTAAATGAGTTACGATGCTCATTATTGTGTTGTTGCTAAGACCATCCAAACAAATAAATATGGACCAGTAGCCATATTATTTGTTTGTATGTAAGTATACCTTTTACAACACATTCCTCCGGAGATTGAAATTTTGTAAGATTCTAAAACCAAGTAAATTCTTTGCAAAATACATGAATATTACTATACTCAATCTTATGATCTGCAGATCATAAGATTATATCAATAAAATGCATGATACACATCCATTGGTAAAACATCTGATCATTAGAATGCGTAAGTAGGTACTGGACACGATTCAGTAGTGTTCTACGAAATGGTATAAATAACACGAAGATACGTAGCACAATGCCAATAGAGAGAGAAATAAAAAGATTGTTTAGTTGAGCTACCTATTCCTGTGCGCGAAAGATAAGGGTCATAAATGAGTCCGATAGTAACGGTGGAAACAAAGGCCGGGGAGCACTGTTTGTGCTGACTCGGATGCCCCGCTGCTGCCGGAGAACGGAATGAAATGTGGCCGAGAGAAAACTATGCTAGCACACTTTAAAAGCCGCACTTTATTAAAATAATCCATTAACAATTAATTATTTCTAATCAATAGAATGAAATCCAACAATAATGTTTATAACAATGTAATGCAGCATTAAATTGTATAATACTCAATCGATTTATAACGCTTCAGCAGAAGGTTACAGCAATTTATTCCGCTTTATAGTTTGTACTCGTTTATTATTAACCTCGTGCTCGTTACCAAACAATTAGTACCTACTTTACGGATATCTGAACCCCTCCATTAAACTTTCTGACCGTAATGACATGACATTTGGATTTTTGGATTATGTTACAAAATTCAGTAAGGTGTAACATAAAATATACTTAGCCAAATTTTCAAATATGTGGGTCCAAGCAAAACGGGATCAGTAGTGGTGTATTGAGTTAAGACTAGAAATAGTTAATTGATAATAATCAAAAACTGGCACATTCTTTTTTTAACAGACATTTGAAATTGGAACTCTGAAAAAGCTTAATTTGAGAATAAGCATTTTCAAACCTGACATGGCCGACCATTGTTACCTTATTACTAAACAATTCTCTTGAAATTTCTGGTACTTAGAAGCATCATATACAGTCATTTACAATATAAACTTGTAGGTAATTGGATTAATTAATGAACAATTAAAATCGCGAAATGCAAGTTTTTCCCCCAACTTTACAAAACTGCGTATATCTCGTAAACTAAATGCCGAAAAAGGGACCATTTTTGCTTGAACGCCCACATATAAATACATAAAGTAATATGCAAAAAATGGTCTACCTTTCGACACTGAAGCAAAAATATATAGGAGGCATATTGTGTGTACCTCCGTCAATAACTCGAGCCGGGCGATCCATATTAATATTTAACGTGGATAGGGAAACCCCTCCCGACCGACGAGACGTTAATGTCAGGATAGCGTGGGAACCAACACCTGCTGGAAAACTGGGTAGAGCGTAAAAATACACTGCATTATAATTATATCACTTACAACATTACTTACGGAATTGTTATTAGAGCCATTATCTGTAAGACTCTGTACTCTGTAGTTTTGTAGAGCTGTACTTATTAGTGACTACCTTTACAGGGAAAAGGCTAGATGCGCAAATAACTATATTGTTTCTTTTTAGGGTTCCGTACCCAAAGGGTAAAACGGGAACCCTATTACTAAGGCTCCGCCGTCTGTCACCAGGTTGTATCTCATGAACCGTGATAGTTATAAAGTTGAAATTTTCACAGATGATGTATTTCTGTTGCCGCTATAACAAAAAATAGAAAAAAAAGGGTTTAGAAATAAATATTTAAGGGGGCTCCCATACAACAAACGTGATTTTTTTGCTCGATATTGATAGCGGCAACAGGTAGATGCTTGAAATATTCACAGAATATTTAGATATATATTCACTTTAAAAATAAATAATTCAATTAAAATAAAACAAATATTTAAGGGGGGGCTCCCATACAACAAACGTGATTTTTTTGACATTTTTAAAGATAATGGTACGGAACCCTTCGTGCGCGAGTCCGACTCGCACTTGTTTAGTAACTTCGAGATCACTCCAAACTACGTTCAGCAGAAAAACGATAATAACTCGGTCTTTCAGAAATATAGCTACGTATTGAAGTGAGCCGAGTTTCAGCGCAACAACATTCACTCACCATTTTTCATTTCAGTGCAGTTATATAAGCGGCTGAGAGCGCCGACCACCTGCCTGACGAGCTTTTCACTATATATTATCAATGCCCTCTTTTCCCCTTTTTTGCCTTTTCATCTTAATGCGGGAAATCTTTAAAACTACATTTTAAAAGGAAAACTCGCCTATTATTACTGTGCAGACCACGACCAGGTGCAGACTGTAACATAAAATACTTTAATGATTTATCAACAAAACGAAGAAATTCACTGCAGCGTAAACAAATTCTACGAATTCGGATTCCACCGTTCCTAGTTCTAGTTCAGATGAAAATTCTTAGGATTTGAAATTGAGGTAAAAAGAAATATAAAGCTTTTGATAGACGAAGGCTGCGGACGGACTGAGTTTTTATTAACTTTTACTTGTTGAATCGCTACCGCCTTACGGGAGCTGGGAGCTCACTGAAACCTACCGCGTTCCCAAGTAAAATATACGATTTGAAAACTGGGCAACCCCTTCACATAAGCCATCGTCCGGATTATTATGAAATATGCGATTTAAAAATCTCCTGCGATTTTTAAATCGCGATTATTAATTGACGATCACGGATGGCATACCTGTGAAATAATCGAAATAATTAGTAGGTACCTATACTACTCGTAGACAATGAAAACTGCATATTTTTATAACTTACACCTACCAGAATTTCCAGTTTACTCGTTTACTTAGTGTAGTGATTTGGCAAGAACATCATGGTCGACGTAAACTGCAATTTATATTCTCTTTACAGAAAAAAAAAATCGTTTTCTTGAACTGCTATCACTTGCACCAACATAGTCTTTCAATTAATTGTTGTCTAGAGTTAATCTACATTTATATGCACATAGTAAGATGTTAAAATTCTGTTATTAGCCTGTTTGTAACCAGCGTGGAGGGTTTGGAGAGAAATCTCATTAAAGGGCTCGGGGAGGTCGGGGTGCCGTCGCCGCCGCAACTTTTATCACCCTTAGAACAGCGACAATTAGGTATATCGCGTCTGGATTATGTTCAGCACCCTAATTCAATGGCAATCTGAATGATTTTGAAGTATAGTGCTAATCCATTGCTTCATATGTTCGGAAAATTTGTCTTCTCAATACGCAACAACCCCGCTGCTTGCTGTTTAAGACCTGCAAATTGCAAAAAACTTAAGAAAATTTGAATTTCGCGGGCTACCTTAGTGCATCCTGTCAGGCCCCAGTGTATTAGGGATAAGTACGAAAATTCAAATTTAAGCTTTTGGTAAGAAATAAAGAATTATGTGTTACAGCTTTTTTGAAAATTCACTCCGGGGTTTTAAAATTCACATGTAATAATGAAATTAATGTGTACCTACCTCTTTTTAAGAGATTTTAGAATTGGAAATAGGGTCATAGTCCGTATCTTCAGGTAACATTTAACCATTATTTCATTAAAATCGGTCCACTCGGTCAAAAGTTATTACAATTTAAAGTCATAAAATAACTTGGCACAGTATTACATTGTCAATGGCATGGCGTTAAACAGATTCCTCTAAATGAACTAAAATACCGCCAAATTATTTAAGTTTCAATAAACAATTACCTACTATTTTAGTATAATTTAAATGGCGGCGCTAGAACAATTCAAAGTATTGGTGAAAATATTGAAATGGCGATTTTTTTTTTAAGTTAGACATTTAGAATCATAAAAACCTGTTTTATTTATATAAAAAAGAATATTTGGATTTACATATTACCCATCTGTCTTTCTGCTACCTTTTCGCGCCAACGTGTGGCACTTGCTCGTAGCATACGAATAGGCTAATCTGGGTAGTACTTTCCCGTGCAATAATTTCAAGACTCCACGCGGGCGAAGCCGCGGCCAAAAGCTAGTCTACCATATCATTTCTTATACATTCGTTGCATCAGCAATGCTGTAACATCTTTACATAATGAAATTGATCCACAGATTCTTTTCTAGGGTTCAGGCTCAAAAGGAAAAAAACGGAACCGTTGTAGGATCACTCTTGCGTCTGTCTGCCTGTCTGTCCGTCGGTCATAGCCAATTTGCTCCGAATCTACTAGACAAATAAGTTGAAATTTGGTACACATAAAATATGAATTTCTGTGACTCACTACTTCTATTACACGGACGTATAATGTAAATAATTGAATTTTGAATATGGGGGTCACTTCTGCCGGGTAAATTAGTTTTTTATTTTATTTTATGTTTCGCATAGTGTACCGTGTGGTGTGACATACCAAATGAAAGGGCTTGTTGTAAGGATTTCTGATATTTTTTAATAAATACTTTTAGTCATTTAAGAAAATAGATGAAACTTACCATTCTCCCCCTTTTATCCGAAACTACTGAGCCTAAAATAAAAATAAAATATATAGTATTTAGTTCTTTACTTATAGATTACAGGAAAACCTATAAGAAATCTATGTTCTTAAAATAATATGGTAAATCTCTCAATATTGTGTGTACAAACTTACATTTGCAGTTGGAATGTATGATCCCAACATGTTTTTTTTAACTACAATGTTATAAGTATGTTCTTGGGATAAATTCATCACAACTACGGAACCCTTCATTGTGCGTGGTCCGACACGCACTTACCTAGCTTTTTCAATAGCATACTCTAGTTACTAGTAGTTTTATAAACAATTTACAGCAGTAAAACGCGTTAAGGGTGCCATTAAAAAAAAAAAGTTTTTCGTCAATTTCTTATCTAATTGTGAGAAAGCTTGAAATAATTGAAAACAGTAACTATAAAAGTACAGTTTTCGTGGTGATAAACCATTCGTGTCAGTCTCTCAGCACCTGTTAATAGTTGGTTGCATATTAGAAAATCAAAACTTTCTCGAGCAAATTTCAAAAAAACAATAAACGAAATAACAAAATTTAAATGACCAAATCTTTTATTTAGAAAAATTTTAAAATCCCAATGTATGTGACATCAAATGAACGACTGATCAAAAGTTGCTAGATGTAATTTTAAAATATCAAATCATTACTAATCAAATTACATAATCACAAATGACGACTGAATAAATTTAATACACCTTAAACATTTAATACACCTAAGTTTGTTCATTATATTTACGTTAAAAATACCTACTCGTTAAAATATCGAAAAAATGTTGATTATGTGGTATTATGAGTGGAAAAAATGTAGGTAGATTTAAAATTATCACACTGCCAACGCATTGCTATTAGTCATTAGTCTGTGCTCAACTGCAAACATTTAACGTATGGTTTAGCGAAGATTTTCATGTCGGAACACGGATTAGAAGTTTTCAAGACTCAAAAAGGTGAATTTAAGGTGCAACTAAATGGTTTTGTTGTTTTGGAGAAATATATTTTTCATTTGCGTACAAATATGTTTTATTTTGAGAAGTAGCGCTTGCCGGCCGCTGCCGCGGCACCGCTCGCTACGCTCGCTCGGCTCGCGCGTGATTGGTCACAGTTCTAACCTAACCTAACCTATTTCACCCAGTTCAATATGACGAATCATACCTACAATATCCCGCAGAAATGTTTTCACCATTGTCTTATTATCTAGTCACAGGCAGATTGTATGATTAATCATTTTGAACTGGGTGAAATAGGTTAGGTTAGGTTAGATCAGTGACTAACCGCGCGTGAGCCGAGCGAGCGCAGCGAGCGGTGCCGCGGTTGCGGCCGGCGAACGCTACGTCCACGTTGCTCGCAGATTTTATTTCACCAGTTTCTTATTATCCAGGTTTTCCCAATATCCGAATTATCTTACCCTGTGACGTACATAATAAATAAATATCGATATTTAGGACATTCGATACTCTGTACTTCGATATTTAGAACATTCGATACTCTGTACTTTCGATATTTAGGTATTTCGATGTCACTTTTGTAGATAATTCGATTTTAGATATTTTGGGCGTAGGTTATCTAACCATTCGACATTATAAACTTACGTTATTTTAATTTTCGGTTATATGGTCGTTCGATATTTAAGTTGTCGATGTTTTGAACATTGACATTTTACCCATATTTTTGTACCCATTATTTGTATTAGCAAACCGGTCATGTTGTGCAAAGGCTTTCTGTATCAGACAGGCGCTATTCGCTAATATTAATATTATTTTTACCTTTTTCAGTTAATCCATTTGATAATTAATAATTTATCCAGTAATCCATTTTGACCTTTAAATGATTTGGTCAATAGTGTAATAAATAATTTAAACATTGATATTCCAGACTTTGGTCAGCTGAACTTTTGATCAAATGACCATCGTTATTTTAAACTTTGTTGATTTGTACGTTGTTCTTTTGAAATTTGCTCAGGAAAGTTTTGATTTTCTAATATGCAACCTAATAGTTTCATCACTTTTGCGCTCTCGAAAATATAGCTTATTTCGCTTCGTTTTCTTTTCTTTTTTTTTAATATATAGGGAAGGTAGTCTTATTTTATTCTTTTTGTCATTACCCTATGTTAAAACAGGGGTCCCTATGTTGTTTCGAACGCCGCTGTTGCGACACACGCTGTTGCGAATTATTTTTCCACTGCCTCACAGGTTCGAAAGCTCACGGACTCGAATGAAGTAGTCGCGAAAGACGCTGTTTCGAAAAACATTTTCACTGCCTCATACGCTCGAATGCTTGTGATTTCGATTTATTTAGTCATAAAGTGTACAGAAAAGTATTTAATCATTTGGGTTAGGTTAGGTTAGAACAGTGACCATTAACGCGCGAAGGCGAGCGAGCGAAGCGAGCGTGCCGCGGCAGCGGCCGCCGAGCGCCAGGTCCCCTCTATTGTTGGTAAATTCAGTTACCAAAACAAAAACTCTTCATCAATATCCAATTTAACTAAATTACTATACGTTATATTAAATGATGATGTTGACACCGAATTTGTTGATTTTATTTAATTACTGCTTAAATACTTTTCTGTACACTTTATGACTAAATAAATCGAAATCACAAGCATTCGAGCGTATGAGGCAGTGAAAATGTTTTTCGAAACAGCGTCTTTCGCGACTACTTCATTCGAGTCCATGAGCTTTCGAACCTGTGAGGCAGTGGAAAAATAATTCGCAACAGCGTGTGTCGCAACAGCGGCGTTCGAAACAACATAGGGGACCCGTTAAAACAATATTTTTACTACATACCTACATTTTACATCAGTACCTATTGCTTTTCAATATCATTTTTTTGTTGCATTAATTAATTTTTTATCTCGATTCTAATCAATCTACGACCTTAAGGACTACAATTATGACCAGTAAATATGTATTTTTTTTGGATTTTACCGTGTTGCTAGTTTGATACAAAAGACAGGGAAAAACCTAATGTTTTACGTTTGTTCGAAATTGGCTGTCGGAACATTACAATTTCTCGAAAATTTAACATTGTTATAAAAATTCTAATAACTCAACGAACTAAAACAAAGTCGGATTTATGATTCTTCATCAAAATATTATGCCATTATCTTTAAATAACAAATATCCAGGATTTGAAAAAGTACGTAATTTTGGTTAAACGACCAAAATATGTGAGCGCGCTCTTAAAATAAGGAAAAGACATGGTCCGTCTGGGAGGACATTAGATTAGTTCCGCTGATACGAATCTTAACAAACTGTCAGACGACAACATTTACATTATACTTGCATATAATATCTGACCCCTATAACAATTCAAAAGTGCAAAGGTAAATGGTTTAATTAAATTGCTTTGAGTTCGAGTGTGAAGTATGAGATCTACCTACCCCTTCCTAAAGATAGATAGCATAACTCACTGGAGCAGCTTAAATCTTTCCATTCATCAAGAGCACCCCCGTGTCTTTGTGTGTGGCGAACTGGCGACTGTATTCATATGTTCATAAAACTATGTTACAATTCAATTTTCTCTAAAGTACGTAGCAAAAAGTAATAATATGTGAGGTAACAAAGACCCGACGCACAGTGGAACGAGTGTATAGGAGAGGTTGGACTTACCCATTTCCGAGAAAAAAAGTCTAATTTTGAAAAAATAATAATGCCATCGTATTTAACTATCAAATGCCTTCAAAACTTGTGCTGACAAAATTCTTTTTATCTCTCGTATTTCAGGAGTTAATTGAGAATATGTGAAATTTTACTATGCAAATGACTGTATCTAGCTCCCTGCCGCCTGATTCCGGCCTTGTTTCAAGTTGTGGGCTTTACTATCGTATTACGCATAGCAAAAGGTACATTTACTTCTAAGACACATGGTGCGCCAAACGTGCACCTTCTGACATATAGGATGATGTATTTTTTTACTGAATCGAGCTCTCTGCCTCCTGAATCTGATCCTATTTCAGGTTGTGGTCTTTACTAGCATAATACACACATCAAGAGCTGCATTTAGTGCTAAGACACATGGTTCGCCAAACGTGCACCTTCTGATATAATAAATAAATAATAAAAAGAGAAAAAAAAAGAGAGATAAATCAATACTGATTTGAAGGCTACTTATGGTGACATATTTATACTATATCCAGGTACCCTCATTGATTGATTAATATTACACGGTCCTATTTGCTGATGAGGCATGGTAAATTAGTTTATTATAAGCAGTTTGTTAGTGCTCATTACTACATTAGTTATTCTGTGTAAACCATTAAGTAGTCATTTCTCTAATCACTTTTCTTATCGATATTACTGTATCGATACTTTTAATAGCTATTCCACAATACAGTCCATGTGTGAATCATATTACTGTAAGTTTAACGAAACCGAACGAAATTTTAATATAAGGACAAAATATAATTTTTGTTAAAAATATATAAATCAACCTGTATGTCGGAAGGTGCACGTTTAGCGCACCATGTGTCTTAGCACTAAATGCTGCTCTTGGTATATGTATTATAATAGTAAAGAACACAACTTTAACCAGCACCAGATTGAGGAGGCAGAGTTGGATTCACTCATTTTCATAGTAAAATTTCACATTTTCTCAATTAACTCCCGAAACACTAGAGATTAAAAGAAATTTGAATCAAGTTTTGAAGGCATTTGATAACTAATAATGATGGCATTATTTGTTTTTCAAAGTGAGACTTTTTCTTCCCGGAAATGCCTATGTTCAACCTCTCCTCTCCCTCTCCCTATATGTCAGAAGATGCACGTTTGACGTACCATGTGTCTTAGCACTAAATGCAGCTCTTGGTGTGTGTATTATGCTAGTAAAGACCACAACCTGAAATAGGATCAGATTCAGGAGGCAGAGAGCTCGATTCAGTAAAAAAATACATCACCCTATATGTCATATATAAGGACAAAATATAATTTTTGTTAAAAATATATAAATCAACCTGTATGTCGGAAGGTGCACGTTTGGCGCACCATGTGTCTTAGAAGTAAATGTACCTTTTGCTATGCGTAATACGATAGTAAAGCCCACAACTTGAAACAAGGCCGGAATCAGGCGGCAGGGAGCTAGATACAGTCATTTGCATCCAACCTCTCCTATACACTCGTTCCACTGTGCGACGGCTAGCCGCGCGCCCGCGAATCTATTGTGGCAGACTGCAGACTGCACTCCCGTCTGCCCTTCAGACGCTCATATGACGACAAACTTCTTATACCTTCACATTTATCTAGACACACTACGTAAGCTCATTCTTATAAAGCAACAAAACAATTTGTAAGTTTTGAAATTAATTACTTTCTTGACAGTTTTCGTGTTCGTTGCTCATAAAACTCACTGTTGTATTGGATGATCTCTGTTCATCTGTCTGTTAGATGTTTTTGCCAGTGTTTGATATTCAAGACGGTTGAAGTTAATTACCCAACTAACTATGAATGATATAGTAGGTACTATACACGCCAACCGTAGGTTCAATTACTTGAGATGCAGATACTCGATCAAATTTAAAAAATGTGTTTTGTATATTTTCCATCAGCGTCAGGTGTTCTGTTTTAGGAACGGGATGAAAATGTCGGCTCTGGGCGGCGAGATGAAAATGTGCCTGTTGTGCAAACGAGCAGCGGAGGGCATCGTTCGTTCATCAAATAAAATGCGAACGAGAGCAGTTGTCGGTGACCCCGGACTGCAAACACACGGCTAATTGCAACAGAACCTCCCGTCTGATAACTACGTGCAAATTTAATCTTTTTTATTCTCATTAATCCTTCGTTAAAGCTGGGAAAATTGAATGTTTTATTTTATAACGTAGGAAATTTTATGGTGTCGTACAACATTTTTTGGAGCACATTTTCTGCATTGCGTTTAGCTACTAAGTATTTTATCAGCTTGTTGTTTAGGAAATGTTATTGTTACTACCAAGTCAAATTCCTATTATAAAACAAAACATTTAATATTCCAAGAATTTCTAAAGGTGCCTTCTACAACCTAAGTAAATAATGTAGTTATAATACAGGGAAAATTACAAAGGAATTTGTAAACAGCCCTTTTTTTCAGTACTTTAGGTACTTACCTATATTCTTGAATTCTTTTTTTGGTGGCATACAAACATGGCTTTTATGTTTGTAATGTATCGGAAAGGAAATAATAAGAGAACCAAAACACAGTCACGGCCAGATGAGGAGACGATAACGCGACTGTAGTATTTTGCGCGAAGTTCATGCTGAATGGCCACATACATTTGATACATTTTTATTGAAATCCTATTTTGAGATAAAGTTGTGACACTTAGTTGATTTAATTAGTATATTGCAAGGTAACCAAGAAGATAAAAACATTTTAAGGTTTTTGATGTTATCTATCGAGACAGTGCATGCTTGCCTACACTAAGTACACCAATAGTGCAACGACATAAAAAACGGCCTTATAAAAAAAGTGCTAACCCAACCAACACCCAGTGAGAAACTGCGAATGCCGTGCTCCTGACCAAAACATGTCCCATATTATGTTAGTGTCTTTGTGACCTTTTAGGCCGAAGAAATTAATGATAATGATAAATGATTTATTTCTGTAAGGAGGTTTGTACAAACACTTTTACACGTCAATCATATTTAAAAAAACTAGATGAGGTCGGCGTTTCGTATCCGACTACTCTCAGAAGAAAGGCCGAAACAAACTCAGAGGTCACAGTCTCTTTTAAAGTCCAGACATAATCTTGGTCAGATCATGTGAAGACCATGTAGATTGGTGCCTGAAACGATCTTTTGACGAAAGAACCACACAGATTGAGGGGACCTGTCCAGTCAGTGCACGCATTTGTCAGTAGTCGTGCAGCTCAACTAAGAACTTAAGGAGCTCAACGATTCAACGAACAATACCAAAGACAGGACATTTGGGTAGGCCGCATAAAATTACTCAAACTGCCAGACTATGATAAAAACTAACTGAGAAAAAAGAAAAATGAACAATAACCCACATAGTCTTCACATTTACAATACTTAAAACAATATAATACTTAACAAAGCAAATATTCATGTCATTGTAATATTAGGGTTTGATCCCTGCACTAAATCTTAACATCGCTTTTTTTCTTCAATCGTGTTTTTGATCTTAGCTCTTCAAATAAACTGCCAGGTCAGGCTGTCTTGTCCAGCTCTTCAAATAATAATAAAAAATTAAACCTTTTCCAGGACCGTATCAAGGTGAAAAAACAAAAACGTTTTTGTGAATAAAAATTGAGCAAAATAGTTAACAGGAAAATGTTGGTTATAATATGTAAAAAATTGGTACTAATATATTTTTTCAGAATTAAACATTTTCGTCCACGCAAATTTCGATAAAAATAATCTTTGACATTTTTGAATTGTACTTCAAGCTAAAATATTATAAGTATTTTTAAATTAAATTCCCTAATTAAATTAATTTTGTTGGATAGCGTATTACAACATTTAATTAGGTAATTTAATACAAAAAACCGCTATTAATATTTTTACTTGAAGTAAAATTCAAACATTTCTGTAATTTTATTGTTAACGATGTTTCCGTGGACGAAAATATTTAATTTTATAACCTACTTGTAATACCTGCTACTCAACCACAACTAATTGATTCATAATCAGCCTATAACGTTCCCACTGCTGGGACACAGGCCTCCTCTCGGTGAGAGGGAGTGGGCTGTAATCTACCACGCGGGCCCAGTGCAGGTTGGTAGATGTCACATGTCTTCGAATTTTTTGGTTCTAGGACATGCCGGTTTCCTCTCGATGTTTTCCTTCACCGTTTTGAGAGCAGTGGTGATGAAATTATTTCCACAAAGTAAAGTGCGCCTGCATGGGTTCGAACCCACGACCTACAACTCGTATGTTGGGGCCGTTACCATTGGGCCACCACTGCTCTCACTAATTGATTAACATTAAAAAAAAAAAGTTGGAGCTGCTGAAGATTGTAAGACTATCTTTTCATTGTATAAACTCAATCTCCTTTGTATTATACACCTGTGCTATGCAATTATATAATTGTTGTTGTAGGTGTGAGTACTATGTACAATAGAGCTACCATTTACCGGGTAATGCCTTTCATTGACTTGAATGTGGCCCTGGCGGCTGAGAGTATGTCATGCTCACTCAGATGTCTCGCTGATGGTGGCGCGTGTGTTGAATCATTTAGCTCCCTTAAAAATGGTTGAGCTGAATGGTGCTGATCCTTACGTCATGTTCGTGAACGGGCGCAGTCAGTTGGGACTGGTCATCTCTTAGCTGCCACGGCTTATTTTAATTATTTTAGTATTGAATTGTTTTTTTTTTAATCTTTTTTATCAAGGACGCTTCTTACGTTTTGCATCGTTCTCACATATATTTATAATTTCAATATGAATGATGTAACCAATACTTTGTATCAATACTTTAATTTAAAAGACTGTCCGTGGAGTTTCGTTCCCGTTCTTCTCCATAGGAACCTACTATATACTCTTTGGAATGGGCAACTAGCTGTATATTTCTAGCTGACCGACTCCTTGACAATTCAAAAGTGCCTGTAAATGGTTTAATAGAAATAAATGCTTTGAGTTTGAGTTTACCGCATCTCTTCGACAATTACTCCATACCATTCCATATCTGTTAATATTTTGTGTCTGTTAATATTTTTTTCTACCAAGTAAAATTGAAATAACGTGTTTTCTTTAAAAAAAAACGTAACAAGAGGGACTGAACTTTTCGCGGTATACATTGTAACATATACTCCCTTGTTCATACCCTACACGTCAAATGAAAAGAATCGCTGTTTTAAATTAATGCTAAGTTAACCTAAAATTCGGTTTAAATTCCCCGGACTAATTCACCTGCATTTCTGAGTACTTAAAAAACGCCACTAAAGGCTCGTACAGACTCGCGCGATATCGCGGGCTCGACAGGCACCGAGAAATAAATTGTGATAGACACGTGTCGCGTCGCGCCCGCGATATCGCACTATCGATTGACGTGGCCGTCTACTGGGCCCAACTCATGTAACGTAGGTAGTAAAATATTTTCACTTTTGCCATCAGCTCGAAACGAAGAAGAAATAAAATATAAAAATTGTCTTACCTATAGGCACCAAGCAATCAATAAAGTTTATGACGTAGTAAGTACTTATCATAAATTGTAAATGCTACGTTTAACGGTCACAGATAAACCAAATCGAGCAGAACTGCCAAAATAAATATTGCCAACACATCGTTTATAGATTTTTATCCTGTGTTTTTATCTAAAATTCTAAACGCAGAATTTAGAGGAAATAACGGTGTTTTATTTTTATGTTACACAATTATAGTGTGAATGAGTTCTCAATTAGACTGTAAAGAAACGTTACATAAATGGCTACCGTTCGTCGCGTTATCGTTAGTGTACGTCGAGTCGGCCGTCCTGGGGGACTAGTCTGTACTTCTTTCATTCAATCGTGATACTACCACATGAATAACAATGTTTTTATTTAAAACTCTTATATTCTCTTTATTTAGTCTAACATTTATTACAGTAAAATCTCAGGATGATGGTAAGTAAATCTGCACACTTAATTAAATGTATCATAGTGCCCTTCTTTTAATTATATTTAATTCGTTTGCAGACATATTGTCAAACTTACTAGATGGTGAGATTAATCCGATGCAGGATTTGAAAGCAGACTTTTACTTTTTGGAAAATAAGGTTTGTATTTCTTTATTTACAGTTTTTAAATGAAAAATAACCTGAAAATCCTTAAACTTATCCTAATTGTTTTAGATGCAAGCACTGGTACCAGAAAAAGTTGACATAAAACTATACTATGAGTGCCTGTGTGGTGATTGCAGGACTTTTGATACAACTTATTTCAGCTCAACAGTGGAGAAGCTAGCCTCGTACCTGAATCTACACCTTTATCCTTACGGAAATGCACAGGTATGACAATTATATTTAAGTAACTGAACTTTAAGTAAATGCTCTGGTACCGAATGAAACAAAGATGTCGATGTTCGCAGGTCATATTGATTTAGGTGCTATCAAACGTAAATAAATAATGGTATTATCGGCCTCGTGTACACATGAGGCTGATAGATAGTACAATGAAGAAATTGTTATAATAGCCAACGAAAATAAGACAAATTAAAGGCATATTCTAGTGAACATTTTTCACCGGGATTGACTGTATTTAAGGGTAGGGTAAACGCCATTGAACTTGGCCATACAAAATACAAATGCGCGTCGCACTGCCGCATGCCGTTCGGTTTCAAAGGGAATATTTATTTTTAGTAGCTAACGAAAACGAAAAAGTATTTGAAAAAAATCACAAGATATAATTATAGATAATAAAATAGTCTGTGCATACAACAAAAAAAAAAACATGAAAAATATCTAAAGTATTTTGAAAGTAATATCGCTTTTAATGATTCGGGTGGACTGGCTTCCTGAACTTATTTCATAAAGTATTTTACTACAATACTTAAATATTCACAGTCTTATAGAATTAATGTGTACGCGTTCTAGTTTAACATACATTTTTTGCATAACTTACTAGCATTATTTGAAGGCGTAAGAACAGATTTAAAAGTCACTAAAATCATATTAGATCTGTGTCTTAAGTTTAGACTTAAGAGCGGCCAACCCGACATACTTTTCATACAAACGCTCGTACGTGATTATGGCGTTGTAACACATATTTCTTTGAATTTTTTGAACTAATAGGTATCTTGTGCACTATATCTAGGTTTCTGTGCAACCAAAAAATAAAAAGTTTGAAAAACAAATTCAGTATAAACCTGCAAAAATCTGCTTTTTTACACAAATTTTACCTGAACTTTGGCCATTCAAAATTTACTCATAAATTATAAATGTTAAGAACACATTACGATAGAAACCTTGCAAATGTAATGGAGATTCTAAATGACCAACATTTATTTCACAAACTGGTAAGCCTTACTCAAAAACACGTATTTCCTGGAACAAGTTTTATGAAATATCCGCATATTATTTTTCGTTCAATGTTATCGCGTTCTCACTCGTTTGTTAATAGTTTTCACTTGCTCTGGATGAAACAACAAACTTTTCGACCATGCTCGCGTTGACGATAGACGGACCGGGGGCCCCTCTTAAGACACAGATCTAATATGATTTTGAGGAATTTACTGTGAAAACTCCACTGCAAAATCGGTTTTTGCTCTACAGGAAAGACAGGGTTATGTTTTTCATGCGTATCTAGGATGTACCTTTCTTTGTTTTTTGTATGTAGGAATCTTTATAACCTCGAAGCATCTTGTCGGCTGGATGAATTTAATACATGAGGTGTCTAACGACTCGTCTGGGTTGCGTGATGGTGATAGACAATTTCTTTTTTTTTTCATCACATGCCTTGAAAAAAATACATACCTACTATCACATATTACCATGACCATGTGGGGTACGTATCAAAATAAAGGGCTTGTGGAGATGATTCCAAAAATATAACATACTAGCTTATGCCCGCGACTTTGTCCGCGTGAAATTCCTTGCTCCCCCGACCCATTGCGTCGCCATGCGTCACCCGCCCGCGCTGTTACTTCGTTTTTGCTTAGCGTTCTGTCTGACTTTTTTCTTTTTGCTCGGCTCCTAAGGGTCGTAGCGGTTAAATAGCCTATCTTATAAAGTTATAACCTTCCTCAAGAATTGGGCTATCAGATTCAAAAATATTTTTTCAAATCCGACTGGGGTTCTAAAGATTACCAGTTACATACAAACAAAGGAGACGTTCACGAAATGTATGGGGCTTGGTACTAAAATAATTGAAAATTTAAACAGCCTTCTGACCTATATAGGCTGAAAGAGGGTAATTATTTTGATGTCTTTGGGCATTTAATTTTTTTTTACAGCCGCCCGTTTTTTTTAAAACAAGTGTTGAAAAATAAAATGTTCTACAAGCATTATTTATATTTTAGGGATGGCAGCCCTGTGGCAAATGACGTGACAATGACAACGTCAGTCAGCAGGACTCGGCTTGACATTTAGAGCGGATATTTAGTCTGAGTTTACAACTTTGACTTTTTTCGTTACGTTTTGTTATTGCATTGTCATGATAATCAATATTTTTTGTCTTAATTTCATGGAGCTGCAGCTAAAATTATAATAAAATCTCAAAGTATTTAATAGAAACGGAAACATTAGCCACATAAAATAATTATATTGTATAGAAATTAATAAATAAAGACTATGTGCGTTTTGTTTGTATTGAAACATTTTTCACTTTTTCACAAAAACGGGCGCCTGAAAAAATTAGATTTAACTATAATCGAGTAGCATAATAAATAAGGTTTCTAATAAGGTACATCACATTAGCGTTTAAAAATCGTCGGAATATTATACCAATTTTGACCTCTCCTTTTACCTCTTTATAATAGTATTATTAGTAGATATAGACAAAAAAGTTGGAAAAAAAAACCCGAGTGGAGCATCAAATCTGGCGTTGAACTAAAATAACTGCCACCAACTACATCAGACTGCCTGAATAGTATAAAAAATTGTTTGGATTTTTCAGTACAACACGGCAGTTTCATATTTAAAAGCTGAAGAGTGTTTGTATAAACGTGCTAATCTCTGGAACTACCGGTCGGATTTGATTTTTTTTGCAATTGATAGCCCAATACAATAGACGACCCTGTGCAAAAAGAATAAGCGACAACCAAGTAAAAGCGCGGGTGGGCGATGTGATGCGAAGCGGTGGGCCGGGGGCCGACTAAGTTTTATAAAAATGTGCCTGTTATTTTAGTATATTGTGTATCTTACGACTTCCAAGCGAACGAAGTCGCAGGCAGAAGTTATTCATTAAATACGTTTAACGATAATGTTTAAAACATCGTTCTGTTTCTTTCAATCATTTGAAGATGACAGAAACAGAATGATGTTTTAAATGGTGATTAGTGGTGTGACACTGACAAGGTAGTGACCAGTCTCTGTGATGTTCGAATGAAGTTAGTCTGAAATGGTCAAAGCCTTTGTTGGTTTTGAGCATCTCTTGTACAGCTGCTGCACCTAAATCATAGATACCTAGATAGTGAATCTCGGTATTTGGGGTTTTAAACCGGAGATACCTAGTGCCTAGTCTTCGCACGAGAGTATTATAAAACATGTCCCGGAAATAACCCACAACTCGCACAACCTCTTAAGGGGTCATCGTACTCATCATTATGAACAACTTTTGCTATGGGACCAAACCTGAAATTGCGAAAAAAAAGAAAGTGTGTTTAGGGTTTTGTTTGATTATTTTTATTGACTCTATTCTAAAGTGCTTCAGGTCCATATTTGCATAAAATGCATGCTAACATTCGCCTTTCGCCTTTATAATATTAGTGTGATTTACTTAGTTTGAAATTTCCGCACATTATTTGAGAAAAGCACTATACAAGCCTCCAAGTCCATCAATGCCTGGTTAGGCATTGATGGACTCACGTATGAGTGCCGAGGCTTGTACGAATATGAACATGATTAGCTTTAAGAATAATTTTCATATTCGTATAAACGGTAACGTTACTGAGCAAAGTCAAAGGTTACTGATACTGGAGGGCAAGACTAACGTCTAGCCCTCAGTATCAGTAACCTAATTCGTAATTATGTTTCAATAATTTCAAATACTTTTTACAAAAAAAAAATAACAACCAACTTCCAAAAAAACACTGCTAAGTGAAAAATAACTTTCATTTCGGAAGTCGGTGTCGTTGAATCTGTATTTTAGTTTTTTGCCACCGACTTCCGAAATTAAAGTTATTTTTCACTCTGTAGTGTTTTTTTGGAAGTTGGTTGCTTTTTTTTTGTTGTAAAAAGTTTTTTATTTTAGTGAGTCATTTTTCAATTTATCTAATTTACAATATCCTAATGTCAACCGCACATCGCCTTTTACATATAATTGCTTTTCCCGATGCAGGGGCGTTAATTGTTGAGGAGTGAGTTCTCTTGATAAGAACCATGAGACCTGACACTGATCTTGACTTCAACATATGTATTGTGACGAGCATAAATTGCTTAGCAACCATACTAAACTACCTAATCGAATCGCAACCCGTAAAATACTTACTTATTATAAAGTAGTTCCGGTGGCCATCTGCGGTCTTCATCATCGGTTCCACTTCACCAAGTGGTGCTTTCCGAATGCAAATGCATGACTTACTATAAAAAATATCCAATACGGTATAGGTGGGCCTATAAATTTGAGGATTTCTCTCTATTTCCATGGGATCCCCTCATCAGATTCTAACTTTATGAGGGGATCCCATGGATGGATAAGTGGCAATGGGACCACCTCGGGCGTATACCCTTTCAAACAAAAAAATATTTTTTAAATCTGTACACATTTGACGGAGAAATGGGTGAACAGACATAAAAAAAACCTGCCGAACATATTACCTCCACCTTTTTGGAAGTCGGTTAAAAAGAGAAAATTATCTGCATTCCTTTGCCTGGTTTACTGCAAGCCGGTACCGATTGAAACAAACAGAAAAAATCCGATAAGTACTTAGATGGATCCAAACTCGATAAAACAAACACCCGTTAATTCATTATTTTTTGTTATTAATAATTTGTATAATTTTGTACCCATTCTATTTTGCATTTCATTTTGTTTTCCTTCGTATGATTTTCGTGTACCTATTTTGTAATTAATTTGTAGGTACTGGTCAAACTTATTGTACCTACCTAGATTAAAAGCGAACGAATGTGGTGACATATTGAGGATAAAAACTGACCTATATCACATCACACTAAAATTATAAAGGCGATAGTTTGTGAGTGAGTGTGTGTGTGTGTGTGTGTGTGTGTGTGTGTATGTATGTTTGTTACTTCTTCACGCTCTAACGGCTGGACCAATTTTGATAAAATTTTGTATGGAGGTAGCTGACACCCTAAATGGAGACATAGGCTACTTTTTATCCCAATATTCCCACGGGATCGAGACTTACGCGGGTGAAACCGCGGGGCGCAGCTAGTCATAATAATAATAACAAAAAATAAATAATAATAAAAACTGCCACTTTTTTTGTAAACAAGCGACTTATTTTACGTATATTTACCGTTGCGCAGCTGTTGACTGCAAAAATACGGAGACCCATGTATTTGCCAAAGATGTTAAAACTTAAAAGACGAAAACTGTGGAAGAAAGCTCTCTAAAAAAAAAACGGAATCCCGATATTTCGTCGAGACTATGTGCTATCCTTTTGAAACCTGAAGACTTTTATGGCAGAAATTCGTATACTTACAGGTCATGCTCCAAGAGAACTAAGTCTGTTTTCTTTACCTACAGGCACTTGTGATGTGATATTATGTCAATTATACTCGTAGTAAAGATGTTTGTATTAAATCCTATTAGATCAGTGCTAGAATACATATCTGAAGTTTTTCAGTCAGGAAGATCATCCTCGATTTGGTTTTCAATTCTGATCATGTTAATTCTGTCGTACGCCTTCAGTCTTCAACAGAAAAATAACTTAAAGTCGACATGAAGTCAACAAACACTAAATAACCACACCACCACTATTATAAACTTTAAACACTAAATAACCTATAAATTATAAAACACTAGCTGCGCCCCGCGGTTTCACCCGCGTAAGTCTCGATCCCGTGGGAATATCGGGATAAAGAGTAGCCTATGTCTTAATCCAGGGTGTCAGCTACCTTCATACAAAATTTTTATCAATATTGGTCCAGCCGTTTGAGCGTGAAGAAGTAACAAACATACACACACACTCACAAACTTTCGCTTTTATAATATTAGTGTGATTCATAATATATTGCCTGTTCCACTATAGCTGTTTTTTAGCTGCAGTAGACGCTTCCCTTGAAATCCCCTGTCCTTATCTCGTCTTTTAATAGTGGTAAGTACACTCCAAGGCGCATACATATTTATCTAGTGTTCTTTGAATTTGTGATCGACACAAGAGTACACAAACAAAACAATGGCGGTTTTGTTGACGGAAAACTGTGCATCCACCTATTATGCTGAGCTTCCAGTTTTTAACCCCATTGGAAGCGCACACCAATATTGTTCCGATTTTTGTATACTAGCATGTAATTGTGTGGCCTCTGTTGGAGATCCAATAAATAAATAAGTAAATAATAATATCTTTTTTTATTTTGATACAAGTGGGCAATGGCAAATTAATGCTCACGCTTGCCGAACGTTGTTTTTCAATCATTCTAATTGTTTAGTAAGAAATATTTGTGAAAAATGGGACGAGCATATTTTTGCCTTGAAAGCCGAAGATATGAAAACCACTTTTCAAGCAAGTGTATTGAAAAGTATTTTTCAATACACTTCCTCGAAAACTGGTTCATATCACACTACGATTAGGTTCACAGTGCAATGTATTTCCCACGCGTGCGATTTTTTATTTTTCAACACGCGTGCGGGAATAAAAATTGCCACAGATAATACCAATACTTAGTGCAAATTGGTTCAATGACTATTCACACCGTCACGCGCCGGAGCCGGTCCTCTCTATGTTCTATGTTCTATGTTAGAGGGTTTGGTTTCCGCACTTAGTCCTTCATGTGGACCATTGTGCGTGGGCCATGGCGGCCGTCATTGGTTTATTCCAACCAGCCCACCTCCCTCCAGAAGCTTATTAGATCCTCTGGTCTGCGTAGGATATCTGTGAAAGATCTGGGTGACCCGAGGGTTTCTGTTCTGATCTGGCTGACGCCTGTGCAGTCGAAGAGCACATGTGCAACGGTTTCATCAGCCTCCATGCAAGCCCTGCACAGAGGGCTGTCCGTTATGCCTATATTGTGGAAGTGTTTGTTTAGTGAGCAGTGTCCCGTGATGGTCCCCATCACCAAGCGCAGGCCGTTCCTGTCCAGGCGTAGCAAACGCCTGGTTAGCCTGCCATCTAAGGATGGCATGGCTTCCCTGGACTGCCTGCAGCCCGGTGTCGAGGTCCACCAGTTCTCCGCTTGTGTGTGGGTGAACTCCTGTAGCCACCTGCGTATTTGGTTAAAGGGGATGGGTACAATAGGCTCGGGCCCACAGACTGACGCGCTGGATGCTCTCCTAGCTAGTTCGTCAGCTGCGTCGTTACCCAGAGATCCGCTGTGTCCTTTTATCCATTGCAGTGTCACTGCGTTACGGTGGCACACTGTCACCCGCTCCAGTGCATTGTGACATTCTAGTGTTAGTCTGGATGTAATATATTTTTTCTCTAGGGATTGCAGAACTGAGGCACTGTCGGACAGTATACGTATACGGGTGTCCGTAACTTTCCTGGCTTCTATGGCGTAAGCCGCTTGTATAATGCCCACGCATTCCGCCTGGTAGACGGTGTTGAACATTCCAAGCGGGCTGGATATATTTATGTTAAAATCGTGTGAAAAGACTCCGACTCCGGTTCCGGAGTTGGTCTTTGATCCGTCGGTGTATACTCTCATCTCTCTTGAGCCTGAGTGGTCACACCGTTCTTCTGTGAGTGTAACGCTGTAATGCTTCTGAAAGAAGTGTAGTTTCGGGGCTTTGTCGCAGGGTGATGCCATCATCGGTTGTCGTTTGATTGCATCTTCCCTTATGCGTGTGTGTTTGACCCTAGAGTCTTTGCTCAGGGTTCCCGATAAGTGGAGCCTGAAGGCGGCCAAGGCTGCCTCCTCCCGCACGATGAGGTGTAGGGGTGGCAGTCCTAGCATTACCTGTAAAGCGGCAGTTGGTGCAGTCCTCATACTGCCAGTTATTGCTACACAAGCAAACCGCTGCAGTTTTTCGAGGTCTTTTTGGGCTGTGCTCAGGTCCGTCCTGGGCCACCAGACCAGTGAGCCATATGTGATAATTGGTCGGATGACTGTGGTGTATAGTCAGCGGGTGACCTTGGGGCTGATGCCCCAATTCCTTCCGAGCAGTCGTTTGCACTGCCACAAGGATACACTGGCTTTTGTGGTAATGTAGTTGGTATGTTTTGCCCAGTTCAGCTGTTTGTCCAAATAGATGCCCAGGTATTTGGTTTCGGTTGATAGGCATAGGGTAGTTCCAAAGAGTCGTGGCAGTTGTAGTGTCGCCAGCTTCCTCTTTTTTGTGAAGAGAATCAGTTCGGTTTTTGTCGGATTCACTGACAGTTGGTGTTTGTTGCACCAGTCTTCTACTATTTTCAAAGCCTGGCGCATTAGGTTGCATAAGGTGTTTTCGTGGGTGCCATTTATTATTATGGTTATGTCGTCGGCGTAGCCTACGGTGAAATAACCTTTGTCATTGAGTGTTTTGATGAGGCTGTCTACAACCAGGTTCCATAGAAGTGGCGAGAGGACGCCCCCTTGCGGGCAGCCCTTCGCCACGATGGCCCTTGTGGTGTCATTTATCGTGACCTGTACAGCTCTCATTTTGAGCATATTGGTGATCCAGCCGCTCAGGGTCGAGTCTATGTTGTGTCTGTCTAGGGCCATGTTAATGCTGTTAAACATGGTTTTGTCAAAGGCGCCCTCGATATCAATGAAGGCAGCCAGTGATGAACATTTGTGGTCCACTGCGCATTCAATCTTAGAAACCACGCTGTGTAGCGCAGATTCTGTTGATTTGCCTGTGGAGTACGCATGCTGTTGTTTATGGAGTGGTTTTCTCCGAAGAGGTCCGTCTCGAATGTGTCTATCACAGAGTCTCTCCAGGGTTTTCAGTAGGAAGGATGTAAGGCTAATAGGCCTATAAGCCTTGGGTTGTGTGTAGTCGATTTTGCCAGGTTTGGGTATGAAGATGACTTTCACTTCGCGCCATGCTAGTGGTATGTGTCTAAGTGCTATGCACGCTCGATAGATCTCCACCAGCCACGGTGTCAGGTGATCTATCCCCCATTGTAGCAGGGCTGGAAAGATGCCATCCAGTCCTGCTGACTTAAAAGGCTGAAACGTGTTGATAGCCCACTTTATACGGTCTTCTGTTGCTATATTATGGGCTCTTGACCAGTCTCGATCCGTTGGGGTCCATTCTGGCACAACCTCCCACGTCCTGTCTTCCAGGAGTTTGCAGTCCGGGAAGTGAGTCTCAAGAAGGACCTTGCTGGTTTCATGGTCAGTTGTTGTATATGAGTTGTCGGGTTTTTTCAGCGCGCCAAGAGTTCGGTCCTGGTCAGTTGATAGGATCTTCCTAACCCTTGCGGCTTCATTATTTGTCTCTATGGATTCACAGAACTTCCGCCAAGCTGTTCGCCTGGCAGTCCTGATCTGTTTTCTGTACAGATATTGAGTTTCTTTGTATAGCTCCCAGTCGTCCGGAAGTCTGGTGTTCTTAGCTCTGTTGAATTGCTTACGAAGTGCATCTCTGAGTTTACTAAGTTCGGCGTTCCACCAGGGGTTTCTCTCAGCCTTGGTTTGCAGCATGCATGGTAGGCTTCGGTTATGTATTCTGATAACTTTGTGACAGTGTATTCTAGTTGTGTAGGGTCTGTTAAGTTTGTCAGTGTTAAGTGCCTAGCTAATAGCGAGGCTAGGAGACGCTTATATCCTGGCACATTGGTGCGCCGAGGATTTCGTCCCGGTATGGGCTTTCTGATGTTGGTTGTTAGTGTGAATCGGATTCTTCTATGGTCTGAGCATGAAGGCTCGTCCGACACGTGCCAGTTTGTGATACTGTTTGTCGCGTTTTCTGTAGCAAGCGTTAGGTCTATGATCGTTTGTCCCCGGACTGTGACCCAAGTGGGTTCCGAGCCGCGGTTTACGATGTAAAGGTTAGTTGAGAATAAATAGGTGGATAGTACCTCTCCTCTGGAGTTCGGTGTGTCGCTGCCCCAGAGCGGGTGGTGGGCGTTCGAGTCAGTGCAGATGATCAGGTCAAGGTTGGCTCGCTCACAGTGCTGCACTAGGTCGGTCATCTCTTTCGGCGGACAGTCGGTGTTCTCGCCTGGCATGTATACCGAGGCCAGTACAACGTCTGGGACATCGTCTTCTGTCTGGAGTCTAACGGCTGTCAGATCTCTGGAACAGAATTGAGTGAGTGGTGCGATAGGGATATCTTTGGGTATGTAGGCGCAGGTTCTAGGTTTGTCTGGGCTGTGTGTGTTGAGGATTAGCTTACCTCCGATGTTACCGAGGCCGCATACTCTGTTGTTCCTGATCCACGGCTCTTGGATCAGTGCGATGGTCCGAGGCTTAACCTCCAGCGCCCTCCGCAAACTAGCCGTGGCGGTCTGTCTATGCTGGAGGTTGGTCTGTATTATGTAGAGGGGCGATGACGATGGTGGGGCGGAGTTAGTCGGAGACGGATCCATCGGACAATCCCTCCACCTCCTCCACCCTGTGCCGTTCGTCGTGTCGAGCTCCCGGAGACGAGGCCAACAGAAGCTCGCTCCACCCAGGTGATGCGGCCGGTGTGTCGTCCTCTACATCAGCCATTGCCGCTCGGGCCATGACCTCCTCCAGTTTGTCAATGTCCGTGTCACTCGTCGTCTTTGTCGTCGTCGATTGCGTCGTGGTCGGGTCCGTGATGTCGGTCGGGGTGTCAGTGGGTTGGGTCGATGTGTCAGAGGGTTGGGCCGAGGGCCAGAAGCGCACGTATATCGACCCGAGCAGGTACGATATCCGACGCTCCCGGGCCAGGACCCTTTCGACTTCCTCCGGTGGCACACCCAGGGTCAGATAAGTCCCGTAGTTGTCACCACCGACGGTAGTAGCCCTGTACAGCGACCACCTGGCTATGTCATACCAGGTATTCTGACGTATCAGAATACTTTGGAGCCAGGCTACGTCACCTTTGTAACGTGGGACGAAGAGTGAAGCTCGGACGCGGGTAGGTACGTCGGACTGTCTCATCACCGTCAGCGTGAGGTCGGTGTCTGTGAGTTTAATCTTCGGTACGTTCTGTGTTAACCAGGTCAGGGCGTTGTCATCCTCACACCACAGCTGCACGGTGCCCTCCGCTACCCGTGGGTATCCGCGGAAGGCCGGCAGCAGTGTCGTCGAGTCCGTATCCAACATCAAGTTTTCCAGGTCTGTCTTAATCTGTGTGGCCTCTTCCTTGGTCAGGTCTCTGGAGGGAGGAGGGAAGCAGATTGCTACGGCCAGCCGCGCAGGTATGTCCTTCGTGGCCCGCGCGTAAGTCCTCTGCACCCCCTGAGCGGAGTGGACCCTCACACGTTTGGCGTCCCCCTGAAGCGTGCTCGGTGAGGCCGAATCATCAGGGCGCTCCCTCTTCGCCGGCCCTGTACCACTCGGTCCAGGCTGCGGGTCGGAGGTGCCTGGCGCAGTAGTCTTTGCCGGCAACGCCTGAGTGTGTGAGGATCCAGAACGCCTGCCCCTTCTCCGTTGAGGTTGAGGTCGGTCGTCGATCCTGTCGGTGTCCTGGGGTCGACTGGCGGCTCCGGCAGGCTCTGTCACGTGCGGGAGCTTTTCGCGCTGGGTTGCCCCTTCGCGTACTTGCCCCTGCTCGCGTAATTGTGCGTCCAGCTGCTTTACGCGCTGGGTTTCCCCTTCGCGTACTTGCAGTTGGACGCATGGTTCCGCGTCAGGCCGCTTTTCGCGCTGGGTTGCCCCTTCGCGTACTCGCGGCTGGTCGCGTACTGTCTCTTCGGCGTCCAATCGCGCTTCGCGCTGGCTAAAGCCGTCGCGGGTGTTGCGCTTTCGGTCGCCTACTTTCTTTCCTCGAGCGACTTTTCCGCGCTTGTACAGCATGCGTACTCCGTCGGCCGGGAAAGTGTTAGAGCTGCCAGGTCCGTCGTCCTTCCCCGTCCCTCTCTGTCTGTGTTGGTCCTTGTCCGGGTAGGTAATGCTGCTACGCACAATGCTCTGTTGCCAGAGACTCGTGGAAGGCACTACCTTCGTTGTGGGTGTTGGCGCGTGGGTCGCAGCCGGAGGTGGGTTGTGTGGCGCGTTGGTCGCAGCCAGGGTCGGGTTTTTGGGCGCGTGAGTCGCAGCCTGGGTTGTAGGCGCTAAAGCAGCAGCCGGCCGCGCTGAAAAGCGCGGCACCAAAGAGCAGATTGGTGCCCCCCCCAGATTACGTAGGGGGCTGACCGCCGAGGCGGTGTGGGATTCCCCGGCTTGGCCGGGACCCACCTGGGTAGAAATTTCGTCATTCTGCATTTTAAATTGGTATTGGGGGGTGGGCTTTTTTGGAATCGAGGTTACCCCTCCTCTGGGACCGACGGGATATAGGGATCGGGGGGAAGGTAGTCGTGGGTAAAGGGTACGGGTTCTTGGGGGTCACCCTAGGCTTGGGATTTAGCTTAGGGATTTGGGATCGACAGGATTTATGGATAGGAAAGGATGGAGAGTTAGGTGGTAGGAAACATAGGAAGAGGTACATGGGTTAACCTAAGCCTGGGGTTTGGCCTTTGGAAACTTCTCTTGTCCGGGATCTCTCTGAGATGCTTCGGGTGCGGGATCGACCATTAATAGTCGGTCCCGCAGCCGGAGTTGGGCTATCCGCAACCTGCCCACCCGCTCGGTTGCAGGAGAAGAAGTGCCTGGTAGTCCGGGTCTCCCCACCACGGATGTACGTGTACATTCGCGTTGGGGGAATCCGGTCCTCTCTATTCGGAGGTGATTTTTTTTTAAACCTCTGGAAAGATGCGTCTTAATATTTTTGGACTATTTAAATAATGTTTATAAATAGAATACCATGATTATTACAATAAAAAAAAAACGTTTATGAACAAATTAACATTTATTTGTGTTCTAAACTCAAAAATATTTGAATAAATATTTTTATATTAGGCTGTTTATCGGCTTTATACCTTTGCTTCTCCTTCAACCTGGCGAAAGCAAAGCGCGGAAAAAAAAAGAAAATTAAATCATATTTTCCTAATAATTCATGACAAAAATATTTTTTGTTATTTTATTTCTTCAAAAGTGTATTGAAAAACGTCGTTTGATGCACGTGGACATTTGTTATTGCAATTTTCGGCTCAAAAACAACCTCGCCTACAGCTCGGGTGTTAAATCCGCCTCGAATGCAATAACAAACATTCTCCACTTGTATCAAAATGTAAATTATTTGTAGTTTTGTTTGAACTATAGTCTGTTCCAAAACTATTTTAATGGAAATGAATCAGAAAACGTACCAGTGGATGCCAATTTGTTGTGCTACTTACAAATTGAGTACTTTGATTTGATTATTTGAATACTTTTAAGCTCAAAATAATTTTAAGTCACCCAAAAAATTGCTTTTTGTTTGTCAATTGAGGTAAGATTGAGGTTAATTACCCACCGGTTATGATTTTAACAGGCTACGTATGTATGTTCATCTGTTCCCTCATAACTCCTAAACTACCTACTTGTCGTAATTTTGACAAATGAGGTATCGTTGTAAGCGTAATGTTAGTCCGCGGCTATATGACGTCACAAACAATCCAACATAGCGGCTTATAACGGACGTAAAACGTAACCGTAAGAAAATAATTAAAGGTTAACATATGTTTAGTATTAAATGAAAGATCATAATGGGTACTTTCTAAAAATATATTGGTAATGTCTAATTATACATACATTTTTAATTCTCAAACAAGAGTAAAAAAATACGTTTTAGTCTGTTTTCAATAACATTAAAAACCCCAAAACCCAAAAAAAAAATTATAACCTCAATTCTCGTCAATGTATTTTCAATTCAATTCTTCAATGTTTTCGCTGAAAACTTTCTTAGGTAGGTACACCGCTTTTAGGTTCACAACGCATGTTGTATTTAATATTCGTGCCTTTTACATTTCATTCCCGCACTAGTGCGGCAAAGTGCGCCACAAATATACTTAGTCAGAAATGTGCGAACCCCTTTGTCGTTCTAATGGTAAAAACATAGTTTTGTTTTCACCCTTTTCTACAATAATCTGTCAGTCAAGAATCTGTCAGTTTGGATTAATTTATTTTCAGGTAATCATAGGGCGATACTGATATCAGATAATTATATTATGTTTTATTTTTGTTTCACAGACAATAGACAAGGGTAACGGCGTGTATGAATTCAAATGCCAGCATGGTCCGGATGAGTGTTACGGCAACAAGCTGCATGCTTGTGCCATCGACTACATGGGTAATATGACTAGAGCGGTCTTCTTCAACTCCTGCATGATGGATTCGTCAAGAAACAATAGAGGATCTAACGACGAAGCTGCTGATGCGGTAAGCTTGGATTGTCAAGAATTATGAATAAAAATTTCGTTGAATGTTAATGATTACACTAAAACTTGTATGTGGGGGGGCAACCAAAAAGGGTCCAGTAGTGGGGTATTGAGTTAAGACTACATTCGGTATCTAGAATGGTCAATTGATAAATAGGTAAGGATAAAAAAAATAAAAACAAAAACTGGCACATTTTTTTTATCAGACATTTGAAGTTGAAACTCTAAAAGAGCTTGATTTGAGGAAAACTATATGAACTTGTAGATAATTGATCATTAATTAATAATCAATTAAAATCTCGAAATGCTGTTTTTTTCACCCAACTTTACAAAATGCGTATATCTCGGAAAATAAATGCCGAGAACTGGACCCTTTTTGCAATGGACGCCCACATATTATGATGCTTGAGCTTGATAATCAAGCAAGGAGTGCCCAACCTTTTTAGGAGAAATTCAAGTACAATGCGTTTTCATTCCATAATAAATAAATCAATTACATAAGAAGATGACCACATACCTAATAAATATGTGTTTCATTCATCAAGTTGAGCATGGAGTTGTTTGGAATTTGATTGTTTGTTTGATTAGTCCGAATTCTCTACTTCTATCACAACTAGAGAATAAAATCCCGGGCATCTTCATCAATCCCGGCATTTCAGGATATTTGATAGGTACGTGATCCCGGGATTATACTGGGCTTCAACCATGAAGTTCAAAATGTACTGAAATAAAGAAAAGCCACAAAAAATCTATTTGTAATACCAAAAATGCAAGTGCAAAAATATCAATAGTCTGCTTCTTAGTTTATTGCCAATATAAGCAGCAGCTGAACACCGTGGGAAGAACAGAAAATAGATATGAATATGGTAATTCTAAGTGATATCTAATGAACTTCTCCATTTTAAAATACACACATCAAAAGTGTCTAGGGATCAAGTACATTTTAACTATAAAAAAATATCCAATTAATATTTCCAAAATCTAGTCTTCCAGACTGGCTTCTTACTTTAATTCCTATGTTTAAGTTTACAACTTATCTCTGTATTTTGTAAAAATTATGAATAATTGCAATTTTTGCTAATTGTGGGAAATTAACCTACGTTAATCTCATCAAATAAATGGCAAAAAAGGCAAAAATGAGATATTTTTTTCATTTTTTTGTAAAGATAAAAAAATATATATAATCTGTTTTCGACCATTGACACGAATCACACAATCACAGCGTTTTGGCATGCTTAAAATCAGTTTGACTAGTATATAGTTATCTGTGAATCAGTTCATCAAAATCACTTTGAGGAATGGTTGCGCACGTTCTTTCTAACTAGTAAAAAAGTTGTTGTGGGGTATGCAGTTATGCACGGCATCCATACTCAGCAGAGCTCTTCTTTGGAGCATATCCCATGCGGGCTGGATTGGGTTGATTCAAATTCAAATTCAATTTTATTCAGGAACAATTTACATTGTGTTTGAAATCATAATCGTTGAGGTCTGGCGATTGAGCAGGCCACGGCAGAACGTTGATGCGAGCATCGGCAAGAGTGCGTGTTACGAGTTTACGACTACAGCCGTGTGTGGACGTGCATTGTCGTGCATTAGTCGAAACGACTCACCCAACCGGCTTCAAAAGATGACCCGTCTGAAACAAGCCTCTCCGCATAAATCTGAGCATAAAGTAGCCCTTGATCCAAATGAGATCGGTTCTTCCACCAATCCAAATACCCGGCGCAAACCATTATTGTTCCCCTCCATATGAATCAAATTCCTGACAAAATTTCAAACGTTCTTGACGTCCAGAGGTCCTCAAAACTCGAGTACGTCTTGTATCCGACCTCATACCGAAACAAGATTCAGCGGAAAGGCAAACACAACGCCAGTCTTCTTCCTCCCAATTTCTGTGTTCCAGAGCCCATTGTAAACGGGCCCTACGTTTGCAGGGTGCTATAGGTGGAACAAACAGCGGCCTTCGGGAACGCAGACCCACTTCAAGTAAACGATTACGGATAGTTTGGTCGCTCATTAGCAAGCCTGACGAGCTGTGGAGCCTCGTAGCCAACATCATGGCGGTCATCGGGTACGATTCCGTCGAGCAGTATTTTGGATGTACCGGTCCTGTCTGCGAGTGTCGATCCATGTCGCTTGGCCACGCTGCCCGTAATACGATAGCCTGTCCAGAGGCGGCTTATGACGCTCTGTGTCAAGTGCCAAGAGCGTCAGCCACAGTACGTTGTCTGGAACCAGCTTGCAAGATTGCGACGGCTCTCATCATCTCATCTCGTGTCAAATGATGTCGTCGATCCATATCGATGCAATTGTATTCAGTTCCGATGCAGAAATTGTAATGGTTTTGTAAAAACGCTATTACACATTTTTATAGGAATCCTGATTAAACTGACAGAACTTGATTTTCAATTTTTAATTAACATTTAAAGAAAATTCTTTATTACAAATAGCGAAATTCACTAAAAAGAATCAATAACGATCCAAAAAAGTTAAAACAATAATCCTCAATTGCGGCGATACTCTAAAAAGTACTTGATCCCTTAGACACTTTTTGATGCGTGTAGGTTCATATCACTTCTAATGCTTTTCACCAAATCAGACTCATTTTGTACATCAGTAGGATCTGGAGATTTCATAATCTTGTCAATTTCTAGCTGTAACTTTTCCTTCCGTGTCAATAGCAGTTCAATACCGGGATTTTTGGGACTACAAAACGGCCTGGATCATCTAATCACAACATAAATGAATTATTTTCAGTGTGGAAGGACCCTAAACGTAAACCCAGAGTGGATAAAGCAATGCGCAAAAGGGGCGAGAGGAAATACACTCCTGAAATATTATGGAGATGAAAGCAAAAAGGTTGGCTTCACGTTCGTTCCCTACATCTTGATCAATGGAGTACAGAATGGCGGAGACAACTTCATGAAAGACGTGTGCGCAGCTTTTAAGACACCACCACCAGAGTGTGTGCAAGTAGTTTAAGTAATTCTAAGAAAATAAAAATAAATTGTAGCTTTTCTTTAAACTGTGTTTTGATTTAACGGATCTCAAGGGAAAACGTTGCTTAAAAGTAGTTAAACTAATCTGACTCGCCACGACTGACCTACCATTTGGGCGTACCTACATACATTGTAGAGACAATATGACAGTAAATGGAAACACTGCCCATACTAATGCATAGGAGTATTTTGAAACTGTAAATTAAATCCTCACATCGAAATGAAAAAAAGTGATTTTTAATTTTTATTTTTCCATCTAAAAAAACAGTACCAGTAACACTTTGTACGCAGTGGCGAAGGGTGAGTTTATGAGAAAGGTAAGCCGGAGCAAAAATAATGCTTACCTAGCCCGGATGTGGCGCACGTAATCCAGTTACCTAAAATCTGTGACTGACTTCCTGGCTTCAGTCTTCTATAAGCAGATGTCTTCAGTCCACCTTTACCATACGTGTAAGCACTGATAGATTGAAACAGTGTCTTGCAAGTATAATAAAAGTGGCTTTGAAAAAAGCCGTTTGTGCTGTGATTAGTGTGACGACGTTGACGTATGATGTCTACTAGACAAAACTACTTAACTAAAATACTACTGACTTATTCTACTTATAATACTCCTTGTACTCTAAAGCTATTCGTCTATTCTTTCGTACAAAGTGCGCTAAGACATCATCATTAGCAATAAATGTTTTTCTATAGAAAAAATGAGAGAAAAAGAGTGATTTTTTAGAATTACGCAAGTACGTATGAATTCGCTTCAAAACCGAAAACGACCTCTCCGCGGATGCCACTGTAACGGGAAGTGTCAAAAATATACTACATAATTTTGTAATTTATGGAAAAGTGTCACACAATAATGAATTTTGAAAATTGAGATAAAGCTCGTAAACATCTAGTTTATTCAAAGACGGAGTTGTGTATAAATAAGACTTTCAACTCGTTCTTTAAAGCAGTGAACTCAAATATTTGCGGAAATTTTAATAGCAAAGAAGATATTATTTCATCAGGAAATGATCTACTATAAAAACTATACTTAGATTTATTAAGTAAATTAAGAAAACTCATTTGAGAAAGTGATTGGTACCTGTGTTGTATTTGCGTCTTAACATTGTCTATTATTTCAATGAAAAGACGCCGATACATAGTTCTAGTGTCTACTTCTGTATTTAGTCGTCTACGCTAACGCGGCGGCTCATGGAATTCCTGGACGGTGTCATAAATAAAATCAAATTTTTTTATAAAATCATTCGCAAGACAACTATTGAATGAATCTTTTTCGCGGTTTGCCACTTCGATATCAATCTGTTTTGACTGCAATAAATTAAAAAGAACGTCGGTTTTTTGAAAAATGCTGATAAAACATGCAAAAAAAAACAAAACTGCCTGTTTTCTAACTTACTGAGGAAACATTCTGCCAAGGAAAGAGATTCACTATCCCAAGATTGCGGGTTATCTAACATCGAATTAAAAGTATTAATCATGTCTAATCTACAGTTAAAAATTACATTAATAATGCGTGAGTGATAGTGCCAACGGGTTTCTGATACTCCAGGCATACGGCGGTCAGCTATTTCCTTCAAAAGGTTGGACCGTTTAGTTGATTTGTTGAAAAACCGAACAATACTATTTACGTGTCCAAAAAAGTTTTCAGTTCCTGAATATTTTCAAGGGAACGGCTAAGTACTAAATTTAATATATGAGCGTAACATGGGACAAACATTGCCATAGGGCATGCATCGCGAATATTTGCTTATACTCCACCGTGCTCGCCAGACATTACTGCCGCGCCGTCGTAAGACTGACCAACTAACTTTTTCCTACAACGATACTGGTCAAGTATTTCTAACAACTGTTTGTATAAAACTTCAGCAGTTCGACTTCCGCTAACATCGTTAAAACCTAGGAATCGTTCTTCGATTCCAGTTTCAGATAAATATCGAAAAATTACAGTCAATTGCTCCCTTTTTTTTTTTTGGGTGGGAAATTATCAAATAACTTCTCCCGCTCTGGGCGGAGCGGGAGGGCGTGTCAGACTTTTACTAACTAAAACCCACCCGTGTTCCTTCATTTGCCTGTGTGCCAGGGCCACGATATCCCTTTTGGACAAACTCGCAACCCTGGCAGGCATTGGCCCTAATGGACCCCGTCAATTCATGCTGACGTCTCTTTGAGGCGCGCGTGGAACACAACGCGCCGTCGACCCGGGCCTGGTCCTTATCGGACGGCAAGCTACCCATCGCTCACCGTCCGCAAGCCCGCGCCTATGGTGGCCGGAAATCAGCTTGCGACTCCCGACGCCCAGGGCGTCTCCTGCGGCGACTAGGGGCGTGAGGGCGCGAACCCTGCCTCTCCCTCACGCGCTCCGCCTCCTCCTTCGCGAGCATTACTGCTTCGCAGAAGGAGGTGACGGGCTCCCATGCACTCTCGCTCCGAACCATGGCCTGAACCAGGGCCGGACGCGAGAGATCGCCGCCGCCGATCGCCTCCGTTAGGACACGGCGGTGCTCCGCCCAAGCTGGGCAGACCTCCACCGTATGCTCCACCGTGTCCTCCGGGCGATCCACACAGTGGTGACACCTGGGCGTTTCCTCCCGCTTTATCCTGAACAGGAACCTCCCGAAACAACCGTGTCCGGTGAGGACCTGCGTCAGGCGGAAGGTGAGGACGCCATGGCGCCTCTCTAGCCACTCCTCAAAGAGGGGACTTATCGCCACAATTTTGGCGTGCCCAGCGCTGGGTTGCGACAATCGCACTCTCCATGTCGCCGAGAGATACCGCCGGAGCTCTGTCCGCTGTGCCGTGATTTCTCGCGGCAGCGGAGTTTCACCCAGGCGTTTCGCCTCCTCGCACCACTCCCAGATGTGCGCGAGGACTTTTGCCTACAGATTCCATGGCGGCAGTCCGGCAAGGAGGCTCGCCGCGTCACGGGAGACCGTGCGGTAACCCCGTACCAGCCTGATGGCCATGACCCTTTGGGACGCGTTCAACCGCTGGGCTGGTCGCAGCCTTAAAGAACGCGCCCACACCGGTGCCCCGTAAAGGGCCATGGACCGCACGATCCCCGCGTAGAGCTTCCGGCAGGAGGCGTTTGGACCCTCTAGATTGGGCAGGAGCCGCTTCAATGCAGCCCCGGCCCGCTCCAGTCTGGGAGCCAAACGTCGACAATGCTCCACGAAGTTCCACCGGCTGTCGAGGACGAGTCCCAGGTACTTC